>BJKM01000017.1:870000-2327500 GCA_015082035.1 Chaenogobius annularis | reverse complement strand
ATGGGAAGTAAATATTTATTTGACTTAAAAAGCTTAAAGAACATATTCAAGAAGCTCATAGTATAGCCTTTGCCAAAAGGGCTGCAAGTGATTTTTTTTGCAAGTAGTATATTGCAATTAGATTTGGGATTTATGAGTTAGAATTAGGATGTCCTGGAGCAAAGACTGAAATAAAAACTGCTGAACAATTCAGAAATATCCTGCTTTTCTGAACATGTTGGTCTAAATACAGGATAGACATGTTTTATTCATAAAAGACTAGATCTTTTGTCTTTTGCATTGCATTAAATAATTGCAATACTTGCGGTTTTATAATTGTGTAAATTTTAATTGCCATTTTGATTGAGTAAATATCAAACCAGAAGGAGCACAAACAAACTGCAATAGCCAATTGGTGAATGTTACAACCTGTTTGTTGTCCGTTTGCAGTTCGTTTTAATTAATGTGCATCCTAACAGCAAGCTCATTTGTTTACCTGTTGCTATGGTGATACAGAGCACAGTGATTAATTGATTAATTAATCCTTAATTGCCGGATCTATCTGTGCGGTTATTCAAAGATAACGCACTCTTAACATTAGAATTCTCACTGATTGTGGTATAAATTGCGATATATTGTATTGCGCAGTGCCAATTGTGCAAATGAATTATAAATACCTTTCTTTCACTACTGCAAAAAAGGTCAGCTTTTAGATCCTTGAGATGTTCCTGAGGCAAAAGTGAGAGTCCCAGGGGCTGCTCTCTGACAGACTGACTCACACACACAGGAAGTTTGAGTTGTGCCTGAAAAGCCTGCACTGGAGGCATGTGTACTGTAGATAAGTGAAGCTAATAGATGGTATTTGTGCGAAAATGGCTCTTAACGTGGCTGAGGGCAGCAGCGGTTTATTTTAGACCTGCTATTTTACAGTGGATGCAAATTGTAAAATGTCATTTTACAACACTGTTGGGCCTTGGTAGCATAATTTAAAACCAAATATATCTGTGGGATCGCAGTTACTCAAGTGTGTTGAAAAGCAGCGGTTCTTCAACTCACAACTCTCACAGGTTTTGATAACTACACACAGCAAGTACATTTACTCACTGTTTAAAGAACTTTCAAACAGTGGCTCACATAATGCTTTGTTTGTTAAAGCTGAAATAAATTGTCTCAATGTAAACTGTCTTCTGCTTTTGGCCACTGACACAGACAGTCTTTTGTGAGGATGAAATCATTTCAGATTTTACATTTTCTGTTTTATACATCTCTTGCTGTGAAACTGGCCCACAGCCAAATCTTTTTCTAACCTTAACATTAACTTGGCCCATAACCGGGCCTGTGCTTTACTTTGAAGAAAATGAGCCAAATCAACCCAGTAATCCAAGCCCACATGGGTACAGTTTCTTTCACTAGTCTTTGGGGTTTTGTGCTGTTGTGTCCCTTCCCTTAGTCCTTCTAAAAAAAGGAGATTTCATACAGGCCCCTATGATCGCTGCTGTACATGCTTAAGTCTTCAGTTGGGCAGGTACAGTTTGTCCTGACTGACGCCTCATTTGTGCCAGCTCACGCACGTCTGCTGCATGGCTGCTTCATGCGTTCCATTTTACATTGAGTACGTGCGTCAGGGATGCGTCTGGAATGTTCTAAACCACAAGCAATGGCACTCGTATATAATAACGTATTTTAACTAAATATTGAATAGAAAACACTATGGGGAAACTTGGTTGTGTTCCGAGTTAGCATCTAGCACCTGGACTGCAGAAGATTTTTGTGTCTTCTCTTCTCCAGTCTTCTCCGCTCATCCTCTGCTTCATCCTCCACTCAACTGCCTTCTTCTCTGCTCATCTCTTCATAAATCCATAAAGCCTACGTGCTTTCTCCCGTCGATATTCAACAAGTGAAATTAAAAAGTGAAGCATGTGCTCTCAGCGCACTGACTTTGGAAACATCCCATGGCTTTAGTTACACAATGAAAAGAAATGTGAGCAAAACTCTGTGTTGAGGTCCAACTCTGCTTTTGGTCTGGCAGAAACAAAGAAATGAAAGGTTCTGTCTTGATACAGTGCCCTTAAACTCCCGTGTTTGTCTTTTGTCTTACTATATATTGCTCGTTCATCATCACTCATACCGCTGCTGCAGAGGTGCAGATGGATTGGAGACATGGCGTAGTGGTGTAAACACGCTCTTCACTTTTAACACATTCTAGTCTTTACGGCGGGCGCGCGGGTAACTCACCGGAGACGTGCTGGAGTTGGTGTGAATTGGCCTTTAAACATCTAAAGTTATCTTAATCAGATCTTATTCATAATTCATATTTTTCAAGCTTTAGCCATATTAGGATTTAACTTCAAGGGGCCAGGGAGGATGTGAGCGGGGGATAAATATAGAGAGAACTCAGGGGAGACATGAAGGAGTGAGACATGGCAGAGTTTCTATCTGTCATGTTGCCAGTGGCACAGACATGACAGAGCCATTGTCTGAGTTTCATCTGCACAGCATTTAATTGGCTCCATGTTACATCTATTACTAATATTAATTTGAATTAATGGCCATATTTAACCAAATTAGTCACATTAGCTGGTCACAAACTTGAGGAATAGTTATTGCGTTGGACAATGGAAATGAACGGTTGTTTGGTTTTGATCATATTAATCATGAATAATTGTTAAATTGTGATGTTTTTTTTCTCACAATAATCATAACACTAAAATTTTATATTGTGACATTTCTAATTACCATAAGCCTTCTTTTACTGCATGTTTCGAAAAACTGCACCATAATAATAATAATTTGAGATAAAAGTGTGAGACATGCTTACATATAAGCAGGGGCGAGACTCTCAATTTGGTCTAGGGGGGTCCAAAAATGTATGAACATTGTTAATATTATTAAAATTGTAATACTAATGTAAGTATTTGTCCTTTAAACAGTCAACATTTCTTCAGAAATCAGTCTAACTCTAACCCTTACAAATACACTTTTTTTTCCCCAAAGTGCAATCATGTTTAAACAAAATAAACACATTGTATTGTCAATAAATGCAGTCAGACACAAAATGTATTTTCTCGAGAGGAAAATTACTTAAACGATCAACACTGTTGAAAGAGCATTACTTTAATAAGCAAACACTGTGAGACCACTATGGCAGTTTAGGTTACTCATAAATATCTTACTGGATATAGTAAAAAAGCAAGGCATAAAGCAAGACGACTTGTAGTAAGATTCAAGTCAAAACTTATAACTTGTTATTATTTTGTGAAATGTGACACAGTTAAGTAGAAAACTGCTTCCACCAACATTTGTCTACACGGGAGGATGTAGTGTGAACTCTGCAGCAGCTCCACCAGTCCTCACAGTGTAATATGCATCCGCTTAAGTTTTTATCACTTAATGTGTTTTAAAACAATGCCTCCAATTGGATAAAGAGTGTAGTGTTTGGAATTTGTGTCGATGTTTTGTGGAAAATTATAACAGGACTTCCGGGTTCAGTTATTCTGAAATCTCATCGTTTTCCTCTGGCCGGACCACCCATGGGCCGGACGGCCAAATCACTAAACCAGACCTTACCTGATACGTAGAGTTTAGGTTTTTTCGGCTTGTGATTCCCGTCTTCTCCTCCCTTTTCAAGACCCCATGCCTACGACATAATGCTATAATAACTCTTCAAAGTTTATGGCAACACATGTGCTTCACCGTGAAACTTACTAGGCGTTTTGGCGATATGAACTAGGACCTTATATCTGCTGGTCTTTTCGCCATGTTTGGACATTACTGTTATCACGATACAAAATTGTTTATTATACAGATAATGGGGAAGTGTATGAGTAAAACTGAAGTCCTGAATGATATTTGCGAGTAGCGAGGCTATGCTGGGCTTAGCTAAAGGCAGGTGCCCATTCAAGAGAAACATTTAAACAAGTGTAAGTGCCGCCGCAGAAGCACGTGAGGCGACAGGCGGCAGTGCACGTCACCACGCAACGGACTGAACCGATGCGTCACAACTGAAGGGGTAGATTGGTTCTTTTTAGACTTTCAGACTTATAAGAGTGAGTGGTGTGTGTGAATAGTAATCAAATACAGTCTGATAGATAGTTTTTAACAATAGTTCACTATATATATCACTTCCATTAAAGGTTATGCGAGGAGCATGGGGGACACTGTGAGGGGAGAGGGGGACACCAGTCAGCAAGGGGGAGGTCCGGACCCCGAGATTGACTGACTTCATCTTGACAATCTGCTGCTCTTGATCCTTCAAAAATAGATGACGTAGAATGGAGGAAGAAACCCTTTACTGTACATCACATGAGTACACATTGAACAACAAACACATTTATGTTTTGTAATTTGTGGATTTGGCTGATATCTCATTGTACTCCTTTTAGAAGCATTCAAAAACAGAAGTATGGTGGCGTGATGTGTACTTCTCCAAGGACAAACACACGCACAACCTTGTTCCTCCTCCTCTCGGTGTTCTTCCCCTCCTCCGATCATCTCTCTATCAGTGTAATTACAGCTCATCCATCTCCTCTGCCAGCCACACAAGGACAGCTACTCACACATACATGCGCGCTACGCCTTGGTACCGACTGTTAATTTAGGTGAAAAGCAGTTTTTAATGACGAATCATATCTGGGTCATTTGTAACCATCACCAGCCTCCGACTTGATTGTGCATGTTCAGGAATATTAAGCACCCATCAGCCAGGCTTGGGTGTTTTGGTCCCTGTAATGAATAAATCAGCCCGTGTTTTCCCATTGCAATAAACTTTTAAAAATTCTTTCCACCGTAAATGAAATGTCAGTTTTATGACTTATTCATATAACACGCATTTACTATTTTCTATTAGGCAGACATTGAAATCAAATGTAAAAATATACATGTAATTTGGCTAATTATTTTACGTCACATTTGAAGAATTCTTCTGTAAACAATAACATGCCCAGCTCCATCGTTTTCTGCTGTTTTCACAGCTAAATTCTGGCTTTAAAATGAAACATTTTTGTGCACCGATATGGAAATGTTAAGCCGATACTACTATTGGAAAAGCTTGGGCCGGTGACCGATATTAGGCTGATATTTTCTATACGTTTTTTGGTTATTTTAAACCCCTTTTTTTTTTTTTTTTTACAAAGACTTTTATGCTGTAAACGATTTCATTTTTATTCTATAATAAGGATCAAATATATTTCAAAACTGAATAGACCAGTTGGAACACATAATACGCTTTGTATTTTGATTTAATAGAGCTATGTTTTATTTAGCTCTGTGTTTAGCTATTTAGGTAGGCTATACTATGATAATACTTCACAATTTTCCATTCTGTGGATTTCCTGTGTTATTTATATTATTTCTCAGACTAAAGTGTCTCTGCCGTACCTCTGGTGTCATCCTCGTGTTGTTCTGCTCCTCCGTGTAACAGCAGCAGCCACGGTCTCTCCTGTTCAACTCTGTCTCTTCTTCTTCTTAAAAACTACTCACACTAAAGTTATTTGGAGTAAACATGTCTAAACTGATTGTTTAGGAGGAAAACTAGTCAAATGACTAGTGAAAAACATTGTATTTTTTATGTTTTTCTCTAAAACTTTTCTACTGCTTTTTTCTGCGTCTTTTGCCTCAGAATAAAGACTGGATTAAAGTTTACAGCTGGTTCTGTTAGAAAATAGCAGCAGAAAGCCTCCGTACACGAACAGTTTTCTTACTGTTTTTTTTTTTTTTGTCTGTTTTTGAAGGAACGGCAGAGTTAACTCTTTCCTTACCAAAGCATAATATAGGCCAATTCCAATACTTGGTCGATATATATCGGTGCATTCCTAATGAAAATGTAAAAAAAGTATAAAGCAAATTTAAATGATTACATTATAAACAAAATACTATCTACAGTACATATCTGTAGATAGTATTTTGTTTATGAAGTAATAATTTAAAAGAGAATTGCATTTTCTTTTTGTAATGGAACCTACCTGGACGCCTGAGGGACTACACATGTCCTCAGATACCCGCAGCATCATGAAGTACTTTCAGAAACATGTATTAATTAGACTTTGCAAAGCGTCCACATTGCCTGGCCTAATGACCACAGTGCATTATCATTTGACTCATGCCTGAGAGGCGGCTAATGAATATGTAACTTTGTGTCTGCCTGGGAGAGGTCTTGCAGGCCGGTGCAAAAGTGTTTGCTTATCTTTCCAGCAGCAGATTGGCAACGACCCGAGTCTGTGTGAATCAATGCCTCTGTTACCTCCAACTTCAGAATTAGCCTTGACTAAATTCATCACTTAAGCGTTTGCTCTAATGTTAATATCAAACGAGCGCAGAGTGCACCTTTTTGCTCGCTGTTACCTGGGAATGTCTCCAGCCCAATGAAAGCCAAAACTCATTACAACTCGTCAGTAAATAATGCACCCAATGGGCTTTTGCCATTTTGAAGATAAGTTTAATTTTCACATTTCGTACAGAATTCAAGGCGAGTGCAGATTTGAAGCACCAAAGCCCAACTATGATTAGATGTGTTTATATTTATTCATGTGCGTTTTGACATGTTAACCGTAGATAAAGTCAAGCAACAAACAGCACTGGACTGTCACTGATGATGTAACGATATAAAGCACATATTTCACTTAAACATCTTTGACATCATTTTGCTGATCATTTATGTCAATGGTGCAGTTCAATCAAATCTGATAAATTTGTTTTTCTGTATTCAAGTGGATCGAAATGAAAAATGGATATAATAAACAGATACGCATGTGCTCGGTGCTTCAGACCCAGTTAGTGGCCCTTGTATATATTCATACACACCAACAGTTGCTCAATATCCGCTCTGTTTCTCTGTAACAGCATCACTCTCATATTCAAATTCTTGTTTCAGCCTGAAGGCACTGGAAACGCTGCTGTCGGTTTGTGGAGCTGCCTTTACTGACAAAATATTAATCCTCGCATGGCTCCTTCCCCCTCCAAAACTCAAACCAACAGCTTTTTATGCTGCAAAAAACATATTTCCATCCTCTTCACAGTGGCTAAATTTGATTTATCTGACACAAACATTATTATTTCAGTTTGCTCAGAAACAGCAGAGGGACCAGGGAAAAATGTGTCTGGCGTGTTGGATGTCATTGTTGGAGGTGATGCAACATAGAGGCTAAACAAACAACCTGCTATTTTTATTCAGAGAAAAAAATTAAGATACGTAAATTGACCTGGATCAATGCTTCCCAACCTTTTTCTCCCAACCTTTATGGATATAGACGACCCTAATTTCCTTTGTAAACCTGAGAAGCTAATAGGAAAAACATAATTATTTGCTGGTTAATGAAGATTTTACAGCGCCGTAAAGATATAACATACTACTTAAAAGCAGTTAACATGCCATTCCTTCATTAAAATTCACACTATAGTTTGGACCTTTTTTTCTACGAACCCTTTAGAATCTTTGAGGGCCCATGTTTGTTCTGGTCCTTAGCATTCGTCACTGCACATCATGCTTATATTCAAAAGAAATACAAAAATATGTTATCATTACGGTTGTGAATGTTGAGTGTCAATATTGGAGGGGCACACATTCCTCACTAACTTTAACAGGTTAGACTTCTGTCATATCTTAACTAGTTACACAACACACGTTACTCCTACTATTTTATTCATTATATTCTAAACTATAATATGAGTATTTAATATTATACTGGCTACACAGTTGTTTCATTAAAAAGTAAAAATAGCAGATCTTGATCATTTTGCAGATTTACAGTTCCGTTCACACTTTAAAACACTCTAGACCTGGACGAAACCAGTACAGGACAAAACCAGGTTCACAACCGGGCTCAAACCAGGACTACAGGACTACAGTTTTTAAGGCAATTACATTTTTGTTTTATTTGAACTGAAGTAACAGTGTCGTTTTGTGAGTCTTTGTCAACTTAAACCCGCTTCCCTCACCCACCACATATCCACGTTCAAGAAGATATAGTGTGCTTTTTTCTGCTTTTTGATATGTAGATCCTTGTTTTACATGTAAACCACAGCATAGATCGAAAATGACTTCTGTTCAAAATGGCACAAGTGAGTCTCTTAGTGGGTGGCATTACACTGTAGAACGCAGCAGATTTTCATTTACCTGTTTTTATTAAAACATTTGAATTGCTATTTTTGAATCCTATAAATGTATGAGTCGGTTTTTATTCATTAATACTTGCAAGTACAGTGCTGTGAGGTGCATAGGGGATAGGTGAAAACTCAAACTGAGCACTCATGCCTCAACTCCAGTACAATTGCAGGATTCCTCAAACCACTCAGAGTGAGCTAATGATGAGGGAACACCATTACGACATGGTTAAAAGCTCATTAACGTAGATTTGGTCTCCTCTACATTGTAGAGCGTTTGAATGCTGTGATTGAGCTGCTCAAGGCTCAAAGTGTAAGATTAGCATCTTTGGCATTATTGTGGTGTTGCCTGAATGCAAATAAATGCTACACTTCAAATTAAAGCATTAAAACAAAAACACACACATTTTATTTATGTAACTTTTATTTAACAGGGGAAAGTCTCTGAGATTCCTGGCTTTTCCCAGGGGAGTCCTCCAGGACCTATGGGTTGTGTGCTGGTAGAAAATGTAAACTCCACGCTCAAAGGCCCCATCTTTCAGTATTGCTGTTCTTGTTAACCGCTGTGTCACCCTAAAAGAAGTGTTGTGCCTTCAGAGTTAAGATTTAATGGTGGAAACGTGAAAAGGAATGAAGGATGTAGTACAGTCCCAATCAAAATCTTAAGACAAGAAAATATTACACTTTTTTTTCTGGTTGAATCTTTGTAAAGTAACCACTTTTCCCTTTGCAATCTGACTGTATACAAAAGATGACAAACAGAACAAACAATGTAACATGCAGACTGGTGTTAGACACAGAGGCAAAATGTCCATGTCTCAGATGCACAAACCTAATTTCTTTGAGGCGTCACTGTCTCCAAACTCCTCTTTTGTTGTTCACTGCAAATATATTTTCTTTCTTCAAATAGTGTTTGTCATGTCTTTGTATTGTGCATAATGTGTCTGTTTGAATCTGACTTGTGTAATGATCGTCCTTCCTTTCAGACAGGATTACAGTGTGCCACAAGACAAACAATCAAACAAACAAACAAAGTGTGTGATGGCCAAGTCAGCACTTTGGTTCAATAAAACATCCATCTTTTGGCCATTTAGCTCATTATTTCTTCATCTTTTGTCATTTTACTGGCTCTCAGCTTCGCAGAGTGATTTTTGCTGGAGCTGATGTGGGAGCTGATTGCTGTGTGAATGTGAATGGGATAAGACATCTGCCTCTAATGTTACACAGAGGAGATGTAGTTCCAAAGACCCTGTAAAACAGCATTGGAAAAGGCATTGCAGAGATCTAAAATGGTTAATGCTGTGAAAACCACAATACACAGTATGACCCTGTTAGGAGGGGAACCTCTGGGGTGAAAATTAAATGACCATATTTGGTTTGCTTTTTAATAAACGATCAGATGTGATGAGATTTAACTTTGAATTGTATTGTTCAAATTGTGGATCGTTTATGAATTCTTCCCTTTTATATTAATCTCGTCTTTAACCTTGGATTCAATTGCAGCAATAGTGAAGAAAATAGTACGGTACTTGTAGCATCACTATGTGTAGCACTGTGTATGTGGTTGTGTCCTTAGGCAAGATACTATGCCTTGTGTGAACATGGTGTGTGTGTGTGTGTGTGCGTGTGTGTGTGCGTGCATGTGTGCAGTTGATGGTGGTGATTGGCAGCCTCACATTCATCAGTCTGCCCCATGGCAGCTGTGGCTACATTAGTAGCATACTACTAGAGATTGACCGATATGGGTTTTTGCTTGGCCGATTTAGCAACAGCCAATTTTTCAGGCTGATTTCTAAGGCAGATTTTCTAATGCATTTCTACTCATTAATTCAGACTTCCATTTTCAGTTTTCCAGACGCCACTAGACTAGACTCCCCCCAGACCCACCTGTTGTGCCTCTGCCTATAAACAAATAAACCATGTTAAACCATGTTTAACATTCAACTGGCCATATATATATATATATATATATATATATATATATATATATATATATATATATATATATATATATATATATATATATATATATATATATTATATGTATATATATATATATATATTATATATATATATATATATATATATATATATATATATATATATATGCTCTGGCCAATTATATATCTAATATATTTAATTGCTATATATATATTTATTATATTGAATATAATAGCCACAATAAAGAAAGCTTTACATTTTGCAAAGAGTTAAAATGTGTCTAGAATATCTGCAGTGATGCCAGTGACGGTAAATGTCACATTAACATCTCATAATGACAATAAAGGTCATGGTTCTATGCTTTAACGATGTTATGGTTCAAATTATATTTAGATTGAAAGGTCACCGCAGCATTTGATTTATATGTGACACCATTTTTTATGTGTGGACTCATAGGGACATTCAAAGTACTATCATAGCACCTTGAGGGGTTCTAGCTACAGGTGAGCAGAGGTGTAAATCCTTTGTGGTGCAATCATGTCTGTACACTGTCCAAAGTTTCCCAAATCTAGGGATTCACATTATGTCGTCTGGTCAGACAGTTTCCATCGCACATGGTGGGAGTTAGATCTGTATCATGTTATGTTGGGTTTGTTTGTAGAAAGCTATAGAGTTTACCGCCAGTTGTAAGTGTCTCCATCTTGAATACTCACCGATTTTTTTAAAGAAGTTAGCCTGCTTCAGCCCATAGTTTGTGCGATAGACTCCTGCTGCCTGTTGGATGGTTTTTGGTATAGCCTTGAGCTGTTTACTGCATGTATATGCAAGACATATGGCAGCAGGAGGGCTTTGAACTATTGTTTTTGAATGTAAGTCTTACGGTCTGAAAATTGGGCTGCAGCCAAATTCAATATTTTAAAAATGTAGTCTTAGAATGATTCCATCAAAACCATTTTCTGCTTGCAAATATGACACAATTTAAGGAAACACTGCAATAACTGTACTAAGTGTACACAGTATGATTCTGAAGACTGGACATGAATATATGTTATGCATGCAGTCATGAAAAGGTCAAATGTCTTTTGTATGCAGTACTGGATTTTAAATACATTTGTAATTGAGCTGGAATCGAAGAGTAATCTCATCCCTGGGACGATCTGATGGGACGATCTATTCTGGTCATATCGTGATTCACTATAAATAAAATAGTTTTTTTCCCTGTTGGTCAACCTCTGAGTGAGTGATAAAGCATTTGACTTCATTTACCTCTTATAGATAAAACACAACGTGTCCAAGGATCATCATAACATTTAAATTTCAATCTGGCTCCAAGAAAATTGTAATATACATTTTTTGCCATATTGCTATATTTAAGAGTTGCATAAATCATGTTATTAGCCAAGAGGACATGATGGCAGCTTCACACCCGTGACCATGTTGTTGTGTTGTCGTTGCCCCATAGCTAACCACGTCTTAGACTTCGTACAGATGTTTGGCTTGTTTTAAAGTCAACCATCTTCCTCTCCTGTGTCCCCAATGACATTGATAAAGACACTATCACCCTGCAGGGGCCTGCCTCTCTTCATCTGTGCGCCAGCGTCAGCACAACTGATGATATGATTGGACAGATGTGTCGCTCTGCACAGCCACGGGTCAGCGCTGTTTGTTATGGAGACACTGCCACTGTCTGGGTTCCCGCTGATCGCAAGAAGTCAAGGAGCGAAGATGCGATAAGGAGTGCAGGGAGAGGGGCGTGCCTGCGCGTGTTGCTTGGCGCTCTCTCCACGCCTGTATCAGTTGCTAAACCATCCATCAAATTACTGTGGCAACCGAGCGTCCATCACCCCATCCATCATCCAAGGGCGACAGACAGAGCGACACAACGCTGCCAGAGATGTCACGGACCAGAGGACAGATAACGAGAGAGCGAAGGAGCCACAATAAAAGAGAGGATGAAGAAGGGGAGATATGGAGTACAGGATGCTCGCCTTGGTGAGGGTTAGAGACATAAATGATTAATACAGTGTTTGGCTTGGATTACAGCTTTCATAGTAATCCTCTGTTGCTGTCATACTCTGACCTTACCTGTCCAGACAATGAAAATCTATGGCTCTAATCCAATTACATAGCTTCAACAAAACTCCTCTGTATTTTCTACTTTCGCTCAGTTCCTAAAAAATAAATCATGTGAATAATAACTACAATGGAATAAGAAGAGAAAAGAATCAGATGAATCAGCGTGTTTAAGTCTGGCTCATGTAAAAGTACAATGATTAGAGTTTGAAGTTTTACCTCATATGAATATTTGAATATTGTAACACTTCTGGCTAATGCTTCTATACAGTGACATAATGTAAACTAACTAAACTAACATAGCATTTGCAGTGTACCTTCTTGAGTCTGCACTGTGAGAGTTGAGGCTGCCTGTTTTCAGGCATCACTGTGGTATTTCAGTGGCATGTTGTATAAAGAATAGGACCAACAAACCTCTCTGACCTTTTTATCAAACCTCTGTCTGACAGGCCATGGCACCAAGTCTCAGATCTAAATGTCAAAGAACTTCAAATCTTTTTAGAGTACACGGACAAAAAAGGTCTGTTAAATAAAATAAATATATGATTTTACAAAATGTTTTGTAAAGTATAATGAAAATAGGGTTGCCCTCGTTTATTCCTTCTGTTTCAAAATTCCCACCAGTTCCCAGAGGGAGCACTCCAGTTGAAGGAATGGAGCGCACCTGTCAAACCTGCTTCACATTGGACGATTAGACTGATTATAAAAGCCCCACTCACTCCATTGTGTTCTCCTCACACCCAGATCCTGCATGTTTCATCTTTGCTCATCATTATATTTGTCTGCACCTGCTACTTTAGTTTTGTTTATTCTACTTGACATTTATCCATTGTTTGATCATATTATTGTGTCTTTATATGTGCATATTTATTTTGTTCCAGAGATTAAACCATGCATTGATCACTCCCTGGCTTTCAACAATACCTTGCAAAACTTAATTCCTGCCTATCTTATTCCTATTACTAATCACCACCAACCAAATAACATTGTATATTTGATCATTCTGAAGGTAATAGTATGTGTCTGGATTTATTTCTGCTCATATTTGACTTGGCAACATTGCAGTGCCGCCGTGTAATCAGTGCCCATGGATCAGCATGTCCCTGGGATGTTTAGATATTTATAAAGAAGACTGTTTGCTCTCCTTCATGTTGCTTTTGATTCGATCTGGGATTGTAAACACACCACTCAAATAGATTATTTAAAAACACTATTGAGCTGGGTGACTTTCCATGCACAACAAAGACAAAAAGCACAAACTCTGACGTGATGCAACTTGCAAGGTTTGTTACTAATATAACCCATGTTGAAACTGTATAGAGCGTATTCATCACTGTGTATTGAGTCGATCTATTAGTTACATTTTACCGCGCCGTCTCATTGGTGGACGCGCTGCCTGAAATACTCCTGTCGGTCTTGGCACTCAGACATGACTGACGTGGCCAACAAGGATTTTTAACACTTACACCTCGAGGCAATTTAAAATTTCCACTTGAGCAAACCTTCATGTTTTTGAACTTCGAGAGAAAATCTGGAGAATTACATGCACATATGTAACTCTGCAGGCTCTTGCTGAAATCTCCTTCAAAAGCTGCAAGATGCGAACCGCTCAGAACCACATGGACTTCCTGTGTGGGCATCTCTCTGTAACCCCCCGCACTTTTTCAAGCACAGTTCACCTCACCTAGGAGAACACGAGTGCAGGCATTTGAGGAATCCTCCCGAGATCATATTCAATTCAACACTTGCTGCAGAAAAAGTGAGCCGCGGTTTGAATAGAGCCTCCACTTCCTGTATATATTCACTCAGCTAGCTGCAAGACGAGTTCAGGTACAGAGTTTTCATTGGAAGAATCCAATCCAGGAGAGTGTGTGTGTGTGTGAGTGTGTGTGAGTGAGTGTGGGTGTCAGTTTTACTCTTTTGTGCGTGTATAGCTGGAGTATTTAATATTATGAGAATCCTTTGCAGCTGTGAGGCTCTGATTGACAGTAATTGCAGTTGAAGAATATAATGTATTCAGACACTGTCATATGTAGTTACAACATTGATCGCTTTTACCATAAGACACACTAATAAAATGACTGTAGCTGTTATCATATGTATGTATACCCATTTCAGTTAGGGCCCATACTGCATGTGTGAAATAAACCTTGTATTCGTGCAATATACAAATACATATGTAGAACATTATTATGGATCATTTTGAGTGCCAAAATGAAATGATTAAATGCACAATTATGAATTAATTATATGTAATTAATTTAAAATGGGAAATGTATTCATTAAATGTGCAATTCATTTTTTAAATGTACAGTTAATTAATTTGAATGTAGAATTAATAAATTTCATGCTCAATGAACGAATCAAATGTGTCAATACATAATTTAGAGACTTATAAAGCTTAACATTAAAAATATATATTTTATTAATTCATGATTTCATGGTGTTGGTGCAAACTTTAAAATAATTTGTCAGACTCATGCGCCAAACTCAGATCTTTTAGGCTGAGAACATTTCCACAGGCCGAGGTCAAGAACTTCACTGCGTTTCTGCCACTTTGCCACTTCTGTATTTAACTATTTATATTATAACTATAACTTCATAAATATAAAACTATATATTAAGCACAGGGCAGGTGTCAGAGCCATCTATGTTGATTCATTCAACATAGACAAAATGTAATTCTGTCATTTGTTATCAGACTGGTGCTACAGCCTGTGGGCCGCTGCGCTGACGTGTGCGTACGACTGTTATGACTGCTCTGTATGCATGAACTACATTTTAACTACCCTCCAAAATATATACCACTGGCCGCCACGGAGCCAATGCTTTCTGTCCATCAGTGTCTCTTTTCCTCTGTCCATCATTTCCTTCAGTTGAAACAACATCCAACTGTCAAACACTCACTAACTACATAGTTCAGACTCAGTTTGACGTGTAGTTGACTGAGTTGACTCATAATGAAAGAGTGATGTGCTGTTATTAAAAGTCTTCAGATCATATTTGCTGATGAAATGCAGGTGTAATAGTCAAAAGACTGTTAGTTAGGAATATAATTAAATGTTTCATCCTACCTCTGTTTGGTTTTAGACCCCTTGTTTAAATCCGAGACAAGATTCAATAGCACTGGTGTTGTAACCGATATTGTGAAAAGTGGATTTATAGGTGGACTTTGAAAGTGACATTTCTGGGACAATGAAGGGAGTTTTGTGATTGCTCTGATACAGCAGCCTTACATCAGAATACTGTGTCTGTGTAAACCGGCCTCAGTAAAGCTGTCTTGACTTTGATGTCATCTCTCCTGTCCTTCAGATGACAGACAGTTGCTTGTCTTTGTTGCTCGAAAACACTTTTTTTCTGGTGGAACAATTCATTAGAAAACAGTTTCTTAAACTAAAATAATAATTTACTGATGTTCTTGTCTCTCCCCACTCCACACAAACATTACATGTTCTATTCCAGTGGTTCTTTTAACTTTTTACACCAAGTACCACCAAAGAATAATGTGGCTTTCCGAGTACCGCCAGATCTATTTCAGGTCTATAACAAGACTATTTTAAGGGTTAAATTAGATCAAAACCAGGTAATTAGGAACATACCATTTTCCCAGTAGTTTTACCCAAGAAATTACTCAAGAAAGAGTAAAAATGCGGAATATATTCTAATAAAAATGAAAAAAACAAAAGAACTGAAGAGGTGGCCACGGAGCACCTAAAGGACCTTGCGTACACCACAGTTTGAGAAACGCTGTTCTATTAAATTCCTTTTCTGGGGGTTATTAAATAGAATAACGCCCGGTGATTTTGTCCCTGCTTTCAAAGTTTCAGATGTGTTCATCTATTTCATCAGCCCTTCCAGGCTCTCAATGCAATGTTGTTTTGCATACTGTACCTGCCCCATTTAAAGGTGCACAATGTAACTTTCCTGCTTGAGGTGTTTAATGGTGAAAAGCAAGAAACGGTATTTTTGTGCAAATGTTTGTTGATTGATGTTGTGTAAGAACGTTTGGATCAGAGAGTAAACTTTGTGAATTGTTCTTATTGTTGATTGGGTGAAGCTACATTGCACTACTTACTCCTGTAAACCAGGGACTGCAGATGGAAACTAGGTATCTAACGGTTACCTGATGTATCTGGTGCATCTCTGCTTTTTATTAACCTAATGTTAATGTACATTGTCCCTTCAAATAAAGACTAAACTAAACCAGCCACCTGCTTGTCTCCATGGGGATGGCATTGCTTTGTCAGTAACAAAAAACAAAAAACGCCACTCTGGTCCGAAACGTGACAAGGCTTTCTTGTCTTTGGGAATACTCAACATATATTTCTATATATATTTTGCTCAAATTTTATACCCAACTAGACAACAGTTTTTTCATATGTGCATATATCATTTTAATCATTACAGGCAAAGCAATAACACCTCCATGGAGACGAGCAGGTGACCTGGTACCCTTCACCAGAAAAAGTTCTAGCACAATCCAGCACTTTTATGTATCTTGCTTACTTTTATAATGGGGTTTAAGAAGAAGTTTTTCTATTGTTTGTTGTATCTCACCCTTTGGTTAATCGCCATGGTAAACACACTGAAATACAAGTGTCGTTGTTTGGGTGTAATTACTGTCAGAACGAGACGGATGAGTGTCTGTATTTGTCATGAGCGACTGGAGGAAACATGGAGGACTGTTGTGACATGTCTGGGAAGATGGAGAGCTGGTGCACACACATCTGTCTGCTGTTTTCTGCGGCTGTTTGCTCTATCCATCTTGACCTCCTCACACAAGGACTCTGTCACTCACACGCTTTCAGACTGGCACACTATTTATGAGAGCTCCGGCCTAATAAAGAAAGCTGCTCCCTGGAAGGTGATCTGTCTACCAGTTTTGTAGAAAAGGTATAGAGTTATTGCCTTGACTGGTATTACAAAAAGTATAACATGATGTGTGCTTTTGAGTACCGGTAATTGTAATACATTTATTTAAGAGACTACATCTACCTTTATGATTGTACTAAATGGGTTCTGATGTTGTTTATGTATTCAGTAAATGTAAATAAATGTTCAAGTTGAAAACTGTATTTATACTTTCCTGGTGCATGTTCTTTTCCTCACGATGTTGACGGCTCTAGGCAGAATAAGACCCCCTTTTTGCAAATACTTCTCTTTCACTGCAGACGTACCAGCCAGTAAGTACCAAGACCCCCTTAACTTGCACTGTAGTGACATCGATCGCAGGCCGAGTATTGAATCAGCCTACAGCGGCAGCTCATTTTCTCTTTCTAACTTACCAAATTGCTTTTTATCTGTGAAAGTGTCATTTTTAGACAGCTGACTTTTTGTCTGTCTTTCAGCAGGCCCTGAAAGCATCACTTCACTTTAATGAATCAGTTGGGAGTCAGTGAAGTGGATCAGTTTTGACAGAAGTGCAAAATCACAGGAGACGGCCAGAAGCAGTGCATGTACCTGGTTACACTAGTCTATGGTGTTCCACTGAATTTCAGATACTTAATACCTTTTCTCTTGCCGTGCCTGTGCCTAATTGAAGCAATGATCCATGCAGACAGCTGTATTAAGTGACGGGGAAGTATTTGTCAGCTCATGAAATTTGGATAGTTAATCAATGAGAGTAAATTGTGTGTGCAGCGCCTTCTTTTTTCTAACACAGGCTGCTAAGGTAAAAACATAAAATATTTGTATTAAATCACAATGGCGATACGCTAAAATTGATCAACAAATGAGGCAAATGATGGGCATTAGTGATAACTGGTGATTTCTTGTTATAAAAACTTAAACTAAAATAAAAAATAAACTAAAACAAAATAACTTGATGACCTTGAGCAGACATTAAAAGCTGTGCATCAGAATAATAAATTTATGCAAAGTAAATTTGAAATAAAGAAACAGTATAACATTTAAGAATTTAAATACAAAATCCCAAAACTCACATACAGCCTATAGTGAACATAAACATACTGACTGTGGTGTTGTGACAATGCAGACAATGATGACCACCACATGGCAGAGCACGCTATCTCCATAGTAGTCAGGCTAATGTGTCCTAGGGTCATTATGAAAGACTGTTATGCTGTCGCCGTGGCTTCCTCGTCGATAAGGTCAATGGCGAGGTCAGTGTTAGCCAGCTTCATGTTGCTATTGATCATGGAGAGCTCTGATACACAGCTGTCTATGGCACACATCTGTACACTGACGCAGCTCGCAGCACGTCGAGCTGCCAACAAGATGTTTTGTGGTATACGAATAATCTCCTCCATTAAGATTTTTTTTGTTATTTCAGACTGAACTTTAATGGCAAGGCAAGGCAAGGCAAGGCAAGTTTATTTGTAGAGCACAATTCGTACACAAGGCAATTCAAAGTGCTTCACACAACAGGAAAAAATGCATTAAAATCACAAAGACATGGCAGAAATCACAATCTTAGTTCAAGACATAAAAGAGAAGAGTGCAAAAAAAAAAAAAAAGCATTTCAGTCATATGCACAACCAAACAAAACAGTTTTTAGTTTAGATTTGAACATTGACAGAGTAGCGGCCTGTCTCACATCCTCAGGAAGACTGTTCCAGATTTTAGCTGCATAAAACTGAAACGCAGATTCCCCATGTTTAGTCCTGACTCTGGGCACCAGCAGGAGGCCGGTCCCTGAGGTCCTCAGAGTCCGAGATGGTTCATATGGCACTAACATGTCCTGAGATGTACTTTGGTGCTAGGCCATGGAGAGACTTGTATACAAGCAGAGCTGCTGCTTTGAAGTCTATTCTCTGAGCCACAGGGAGCCAGTGCAGAGACCTGAGCACAGGACTAATGTGATCGTACTTCCTGGTTCTAGTCAGGACCCGAGCAGCAGCAGCGTTCTGGATGTACTGCAGCTGTTTTACAGCTCGTTTGGAGAGGCCAGTGAGCAGGCCGTTACAGTAGTCTAATCTACTAGAGACAAACGCATGGATAAGTCTCTCCAGGTCTGGTTTAGACACTATACTTTTGATTTTGGCAATGTTTTTTAGATGGTAAAAAGCTGCTGATGTGATTGATCTGACGTGGCTGTTAAAATTCAAATCTGAGTCCATTATTACCCCCAGATTTCTAACTTGATTTGTAGGTTTTAGAGCGAGACTCTGGAGGTGACAGTTAACACTTTCTCTTTGTTTCTGTGGGCCAAAGACGATGATTTCAGTCTTGTCTGAGTTCAGCTGGAGAAAGTTGTTTTGCATCCACACACTGATCTGTTGGATGCAGTGACAGAGTGAATCCACTGGTCCATATTCACCTGCCGTCAGTGAAACATAGATCTGAGTGTCGTCTGCGTAATTGTGATAGGACACATTCTCGCTGCGTATCAACTGACTGACCTAACGGCAGCATGTAGAGGTTGAACAGAAGGGGTCCCAGGATTGACCCTTGGGGCACCCCACAGGTCAGGGGCATCTGGTCTGAGACACAGTTACCAATTTCGATAAAGAATTTCCTGTCTTCCAGATAGGACTTTAACCAGTTTAGTGCAGTGCCAGTGATGCCCACCCAGTCCTCTAGTCTCTGTAAGAGGATCCCATGATCGACAGTGTCAAAAGCAGCACTCAGATCTAACAGAATTAAGACTGAGGCTTTGCCCGCGTCAGTGTTCAGGTGGATGTCATTTGTCACCTTGACAAGAGCGGTCTCAGTGCTGTGATGAGGTCTAAAACCTGACTGGAAAACATCAAATGAGTTGTTTATTAAGAGGAAATCAGTGAGCTGTTGGTAAACAACCTTTTCAAGGACTTTGCCCCAAAATGGCAGATTAGAGATGGGCCGGTAATTACTCAGTACTGCGGCATCAAGACTGCTCTTCTTTAGGAGAGGCTTTATGACCGCAGTTTTCAAAGACATTGGGAATGTTCCAGATTGAAGCGACATGTTAACTATTTGAGTGAGTGGTGCTAACAAACTGTTCAGCACAGACTTTAGAAATCTGGTGGGTAACACATCGAGGCAGCATGTAGATGAACTCAGGACTGGTGATGATCTCCTGGACAGTTTTGTCAGTTACAGGTGCAAAGTGAGTCAGCTCTAAGTGTGTAGGTGGTTTGAGGGTTATTTTTTGCATTGTAGAATTGATAGCATTTTTAATGCCCTGAACTTTGTCATTAAAGAATAATGCAAACTCATTACACTTGGATGTGGAAATGAGTTCTAACGGCAGCTGAGCTGGAGGGTTTGTTAATCTGTTTACTGTGGCAAACAGGACACGCGAGTTGTTACTGCAGCTTCCAATTATTTCAGAAAAATATCCTTCCCTAGTTCTACATAAAATGAGGTTGTACATGTACAACTTCTCTCTGTAAATCTCTTTCTGAACCTTGGAGCTTCGACTTGCGCCATTTTCGTTCGGCCCGGCGGCACTCCCTTTTCTGTGCCCTGACCGAATCATCATTTCTCCATGGCGCCTTCTGCTTATTTTTAACAATTTTAGCCTTCATAGGGACAATGGTGTCGAGAACATTCAAAACACTAGATGTAACAGAGTTCAACAAATCATTTACATTAGAACATGAGACATTTTCAAAGTTTATCATTTCCATAAACAGTTTTCCCGTGCTGTCATTTATGTGTCTCCTCCGGACAATTGCAGGACCAGCTGGTGGTTTGGGAAAAACAGACAGGTCAAAGAAGACACAGAAATGATCAGACAGAGCAACATCGACCACATTGACGTTTGAAATATTAACCCCTTTTGTAATTAGAAGATCTAGAGTGTGCCCTCTGCTGTGGGTGGGGCCACTCACGCGCTGAGTAAGACCGAAAGTTTCAAGGACAGCATGAAGCTCTTTAGCGTTTCTGTCACAGATATTATCAACATGAACATTGAAATCACCTGTTATGACCAAACCATCAAAGTCTGTGCATACGACTGAAAGCATCTCAGTAAAATCATCAATAAAACTTTTGCAGTGCTGAGGAGGCTTGTATAAAACAATGAAGAGAATGGATGGAGACTGTTTTAGCTCAATTTTAAAGGCTACGTACTCAAATGTTGAAAACACCCCCAAAGGACAACCTGTGGGTAACTATTTCATCTCTAACAAAAGCACACACACCTCTCTCCCTTTTTGTTTTCTCGTGTTTCAGATTCAAACATAAAGTTGGGTGGAGCAGACTCTATTAGAACTAAATTTCCTGTGTTTTTGTCAAGCCATGTTTCAGTTAAAAACATAAATCAAGATTATAAGAAGAAATAAAATTATTAATTAAGAATGATTTGTTACATAAGGATCTGACATTTAGCACAGCAAGTTTCAGACTAGTTTCAGTGAGACTGGGCGTTATCTTTTTACAGGGAATATGAATCAAATTTCTCAGATTGGGCAGTCTGACTCGCATTTTGTTTTCCCATCTGTGTGATGTTACTACAGAAATAGCACTAGGGGAGGCTGTTTTTACACAGGGCCCCGGGTTGGTTTGATTTTTAATATGACTATAAGTCCCGGCAACGCTGAGACCCAGTGCATCCTAGCTATGGGAGATACCAGGTGAAAGGCGAGGGGGGATAGGTGGGGGGACTTTTGTTGGTGTAGTGGGAGCCGGTGAGCGTTTGGGACCAGGTGAAAGGTGGGTGGGTTTTGGTGGGGTGATTTTTGTCTGTGTAGCAACAGTCAGGGGAGAGTTCATCATCGTTGATATCAGAACTCTTGCTAAATTAGGCGTGAGTGGAGCCATCTTAATGCCTGATTTGATCAGATGTTCAAGATGGCTGGGAAGACCCCTGGGGTGAGGGTGGAGATGGAAAGGAGTGAAGAATCTGTAGTGGGAGTAGATGTTGCAGGGGGGATCCAGGGCTGCTCTGAGGGCAGGGGCGATGGAGGGGAGATGGCAGGGATACTGCCACAGATGGGTCCAAGGCCTTTGATGAGGACCGTGCAGGAAAGAACTGAAATGACTCCTGCGCTAGCCGTGGTGAAGATTGTTGTGGTGCTGCTGCAGACGAGTCCTTTGCTGGAGGTGGTGGAGGTGATCGTGGCGGCGCAGCTTGGAGTTGAATTCTTTGCTGCTGGTGGTGGAGCGGCTGCTAATAAATCCTTTGGTAGAGGCTGTGGTTGTGGTGCTGCTGATGTTGAAACATTGGCTCGGTCTCTGGTTGATGGAGCAGGAATTTTTCTCTCATTCCTCTCTTCTCTAACTATAGCAGGAATTTTTTCTCTCATTCCTCTCTTCTCTAACTATCTGCTCAGGACCCTGTCCAGGCCCAGTCCAATGCCTCAGAGCGTGGAGCAGGTTCTCTGTCAGCACCCTCACTCCACCTCTACAGAGGTGTGGGCCATTTCTCTCTTAAACAGGTCCTCTCGTTTCCAGAATAGATAGAAGTTCTCAATGTCGTGCAATCCTCTTGTTTGCACACTCTTTAGACAGCCATGTGTTCAGCTGAAGCAGCCGGCTAAACTTGTTTATCTTCCTGTCAATGTTTGGAAGAGGTCCGCTTATGAATGTTTTTATTTCCATTTTATCAAGCACCGAATAACTCCAAGAAGTCTCTTTTCAAAACTTCAGTCTCTTCGCGTCGTGTGTCCACTGCGCCCACGTGCACAATCAGCTGTTTAACTCCTTTATGTTTGGCCAAAACATTAGAAATACGTGACGTAATCTCAGTGACTGTGGCGCTGGGAAAATAATGTGTTTTCATTTTTTTCATGCATCACGTGACTTATCGCACCATCCCCAATCAAGACGACCTTGACGTTAGGCACAGATTCTCTCTCTGTCTCTGTCTCTGCCTTTTCGCCACGTCATGTCTCCCATTTTCCCTTTGTTCATTTACTTCAGTCTTTGAAAGTGGTAAAAATCTGTTTGTAAGCTGTATTTTAGGTGGCGTTACATTATCTTTGTATTGCTTAGGCTTCGAACTGTTTTTCCTGGCCTTTAGAGAGTTTTGGAAACGAAACAGAGTCACTCCGGTTTAGGTTGAAAGTAGCTGTTTTTCTTGTAAAAAATGTGGACTTCTTACCACTGATGACACAGGGATTGTATCGTGTGCAATCCTTTTTCAGATTCCAAAGCAAATATCCGTGCTTGTAGCTCATGAATTTCTTGTTGAAATTTCCAACAGCGTTTACAGGAGTTTGTTTCTCTTCTCACGGACATGTCGCTGGTCCGTCAGATTTGTTGATTAAAACTCGAAAAATGTTCTTAAAATCCTTGGTTGACTTAAAAAAGTCATAATAAAAAAATGTTTGGAAGACAAAAACTGATTTAAAAGCAAAATAAATAAGGAAAGCAGCTGAAGCAAGCAGGAGCAAGCCGGGAAATGGCATTTACAATACATAATAACAAAGGTAATGAGTAGAGCCTACTTTTATCAATGCTATTTTATAATCTGAAGCTACTTGGATGAGTGTCAAAACTCACTCCCAAGGTATTTCTCCATTTGACAGAATTCAACCTTCTTTTACCTGGAAGTGAATTTATTATTAGGAAGTGAATTTATTATATAAGAAGTATTCTGTTTTGTGTATATCCTCTACAGTCTTGCAGGTGCAGCTGTGAAAATGAAATGGTTTGGGGTATGCGCCCATAAGCTTTTGCTTCAGCCTACTCCCTTTGGGAACAACATTAAACGACATGTAACTGTATCATCTATAATAATGAAAAAAAGCCCAAATAAACTAAACCTGCATGCCTGAGGGATGACAGTCATCTGTGCTAGCTTGTTTTGTCTGGGTGCTTCAGTTTTGATAGATTTTTTGTGGACACTATTTCCCACTCAATTCTTGGTCAATAATTTAGTTCACCTCTGTGTAAGGTTGTGTAATATGTAACTGAGCAGACTGACCACTGCAGACCAGCAGCAAATGCAAGAGCTGCAATTTACTCTGACCCATCGCTTACAATAATAAAATAATATCTGAACCACATATTAACCAGGTTCAAATCCAGCCCACACACCAAAGAATTTGTTTTAATTAGTACTTTAGCGTAAATAATTCAATTATCTTCATTTATTCAATCTTCGTCTTAATTCTACTATTTCCTATCATCATATCATTATGGTTTTACAATGTGTATTTCTTATAACAAATCAATCTTTCCTGAGATTTAGACAAACTGTTGTGATTATTGTGCTGCGAAAGGTGGTATTAAAAGTGTGACCTCCCGAGGTCAAACTTTAAGTACCTCCTTTTGATTAGTTTTGTGTATAAAGACAAGGCATTACACTCTCCACTGTACCGCAGCTATGACATTTTTGGCCAAGAGTTCACTGTTTGATCTGTTCAACTGAAACACAATCTCAAGTCTCAAGTCTTATTTATACTCTCTGTAGACTTGACCTGCCCTTTTCTGGCCTGCTTTCATTTCTCTTTGTCTTACCTTTTGTCTTAACATTTCTTTCAACCCAGAATTATTCCATAGCCTCTCTGAAGGCATTGAACTTCCATTACTCTCATGATTAATTATCCAACTTGTAATAAAATATAGTTTTTAAATTTAACTATGCAAGTTATACTTCTGGATGTTTTCAAGTTTGATTTCCTCGGGCATAACATTTGAAAATATATATATTTGTCGCCAGTACACTGCTGATGACTTACACTTCCCAGAATACATCAACACAAATGTTTACTTACTGGTACTCTTCATAACAAGCCCTCAGCTGAAGGTCAATAATCCCTATTGCAATAGTGTTTACTGTTTTCGTACAATGAGTTGTTCACTTTCAGCGTCAGATTGCTAAAATAAATGCACTTTTCTGCCACACACTCGTCGTTCTTGATGTCGGGCTGTATATTTCTCCTTGCTTAGTCAATCTGCCCAATCTTCAGATCTATTCCCACTGAAAATACTGTGAATATGTCTGCCTGCAGATCCGTCTGTACGCTCGGCCTGATGCCATCTCCAGTGGAGCGGGGGACTACGCTCTCCACATCACCAAGAGGCTCTTGGGATTTTACCAGGACTACTTCCAGGTCCAGTACTCCCTGCCTAAGCTCGGTAAGGCCTTTTACCACTGTCTTTGCTGGACGCTTTTGTTTTGCAGTTTGCTTTGTTTATGATATTGTGTGAATGGTGGATGTTTTCTTTTTCCTCCAAATTCCCACTATTAACTTTGTGCCCACTGGTGTTTAGAAAAGACACTCTAGGAAGGACATCCAAACTCTCATCTACAAACGTTACACTAAGGTTTGCGTCACCAATCTTTCGGCAGGCAACCTAAAGACAGTTTCAGAAAATTGTATCACATTTCAAAACATGTTTCAGGAAACGAGACATTTAGACATTTGCGTTCAAAGGTGCACTATGTTACTTCTCTGCTTGTCACGATGGAGATGTTATTGCTTTGCCTGAATGTTACACAGTGTGGCATTAAACGTCTATCTTGCATTTAGTCAATTACAGGTGTTTTTATTACTCAACACTGTGCATGGACTCGTTTATCCACATAAAAGGTTAATGCTGCTGTTTAACATGAGAAGATGGTGTACCCTCCACCAGATACATACATAATGTAAACCATGTTTCCACTGGTTTGCTTTGGAGCGGAGCTGTACAGTGGAATGTCTCGTTTAAGGGGTTCAAAGCTGATCCTGCGACGTAATAGCGCCCAAAGCGGTCTGGCTTACTTTAACTCTGAGTATGCTTTAGCTAAGTAAGAGTTACACACCAGAGCAAGATGTTGGGACAAGAGAGAATGTTATATTTCCAGTGCATAATAAAACACCAGTCAAACCCGATGCAATGACAATAAACTGGACGTAGTTTAGTTTTGTTTGTGGACACAAAAGCAGAAACAGGCACAAACTTGGGCGACATTGGGAAGCTATGATTTATTCAGCTGAAAAAGCATTTTTAAACTCATTGCGGTGAATATTTAGGATACGGGGAATGCATTAGGTAAGTGAACTACTGCAAAGAGTTTAAAATAAACGACTTCTGTTTTTCACATTTTAAGACAGTAAAAATCAAGTATAGCGGCTTTTAAATTAGAAAACATGTTTTTGTGAATTGCTGAGATCGACTAACCTGGTTCACGCCAGAATGATGTATCACCCTGAATTCTACACATTTATAACTCTGTACAGGCGCTCACCGAAGGCAGTCAGGAAAAGGTCTAACGTCATGACAAATATTCTAATCTGATTGGTCAAAGCGTCTCAACAGCCGAATAAGATGAGAAATTAAACTGTTGTTAAATCTAGTCAGAGAAAAGCACTGACCTCAAATACACAAAGCACTGATGATTAAAAAGTAAAATTCGGGTATGATTTAGATTTTATTTACTAAGAAAACCTTTGTTATGTTTGGGTGATGTCAGCTCCCCACATTGCAGACACTGTCCCTGGACCCAGAGCCAGGAAATGCATTGTCCCATTAGGTCGAAAAATAATGCATTTAGGAAAGCACTGTTAATAAATGGGACCAATAACACGAGACGAGGGAGAAATCCAAAATACTCCTGGAGGAAGGATCTTTGCTGTAGCCCGCCTTGTGTCCTTCAAATCCATAGTGTAATATCAATGTGAAAAGAGCATGGTGGATAACAATTATTGTATACACAGACTTAGCATTTTTGATGGCACATTTTGCTATGAGAAAATAGTTGATCTTACGCTGAACCCTAGTCAATGTGTGATTGGAAATGTATCACTCACACAAGAGAGTCACTGAGTGAGCTATAATTGTGTTTTATGCACTATAGGAAACAGAAACAATCAGGAGGGAGTTGAAATGAGTTGTCCATTAAAGTGAATGGCTCAAGGAGCTGGAACTGAGCTTGAGCAGAGAGTAGCTGAAGTGTCTCTGAAGTGAAACTGCTTTGAAGAGCCCACACAGAGAAACTCAAAGAACAAAAATGTCACTTTAACTTTGTTTTACAACTTGATTTATTATTGTGCCAACTTTTGGACACCTTTTCATTTGTATTTCTGCAGCTCGAGATAACTGAGCAGCTAGAAGTGAATTTAGAATCAAAAGCCCATCTAAAATTAAGCTATGGAGAAAAAAGCTCATTGAAATAAGAGATCAAAGAGTGTCTTTGGCCATTATCTAGTGTCTCAGCTAGAACCTAACATTAGGTGTCAGAATAATTTGCATTTTAGACATAATAAGGAAATCGCAATAAATAAAGATGTAAGAAAGAAGAGGAAAAGTAATGCATTTTTAGTTGCATTTAATCCCCACTGACCCATGACTTGCATAGCAGATATGCTCACATTAATCACTCAGAAGTAATTATAGTCACGTTATATTGATATTGACATTATTTAACTGCTCAGCTCTTGGCACAGTAATCACAAAATACTCAGGAAAGCACCAGTTGTCAATGGGCCACACCTGTACATGAGCTGTAGCCGCTTATAGTCAAGTTTATTGCTAGTCTAGGCAATAGTATGTGTTCCAAGATCAATACTATTATTCATCCATTCATTTATGCATTCTAATGTGGCTTTAGATTCTATAAAATGATTGATCACACTAAATAATGGAGTTTAGCCTTCGACTACTTCCCCTTTTTTTGTTTGTTTTTAGGGGCCATCAGAGGAGCCAGATAAACCCTCTCAGGGATAATTCAGTCCACACGAGCATTTCCCCCTTCTCTTCCTGCCGTTGCTTTTCCTGTTTTAATTGGCCATGCTGTACATTTGTCCTGGTAGAATCAATTAGCCATGCCACAGTAGTGGGCTTGCACTCTTCCCTTCATGCCCCAAACCTGCTAATATGATCTGTGCGCCTCCATATATTTCATTTGTCAGCCTCTTCCTCCTCTTCCACATCCATTCATCACATTAGGAATTCTCTTTGAGTTGCAGCTTCCTGTTTGTTCCATCATCTTAGATTAGCTCTGACATTTACTTACCTTCACTGACCTTTACACCAATATTAACTGCATTCACGGCTCGAGCGCGCAGAGGTAGAGGTGGGCTCAGATGACCAATTGCTGGAAAATGTTGTCTACAATCAGAAAGAAATACAGAGTTTTAAGCACTTTTCCTTTCTTTAACAGTGTGCTGCTTGTGCTGTTGCCAAGATCAGATAACGAATATATTATTGTATATTTTTATTGTATTTTTATTAAGTCTGTACCGGTTGGGAAAATTATACATAATTATAATATGTGCTGAATTTTTCAACTTTTGTCAGCTGCAAGTGTTATCCTTCCAAATGTATAATGTACTTTTGACCCCTTGTAATTCAGTTGTGAGTAGCATTTATTTTCCCCCTATTTTTGAAAGTAAAATAATGACATGTTTTTCCCCAAGTCATGTTCAGAGAAAATCTCAAACAAATTACTTAGTCAAATTGCGCATGCTGTTTTTGACAACAGCACCTTGCATAAAAAAGAATTTCATCTATTTTGAGTAATTGCAAACTGATTGGATAACATTCAGTCTTTTCAGTGGGATGACACTACAACACAGGTGAAAAGAATGTAAACTCCAAAATTGGATGTAACCTCTTTTTGAATTAACGTCTCCATGGAGACATTTTCTCTGCATTTTACCCGTCTCTTAAATGCTGCAATGCCTCATATTGATCATACTAATTCATACATACTGAATATGTATTACTGTATGCGCCTGGCGGATCAATAAAGTATAGTGTTGAGAAAAACATGCAAACTCTATGCTCCACTGGACTCAAACCCAATAGCTCTGAGGGGAGTTACTGATTCACTGAATACCATACTTTTCACGTTTCAATATGCTGATATGCTGTCTTACATTTTTGGTATAATTTGTTTATATAGTTGTTGGTGTTCCTTCTGAGGTCATTACATTGATGTCATTGTGAACTGAACAATCATGTTTCTCACCAGCAGTTTTTCTCATCACACCTTTATATGTTATATTCAAGGTGAATGAAAGAAATAAATGACAATTTGATGGAAACCCTATAGCATTCTGTGTAAAACTACATGGAGGAATGAGTTTCACGTGACTTGGTCTGAAATCTCTTCAGTCCTGTTGTTTTTAAGTAGTGACTGAATGCATTCTTCTATTATAAATGTGCTGTGTGTGTGGAGTCTTGTATGTGCGTACATAAGCCTGTATGAGTGTTCATGTGTGGTACTGATGTTGACATCAGTCTTTAGCCTCACACGCTGGAGGTGCCTGTGTGAGTGTGGTCTCACATCCTCCAGGCTCCGGGCTCCATCTGTTGTCATGCAGGGCATCAGGCTCCCATGAGAAGCCCAAGGAGAAATTATGAGCACAGATTCACATTTAAAGGGACAAAGCCATAATATGCTGCACACATACGTCATACTACAGAATAATTGAGTTGTGAGTTGACCAGAAGCGGTTCTTTTAGACGCCCCTCTGTCTGTTGAGTCTCAATACCTCCAAACCGTTGAGGCAAACGCTCACAGTTTGAACAGAACTGAACAACAGACAGTGTAAATTACTTTGACCCCCTTTTTCCTCCATTGTCATAGTTCACATGAATGCACCTTTAGGTAACCTTTCATAGTGTGCTCCTCTTAATAGTCATCTTAAGTTTATAATACACCAAAACTAATTTCCTATTTAAAGTGGGATTATAGCACACATATTTAAACATATTTAGACTAAAAGGAGCGAGAGGGGTGTGTGTGGTCTGGAGGACTAAAGGAGAGTGAGGGGCGGGACCTGTGGAGGACTAAAGGAGAGTGAGGGGCGGGGTCTGGAGGACTAAAGGGAGAGTGAGGGGCGGGGTCTGGAGGACTAAAGGGAGAGTGAGGGGCGGGACCTGGAGGACTAAAGGGAGAGTGAGGGGCGGGTCTGGAGGACTAAAGGGAGAGTGAGAGGACTGAGGGCGGACCTGGAGGACTAAAGGAGAGTGAGGGGCGGGACCTGGAGGACTAAAGGGAGAGTGAGGGCGGGGTCTGGAGGACTAAAGGAGAGTGAGGGGCGGGGTCTGGAGGACTAAAGGGAGAGTGAGGGGCGGGACCTGCAGGATTAAAGGGAGTGAGTGAGGGCGGGGTCTGGAGGACTAAAAGAGAGAGTGAGGGGGGGACCTGGAGGATAAAGGAGAGTGAGGGGCGGGCTGGAGGACTAAAGAGCGAAGGGAAAGAGCGAGTGAGGGGCGGGACCTGGAGGACTAAAGAGCGAGTGAGGGGCGGGACCTGGAGGACTAAAGAGCGAGTGAGGGGCGGGACCTGGAGGACTAAAGAGCGAGTGAGGGGCGGGGTCTGTAGCAGTAGCTCCGGAAAGCTGCTTTTAAAACACCATATACACAGTTAAGTGGCATAGTGATTAGCCCTCTTTAAGACTGCTGCTGCTTTGGAGAGGGTACATTTCCATTGCGAACACTGACTCTCATACGTCAGTTCCTGATGACAGAATATGGTTCAGCTTGTTCAGAATTGTATAAGTTTTGCTAATAGTATTTTGGTGCACCCCTTTTTTTCCATAAATGTTCACCCATTAAAGTAGACAGAGAATCATTTATTCACAGTGTGTTGTGGGCTGCTCTTTGCTCTCAGCTGTGTTACTGTTAGCAAAGCTGACTGAAATCTTTTTCTCTGCTGTTTTGCAATTTATTATGCGGAGGGATGATTTTCCTTAGAGGTTTTATAGAGGATTTTCCAAGTAAAGAGAAGTCCAACGACTGTTAATCCTTTTTCAAATGGTTCGCATGCATGCACAAAGCAGGGCTGGACTGGGAGAAAAACTTGGCCTTGGACTTTTTGGTCTTGACCCGCTACTTGACCACGACGGCTATCTATCAATTTAGCCATGTAAAATATAGTTTTGGGTTTTTTTTAACAATTGATCTATCTGATTAATAGGATAAGCTTGCTAACTTAATGTATACCAATTCAAATGTAACTGTGGGGATTTGGTCAAAACAGGAATGTATTTTGGTTTTCACCCAAATGCTTTAAGGCTGTAATTTGTATTACTGTATAACTCTTACAACTTTAAAACAAATTGATGCTAGACCTATTTTACTGTTGAGCTTAATTGGTATACAAATCAAAATGTAATTATTTATATTAAATACATCATATAAAATCAGGTCCCCCCTGTTCATGCCCCGTGTGTGTGCTTGTTTAACACCCCTGAACATAGTGCGCAGCAGTGAACAGCGGTGGTCTAAAGTGGCCCCTGAACGCTCCAGGCTTCATAGACTTGCATCAGGATGTCTAAACTCTTGTTTTGTGTCACTTTTGAGGATAGGTTTTTGCTCCTTTACTAAGATCATGTGAGCACGATGCCCGCGGCTACGGAAATCACTTTGATTGATTTGCACGAAAATGAGTGTCTTTTTTTCAGTTGGCTTAACATTATCTGAACTATTTCACACCTATGAGAACGGGGGCTAACTTGGGCCGACCCGAGTGACAATGGGTTGGGCCATGTCTGTGGGTCTGCGATGAACAAGAGCAGAACATAGGAAGAGAAAGCTGACTGAGAGTGGGCCGTTGAAGTGTGACGTCAGGACTCTGCATTGTGTTGGGCAAGTCTGATAGTGACCGGCCCAAAAGTGCGCCGGCCCACATTGATATAGTCACAAATATTATCACCTTTTCATCTGTTTGCTTGCAAAGTTTGATTGGACATGTGCAAATGTGCAAAAAACAGATTTATGACACAACTCCTTTGGATAATTTGCACTGTTAAACTAGAGAATGTTGTTTCCAGGCAACAAGCTCAGAATCCCTGTTTTCTTGTGAACATGCAGGTTAAGACCAGGCGCAGTGTGATAATGATAGCCAACCATATTAATTGAGCTGGTGCACTCGATACTAACTCTGCTGCTGCTGCTGCTGCTGCTGCCACATCATTCTACCTCAAAACATATCACATGGGTGATCATCCATTCATTAATTTTCTACCTGCTTGATCCAGTTAGGGGTCGCGGGTTGACTAAAGCCTATCCCAGTGACTTTGGGCCTTGGGCGGGGCACACCCTGGACAGGGGCCAGCTCGTCGCAGTGTTAACACAGAGACACACTGACAAATCAAGAATTAAAATGAACGGTCACTTGACTGACTGTGGAAAGAGGGTTAAGGCAGGGTTGTGCTTGGTCCCCTTTGATGAACTTGGAACCATAGGCTCAACTAATGGAACAGAACTTAAAATTGCCTTCTATGCAGATAATGTCTTACTATATTTAACCAAACCAGAAATTTCCATACCTAATATGATGCATATAAATAATTAAAAAAATTAAAACATTAAGGATTTTTTGGCCCTTATGCTTTATTATACAGGACAGCTCAGCGTGAAATGCAGCACTCACTCAAACGTTCTAATTATAAATAAAAATTTACCTGTCTAATCTAAATTTAGCGACCTGTTTTAAAACCATTTGTCTGCTTCAGTGCACGCCATCACAGGAAATAATCTCTGAGAATCACTTTAGTTTGACCTTGCTCCTTTTCCACTCTCCTTTTCTTTTGCAGCTAACTGGTTGTGGATTCTTGTCTGTCATTGTAACAAGCTTTGTGCTAGCTGATAGGAAGCTACAGTTCGAAGAACTGCGGCGCTGGAATAAACAGTAATGCGTAAGGTCACCTTACTAAAGTGCCTATGTAAATGACGTACTCAAAGCACATGGTCTAGTCAGTTACGCAAGGAAGGTGAGTTTGATTGATGCGCCAACACCCAATAGGTAACAAGGTACCTTGTTTTCTCTTGGAGAAAGTTTTACTGCATTTTTATACTTTTTTATTAGTTTACCATAAGTACATCTATTAGGCTATTTTAAAAGATATTGACAAATAAAAAACTAATGCGAATCCGCCATACAACCTTTAATAGATCCTCTGCAACGGCCCTGACATATAACCACTGCCTTATTTTTCACAAAACAGTTGGTCATTTCTATAAAAGGCAAAGGCTATACTCCATGTACTTGTTGTACTCAGATTCTTACTGAGCCTTCAAGAGATTTTTAGAATATAATTAACTTTATCTGTCTGTTCCAAGTTAAATTTATTTTTATATATTATAATTAATATAATATACAAAATATATATATAATGAAGGTTTCACCTGAGCACACAACATTGAGTTCTGGCCCAACTGTTAAAAGCTGAATAACATGAATAGAATTTGGTTGTCTGGATGTGAACAGGTACATAGCGTAAAGACCTGTAACTTTCCAGATGATATTCTGCAACACTCACAAAGTCAAACGCCTCTATATTTTACATTCTTGACCATCGATGTCTTCAACTTTTCGTATAGCTGTGAGTAATTTCTGTGCTTTACTTTTCATTCTCTTAACTTCGGAACATGACTGAAAGATTTCGACAGATCTTCTATTTTATCTCTATATTTTCAAATACAAGTACCAAAGGTGGGAGAACACCTTCTGTGTAGTGGGGGAGGGACCCTGAGGACGCAGCACTTGGGGCTATACTTAAACTCCTCTCTCAAAAGTTTAATTCTGCTGCAGAATAAATGACAAGCATGACAGCGCATACAAATTCCCCCTCACTCCAGTCGCTCCTCTGCTCATTCTTTTCCTGGGTAAAGTTTGTGAAACAGGCACCTCAATTGGGAGTTTCTCAGCAGCTCCTCTGTCCCAGCTTGGGACTTGTTCATCTTTTAGCTTCTTTTAAATTTTTTGCGATAACGAAAGACACGTTAACGTCCCTCCTCTTCCTCCTCCTTTGAGTTTCCATAGAAATTGAAATGAGAGAGCCGCAGTGGAGCAGAAATCTTGCTGGGGCTCAGGTGATGCCAGTGTCGGGAGAATTGGACCGAATATCTGAGTGTGTCTGAACTTTTCTGTGTGCGATCTCGCCAAGTGGACTAATGCGTTCTGTTGAGTTCTGGCTCCATCTGGGCTCCGTGGAGACACACAGGCAGCAGCAGCGCCCCAGGTCCAACACACACACGCACACACACACATACACACTTACAACACATGCACCTATACTTCTCCTTGCATATCTTTCAATGCTTTTTTTCTGTTTCCCCTCTTTGTCTTTGGCTCTGTCTGTCATGCGCTTGCCTCAGGCCGACACATAACAACAGATGGACTAAAGTGAAAGCCTCTCGTCGGTGCATGCTGGCGCAGACACGCGTACAGTGCTATGGGCCAGTCAGCTGTCCGCCTGCTGCTGCCCCGCTCCACATCCGCACAACATGTCACACTCACATGCTCAGCTCTTCTTTAATAGCATTTACATTAAATCAACTGTTTTACTTGTACTTCTTGTTTATCGGGTTTTGCAAAAGAGCAAATTGTCAAGGGTTTGTCAATAAAAAAAAATTAAAAAAACACTTTTCATCTCAACAATGCATTCTTCTAAATATGACTACATATTCAGTTAAGTGAACTAAAAATGATTATTTAGTTCCTCATCTGCCTGGATGAAGTTTCTTATCTGCAAATAGAAGCACGGCCGTCCTGGGCCATCTGCAGCCTGTCCGTCTCTCTTTGACTGTGGTTCTCCCAGAGGTTTCTGATTTTTCCCATGTTTTTTTGTTGTTGTAGTTTTTCCTTGCCGAGAAGGAGGGTCTAGCAACAAAGAGATGCTTTGGGACATTTATCCATTTGCTAAATTCCTGTGCACTTGAAGTTCTGTTTTTAATCAATCGAAAATTCATATTGTCGTAGCGACTCAACAACATTCTCAGTTTATGGCTTCATAAAACTTTACAATGTCGTATTTTGCTATAACTTATACTACATTGTAAAGAATGGACCTGCGGGAATAGAGAAGAGCAGGAAGCACTTGATTCTGACTTCACAGTATATCCATTTCTCCATATCAGTCATTTCATTTTTCGAGTTCCTTAGCTTAACTTAATTGTCTTCATCAATAGCCCCATCCAGTCAAATGATTTTCCTTTTTCATGCAGTAATTCCGCAAAATGATTGAAAAACATGCAAATTGGCAAAGTTAACTATTTCTTCAAAATGCCCCTTGGATAAAATTATTGCCTTGTTCTTTTGTCCTATAAGCTAGTGTACTATTCGTTTATCAATGTTGTTTTCCAGTTGAGATCCTCCATTCACTGACTGTCATTTATGTCCAGTGGAGCGCTTTCTCTTAGTCTTTTTGTGCTGTTTAACTGTGAGCTTCCTGTTCCAATGGCCAGTTTTGTGCCGCCAGCCTCAGAGCTGTGGACTAAAAATGAATGGAGATCTTATCACTGTTATCTAGTCTGAAAGTATTTTAGCTACCATTTTGCTCCGTGACCTCCGCAGTGGAAGGTAATTTCGGGGTCTAGAATGGGGTTGGGAGGGCGGAATGAATGAGCAGCGGGTCTCTTTAGGACACTGCTTGTGTTTCAAAGCTCTTTGGGAAATAGCCAGAGGTGAGGAATTTCTATCCAGCAGCAACTAAAGCAGGAGTCTGGCGTGACACAAGCCTAGGAGGGAGTTTAAAGGGATTATTACCAAAGAGCTGGAGGATGACAGCGACGCTAGCAGCAGCCTGCGTCTCTGATGGCCATGTGATAGTGAAGCAGATCACAAGAGGCAACCGACCAGAGAACATCTCCATCACAGTTTTCAAGCTTCTCAGGCAGAACTAAAAGCCAATCCACCTGAATCACTTATTCTCTCTCTGAAGGCAAGAAACATAATGTGGAAGTAACTATGTTCGGATTAAGTACAGTAATTTATGCAGTAACTGCATAGTGTTTTTCTATTTTAATTTTTTAAGTGTAAGGCATATGTAAACTCAGCGCCTGTTTATTTTTCAGCAGGCATATTTTAGCATTTGTATAAACATCAGTCATATATTCTAATCCCCCTAGATGTAAAGTGCTCTTTATGTCAAGCAGCAAAAGAATATGCTAAATGTTTAGCTGGTCACATGAGAATGGTGTGTGGCAAATATGTATTTATTCCATTTACTACGAGTTGTTGTTTTCCTCAGTGAGAATTGTGAAATCCTGTGTGTTTTTGTAAATGTAAGAGACTACATTTTGACCACAGGCCTCGTTGCATTTAAAGGTGCACTTCGTAACTTTTGTAGTTTGAAGGGTCGGCTTTGCTTGCTCTGTAATGGTCCACAGTAGAGCATAATCTATGTTCCAAATTCTTTTCTCTAGGCCTTTTTTTTTAGAACTAAAACAGGACAGAGAGAACACAGATATGTCATGAATAAAAGGTGGTCCAAAGAAAAGGAAGTTAAGAAGGGTTAAAGCATATTAAATACAAAATAAAAGCCATTATGTCCATTGTCTGTCAAATGTGTCTACTTTCAGATTTTCAGATTTCATTTGGGTGTTTTTACTGTCAAAAATATCTAGTGTGGATATGTGTAACATTCCAGGCAAAGCAATCACGTCTTCACTGAGATGAGCAGGTGGCAGGTGTGCCTTTTACTGTCAAAACACTGTTAAGAAGGTCAGTTTTACTTTGACAAGAAAATTCATTTTACAGTTTAATACTCCCAGCTCAGCCATCCCGTCCAACAACAGCACAGTTCTCATACAGACCATACATAGCCTAATTACTGCTTTTTGTTCCCACTGAGAACGGTAACTGGCATAAACATTCCAGTTATTAACACCACCAGCTGTCACTATCCCATCACAGCCACACCTGACACTGCTGCCCTTACTAACATGAGGGAAATCATTCAACTGTAATGTCTTTCATTCGGAAACCCCCAAAGACTTGAAGAGACAAATCCTTCCCAATGGATACTTGCTATTAAGTCCTAAATTAAACCCAGCCGCATTGTTAAAAAGGTGTCCTTATTTATGGCCAATGACTATTTTCTATTGTAGATTAAGTACTGCACTTTTTTTGTGAAGTTCCCAGTCTCCAGTGAGCCATGAATGCCATAAAACATTTGAAAATGCTTGGAAGTTGGTGACAATGTTTCCATGATTCATCATACAGACAATATTACAAATGAAAAAAATATACATCATAATTACTAGATTATTAGCTGTGAATATGAGCAGTGTTAATTTTGTCAACTAATTTGAATTTAGTGTTGGTTTAATCTTTTGAATAAAAGTAGTTTTGGTTGGTTAAAACTTTAGTTTTAGTTTGTTTCTAGTTTTAGTCGACAGAAATGTCAAGCTAATTCAGATAACCAAATCTATAATAGTTTTACAAATAAATTTTATTTTTATTCTAATTATGAAAGTGACATTGTATTACTTTTCGAAGACATGTCACAGGATTGTTCCTTGAACGTTGAGTTTGTGTATACAGTCCGGTTTGGGGCTTGAAAAGTGGACTTTGGATCTCGTCTCAACTCATCCTTTTCTTTTTCTTTTTTTCATTTTTCATATTGTCCTTTGCAAAAACACCGCTCCAACACTGAGATCTCTGTGGCGTTGGGCATCAAGACATTTCTGTTTTTTTTCTTTCTTTTTTTTCTTTTTTACTTTTAGTTAAAAATTACATTGAAATATCTCAGTTGTCAGTTTATTTCATAAGATTGTCACTGAAGAAATGGAAGTCTTGTTCTATCTCATACAGCCTCAGAGTTACAGAGTACAGCTCACAAAGACAGGCAGTGAAGTGAGTAAATGTCTCTAATTGGTGCTGTTAAAGACAAATAAAAGACAGGGTGTGACACTGAGGCTGCTATTTTAATGTCACTTCCAGGCGAAGAGCGAACTCATTATGTAAGTCATATACAGACGCCTGTGCAGTTATGTACTTGTGTTTGTGCTGAAGAGAGTATGGGCAGTTGTACTGTAGCATGCACTGGGTGACTGAGGTACGGTTCACCTGAGGGATGTGGATCAATGCTCAAATCGACTGGTCTTTGAGCTGATCCTCCGTCTCTGTGCTGTAATGAGGCTGCATGGGGTTTCAAAGTTTTTAAACACTTTAATGGATGTCTTCTCAGCTGTGACGGGAGCCGGCTGAACACACCAGCAGCTATCGAACCAGTCGGTCTGTATCTGATCTTATATGGGCTTGAGTGTTTGATCTGATTTCATTTATCATTTAAAATGTTTTACAAACTCCACGACTCTTTAAACATTTATTCAGAATGTATAATACACAAAAGTTGGTAAAAATTCAAAGTTCCAATGTCTAGAGAAGATGATGATCTTGAAGCACATTTTATTTGTGAGTTTTTTCAGTATTTTTCTGTAGCCCTCGGAAATGCACAATCCCTGGTCTGGAGTGTCTCCACGTTCATATTGTTCACTGGAGCTGAACTGGCGGCTGAAGCACAACTCCAGGTCCTTAAATATGTTGCCATGGTGACCATACTAATACCTGTGGGCAGGGGAGAGAGGGGTGGCTGGGCGGGTGGCTTGGCAGTATGCTGACTCTAACGCATGTATTGCAGGCAGACTGAGCACACATAGAGGTTTATAAATGGAGCTATGTGATAGTTAGTTCTTCACCCTTTGAGAAGTATATTTTCAGTAGATTCAAGAAGATGCAAATTTCAGTTTCAGAAGTGTGAATAGATTATTTTAAAAGTATCAGTGAATCGCCAGTTTGAGTCAGTGCAGAATTTGCATTAAAATGCACAGAAGCTTTTGCACAAGCGCACACACATCAACATCTTATCAAAAGCTTGTATATTTAAAGTTTATTAAATTATTATTATTATTATTATTATTATTATTATTATTATTATTATTATTATTATTATTATTATTATTATTATTATCATTTGTCTATCATTGTGTTTTGTGACTATGGCCGGTTAGAGATTTTTAAATATTCTTACAGGTGAACTAAGGCTGCAACTGACATAACTTTTTTTTAACCATTTCTGGCTATTTAAATAATGAAAATATATATATCAAGTTAACGACTAGCATGTTCGGCAAATTTGGCAAATGACTCAAATTGGGGAGTGACAGCATCTATGGTTTTCAGAATGACAAAATAATATGTCTCCAAATTTTGGATATAACAGGAGGCTGATCCCATGTATACAGCACTTCTATTTGCAGTATCTATTATATTAGTTCTTAAATGTTGCTTTCTCTAATACTATAATTAGAGCGTTCACATTCTTGAAAGTGTTAGTGTTGCTTGTGTGATCAGTGGTGCAGAAAAGCATCCACATCTCAGACAATATATACCCCAGAGAAACTGCTGTTAACTGCTGTATTAACGAGGTGTGAATGAAAATCGCATCGGCATCCTGAGATTCATGCCAGGTCGGGCCGAAACGAGTCATCGGGTAAATCAAGTGATTCGATGACAAAAAAAGCGGCGATTATTATTTGACTGCCCTGATGATTCCTTTAATTTATATAGTTATTTAAAATCGCATCATACTGTGGCGCGTGGATCGCCCGGGACGACTTGTGGCCCTTTTGTTTCACAGCTTGTTCCGCTCGGACCTGCAGCAACCAAAGCACGACAGAGGAGAGAGCGGTGTATTTTAAACTCACGAGCGTGACTGGGAACATCAGCGCCCATAAAGTGCAGTATAGTGGCATTGAAACTAGATCCCCATTTGAAGACGGGACGAAATTTGACTTTGAATAGTTTTGGCCTTGATCTATGTCAGAACTCTTGTAAATCCACATGGTAATTGAAAGAAAGCACCATTCGTTTTGTGTTCAAAATTACATTCTATTGTCTTAAAAGTCTTTATTGTGGTCTTGAACTCTGCAGGGAGCCATGTCCTCAATCTTTTCACACACACACACTCACACACACACACACACACACAAAACATCAATTAAAATTAAATTAAGTCATAACTACTCACAACCATCAAGCTACTTAGTTTGACGGCTGGTTCTCCTCCATGCTTATCTGGACCACACAGCTGTAAGTCCTAATATAGACACGTCCTACACACAGGATTCGGTTTAGAGTTCGATGGCCTATCACCGACTCACTGACCCAGCATCTGTTACCACGGCAACAACATCCCACTCGCTCCGCATTCATCTCCTCCCACATATCCTCAATTCAAATTTTCTTTATTGGACCCAATCTTATTCCTCCAGCACTAAGTCGTCTTTTCGAGTTCATTGTCTTTCTCATTGCTCTTGATACTTACTTAATTATGATGTGTTTAGAAGATGAAAAGTGATTAAACGTTCCAGAAAAGGTCTAATTAGGGGGCTTTTCTACTCACTTTGCGGTTCGGTTACAGCTGCCGCTGAAACAATTTTTGGTAATCAGTAGTTTATTGTTAAATGTGTCACAAAGAGGCATTCATTGAACGTATTCTTTTAGCAGGAATAGCGTTTTTTGTGTGTTTTTCTTAAACCTTGATCCGTATCATAAAACAATTGGATTTACACTGTTTAATTACTGCCAGTCTTTTCATGTCAAGTTTGAAGCTCAGTTGATGTGTGTTGAAAAAGGTGTTAAAGATATAAAGAGAAACAGGGTTGGCATGTGTATTTGGTTTACAAAACATTACACAAATATACAAAAATCTGTAGTCATATTTTTAGCTTGGTCGTGAGCGAGTTCATGGTTTAGTTGGTTTGTTAGTCTCTGAACGATCAGCGCCAGGTCACAATTCAAATTCTAGAGTTTGATTATGTTGTTACTGCTGATGGAGAGCACATCTATGGGTTTTAGAAAAACTTCAAACAAAACATTATCTTTTGATCGGAAACAAGTCCTCAAAATGTTGTTTATAACAAGAAGTGGAGACTCATGAATATAACTCTATGAGAGAGTGACAGTTTTTGAATAAAATGTTTATAGTTATGATCCACAAATATTGAACTTTATTATTATTTGCTAGGGATTATTGGCTATTGGCTCCACAAATTTGCCATGTTAATCTCATGGTTTTAGGTCTCTTCAATCAACAAAATCATGTCTTTGGGGTTGAATAATGGCCCCACTTTCTAGCTGCAGTGAAGGTTAAAGTATACTTTATTGACCCCACGTGAGGGAAAATTTGCCCAGTGACCCATCTCCCAATGTTGAGGCTTGGTCAGAGAAACCGTAGCTGGAGGATTTCATCTTTTGTGTTCGTGCTGACAAATAAGACATTGAACTTTGTGCCTGCAGTTTTTATTTCATGTGGACGATACAGTGATAATAACCATTAACCAGGATCTGGTTCATGGTTTGATTTATGACGTATAACGGTATGACGGACATTTCAAAACATTACGTAAACACAAGTGAGTGGATGAATTAGAGTAGCGTAGTGTCAGTGTAGTATAGTAGAGGAGCGTAGTATCTGTAAGTCAAATGAATATGCAACGTTTGAATAGAAGACTTGGGTCTGTGCACAGACCACCGCACAGGGCTCTGACAGTGGGCTGTCGTTTAAAAGCTCTCACTCTACAGTAAATCAGTATTACAAATGATCCTTAAATCCCCTTATCAGGCATTTTGGGTTATTTCCCCGTTTGCTGATGCCCCGTGTGGCTGGCCATTAACTCCCATTTCGTGACTAAATGGACAAATCAGGATGTGTCAGTGACCAAATTGGGACATGGACTTGGAAACGTGAATGGGTTCAGTAAGACCAGAGCGAGAGCAAATGAGGAATTTAATTGTCTCATTAAAAGTTGGACGTTTTGAAGTAAAACAGGGTCATTACATAGATGCATGTGAACGGTGTACTTTATCTGCTGTACTCTCACATCCCATTTTTTCCATTGTATTCAAACTCTGGCCTATTTCCTGAAGCTCCGTTGAATATAACAGATTACAACATCGTGATAGGCAAATGTTTAGGGCTTGACCTGAGGTGTGCATCAAGGCATAGCGGTGAGCAGGCCTTTTTGAGCTTCTCACATGTGTTGGTAAAATGACAGAACTGGTTCATCCTGCAGCTATACTCGTGCACACGGCTGGACATCGCTTCATCCCTGCACTGACATCTTCATAATGAGCCACATTATTAGCCCCAAGGATGGACACACAATGGAGGATTACCGTAATAAATGGATTAAATCACACTTAATCTCTGAATAAAACATCACAGATGACACTTTTGAGCTGCAGATTTATAACAGTCTTTTGGACGGACAGACAAACAGAGCTTTTTGGTCTGTTAAGATGTACGAAACAAAGACAAATATGTTTCGAAACGATGTACAAGCCGGTGGGAAACTTGGCAAGGAATGGGTGCAAAAACCGATGATGGGTGATTGAATAATTTAAATCCGAATAACATAGTGTCTGTTTAGGGATAGTAAGCATAGCAATAAAGAAAACTCAAGAAGCAGAGCTGGAGGTAGCAGAGAATCTTAAGCTTTGGTTGTGAGTATATCAGACTCTTACATCCTAAATCTTTCGTCGTGTTCCTGCATTACAAAGTGATAAGATGCCATTACAATTGTAAATCCTTTCTTTGTGTATTGTTTGCTACGCTTGCATTATGTTAATATTGTCACATACTCTGCCGTCTATATTGCCCTAGAGATGTTCAGTTTGACACTATATCAATGCAACAGATTTTTTAAACTAGAACAATAAAAAGCTCCAAAAATATAGAGGGGGAGAAATCTTGAGGAATTGTCACAATAAAAAGTCTAATGCTTAAATAAATGGCCAGTGTTTATGTTCGTGTGTCTATAATCCTATAAACCAAGCTAATTAATCTTCCATATATGTTCTGTCTGTCTGCGCTGCATTAGTGTTTGAAGTGCATAATTTATTACTACAGAGAATATTTCATTAGACTATAAGGAGCAATAAATCCTTTATGGTTGTTTTAATAACGCTGGGTTTGTCTCTCTTTTTCTAATTAACCATCCCCAGCTAATTATTTAAGTCAAGTACATAATGTTATGCAGGCCCTAATATGAATCTATCCACAGTGTTTTATGTATTCAGTCACTTCACACAAAAAGCTGTTTTTATCTTAGGAAAAGTAATTGAAAACACTCTGTATAATGGGGACACAAAGCTTGTGTTCTGTTACTGTCCGCAGAATCTTTGTCCTCATGAAATTATAATCTATCGTGATTCCATAATGGTGTTTTCATTTAAATAAGACAAATTTAAATGTTTTTCCTGGTCTGTTTAGTGGAATGTTTACAATTTGACATATCCACATAGGCCCATAGCTTTAAAGAATTTGTTCAAACTTTGCTAGACTTGACCTAAAAGGTTTATTAGAGGTTTTTAAAGATCAAAGCCGTGTCACCTTTTCCTCATTACAATCTCTCCCAGCTATGAACTTTTGGCTTTGCCCTGCCAGCTCCATGCCCCACGGCGACGATCAGACTGCCACAATCCAGCAGGTCAACAACTAACGCTGGGTCATCTCGAGCATCAAGCGGGGAGAAGGGAACAGGTAGAAACAGATGGTCAGAGAGGCAGCCGTTTGTATGACAAAATGTAAAGAGAGTTGAACATACGGAGGCGTAGAACAAAGCAAAGAGGAAGAAGGCAGGTAGGTGAGAACAGAGAGTGAGCACATGAAGGCAGCAGATGGAAAAAACAAGACAGGCAGCAAAATTAAGATGTTATATAAATGCCCCATCTGCTGGCTAATGGGACTCCCGTCTCATCATCTATCTCCTCAAGAGCCCTGTTTGCACTCGCCATTAAAATGTACGCTAAGACAAGTGGACACCACATTACGACCTGCACCTGTGTGACTGCTCCCGTCCCAACTTGAATGGGTGCAATTGGGGCCATCTCATAACAACGCCAGGCAGATGTGTTTGTCACGCTCCAGCAAAGAAATGAAATAAATGTGCTGTTGCATTTGTCTGTGTAAAGTCACTCCTCCTGCAAATGAGTCTAAATGGATTGTCATAGAGTGCTGCCGTGGATACTTAGCACAAAGATTTTGTATGAAACGTTTCTTAGCATAACATTTATTTGTTGGGATAAACTATGTTATTAATGTATCTCATCAATGGAAAGTAGAGGGATTTAGGAGCATAAATCTGGAGTGGGTTTTAGGGTTTTGAGCCAAATAAATGTAGTGGTTGAGAGGCCAGTACCCATGTTTTATAGCAAGAAGGTCGTGGGTTCGACTCCCGGGCCTTTCTGTATTTGTACGTTCGTCTGGTTGCCACAGAGTTTGGTACATCTGGACTGATGCTGTCACTGCTCTGATATAAATGAGATAACAATGACATTTCTGGTACGGCGTGACCATGGTAACAGCTCAGGGAAAATAACGGAGAGGTTAATTTTACTGTGAATGTGAAAGCAGACAATCATGTGACAGCTGTCCACCAGTGATAAAGTGTGTAAAAACATCTGCGGCGCCCCCACGCTCGGTGTGAAGATAGCAGTTAACTATAAGTGACGCCATGGGTTCCCTAAATGTGCTTCCTGCCTATGCCATAATGGGAGTCAGTGGTTGAACGACAGCTTGGGTGGTAAATTGGATTTTTGTTATCAATTGTACGCACGGAATGGTTATCCATGTTTAGATCAGTTTCAGAACTCTAAAAACCAATGCAAAACTTGAAAATAATGAATCTTAAACACAATCTTGCTCCACTTCAATACTTCATGTGATATTAAAGCTTTATAGACTCTCCTTGACTGTAAAATGATATTCAGTTTATACAACTTTTGGGAAATCCAGTATATTGATTTTACTTGTCTGTCAGCCTGCAATCCGACAAACACTGCCCTTTGGCTACTATCCATGCACTTGTGTATCTCTTCAAGGGCATAGCAATAGTGCTGGGAATGTTAAACTGTATAACAGAAACACATTGTGACCAATAATGGAGGGAAATTATAAGAAAGATTATCTTTGGATATATCGTAATCAAGTTAGTAAAAACATCTATTAGGAAGCAAGGGATTATTTTTATCAAGATTTAGAGACAAGAAAAATAGGTAAACACAAAGATGAGAAAGTTACAGGAAGGTCAGAACAGCTTCAAACTGTTCAGTGGCACTTGTCTAATCTAAGATACAAACTATTACCAACGCGAGAATGTTGGTTTAAATAGATAAGTGCATCACAATTCATTGAGTACATGAAGCTTCAAGATCCCTGTAAACTGACTGCTGGCAGGATTAATAATAGGACCCCAAAAGCAGAAAACACAAAATCAAAAGATTCAAGTATATTTATTGAAGATGGCCTGGTAAGTAGCTGGCAGGAAAGTTGTTGGCTGGCAGAAAAACAGGACAAAAGTTAAGTGTGAATTGTCAAAATATCTAGACCCAAACGTATACTAACTGCACAGGGAGCAACAAACAAACTGGCAATGAGTTGCCGTGGAACTGAGCCTCTTGAACTGCTCCTGATTGCAGATTACAGCCTGCAGCCAGGTGTAAGGAGCTGCTGAGGATGAGGTGGCCACGCCCAGGTGGGAGGGAGCAAACACACACAAGGGGAGGGGGAGACAGGGGAGGGACTGAAACAGGAGGCAAGACTGCAGACTGTGACCTATAAAGACCCAGATCATGAGTTGGGCGAGGACTTCTGGAAGTGGCCATGGAAACCAACCCGGACATGCGGGGAAACAGGCAAACCCCGCCCACAAAAACCTCACACTGTCCGTTTAGTGAGGAGTCGATTAAATGTAGGACTGGTCAAAAAGTTCATTCATTACCAAACCTACTAAAGTCCACCTTTTAATAAGAGATCACTTTATTAATTCCGGACGATTCAATACTTTCATAAAATTGTTCAAAGAGAAATTTAATCTGAAGTGCTACTGCATCGTCTGGAAACTAATCTTTTCAAACAATGTCTTGGAATGACTAAATTGACTTTGGATTGTTTTGCCCTTATTATTCAGCCCATTTACAATTCACTGTGACCCACCCGGAGTATGGGCCCTGACCCAATCTGTGCTGGCAGTGGTTGAAATAATTCAAGCACATTTTGTTCTGTTGCCGGTGGATATTTTGCTCATTTTCCCATCACTTGACACTGTTTCTGAGTCTGTACTTGTGCTCATTAAATCCCTCTCTAACACTCTCTATGCCCAGTCCTTATTAAATATTTTTACACCTCTTTTCATATTATAACTGCTGCTCACCTCTTTGGCAGCTTTTGGTACCAAACTCTCCGCACTCCACAAAACACAATGTAAAATCACACTTGGTTGCACAGGCTTGATAAAAATACAGATTTATACCCAATTAGTTTTAGCCAGTATCTAATGCACATCATCTACAGTGTGCGCGCTTGTTGTTGTCGGAATATAAAATGATGGCCTCATTATTTTCAAAGCCCGCCTTCATATCTGGAGGGGGACTGGTATCATTACTCACTATTTACATTCATGAACCCTTTTCATTAGAAAGACCTCTCCTTCTATCCCACCCACTGCACCCAGTTCACACACTCAGTTGTCCAGTCACCTCAGATAATACTAATAATGTGCATCCATCTTGTTTATTCAAAGCAGCACTTTTCCATTTAATGAACTGTTTCCCATTTCCTTTTGGTTTTAAGTGGGTTTCTATGTGACTGTAGTCAATAGCAACTGTGAGGATGTTAAATTTCGAAGCTAAATACTCGGCTTTCCCACTATACTTGTAACCGTTGCATATGGAGCAGCCCTTATCTGAACAAGCACGAGATAATTGACGGACAAGTCTGGGGCTCTATGACAGAGCGAGAGAGGGTGCGACGCAAACAACAGACAAGTATGGTGATGTCTTTGGCACCGCACGTTGAGCCTCAAAGCAAAGGCAGACCAAAACTGATGCATATTCTACCGCATTTGGCCAAGCAGAATTAACTGCAACTGAAGATAAGATCTGCAATGTGCTCACAAGTTCCCAGCATGTTCAGAAACTCAGTCTCATATGGCTTTATGTTTGCTCCTACGGAAATGCAGATATAACGGATACTTTTTGTGGTATAGGTAAAAGCACAGCGTTTTATATTTATTTAAGAGGGATGTTTGTGATGTACGTGCGATTTTATGTTCCATCACAGTTTACTCCATCCATAAAAGACATGTTAATATTGATCTTGATGCATCAATAACCATAAATTGCCCTCAGGAGGGACATGAGCGAATGTATGTTTGTCATTACTTATGGCTATGTTTGATTTACTACACGGTGTTACAAAATTCAGTCTCACTTTGGAATGACACACATCTTTTGGTAGAAGGAAGGCTCCCTGCCTTTAGTATCCGTGGGCACAATAGCTCTATTGTCTCCACACACAGGATTTAAAGGCGCTGTAGCTGATTTTTGCCATCTTAAACATTTGAAAAACAGAATTAGTTCATTTTAATCTTGTTGCATGTATTGCTCACTTACCAAATGTAATCTGTTCATCCTTAAAGACGAGCTAAGTCACTTTAGCGATAGAGCTCCCCCTGTAGCTCTCTTGTGAAAATACTGTCAGAGAACAGACAGATTTTTTTTGTCTTTGTATTGATGTCAGCTTGTTTTCCCGTCAGAGAGCAGGGGGAGACGATGGATTCTTCTAACCCCCACAAAATATGTATATATATATATAACATCACAGGGACTTACAAAGGCGTTGAACATGGTGAAGATGTTACTCAGCTCTACTTTAATAATTCTCCGTGAGGACTTTCAAGCGCTTTTCCCTCTCTGACACCACAGAGTGTGTTTGCATCACGAAAAAGCTGACACTTCCTGCTTTGTGAGGAGTAAAACACACCACAATTAGATGCAGACAGCACACTTACCCTATGAGAGCTGCGTTTACAATATATCTGTACTGGGGCAACTTTACTTTATTACATAAAAAAATATATATATCAGGTACAGCCCTTTAACATGACTGCCATGAAATACTTATTTTTTTAAATTTAATGATAGCCCCTTGAGTGGATCCATCTCTTTTTTGAGGGGGTCCTATAATGTATATAAATGATCAATGTTTTATGTTACGGCTCAAGTACAATGGTCTAAATTAACGATTAACACAAATGCGTACACACATGACTGGTTTTGGGGCAGAGAAAGCAATAACGAGGAACAGCGTTTGTGCCAGTTTCAGGTCATGAACATCACCTCCAGGGTTACTTTGCCGCAGTGTGAAATAATTTGTTTCATTTCAGCTTCTTTTGCGTATAATGTCTCATTTGCATTTTCCTCCTTAGACCAAAGCCTTTCGTTTGCATTTCCCCCTAAAGTCAAACTCATCGCAGCTTCATTCCCTTTCAGCCGACCAATCCGTTCTGCTGTCTGGTCCGCACTCATGTGAAGGATGAGCTGTCAGCCAATAGCAGTCTGCCTAGGAGCGGCCGCTGGGATGTCATTGGACAGTGGTTATGGAAAGCGTGTTTGTCGCTCATTTGGACTTACGTTTCCATAGTTACCTCCATATTCAATGCATTGCCGGTTAAGCCATGCTCCACCTCCTGGGATTGGCCAACCATTATGTGAATATATTGACAAATTTGCTTGAGCCGTTCAGAGCTCAGGGTAAAGCTGAGAGTGGGGCAAAAGGAAATGACTGCTAAATTACTAAGCCCCTAAACATATAAAACAAGGGGTATCTGGAATATTTAACAAAAGAAACAGTGTAAGAGCATGTTGTTGTTTTTGCATTAAATAAAAACCAAATTTCTGAGAATAAATTAGCGCTGGAATGAATTTGTTGGGTTTTCATTAACTCATAGGTTGCGTCCAACTGCCCTCCCGAGCCCCTCACCCCTCATTCACTACTTGACTACTTCACAGGCAGACTCAGCTCACCACTTTCTCCTCACCGTAGGTCACGTGACTCTGGTGAAGGTGAATGAAAAGTCAGCAAAACTCAGATAAAAATGTGTTTCTGAAATAAATCTTGGTCAAATCCGACTAGGACTGATAATCACTATTGAAAAAAAACCTTGATTAAATAAACCCCTATTTTTTGCAACAGTGCACGGTGGCAGAGTTCGATTCCTGGGTGACATGATCACATGAGCTCTCTGGGTGGAGTCTGCATGTCCTCCCCGTGTTACCGTGGTTTCTCTTCGGGTTCTCTGGCTTCCTCCGAACCGTCCAAAGACATGCATGTGTTAGGTTAAATTTGCCCCTAGTGATGAGTGTGAGAGTGAATGTTTTGGTCTAGGTCTCAAGTTGGCCACTGTCCAGGGTGTACCCCCCTAAGGCCAAAGGCACTGGGATAGGCTCCCCAGTCACCTGCGACCCCCTAAAGAGAACCACGGGTAGAAAATGAGTGAAAAGTTTCATTTAACATGGATTTCACGTCAAACATCAAATGGACTAGTCATTTGATGATCTTTTTACAGCTCAAGCTAAGGTAAGCGGCTAATGTTAGCGAGTGTTTAGTTCATAAACATAAGTCAACAGCTCGCTGCTTTCATTTAGTCGTGTGTGTCTCGCTAAAGACCTGTCGCTGTCCACTGTTGTTTTTTCTCGCGTCTCTCACAATGCATTGTGGTTTATAATGACAAGTCTAGTGACCATCCTTTGACACACTCCTTTTCCAGATGCATTGTAGGACATTTGGAGAGCACTACTTCACCTGTTGGACAGTCGGACAACATTAAAATTGTAGGAATAGTGTGGCCATTCGGACGCAGCCATGGTCATTACCTCGAATTGATCCCAATTATAATTTGAGTTCGGGAAAGTTGTATCAGGATGGCATTAAAAGATGTTTGTGATTTGGGGTAAAACAATTAATAATGTGATATCTTAACTACTGGTAATAGCATAGTGTTCTTGTGTATACACAGTAGTTATCATGTAGAGCGTGGTGTCTGCTAAAGATAAGGAAGTTGAATTAAAGTTGTCAGTTAAGCTGTTCAGATAAAAATGGAACAGCAAAAAGCACATCTGCAGTGAACTTGAATCCAAAGTACAACTTCTAATCACGCTCAACTTTGCCCAAAATTGACACTCTTCGTTTCCATTTACCCCAAAAAATATATTCATAATTCCCCACTGCTTCCCTTTTGTGATAGCGCAGTCCATTCTAAGTTTTAAAAGGCTAAGCGTTGGTCAAATAGAGTCGCACCTTGACATTTTGCTTGAAGCATGGTTAAGTTCATGCTGACTGTGAGTGACAGCTGCCGAGGAAGAGCTGTTTTAGAGGCACCGTCGGCGGTTTGATTACTTGACCTGTGGTGCTTACAAAACAAAGGCTGGATTAATACTGACATTTGGCTCTTAAGACTAAACGTCAGTCACTGGGGTTTTATTAGAAGTGTTTTTTCCTTTCACTTCAATGGAATTAACTGTGCCAATTATTGATAAAAAGTGCAGTTGTGCGCGTGAGAGGATGTGTTCTCTCCGCAATAGACTCTAGTGTAATACTGTTGCATAAAACTGGTGGCTGCTTGTATGTACTGTGTTTTATGTTTGCAGAGAAAAAACGGTTTAAAGTGGCGCCTGGAGCGTTTTTGTTCTTTCAGTTTTAAGAAACAAAATGGTTTATCAAGAAAAGACTCCCGACAACGTGTTTGTGTTTTCAAGCCTTTGTTGTTTTTTTCCAGCACGTGCAGTGAAAGTGATTAAACCATGAATGCAGAGTATTTTCCTGTCCACTGCTGTACCACTGATAAAGATGTCTGCCTCTAAAAATGTCACTTGGTAATTTTCTTGTTTTTCCTATTTACTCTTTTTTTAAACATATATGGCAACAAAAACTTACATCAAACAAACTAACCTATGTAAAGAAAGAGAAAAAAAATAAAACACAGATATGTACACATGTACACATATATACATATCCACATACATCTACACATACACTTACATATATGCATAAAACATTTAAATACACATTTTCCTCATACCCATAACATATATCCATGAATACATACACACACATAATCATTCTCTCATATGTATGTATATATAAATTAATAATAATAATAATAATAAATAATAATATAATAATTAATAATATAATAATAATAATAATAATAATAATAATAATAATAATAATAATAATAATAATAATAATAAAGTTTTTTAAAAAAAAAAAAATAAAAAGGGCGGGTGGACAGGACCATAGAGCACTCAGAATAAGTAAAGAAAATAAGATTAGCAGATAATGAGGTAGCCTCCAATGGAGTGAGGGGTCAACACGTCTTATGGCAGGAAGTATGATCCCATTTTGTCCATTGTTTTGTTGAATTTGTCCATTTTCAAGCTGAGTCCGGCGGTTTATTTTTTCCAATGTGTGTATGTCAGTTATGGCCACTTGGTAATTTCAATTTTAAATCAGGCTCTGAACTCGTTAACTCCGGGGAAATAGCTCTTTTTCACAATATAACAATCAGGTTTCATTCTCCCCGTTCTTTTCATCTGCTCCTCTGCTCTAATCAGCACCGCTCCTCTCAGTGATGACCTCTATTACCTACTGAACCGTGTTGTGTTTGTGCGTTTTCAGAGCCGTGCACAGATAGAGCACCTGCCCCTTTGCTTTGTGCCCCTCGTGGTCAACATATATATTTTTTTAGGTTTAATATTTGCCCCATGAAGACGGCAGAAATGTACAATGCTATTTCAAAAACTCAACGAAACTATCAAAGAATACTGCCGCTGCAATGCTCCCTCTTTCCTCTGCCACTCGCTCATGTGCCTGTGTCGCAGCTTCCAGAGTCCACCTGTGCCCCACTTCTGCCATAGACTATTCTCCTTCACAGAGCTCAAAGCCAAAAACAGACACGTATAAACTGTGCAGTCACAACAAAGCAGGGGAAACACACTTTTACACAGCTGAACATGGCCAAACAGTGCATTTACCAATGGCACGCTGATATCACGACATCATTAGCCGCATAGCGTAATGGCTGAATTTATTTATTATCTTTTTCTTTCAGGTTGAGTTCTATTGGAGTTGTCAACAAGTATGTGTAGCAAAAAACATACAACATACAGTGTATAACAGAAACAAACTTGAGTTCTATTATTTCTAAATGTATACAGCCCAGATAATGAGAGCATTGGAGGGTGAAGTCATTCGAACTTTATCAGACAAAAAGAAGATAGGAAAATGATCTATTTTTCTATAACGCACAAACCACCATAAGTCAGGAAGATATCTTCAGAGGTTGTTCACTACTCAGGTAAAGGGTTAGGGTTAGTAAAAACTCCTTTACTTAAGTAAAAGTACAATAGTATACCAACTTAATGTACTTAAGTAAAGAAAGTAAAAACAAGAAATTGATGGTATTGTGTTTTTAAAAAAAAGCTTATTAGACTTTAATCAAGTTGTAAACATTTGTTAGAGATAAGGTACTTATTTCTATTTATTCCTACATTTTAGTTGGTTTAACTCTCGATGAAGATTAAACACAAGTAAATCCATGTGTGATAACTGCACTCGTATTCAGACTGTAGTGAGCCTGCTCAAAGCTTTTATTAGGCAGAACCTAAAGCTCTGTCTTTGGACCCAGCGCTGATCTCACACATGTGCTCACACCACACCACAAAAATAAGCTTCAGTGTTTCTGTACCTGCGTCACGTGAACGCAGACTTCACTTGTCTAAAAATGTGTTATCCCTAATAACTAATAATAATAATAATAGACTGGCGATATTCACAATTCAACACAGCGCTTGTATTGCACTTTTGAACCACTTGTAAAGCTAAATATTAAAACCACTGCACTTAAGGTGAGTTGTCATGGCTGTATCTTTTTAGCTTATTGTATACCATATGTTTATCTGTATACCATATGGTTTCTTGGAAACATATTGCTATTTATTCTAATAAAGACATTTCTCTGAATAGTTAATCAAATAAATACAATAAATAATACAAAAATGCAAAGTTACAAATAATTGCATTGTAAAAGTGTTTTGTTAAATTATAGTTCATTAGTGCTTATAATTTACATTTTATAGTAATAGTCTAAATACAGAGTAGAACTGCTTTTCTTGTTAAAGGATTCACTGGCACATGCTGCGGTGATGCAGTGTTACTAACTTGCTTTAAACACAACCATTATTCTTTTCTTTAATGGATTACTTTAATTTCTGGCCAGTATCAAAGCAACATTTTTTAAGTCAGAATCTTAATTACGCATTGTCTTTTCTAATAAATCTTTATGTTTAGGTAAAGCACCCTCACACTTTCTTGGCCTTTGCTTTTTCTCGCCTCACTCCTCCTCCTCCAGCAGTGGTCATTTATATCAGAAACATATTTCCATGTTGCTGGATAAAAGGATCCTTTGGCAGGTTGTTAAGATGACTCATGGGTTTAATTTGAACCCAAAATGGGATGTGCTCTTTTGCCAGCATCTATCCAGTCTGCCTGCCCGCTCCTCATTTAAAAAGCACAGTTCCAGCTGGATACGGCCCATAGTGAGCGTGTTAATGAGACACATGAGCTATAAAGTTACAATGTAATCCTGTTGTTTTTCCTGTCAGATTTGTTGGCCGTGCCCAAACATCCGTATGCTGCGATGGAGAACTGGGGCCTGAGCGTGTTTGTGGAGCAGAAGATCTTACTCGACGCTGAGGTGTCTTCGTCGTCCTATCAGATGGAGCTGACCATGGTGGTGGTCCACGAGATCTGTCATCAGGTACTGGTGCACACATCCACGATTGAGAAATGCTTCATAGATTGCATCACAGATAGACTTACACCTGAACCATCCAAATCGAGTGGACAATCCCTTCTTCACATTAAAACATAATTCAGTTTTATTCAGCCTTCTCAATTGCATCATTTGCATTTCAAAATACAGACTTTTTACAGACTTTACTCTTTACTAACAATAGAATACAATATTATAACCTTTAATTAAATCTTGAGTAGCGGTTCATTTTATGTTACGAGTTCATTGTCATTTACACAAAATTGTGATCCAATAATGGTTAGCGTCTGTTTAGCATTTGCAGATGTTGAAGTACATTTATATTCTCTTTTACACATTGACACATTTGTGAACAATATTTCAGAGATCTGTTTCATATCTTTAAGTTCAGCTCATGAAAAATGGGAGTAAACGCGTTTATATTTTTGTTCAGTGTATCTCTAGGAGTACCGGTAGTTTAATCAGCCAAATGGGATCAAATGAAATACTAGAAAAACATTTTAGTTGGACCTTTTTCTGAAAATGTGCTGCCATCTTTGACTCATGACATCAGTGACACTGTGTTTGACTCTGATAATTGACTGTGGTCTCTTCATCTTTTACCCCTTTTAATAACCGATGTGAAGCTGTTTCACAAGAGTTCGCAAAACAGTTATGACTTGACCTCATGTACTGCTTTTACAATCATCAACTTTACTCAATTAACGGTAGAAAAACCTAGACTCCCCATGACCACACAGGACTGCCAGAAATAATTGACCCCTAGTGTTTTAACAACTTCGTTCTGAAATCATATTCATGCCTAATCTGAATGGAGATAATTAGTTTTGCGGTTAAATATGCAAAGAAGCTGATAAATCTTTGGGGATAAAGAGTAGAAGGACATTTTTCATCATTAATTTAATAACTTGTGCATACAATGTTTGCTAGTCTCTATGTAGATGTTAATGTCTTTCCTATAATGTCCCACACTATTGCATTATACTTCTATATAAAGCTATACTGTTGGACATGATATAGACATATATTCTACTCCATCAATCTATCTTGACCTGGTGGTGTCTCCTTCTAGACTTAAAGCTGTATTGATATAGTATGATATGATATAGGAACATTTTAGGCAAAGCAGTAACATCTCCATGGAGACAAGCAGGAGATTCAGGATCTCTTTTGCAAGAAAGACCGGTCGAAGGTATCCGCCAACACAATCAACATAGTACATAGTGAACCCTTAATCAAGAAAATAACCATTTAATGTAACTTTTCTGCTTTTTGCCATCTACTTTGACTAAACCTGTAAATGTCCTGACCTGAGACTGTAAAAACAAATGCAAATCCTCCCTCTGCAAACTGAATGAATGTGATAGAAGTCAAAACAGCTTCAAGTGAAACGTCTGTGATCCGAGTGAGTGTGTGTGTGTGTGTGTGTGTGTGTGTGCTGCAAATCTACTAAGCTGCAGAAACAGGCTAAGACGTGATCCTGTTTCTACCATACCATGTTGAGCATGAGACAGGCCGACAAACACAATGCAGCACCAATACATGCAAAGGACTGTCAGTTTAGAGGTTACGCCGGCACGAAGGGCGCGGAGAGCACATGGAGATGTTCATTGAATAAGAAAATAGGCTGAAAATGCATTTGGGTTAATACGCTGACAAGAAAAGTGTGTGTAAATGGATGAATAGAAGAGAATATTGAAGCAAGAGTTGGTAAATTGCATCAATTTGAACCAGATTCAATTTGACCTTGTTTCGGTGTAAATTTTATTCTAGATTTGTTCTTTAGATACTATTGTCACAAGTTGAACAATTTGTCTAAAACTGGGTGTATTGGGATAAATGTAATGTGCAATTCCATTCTACTTATGTGTGCAAAATGGAAGGCTTTTCAGTGTTATTGGACATTGGTTTGACTGTTGTATGACCCATCTTCACCAAAGGATAGGATTTAGTCATCTCCTCTTACTCACAGTTATATTAATTACGCTTAATTTATGTAATTCATCCAACATGGTATAAGCAAATACCATATTTATTTAAGTGTTGAATGTAAATTAAAGTCATAATTGAGGCAACGCTATCATGCCTCCTATTATCCAAAAACCTAGCGCTCATGAACTAATCTGCCTTGTGTACGTGAATGTGAAGACGTGCCCTTGCTCAGGATGTTCACGACCAAATCCCCATTGTTAAGGAGAGAGAGAAAAAAATCTCAATATCTCTCAATGGAATCAGAAAGAAAAAAATATGCCCAAAGATTGTGCAAGCAGACTATAACATTCATGAACATACCCACAGAAACGTGAGCAAGCCCTTGATTATCAGTACAGTGTCCAACAGTGTGCATTGGAGGCACGCTGGCATTTCAGAGGTTGGTATGTCAACACCATCTGCATAATGAGAGGCGGTCTACAGCTTTAACTTGGCAAATGAGCTGCCGCTGCTGTGGAAAAATGCATGCCTCTGGTTGGGATCATTATACTGATGAAACAGAGGATGTTCATTGTAAATATCTTTGTGCTATTGGCAAAAACATGGCGTCTCCATTTCATCTCCTGCAGGACGTGGCCTCAGACACTCACTCCTCTGTGGATCTAAGCTGTCTTCAGGCAAGTGCAGCTCCTCTGCCAAACGCTACTGAATAACAAGCTTCACAATGAGATAGCCTGTGCAAGACAAGCCATGTTTTTGGGCTTGTTTTTGGATCCCTACACTAAAAAAAAAAAAAATCTCCTTCCATTTAGCTTTGAGAAGAAAGGAAAATGAGGAAGTCAGTTTATTTTGTTTAAATTTGCACTCAATTACACCCTAAAGCTGTTTACCCGTCTCAGACACACTCCAGTGGTTGACTTTTTCTTTGTAGCTAAAGTGCTTAAGTGCAATATAAAGATTTCCATCTGTAGCAGTGCATTGAAACCATGCACAATTAAACAGACATGCATTTTTTGTGTAATCTTCTTCAAAGTGTATAAATAGGAATGGGTGTTTTGTTTTTGCCGTATTAAATCGATTGCCTCCTTTTTCCACATGTGACATCGAAACTGTTTGCAATCAGATTGTAGCATTTTGAGTTATTGTTCACATGAAGATGTAGACGTGCTGGAGCTTATCCATATAACTTTGGCACTTTGTTGAGGCACAACATTGACATGCACAGACAACACCTATGGATTCTCTGATTATTCTTGCTTGTCTTTGATGTTGTGGCAATCAATGAACCCGTGGGAAGGGAACGGAAATGAAACCGTTTTTAATTTAAAGTTCATTACTCCTTAATTCAATATGAACTATTTCATTATTACATTGAATTGAATTGCCATGAAAACGTAATAACTTACTATGTTAGGGACAATGAACACTGAGCCACACAAACATTTGCAGTAAACAGCGTTGCCAAAAAAGGTGTTTGGACAAGTTCAAAAGTGATAAATGATTTGAACCATGTGAGCGTCCTGAGCAGGTTTGGACTCATGTTGTTGTTCTCTGGGGAACAGATGGAGAGTATGTGGACTCAAACAGCAGCAGACAACCTGATGTGTTCCCATCAGCTGACACAAACACAGATGGTCCCACATGACAGGCATTCACAACAAGCTCAGGACCAGAGCAAATTCAAGAGAAGGCCCAGCCTAGTTAACACATCATCTGAATTCAATACTGCCTTCCAGCACATATGAGAAATAAATGAATAACTTTTAAAGACACTTCAATAAACAGGACCAAACCAGGAGGGTGCACGTACTGTTGATTATTGGAGCTAGAGAAAAAAGATTAGAGGAATAATCTCCAGAAAAGGCCAGCAGTGTGTCACAATAACTGACTTAATGCACCAGATCAATAACAGCACCAGGAAATTAGGAAAGGTGTCCGATCCATAAAAAAGCTTTAGTCATTCTTATTCATCTATAACCTGTGCCTTCTATTTACAGTATATTGTTAAAATCATAAAAATAATGACAAGTTAGGCTTTATGCTATGCTATATATTTTAATGATATAGTCACTTCCTAATGGGTCAGTATATATATATATATATATAGTATATATATATATATATATATATATATATATATATATATATATATATATATATATATATATATATATATATATATATATATATATATATATATATATATATATATATATATATATATATATCTTTTTCACAATGGCCTAAAGTACCTTCTAGTGCTTTTCTAATGTATTTGGCTGCGTTCATCTTTGAAAATATGATGGCATCTTGAACAAAAGTAAAAATACAACACAATATAATGCATAATACATGTTCTTATTTTCACTGTGTTCTGCTTGTCTTCTCAAACACAAAGTATTCTTCGAAAAGTTTAGTTTTGTCCTTTTAAATATCTTCGGTCGTAGCGCATTATTTAAACTTAACACAGGTTGAAAATGTATTTACTCCAAAATGGCAAAGCCAGAGGTAATTGGTCTGGCCATGTTGCTTTTCAGGGTTTTGTAGAGCACAGCTGATGACAGCTCTCCCCTCACACCTACAGGCAATTTAGTAAGCTACCAATTAACCCAATGTCCTCCGTGTGCATCTCTGTGATGTGGGAGTGTGCGCAGACGCTGAGCACAAAGTGTAGGCTGTCGAACCACTGCTTCTTACCGCAAGCCCCAAACCATTATAGTGAAATAAAATGACGGCTGTCCTCTTGTCTGCAGGTCAGCTGGATTCAAAATACACCTCACCCAGTCTGATTTTGTGGTACATCTTGTTCCCCTAAAATCCCACCAAATTAGTTTCGCACACAAATAGACACTGGGGGGAGACATGTGTATCTGCCAGAAAAGCCTTTTAGTTTGTCCGTATCAGCTGTCGGTTAATTAAAAGAGACAAAGAAAACATTGGGATGAGATTCAGCTAAGCAGATTTGCGCTCTTCATCTGTTGATCTCTTGTGTTCACACATTAATTCGACCATATGCACGAGGACGTTGGTGATGTGTGCTGAGGGCTGGCAGCAGAGCAAGGCCGCCCGACACACATATGTTCACCAGAATATACACTGAGCTGCTTATTACCTCCAACAGCTCAGGAAAGTCTGTAATCATCCTTCATTTTCCACTACTGCAACACCCTGCACCAACACACTGACATTGTTTTAACATTATTATTGGCTACTCTGACTTTATAATCACTTTAACATGAGCAGAAACAATTTGATGCAGATCTTTAATTACAATGCCACATTTCGAGCGCTGAGGTAAACTTGGCTTTTGCATCCCTCCACAGGTTTTTACAAGCCTGCAAAACTGGAAAGTGATGCATCAGCAAGGGCACTCATATGGACACATATTATGCAAAATGTACCTTTTTTTTGCAGTGTTATAACATTGTTTCCTCATCAAAAACATAACCTGGAGTTGTATTTAGCGTCATAGTTTGATGAATCCTGTTCAGTAAGTAAGCCCCTTGATCGCTGAGATCTTCTGCACTGTCCATAAATCATCGCTAGACTCGTTCTGAGCATTTTCTGCCATCAAATCACAATCAGTTCAGGCGCTGCATTAATGGCTGCATTAGCATGTTGGTGCTAGCAGTTGTTTATCTCACCTGCTGTATGTAATTCCCTCTGATGATGAAGCCCAATGTCAATTTCTGACCTACGATGCCAAAGTGAAGGTACTCAAGAGTTTAAAGGCCAATAACAATACCAATATCACACCATATTTGCATTGATATTGGCCTTGATTGCATAATATTGGTCCTTTAAAACATATCCAATCAATTACCCCTCTAAACTACTCAGAAAAGAAGTTAATGTCCTTTTAATGTATTGATTAACATGTCCATGCATTAGAACAAAAACTGTTGCAACGGATGAACTAAGGCAGTGGTCGGACCTTAATAAAACACATTTGATTTACAGCCATTCCAATTTTTTTTAAACAAGCACAGCAGTACCATTCTTCAGATTATTCCTGTCCTTTACCTATAATAAGCCTTATATAGAGTACATGCGACAGCCGGTTTACAGTGCATGTGTGTGTGTGTGTGTGTGCGTGTGGGTGGGTGTGTGCGTGTGGGTGGGTGTGTGAAGCTGGGCTTGTCAGGCTGCATTTTTTATGTGCAGTTTTGGTTTGATGTGGATAATTTATTACTGCGGCTTGTGTATGCATAGAGTTCATTTGAATACAAGGAGTCATTAATCATCTATTGTTCGCTCCCTCTACCTGTCTCGCACTCATATCTTTAAACACCCCCATCGTTTCCACCTGTTTGTATATTTTATACATCTTGCATTGCGGCCCTCTCACACCAACAGCCTCGAGTTATTTTTCCTCATATTTAGACTTTTCCAGTAGCTGTTGACATTTGAACTCTCAAATGTCTGCTATTAGTCTTAATGTCTGGAAGGCGACGAAACAGGAAGTTGAAAAATGCAGCCCTCAAAAGTACTAAATAAAAGTAAATGAGGAAACATTTGTGTGCGCCTGTACCTGCAGCCTCCTCCTCCTCTGCTGCTGCACCGTTGAAGGACTTGGGAGGTGTGGTCGATAAATGCGTGAGGGGAATACAGTTAAAAATAGCTGTGTGCGTGTGTGTGTGTGTGTGTCCGAGGCTAATTAAAAGAGCAGAAACAAACATCTAACAGTGTGTCTTCCCCAGTGTGACAGCATAAGTGAGGTGTGTGCGTGTAAATCTTTTTAGGGAGGGACGCACTATGACATTGCGTCCATGCTTGGTCTACTTGTTTTGTAAGTGAAATGTGTTAAGCAATCCATATTTATGAAGGCTGTACTAATTCAACATTATTAATAAAAATGCACGGAAAACTGGCCTTCAGTGAGCATAGTAAATAATTAGGAGAAATCTGTGGTGTACAAGCAGCATCACAATGTTGAAGTCAAATGACCTCATGAAGTATGAAGGTTTTATATTAAAACCCAATTAATTTAACATCGGGGGGAGATAAATGGAGACTTCATAGAGTAGAGGTAATGCCCAGACTATGGGACCTTGTTTACTTTTGCACCAAGGCAACTTTCCGTGGGTTTCAGATTCCTTTTTTCATGCAGCATTTTGAGGACTCTTTCCCATTCAAAAGATAGAATATTCTGTTTTAAATTAATTGCTATGGCAAGGGTTCTAATTTATCATAATTCTGAAGCCTGGAATTTCAAGATGAACAAAATATCTGATATAAAATGATCAAAACAAATACACAGTAACACATTAGTTGAAAACGAATCTTGTAAACTGGAACAATGTAATTTGTCAACGTCAGATTATATTTCTAAAACACACTTTAAAAGCCCAAAGTGCTGTAAGACAAATGCAATAAATACAATGGAGAAACATAAAATACAATAAATTACAATTACACTTAAAGTTAATAAAAATAATGACTCAGCTTAGTTAATGGCAAAAGGCCAGAGAGAAAAGGTACATTTTTAACATTTAAATTGCTCTAGTGTCTCAGCAGAGCTAACATGCAGAGGCTGTTCCAGAGCCTGGGCCGCGCCACAGAGAAAGCTCGATCCTCTCTGCTTTTCAGCTTTGACCTGGGCACATCCAGGAGGAGCTGAGAGGAGGACCGCATGGTACGAGCAGGAACACCGTGGAACAATAATTCCTGCAAATAACAGGGAGCATTTTGAGAATTTATCTGGTCTGAACAAGGGAAATGGTTTGAAATGAGCCCAAACCAGGTTTGAACTAAGACTAAACCAGGTCTAAAATGTGACCATGGATAATATATTTCTAAATAACGATAAATGCTATGGAGGACAAAAACGTGAATAGATTTGTCTCCAAATAAAAGAAACACTACAACTGCAGAGGTCTATGTACCCTAGTACTGTTCAAAAGAAGACACACAGCTGTCCATCTAATGCACTTTAATGGTCTGTATAGCACCTAGTTTTAAAGTTATTGATAATGCATATATTTAAAATGGCAGTTTGAACATTCTAACCTAAATATAAAGAAACACGTGATATCTGCTCGCTCTCAGTCTGTCCACTGAGGCTGTGTGTGCTTCAGTTCACTGATTTGAGGCGCCTTTGTTTCTTTTAATTGACAGAAAGCATCAAAGTGCGCACACTGAGCCGCGTTGGCAAAAATCAAAGGTTTTAGGTTGTAACAGGCAGATTTTTGTGTTCCCTATTTTGTTATGCAATTTAAAGACCACCATTGGTATGCTGCACATAGTACAAATTGGAATTTTTGCCTTAATGTGCTGTCGAAGAACAGAATATACTTTCTTCAATAAATGCAACATTTTTATTGTCATTTTATAGTGTTTTTTGAACACAGGGTCCCATGAAAAAGAGAGCTTCTCTCATTGAGGTCCTCCCCTGTATACATGATAATAATAATAATAATAATAATAATAATAATAATAATAATAATAATAATATAATAATAATAATAATAATAATAATAATAATAATAATAATAATAATAATAATAATATAAACATAAAAAAAAACTTCTATCCTGGAAATTCCAAATTGTTGCTTATTTTTTGTTTTAAAGTCTCAAAACCATAAACATTTTTGTATGTGTTATCATCTCCTTTATTTGGCCTTCAATTGCTTCCGGTCTGTAATTTTGAACTTGACATTGTAAAGGGTCTATAACGATGGTCTCCAATAATTTCCAGGTTTTTCAGAAGGCTAAATTCCGGGGGGGCAATTTTATTTTTAATCTCTTTAAGATCTACAAACAACTCACAATGGCGCATTCAACAACCCATTTATTTTACTTTCAGAAAAGTAATATTACATGACTAAAAATAGGACAAAAGCACTCAAACTCAGGCAAGGCAAAACCCAGTGTTTAAGACCAGGTTTAAACCAAGACTAAACAAACCTTATCTACCAGAAAAACATGGATACGATATAGAGCAGAGCTAAAGCAGATGTTGGACTATCAGGCCTAGTCTAGAATAGGCCTAAATTAGAATTAGGCCAATGTCAGGCTTAAACCACTGAGAACTAAACCAGGTCGAAAAAGTATTAAAGTAGGACTAAACCAGGACTATCTTAAAAATAAATGTAATTACAACATTTGGTCCAAATGTTATTAAAAGCATGTTAGCCTACGGTAGGCTACCACAAACAGAGCTAACTTTGCTATTTAGTGCTCTAAGAATAAAGGCATCAGTACAATGCATGTTTTTGGTGTTCTCTGTCCCGCCGCGCCCCGCCCGCACCATGGCATCTATTTTTTCCACCCGCTTCGTGTCTATTAAAAATAGCCTTTGCCCCCAGAGTCATATTCTCTGCATTTAAGATGTAAAATGATGTGTTTTTTTATTACAATCCTACGCATATTCATTGAGAAATTAGCTTATGAAGGTGTGAAATTCGACGCGCGCCTAAAGCAAAGGTGCTCAACCTTTCATGATCCGACCCATGGGAGAACCTGCACATCATGCTTACCATGCACTCGCACAGGTTAAGGCCTGTCAATACAAGACAAAGCCTGGACATGATGTCCTCAGGTGCCACTGCACGTAATGAACAGACTTCCAAACACACGGTCCTTAAGCTTTTAACATTTACATCAAATTATCAATGAAGCTGTTATTTACTGTGTCTGCTGCATCACACATTTGTGAGAAAATGAGCAGTGTTTCAAATGTCCAGGGCTTCTGTGATCATCTGTGATCCGACCCGCTCGTCCCCGAGTCCTTCTGACGTACAGGTCCTTCAGAGAGGAGGGAGCTGATGGTGGGCTCCCACTTGAGGTCCTGGGTGATGCTGAAGAAGCGGAAGGAGTCCACAGTGGTGATGGGGGAGTCTGCTAGAGCGAGAGGGGGCTGGGAGACCACAATCATCTCTACTGTCTTCTGTGTGTTGACTACAGGTTGTTACCACTGCACCAGGACAGGTGCCGGCCCACCCCCCTCCTGTAGGCAGACTTATTGTGCCGCAGAAGCACAGCGAAAAAAATTTAAATAAAAAAAAATATTATGGCAAACTGGGCCATAGGCCAGACAATATTGCTTGATGCTCCGGAGTTTATTGAAGACCTAGGGTCTATAATATTGGTACCCAAAACCCAGAATTTGCCTCAAGAGTGCCCATAATTCACAGCAGGACATGTTTTGCTGCTGTCCAACTATAAGAGAGTTTACTTTTACTCACTGTTACAGACTGCTGCGTGTCCAAACTCTGAAAGTAGCTGAAGCAGGTCACATATATCTTCTCCTAACCTTCCTATAAGTGTTACTCAGCAGGCCTATAGCTCTGTATCCAAAATTAAGTTGCAAACTTGGAGCAGTTGGCTGTTTGCCACTGTGAATTTCCCCCTCTCTCTCTCTCCCTCCTCCACTGCAGTCACACGATTAATTAAGCAGGAGGATTGAGAGTTAATTTGCCTCCACTCTTTCTATTATCACTCGTTTCCTAATTCATGAAAGACATTTTATTTTTGCAATATTATAGCAACGTCTACGATCCAAAGGAGAACCGAGACCATGTCCATATCGACCATGCATACCGTGTTAGAAATCAGATTCAGTCTTGTGTGTACCAGAGGATGAATATTTATCACAGAGGGTCAGATGAGGGGAGGGAGGAAGAAGAGATGATCAAAGGGAGGGATGGCTTTGTTCTAGGGACTAAAAGACAAATGGATGGAAACACAACAAAATGAGGCAAGCTGAGGCTGGATAGGCCCAAACCAAGACTGAAACAGGAGGGATTGTTTTAATTGTGGATGTAGCAAGTAGCTGCTTAAAAAATGTAGATGTAGTTTCTAAAGATACCAATTACATGTGTTTTTAAAAAGCCATTGTGTGCTCTGTTTTTTTCCCACAGTAGTTATTCATTAGTAGGAAAGTCAATATGACCGTACAAACAAAAAATAATAATTGTGACCATTTTAGAAGCAAAATGTTGTCTTTTTACTTCAAGCTGTAGTCCAAAAGCGACAGTGTTCTGTTTCTTGTCACATTAACTTTATATTTTCATCCAGAAAGTTTGATTTCATAAAATTCATCTTAGACAATGGGAATTAATGAGAATTAAAGATGTAATTGTTTAGTCATGATCTCAGTAATCTTGAATAATTGTTAAATCGTGGTGTTTTTTCTCACTATATAATCGTAACGCAAACATTTGATTTTGTATCATTCTTACTGCCTTTTTGAAAATGCTATGGCTGTCAAAGTCATGCGATTAATCATTGAATGAATTCACGCTGATTAATCACATGGTCTGTGTTTTGATTAAAGGTGCTCTTTTAGATTATGCAGGAGGCTTACTTGAGCGAAGGAGTGGTGATATCACGCGGTTAAGTTCGCACATAAAATCCAGTCCTCGGGTGGACGAGTGCAGATCCCTCAGAGGCTGATGTTTATGAGCGCAGAGAGGAGGTTCGGCTTTGCTCCGCGCGGCAGCACAAACGGAGAACACCTTGTGCTCCACGAGGAAAATAAAAATGTGACCACACAGATTGATTAAGAACTGGATTTAAATAGGCAAATTTATCGTGGGGGCAGCAGCCTAAGCAGGAACTCCCAGGCTTCCCCTCCCCAGACACTTCCTCCAACTCCGGGGGATTCCGAGGCTTTCCCAGGCCAGCCGAGAGACATAGTCCCTCCAGCATGCCCTGGGTCTTCCCCGGGGCCTTTTCCCGGTGGGACATGCCTGAAACATGCCCAGGAGGCATCCGGCACAGATGCCCAAGCCACTTCAGCTGGCTCCTCTCGACGTGGAGGGGCAGCGGCTCTACTCCGTGCTCCTCCCGTTTGACTGAGCTCCTCACCCTATCTCTGAAGGATTTCAAGTATCTCTGGGTCTTGTTCATGTGTGAGGGAAGGCTGGAACGTGAGATTGACAGGCGGAGCGGTGCAGCGTCTGCAGTGATGCGGTCGCTGCATCGGACTGTTGTGGTGAAAAAGGAGCTGAGTCGAAAGACAAAGCTCTCAATCTACGTTTCTACCCTCACCTATGGTCGTGGTTTTCTAAATAATGCAAAAATCTGTATGCAAAAATACTTTAAAAATATTTAAATTAACATAGTTTAATGTTACTTTTAAATAATGATATTGACAAGCGCGCTGTGCAATTACAAAAATGTGACTAATCAATTTTATTTTATTTTTATCGATTGACCGACTAAATATATTTATAGTATAAATGAAGATGTAGCTGCAGATTGACAAAATATTTATATAAAATACATCCCAACATACAAATGCCGTACAGTACAGTATATAGCGAAGTGAAAATAGCCACAGAAACACAAAAGCATAAGTTGCAGTGCTTTTCAGTTTACTTCTCTTTCTGAATAAATATGTGAATTCAGTTCTATCTTGGGGTCAGTGGGCGGACCTGTTTTGCTGCAGAGCGTTTTCTATTCCAGCGTTTTGGTGGCTTTACAGAAGCTTACTAACAATCTCCGTCTGCCTGCGTGTCCCGTCTCACTCACCGCTCCTCACCACATCAGATTTCTGCTTTCCCTCTCTCAGCACTCCTGTTCTCCTCTGCAGTTTTAGCGCAATTATGGCAGATTTATATCTCAAATACATTCAAGGCAATTCAAATCAATACCCATATACTTAACAATAACAGTTTTGTTTTGTTGAAAAAACAAATTCAAAGTGATTTACATTAGAGGAAAAGATGTATTAGAATCAGAATACAAACAAAATAAAAACATGAAAAGTCAAAATTGACCTTAAAAAGAAGAGTGCAGATATAATCCTTTCAGTCATATGCACAAACTTGTTTTTTGCTTAGATTTGAACATAATCAGAGTTCCAGATTTTAGCTGCATAAAACTGAAAAGCAGATTCCCAATGTTTAGTCCTGACTCGAGAGTCCGAGATGGTTCATATGGCACTAACATGTCCGAGATGTACTTTGGTGCTAGGCCATGGAGAGACTTGTACACAAGTAGAGCTGCTTTAAAGTCTATTCTCTGAGCCTGAAGCCAGTGCAGAGACCTGAACACAGGACTAATGTGATCGTTTTGGATGTACTGCAGCTACTTTACAGTTTGGACAGGCCATTGAGCAAGCCGTTACAGTAGTCTAACTTACTGGAGACAAATGCCTCTCCAAGTCGGAGTCTGGTTTAGACACTATAATATCAAGCCTTTTCCTTAGAATTTAAATCTAAAGCCCGGAACACACTACAGGACCCGATTTACTTCTCCCCAAGTTAAGGGAAGCGTGACCAGAGTTTGGATCCTCTTAAGCGATTTTTAAGCTGCTGCGCTCTTCATGTTTGCGGTGTCAGTGCGACATTTGTGTTATGATAAGTTAACCATAAACACCACTGCTGCAACAGCTGAACAGAGCATCAGGAGCAATCAGGGTTACAAACACAGGAAATAACAAAAAGGACATTTATTATTCACCTCTAAAGCTCTACATTTTAACTGCAGATGACACCCAGTCCACAATATATAGCTTTAGCGTACTTTAAACAAAGTGAAAAGTGTTAAAGTAGTAGTAGTAGTAGTAGTAAAGTGCGTGGATCAGTGAAACTACTGCCTGTTTGCTATAGTAACCAAAACACTGTGCTGCCCGGTGGTCGTGGGGTTAAGGCAGCAGCACGTATGCCAGGCTCCATGTGCAGCCAGCAGCAGTGTCGTGAGTTTGAATCCTGGCTCCGACAATTTGCCGTATACCCTCGCGTCCCCATTTCCCGCTAAACTGTCTAATAAAGCCTTCGAGCCAAAAAAATGCTTAAAAACACAACGTTACTCTTGTGTCCTATCACCAACTTTTTGTGCAAAATATTTTGAGCCATGTTTTAAGAAATAATAATAGCAAAGTTTTTACTCTGAACATTTATTGCTTTACTCTGGACAAGAAACAGCTGATGCTAACTGCGCTAGGTTTGTTAGCTCACAACTTTTGGCTCTGTAGAGTTTGAGAGGATCATGAGATTTTAAATCTCCTACGATTCCTGTCTATAGTCTGCACTTTTTGTCTACGTTCATAAATCGTTTAAGACTCAAAACTCCTGTAGTGTTTTCTGGCCTTTATTTATTTTTGTGTATCATTACACTTCCAGTCTTCATTATTAAAGCATACATGTTGCCAATACTTTCAATTGACATAGTAGTGCAGGCAACTAAGAGTGATTAAAATGTTATAGTAGTAAAAGTCTCCCATGTGAACACCATATCAGCATGACTCGCATATCTCTTAATGCATGCCCTTTTGATTTCATATATGTTGTTTTTATTCCTGCTCTTTGTTTTATGTTGCACCTTAACGCCGAAACAAGTTCCTATGTTTGTGAATTCTGTTCATTGACAATGGCAATAAACCTTTTTCTGATTTCTAATTAGATGGAAATAGGACCTACTTTTAGAAAATGAGGTTTTGGGTTTGGAGTTGATTTGTTTTGTGAAATGGTTGAAAATAAATTATTTAAATTGAAGTGTGAATAATTCCCTGTAATCCTTAACAATATAAATCTTTACTTGTTTTGAATCAACAGTGAAGCAACAAAACAACAGATACACAATGCACCTTGTGTAGCGTGTAATTGTTATTTAACCACTTCTTTCTGTCAGATGGAGGTGAGTAAATGTTTAGTCGAAAGCATTCAAATCAAAACTGCTATTTAAACGGTAATACTTATAAAATTACAAAGGCTGTAATTATGTAGCTAATTGAATGCCCTCTGCAAACATCAACGTTTTGTGTTTTTTGGGGGAAAATATAACTGTTATCACTGCGGTTTAGACCACTATTTTCTGAAATATAATGTTTTTAGTTATGTTAATGTAATTAGAATAACAATAATTTTAATCCTGATTTGAAATATCATGGCGCAAATCTAATTGAAAATTAAATCAGAAGACAGAAACATTTTACTTGATTTTTTCCCCCAACATAGTGCTGTGGTATTCTTCTGTAAAGAGGCTACACTTTACACAGATGAATGGGTATTTGTGGAAGTTTTCACGGGTGTTAAATATAGGAGCTTGATGATTTAGCAGCTTTCGTGGGTTAGTTTCCTCCTCTATGGACTTATGATTCGAATGTGCAAGAGTGTGCATCTTACACGCTCACACACTTCATCATAGGGGAACAAAACTTCATCTGGCCAGCATATTGTTTTCCTGAATCTAGCTAGTTTTCTAGTCCCTCCTGCCTTGCCAGAGGGAATAGAACCAGCGCCTGTTGAGCCAGACAGCAGCTGAGCAGTCTGCCAACTCCCATAGGGTGGTCAGTTTGAATCTTAGCCCAAAGAGAAGCTGAGGCGTTAGTATGCATGTGAGCGTGTGTGTCTGCCTCGACGCTCCCCCTCTTAGCGGCATTGCTCAATTCATTTGATTTTTGGAAGGACTTTTGACTGCAATTTAACTCAAATAATGATAATAATAAAAGGTGCTCTATGTAACTGTGGGGTCTGCACCTGCTTGTCCCCATGGAGACGTTATTGCTTTGCCTAGAAGTTTCCACATTGAAATACAAGTGTTTTTCAAGTAAATACCTCGAATAACATGCTTTCTTACAGTGAGCAGGCTGGCCTCTCCACAGATCTTACCTATGTAGCAATAACAAAGCAGACCCTGTACAGTGGACCTTAAAGCTTACCCACTTAGGAAGAAGCAACAAATATTTATCTTACTATCATCTGACTATATTGTGATAATGTTATGTTAATTATGAATTAAATAGGAGTGTGATCATCCTTTAACTGGAAGGATGGCAGTTTGAGTGTCACTGCAGCCAGTTCATACTGTTGTTGTGTCCTTGGGCAGGACACTTCACTCACCTTGCGCGTGTGATTGTTGTGTATGAGTAAATGATTAGTCGTGATTAGAGAAGCAGATTAGCAGCCATTCACCACTAAGTGACCACATTTCTTTGGGGTTTATTGCGGTGTATCTGTGCTAGATAAATAAAACCCTTTTCCGGATGTGTTCGAGCCATTAGGTGAATTTGACAAGGGACAAATTGTAATAGCTGGTCTGGCTCAGAGCCTCTCCAATCTTTAGGGATGTTCCTAGTCTGCAGTGGTTAGCGTCAGTATCAAAAGAGGTCCAAGAATGAAATAAGGGTAAACAAGGCCTGATTAGAGTGAAGGCTGGCCTGTTGTTGGAAATATTTAAGCTCTCTAAAATAATTAACAATTTACAAGCGCAAAAGCAGGGCCGCCTGCCAAATGAATGACAAATAGTCTTCTTTAGTTACTTTATAAAAACGTGCTGCGTGTGCACTCCGAGGAGATTGGAGCTTTAATAAGGGTTTTAAGTGAATTTAAAGGATTTCTATTCCTCTATTAAAACCCGGCTTAGAGACTGCAGCTCAAACTTACAGGGAAAACTCTCCTTCTAAAACAAACCTGGCAGAGACACGTTTTTCTCCCCAAACCTTGTTCTGTGTAATTCACACTGGGTTGCCAGGAAACAGCTCTGGTCCAAACTCATTACTCTTGCAGCCATTATCAGCACAGTCAGGTCTACTCTCGCTATATGTGCCCCACCTTTCCCAGCTTCACCGGCGCTTCGTTAAATTAAGGATCAACCTGGGGCTCGGCAGAGTCCAATCACAGCCCATCAGTCTGTGTTAGTTAGACTAGAGGTGTTTAGACTCTCAGGGTCAGGAAGAAAGGCGTTGGTTAAAACGTATAGAGCGCATAGAGCAGTGGGATTATGAGGGGGGAAACTGTTGCTCCGATTTTGTAACGCTGTAGTAAACTGTAGTCCAGTGTTTCTCGAATGTAGTACGAGAAGGTTCCTCTCCAGATCTATCGTTTGTTTAAGTCAGCTTAATCGGTTTGTCCTTTCACGATGTTGTCCAATGTTGTACAACCTGGTTCAGCACTACATTAGACCTAGAATAGTCCTGTCAGACCTGGTTTAGATCTGGTTGTAATTGGAAGTACTAACCTTGGTATGACATTTTTTAGACCAACTGCATGGGCAACGTTCTTCCTATTCATAATGCATTCATCATGAGCATTTTACTCTGTGTGCCAATAAATAATGATGTATTATGTAGATGTCTTGAGGAGCTGCCACTAATAGTATGATTTATAATAATTGCCATACAAGGAACAAGAACAAATTAAATCAGAGCATAAACGTTAGCTGTGCTATCGAAGCATCCAGGCAAAACCACACCAAATTTGAGATGACTAAAATGCTTAAATTAAAGGTGCACTATTTAACTTGGGAGAATCTGTTACTTTTATTCCATATTTTTACCTTTTTAATCTTTTTTTAACCAAAACATTCATTCAAATTTGTAAAAGTACAGCATTTAGCCTTGCAGTCCCAATTATTTTTGGGTACTTTTTGTTGCTGCTGTCAAAGTTTGATATCTTGTTCTTTTGCCCACAGTGGTTTGGTGACCTGGTGACCCCGGTATGGTGGGAGGACGTGTGGCTCAAAGAAGGGTTTGCACATTTCTTTGAGTATGTTGGCACCGATTTCCTCTTCCCAAAATGGAACATGGTGAGTTCAAGTTTATTATTCTGGCTTTAACCCTTCAATTTGAATCAAGCATGTTTCTGGATGCTTTTCGTAATACTTTCACTTTATCCCAGCTAAGGTCTGTATACTTACATTAGTTCATAAGTCCCGAAGTCTGATGTTTTGCACACCTTGGACTGAGCTGCAACAAATATTTGGTTTAGCAAGATTAAAATTTTAAGTCCTTTACAAACAACAAAATATCCTAATTTAAAAACCTACAAACCCTTTGGTTTATAATGGATATTATTATATAAATAGTATTAGTTTAGCGCTTCATATTGCAACCTTCTCACAAATGTAAGTGCTCCTGGACATATTCAAAATGTGTGAACAGAACAAACTATTAAAACATAAATTACAATCACAATGCCTGTCAAAAAAATAGCTATTAAATTCCCCCAAATGTTCCGTCATATTTTGGACTGCATGTGCATAATGAATCTAGAAATACAACTGATGGAGAAATACCAACAAATCATTATGTCAATTCAATATAATCTTGTACAACCAGCAGACAGTAGAAAAATCAAACAATAAAACACAGTCAACATGGTAAATTTTGGTCAATATTAGAGAAGCAGATTAACCAACGTTCACAGGAATTAAGCAAATGGAGAACTGTCCCCGAGCAGCCCTTGTCCTTCTCCTTCTTGGTGAGGAAAAACTACAGCAAACCCAAATGTCAAATATGATGTGTCTGGTGGTGAGCTCTACCAAAATCCCATCTAAAAATGTTGTCACTGCGGTCTTTGGTTTTGGCGCATGTTCAGTATTCTGTAAAAACCAAAACACTATTCGACTCTATTGCCAGACAGAGTTAAATGGATTTTAAATGGCGTTTTGCAACACTGTCTAGTGAAAAATTGTCGGTAAGCAGCAATTTACAGCTCATCACACAATATTAAAACATGTTCGCAGCAAACAGGACATTGTGTGTTGGGAATAAATATTTATCAACACCATAAAAGAGGTGTCTTATTAGTTTTGTTTAGTGAATGTAGAGAAAATTAGTGAGCGATACCAAGAGACCTTCATCTACACAGATTGTTCTATGGATTTTTGTTTTTGTTTTTGGGTAACAAAAGCAACCATATAAATCTACAAAAAAGGTCAATATTCATACAGAAAATGTTTGATTTATGATAATAATGATAGTATAACAGTTGATTTAACTTATTGACACCTAAAATTCAACCTGGGATTTGCCCGAAATAACTGTTTAAATGTTGATCACAGAGAAGACAGTGAAGTAAAGAACACCATTTCCTCTCTCACTTCCATTGCCCACTCCACTCAAAGTATCAAGAAGGGCATCCGGAGTAAAGATATGACAAATCACCACGCGACTGTGGGAACCCTGAACAGAGCACTGCTTTTGTTTTGAGGACATTTTATGCTAAATCAACTTTAATGAGCTTTTAACCTTGTTTTTTTCTTGTTTCCTCATCCTTTGTTTGCTTTAAGTTGTATTTTTGATTGATTGATTGATTGATTGATTTATGCATGTTTGAGTAATGCTGTATTGTTCAGCAACTGAAGCTCGAGTGTTTTAATTTACTTCTTTGATTAAGTGCACGAGTGATACACGTAGGATTCTAAAATGTCATGCCACTTATGCCGAAAATAAAAACACATAAATGGCAGTCCGCTGCTTGTTACGGTGAAATGTCACTATGTCACACAGTTCTGCAGTTTTGAACAGGAAGTCAATGGACCTGTTTCTATTATTAAACTTTAGATTGATATTGAGATTTATAATGAACAAAATGTAAACTGATGATCAGCTTATGTTATAGTTTGGTAACACAAAAAAATGTCCCCTTTAATATAAATAAATATGGAAAAAAGCACTCACTGTGTACATTTCCATTTCATTTCCAAAGCAGTTCTCGGTGTGTAAAAGGTTGTTGTTACAGTGGGATGAGGAGGCCCTGACTCATAACCTCAGACTCTCACATTGATTGTTTTGTACTTTCTTCTTTGCCAGCACTGTTTCCCTGCTATTCCAGAGGCCCACGCCCCAGAGATAACATGTGTTTTTTCCACTAAGTTTGGCCATTTTTATGTAATCACAATTCATAAGTTTGGGCATTTATTGATTAATTAAAGAATGCACCCTTTCCCAATGCTTAAATAAGGCGTGATTTATTCCCAGCACTTATCTTTGCCATGCATGCTGCTCGTCTGTGAACTGCGTGGCATATTTAAATCCCTGTTACCGTTGTTCCGCCTGGCTGGGTACGTTAATAGTAACAAAGTGATTCTCCAATAACAAGCACAACAATGATAAAGCAGGTCTTTCCCGGTGATGCTATTAATTTATAATAAATGTATTTATTTAAAATGCAGTTTCTGTTTGCATTGTCTCTGTGCAGCAGGGAATACACACAGACTACGACTTGTGTATTAGTATAAAAGACTGCAGTGAACTAGAAGCAGGTTTTCACTGCACTGTTAATCAAATATATATGATCAAAGCTTCTGAAAGACCCAATACTCAATCCATCTGTGCTATTTCTGTGTAGTCTGTTATTTCAAGATTCAATTATTTATTGAATATATACTTGGGTGGGTTTCACGCCAGTGTATACATACTATGGCCATGTATGGGTAATAGACATTTTTATTTGTATTATTCTTTTTTATTTATTATAATTTGGTGATATTAATTTGCCACTTTTTTAAATTTGTATTTATTTATATATACTGTATATTAAACTGTAACTTGAAGCCAAGTACACACACAAAATATGATCAGTGTTTAAAAATAATAATGGAAACATTGCATGCAAGTATTTAAAAAAATAAATTTAATCGTTTATTGACATTGTTATACAAATTACATAGAGCATTAAGTCCTCCTGGGGACAGGGACAATAATGGATTGAAGCAGGCTGGTTAATCATTCAAATGTTTTCTGGTCCATAAATAATCAAAATAAATGACAATAGTAGCCTACTGCAGAATCAGCAGCATAAATAAAGGGAATGAGAGAAATTTGTGCAGAAACAAACATAGCCCACTGAGTTTGTACCTACAGTGTGTCAAATACATGCCTTTAAATAAAATATTAATAAACCATGTAGGTCTAGGCTTCTTTTACTCTAAATATAAATTACAATATAATAAAATTGGCTTTATTAATTGTTATCAATTAAATATTGTTGATCATCCAAAGTCTGCTTGTCTACTCATAGATGTCACCTTTGGTCATGGGCGTTTCCACATTAATGTGCCTCTAATATGTATTTAAAACTTCCATAACACACCAAAGTCACTTTCAGTAATGACAAACCCTGGTTTACACCAAAACTGAGGCAGTTAAGGCAGCAGAAGGATGCACAGAGCTGGTGACAGAGAGCGCTACAAAGATGCAAGGTATGGATTTAGCAAAGTGGTGTCGAGAGCTAGATCACAGTACAATATGTGTCTGAAGCAGCAGTTCTCTGACAACAACCCCGCCTCTGTGTGGAGCTGGCTCCAGCTTCTCACCTACTACAAGCCTAGTGCCCCCCACGCTGCAGATGACCGAAAACTAGCCGAGGAGCTTAACACCTTCTACTCCAGGTTTGAGGCCACCCCACCTCCCCACTGTAGGCACCTCTGCCAACCCAACCCCGGTCACCCCCACCTGCCACGTCCCAGCCTGCTTCATGTCGTCCATCATTGACCCTGTCCCCAAGAAGCCCCGGATCACTGGACTTAATGACTACAGGCCTGTGGCGCTGATGTCTGTAGTCATGAAGTCTTTTGAACGCCTGGTCTTCCCCTGCTGTTTGCCTACAGAGCCAACAGGTCTGCAGCTGGGTAAGAATGTCTCAGACACTCGGACTATCAGCACAGGTCTTCCACAGGGCTGTGTACTTTCTCCTCTGCTCTTCTCCCTGTACACAAATTGCTTCATCCACATCTCCGTGAAACTGGTCAAGATTGCGGACGACACAGGGATGAGTCCATCTACAGGAGGGAGGTGGACTTGCTGGTGTCCTGGTGCAGTAGTAACAACCTGGAGTTCAATGCCCAGAAGACAGTGGAGATGATCGTGGACTTCAGGAAAGTCATAGCTCCCTAGCCCCCCTCACCATGACAGACTCCCCTATCACCACCGTGGACTCCTTCAGCTTCCTCGGCATCACCATCACCCAGGACCTCATGTGGGAGCCCACCATCAGCTTGAAGAAGAAAACTCTTTGTGAAGAATAACCGAAATCCAGACTGGAAGTTTCAATGCAAAACGAGTCTTTATTGGCGAGATGACAAACATCAACGACCTGGGGCAATTTTCTGCAGGAATAAGCCGAGGTTCAGAGCAAAACACGCCATTATATCTTGTCTTGACTCGTAAATATTGACTCAAGACCTCCCACTCGTACCATATTTTGTCCTATAGCCTCTTTACATTTGGCACGCGTAAATTGTACCAACCCATAGTGTCATAATTATTCAGGTTTTCCCCTTTCATTAAGATCCACCCTCCGGATCTCAGTTGCATAAACTCGTTGACCCTGTCTTTTCGATACAATTGTTTTTGACCGCTACTTCACCCCACTTCACCTTGCTCTGCCTATCTCTGCCTCCAACTTTTGGTGGCGGCCCCAAGTGACAACTCACAGTGGTTTCCAAACTTCAAGATATAAAGACTTGCCAGTTTGCATTGATTTTTCTGTTATATAGTAAAATAAGAAGTGAAAGAAATATTAATAAACACAATAATAAACATATAGGCCTTTGCCGCATTGACAATGGCATTGCCGCTGCTCGGAGCTGTGGTCGCAAGGTCTCAGGTGCCTGTCGCGGCGGAAACCCCGTTGTGGACACTGGAAGTAAGGGATGCCGTCAGGCGGAAGAAGGGGGCCTATCAGGCCTCTTTGGCTTGTGGGAGGCCACGAGCTGCAGGCCAGGCGGGCCGCAGCTCGTGCTGTCACAGAGGCAAAAGGAGGCTGGGTGGAGTTCGGGGAGGCCATGGAGGAGGACTATCGGTCGGCCCCAAAGAAATTCTGGCAAATCGTCCGGCGCCTCAGGAGGGGGAAGCAGTGTTCCATCAACACCGTTTACGGTGCGGGTGGAGACCTGCTGACCTCGACTGGGGATGTCGTTGGACGGTGAAAGGAGTACTTTGAGGAGCTCCTAAATTCCACTGTCATGTCTTCCGAAGAGGAAGTAGAGACTGAGGACTCGGAGGCTGACTCATCCATCACCCAAGCCGAAGTCACTGAGGTTGTTGGCAAACTCCTCGGTGGCAGGGCTCCGGGGGTGGATGAGATACGCCCTGAGTACCTAAAGTCTCTGGATGTTGCAGGACTGTCTTGGTTGGCACGTCTCTGCAACATCGCGTGGTGGTCGGGGACGGTGCCTATGGACTGGCAGACCGGGGTGGTGGTCCCTCTGTTCAAGAACGGGGACCGGAGGGTGTGTTCTAACTACAGAGGGATCACACTCCTCAGCCTCCCTGGTAAGGTCTATTCCAGGGTACTGGAGAGGAGAATTCGATCGATAGTCGAACCTCGGATTCAGGAGGAGCAGAATGGTTTGTCCTGGTCGTGGAACACTGGACCAGCTCTATACTCTCCATCTTCGACCGTGTCCCACGGGGTGCCATTTGGGGGGTGCTGTGGGAGTACGGGGTCCGGGGCCCTTTGCTCAGGGCTGTCCGGTCCCTGTATGACCGGAGCAGGAGCTGTGTTCGCATTGCCGGCAGTAAGTTAGACCTGTTCCCAGTGCGTGCTGGACTCCGCCAGGGCTGCCCTTTGTCACCGTTTCTGTTCATTGTTTTTATGGACAGAATTTCTAGGCGCAGTCAGGGGGTCGAAGGGTGTCCGGTTTGGGGAGCACAGGATCTCATCTCTGCTGTTTGCAGATGATGTTGTCCTGATGGATGGCTCCATCAAACCTGGACCTGCAGCAGGCACTGGGATGGTTTGCAGCCGAGTGTGAAGCAGCTGGGATGAGAATCAGCACCTCCAAATCTGAGGCCACGGTTCTCAACCGGAAAAAGGTGGCTTGCCCTCTCCGGGTGGGTGGGGAGCCCTTGCCCCAAGTGGAGAAGTTCAAGTATCTCGGGGTCTTGTTCACGAGTGAGGGAAGGATGGAACGCGAGATTGACAGGCGGATCGGTGCAGCGTCTGCATTGATGCGGTCATTGAATCCGTCTGTTGTGGTAAAGAAGGAGCGGAGTCGAAAGACAAAGCTCTCGATTTACCGGTCAATCTACGTTCCTACCCTCACCTATGGTCATGAGCTATGGGTAATGACCGAAAGGACAAGATTGCGGATACAAGCGGTCGAAATAAGTTTCCTCTGCAGGGTGGCTGGGCGCTCCCTTAGAGATAGGGTGAGGAGCTCAGTCACACGGGAGGAGCTCGGAGTAGAGCCGCTGCTCCTCCACGTCGAGAGGAGCCAGCTGAGGTGGCTCGGGCATCTGTTCCGGATGCCTCCTGGGCGCCTCCCTAGGGAGGTGTTTCGGGCATGTCCCACCGGGAGGAGGCCCCGGGGAAGACCCAGGACACGCTGGAGGGACTATGTCTCTCGGCTGGCCTGGGAACGCCTCGGGATCCTCCCGGAGGAGTTGGAGACTTCCAGCTCTGCTGGACCTGTACTCCAGAACTCAGGGACGAGTAGGTCGGATCAGAGCTGACCCTTCTCACTCTGGACACGGACTATTTGAACCACTCCCCTCAGGCAGGAGGCTACGGTCCATCCGGACCAGAACCTCCCGCCACAAGAACAGTTTCTTTCCCTCTGCCGTTGGACTCATAAACACCTGCCACTCTAACTACAATTTTCTGTAATACTATAGTAAATTTAAATTATTTTCTTTAATGCATGCCCTTTTTTATTTCATATGTGTTAAGCGGCCTTCAATCACCATAACAGAATCTATAAAATGACCACAGACATGTGCCTTTATGTTTCTGAATCTTGTGGATTCACACATGTACAGGCTTGTGAATGTTTCATGTGGCTGTACCTAACTACATGATCTCGTCATTCAATCATGATAAATGATTAAATAATACATTTATTTTTGTGACCCTCGTTCAACATTGGCCAATACTTGGCCTTGGTCTTATGGAGTTTTTCCAGACTCTCAAAGTTGCTTTACAATTTTAGCATTATTCCTTCGCGCCATACTCTGATCAGTCTCTCAGACCGTTCCTATGTTTGTGAATTTTGTTCATTGTTCATGTTCATTGACAAGTGACACCTTTTCTGATTCTGATTCTGAATAGATAAGACATGAGTGGTCCCTCAGTCACACCAGAAAGTGCAATAAATAAAATACTTCAAACAAAAGGTTGTGCAACCATCTCAGCATAAAACTATGGGTAAAAATAAAACATCAGATTAAGAGGATGTTGTTTGTGTTGCAATTAGCCACAAAACCAACCAGTGATGGACATATGCCTGCCGTGTGGAACAGGCCACAGCGTCATGAGTTCAGACTCCAGCTTCCCCAGTCTTATCAACATTTCACCCTGTACTATCCTGTCAAATAAAGCCTACGGGCTAACAAATCGTTTCAAAAATATAGTAAATATAACATTTACTAAATGCAATAAATAGACGTTGGTCATACCACATAATACACAAAGAAACTGAGTTCAGTAAAAGTGACGGCCATACCCAAAGCCACTCAAGTGTCACTTGCAAAGGTTGAAGTGAAAATGATGACTGTGATGGCACTGGGCTTGTAGCAGCTGCCGTCCTTCAGCCTGTGTTGATGCTTTTGTGTGTTTGTTGGCCTATTAGCTGTGCGTCCACATGTGGGTCCATCTGGTTCACAGCTGCCATATGTGTCTGTGTGAACTTCAGGTGAATTAAAGGCTCAGCTAATTAAAAGGGATGTCTCATTTAGTCTCGATGCTCCTCACCACTTCGCTGTACTCCTATCCACTGTGCCACTTAGCTCGTTTACTAATGGCCTCATTTATTGTGGCCTCTGGACTCACTCCGTTTACATGTGGCTCTGTTAGACAGCACAGTTTACATCAGTAAACCGTTGTATCAATTTAAATTTTGATCTACTGGAAATTTGAGTACATTCGGCCACATTTACTTATGCATGCCCTTTGGATTGAATATATGTTGTTTTTATAATTGATCATTGTTTTATGTTGTACCTTAATGCCGAGACAAGTTCCTATGTTTGTGAATTTTGTTCATTGACAATGGCAATAAACCCATTCTGATTCTGATTCTGGTTACGGCTTCAATACGGCTGAACGATCAAATTGCATTTGCGATTACATCAAAATATTACAAAACGAAATTATGTCATCTCAGATGTATGCAATTATGGTCCTTTTAGAAGCCACGCGTGCATCCTGCATTTGGAGGTGAATGTAGCAGTGTGCTCTGTGTGGCCCTGTGTGCAGCCTCAATCTGCAGCTTCACTGCTGCTCCTCCCGAGTCCTCCAAGTGTCTGTGTGGTTCAGGTGCACATTAAATCGAGATGATCTGGTGAAAATATCAGCCTTCATTACGCTGCTACCATCAAGGAGCACTGACCCTCACTTCTTTGCACACTTGTCTCCCTCTCTTTTCTAAATAGCAAAATTCATTCCGCTAATGTCTCTGCTTTGGCGATTTGCGTATCTGACTAATGGATGCTGCATGTGCATTTATATCGCTTCCTTCATTTGTGTGTTAGTGGGCCCACTGTGCTCTTTAGCTCCTCCCTTTCTGTTCAAGTCTAGTTAGTTGAACTTATACTGCAAACTGTCACCGCTTTGGCAATATAGGCCTATAGAACTGTTGCTTGTGCGTTTCTATCAGTTTGTGTCATCACTTCCTCATTCCATTCACGTTAGTGGTAGACCTAAATGTGTAATGTGATCCCAGCGGTGTGAACCCGCGACATAGTGAACCACGGTGACGCGGTGGACGAATGAAGAATTGTACAGTTCTTGCTGCCATGGGCTTTGGACCCATTCATTAAGAGGGGGACACGTCCCTCCCACTTTTGAAAATTTGCGATTATGTGCCCCCACTTTTCACAGCAGCTGCTCGTCACAATGTCATCTGACGTTCCGGTGCTCTGTTTCCCTGTCTCTGATCTATTTGCTGATGGTGCAAACTGCTATGAAACTCCCTCTTTTAAGTGAACTCTCTGAGTGTCGGGCTCTGTGAGTGCACAGGGCAGAGGAGGAAGCAGGAGGTTTTATTTTGTCTCAATTCATTCAGGGATCATTTAAATACAAAGAATTAAAGTTCCAACTTGTTAATGACTTTAAATACAGCAGTTTAATTCACTGCAAGTCTAACAATAACGGTGTCAGATTGTTTCATTCACATGTTAATGTCTGTAATATGGCTAAATCAGGCCTATATGACTAAATGTGACTGAATCAGACCTATTATATTCAACTTTAGGGTTGGTTTACTTGTGGTTATTAGTATGAGAAGGGAAAAGAGGAGAATGTTCTGTATGGCATATGATATCTCCATGGAGACAAGCAGGGGTCCCTCCAGTCTCTGTTACAGGTCAGATCCGTGGAGAGGTGCTCACATTAAGAATGCAGATTTATTTTCATTTCAGGGAAACTCTAACTCTGTAATTGAATAAATGCCATAGTGGAACATTCAAGGCAAAGCATCTCCCTAGAGACAAGCAGGTGGCGGACTTAAATATAAACAGGAATTGTCCCTTCCTATTTTGCTGGTCTGTACAGCTGTGCAATATTTTGACTGTTTTACAAAATGTTGGTGCTTTTGGTTCACATCTTAAATAGAGTTATTGATTTACAATTAGTTGTTGACCTGAGGTTTAGTCTTTAGACTATGATCCAGACTATGAAGCCATGATTTGATTCACACTTCTGCAGCTGTAAGAAACCTGTCAAAATGGCCCAAAAAACAAGAATCGCCCCCACTACTTGGTCCTCCCACCTTTGAGATAGTTGTGACGCCCATGCTCACTGCAGACAGGTGAGAGCGCACACAGAGAGGAGAGGCGCTCTCATTCGTCATGTAAAGCAGCGCTCAGTTTGTGGTCAGACCAAGGCAGTCACAAAGCCTATCATGTCGACTATGACCCTGGCACTGAAAATACATAGATATCTTGGACTGTCACTATTACTGTTAATATGGTTAACGTGGGCTTAAAAATAAAAAATAAATATTCAGTATCAAACAGATATCCAAATAAAAAAATAAAAAAGTAAATCAGAATAGCAATTTCAGGCAAATTGAGCAGCCCTGGTAAAAAAAAGTTTTCTTTTGTGCTTGATTTGAATACAGTGAAAATAATCATAATCAAATTGCAATCGCAATATTCCTGGGGAAAAAATTACAATTATGATTTTGGGCAAAAGCGTACTCTCCAGGTGCTTTACTTTGTTCAATTTTATGGATATTCATGCGAAGAAGTGCCTCAAAAACACATCATTAAAATCCTGAGGCATTAAAACTACACACTAATCTCTAAAATCCATTGAGCCTCCATTTAGCCTGCATAGTGTAAATTTCAAAGGATGTCACTATTAATGCAGTTCATTAATGGCTAGAACTTAATAAGCCGACAACATATTGCTTAACAAGATGGAGCATCATTAAAAGAAAATCTCCTCAGTAAACACTGTAATCCATGAATTAGATTGCACTGCACATCAACAGAGCTCTCATATCCCCTGGTAATTCAGACAGAGTTTGACGAATCTCAACTTGTTTGCAGATAGCTGTTAAAATGGAGGGATGGAATTATACAGTGGAACAGGTCCAAATGAAAATGCTCACTGAAACAATAAGATAAAATTGAGAGGATAGAGTTCCAAATTAATTTCTTATCAAACCAGCTGCTCAACCAAAAAAGATCTTATTGAGAACATTTTTTGTTGAACAATTCGAAATATGTTGAACAAAAAGTTACTCACAACAAGATTCGGTTGTATTGATTACAATGAACCAACCAAGACGAAAATTACAATAAAAAGATTCACAGAATTATATGTTTGTTTTATAGGAAAAGCAGCGCTTCTTGACAGATGTCCTCCATGAAGTCATGTTATTGGATGGCTTAAGATCCTCCCACCCCATCTCACAGGAAGTCCAGCAGGCCACAGACATCGACAGAGTTTTTGACTGGATTGCCTACAAAAAAGTAAATTCCCTGTTTCTTTCTAGTTGTCACATTTTGACGGCTGGACTGTCACCCTGTGCTTTTATTTTAGAATGAAGCGGTTGTTGTCTGAACTTGGACTGTGTTTGCAGGGAGCTGCCTTGATCCGGATGCTGGCCAATGTGATGGGTCAGCCCCTGTTCCAGAAAGGACTCAATGTAAGTAGTAAAGTGTTTGGTGTTTAGTGTGACAGGTTTACTTATCTGGACATGGCCAGGCCTGCAGAGATTCAGCTGAAATAATTTTCCTTCAGAAAGACTGTCTCCTCTAGTTTTATGTGGTGGGAGAAGGTTTATGCTCAACACAGCAGCTATTTAAACATGCTGCTGCTGTAGGCCATCACTGTAGTTCAAGTTAATATTCTTCTAACTGATGTAGATGTGCACTTAATATTGATTTTTATAATCATGTAAATGTATTGATGAGTATTTCCCACGCTCAGTCGCCCACACATTCCATGCCCTAATTCTTATGCGGAGACTGTCACTGACCTGAAACTCACTGACTCTTTAAACACTGCTGAACCAGCAGCACTTTCCCACAATGCACTTCTTCTGTGAACGTAAGCAGTGAGCATTTACAGCAAAGAATAATATGATTAAATCATACGGGCAGTTTGGAAAACTCTGTTATGTTGCGCTTATATCCTTGGCATTGGTTCAGTATTTTCCCCTGAAGAATATGAAAGATGGTTGAATGTTTATAATAGAAGGAAAATATATTTATTAGAAAAAGTTTCAATGATAGTCATCGGGACAATCCTACCATCCAGGAGCCAATGTCAATGGCTTCTGTATTTCAGATACAGTAACTTCCTTTGAAACCTTTTCTTCCATGGATGACTCCCGGATGAATGAGCGGGTTCATCCAAAATAATGGGTATACTGTTTAACAACCAGCCTGCAATGTTTATCAGTCAAAACAAAAGGACGTTTAGGTAAAAGTCACAACATTATAAGGCTTCACAATGTCACCATTCATTTTAGAAAAATAAGCATGCATATTCTTTTTATTGTGTGACTTTGTCAACTTCACTTAGAAATGCTTTAATCCTGTAGAAAAGTCTGTCTTAAAAAAAGCCCCCATAAAAGCGGGAAGTGAAAGTTCAACCACAAAACTGGAAAACAACAATTATTTTCAATGGAAGTCTCTCCTTGCCAGTAATTTGTGTATACAAAGGATTTAATACTGAGGTTCACACAAGGGCGGCTGAAATATCATATTGCTATTAATTAACCGATGACCTTGGCTTTTCCAAGTCTAATAAAGGACAGAATACAAGAGATAAATAAGAGTATGCCTTTTTGAAGGATTGTATATATTTTTTGAACACTTTATTTAAGGTGACAGACACAGGTGAGCAGTAAAAAGCCATGTTGCATTGACTTTCACAACAGCTATACAGCCAAAGTATAATATTTGTGTGCTTACCGAATCTATTTAGGCAAGCAAGCAACACATTTGAAGTCACTATTTTCTTTTCCCCTTCACTTTTGTACTTTTGTATTTTTTATGTTATTTTGTAAACCTAAGCAACTTCTTAAGGTCCTTCAACACATCCCAATTCCCCTCAGAGGAAATGAGTTTGGCTCGCCGAAAACCGATGGGGTTGCTCTTGTTGGACAAATGACTAGTTGCCACTCTGTGACAGATTGCCTATTTTACAAGACAAATACATTGCAATTCCATCATTCTTGTGTTTTTAAATCAGCGCTTTGTGGATTTTGTTGTTTTGCACAACCTCAGAAATAGTGCTGCACATGAAGAACCTGCTCGAGGGTTTCATACATTTTTGTAACATCTGTCAGATCACACCTATCTGCTGCTCGGTTTCAACACACACATTTGACAAAGGAAGCAGCCAAAGGAAGTCCAACACCAGCCGCATTTAAACTAACTACCCTTTTATAGCTTAAAACTGAAAAATAATTATACTTGTCGAGACTTTTATACTTGTGCTTTTCAACTTGCCGTTCGTGAGTCAAACTTTATTCACTCGACTGATCTTACAATTTCAGCCTTTTTCACTCTGAGATCACAAAAATATCTGCAGCTTCACAATCACCTCCCCAATTACTGTGTATTACCAAAATGTTGGCTGACATGATGCATTTTTTTTACCAAACACTGTCGATCTGGTCTGCCATATACCTGCGCTTAAAGTTGACATGTTTTTCCTCCGTTCTGTCTGTTTCTTCAGGATTACCTCCTAAGTCATATGTACAGCAACGCGGCCCGGGACGACCTGTGGAACAAACTGTCCCAGGTAACACAGTGACTTTCCTCATTACCTCTCAGTGAAACCCTGTCTTTTATAGCCTAGTTGTGACAGTGCCTTGCTCATTAGCGGGGACTCAAACTTGTGACCTGCCCCTCACTCAGCCGGGACATAGGAACCTCCGACGCCTCCAGATGTTAATGACAGAACAAGTATCTCTAATGAGGGACACATAATGAGAGGAAGATTAAAAAGGCCCATGTTTCTGACTGACATGTCGAGATGAGAGTCTCGGTGTTGTTTGTCACGCACACAAAGGCACTCCACTAATTACAGTCGCCTCTGTTGCCATGCTGATTACACCAGGGATGAACTCCTACCATAATGAGCCCCACCTCGCTGATTATCTGGAAACCAATCACAGCTCTAATCACCTGCAGTCCGTCAACTGTTGTTTAGTTTGTCCCAGCTACCTCTAAGGGGTTAAACATGTCACTCATTTAAATTGGCACGCTGTGTTTTTCAATCAGGCGATGCGATCCGACGGGCGGGACATCGACATCGGACAGATGATGGACAGATGGACTCTACAAATGGGTTATCCAGTCATAACCATCAGCAAGAACCAATCAGAGCATCCCCCGACGCATTACATCATAGTGAGCCAGGAGCACTTCCTGTATGGACAAGATCACAGGAGCAACAACAGGTGAGACTCAGGGATTCCAATGTCACCGCAGTCATTCACAATACCAACATTTCCGATTTAGTTACTTCTACTTTTTCAATAATAGTATTTTTTAAGTATGCAGAAAATACAACACAGCGAACGGAGCAATGCTACCGGTGGAGCTAATAAACAACTCTCCAGATTTGAGGTCACTATCTTACGTTTCAGGGCCTTGGATACAAGTTTTAGTAAGTTTCAGGGAAGTTTTAACACTCAAATTCACTTCAGTGTCAGTGGAATAAGAGAAGCCACAGCCTCAAATGATCCTCTCTTTATCAGACTTACAGTAAACAACGCCGATAAAACTGAACTATTAAGACGTACTAAGCACTTAAAAACATAACAGCAATATACAGTGTAAATTAGCCATAATAAAAGTTTGAAACTCACTGAAGAAGCTTTACTCTGTCTAATGGCGGTGGTCGGCTTCACATAAAACTGGCAGGTCATGTCCTCGAGGTTCCACGGTCACATGTTAAAGCCTGTTGTTGGTTTGCTTATACAATAGTAATAATTGCCATGGCTCCGGTGATAGATAAGGATAATGTGGAGCTGTGTTTAACATGACATGCTTATTATATGGAACAAAATCAACAGAAATGTCAGCCATAAAACGGCAAATAACATCCAAAACAGACCTCGCTCTCGCCCGCTGCAATCCAGAAAGAAAACAATAGCAGCGATCGCTCATATCGATACCTGGTCAATCGAGCATCTATTTCGATACTGGTTTTAACATTGATTAGTTTCTGGGTTTTGATTTTATACATGTAAAATCAACCATGTAATACACTCTACGTCTTATTACAAGCTTTAATCCACAACAACTTGTCAAACTGAATTAGAGTTTGGAACTAAAGTAGCACGCTTCACAAGACTTTATTATTAACTGTTTTGCAGAAGAACAAACTGTTGGAATTATAAGCCAATTTAAATTTTTGATCCTATAGTAGATTTAAATTGTTTCTTTAACGCATGTCATTTTGATTTCATATATATTGTTTTATCATTGTTCATTGTTTTATTTTGCACCGAATGACCAAAGCAAGTTCCTATGTTTGTGAATCCTGTTCATCGGCATTGGCAATAAACCTTTTTCTGATTCTTATTCTGATTGACTTATTTAAATGATGATTTACAGAACATAATGTTAAAGATGACAGATTTTGACCAGAACTACACAGACTCGATGTTTGCTCTGTCTGAGCTTTCTGACCGGTCCCAGCGGGTCATCTGCCCGTCAGTATTTTTCTGCTCTCTTCTTCACATTATCCATTTTCTTAGTGGAAGCATGCCTCCTCCTGGGACCACCCTTTCACACCTCAGTAAGCACTGAGTTTGTTCCCACTGATCACGCTGCCGCCTCTTCTAGAAAAAATATATTTTCTGCACATTCTTTACCACCTTTACAACATTTATATTTCATTTATAATTGATTTTGGAGATGTTTTATTCATGTCTTTCATAACCTCTGGAGTTCATCTCTCGCTGTTTTATCGACCCACTTTTCTTTTGACATCAATAGTTCATTACATTCCTTCCTACTTTTCACCTCATAATTTCTGTAATCGCCGTTATCCCATTTGTTTTTGTACTGTCCAATCACATCCTCACATCCTCACATCCTCTCTCTCTCGCTTTCCCCCTCTCTCTCTCCCCCTTCTCTCTCTCTCTCTCTCTCTCTCTCTCTCTCTCCCCCCCTCTCTCTCTCTCTCTCTCTCTCTCTCTCTCGCTCTCTCGCTCTCGCTCTCTCTCTGTGTTTGTGCCTAGTTTTTTCAATCTCATTTGAAGTCTTTCCCTTCTTGCTCTTCAGCTCGTGTTATTCATGATCTGATGAACTGAACTTATTGTTGTCAGCGCGCTCTACTCTTTGTGTTCAGTCTCGAGAGGCCCCACTCAGACACACTCAGGGGTGCTCATAAAAACAAAATGTGCGGTTGTGAACTTTCATCACTGTAGTAGTGATAGTGGTGAGGGAAATCAGAGGCGACTGGTGAATCCTGTAATGCTGCAGTGCACGGCACAGTGGCCCTGCAGTGCTGCATGCTGTTCACCAGATTTAGACTTTCTCTTATCTGCTGGACACATGTTGGGACTCTTGTCAGACAATCAGAGCTGTGTGGATACGGGTTTAGGAGAGGGATAGCAGAGGCAGGTAGAACAAGATGACACACGGAAGCTCTTTCCAGTAATACTTTTAAGACCAACAATCTTCAAGTTTTTGAGCATTAAATGAGACTTTATATGATGTTAACAGAGTACCGTTTGAACATTAGAGTGCTTTCATCATTCAGTCGCAGTACATACAGGAAAAGGTTGAGATACTTTATTGTGCCTGTAAGGAGTTTGATTCTCTGTCTTTCAATGCTGGGGCAGAAGTACAGCGTTGTGTTTTTTTCTTTTGCTGGTAGTAGCTTTCCCTATAACAAACTGACATGCAAACGTGTCAGTTGTATTGCTCAAAGGCACAACGGTTATTATACTGTCAACAGGGCAGGGTCTGCGGTACCACATCCACAAAAATACATCCCGAAGATGATGATCCACATTCAGACCACAATCCAGAATCGATAAATGATGCTGTGTAGACTACACAGTTTTAGTAACCTCTTTAAGTTAGAGTTTGCCATATTTTATTTTATGTTTCTGTATAATTCAAATTTGGCTCGTAAGGTGACACTATATAGAATAGTTTTTCTATTTTATTTCTTTTCATGCAGCCTCTTCTATGTCTCCTCACATCAAACAGGCGTATAAAACTAAAGGAAATAAATGCTCTTTAAAGAAGTGCGCTGACAAGAACAGAGACAAGGACAAACTCGAGGACGCCGAGGTCGGGGTAATGACACCGAGAAGAAATCAAACTGGATTTGTGTCACAGTCCGCCTCTGTGACTGCATCTACAGGGAGCAGATAAACACACTTCAACATGCTTCTATTAGAGACAACAGGAATGATTATTAGTTCATGAAAAGGGTATTTATTTCCATTTTTTGAGAAAATGAGAGACGAGAAGATGATTTAGTTCCGTGCATTAATTCAATGTAGCCATGTTTCTATTCCTGTAGGTGAGGCAAGAAATGTTAACCAAAAGATTTGTGTAACGATGTCATGAACTAAGCAGACAGTAATACATTTTTGTTTAAAGACGTATGGTTTTGGTAACAGACAACTATTGCAGAGGTCAGAGAAGCCAGAGATTGTTGTCCAACAGAATGCCCCAGGGCAGCTGTGGCTGAGGAGCTAGTGACACAATGAGTTTATGGGCATCGAGAAATGTGCTGTTAGATACAATATTTTGTATGCATTTACAAGTGTGTCTTCTCGGTGGCAGACTTTTTGATGCTCAGTGTGCTGACCTTTTCTGTCAATCACTCATGAATATCGGAATGTTTTCAGTTGCCAGGCAGTCCCATCGATCCTCTGTTGCCCCCGGTGACAGAAAGTGGTGTTGAATTATTAAATGTTTCTTTGTTAGGACGGTTGTATCACTTGACCTAAGCCTATTTTCCTTTCATTCCACACTTCACAAATCACAAATTGATCAGTCTTAAACACCTACTCCACGTTTATTAGCTGTAATTAAAAAGCCTTTTAATTAAAATACTAACGAGAAATAAAACCAACATGGTGCTTTTAGAGGAAGTCATTATAGAAAGTGTATTCCAATGGCAATCTTTTATTCTTCATTTGGAATGTGTGTTTCTGTAATTTCACCGACTGCTTCATGCATTGCATTTCCTCTGTACACTAATTACAACAGTTTAATCAGCACCAACATGGCAGATTGTTGCTGTTAAAGTTTATTGATTCTTTTTAGAATGTCATTACTCTGAAGTTACTATGCAAATATAATTAGTTATTGCAGTTTAAGCAAATAAAAATGTACTGTGTTGTAAAAGTGGGTCATGGGCCTCTGTGGCTCCAAACACATCAAAGGCCTTTGTCTAAGAGTTAATGTATAATGTGCTTGTGAAGACAAAGGTTTAAATAAAAAATAGCAACATTTATTCTTGACTGCCTCTTGTGACCATCTTCCTCTAGTGCTAACGCGCCTGCACTAAAAGTCTATTCTCCTGGTCATTTACAACATCCTTCTCTTTTGTGTAGTTTACAGTGGCAAGTGCCGCTGACAGTCGCCGTGGGAAACGCATCTGTGATCAGTAAAGAGAAGCTCCTTTGGATCAGTAACAAAACAGGTATGATACAGCTTATATACATCCACATATATCCATTATTAGTTCATATTCTTCAAGATTTTAAGATGAATGACACTCAATGGTGAGAAGTTTAATTTGTGAGTAACAGAGGGGCTTCACCCTGCTTCAAAGTGCCCCAATAAGAAAAGCCCACAACAACAGGGAGAAAGTTGTGGAAGTAGGTCGAAACTCAGGTCAACAGCTATTTTCCTTGTTTTCTTCTGTTGGTTGTTCTGCAGCGGCCAACAGTACACTGCTCCACTAAAGCTCACAACCTCATTTTCTCACGAGAAAGGCACTTTTCTTTGCAGGAAAGTGATGTTAGACTAAGTGAACAAAACACGGCAGGTTGGGTACATCACATACATTCATTTACAGAAGCTTCTCTCAGCTTTTCTTGCCGACTCTGTGATTGTGTTCAGTTGGCCGGAACAGGGTCTCCTTTCACTTGTTCAATACACTCAGCTAATGTCTTCCATTTTCTATTGAAGTGGCCTAACTCTTCCTCTGGCTTTATGCTAAACCACCAAAGAAAACATGGTCTGATAAAGTTTTGATATTACCAAGTAAACAACTATTCATTTAGGTTAATTGCCATTATAGAGCATTTTCTGAACCTGCCACGTTGTCCCAACAAAGTGTTGTTTTGTTGGCTGGATCAGTAATTAATTAAGCAAATGCAAAGCTACTTAACATATTCTCCAATAAAATAAAATACTGTTCATAATTGTAGTAAAAAATAAAGGTTATTATGAGCCAAAGGGCTGAGGCTATTTATGGCTACATTTTTGCTTGATTTTTGCAGAATCGCACAGAATTGGTGAGATGCACGAGAACATGTGGTTACTCGGTAACATCAATCAGACGGGCTATTTCAGAGTGAACTATGACCTTCAGAACTGGAAACTGCTCATTCAGCAGCTACATGGCAATCCTCAAGTGAGTGACTTCAGTCTGTATATGTTTGTTTGTGTAGTGTAGACCTGTGGCATTATCAAACCTACATCCTCATATCTCTCAGATCATCTCCGTTGGAAACAGGGCAGGCCTAATCGATGATGCCTTCAATCTGGCCAGGTGAGTTCTGCCGCGCTAACATCTACTTTACCGTCTCATTTATTTGATGTTTATACAGGCGATCACCTGTCAGCTCCTCTGTCTATACTTCAGCTTGTAAAACACTCGCTTTATCCAGGCCAGCCCACTGTTTCTGTCTGTTCTCTTCACTTCATTATTGATTTCCAATACGGTCTGTCTGTTTTTGAAGCCTGTCTCATGTCATTATAGTTAGTTCAGGCAGAGTTTGGTAAAGTAAATGAAAAAGAAACTTTTCAATTATGTGCATAATACAGTGATACAGTGAAGTAAGAAATATGTCGGTTTAATCCCTCATTTGTCCAGGAGTGTTCCATTGTAGAAAAAGATTCAGTTGTAATCATCTGGACTCTGTTTTAGAAAACAAAAGTCATCAAAAGTCAGAGTCATTCTCAATCTGTGAAACAAGTCTGAGAACTCAGGTTTATATCCTACTCTGTGAAAGCTCTGCCCACAGGGCGGGAACTCGTAATAATGGGCCATTGAAACTAACTGAGATGGGCCTTCTGCATCTTATTATGACCTGATTTTGGCTCCCTCCTGACTGAGTACCTGATTAGCATCCGAATGCCTCAGGCGTTTCCAGGGTTTCAGCAAACCATTATAAACAACGGCAAGGTTGAATCTTAAACCTCCATTACGATTTAAGGAAGGATTATTTTTTAACAAAGATGGCCTCCTTAACTCCTCTTTCAAACCATCTTTTCTCCTGCTCAGAATCTCCACCTCACTGTCTTCAATAGAGTGGTTTGTGGCTTTGAGATGAAGATGCACGGCGCTCTGGGGTTCCTGAACTCGTGTGTCTTCTGTGCTGATAAAGCCTCTTGTGAAGTGGCTGTTTAGTCTCCCCTATGTAACGCTCTTTACAACTTTCTTCACTGCATTGGATAGAATACACTACATTGCTCTGTTTTTGTGTCGGCATCTTGTCCTTAGGGTGAACCAGTTTTTGTCTTACGTGTTGCCTGGTTTGAAATAAACAGGGACTTCGTGTTGTCTAAAAATTCTTTGCCGTTTTTCTGACAGTCCCGAGACATAAGGGATGGAGACACCCTTTCTTCTTGGTTCTGTTTCCCTTTTGTCCCTTTTATCCTGCTTTTTGGTTCTCTTCACCTTTTTAAGGATCAGGAGGTTTTGTTTTTTCTAAAACAGAGTCCAGATGACTACAACTGAATCTTTTTCTACAATGTAAGAAATGTGTGATCTGTTTTGGGTTTTAATGTGACCTTTTGACATTTTTGAAACCCTTTTTGTTGAACCTGCCTGGATTTACAATACTATAATGACCAAAGTTAAATTAGTCAGCTGGCTCAGTTGAATGTTTAATTTGTTTTTCATCCAATTAGGACGCTTTTGTTTTGTGTGTATGGTGTACCATCTGATTGCTGTCTGATATGCTGACTCCATGGTTGATTATAGACTATTACTAGAGTTATTTGCACTTTTCTGCCCTCTGATACATTCTGAAATAACGCTTAAATTAATGGCCCTTAATCGTGCATGAGAATGAAAACAGAGAGTCTTGAGATATTTAATTGTAAAGCTTGTATTTGCTTCTAAGATTCAGTCACACACGGCAGACATTAGCCCCTGAAATTGTATTGCTGTTCTCTTTAACAGTCACTACGTTTACATTCCCGCTAAGAACAATGGATTGCTGGCCCAGCCCAATTCAAACAAGATTTTTCTAAATGCATATAAACCCAAGAACTTTGATTGAGGTGTCATGGTTCGAATCCCAAAGATCCCAATAACACAGCTGGAGAAATCTGTGTAGTCTGTGTAGATTAGGTGAGGCAGCCAGGGCAATATTGGACATGTGTTTGAACGTGTGCTCACTCATGTTAGATCAGTGGAGATGACAAACTACGCTCCCCCCGCCGCAGACTAGCACGTGTGTTTTTTTAGTTTTGCTCCGCAGCGTTACCGGAGCTTCTATGACTTTATTTGTGGAGAGAAAATAACTTGGGTGTTGGGTGTTATGCATGATAGCTGTTTTTATTAGCCATTACAGCGACAACGTTTTAATGCTAACGCTAAATTACTAGACACTCCAGAATGCACATAATCGGTTCTTTGACCTGCTGTAGATGGGACAAGAGTGTGGTCTGCTCGTTCTCTATGCATGTAAACGTAGTGAGTATGGACTGGATTTCCAAACCTCATCCTTGTGTAGGTTTTGGTTATATCTTTAAACATAATGCCAAGAAACTATTGTATTTGTCTTAAAGCTGGAAAACATGGTTTTTTTTGATGAATGCCTCCTGCCTTTCCTGTGAGCCGCCAGGCCCCAGAATAAGAATTAAGACTTTAGACTTTGGTGTTTTGTTTAAAGTCTGTGGATCAGGTTTTTAATACTCACAACCCCACTGCTCCTGCCTCTCTACGAGCGCACACAGTCTGATGAATGAGCAATAAGTGAGTGCGCCGCCGCGGAGAAAGCAAAGAGGTCCGGGCGCGGCTCATTCCTCATATGTGATGTTTACTGCCCGAAGGTTTTTTGAGCGCTGTAACCAAACTCTACTGTGACACGGACTCGATAACTCAACCCAGAGAAGAGGCTTGTGTATCTCTTCTGCAGCCATCTGTCCTCCGTCATGTTGAATGAGACGAATGCGTTGTCGGAAAGTGTGTGTGCGTTTGAGTTAAAAGCTCAGCAGGAGACTTCTATCCGCACAGCAAAGAAACACAACTGCAGATCCGTCATTATCGGCAGTGAGGGCAGGTGTGCGCGCCTTAGCCATACATCTGTAGCCATGGCAACTCGCGATAAACTTTTTTTGGTTTGTTTTGTTCGTTCGCACAAGGGAACAGCTTTATTACAATAATTAGAGCCAGGGCTAATGTGGATTAATGTGTGCCAGTTAGGTGTTCATTCATCTATAAAAGCGCTAACTGTGAGCTAAAGCGGCAGGTGTTTCATTCTCTGATTCAATGAACCTGTTTTATTGTAAAATGAACACCACTGGTCTGAGTGAAATCATTGTGCACTGCTAAAGTAAAAGGAGAAATGGTGTTTACAGATATCAAACTTGGAAGTGTGTGGATTGTCAGTAACAAGGAGTAGAAGTAGAGATTTAAATGAATTAAACACTGACTAGAGTTACTTTGCATTACCTATATGGTTTGTCATGTAAATGAAATCTGAGATGGAAAATAATGTGCTGAGTTGCTTAGCAGTGGAGGGGAAATTGTTGTCTTTGCTTATTTACTTTTCTGACTGAATACAGTTTATTCTTGTATTATTCCTCTTATTAGATAGAAAAATGGTAGTGCTCTTTAGTCTCTGCTAATCTCGTGGGCCCTTGTCCTCTACAGTTTGATTGTGTTAAATGTGAGCAATGGACTGGGTGACAGCACAGTCCTCAGTGTATGTGCCACAGTGCTCAGCTAGTTTAGTGTAAATAAATGAGCGTGTCTGTGCGAGTATGCACTGAAACAGTGATGAATGCGGCCCTTGTATGCCCGCTGCAGTCACTCATTAGCTCTCCAGTGAGCCTTGCTAATGGCTAATGGACAAACAATTAACAGAGCCTTAACAATGTTAAAGAGTTAATGAGCTTGTTCAGAAGACGCTCCGGCAGGGACACAGAGACACTGCCACAGAAAATGGGAGGAAATTAAATAATCTATAATCGTCTTTAAAGGGAACATGCTGAGTTCACACACACTTTGTCCAGCGTCCCCATAGAGTCAGCACCAAGTCCTTTTTGAAGAGAAGCAAAAAGGCAGTAAACTTGTAGAAAGTTGTCAGTTTTGGACTGACAGCCTAAAGATGTGTTTTTTATTGTGACTGCAGGCTCCATGTCAATGACTGACATGAGAATAGTGATGTGACAGTCCCCACCTGCAGGAGCAGAAGCAGAATAGATGAGGAGCGGACAAGTGGAAAACAGAGATGGACAAATGGATCAGGTTGCTACAGCAACACTGTCCTAGGATCACACACTATTGGAGCACAGGCCTGTGAGCAGTTCAGGGTGCCGTAAACAGGAAGTCTCTGCAGGCAGGATGGATTATGGTAATTTCTCATATACCAGGTGCATGATGGGAATAGAGATGAATGTGTGGAGGTTGGTTGAGCTGTGCATGAGGCAGATTATGGAAATCCGAGGTTCCTCAGCTGCGAAAAGACTTATCTCAAACACAGTTTTCAGAAGTAGGCTCTAGCTCTTAGTCTGTGAAAAGAAAATAAGCACAAATTAAGGTATCGCTTGTTTGTTTCCAAATATGAAATATAATAAGGCTGTGCATGTTAAGGAGCTCCTCTGTTTGACAGACAGCTGCTCTGTAACAGTCACAGTGGCATAGATCACTTCACATCACCTTCTCATCACTCCGCATAGCTCCTTCTGCTCCTAAACAATAATGACACTCAATAAAGATGGAAAATACTTTTGTGTGAGCTAACGTTCGTCCTCAACTGCCCACCTTGTCAATATTCATGAGTGGGTGGAGTTGAAGGTCAGATGAGGAAGCAACACAGTCCGCCAAAACATCATGAATACTAACGAATGCACTGAGTGGTTAATATTCATGAGCAGGTGGATCTAACCCCAGCTTTGGGGTGCAGGGCTGGTATTTAGAGGCCACTTTCAAATTAATATGCTCATTCTGCCGGTTGATCCCCAGATTGACACTGTTAAAGTGTGGAGACACAAAGTGTGGCAATTTTCTAAATATTGTCATTATATTTATTTAAATGTCATATATATGAGGTACATTCAGTTTTAGCTTGGCAATTGTTCATGATTGCACCAGCTTTCTAAGAGATTCTCTTTTCAGACCAGGGTTTGTTTTTTTCATAGCTGACGGTTGGGACTGCTCACTCACAGTATGTGCATTGTCAGACTTTGTACATATCTAGTGTAGTTCCTGTTTTTACATATGCTTGTCAACATTGTTATTTTTGTGGTAACTTTGTGGTCTTTAAATACATTGCCACAATGATTATGTAAAGGGAATATTCTGTGTTCCTGTTTGTGCTCTGAATGAATATAACTCAAGTTAATGATCGTAATGATTTTTTTTGTGTATTGTTCTGACTTGCAGAGCAGGGTACCTCCCTCAGAACATCCCACTCCAGCTGATTGGCTACCTGCCGGAGGAATCGTCCTTCCTGCCATGGCACGCCGCCAGCCGAGTGTTGTACCAGCTGGACAAACTGCTGGACCGCACAGACGAGTACAGCCTGTTCAGTGTAAGTGAGAGCACACTCACTGTCATGTCCATGTTTAGTTTAGTCCTTTCATTTAGACTGTGTTGACGATGTTTGTCTGCAGGACTATGTGCTGAAGCAAGTTGCATCTCGCTATCATCAGATGGGATGGCCCAGCGCGGGGACTGGCAACGAGGGCAACATCCTGCAGGCATCGTACCAGACTGAGTATGCACCCTCAACCTCACTTCACTCGGAAAACAAAAACAATATTCTGATTTTATTCAAAGATTTAATTTGAATTGTCCCATTTGGCTATAATGTATTTATTTACAAGGTTTATTTTAAGCTTATACCCTAATATTCATCCTATTTTGTGCTTTTACATGGCACCTGACTCTCAATTTGATCAAAATATTATGAACCCCAAACCATTAGTCTTTATAAACCTGTATATTGTAGTCTGGATCTGAAATAATTCATCTTTGATAATATGCATATATTAATGTAGCCGCGACGACCTTGTCCAAACTTTCCTTTCACAGAGTTGATTTTGCAACCTTATTTGACTCCACTCTATGGGTTTTATTGATTGCTGTTTAACTTGCTGCCCTTGAACACCTGCAGGGAGCTACAGCGAGAGCTCATCATGTTAGCGTGCAGCTTCGGGAACAAGCAGTGTCACCGCCAGGCTGTGGGTTACATCTCCGACTGGATTTCCAGCAACAAGAACAGGTGCCAAAACACACGTGCACTTATTATTAACAAACACATCTGACTTCAGGTTACAAGTCTGGCAACATGAAAGCTTAATTTTAAAAGCAACTTTTGTCTGGATATAATGTCAATAATACATGTGTCACAGAAAATGCAATTTCTCAAGCCAATGCATTGTTTGATTTATCTTTCCCTTTGTTGAGCAGCGGTCCTTTGTGTGTAAAACGTTGTATTCTTTCGTGCGCGCTGCTGGTGGCTCATTCACACCCTCTAGGTCCTTTATGAGATCTGCTAAATTAGATTTCAAACAGCAATTTAAATACAAACAGATGCTGGATTGGACGGTGGGGAGAAGATCAAAAGACTAGCACTAAAAATAAACAACAAAAAAATATTATTTAGTGTGATAACAGACATGCTGCTTAATTATAGTAACTAAATTAATATAATCAGAGCCTACAGTTTTTCATCATGTAAACTGTTCCAATAATGAACAGTAACTTCACTTAATGCACTGAAGAGTTTCATCACAGGTTTTTACATTAGATGCTCTCCATGATGTAGACTTGCACAAGAGTTAAACTTTCCAACAGTGGCCTGTGTTTTAATTGTTGGCAAAGGACAAAACAGAGAGCAAAAGGGAAAAATTATAGAAGGAGGCTTTGTAGAATAACATAAATAACTTTTATGTCCTACCCTGAACTCTTTTCTTGACTTTGTTTTTCATGCAAAGTGAGACTGTTGTTTGTAGAAAGCATCATGGGAGCGGTTCACACATAAGAACCATATGGCACAAGTTTCCTTTTCAATCTTTCACATCACATCGCAGGCCTTTAAAGTATGAAGCACTTTGAAAATGTCCCATTTTCTGCTGTGGGAAATGGCGCTCACGTTAACATTCACGCAGGGCTCACGTCTCCAGGGGTGACGCTTAAATATTTCATGCTCTATTCAGTCATTTAATCCCATCTGTCCCGCTCGTGTATGTGATTCACTACAGTTACATTAATTATCAGATGTTAAGAGGGGCTGATAGGGCTTGCATAACTCTGGACGTATAAGTGTTTTTGTAAAGTCTGATTTGAGTACATTTGGTATATTATCTTCTTAAAATGTGCATTATTTAGAGTTGTACCTGACGGCATGAATATTCAGATGATGCAAAAGGGAATTTACTGTATTTATTTATTTTTAATGTAATGCAGATTTGTTGTAGGTGAAGTGTTTTGGGGTTACTGTTTGTATTGGCAAAGATAAAAGAAATAACAATATTAGAAATAATGATTTAACCATTTTCATCATGAGGTGCACTGATAATACAATATCTATTTTTACAAGAATGATCAATCTTCATTGAAAATGTAATTAACTCTATTTATTAGCAGTAGTGTAGTTGTTTTAATTGAGCTTATTTAAATGAACGCAGCCCATGATTGCGTCTGTAACAAAGTGTTACCTCCAAGTGTATACTGTAGTAGTCCAAAAATCCCATTTAACACACTGTGATAATTGCCATGGTAATTTGCTAATTTTGCCAATAAAACTGGGATTTCATTTCTGATATGGGTGAATGGCTCAAGAGATTATATTTTCATTTGTTGTTGCAGCGTTTATATCCAGCAGTAATTATCTTAGTTGGGGGTTTAAACCTCCTCGTTGGACCCACTTGAACAGCCGTGTGTCCGATATAAATCTCTTCTTAATGAGAATGTCACCACTAGATCTGGTGCCAATAAGCCCAGGTTTGACATTTGCCTAATTACAGCTATTGTTCCTTTTCGCGGACAAAATCAGAAAAAGGCGCTTAGTAATTATTAGAGATTATTAAAACTAGCGGCACATGGCTTATTGAAATGCTTTGATACTAAATGTGTGACCTTTTCATTTGTATTGCTTGTAAAATGCTGTATAATGCAAGGTTTAAGAAATAAGAATGAGTGAGTGTTTTGTCGCGTAACTTTGAAAATGAGCATATGGCACCAGATGTTTTGTTGCAGAGTCTGTAGTTTTTGCTGTTTTTTTTTTAGTTCAACTCCTCTGTGATTGAGTCGAAGTTCTAAGTCAAAGTCGCTCAAGACTGCATTTGCAACTTTTAAGTGCTAAATTATGCTTTATTTATAGTTTTCACAAGTCTCTGGTCTTGTCCATTAATCATGTTATAGTCACCAGTCAACACATTTTATTTCATAGTAATAGTAAATAGTTTTTTTGTGAAATCATATCCATTTGTTGTTTTGGCAGATGTGATTGAAAACCAGTAAAAGGTGGGGTACTCCAAGCAGTATAGTTGTAAAACCATATACACTCTTTTGTTACTGGAAGCAAGAACCGAATGCTGATAGCGTATTGGCTGTGCGATGGCGGTCCACTCCTGTTTCATTTTACCTTCTGAAAACTAAACCCAAAAGATTCATGTGAACATTAATGATGATTTTGTAAGAAATGCAGCTTTACCTTATGGTTTCATAGGTATACGATATATTCCCCCAAAGAGAAATGTATCCTCTCCATCTGTATTTGTATTTTATTTATTCGTAAATGAACAAGACATAGCAATGAACATTTTACGGCATGTAAATATGTAAAGATAATAGCCAACGTGGCTAATTTCCATCTTTAGTCTTCAGTTCAGGTTGATGTCAAAATGCATTATCTACAGGAAACCACAACAGTAACAATCACACAAAAGCAAAGGTTACACACCAGTACATTCAATAAAAGCATCTTTCCTTGTTGTATTCACTCGTGCAGCTATCATTGTGTACAGATTGTTCAGACTGCGCACAGAGCACATCTACAGGATATCGAAGAGGTCTCTCCCGAATTGAACAAAAGGTGCATTAGTCGTAAAACTGCTGACAGTACATTTAGTGGTTTATCAGTGAGGCAACAGCATTTAATGACTGGCATTTAGTATACAATCGGCCAGACATAAACCAGATAGTTCCAAAGTGTGCTTACTGTTGGAGAAAGAGGAGATGGAGAGTATATATTTATGAAGAAAATAAAGCATCATAATGTTTTATCTCTTTACACTTTCAAAATGCACATACTCTCCACCTGGAGTGTCATCTATTTTGCTTTGTTATTGTATTGATTTTATGAATAATAATGCCATAATAATGTAATTATGAATCTACTGCAAATAAGAATTCACAGTTTGACTTTTAACAAACGCTCTCTCTTTGGTGCCAGAGAACGTGGATAGAAGACTTCCCACCGCCAGAAAATGCAAGCATGTTACCCAGCCATTCTTTAAACGATTTTTGTCCAGTCAAAGATAACACACAGACACAAAGTGTGTGGGGAGGGTGACTGCTGCCTGCAGAGTGAAAGGGGGAAATAGGGAATTTTGTCTGTCATAACAATTTAATCTATATCTCTGCGAGCTGAGCTGAAAGTATGATTTTCAGAGCAGTATGGCAAGGCAGTTTTATCAGTTTGATCTTCGAGTTTTATACGTTGGTTATTGCAAAGGGTTATTCAAGTATTGCCTGCAATTGAGTCATGAGTCATCAGCTGGAGCTCACCACCTAAAGGCCATAGTTGTTATAGATTTTATTGCTAACCGAAATAAGATGATTTTGCAAAAACATCAGATTAATATATAATTATTTTTTTTATCTCAATAACAATATTCAGACAATATTATGTCAATCCAACAGAAATGTGTTTTTAACATATTAGTTGAGGTTTAAATAAGTATCGTGCATTATTCCTAATGTTATTGGCCTTTAAACATGCTCTTGAATACTACATTTCATGTTTTAGAACTAAAAATAGATGTTCACAAAAAACAAAATTACTTGATTTGGGGATCCATCTACTGGCTGCAGAGGGGAAAAGTTTCCACATAACAGCTTTTTGTATATTTTTTTACTACAAACAATATAGTCAAATTTAGCATATTTTTAAAACAACATTTGCAATATTATCTCATCTTATCTATTTCAATATATTGTCCACCTCAAACTGTATGAATCCTTGGACTTGGAACAAAGGATATAAATTATAGTCTGTGCTGAGATTTCAGTCATCCTCTGAAGTGCTACATCTGTGTGCATCAATAGTTAATGAACTTTTACCATGTTTGTGTATTCTCTGGGCCCATGATAGTTGATCCTGAGAATCTATTATGTTGTGGTAAGTGATGGATTCACTCCTCTCCAGCGTGTTTCTGAATGACTGCACAGAATTTGGTCTGATCAGATTTCTATTGTTGGAATTTATTTCAAATCAGTAGCATAAAAGTCATTTTGTAATTTAATCAAAAGGGGAATAATATCTAAAGTATATAAATCCATTAATAATCTGGACAACCATTCTACTAAATACATTAAGATAAATATAAGAAAGAAATGGGAAGGTAATTTTGTTCTGTCAGATAAAGAATGGGAAAATCTATGTACAGCTCAAAGGAGGACCACGAAGTCACATGTTCCTGTTGGTCCCTCACGTTTCTTTATAACACCATGTCAAAGTGCTCATTATTCACAGGGATCTGCTAACTTCTGTAGACACTGTGGATGTCAAGTGGCTCATCATTACCATGTGTTTTGGGACCTATTCACAAATACTGGACCGAGATCAATGAGGCGATGCGGATTGTCTTTGACACCAATATTCCATATGACTTCCAAACAATGTATCTCGGATGTAGGACTCCAGCGATGGAGATTATTAATGGATACCTGTGGAGTGTACTTTTGGCTACAGCGAAAAAGGCAGTAACAAAGAAAGGATGATGGGAACTGAGTCGACTGTCAAGGACTGGACTGAAACAATTTTGGACATTTAGAAAATGGACTTACTTACTTTTTAACAGACATGCATGCACTGTCCCGACCAAATAAATAAAAAAATAAGTAGCAAGAAAAGGAAAGTATGATACCTAATCGATACTTACTTGATGAAATAGGACATCGTTAGAGCTTTAGTCATTTTTGAATGGTCTTGATGCACATTAAAACTAGTATAAGACGACACGTTAGTATAAAATGTAATCATTTTGTATTACAAATTACATATTGCATACATAACATTGCATACTAAATATTACATGGTATCAAAATTGTTATTGCTATTTTTGTAGTTATTATGAATGACTTATGTGTCTGAACAATAACATGGTCAGCTCGGGCAGTCCACAAGAACTGTTGTCATCCTTGATTGAAGAGATCCAGTCCAGTTTCCAGTTCTAGACAATAAAGTGCCCGAGAGAACTGTTCGCAGTTTGTTTGGCAGATGTTCTCTAAGAAGGCCCTTTCTGCTTGAGTGGGCATTAACCTCCGTACATGTGTGCTACAGCTCAGTCTTAAGTGGAGCATCGCTAAAATGATTTCCCAGGTCGTTGAGTGATGTAATTGTCGCCGCCTCATTCACCCTCAACAAAACACACACACACACACACGAGTTAGTTAAGTGCATGTCCTTTCCAACTGAGAGTGCTGGATTTTTCTCAAATATGTAGTCTTTGGGGTGGACAATATTTACAAAAACGAATATCTCGATATTTAGCATTTTCTCAATAACAATATTCTGACAATTTAATAATGCAGGCGTAAAGGTGCAATGTAACATTTCAAATGTAGCGCTCGCCATCTGCTTGTTTCTAAGGAGATATTATTGCCTTGATTTGAATGTTCCACAGTATGGTACCATAGTAACATTCAGACAATATATAAGCAATACACCAGGAATGTGCTAAAATGTGCCTCTAAATGGTTGAGGTTTAAGTCCAGCACAAAGCATTGATGGACCATGAACCAGAACCACAAATGTCTCTGTATACATTTGTTTTGTGAGATGACAGTAAACGTTTCTATTCATTTACATTTGAATCTTTTCTTTTTTCATTTGTATTAGTTTTAATTACAAACAATACATTATATATAATAGATTTTTTGCATAACTCTTCCAAAACAAGAGCAATATTAATCCCCCACCTTTATGTGGCATTCTTTAAGGGCATTTTTAAGTGAATGCGCCCTTCATCACATGCACAGGTCTGAAGGAGGAAAGGCTCACTTCTCTCTTTGCTGTTGATCCAGGCCAGTGACCAGCTGGGCCAGCGGATGTTGAATCAGTGTGTCATTTAACTGTGCTGCACCCTCTCTGGTGCTGTGCTGCGGTTTTTCAGCTTCAAGAAGCAATTTTCAGGTGGTTTGTACATTCTGCTGTCGTATCTATAAATGTGACACACCTAAAGTCTAATGGATACACTATTACAGCTAAAGTGATAATCAAAAGCTCCCAGTTCACACATATCATTTTGACATTAAATGTCACCTGCCACGTCCTTATGGTTTTCACTTGCTTTAATCAAGCGATTGAAATCGTCCTAATCCGATACCTCAGGCTAGAAATGTATTTTTTATTAGATGAATAGGTTTGACTAGAGAGTGATTTTTTTCATTCCAAGCGTGCCTTTTTTCATAATTTTAACATTCATTACCGTGACACTTTACAAACTCTCACGGTGAGGTTTGATGCATTTATTTGTTGTTTTATAGGATCCCTCCGAACATCAGAGACATTGTGTACTGTACAGGGGTCAGCCTGATGGATGAGGATGTCTGGGAGTTTATCTGGATGAAGTTTCACTCGTCTGGAGCTGTGTCTGAGAAGAAGATCCTCCTGGAGGCTTTGACCTGCTCAGACAACTCCTTCCTCCTCAACAGGTACAAAACGGATACAGGTTAATTCATGCGGCCAATTATATCTAATACAGCTGGGGGGGGGGCAGAATAAATAAGTATGATTGTTGCATTGTGTCCAGTTTGTAATATACATCTTTTATTGTCAGGCACACGACCAAAATAAATAGTTTTAATTATGCATACTATAGCACATTAAAGTTACAGATAAGTCAGGCTCATATTCTACGCCACATTTTGACCTTATGACTATGGTGTGGTGTATTATACATATGATCTTTGAATGGCAGAACAATGATTGGCAGGTGCACACAATAAATGTGCTTCACTTACTTTGAAACACATTGCAAATTAAAGTAAGGCTGCAGTGAAAATGTTGCCCCGGGCTGTGCACTGGCATCACTGCTGGAGCCCCCCTTTGAGCGCTTACTGCACATAATCGGGATCTGCGTTGACTGGTCATTTTCGGCGTAAGCCTTTTCCTGGTAATGCAAACAATCATTCCGTAGAATTTTTTTTAAACCAACTTCAGCTGAAATCAAGCATCTGTGAATGAAGGGCAACAGTATAAGGTACAAGGTATAGCCCATAACAGGACCAGACATTTTCACACATAGCGGCTAAAGAAATATTCATATGGACATCTCTAAACCTTGTCACTGATGCCCTTTGAGGTTCAGGTTAGGTGAGGATACGCTGTGATAGGGCTCTATTTTATCACCAGCTAAGTGCCGCTATCTCTTATTGAGCAAAAAGTAGGGGATAGATGTCTGGAGCGCTCAAACAGTGAGACAGATCTGAGCGCCTTTGCTAGAAAGAGCAAGATGCTATCGATTTTGCAACCCCAGTAAACTGTCCTGCAACGCGAGGGCTGCTGCATGTTCAGATAGCTGTTATCACATACCCGCATGTACGCACACACAAATCAAAGAGCACGTCGCAAAACACTGATTGGTCACAGAGGAAATGGTTTCAGCACAGAGGGATTGTGGGTAAAGAGAGAGAAAATTGATTTGGGGGTCTAATGAAAAGACAGGAGCCACAAACAGCACAGTCTTGCACACCGGAGAAGGACACACAAATGGTTCCTTTACACGGTTTCTCTGCCATTTTAAAACTCTTTCAACACTTTTAGATTTTCCGAAATCACAGCTTTTATCACTAGCAGTTTATTTAAAGATATATGTGCCGAACGAGGTTAGTGTTACAGCCATACATCCCTTTTCCGGATAGGGATAGTTGCAACATAAATGCGTATTGTTTGTGTGTTGCCCAGGTTACTGAACCTGTCTCTGAGCTCTGAACTGGTCCCGGAGCAGGACGTGATTGATGTGATAATCCACGTGGGCAGAAACCCGCAGGGACGAGACCTGGCCTGGAAGTACTTCAGAGAAAAGTGGGACATCCTCAACGCACGGTCAGACATGTCTTTACTGTGGCAACGTAACAATCGAATGCCTCAAAGGTTGTAATGTTACGACCCTGTTTGTTTAGATATGGAGAGGCGTTGTTCATGAACTCGAAGCTGATTGGTGGAGTCACCGAGTTCCTCAACACAGAAAAGGAACTAAATGAGGTAAAGATAAAATCTTGATTTATACAACATGATTCTTTTATTTGCTGAATATCTTTGTCAAGTGATTTGCTCTTTCTCTTTCTTAGTTCTTTGTGTTGTTTTATCACATCTTATTTCATTTAATTTATGTGTGATCACAGCTATTGGCTCAGAAAAAGTTGGAAACAACAAGAAAATGCATAACAAATGCCAAGATATTATTTCTTTATATTAATTTTCTTGTTGAGCTGTTTAAAAATGATTTAAAGAATACTTTAAAATGATGATGTTTTATAGAAAGAATGAGACAGGAAGTGTGACGCGGCTGCCAAAAAGGGAAGTTATAACAATATGAATAGTATGAAAGTGAGTTGAAGAGATGGATTTTCTCTTTCGCTCCACTGAAGCTGACAAACTTGGAGCAGAAGTTTTCTCATAATTCTCCCCAACAAAGTTTCTTTTAATACCTCACCTCACACGACTGCAGCTGTAAAGACGCCATTTAAGACAAAGTTGGCTTTAATAACTATACAGACACAAACCGCAAAACTTAAGAATTGATGTTGGAGCTTGTGACCCGCTGTAGGTACAAGGCATGATTCACAGTTAATTATTTGCAAAAGAATTGTGCATATACGGTATTTTACAGTCCATTTGGATAAAGGTGAGGTCTATGGTGTAACTTTTATAGCTACTTTTCTCTCAAGGTGCAAAGAACCAGGGGTGGAAAATGTTAAACCTCTAAATAAGGTGACTTTGGGTAAAATGGGTTGCAATTAGCAGTGAAAAATAGAAGTTAAATGTGCATTATGCAGTAGTTGCCTAATGTAATGAGTCAAATTAAGTAGTACTTGTCATGTTTGCCATGAAAACAACCACCATTACTTCAAGTTTCCTCTAATTAAAAAGTTTGAACTCTTTTAACATTCAAAAGATCCCACTGAATAAAACCCCTCTTGTTTTCTAGTTAAAAGAGTTCATCCAGACCAGTGGTGTCGGGGCAGGGCCTGCGTTGCCCCGGGCGCTGGAGATCGTCGAGGGCAACGTCCGCTGGCATCGTCTCCACCGGCGACCGTTCTACCAGTGGCTCCGAAAACCTCAAAACTCTAACGGCTTTAACGGATAACAATGTGGAGAAAAACGTGACTGCTGACTGATGATGTGACGCAGCAAAACAAACGAAACAAGCGACGACGACAGAGGAGAAACAGAGGATGTGGTTTCACTCTATTTTTTCAGATATCTGTTCAGTTCAATTTGTTATACAACTTGTTATAGTTTTTAAATTGCTTTGAATGGATGGACGTGAAATCAAACAACTGAACCAAAACGCAACAAGTTTACATATTAAGCTTTTTTGGGGGGTTTGAAATCTTAGTTCAGGAGCCAGTTTGTTTGATTATGAAAGAAGTGCAAATAATCAATAGGACACTTTTGCAGACAATTGTACTTTTCCATTGGATTAACAAAGAGTACAAAGGTTGAAACATTGATTTATTTGATTTACAATAGTGCACTGAATAACACTAACAAAAATATCATGACCGATTATCTTGGTAGCAGGCCTGGACTGGCCATCGCCCGGTGCACCTATGGGTTGGTCACTGTCAGACTTGCACAACACAACACAGAGTTCTGAAATCCCTCTTCAACGGGCCACTCGAAATCAGCTTTCTCCACCTTTGCTCTGCTCTCGTTCGTCGCAGGCCCACAGACATGGCCCAGGCCGTTGTCGCTTTAGACCACCGTTCACTGCGGCGCACCGCGTCCAGGAGCGTTTCTAACAAGCACACTCTGAGGGCGCAAACAGGGGGACCTAGTGGAAACGAAGTAGTAGTAGTATGTAGTAATTCAACTTAAATTAAAAATATATATATTGTGCAACAAAGCACCCCTTTTCCCCAACTGAGAAACTCCAACCTCCTTTATTACTATTTTTTGGACACTCATGTACCCATGCACACATTGTTTTGTTTTAAAGTTGTAGCATTGGCTTATACTGTAATAAAAAAAGAAATATATATACAGCCTTACAGCATTTGGGTGTGAGTAAAAACAAATTGGGCCACATTTACTACAACAGGCCATGCCAAGCATCATTAAGACCATCTAAAATGCACTAAAACCAAAAAGCATTCCTGTTTTGGACCAAATCCTTGCAGATACATTTGAATCAATACAGACAAATATTAAGTTAGTAAGCTTATCCTATTGAAAAGATCAATTGTAAAAAAAAAAAAAAAAAAAGAAAGCATTTTGTTGCTAATCGCTGGATAACCGATTCGAGGTCAGTAGGGGCCAGTCCAGACAAAAAAGTCCAGGGCGTTTTTTTTTCCTCCAGTCAGCCTGCTTGATCGCCCTAAACTGAACCTATGTCCCAAAAAATACAGTTATTGAAATACTGAAGTCACTAGTTTATTCATATTATAATAGTTACACATTTTGAATTTTGATCATTTTATTTTTGTATTTTTTCTATTTTTGGCTGCATTTCAGTGTTCGGTGCATTAGCACAGTGTAATATGCGGAACTGCAACTAAATCTTAGAAAATGGCTCTAAAGTTCCTACACAGAAATACATTCAACAAATGAAATAGGCAGTTTGACAAAAAACAGTGAAATGTTAAGTCCAAATATCATTTAGTTAAAGTGCCTTGAGTGAAATTGTTTCTGCTGCGGGTTTTCTGATCTGTAAATGACTGTGGTTCGTGAGTGATATGACACATTAATGAGCCTGGGCAAGAGGAAAATATCAGGACACAATTACATGTATGATTTATTTTATGGGCTTGCGTCGCGATCTATGTTGGAGTGTGAAAAAGATTCAGTTGTTGTCATCTGAATCTTTTTCTACTACATTTAAGATGTGTATTAGACATATGGCTCTGTCCAAGAGACAGAAGTCGAAATATTCAGAGCAGTTGTTGCAGCCCAGAGCGTTTTGGTTTGTTTGAATCACTTTTTTCTCTCTCTCCAGAACAGCTGAAAAGGCTAGAAACACAGCTGTGAACCCATGTTTATTGTTGCACTCTTTGAATTGTAATCGCAAATCAAGTGCATTTAGGTCATGGCTCAGACTTTGCACTTGAGGAACAAATGTATAATTAGAAGAAGATTATAGAAAAAATTAACTACTTCGAGAACTTGTTTTTTCTTTACTTTTTCAGACAAAATGTGGAAATCTGAAAATAATTTCATAAATGGTATTTCAGTCCTATATATAACTGAGTGGTGAGGAAGGAATGATTTATTTATTCATAGAGCTCGGGATCCGTCAGCCTAGTGTTAAACCTGATGCTAAATACTAAACTTAGCGTTAATTAAAACATATTCTAACACTATGGAGTGATAAATGTATTTACCAGTAGTAATGTAATTATTTTAATGTTCCAATCCGAGCTCTATTTTTTCCACAAACTGAGCTGCTTTTACCTAAACCTGAAGGAGGGGCTTATTCCGAGTTTGAAAGAGAAAAGTCAATCTTACTTTTTACTAGACAGAAATATAGAATATCTTAAGGTCTTTTAATAAAAAGCCACTTGATTAATCAAACATCCGTTAATGTAAAGCACACTGAAAACATCGTTGGGAGAAAAAGCACATTAAACATGACATTTGTAACCTGCATTTGTTCCAGGCAACAGCACAAGAGCGAAGAAAGGTTTTTTGGCTGCTGGAGTGTATTAAACTCGGAGATGACGCTTTTAAAACAATCATAAATGATGTGGCTATATATTAGAATCTTGAGTGGGGAACTTGATCGGTTGTCTTTTTTTTTTTACTTTTTTTTTCTATTTTTTTTTAAACTATCTCTGGCTCTTTCCCAGCATGATGAAAACCACAGTGCGATGGAAAACCTGCAGTTGGCAAAGCGGCAAATTTTCGAGCAGTGGAGTGAAAAATGTGATGGATTCATAATTCAGCAGGAATTGTCCTATGAGCCTGCATAGTGTCTTCTTCAGTGGATTTGTGGACACAGCAAATGTACATTATAGCAGCCATATAGAATAACTACAAATGTGAACTGGACATGAAATGGAGTCTCGCAAAGAAAATGGATCGTAAAAGAGTGGGCGTCTGTTTTCCCTTTAGCGATGAAAATGTAAATTACACAGACTGGAATTTTATTACAATCCAGACAAAAGAGCTCCTCTGTAACATCTAAGGACGGGCAACCTTTACAAAATAGACTGCGAATGGACAAGAGGAATCAAAATAATTCTTAAGTGAGTGCTGTGAGTCAGACCTTGTTTAAAAGCTTGGTCCAATTGCGCAAAGACTTTTTATTCTGGTATACTTCCTCTTGTTTTTTCTGGCTTTGATGTTGATAATTGAGCCATATATGAAGTAATGGGCTTGCCTGCTTCTCTCTGCACTGTGTGTCTTGTACCGGTACTGTGTGTGTGAGCGAGGTGTGTGTGTGTGTGTGTGTGTGTGTGTGTGTGTGTGTGTGTGTGTGTGTGTGCGAGTGTGTGTGTGCGTGTGTGCGTGTGAAGGCAGCAGTGAAGCCAGTTGTAACGATTGAATGAGGATAATTATAATCATTGTTATAATGGGCCTTGATGACGGTCGCCAAGTTGTAAATGTAATTGTAAATGATGTGGAAAAAAGGCAAATTAATATTATTATGTGATGATAATGAATATGAATTTTCCTTTCAGGGGTGAGAATTTGGATTATAAACTGCACAACAGACATTTTTCAAATGATAGTTATCGAAAATGTTCTCAAAGGTCAGCAATTGTTTTATTTTCTGGGTATAGTGCATATTCATAAAAGGTCGTGACTAAATGAAGTAATTTTGGGACCAAATGTGAATACAGATGGCCTGATGTTTACTGTCTGCACTGCTGTGGATTTTCTGTGTTTTCAGACGATATTAAAATGTTTAACCTTGTGTGTGTTTCATTTTGTTACATAGCTAATCTGAAATTACTAATTGAAAAATAAATGAACGCTTGAGGTTATTGCATAGGTGTGAATATGATGAGAGGAAGTGTTTTTCTTCAAATAGTATTTATTAAAAACAAATCATCCCAAAGGCTCAATCAAAGCCTCAGGCAGCTTACATATTTATCACAGGGAAAACTGTAAATTTAATTTAGCAAAACAAAAACATTACTTTGTCAAATAATTGCAATCAAGGGATTTTAAGCATTTTAGAAGCTTTCTTTCAGTTAAAATGTAAAACGTGACTAATTGGACGATCTGTTGTGTGTGCTGTTCATACTTGCTTGACCACAAAAACAATTCTTCTTAGGAGACGCCTTGCTGACATTATTAATGATTATTTTACTGCTATAATCTGAAAGTAAATGTAGTTTCCTGGATCAATGTATTGTTGGAAGAATGTACAACACTGCACAAGTGATAAGCCCCGCCTCTGCATAGTGACATTTCATTACCAAGCAGTAGATTGTCATTTACGTGTTTTTATTTTTGAAAAATGGGTGCTTGCCGCTGGTTGCCACCACCGCAGCGCTGTGGGTTCAATTCCAGCCCTTGGCCATTTGCTGAATGTCTTTGCCCAACTGTCCTGCCTTCAGGCCGGAAAAACCTTAAAATATTTGTTTAAAAGTGGCAATGTGGTGGCATTTTAAAACTATCCATCAAAGTGTTATTCATTGAAATAATCACAACTAAGTACAGGGATGTGGGCGGGGATAGGAGGTAGCTGAAAACAGGAATTTTCTGGGCACTCCAGCCTCAAATACAAAACAATACAGAACACTCAAACACGCTGGAATCAATCAAAACACAACTTTGAGGAAATTAATGAGGAAACACCATTGTAATTAAAGTTGATTAAATGTTTTTAAAAGTCCCCATTTCAACTTTTTGTGACTGTGGATATATGATGTCACACGATTTCTACTTTCTTTGGTGTTAATATTTTCTTTCCACCTTTGCATTATAGTTTTTGCCCTCTGTGATCCATAAAAAAAACTAAAGATTCCCACCATGAACCTGCAGCTGGTGTCACTGTCAGGTGTGACATCATTCCTGTGATGAATAACTCCGCCGTGTGCCCCGCGGTATCATGGGAAATCACAGCACACGCCACGCTTCTCCCTCACTTGTGTTTGTAGTGCTTTGTATGAGTGTGTGCGTGTTTGCGTGCATATGTGTGTGTGTGTGTGTGTGTGTGTGTACTTTTGCCTGAGATAAATGGAGCTGGGGAAGAATGTGACAGAGAGAAAAATGAGCCCAAATGAACACAGAGAGTGGGAAGATGGAGGAGTGTTTTTATGAATGGGGAGTAGGCTGGACAGTTTACCCCACAACTAAATTAAATCTGCTGTTCTCGCCAAGAGAAGAAGGTGGCCTCGGCGAAAAATGATAGCACAATAAATGAGAAAATTCATACTTGGAAGAGAAAGACTACTAGTGAACACTCAACAGAATTGTGACAAGTGGATGTCAAGTGAATGCAAGAGCTGAAAAGGTGTGAAGAGCAAATTGGTCTTCATCAGAATATGTATATCACAAAAGTCATTCATATATTAAATTGAAGCTTTAACCCATTGGCCGTTAATAAGTACAAGCATTTTTATATCTTCTTGTAATAAAATGTTATTAACAGTTAAAGACAACAAAATCAACTGTGACAAATTGCCCCAAGTCAGGGTTGATTGTCATTATTGTTATTAATGGTGAAAAAAAATACTGAAACTTTTTTGCTTTTTGAGCTGAAATTATGAAGTACATTTTAAAACACATTGCATTATGTTTGGTTGATTTTTACTCTGCATTAAGCTGTACAATTCTCTCATTGTTTGATATATATATATAAGTTTGAGCTTTAGCCTGAGTATATATACTCTGAGTTCTAGCTTTTGGATATTAGATTTTTCAGATTATAACAAGCTATTAGAATTTGAAAAATGAATATGAAAAAAGAGAAACTGTCATCTCATTTCAATGTTTTTGGGAAACAAACAGGATATTTCACTTTATTTGATAACAATGTCAAGCAGCGCCCCCTGGTGTGGTTAGAAAAAGTAATGCGACAACCTATCTGTGAGACAACCAACCCCCGGTGTCCCCTACAGACCACCGCTGGATCAAAGAGGATACAAAGATCAGGAAATGTGCGCCAAGAACCAGGATGAAGTGCACACCTCATCACACATGATCCTGGACAAACCCTGAGTCAATAAACCCCTTGAAATGCTCTGTCAGTCTAATAGTGTGAAGACACGCAACTTTTTGGCCGTAGGCTTTATGGACAGGACAATAACAGCGTGATAACTGGGGAATGGACTGGGGAAGGACAAATTGTCAGAGACGTATTTAGAGCTCAGACGCATGTGTGCCGGCCCGCATCGACTCCACCACAACGCATTTAGCAATGATTAACAGACATCAGAACACACATAGCAGAATCAGAAATCAGAATAGAATAGAAAGAGTTTTATTGCATTTTTCGTCAATCGAAACAATTTAAAACGTAGGAACTTGTCTCGGCCTTAGGTGCAACAATAAAACACATAGAGATAATAATAAAACACACATATAATTCAATCAAAAAAGGGCTGGCATTAGGAAACAAATTTTAAAATTAACTATACAATAAAATAAAATAGGCATTTCTATGTACACAAGTTTTAAAGTTATGTTTAAAGTTATAGTGCAGACAGTGACAGTGCAGTGAGTGATGATAATTGAGTTTAAAGTGAAGGTGTTTTTAAGTGTTCATAAGAAGTCAACGCAGAGGGAAGAAACTATTCTTGTGGCGGGAGGTTTGGTCGGATGGACGCGTAGCTCCTGCATGAGGGGAGTGGTTCAACAGACATGTCCAGGGTGAAGAAGGGTAGCTGTGATCGACTGCTCGTCCAGAGCCTGGAGGAGTAAGAAGGTCATGCAGAGATGGAAGTCTGCAGCCGATCAACCTTCTCAGCAGAGCGAAATGCGCTGTAGTCTTGTTTGTCCTGGCCTGTGGGGCTCCAGCAGTACCACACGGTTTGATGGAGGAGGTGAGTTGATAGGACTGCAATCGATGGCCGTGTAGACTGCAATATACTGCGTGCGCACGCTTGGCTTTCTCAGCTCCGAGAAAGTACATCCTCTGCTGGGCCTTTTGATGAGGGTGATGGAGGGCTCCATTAAGGTCACTGGGTGATGGTCTGGTGCCAGAAGCGGGAAGGAGGTCACGGTGGTGATGGGGAGTCCTGCATGATGAGGGGGGGCTTTGGGGGCTTGTGGCTTTCCTGAAGTCCACGATCATCTCACTGTCCTTTGGGCACGTTGAATCACGATTGTTTACGCTGCATCAGGACACAGCGGTCCACTCCTCCTGTACGACGGACTCAATCCCGTACGAGATGAGCCCGTGAGGGTAGGGGTGTGTCCGCAAACTTGATCGAAGTTTTACGGAGTCGTGGTGGAGGTGCAGAGTATTGTGTACAGGGAGAAGAGCAGAGGGAAAGTACAACAGCCTGTGGAGCTCTGTGGCTGATAGTACCGAGTGATCTAGAGACATATCTTCCCCACGCACGCACTGCTCCGATCCGTCAGGAAGTCAGTGAATCCACCTGCAGGTGGAGTCAGGCACGTTGAGCCTTAGGAGAGTCTTGTCCTGGAGCAGAGCAGGGAGATGGTGTTGAAACGCAGAGTGAAGTCAACAACAGGATCCTGCAGCGTAGGATTCCCGGGGAGTCCAGATCGCTGCAAGGATGAAGTGGAGTGACCAGGTTGAAATGGTGTCGTCCCAAGACCTGTTGGTTGTAAGGCGAACTGCAGGGGGTCCAGCAGGGAGGAGAGTGAAGGACATTGAGGTGGGGAAGGACAGGCGTTCAAATGACTTATGACTAAGACGTCAGAGCACAGGCTGTAGTCAATTAAGTCGCAGTGATCGGGGCATTCATTGGGAAGGGGACAATAGAATGGGCAGACTTGAAGCAGGCTGGGACAATGGAAAATGACGCTCCAGGGAGGATTTAAAAATGTGTGTGAAGACGGGGGTTAACATCTCCTGTGGGAATGTCTTAAATGTAGCGGAGAGAACGGGAGACGTCTGGTCAGCAAGCTTTTTCGGGAGGTTGGATTTCCGAAATAGCCTGTGAACATGCCTGTTTTCTTGAATGAGAGGGGGTGGGGGAGGTGGGGAGATGACCAGGTTGGGGTTGGCGGAGGTGGACGGTGGGGGAGGGGGTGGTCAATCAAAATCCTGGAGTAGAAGGTGTTTAAGTTGCTCGCAGTTTTTGATTGTACTGCAGGCAGGGGGGGCTCGGGGCTATGGTGGTCTGTAAGGAGCACGGGCCAGCCTCACACGGAGGCGGGTTGTTGTCAGGACTGCTGCTTCAGACGCGTATTGTACTGTGATTCGCTCGATCAGAAACCTCTTTGCTAAATCCATCTTTGCGTCTTTGTAGCGCCCCTGTCACAGCCTGTGGCTGCTCCTTCTGCTGCTTACTGCCTCAGTTTTGGAGTGAACCAGGGTTTTGTCATTGTTGAAAGTGACTTTGGTTTGTGTTGGTATGATGCTGTCCTACAGAATCGAATGTATGACGTCAACAGTGTCCGGGGTACTCATCCAACTCTCTGTGGCAGCTCTGAAACCTCCAAGTCTGTAATGTCCAAAGCACGATAGCTCCTCCACTGCTCATATGGTCCAAATTCTTAGAGGCTCCTACTGCGTTTTGAGAGTTTTCAGCTCTGCCTGTACGTGGGGATCAGGTGAACCATGGCGTGATTGAGAAGCGAGAGCAGCGCGAGCCGGGTGAAGGCGTTACTCCGACTGTTGTGTAGCAGTGATCGAGCGTGTTCTGCTCTCTGGTCGGGACTTTAAACTGCTAATTGTTTTAAGTCTTTAGAACAAAAGGTTAGAAGAATACAATTTTGAATTTCCAGGGTGGAAATGTCAGTCGCAGTGTCAAAAATATGTACATTTCTAGCCTCGAAATTGTATTTAAGCATCACAGATAATAATACGATGAAAAACGATTGTGTGGCAGCATTTCTGTAAGTATTTGTGACATGGAACAAAGAATGTAAATACAAACCCTTCAAACCAGGTCTGATATGACTCGCGTGTAACTGAGAGGTTTTCGTTTACCAAAACCATCTTGATCTTTTCATATTTGTGATATTCTAAGGCGTTCCAGTTTCACCACTGTGATCTCATTATGCTCCCGTTTCATCACGTGACGAAGACCTAAACTCACGGTTACGTTCCAGATTTTGTGTCTGTCGATAATTTCAGAAGGATATATATTTTTAACTCTACGGGGAGTCATCCATCTTGCCGCTTTAATTCCGGCGGCAGCGTTCAAAGAGGGACTCTCGGACTTCCCCCACCCCGGACACTTCCTCCAGATTGGCTGCGTATAAACTTGCGTTATCAATCGCACGGCTGAAAGCTCTTTCAGTGACCACAATCACATCTATAGGATTGACCGTGTTAATCTGTAGGTCTGAATAATATGACGCCACTTTCTGAGGATATCGTTTGTTTATGGCGACAGATCAGACGTTGAGCTTTGTGACAGTTTTCGTTTCATGTGGAAAGGTCCAGTAATTATAAAAGAGATATGGACCAGAAAACAGGTCAACAAAACTGTGATCTAACAGCTAAACGGGCAATTCTGACCTGCTCCAGCATTTAAGCAGCTTATGAAACAAATGTCATAACCAAAAAGCATTCAAAAACAAGTCAAAATAAAACGCAGGCCAAACAGGTAACAGCACACACACAAAGGAAAGACGCAAATTACACATCTTATTGTAATTGCGAAACCTGCTATTGCTGTGTCAGTGACTGTGTCGAGCGGCTGCTAATGGGACATTTTCAAATTTGATGGTGGAAACAAGCGCCAAATTGGGTTCTGTGGTTAAAAGTGGGCCACGGAAGGAACAACTTGGTCCAGTCCATCCGATCACAATGGACTGTAGCTCAAATAGCGCCGTCTACATTTTCCATGCCATTATTTTATGCCTGCTATACTGGAACCATGCAGTGTTATTTGGCATAGTGTAAAAATGAAGAAATGTTAAGCCCTAAAATAGTGGTGGAAAAAGACTTGAATGACGGACTCAGGGAATGAGGAGCTAAAAGAGGAGTGGGAGGACGGAGCAGTTACTCCAGCAATGGACTGAGAATCTCATTTTAGATAACAGATAACACACTCGCCACATTTTAATGGACGACATTGAGAGTGAAAACTGGCCATTAATTTTCTGATAACAAGTATAATCCCGGCTTACTGTAGTAACAGCCTCACTTTTTGTCAGTAGGGCTGCATGTAAAGTGTGCGATTGGAAAAGAAAGTGAAGGGTCACCTCTCGACATGTAAGCCGCACATGTTAATAAAGTGCGTGTGTGTGTGTGTGTGTGTGTGTGTGTGTGTGCAACAACGGAACAATTTGTATAGATAGATAGAAGAATTTTTGACCATGACAGTATTCACTCCGACACTATTATAGGTTAATTATGGACTCATGACATAATAAAACATTATGTATGATTGAATGTAATTTATATCTAAAGTTCATAATAAAAGTAATTGCAGACAGTCACAAAAACTCTCTCATAACTACGGTAATAAAAACGTAATGCTGAACTCGGTGTCCTGATCTACTCATTGTGTCGTTACAGGAAATGAACTGCCAGCACAGCAATATTGTAATCTATTTTGGGATTTCAATTGTTTTTCGTTTCAATTTGAGAGAGTTCTTTAGGTCACACGCCGAGCAGTTAGAACTTAAAACTATGTGGAGCCTGTTTGATGTCAACATGAATGAAGCACATAACGGATTATAAATAGGAAGCCAGCCTTGAACACAGAAGCAGGTTCTCTCAAATGTCTCCCTTCAGTTCTTTTGTTTGTCAGTTTGTTGTACCTGGTGTCTTTGCCTGCTCTCTGTCTCTCTCGCTCATCGTTCCCAAACCTGTTTGTCAGATTTTCTCTTATTTTAATTCCCACGTTTTTCCACCTTCAACTGGTTCATTTCAGATTGAATCAATAGTCTCTGATTTCCCTCTAGAGACTTTCTCCACTAAATATTTGTTTAGATTTCTGTGTATTCAAACTGATTTAATGTTTAAGAGTATTTTATATAAATTGTGAAAATATAAATAGTAAAGTTTTGTTTTTCATGATTTGTATGTCACACATTTGTCATTATTAGTTATTCTTCTTCTTAGTTAGTCTTTAAAATTGTAGAAAATTGTAGAATTGTATCTATAAAATTTGCACACATTTATTGGAGGACTATTTAGTAAATAATATACATACACAAAGTTATTTTGTAGTAGTTATTTTCCACTATTACTGGGACAAAATAAGGTTTGATCTTAACATGTTTTTGCACATATAAAAATGAACATTGCATGAGCAGAGCATGTTTTATTAAAAAAAAATGTTAATTATGTTTTGACAGAAAGCTCAGTGTTACTGAAGGAGCTGAGGGAAAACCGCATGAAAACACTTGAATCGAGGAGGCGGTCGGAGATTTGGTTTGATTCACGAAATAAGAAAAGAAGATTTGCATGTTAATGTCTGTCAGCGTAAAGCCCCAATACAAACTCATGCGTCATGCACACAAATCTGACGCTCCAAGGACGAGCTCTTTGCCTCCACATCTTCAGCCGATAAAAAGCATGGAAAGACTTTACATGTTTACATGAAAATGTGCCAACAACAGCAAGCAGCAGATCAACTCAAAGTTTAGAGAGTGGTTTGTCAAAGCAGTTTAGTTTCAAAGTAAAATAGGTTCTGATTCTGGCACAATCTATTGATATAATGAGTGCATCTCCTAAATGCATAGTCAAACTTTCCTTTTATCAAGAGGAGTCACACAAGCAGGAGCTCAGAGTAGAACTTCGGCTCCTCTAAATTGCCAGATCTTGTTTTCATAAATGTTGCTTTGTTTTTGTTTTTCCTGCGAGAGAAAAAAACCAAAAAAAAACCAAAAACATGCATTCATACAATACACACCTCCACACTGCAGGGGTATAGCAGCGTGTCAGATTAATAGTGCTGTGTGGAGCCGTGTGAGCTTTGGGGTGCCGATAGGACCCGGAGCATCCATCAAGTCTGACTGCTGATATAATTACTACTACACACACAGTCATACAAAGACTCTGTCATTTTGCTGTGTTTTCTCAACTTGTCTCCAGGAAACAACCAATTTCCTCAGAACATTTCAATTTAGCTCAACACTTTCTTCCTCCTCCGATCCCTCTCTCGTTCTTGTTATTTGCGGCTCCTGAATGGTTGTAAATGATATGGTCTGAGTTTGTAACTCATAAACGTCTATTCAATCAGAGTTTCCCACAGAGACAAAGCCCTGCACTTTATACAACTAATAAGCAACAGCAGCAATCAAAGTTCGAACGATTTGCTTTTATTTAATTGAGTGGAATTAAAAAGTGAATGTTATTTGTGGCAATGCAGAGCCACAACAGAAATATCTCTTTATTGTAGAGTTCTCCATGGATTTCATGTATAATTTTAATGCATTTACTTTATTCTGCTTATAAATAATATACACAGACAGTGGTGTCTCTGTGGAGAACTGAAAATACTGAGTTTGCTTTCCCAGCTCTCCTGCTTGGTAAATTTCCATTCTTGATCTGAGCTAAAATGTTCCGTGCTGATGGAGTGTGAAAATGCATTAAAATCACTGAATAGTTAAGGTATTATATGGAAATAGACTGTCGAAAATGAGGCTTTAAAGACCGCTCACCTGGCCCCTAACCATAATTTAAAATTAGACTGTGGTGAATGGATTTGTGAGTGCGGTGCGCTGGGACCAGTGTCCTCAGAGAACAGGTGATTGATACCATTTGTGTTTATTTGGGTCTTCTGCCTCGGGTTCAGTGGTCTTAGCATTCTCTGCTCTAACACTTTCTAATGTTAGATTATGTCCAGAGATAGCTCTGGCAAATGTTTCCAGGTCATCCAATTCCCACGAGAGTCTCTTGTTCTGTGCTGCTACAGTCTCCTTAGCCTCAGTTCTTCAGCGATGCAAAAGAGTTAGTGTTAACTCTGTGTTTTTTCAGGGAAAAGGAAATAATATGTAGGATTTTTAGAACTTTTGACTTCTGGGATTTTGTACAACACTACATTTTTTAGACAGCCACAAAGACAGCAAATGTATAGGCTACATTTGCTCCTACTGTATTAATTATGTTGATAAGCTGTCATCATGCAGCCAAGTAGTGTATTTGTGACAGTTTTTCCACTTAGCTCTGATGTGCTTCAACACCAGCTGTACTTATTACTGCATCATTTGCAGAACTTATTTAAATTTATAATTTGTAGCCGCATTTATATTTTTAAGATACACTTTGCCATTCCAAACAGCTAGATTCTTACATCAGTTAATATACTGTATATCAATATTCCAGAACGTAAATTTGAGATTTTATCACTTACATGTTTGTTAAATAAATATTCCCCTATGGTACTTACTCTTTTTGTTTTCTGTTTTTGTACTAAACAGCTGAACAGTTTCTGGAAAATATTATATTTCTGAGGCGCTTTTCTAAACTGCACAGTCTTACCAAATGACTCAGAACAAACTTGCAACACCACGGGAAGAATCTATCTATTGAAAAGCCATATGTTTCACAGTCTGACATTTTAAAAATAAACTCTGGTGTGAGTTCAAGTAAGCAGTCTTTTTGCAAATGTAGTGATGGTGTTAAAAACGCTTAAGGGGGCTTAAACATACCAAATGAACAAAGTAATTATACATTGCTGGGGCATGTCACCCACTTCGTGTCATTTTGCACACTTTCACTTTGAATGGACGACTTTTCAATCCGTCTCTAATGAGCGGTTTCAGTCCATAATAAAAGGTTTGAGTGACAAAAAAACCTTCTTGCCGTGTGTGTTACAGCTATTACCATGTGAATAGCTCCCTCAGCTTACACCCACTTGTTTCTTTCTGTGAGTCCGTAATTGTGGACGATTATCAGACAACTATTGTTATCCACACTGTCTCATATATATACTGGCAAAGAAGTTTCCTGGAAGCTCAAAACCTCAACGTGAACAATGCACAATTGAAAAAGCACTGATATTATTGCCGTCCTGGTGTGTTCAGTATTCAGAGTATGACGGGCAAGAATATATAATATATTAGTTTGTCAATGTTAAACCATAATAATTCTCCTCTCTCTCTCTCTCTCTTGGTCCAAATTTTGTTTTTGTGGAGATTACAGACCCAGAAGCCATTAGAGACTGAGTTTCTGGGTCTGTCAGAGATGTAATGGTCCTGGATTATGACCATTAACATCATTAATCATATTAATTTTGTCTATAACTAACAGCCTTTTAAAAAAGGTCTTATTGTTTGAAAGCTCTGTGCCTCAACAACAAAGTACACCTCAAATGGACATTTCTCAAAAGGCAGATTTTCAATAATCTTTTGATTTCTTTCTGTGTAAAGGCAAAGTGCTGCTTCTGTCTCTTTTGATGCAGATGGATGGGTTTTTTTTACTTTTCCTGTGAGCCGCAAAATACATATTTACAAGCAACAATGTCTTTGCTTTCCTCTGCATCTACAAACCGACCATAGATGTTACATTTTCACCAGCTATACATATAGTGAGTCTTTGTGGACCTGTAATGTAGCTGGTGGAAACTTGTCAACAGTGAAGTGTTGGTATAGGTGGAAAACAGTCCTAGCGCTTGTCAAACGTGCTTTTCAATTTCTCACTCCACTATTTGTGAAATTGTGTTTGTGAGATGTAATGTGTGGAGTGTGAGGAGGCGTGTGATGTTTGGGGGACGATACTACAGAATGCGTAGAGATAATGAAATGAATGCATGAGAGTAGTTACAGTGTTAGACACCTGGAAACACATTCTCCAACAGACATAAGATCTGTGTTTTACCTGTGTTTTTAAAATATAGCGTTCTGACTGTTGTAGTTCAGACTGAAATAATGCTTTGTTTATCATTTAGCTTCTAACTCTTAAAAACATGCCGGTGTAAACCCTTATTGATCCAGGAGTGTTCCATTGTAGATTCTAACTCTCAAGTTAATTATTATATGCTTAGACTAAATCGACAGCTCAAAGCAGAAATTGGCATGAAGTTATCATTTAAATTTGTAGTTTAAGCTTTAATTTTAACCCAATCATTTGCCAGGCGTGTTTCCCAAAATGAATTCTGCCAAAGTAGTGTGAGTGCCCTCATCTGTTTGGTGCTGATAGAGGATTAAACCACCACATCATGGTAAGTGACTGTGTGTGAGGAGATAGAGAGAGAGGGGGGGGGAGGGGGGGGGGGGGAGAGAGACAGAGACAGAGAGAGTGAGACGGAGAGAGGGGTGTGTGCTTGATAAGAGTGACTCTTTAATGGAACAAGATGGCCGTGATAACGGGGCTCAGTGTGGTCCATAGATGTCGAGCTATTCCGCTTTTCAAACTTACAAACGTCACACTACAGACACACACAGTGTTGTGTGTTGATTTCATAGTGTGTTCTGCAGCTAAAATGGGGCACTGTGGTATCCATGAGGGCACATTTTTGATTCAATACTTCTTTGTAATATCAGAAATTTGGGTTTTTCCACACAAAGAGACAGTAGACTGAGAGAGAGCAGATCCTATATACTCCAGACACATGAAGTGAACTCTATAAGAAGAGCTATAAGCAACCTGTGAAATCCCTTTGTGCGGCAAAAGATCCTCTGAGCTGCTGCAAAATGAAGACAAATGCTGCTGTGCGGGAATAACACCAGCTTGCATTCTGGCATTGCTCACTTCAGGCAGAAGCACACTGAAAATATCAGGCCTCGCACCACTATTAGGCAGGAGCTCTCGGCTTACAAGACAGACAAAAATACTTGTTGATCCTGAAGAAGCTATAGGTTTTCATCTGATTATATCTCTTAGAAGTCATGTTCACCGCTGCCAAATACAATATTTATTTTTACCCATCCTGCACATGGCATATTTTTATTTAGGGGCTCAGCTAGCATTACTTGGAAATGCATAAATTCAAAGTAATGCTGACTTGAGCAATGGCATCTCTGCAGCCTCTGAGTTCCAATTGGCCAGATTTCATAAAGCTGGCAGCGCTTGGCACCTCAGCACCACCCACATCTTAAACACGTAAAAGCTACTTTTATCCAATGTGGCCCTCCCATGAAACCTGCGCATTCTTCACTGAATACATTCGAACTGCAGGACTGTATGTGGTGCTTATGACCTAGATTTTACATTTACAGTACACTTACTACCACACAACAGTAAGAGAAAACATTTATTTACTATATTCTTTGCTGTGTTCAGTCATCAGAAACATGGTTTTGTTTCACTGTTGCACAATCTGCTGCAGCTCCAAGTTCATCACTTTTTCCATGTGGTGACTCACTGCAGGTTAAAAGGAGCTTTTTACATTAAGTCCTGCAGTAATCCATATGTAATTGTATTTATCTTTCAATATTGTTGAGCCTGTTTTCAAGAACAAAGCACTGTGTATTTCCATTAGAGCATCCAGCCATGCAAGACCGCAGTAAGAGTTATTATAAAATGTCACATTGCATTCAAATAAGAAACAACCCAGCTTTATGGTTGGTTCAGAAACAAAATTTGGCATTTACTCCTAAACAAATCGCAGTGATGATCTAGAGATTAGAAATCAGCAGTAATGGCTAAATCATTATTTTACTGGCATTTTGGAGCTCTCTTCACAACCAAGTGGCCTTTACAAAGGTTAAAGAAAATGCAGGCCTCATAATATGTGTAATATAAATTTAGTTTTTTCCCCACAAACATATTATGAATGACAATGTATTGTTAATTTACTATGTTGATTGATGTTAATAAACATCAGTGAGGCAGATGTCTTCTGGGTTTTTTTCCCTGTACTTTTCCTGTTATGGTGCTGTTAATGTGATATTTAAATTGAAATACATTTTCTTTGGGTCAGGTCTACTTGGAGCAGTATTAGGATGCTCTCCACATTCCCATCAAATGACTGAGCCCCGCTTGTGACACAAACCTCATTTATGCAGGTTTGGGCCGTTCACACAGACTGCACTGACTGATAGAATAATAATGTTACAGTTTAAACACATATTAAACTGAAATCTTCTTATCTTTAAATGAAAACAGCAGCAAATTGCTAAACTTGAATCCAGTAATGCTTCAACGCGCTCACATTATTCACTCGTGGATGTTATTTGCCTCTCAAATACAACAGGTTTTCCTCAAGAGTGAATTTTAAGACACTTGATTATACCTGTAATGAACAATTTTGGATTTTCATCTCTTCTCTGTGTTTGTGCTGGAGGTGAAGAGGGCTTTCTGTTGGATCTTCAGGAGGACCGGACGAAGCAAAGGAAAACGCAGGAAAACTGAGAAGAGGAAATTCTCCCCTGTAGCCAAAAGAAATCAATCAGGCTGACACACCTGTACTCTGTGCCTGGAGAGACAAAATAAGCAAAACAACTCAGCTGAATTATTTAAATGCGTCTGCAAACTGTGCCTGGACACACACAAACACACACGTTTTTTTTATCACCAGCATTTAGGGCTCCAAGCATGTTTTTGCCTCTCCATCCTCATCCTGCCTCTCTAATCACGGCATGACAGACTGTTTGTGTGTGCATGAAACAGTTTGAGGAAAGACATTTATACCAATAACTGTGAGATGGATACTGACTAATAGAGTAAGAAGAGTGTGGCAGACGCGGGGTGAAGCGAAGTGTAGAAATGTAGAAACTGGACCAAAAGGAATGTGTTTGGTTGATGGCAGATTTTTCTCATTTGAGGTAATCATCTCCCCTTCTGTCTAGTCTACCTCAAGATGCAATCAGCGCAAAGACAGTCTGAAACGAGTACATCTGAAACTAAACTTAATTGGAGTGGACATCTGTAACCGTCTGTTCAGCAGCAAGTTAAAGCGTTCTGTCACCATTTAAATACACCAGTCCAAACTAGGAACACAGGCAAATGAGCGAGGTAAAAAGAAATGTTTTTCAGGAGATAAAGCGCGGCCCTTAGACTTCAAGTTAGGAGTGGGAAAAACAGGGGGGGCTACAGAAAATTCTGGGCCCGCACTATAACTTTACAGACTTTTGGAGGGCCCAGTTAATGCACTGGGCCATGGGTAAACATAGCCCATAAAGAAGTAACCAAAACCATCTGACATTTATTTTTAGCCAGAGAGTTGCTTTCATGGCGCATGTAAACATGGTGATAGAAGCATAATGAGATGACAACATCACCAAAATAGTCTCAGGGATTAGATCATAATTCTGCATTTATTGCGATTCTGATCCCCACGTACAGACAGAGAACGAAGCTCTCCAAACCTGTAGTGAGGACCTCTAAGAAGTGGACCAATGAGGCAGTGGAGGAGCTACGTGCGTGTTTGGACATCACAGACTGGGAGGTTTTCAGAGCTGCCACAGATAGTTTAAACGAATACACAGACACTATGACGTCATACATTCGATTCTGTGAGGACAGCATTATACCATCACACACCAAAGTCACTTTCATCCCTGACAAACCCTGGTTCACACCTAAACTGAAACAGTTAAGGCAGCAGAAGGAGGCAGCGCACAGGGCTGGAGACTGAGAGTATGGATTTAGCATAGAGGTGTCCAGAGCTAGCTCACCCTACAACACAAGTCTTGGAGCAGCAGTTCTCTGACAACCACCTCGCCTCTGTGTGGAGTGGGCCCCCAGCTTCTCACCAACTACAAGCCCATAGCCCCCCATTCGTCGGATGACCGCAAACTGGCTGAGCAACTTAAGACCAACAGGTCTGTAGACGACACCATCAACCTGGCACTCCACTTCATCCTGCAGCATCTGGACTCCCTGGGAACCTACGCTAGGGTCTTATTTGTGAACTTCAGCTTTGCGTTCAACACGATCCTCCCTGCTCTGCTCCAAGACAAGCTCTCCCCGCTCAACGTGCCTGACTCCACCTGCAGATGGATCACTGACTTCCTGACGGACCGGAGGCAGTGCGTGCGGCTGGGGAAGAATGACTCAGACGCTCGGACTATCAGAACAGGATCTCCACAGGATCTCCACAGGACTGTGTACTTTCTCCCCTGCTCTTCTCCCTATACACAAACTGCTGCACCTCCAGCCACGACTCAGAAAAACTGATCAAGTTTGCAGACGACACCACCCTCATCGGGCTCATCTCGGACGGGCATGAGTCTGTTGTGGAGATGATTGTGGAATTCAGGAAAGGCACAACCCCCAAATCCTCCCTTCACCATGACAGACTACCCCATCACCACAGTGGACTCCTTCCGCTTCCTCGGCACCTCCATCACCCAGGACCTCAAGTGGGAGCCCACCATCAGCTCCCTCATCAAGAAGGCCCAGCAGAGGATGTACTTCCTGCGGCAGCTGAGGAAAGCCAAGCTGCCAGCGCAGATGACTTTTTGGTGGCAGAGTTCTACACGGCCATCATTGAGTCCATCCTCACCTCCTCCATCACCGTGTGGTGCGCTGGAGCCACAGCCAGGGACAAACAGAGACTACAGCGCATTGTGCGTTCTGCTGAGAAGGAGATCAGCTGCAGACTTCCATCTCTGCAGGACCTGTACGTCTCTAGGGCTCTGGGACGAGCAGGTCTGATCAATGCTGACCCTTCTCACCCTGGACATGGACTATTTGAACCTCTCCCCTCAGGCAGGAGGCTACGGTCCATCCGGACCAGAACCTCCCGCCACAAGAACGGTTTCTTTCCCTCTGCTGTTGGACTCATGAACACTTCTTAAACACCTGTCACTTTAACTAATTAACCAGTCACTCACTACACTGTTCACTTTCTGCACTACAACTGTACATTTTACTGTAAATACTGTAGTACATAGTACAAAGTAAGCCTATTTTGATCCTATAGTAGATTTAAATTGTTTCTTTAATGCATGCTTTTTTGATTTAATATATGTTGTTTTATTTTTGTTCATTGTTTTATGTTGCACCAAATCACCAAAGCAAGTTCCTATGTTTGTGAATTCTGTTCATTGGCAATGGTAATAAACCTTTCTGATTCTGATTCTGATTCTGATTCTGCCCTGCCCAGTTCAACAGGAAATGGACAGGCTGAAGATTCTGCTGATGCGATAGTGCACATGTTTGTTAACAAGGTAATATAATATTTACCTTAACTATGGCCAAGCCTGTCCAGAGAGCTCCTTGATATATATTTTTCAAGAGCCATTTTCCTGCGTGTACTTACGTTGAAAGGGTTAAGTCCAGTTACAAGTGTCTTCATAGTAATTACTTAAATGTCTAACCAAGACCATATGTAGAGCAAATAAAACACTCTGATATAATTTGTTTCTAATCACAATAAAATGTTTTTAATGTCATAATTTTCCAGGAATGTAAAGAGCTCTTGATCTGGGAAATTATCCTTGCAGATTTACTGGAAAATTACTTCTGGCTCTCATTCCTCCATTCTCCTGTGGTGATGCTCTGTGTACATACCGACTAAGGTACAGGCAACATAAAGACATGTTGAACAGGCGTGAGATTTATTCACTGTGACATCTACGTAGGAATATGTTTGGACAAACGTGATATTAATATATGAATGTAATTTACATATCAAATCTAATTTCAAAATGAATCCCTATCAATAATTCGTTAATCCGCAGATTTGTGAGAGCATAACTGTGACACTGAGTTATTTCTGGGAATAAAATAATACTAAAGAACTGTGATTTATGAGGAGTTATTGATCAAACAATTAAAAGAGATGGTATTTGAGTGTTTCCTGGTGGTGGAGTGGATAGCACATGTGCGCTCTGTGTGAGTAGCCTGCAGCGTTGTGAGGTCAAATCCGGCTCTCGACGGTTTGCTGCAATGTCCTTCCCTCGCTCATCCCCATGTCATACTATACTGTCCTGTTTAATGCAGGCCTAAAAAAAAAATAAAAAGACGGCATTTGAATATAAAATATGCAAATGAGTAAGAGCAAGGTGAAAGAAGTGGCACAGTTTGTTGTCTATAATCCCAGTCCCTATGAATTTTGAGCGCTTACGACCATAGAGCAGAGCTCTAGTCTCTGATGTCCTGCATGTGCTGAGAACTGACCTCTTCCTGCAGAGGTCAGACTGTGGTCGGCCTGTGCGGAAGTGGCTCAGTGCACAGCCCCGCACCTTTTTTTCTAATATCTTTAAGATTACGCATGGACAACAATTCATGGGTGGATCATCACAGACAGCGTGTTAAGGTCTAATTTATACATCTGTGTTTCTTTAGATGTTTGTGTCTCATTAGAACTGGGGCTGAGGGCTTGGCCTGTTCACTAGTTTCAGTTTAGGCGACGCCTTTTTATTGGCATGAAGTTTCAACAAAGACACATGATAGTTTACTGAGTCGGCTGACAAAGGTCTAAGGAAGTTCTCTGGAATTTTTGCATTCACAGGCATTGTTTGATCATTAACCACCTGGTTACAGATTAGAAATGCTCACTAGACAGTTTGCAAGACATTTAATTCAACAAACAGAACATTATTAACATTATGCACAGTTTATAGAGTAAATTCATCCTGTGAGAGGTCATTCTGAATTGGCTAAGATTGATGCTAATCAAATGATGATAGTCTTTTCTTTTCTTTTCTTTAAGTAGAAACTTGTCAATTGTTTGGTCTTTGAAAACTGTTGCTTTTCTTTTAGAAAGTGCAAAAGTAGAAATATAGAAAACATCCGTCTTAATTTCGCTGACATCTTCAAAGAAAGGGTATTCTAGGAAGTACATTGCGTGCACGTCATTTGTTCTCTACAGTGCAAATAAACACATAACACTACCAATGCCCTCGTAGTTTTCACTGTCAATTTAACTTATCAAGCATATCAAAACAAAAGACACGTGCTTGTCTGCAGTGAAACTGTCATCTCCACAATTCTAAATCGAGTACCTTACTTGGCTGATTCTTACCTCGTGCAGTTGAATGCCTCTTCTAGTCTGCTCCTGTCTTTATCAGACTGCACTGTTTACATGTATCTAAATATGGACTAGAAGAGTTCACATGCGCCTAGTGGTTTTGGGAGAATCGATCCGCAGCATCACGATGTGCTCGGGTTTACATGCGTGTGCGTAAATGCACTGTTACTTCTTGTGTCATAAGTTACCCGTCGCAGTCACAGAGATCATCTGCAGGTCGCCTTCATCTATAGAGTTCAATCTTCACTTATTTCTTAATTTGACAATGGTGCAGCAGTGGCACAAACACATGAGCAATTATCAGTATTTACTTTCAAAAGTAAAACGTTATTTTTGATACATGCCACTGCATGTGGGTGTTTGACTTGTTAAATAGCATAAAATAGACTAAAATCTCCTCTTCCTTTAAATAGTTCAGAGTATGTGTGACTAAAAGTTAAACACTGAATAGTCAATATGTTAAAATGGAAACTGCTCACAGAGCGTTAAGACACCGCATCCAATCAGGGGCAAGTGTCTGGCCCCAGGCTGAATATGATTGGCTGACAGCTCATTATTCACATGAGTGGGACTCATAAAGCGGAACTGACTGACTTGCTGAGGGGAAATGGGGGCGTGATTGGTTCAAATTAAATTTGTGGTTTGGGGTTAAACAGGGACAAAAAAAGCATGCATTCCTGTTTATTAGGGATGAGACAAGATCTTGTCCCTTAAAATCTCGCATAATGAAATTGTCACAAGATTATGCACATGTGGAAAATAATTTTGTAAGATTGTGTTATAATTTTGCTTGGGCTGAAAAAAGGGTGAGTAACACCTCTTGACAAGATACAAAAGGACTGCAACAATGAGAGCTAAAATGCATAGGCCTATTAAAAAAACACAATTTATTTATCGTAATTTATGTCAAAATCTCATCTTGTCTTGTTCACTAGGACCCAGTACAGCGTATCATCTCCATTTCAGTGATGCAGTACGCCATTGCGTCAATTATAATTGCCTTAAATCACTTTCTTTGTCTCATTTCTATGTATAGTGGAGAAGAAAAAGCTTTAGTTGTTTCTTGACACAATATCAAGACTGTTGTGTTTTAAATCCACAGGCACCGTCTGAAAAAGTATTTGTAAAAGCAGGAAAAAACCCACAAATGAAACCACAACATCCACTGACACACACACACACACACACACACACACACACATGCACACACATATAGCCACTGCTGCTTTTTCTTCTTTTGTTCTTTCTTACACTTTGTGCAGCTGCTTTAATTTATCCTTGTTCACAGTCACTCTCACTTTTCATGTGTGCATTTGTGTGTAACACTTCTGGAAGTCACATATTGTACACATTTCAAGTTCACCTTGACTTCAAGAATAGCGAATCTTCCTTGACATTTGTGTTTATTTTATTTTAGCAGAACTGTCCTTTTTTATAACAAGTTTCTGTTCATAAAGTAGCTGTCCAAAATGGCAGCTACTTTATGCAACCTTCATACTCCACAGTCACTGCACTGAACATCACAGCACGTAATTATCTAATGACAATTTATCTTTAAGATTTAATTAATACCCATAATGTTATCTACTTTTGTGCCCACACTGAAAACATTGCACATGTGTTGCTGATTAAACTTCTATTATATTATGTTCACATAATGCCTTCTTAATTAGATGTTAAGCCAGAGAGGGACTGTCACATGTGCCTTTAATTATTATTCACCATGCTGTTTACAGCTTAATATATGTCACTTGTATTTGTTTGTCTCATCGCACATTATTGTTGCTTGAGGCTATTGTTTTTATTCTCTCTTTTGTGTGTGATGTGTTTGTTCTGATTAAATACATCATGAAATAAGATAGAGCACACACTTAAGTTATTGCACAGGAAATAGTCTCCATGGCCGGATAACAATTCATGATCAGAATCGGAATCAGAAAAGGTTTATTGTCATAGTCAATGAACAAAATTCACAAACATAGGAACTTGTCTCGGCATTAAGGTGCAACATAAAACACTGAGCAATAATAAAAACAACATATATGAAATCAAAAGGGCATGCATTAAGAGACCATTTAAAATGACTATAGTATAAAAATAAAAAATAGGCATTACTATGTACACGAGAATTACAGCAAAAGTGCATTAACGTAAACAATTTAAATTGAATACATAGTATGATATAAAAATAGGTTCACTATGCACACAAGAATTTACAGTTAACATTATATCTGCATATTCTGCACTCCACCCATTCCTCTCCCCTTTTTCTAAACACCATATGGTCTTTAGATGCAACCAAGGAGAACCTTACACATTACTTTTAGTTATGATGCATTCTTGAGGTGTTGAAAATCCACAATTTACAACAACAAATAAAGTGTAAATGGAAATTCTTCAGACACATTATATATATATGCATTTGTACTCATTTGTGATGAAAACAAGCATAACGACAACCACAAACATGATATCTGGTGGTAAGCTGTTGCATGTCTTAGAACACTTTTACGACTTCACTGACCTCTTGTGGAGATCGTATCTGCTTCAGGACATGCTGAAGGGGAGTTTTCAGGCTGCACTGAAAATGCCTTGGGTTGAGCTGAAGTAGTGTCCAGGGAGAGGAACGTCTGTGTCTCCCTGCTCACGTTTCTACCCTGTAAAACAGTTGAAAATGTATAAATGAATAGTTATCATTTAAATTCAACCAAAAGAACAGTGAGATGTTCTTCAAACAAGTTCAGCCTTCAATCCACTTTGAAGACAACATGCACCTCTGATAATTATTAAACTTGCTGAAGAATATAACGGTCAATAATCTGTTTTTCTCCCATATCAATACTCATGGAGGCTTGATAATGCAACATAATGTGATTTCATGGTTTGCTAATCCGCCGACTGCAGAGACAATAGAAAACTCCCGAGCCATTTTACACCCTGCTCGTTTTTATGCACACGCACACATCGCACCTGAGTTTGCTGATGGTTATGAATGACCCAGATATTAATCATAATTAGAGAAATATTTCTTCAAATGATGAGTGTGAAACACGGGGAATGGCTGGCGCGCATATGTGTAAGCGCCGTCCTTGAGTCGTGGCAGAATAGATGAATGAGCCATAATTACGCTGATAATCACGAGCCGAAGAGACGGGAAAGACGAGAAGGAAAAAAGGGGATCCAAGGTTGACCGACGGAGAAGGAAAATTGTGGGGAAAATTCGCCTGCAGAAACGTACATCTGAGATTAGACAATTATGAGTTAAGTACAGTAATTTCAAAATGAATTTAAGGTTGATTTGGTGTTTAAAGTTTTTTACCCAGATAAAGTTCACTAAATTATAGGTTTGTTAGCTGTAATTGTTTGTCACAACAGTGAAATTCTCATTGCACGTGGGATGTACCTTTAATGTTTCCTGTATAGGCCCTTTTCACATAACATCAGACTATTTCCCGTTCACTAGTGGAGTTTGAAAATGAACGTTATGACTGTGTGCTCATGCCATCAAAGCACTTCACTCCTGGAAGGGTCTGTCTGTATCATATGTCTTATCATTTGTCATATTAACATGTCTCAAGAAGCTGTGAGTACAGTACAGTACAGCTCGGTCACATGGTTATATAGACAAATGTATCTATCTAAAAAATATATGGCTTTAACAATATCCCTTGGAGCTGATTTGTTCAAGGTTTCTGCACCTCTTAAAGGTCATCGGCGAGCTTTGTTCTGCCTGCGTACATCGGTGAATAGAAACTGTTTTATAATGTCTTAATTGATGTCAGTTGTAATAGCTTCATAGAGCAGTGAACTTTTTCTGTTGAGCACAAGTCCAGATAAATGCAAAAGGTTGAGCCAGGAAGGGCTTGGGACATAAAATATGAACAGGAGCACATAAGTGAAGATGTTGAGGTTTTCTCTCAAGAGTTAAAGAAGATGGGGGGCAGAATGAAGAGGCAGAAGGGCAGCTCATGTGTCAGAGAGGGCATGTTGCGATCTGAAAAGATGTACAAAGTTAAAAAGGATTTGAAGCTGTTTGGTTTGAAAAAAAAAGACCTGAAGAAGAGTTAGATTCATTTCAAAAGAACTTCACAATAATAAAGCATTCATATTTCCTTGGCTTTAGCACTTTCCCCAAAAGCAGCATTACTTTTTTGTGAGTTCACTCTCCTTACAGTACATAGTGGTAAGCTTCACTGTTAGACTGATGAAAGCATCACCGTCCACTAAAAACTCACTTACCACAATCCTACACAGACAAAGTGGGTTTTAATAGTTGTTTATTTAGATTTTTATTGCATTTTTCTATTCTCCTGCTGTCTTTGAACTATGCATTTCAAGTTGTAACAATTTCCCCATTATGGGACAAATAAAGGTTCGCTTATCTTATGTTCTCCATAACCTTTAAAGGTGCTGTACCGGTTTACTGTCTTAAAAATCAAACTAGTTTAGTTTAAAGTCTTTGCAGCAATCCACATGTGTTCCTCACTTGCCTAACGCATTCAGCGTGCTAATTATTCACTGTGATGAATTTAGTCAAAGCCTCTCAAAGCGCAATTCTTTGGTCATTATTCTTTCATTCCATGCTCACCACAGCTGCCCTGGGGCAGACTCACGGAAGCAAGGCAACCAATTTGCACGGTCAGCCCCTCTGACCACCACCAAGCATTTACACATTCACCACTTTTTCTTTTGTCTTTTTTTTTAAAGATTTTGTGCCCGTAGGCTTTATTGATAGGATAGTGGTGTGAAATAGGGGATGAGAGAGACAGAGGGGAGGACATGCAGTAAATGTCGAAGTCAGAAATCGAACTCACGACACTGCAGCCGGCTGCACTTGGAGCCTGGCATCAGTGCGCTGTGCCTTAACCACTCGACCAGCGGGCAGCATTCATACACCACTTTTATACCAGGCAATCTGAGCAGGACTTGAACCTCTGACCTTTGGGATGGTGGACAATTCTAATTCTAATCACTGAGCCGTCACGGTAATGCTATCGACTCTGCAGAGAATAAAACACTATAATTAGATGCAGACAACATACAATACACATTTGACTTGGACAATATTGCTTTACTTGAATCAAAACGGTAACAGAACCACAATACACCACCATATCTGCAGTCCCACCACAATATAACTCACAATCTTAAATCGGGTCTCTCTGGTGAGTAAGGAGGCTTTTTCTTTAATTTAACACATTTTGACTCTGGTGTTGCTCTGGGATTTCACTTGGCTTTAATGTGTTTGTAGCTCTCATGCTTTTAATGTTGCTGAGGGGAATTGAGGCCGTCCTGTGATATTTGAAATGTATTAAAGGATTATTAGTATTTTTCCAGGACGAGGCAGTAGACCCAGTTGGCCAGTTTAGCTGATGCTGCTATACTCTGAAGATATCTTTAAGGCTTTTATCAAAGTAGTAGTAAGTAACTAATTATTAATTTTCTAACCAAATCAATATAGCTACTGCCAATATCCTGCCATCTCAGAGACAAACGAGGAGGTTTCAGATGAGGAAATGGCGGCTGCATGCTTTCATTTGCACAAAGGAAAGGTGCTGAAAATAAATATATTCCTGGAAAATAACTGTAAGATGGAAGAACAAGTGTGTAATGTTTGGATACTCAGATTGGGTGTCAACTCAAAGTCATTTAGCACAGTGTAAAATGTAAAGAACTAAGTAGAAACTGTTCAGATGTAAATTAAGATGAAGGATGCACACATTACACCGTAGGAGGCTCTGGCACGTTGTTTTCAATGACATGACATGATTTTGCATTTTAAATATGCATAATTTATATATTTATCTAGTAAATCTTTATCTATATCTAGTTCGAGGCAACCCAATGGGAGTCCGGGCCCAAGAGGAGAGCAAATTGTATGTTTTTACTGGTAGGGGAAAAAGAAGCACCTGGAGGAAAAATACAGGGAGAACATAAAAATCTACAAAGAATCCTCTTGTTGTGAAACTGAAATGCAAATCGCTATACCACTGTGCCAGCACGATTGTCTCTTTTATTACAGTGTCCTTTTTGTTCAGAGAAATATCAATATTTTCTAGTACAATAAATCAAACATACACCTTTTCTATATTAACCAACTACCTAAAATAATGCAAGGGGCCAGTATTTAGCTTTAAAGCTGATAAAGCTCCGACAAACAATGTTCTTTATTCTGGGTAATATTAGATTTATATATATCATACCAGTCAGTAAACCTGCAATTCAAAACGTGATCAAGTGTGACCCAATACATGACTAACCAAAACAAACAAAATAATTACAACATAGGTTTCCTGAGTATCAACCTAAATTCAGGAGCCTATAAAAGTCCAGACCACATCATAGTTGAAAGTGCAAAAGTATCGCACAGTTAGTGACATTTACACTGAATTAAATACATTTTCCTCACATTTGTTGTAAAGTCGACACCTGATGCCTTCTCCCTGCAGAGCCAGTGTGAATGAATGTAGGTTTGAACATCACATATTAATGTCCTGCTGAACGTGTATGAGCCAATCAGCACTTATCCTGCTGAGCGCTGCCCCCTGCTGCCGGACCCCATGCCTCGTGTGAATGTGCAAGGAAGAAACTGCCATGGTACACGCACACACACACACACACACACAAACACACAAACAGGCAAAGTCACAATGGAGAGAGTTTTATCCCAGAAAATGAACAATATGTGCCGCCGCGTGATACAGTGATTACAATTTTTCACTGTGCTGCATGTGGACCTCTGTTAACGTTATAGAGCTTTAATGGACTGCAGCGCCCCAGAGCTAAAGAACGCTCTCACTGTGGAAAGCAATAGTTAAAACAGACACATTTATGCATTTAACGTGGCGCGTAAAGTGTTAGTTTCCGTGAATGAAATTTAGAACAATAGCCCCTGTGAAAATTAATATGTGTTCGCCTGAAAAGAGACCTGGAAAAAGTTACGTTGCACATAACGTTCAAAAATATAAAACGGAAAATTTAAAGTGATGATATGATTCTTTTTCTAACACAGCATCTAACACCTCTAACTTTGGGACAATGAGAATTATATTTTGGCCAATTTTACTTGGGTTACAGATTCTTTTTGTTCGGATTAAATGATTTCAAAAAGAACACAAGACATAAAATCAAACATGGTTAAATAAATGTAAGGGTCACAGTGAGGCAGAGAATATGCTGGCCATTCAGAGCTTGTATTTTATTGTCCCTACACATGTACAGTTTATAGTAAGATTTCAAGGACATATTGTATGTGTCTCTTTCATTTATTACTAATCTGAAAAACTATACAAAAACATGGCAGGCCGAAGCGCTGAGTCTTCAATGGAAAGATTAAACACCTGAGAACCCAAACAAACTCCCATAAAAGGATGAGGTGTGTGTAAGAGAGAAAAAAAAGAGGTCTACCTCGGATGCTCTCATGTTGAATCTGATGTGAATTGACACAAGAAAACACCCACAATCCTCCAGGACAGGTCTCTCAGCTTTGTGCAGAGCCGATTACCTGTTACTGACACGCACGCGTTCAGCCCGTGCAAAGACCCCACGCAGGAAATGGAAATCTGTATCTCGGTTCGTCTGAGTGAACCAAGAGCATTTTTCTCATTCACAGAGGTAATTATCCTCACCAGCCATGTGTGTCATCCATAGAAAATAGAAAGTAATTATTACCCAAATCAATTAACTGATTACTGAGATCAGACTGAGATGGTCCATTGTGTTGAAGTGCAAGCGGTATCACTTTTTCATAGTCATTTACATTTGGAAAGCAGAAATGCTGAATAAAGTATAAAACAAAATGATGTGTCGATACAGGGAGACAGTTTCACAATAAAATTCTATTTTGTTGTAAATGGGGTGAACAATAAGAGCAAACACCGAAATCAATAGTTCTGTAAAAATAATAATGGATTTAGAAAAGATTACAAAGTTTGTAGTGACTTTGAGTTTGTTTTGTTAAACGTGCACAATGTCACTTTTCTGGTGGTACCATCTCTCAGTGAGATGCATGAATGTTCCACAGTATGGCCTTGAATATATCTATTTAGAATATATTTAATTATCTGTGTTTCTAATGCAAGACAAATACCTTTCAAAACATGCATTCTAACATGCATTCTCTCCACAGATCTGACTTGTAACTTGGCCTGGTGCTTGTTCCCATGGATCGAATTTTAATGCCGTGGAACATTCCAGGCAAAGCAATAACATCTCCACCAGAAAAGTGACATAGTGCACCTTTAAACACAACTTGATCATCTTCGTCCAATCAAAGTTATCTCCAACAAAACTTCCAAATGAACCCACAAACTTTTGCTCAAACTGTCACCACCCTTGGTTACCGAGGGCTTTAAGAATGATGGAAGTGTGATGGGTAAATGATAAAGGCCAATGTGGATCAATCGATAGTGGGAGGAGGGATTCTGAAACTAGGCCACCCAGCGGCTCAGGCCGTTCATTCATCCAGTGTCTGCTATGGAGCTAGATTCATCAGGACTCTCACAGATTAGAGGAGAACAGTCAGAGAAACGCACAGAGGAAGTGGAGCACAAAGAGGAAATGGGCAGCAGGAAATGAAAGGGTAATGAGGAAGAAAAGACAAAAGAAAAATAGCATTCGGAGCAACAATTACCATATGATGAACAGAATACAACCAATCAGGTTGCATTTGCACATTATAGAGTGCGGTTATTGGAATAATAGTAGATCGCGACAAGTGGGCCTTGATTTGTGGTTCAGTACAGACATGAGGTGTACAAGCTTCGAAACTTCCAAGAGAAACAAAGTTATTATCGTATGTAAAATTGAAGGGGCCAAACCTTATGTAAAATTGGCTTTTAATATTGTGGTGTTTTAGAAATCCTGCATTGTCGTACAATCAAAGCTGTGCTCAGAAAATGTCAGTGTTAACCTACCACCCACCGCGCTGTATTTATTTATGACTTTAAGGGGTTAGACAAAGATCCCTAAGATCTTTGCTAAAATATGAAGATCCTTTGCAACGACTGTCTTGTATGTTCTTTGGACGATTGCCCTATAGTGGCAATTTCAATTGGGTAAAATGCAGATGACAAATGTATCTTGTAGGAAAATAACCTTATAAATTGATACTTTGAAAGTTGAGTACTTCCGAGTCCAAGGCTTTCACTGATCTACAAACATGGTGTGATATGGAGAGTTGAATATCTGAGAGAAGCACAAAGCCGTTAACACATGCAGAAAAGGCAGGATTAATAATGAATAGGAACATGAATATAAAAAGAAACTGTGTGGGATAATGGAGATCTGGGGTAATAGAGGAGCGGGGAAGGCACATCTCAGATGCAATTGAAGAATATTGGGCTCATGGTAGATGTGTAGTGCCTCCCTGTGGCAGCTGACTGAGCGATCGTTACTACACTTAACCTGCCCACGTATTTAGCATCGTTAATAAAAGAACACATTTAATTACAAACGTATATCACCATCAATACCTTAATGGACTTAATTCACTATACTGTGTTTTTCTCAGTCGCTCTCATCATGTTGTCATTCATATCAGTCGCTACAAAAGAATATGTTCCTCATTACTTTCATTGCTGTGAAATTGTGATGTGAATTTGTGTCTTTATGTAACCCTTTCCACATGTTCACATGCCATAAAATGTAAAAAATAAAATTAATAAATAATACAATTAATTAGGAAACCAGCAAAAAAAAAACACAGACAACGTGATAAAAATCGATCAATCAATTACAATTTCAGCTTCGTGAATTTAAAATTGTGAATTTTAAAGTGTCACAATTTCATTGTGACACTTTAAAATTGTTGGTTCAAATATCGTCTTCAACATTATGAACTGCAAATCAACTTTGCACAATAGACTTTTCTAAACATTAAATAAACTTCCTTGAACTTGAAACGCTGTGTGCCTCTTGCCACTAAGTGTGAGAGATGATCTGAAGCTACAGTGAAAATATGAGTGAAACAAACCAAGGAGAACGAGCCACCCCCCTGGCTGTGTTCATTACCCTGACACATCCGCTCTGTGATTGGCCGTGACACTTTAATGTGAGAGAGGTCTTAATGGGTCAAAGCATCTGTTTGGCAAAGAGGGACGGATAGAGGAATGAAAATACACTTGATGGATGAAGACAAACCCACTGCGCATTGGTCTCTTCACGTTTGATAATTGACAGTAACCAAATGGCTTCCTGCCCATTTAAAATGGATAATCTAAGAGTTTGTATTAAAGCTGATGGGTCTCACCCCGCCTGTCACCCCTGTGTCATGTCGGCTGAGAATAATCATGCTGATCGGTGTTGGGAAAAAGAAACGCTGGCTTATTGGTAGAGTTGTGTTTTTCCCCAAACTGCGGAATTCCAACCTGGATTATTTTTATTTTAATTTGTGCGTCAACACATGCCGCAGAGTCACATTAACACTACATACATTTTCACAGACAATAAGTTGCAGCGGCGATACAAGCAACCATGACTAAATATAGAGAAAAGCTGCAACAGTGTGATCAACTGTGTGTTAAAACCAAAATACTTGAAAACAAATCTCAGAACTTTATAAGTGCAAGTTCAAATCATGGCCAAGATGCTAACCGAAACATTTACCGCAAATCAAACAAATCAGTGTAACTATTGGGAGCCAAATATATATGTTAAAACTTTAAAGTCATAATCATGCGGCCCTAACTCCCACGACAACTTTCAATAAAGCAGTATTTATTGACAGCACACAGTTCAAGTATTACTGCAGATGCAACTGCTGCTCTTTTGTGTTGTTTTCTTGACACCATTTATTTTTCACTTTAGTATTTCTCGAGGCAAATATTGAAAGTGACATAAACACTGACCTTTATGTTGGCAGAAGTTGTTTCAACTTCAAGCTATTTTTCATGATCCAAGCATCTGCAATAATTGCTTAAATACTACGCCTGCTGCAAAGTTATTTGATGTGACTGCATTCGCACAGGTTCGGCACAAAAATGTTGGTAGTGGTCTGTTTTATACTTTGTTTTTGTTTTTGTTACTTTTATCTTCATAATTCATTACTGGAAAACACCTGGCTCCAGCTGTGATTTAATTATTAATTGGTTATAATTTAGCTCCCTTTATGATTAAATTTTTTGAAGCAGATAGAAGTGCATTTTTCTGGTCGGGACATGCATGTTACTGAAAATACATGATGCTGTGAACACGCTGGATTGTAGCCATGTCCCCGCGCATTGCTCTCACAAACACACTCTCATTCATACACAAGTGCACTTCAAGACTGGACGCAGAGGTGGGTGAAGTGTCTTGCTAAAGGACACGACAGGATACCCTTTCACAGCCGGTGCCGCCTCACTATGGCACCTGGTGTTCCCAACTCTCCCCCATCGGTACTAACCAGGCCCGGCCCTGCTTAGCTTCTGAATTCTGACGAGAGCAGGCATTCTCATTTATTGTGCCGCCTCACCTCCGAGTGCCTGTCCTCTGTGTGTGGAACTGTGATAATCGGCCACAATTACATCCCACAGAAAGGACCGAGAAGGAAGTGCGGACGCTATCAGCACCAAACAATTGATATGCTAATGTGCACTACACACACATACATACGCACACACCATAGTGACAGTGAAGAGCTTATTCAAACCTGGTATTGAAAAAGAAGATATAAACTTCTCATTAGAGACGGACCATTTGACTTATTTTATGGTAGTGTCTTTTATCCTCAACAACAACATTTAAGCTGTCAAGATTTCAACAGTTAGCCTCAGATCAAAATATGCATTTCAAAGACACTCATGTTGGAAAGAAAATGTATTAAATATAAATTGTCAATTAGTTGTGTCATTCATTTTAGAGTCTCCACATTAGTCATTGCACAGTAAAAGTGCTTCTTTTCAACACCTGTCCCTGGGAACATTTTAATACGTGCATAAAAACAGACAACACATGTTTATAATATAGAAAACATATGTAACGATATTGCCTTTGTCAGGGTGAACATTTTTGTTTGAAGCATACCGGCATTTTAGTTTACTCTTAAATGTATTGATATTTGTTTCCAGTTTTAAATCAGCTGGTAAACAGTTCCATAGTTTTGCTCCTCTCGAAGAGAAAGAAACTGACCAAAAGTTGTTCTATTGGTACAACATAGATACCATTAGTAACACCTCATGTAGTGGCTCTGTTTGTACAATATGACCATGGCAAATTCAGAGTGCCTTGTTATGTCAGAATGAAGACTTTTACAATAATTTTAGATGATTAAAATTGATAACATTTTATAAATTTTGTTAAATTTCACAATCATGCCAGTGCCTGGGCTTTTGATCAAGGACCTTGAGAGTCATTTTGTGTAATGACTCTCATAATGGCAGAGAGGTTTCAATGTGGTTGAGGAGGCCTGGGACCATGAGGTGATACAATATGATAGGTGCGAGAAGATCATTGCATTCGTGAAAATAGTTTGGATGCATGGAGAGGTAAATCTCTTTGCATAAAATGAAAACAACTAGATTGGCTTTATATTTATTGTGAATTTGACATTTGCATCAAGAATAAGACCACGGTATTTAACTTCCTTAACAGTTTGGATGTTGTCATTTTGGATAGTCATCTCAAAGTCACAGTTGTTTGTGTGGGCGTGTGCCGAAAAGCAAACGGAATTTGTTTTTGGACATTCAAAGTCAAGTGTGACATTCTAAGCCATTTTAAGACCTCCTGAAAGCAAGAAAAATCAAGACTCGGGTGTGCGCTAGCTTGGGCTGGTGTTTTTGCAGATACATACAATAATGTGTCATCAGTGTACATCTGAACTATAACACTTTAACAGCATTGAGGAAGATCCTTAATATATATGGAAAAAAGCAGGGGCTCAAGAACAGATCCTTGTGGCACTCTAAATAGGTTATCTAGCAATAGGGATGTTACTCCATTCACCAAAACACACTGGGTTCTCGAGAACCTTTAAGATAGGGTGTGAACCATTTAACAGTATCTTTTGTGACATTTAATTGATATAATTTTCCCAGTAAAATACTTTAAATGACATCTCAAAGACTCCCCAACCACGTTACTTCTGTCCAATGTCTTTTTAACATTTTCTAGTAGATGGCTGTTGGCAGGTTTTTTTGGGCTAAAACAAAATTGCTTCGTGTATAAAAGAGATACTTTCAAAATGTGATGAGCAACACCTTTTTCTATCATTTTGGAGATCATTCATTATTTTCTGACATATCACATTGAAGTATAATTCACACTAAGAAGCGTGCATTTATTGACAATTATACGCGGCCACAGGATACAAGATGGTCATGTGTCTCACCCGAGGGCACAATGTCAATATGATACTGTGGGAACTGCCACTCTCCGCTTTAATGGAAAATTATGAATCATGTTACAGTCAAGTCCTGGTTTTGTCAAGCCCAAATCATGCACAAGTCCTTATTGTTTGAGTCCAAGTCACTTAGAACTAACCTGAGTCAAATCGGAATCTAGTCCAAGTCAAGCTCTAGGACTCCCAGTGCGAGTGCGAGTCAAAGTTCTCATTCATTGAGTCCAAGCCCAAGTCAGAGTAAAAAAATAAAGGCTGAGTCCTGTTCAAGATAAATCTTTATAATCCAAAACTCCAGCCCATTTGGGAAGAGTTTTTTCATTAGAATTCCCATAGATTTTCACCCTCAACAACACTTGTTTAACGGACAACTAGTCGAGTCAAAAGCCTCACAAGATTTTATTGTATTTTATTCTAATTTTGAGTACAAAAAACATCAAACCTCTTGGTCATGTACAGAAAAACGGCTGTATGTCTTTGGTTGTTTCCATGGAGACTACACGCTGCGTGTTATTCATGTGGTTCATGTCTGAAAACAGGATTGTATCTGACATGAATAGTGACATTGCATGAAAAGGGGAGAACTATGGAGCACACAAAAAAATAACCTATAAAATGTAAAATGTAATATAATAGTGCAAATTTACCCAGAAATCCTTTCATATTGTAAATGTCAGTACAGGGTTTGAGGAAATCAATCACTCAGCACCTAGTAAATCAATCGCCAAGAACCTTGAACCATTTGCAAAACTGATTAAAAGTTTATTTGTGCGGTCAAATTGCTTGAGCAGAACTTGTGTGAAAGTCAGACCTCAGGCAAGTGGCTCAGCTTACTCTTGAGTTTTGAACTTACTCACTAAATAACAGCAGTTGAGGTGTAAAATAATCCACAGAAGTCTAAAGAGCCAGAGGAGGGATCAACTGGGAACAGCTCATATTTCAGTGCAACACCCTCACATGAATAAACTGCTTATACCCCTGGCAAGCAATATCTGTTTTAAATACTCAGTGGGAAATTTCCAAAAGCATTTTGTCCAGCTCAGAATTGTACACTAATATCTGCCGCTATAAACATGCATTGCCGGATTTGTGGTGCTTTTTCCTACTTTTCGACATTTTTCAACACACTGCTGCCTATTCTTATACATATCCACCAAAAAAGGCTTTCCGAGAGACAGGCCTCATGCAGAGTAAAGTGCTGACTCAAACTGGTCTTCTCAGCATGACCTTCAGATGCCATCGCTATGGGAACATAGAGAGATAGACAGATACTTTATTGATCCTCCTCAGGAAAAAATCATACCGCAATGTGATATACTCATTTTCAGTGGCCATGCTGAAACACAACGTTGACAGTTGCACGCTTCAAGGCCATTCTTAAAAGTCTTTGTTAAATACATTTTTCTTTGAATGTTGTATCAATTAGTTACCTTGTTTTGTTTTTTTCTTAATCTTCATGTTCAAAAGATTGTTCATGATGCACGCACAGAGGCCACAGCGGTGTTGTCAAATTACTGGGCACCAGATAATCATCCATCATTGCACTGACCGCTGATATAATTATAACACAATCCATCTGTGTCATTTTCCACTATGTTCTCATCTACTCGTGAGGATGTCAATTTGCGTCCAGTTTTTCAATTTACTCCTCACTTGTCTGGATTTAAAAGTTGGGAGTCGCAGACGCAAAGAAAATCTGGAGTGGTGAAAGGGTAAAAAGTAATATTTTGGGATTTTCTGTATACTGTGTTGATTTCTGTATACTGTGTTGATTAATCTCAGATTAATTTCCGGTTAAATCCAGACTGAAGCAATCGAGTTGATCGTTCCCAATGCTCCCCGTAAGCAGTTTTTCCTATTCCATACCTAACGCTTTGCTTTTTAGGAAAGAAAATTTACTTTTTAATTAATGGTTTAAGTGTGCGGGTTATATTATGTATGTATAATTACATTTAGGAATGTATGTAGCACAAAACACAAAAAGTCGACAGTTGTTGTAATGGCGGTTGGCAGCAGAAAGGTGCATTTCCCGCCACCTACTGTAGTGGTACGTCTTAGACTTTATACTTTATTCTTTATACTTTATTCTTTAGACTTTATTCTTTGGACTTGGTATCCATAGTGTTACATCACCGCCATTCTTTAGGCTTCATTCTTTAGGCTTCATTCTTTAGGTTTCATTCTTTAGGTTTCATTCTTTAGGCTTCATTCTTTAGGTTTCATTCTTTCATTCTTTAGGCTTCATTCTTTAGGCTTCATTCTTTAGGCTTCATTCTTTAGGCTTCATTCTTTAGGCTTCATTCTTTAGGCTTCATTCTTTAGGCTTCATTCTTTAGGCTTCATTTTAGGCTTCATTCTTTAGGCTTCATTCTTTAGGCTTCATTCTTTAGGCTTCATTCTTTAGGCTTCTTTAGCTTCATTCTTTAGGCTTCATTCTTTAGGCTTCATTCTTTAGGCTTCATTCTTTAGGCTTCATTCTTTAGGTTTCATTCTTTAGGCTTCATTCTTTAGGTTTCTTTCATTCTTTAGGCTTCATTCTTTAGGCTTCATTCTTTAGGCTTTATTCTTCATTCTTTAGGCTTTATTCTTTATGCTTTATTCTTTATTCTTTATTCTTTATGCTTTATTCTTTATGCTTTATTCTTTATTCTTTATTCTTTATTCTTTAGACTTTATTCTTTATGCTTTATGCTTTATTCTTTATTCTTTATTCTTTATTCTTTATTATTTAGACTTTAGACTTTATTCTTTAGACTATTCTTTAGACTTTATTCTACGTTACCCTTGAGCGCTCTCTGGTGGCTAAACTTTGACAGATCGAATTTACCATTAGACAGCCAATCAGAGTTTGGGTTTCAATCACGTGATCATCGCGGAAAGTTCGATCGCCATGGCGTTTACTACTTCACATGTAGGTTGCTAAAATGAAAACTTAAACAGTCAATGTTCTGTTAATGTAGCCGTAATTTTATTCCACGGGAATCAGTTACACAACGAGCATTAGAGGACACGAGAGAGAGAATTGCCTTAATGACAGACAGGGAACCGGTGGATATGGTGTATCTTTATTCTGTAGTCAGTCAAGGACTTCATTTTTGTCGTGCTGCCACAGTCTATGTTGATATCCCACTGGTTGTCCTGGATGGCTTGAGTCATATTTGTGAAATGCTCGTGTCTTGTCTGTCCAGTGAAAGCGTTACACCTTTATTTGAGAATGTGGGAGTTGTTGAGTGGAATGGGGGCGTTGGACGACCGAGACTTAAACTAGACTAGAAATCCCAAGTGATTTGTTTCTCTAATCGATATGAGAATGTCTCTCAAACTGCATGGGCAGGTCCTTGAACAGGTCAGTGAAGTGTGAGTCCTAGGAGTCATCTTTGACAAAAAGCTTAATTGGCAACAGCACATTGATAAGACTAGAGATAAATGCAAAAAGTGAATAATCCACTGCGTTGTCTGTCTGGCCAGGACTGGGGAGCTAGCAGAAAGTCGCTCCTGAATATTTATGAGAGCAGCTATTGATTATGGTTGAATTGCTTACATGTCTTCAGCTGAAACTAACCTAAAGAAACTTAATGTAGAACAAGCCCAAGCCTTGCATATCTGTTGTAGGGCTTTTAAGACTTCCCCTGTCTGTGATTCTATATAGCATCTTCTATCTGATGCTCTCTCTGTCCAGGAAGGATGTGGGCCTCCTTCATTTGGGTTCCTGCACATGCTGAGGTGGATGGTAATGAAATGGCTGATATGCTGGCTAAGAATTCCCTTAGGCGGCCGTCAATTGATGTACTAGTTGAAATAAGCAAACCTGAAATCAAGCCCGTTATTAAGCGGCATGTGTATGAACTCTGGCAGGACTATTGGAATCGTTGTGATACTGGACAATATCTGTATCAGATACAGAGTAGTGTTGCATGCAGACCCATGGGCAGGAACATGGGGGAAGAGAGAGCCTTTGCTCGCATGAGAATGGGCCACACTGGACTCAATTGGTCGCTGAGTAGGATAGGGAAACATGCTACCGGTTTGTGTAATCGCTGTTAAGAACCAGAAACTGTTGAGCATGTGCTTCTTTTTTCTTCCTTTCTTTGGTGGTGTTTTATGGCGGTTGGTATCCATAATGTTACATTACAGTCATTCTTTAGACATTATTCATTAGACCCCATTCTTTAGTTGTTGTTGTTGGTGCCAACGGCGGCCGGCAGCCAACAGCAAAGGCGCTTCCTTCCTCTTCTTCTTTGGCTTTCCACGGTTGCTGGCTTCCATAGTGCCACATCACCGCCACCCACTGTTCAGCATATGAAAGAGAGAGAACTGAATTGTCTTTATGGTTTCAACCTAATGGGCAGGAATTCAATCTGCAGAATATTCTTACATTCCAGTCATAGGGATCATGTAAGGCTATAGTTACTTAAGTAACACAGGATTAATTGGAAGATTGCAGAGTTGGGTGAAGAAGGGACGAAGCAGATAGCGCAACAGTCCACCGGCTCAGGAGCGCCCTCTGCCATGAGGCAGACGTATTGTTTGCCTCACCAAGTGAACTTTTACTGCTGTTTTATAATGAATCTGTGAGCCGAAACACGTTTCAGAAATACATTTCATACATTACCCAGAATATGAAAGTACAGAGCACATCGTCAGGGTGCTGTATTTGTTATATACAGAGGGACAGTGACACATTATCTGCATCGCATACAGCCATGTATTTCACTGTGCGCCCGTCAGGGCGTCCCTCCTCCCTGCATTCGAATGGGAATTACGGGACATACGGAAATTCTGATATTCTTAATTGAAAAAATATGTTTCCATATTGGATTCAAAGGGACATCTTTTCCCTTTACATACATACCAGATGTCAAATATTAACTTTTATTATATTTTATAATTCAAGATTGAATTATAAAATATAATAAATATATAATATAATCCCCTGAATGCACGTCACTGGCGGTGACAACAGCGAAAGTGACTCCAAGAGGCACAACTACAGTGGGGGGGGCGGTAATGTGGCACTGTGGAAGCCAGCTGCCGTGGAAAGCCATTGGAAGCACCAACAACGCCGTTGGAAGCAACAACAACAACTATAACAACAACTAAAGAATGGGGTCTGATGAATAATGTCTAAAGAATGGCGATAATGTAACATTATGGATACCAACCGCCATAAAACACCACCAAAGAATTAGAAGAAGTACAACTACAGTAGGTCGCGGTAAATGCACCTTTTCAGTAGGCAGCCAACTGCCACTAAAAGTAACACAACAACAACAACAACAACTGTCGCCTTTTTGTGTTTTGTGCTACATACATTCCTAAATGTAAATATACATACATTATATAACCCTCACACTTAAACCATTCTTTTAAAAGTATATTTTCTTTCTTAAAAAGCAAAGCATACGGTATGGAATAGGAAAAACATTGCAGATGGGGAGCAATGGGAGCGATCAGCTCGATTGCTTCAGTTTTAACCGGAAATTAATCAGAGATTTTTGAGACGCTGAAAATTTTTAAACCGAATTTATTTGCAATGAATACAAAAAAAAGCAACAGTATTTTAAAAAAGTGAATTTTAAAACATTGTATTTTCATAAACTGAAATTTAAAACAGTACAAACTGAATATTATAGCATTGTGTGTTTTTTAAAAATCATATTTATATTCAATGAATATTTTTACTTGATTGGATGATTCAGTTCACATAATTCAAATACAAAAAATGTAATTACATAAATTCAGTATAAAATAAACGCTTTGGTAATAAAAACACAAAATACCCTTCATCAGACATAATGTAGCTCCGAGCACACCTGTTATAGAGGGGCTTGAGTGGTCACATCTTACAATCGGACTCCACCTTAAAAGACTTTGCTTTACCACCACGCGTCTTATGCAAGAGACCACCCAACCTCAGTACAATGTTGGTAAGGGCAAATTTACCTCTTCAAATCAAACCACACTTTTTTTCACAAAACACACCACAAGCAAATTACAAGTGTGGCTATTGCACATAATGTAATTTCACCCATAAAACAAAGATCTTCAACCACTCTCAGACTGGAAAGTCCTTCCACTAGCAATGTACTCTACATACTGAAATGTCCATGCGGCTTGGCCTGTGTAGGCAAGACCACTCGACCGCTGAACAACCGGATTTCAGACCACAGATCAAATAGATCCGGAACTGCGATACAAAAAGCCCAGTGACGATGCACTCCACAGAAGCAGCAGAACACAGAGTGAGCACATTGAGATATCAAGGCATCGAACAAGTGTGAAATTACCAAGCCGAGGTGGTAATATCAATGTCTTCTATTGTAACATGAAGCATTTGGGATCCATACACTTTACTTGGAGTCCCAAGAAGGATTTTGATTTGAGACCATTTCTCTGACTGCTTACCAATGTTGACAACTTTACTCCAGTGCGTGGAGTGTGGTGGTAAAGCAAACTCTTTTAAGGTGGAGTCCGATTGTAAGATGTGACCACTCAAGCCCCTATATAACAGGTGTGCTCTGAGCTGCATTATGTCTGAAGAAGGGCAGCGCCTGAAACGTCACTGTGGTGAGAACAAAATAAATATCACTTTGGAGCTTATCGAGTTGTGCGGATCATTGTTCTTCTTAACTATGTTTTTGTGATTCTGCACACTCATCTTCAGGACGGACGTGTGTGTCTTTCTCCTCTTTTATGCTACTATCCTTTGGCCAGGTCTCTCTTACAAGAGATTCGGAATCTCAATGGGACCTCCTGGTTAAATGAAGGTATGAATTTAAAAAAAGGGGACGTGTAGGACCCAAAGCTGTTTTATATGGCCCTCAGCAAGTGGCTCCTGAACAAATGGTCGTGTCGTGTTTACTAGTTTGCATTTACATGTGATTGAGCAACTCAAGGAGCAAAGAACCGAGACACATGCTTTTAGTAAGCTCTGTTTCAATGTGAAAACTAGTTTTTATAGTCTGAAGATTGAGGCAAATAATAACCCATGTTTTTGAGTCAAATGAAATGTTGAAGATTCAAGCAACATGTGAACAGCAGTAAAGCACAAACAGCACACATGTGGAGGGTGACATAATAATACAATAAACTTATGTCAGTCCAGTAAAATAGACAATGGTAAAACTATTTTACTATGTAAAATAGATTTATTTTCCATTTTTAGATAAGAAAAGATGAGGTGATTATAAATCATCTTGTCCCCCCCACTTATTTATACCTATTTGAATGAAACACAGTCCAGTTTCTTGTTGTGCTTTAATTGACTTGCCAGGCCAACATTTTGTGAAATTAGGCATATTGTTTTTTGTTTTCTTATAACAAACTTATAACAAAACAAATAATATTTCTGTTTTTGTATAACTCATTCATTAATTCATCTTCTACTGCTTATTCCTGTTAGGGGTCGCAGGTGACTGGAGCCTATCCCAGTGACTTTGGTCCTTTGGCGGGGTACACCCTGAACAGGGCCCAGCTCGTCGTATAATTCAATACATCAAATAAAATAAAATATCTAAAACAACATCATTCTTCTCGGCTGAAATATTCCACCAAACGTATTTCACTGTGTGCTGTGCTCCTGCCGTACCGTCAGACTCAAACTAAACAGTATCCTCACAACCAAAGTGTTTGCACCAGCTGGATTATGATGTGAGGGAATCCAGGTGCATATTGGGAACGAAAATGAGACTGACCTGGTTTTGGAATATTGGTTTTATCTGACAAATTATCACATTTTTGAAAAACTTGTTTTGTGATTATAATGATTAATTTGTTTTGGAAGATAATGTGATGACTAAGCCTTCTTTATCTATCTATCTCTATCTATGAAAAGCAGGTGAGTAACAATCCTCTGGACAAAAGAGTCTCCTCTGTGTCCTGCTGCCCTGGGCATCGCAGTCATACATGTTTATCATTACAGTATCTATTCATTATACATTTATTTATGTTTATTTTCTAAGCAGTATTATGTTGTCCAATATATATATCAATGGGTCTTGTCTTTTATCTCTTGAGACATATTTTATTTTAATTCAATTAAATTTATTTTTGTAACGCCCAAAATCACAACAGCAGTTGCCTCGAGGGGTGACAGTGGAAAAAACAGATTAAAAACAGAATAAACAGTGTTCATAGGGACTTGGTAATGTCCCAGCATCCCGTGTCGTTAGACAGATGTCCCAATCTCCCCTGCCCTTAGACCCTCCTTCTCGGCCAGACCAAACTTATTTGGGAAAAAGTAGAAACCTGGAGAAGTTCCACAGTGAAGGAGAGATCCGACTCCCTCAAATGGACAGGCGGACGCACCTCTATTTGCAGATAGATGGGATGGTGGAACTGGACCCACTCAGGAGGAGAACCAATTCTTCGATCATTACAGTATCTATTTATTATACATTTATTTATGTTTATTTTCTAAGCAGTATTATGTGATCTATATATATATATATATATATATATATATATATATATATATATATATATATATATATATATATATATATATATATATATATATATATATATATATATATATATATATATATATATATATATATATATATATATATATATATATATATATATATATATATATATATTCATCTCTGATTCTGTATATTTCCTCTGCAATTCTGAAATAAAAGTATTAGACTATTGTATTGTTCACATTGTAATGTATCGTTTATAGTTCTTTGAACTGCTCAAATAAATAAAGTGAACTAAACACGGCCAAAACGTGATCATGAAACCATGTGACTTACAGGCCTGTTTGATGGCAATAACTACATACTTAAATAGTGTTTCTATTAACTTAAAGGAGTTGAACATTTATTCTCTGGATTTAGGCAAATTGCAGTAGTTTTGGCATTGTTTAGTTACAGAACAATTCAGCATGTTTAGCTAAATGAGCTTTAGTTTACCCAGAAAGGGAAGAGTCTCTATTGCGGATGCACTTGTCACTCAAGGTGTTGCTTTGTTAATTCCCCCTTTTCTAAAGCACAACTCTCATTTCATTGACCATGTCTGTTTAAATAAGCTGTCAATCACCCGGCCAGCCCCTGAGATACAATTACTTCGACATTTTTACATCAACATACAAGATGAGAGGAATTTAAAAAATGTTGGGTACTGTGAGTTCATTTTGGAGCAAGCATCACAAAACTGTCAGCACAAAGTGGAAAATTCAATTATACCAGTGCAATTGAATGGGCCTGAATTAAACTTGTCTTTATTGTCTTACTACCTACAATGTTTTATTATGAGGATCACAAGAACCGTTCAAGGAACATTACAGGCCTAATGACTACATGGATTTATACAAATCCACTTTCTCAAGCATGTCTCATTTCTGTTGTGCCAACCAATTTACATGTGCCTATTTATCACAATAGCAAAGGTTTCAAAAATGATCCCGCAGATACTGAGCATGCTGCTTTACTCTGGGTTTTGCTTCAGAAAAGAGAAACCCTCTTGAAACATTTGGCCCAGATGATGGCCTATGCCTACTTTTAAAACCATTTGGCCCGAACACGGCCATAACAAAATACTGAGAGTCCATTAAACAATTGAAAGTGATTTGTAACATGTGTAAGTACTTTAAAATGTTTCTTACATTGACACATGTGTTTCAGTTCATACAGTGTCCACTAGATGGAGCCCTATTCAAAGGAATAAAGATGACCATAGGACAGGGATATTCAATTTAATTTTCCCAACGGCCAGATTTTTTTCAGTGGGCCAAGGCCTCTGGGCCGGAGGTGCACAACACGTCACTGTAACACATGTTTGGGTCGCACATAATATACCCAACATGGTTTAAATAAATTGATAACTGCTGCTGGATTCGATTTTTGTGCGAAATAACAGACAAAATGCTTTGCTAATATTGTTTTGCAAAATTGCCAATCCAGGACTGAACCAGAATTAACTAGCACTCACCTAAAATCAAAACAGGTCTAAAGCAGCATTAGGGACTGAACCAAGACAAAACCAGGTCTAAACTAGAGTTAATTAAACCAGTAAACAAGATTATTATATATATTTTTTATATTTGGATGATGGGCAGTGGGCCAGATTAAATTGCCTGGCGGGCCTGATTTGGCCCCCGGGCCTTATGTTGAATAGCCCTGCCATAGGCTATAGGGCTAGACCCTTGTCAAAGTGAAGTTTCCTTTAAATGAAACAAATAAATCTATTTAAAGTTCTGTTTTTTGACTGTGTAACCCATTTTGTCCATGGCTGGATGAAAGGATGTAATCATTTTTAAGACTGAACAACAAACTTATGTGGTTTTGTCCAAGCCTGTCCTGATTGTTGGCGCACTTCTTACATTAGTGTGCGCACGTAAGCACCGCCCCTCCCGCCGTGAGCGGGCCGATCTGCGCCAGCCCGGCCGGGTTAAAGCCGGCATCAAGTCGGGTTAAAAACGGGCTAACAGTGCGGTGGTGTGTACCGGGTGGGTGTACCGGGTCAGCCGGTGCTCTTCGGTGGAGGTCGAGGCTCGGGAGCGGGCGCAGGTACGTCCTGTATGGTGCCGTGTTACACTTAAGGATGACTCACAAAGCAACATGAGCCAAGAAGCTAGGTTTTAAAATGTATATGTGTTGTGTCCTTTCAAGTGTCCCCCGACCTTTGGCAGTGTTGGAAAGAATACTTTGAACATGTATTTAGTTACAGAATAGGCCTAACTAAATGGTCAGAGTGCTAAACAGAATACTTAAAATACTTTTACGCCAAAATACTTTTACGTTAAATTGCTATTGCTATATAATACTATTCTATTCTAGTATTTATTAATTTACTAATGTGTGTGTAATGTTTTTCATGTTGTCTTGTTTTGTGTCTTGTTTTGTGGTTATGTTAATTATTATTATGCACTGTCCCATTTCAAATAAATTAATATTATAACGTTAAAACAACTATGTTTGACAAGAGCTGTATTTGCTATTTTTCTCACCAATTCTGTGCAGTTCAATGCCTCAATAACATGATCAAATATAAAGTATTCCTCTGATTTTAGGAAAGTATTCTGAATACCACTGAATTAAAGAGAAACTTTACCCGACTACAGTTACTCACAACTAGTATTCTGAATACATTCTCTGTACATGTATTAAGTTACTTCCCGACGCTGATCATTGATAATAAGCGGGTTACCTTATCATTCTCTCCAATGTTTGTGTGTTTATGATTTTTTTTTTTATGCAGGTCTATAGAAATAAAATGACACAAAGTCTACATCTTCCATTAAATTGGCATTCCTTTTGAGCGAAGAATTATAACTCCTGACAATCACGTCACGGACAAACAGAACTGTCGTTACAGATTTACTCCTTTACAGATTTTACAGCCTTGACACAGTCACTATTTGAGCTCCGTTTTTGCCACACAATAGAAAGACAGCTAATAACTACATTCTCTGTTAACTTATTTATTTGTGTATGCTATATTTTAAGGTGTATTTGTTTGATAGAGCATTCAATCAAGATTTTTTTCTGCTGTTGATATTTTAACCAGAAGTGATGATGATTCTCCTGCACATCCTCATGCTCGTCATCCTCCACCACACCCCTGTTGCTTTGCTGGAATTTCGCTATCATAGCAACCTGCAGATTAAAGAGTACTTGTTTCAAGTCAGCACCGCCAACCCCCACATCACACACCTGTACAGCATTGGCCAGTCCGTCAGAGGTAGCGCACTTTTGCATCATTTTTGAATTTGTGTCTGGCTTTCAGAATCTCAAACATGATCCTCCTCTAATTTCTTTTATTTACTAATGCATAATGGTTTTCAGTTTAATTTCAAATGAGTGAGAGCACAAAATACAGTATACTCTTAAAGTGAACAAGCGTGTTTTTCATTTTCCTTATGCAGATATGAAGAAATTGACCTGGTCTCAACTTCGTCTGACAATTCGAACAATATGTTTTGTTTTGACTTGTTAATTGCTATTATAATGGTGCACATTTTCCATCACTTTAATTCAACTTCAACATCTTTTACCTTGTCACAGACCTCCCCAGACCCTCAAAAATTACAGTGGTCGACAAACTGACCCTGGCTCATATTTGACTGAAGTGTCAGGTGCTCATCACCATAGTGACGCTGTCACTGCAGTATGATCATATGTCGAGATGGCTGACCAGGGTTAAATAAACCTGGAACAACCTAATCCAACTAATCATTTATACATACACACACTGCTAATCTGGACTAATCTAGGGCACCATCTGGCCGCCGTCCAACTCTGTGTATCTGAATGTATTTTGTTTGGTCTTGTCAAGTCATTTTTCACGACTTACCTCATGGGTTTTCATGAGCTGCCACGACAACCCGTGCACACCTCTGTATGTGTGCTCCTGCTCCGACATGTAGACTTTCATCCATGTGCAACACCTTAATGCAAACTAAATTTGTATAGAAAGCTTCACAGGGAACTACGAGGGTTATATCTGCTTATTGTATAACTTTGATCATTTGTTGTCAGAACCCTCTCATCCTTTCCTCAGGTCAAGAGTTGTGGGTGTTAGCTTTGGGTGTCAGTCCTGGCCGGCACACTGTTGGAGTCCCAGAGTTCAAATATGTGGGAAACATGCATGGCAACGAGGTGAGCGGACACACACAGAAACATACACACACCAACGCACTGGCCCCTCCCTGCACACAGGAAGTAGGGCTAAAAGGGGACTAAAGAGATCAACAAAAGCCATTCAAACAGTCCGCTCCATACATACTTTTGTGGTCAGAGACAGGCCCTGTCTGTTTGAGGGAGAAAGGAATCCCTTAAAAATACACCCAATAACGTAGATTGATAAGTAGTCGCCAAACTCTGTGTACATTCATCACAAATACAGTATACTGTGCTGCTGGTATATGGTTTAAGCACTGGTATAAGCACTAATATTCTCTCAGTTGAAGCCACGTCAGTTCCATTAACTGTCACTGTTAGTTGTAATGACTATAATTACCAATTTGGGACAAAATGACCAGTTGGTACCAAATTGCAGTGACGTTAACCAGGCACTGTACATTTCACTCAACTAGGTATAAACTCTCTGCTCCAACACCACAATTATGTAAATAGAAGTGAATAAGTCAGTTGTTATTAATCATGTCTCATTTATTCCTAAGAAAATGTGAAAACAGATGAGCATATTGTTGCTGGTGGTCCAGGGGTGAGCTCTCTGGCCGTTGCACAAGTCAGAGGAAATGTCCTTAAATAGACACGTCATGGCTGGACACACACTAATACACACACTAATACACACAGAGTTAGTGGAGTGTGTCGCTCAGGGAAAATGTCCAGAAAAAGTTCCTTTCATTCAGCCCTCACACACACACACACACACAGCGACACGCACACAGTCATCTGTATTTCTAGTTTAAGAAGAATATGTTTGTGAGTCATAGGAAGGAGTAAAATTATTGAAGGAGAAATTTGATGCAATGCATATTATTATTATTTATTTATTCATGCAGGGGAAACTCAAAGAGTGAAACTGTATTTTTCATGGGTACTCTGTTGTTCACAAAACACACATGAAACAAATAACACAAAATAGCAAGAAGCATCTATAGAATAAATATATATGCACACACAGTAGAATAAAATCATGTACATCCAGAGCACTGCCATTAGAAGTCATCTTTAACACATTTTCAAATCACTAGAAGGCATGAGATTGACTATATTAGACTCTGTGTATTTATTCCACAAATACATTCAACTGTAACAAACAAAAGTCAATGCTATTCTCTTCTCACTTCCAATGATTGCCAACCTACTTTAGAGCATAACTCACAGTAGATTCTCCTGTAGTGAAACGTAGCTGAATGAATTTAAATGAAGGTCAGCTGTTATAACACTGTAGAATGCGTATATATAATATCCCCATAATCCAGCACTGAGAGAAATCATGATTATTAATTCATGATTAAATTGTTTTCAGTAATCATGAATAATCATTCTGAAAATGCCCTGCCACTTGCCAGGACATCCTGGGCCGTCATGGCCAATGTTTCTGTAATTATAAATCAACATCACAATTATTATCGATTCAATTTATTTTTGTAACCCGGAATTACAACAGTGGTGGCCTCAAAGGGCGACAGTGAGAACAGATTAAACAATGTTCATAGGGACTTGGTAATGTCCCAGCATCCCGTGTCCTTAGACAGATGTCCCAAGCTCCCCTGTCCTTAGACCCTCCTTCTCGGCCAGGAAAAACTACCAAACCTCTTTGGGAAAAAGTAGAAACCTCGAGGAATCCTACAGTGAAGGAGAGACTGACAGGCGGACACATTTTAATTTGCAGATAGACAGTGGAGCTGGAACCATTCAGGTTCATATCAGCAAAAGCATTACCCAGTGTCTCGGGACATAGTTAAGTCATTGTTCATGCTGTTTAAAGTGAAAATCTTACATACCTTTTAAGTGGTAGCCCTTTCCACCCTGTAGGTCATTACACAACCAAAATAGACCAGTAAATGATTACACTACCTTATAAATAACACATTAGAACTTCCAGTGAATCAGTTGTTATGCACCTATCTGCGCACTGAACACATACTACATAGTGGTATAACATATATTAGTTTGATTGATTAGTTTCAATCAGTTTGAATAAAGCCGTCCTTACTCCACAAAAGAAAAGATACAACAGGTTTGTGATTATAAAAGGCTGTCTCCATTGATTCAGTTCTATCTTTTATGTTATAAAAGAAAGAGAAGAAGGGAGTGCTCTCTAGACAACAGCAGGAGTCTGGAGTCGAGAAAGGGCAAGAGGAACTCACAAGAATCGCCAGAGGCGAAGCTAGTCCTGACGTGTGTGTGTTTGTGTGTTCGTGCGTGTGTGGGCTCTGTGCACACACACCTATTCACCTTTCCCACCCTTCTCTCTTTCTCCATCTTGAGTCTCCCATTCATGTACCAAGTGTCCGTACTCTCCCTGAACATGTCAGAAGAGCAACCACAGGCTCATGTCAGAGTTGTATTCACAAAGACTCGCAGCCTCCCACACACTTTCCCCTTAGAGCGAGCAAACTGACAGCAGCTGATCACCAAGCTGACATGTCATGTTTGATTTATGATCCAGAAGAGGAAGTGTCCATAAGAAAATAATTCAATATACATAATTAAGAGCACATACACAAATAAACAAGTTCAATCTTTCTACAGGTTCTGGGCAGAGTGCTGCTGTTACAACTCATAGAGGACTTGGTGAACGGATATCGTAACAATGAAACATGGTCTTTGCGATTACTGAACAGCACTCGAATCCACATCATGCCAACGATGAATCCTGATGGTTTTGACTCGTCAGACACAGACTGCTTGTACAGCCAGGGCAGGTACAGGCACACAAAAAAAAACACAAACACACACACGAGCACACACAATTCTTGTTGTACTGCACTGGGCACCTTACTCATTCTTTACTAAGGCTGCAACCTTAACATCATGACTTTCGGGATTACCTTGTAAATTATATACTTTGTGGATGACTAACCTGTGCACACTGGAAAATAACATCTTGGTTTGGTGTGACACTGTGTCTCCACAGTAACTTCAGTAAGTAATATATTTTCTAATCCCATTACATTAGATTACATTTATTGATTAATTAAAGGAACATCTATAATTACAGTGTAATTATATTAGATAATAGTAGTAGGCAGGTAACATTTAGTACATTGAAAAATCACTAGAGATTTTTTTACCATGCTAATCAATCCTTTATACCATACAAGAGTAAGCGTAGTTATAAGCATAGTTATATACAAATCTTGCTCAAAGAGCTGGATACATAAATGCAGGTTTAGTGGTAGTCTTTGAACAGTTACTATTATGTTTATGACGCCCAAAACACGTTGATTAACCGGAAAGCAGAACTTGACACATGGAAGATTCCTGTCTCTCAACACTGTAATTGAGATAATTATACACTTGTTTTGACTTATTTCGTCTGGTCGGAAATGGAAATACAGTTTCAACTACAAGCTCTGTACTTGGTTGATATTTTCTTCTCCTGTATGTTCCTGTGTGGGTCAGGCGAAAGGCTGCATTGGAATTAAAACGAGCAGTAAACAGGAAAAATGTGGGGGATGTCAGAGGATCAAATATATATAATTATTAATTATTTCTACTGCTGCTGTACTTTGCTCTGAGGGATTGTCCTACGGCACCAGCTTTGGCCCAAAGTTCTTCATGGAATGGCTGCATATTAAGTCTGACAAGATAAATTGATACAAAAAATCCGTAGGTTCAACTACAACGGCATTGACTTGAATAGAAATTTCCCTGATGCCTTCGCTGCTCCATTTGATGAAGACAAGTGTGAAGCCGAGGTTAGTAAACATCCTGATCTTTAGGTTGTTCCTTAAGTTTTACTTCTACAATAAGGTTTGATTCGCCTCATGTGTAGGTTCGAGCGGTGATAAGATGGCTGCAGACCGAGACTTTTGTTCTTTCTGCTAATCTTCACGGAGGAGCTCTGGTGGCCAGTTATCCTTATGACAACAGTAATGGAGGTAGTCATATACAGTGCATCTAAACATGTTGTGATGAAGGATGAAACCACATTAAAACATATTTAAACAAACACATGAATTGAAAATCTGACTTAATTCCAAATTACTCAACAAGGCTATTAAGATATTAAGTGTGAATTGTGCCAAGCATAGGTTGACCAGATTTTCAAAATTCAAAACTGGGACGCACCCGGATTGGGATGGGGGGATAATAATACAATTGTAAAAAGTGTAGGTAATTAAGCACATTGTTATGCCCTCAGTCCATTCATGGCTCATTCACAGATCTTCACAAATCTGTGGTTTTGGAAGCATGTGCTGGGACATGGGACGCAGGGCTCAAAACTAGGACTGTCCCGGGTAAATAGGGACGTCTGGTCACCCTAGCCAAGCAGCTATACGCCATTAACTCTAATCAGACCTAATCACAGTAACCACTGCACAGAATGAACACATCATTTTTCAACAGTTACAATGAAAGTTTCAGGTACTTTGTTGGAAAAGATTTGGTTTTACAAATCTGAGACATAAAGAGAGTATTATTATTATTCATAACTCTTAAAAAAAAAAAAAAAACTCTTAAAAAAAAAAAAAAAAAAACAGAAATCATGTTATTATTATTTTTATTATTTTATTTTTGTCAGTTTGTATTGCTAATTTTTGGACACTGTTGGTAACACATTTTGTCGATTTTCTAAAATGTGTATCATCATTTTAAGAATCAGAGCAGAAAATATGTCATTTTGTGTGTCTTCTTTAGGCAATGAGCTAATTAACGGAGCGAGCGTCAGTCCTGATGACGATGTCTTTGTTCACCTCGCTAAGGTGTACTCCAACAGCCATGCCTCGATGTACAAAGGGAATCTCTGTGCGGACAGCAGACCCTTCTTGGAGGGCATCACGAACGGATACAAGTGGTACGCTCTCTCAGGTAACCACGCGGATAATAGTACATTACTCTTTCAAAAGTGAGGTTTAACTATATGAAGCGTTTATTGTTGCAGGAGGGATGCAGGACTATAACTACGTGTGGGCTCAGTGTTTGGAGATTACTCTGGAAATATCGTGCTGCAAGTTTCCTCCTGTCAGTGAACTTCCTGCCATGTGGACAGACAACAGAAAAGCACTTCTTTCTTATATACAACAAGTCCATTTGGGTTAGTGTGAGAGTCAGAACACAATCTGTGGCCAAGTGTTTTTCTTAATCCTATTTCTCACTTGTTCCTATTCTTCTGATACGTTCAGGAGTCAAAGGTCGTGTATTTGACAGCACAGGTGCACCAGTTCAAAATGCTGTGGTGGATGTTGATGGCCGCAGAAATATTTGTCCTTTTAAAACTAACCAACATGGGGAGTACTACAGACTACTGCTTCCTGGAAACTACACCTTTACTGTGAGTAGATTTGATCACATACTGACCTCTAGTGGCTATGGTTAATGTTAACTGTTGTCACTTTGTTGCTGTCAGGTGACATACCCAGACCATGAGGTCTTGACCAAAACACTGACTGTTCCCTATGGTCCAGACAACTACTCAGCCGTAAAACATGACTTCTTTTTACGAAAATCTACAACAACTCAAAAACCCTCTTCTACAAACTACAACGTCACATGTAACCTCGAAGTGAATGCAGGAGCAGCCAATGTCAGACCACAGCGGACAGCCTTGGCTGTGGGAGTAGGCCTGATCATGGTGGTCTCATATGTGGGTAAGTGAAACTGCTGATGAAGCAGGAGCAGCAGCAGAGTACTCAGGCTTTAAGGTCACACTGCTGGAGTGTGTCCAAGAAACATGAAACGCTCACCAAGACTTCACAGAATTGAAGGTGTATTTGTAACAGTAACATTTGGTTTACTGGCAATCTGGATTAACAAAATGCTCTTGAAGTTCTGTAAAATACAGATAACATTTGAAGTGAAGTATAATGCAGCTTTATGTCTGGTGCGAGGTGGCACTATAAAATACATCAAAGTACTAAACCTGCCTTAACTAGAAGCCTTAAATCATTACATGCTCTTAATCAAATACTAACTTTTTTCTCTCTAAGAAATGTACTAGCAAATATAGTATTGAATGTTTTTATTTTGCTGTGTGCAGGGATCCAACGTTAGTGCCAAATAAGGGCAGTATTTTTGTTATAATCATATTTTTACTTCTTCAATGACATGTGTCATGCTGCCTGCTGTAGACAAACTTATAAGCCTTAAATATCTAATGCTGTTGCACTACAGAGTGTGAGGAAGTGCTCACGAAGTAAAACATTGCTTTGTATATGACCTCAAGAAACCTGAAGTCTCCTCGAACCAAATGCCTTGCAGTAGGATGAAGAAAGATTTTATGATTGCGTTGCCTTGATTTGGTAATCAATAATCTATATTTTTTATAATGTGGTCACTGTGAGCAATACTTTTACGTCATCTTCAATAAAGTTTTTTACTGTAACACCAGGTTTTCATCTGTTTTTTGCTCAGACTTGTTTTCGTTTTAGATAAAAAGGCACATTGTATAAAACACCCTGTAATGACAACCATATTCCAGCAGGAACCAGTGTAGAGTAAAATAAAGTTAATTAAAAGAGAGAATTTATTCAATACATCTTTATTTCAGATAAGGCATCTTTTATAAGAGCATAGAAAAAGTGACTGTTAAATATACTCAAGCCTCTTAAATAACTTAAATAATAGGACATGGAGAATATTTAGCATCACTTTACACCCCAAAAATTATTCTCTACAGATTTCCTGGAAAGAATTAGTATACTTTTAATTTCATAAATAATACAAATACAGTCAATACTCCAGTGCAAAAATATGTATGTACAGCCATATCTAATTTTAATTATATTGATCTAAAAAACGTATTTCTTAAAATTATTTCTCTACTCAATATGGTTCTTTCCAGGAAACTGAAAAATTAGAGGTGAAAAAAGTTAGAAATTGATATGATGTGACAATGTTTTAAGAACTGAGGCAAAATATTTATTTTCAGGAAAAATTATGAAGATGTTGGGCTCCGTTACCATCAGATGCTGCAGTTTAAATAATCATTTAAGATATGTGCAGATTTAAATGTCCCATTTAACACATTCTAAAGCTGAGGTAAAAATCTAGGCTGATTTAGTGCAAACTTATTAGAACTAGCTGAGGTAAGTGAAAATGACAGACTGGATGGGCATCCGGCACACTGGACACAACTTGTTTCTTTTTTTCAGTTTCCTCGCACACACGTAGCAGGACATGAGGTGTCCTGTTCGTCCGTGGACTATACAGCCATTTTTGGGCCGTGACTGACAGATGAGGCAGGGGTCCAGGCAGGAGTCCGGCAGACGACAATCAGCAGACACATTGCGCTCCAGCTCGGGGACAGCAGCTGCAGAGGGAGAGCAGGGGAGAGTTTCTTGAGAGTCTGACGATGAAGGCTGGGAGTCGATCCAGAGCTTCTCCTGCGAGAACGATGAGGAAGAAGTGGGCAGGGAGGAGGACAGCTCCTGGGAATTTGGAGCAGAGCAGCTGGAGTCATCCAGGGACTGAGAGGGCAGAGGGGTTTTTGCCCTTTTACCATCAGGGACGTCAACTCCCTCATTGTCTTCCACATCAGAACCTTCACATCAACATAATTTAACCATCACGAGGGTTCAATGGTGTACATTTCTAAAACAATTATATTTCTTTACCTGGACCTTCTTTTGGCTTTGGAGGGAGCAGTTTTTGGCCTGGATCAGACTTGAAAGTGACCTCCGGCAGCCAGTACTGACGCAAGGTCCAGCAGCGCTGACAGTTCCTTGGGAGAGGTGGATTCAACTCTTCACATTTCCCACATTTCCAATAGTCCTAGAAACAAACCCACAACATTAAAAACCAAATAATTAACCACAATGTTAAGGTGAACCACATCTCAGTGATTAAAATAAAAAAATAGTTCAGTTAATACTAGAGGTGTAGCGTAAATAGAACTATAATATAAGAGTCTATATTAAGTATGAAATAAAAACAAATGCCATTATTTACAATAATAGTAATTCATATTTTTGCTGTTTTTCTTGGTCATCAATAATAACATGAAAATGTTCATTATTTTAAGAATTGTGATGAATCGAACCGAATGGTGAGATGTGAGAATTGTTACATCCCTAGTTAATACCCAATGTTTATCAAACCCAAGCACTGCCGTCTCTTTACATTTACATTTTAGTCATAACTATATTCTCAAGAACTTACAGCTTGACTGATTTCTGTGTCTTCATCAAAAGAGTCTTCATCTTCAGCCTCAAAGATTGTAACCTCGTAAACCTGAACATTCACAATAAGGTGTTAAGCACGCCCATGTGTATAATTGCATGTGCACTAATAATGAAAGTGACCTGATCATCTCCAGACAGCGAGGCATCATCTTCCTCATAGTTTTCTGAATCAATGGACTCAACCTCAAATTCGACACTGAAGTTGTCGCTGTCAGAGTCTGACGCTGGAATTGTGACCTCAGATCTCTCGGACTTAAGATTAAACACATTTAACGTAAGTATTAAAACAAAAACAACACAGAAAACATGATTTACTTTGAAGAATAAACGAGACTCACGGTGCTATGAGATTCGGATGAGCGGCTACTGTGTCTGTCTCGGCCCCCTCCTAATCCACCAATCACACACCACGACAGACTCTCATCAAACGTCAAAGAGTAGCTGTCGGATCTCCTCCTCTTCTTCCCTCCCTCTTCCTCCTCCTCCTCCTCCTCCTCCTCAGACTCGTCTTCCACCTCAGCAGCGTCTGCGCTTTGAGAAGGACCTGCAGGTTCCGAACGTGTGCATGTTAAATATGGTTACAGCCCAAAAGGTGTGGCCACTTGATGAAAAACTCACCTGGATCCCCGCTCAGCAGCCTCCTCCTCCTCCTCCTCCTCCTTCCCCGCCTCCGCCTGCTTCTGTCCAGAGACGATGTGCAACTTCCTGTCTCTGCCTAAAAGAAACACACCAGAATATATTTAATAACAATCATAGAATAAAAAATACAAACAAAACATTGAAATGAATCCGTTATCTGACTTTGAAAACTATGTCAGCCTTTTGCCTGTACGTGTACCTCTGTGGCTTTGCTGGCCTCGCTGCTGCTTTGCCCGTCACTTGATAAAGACTCTACAAGCAAGAACAGAGCGAAATGTTGAAACGTATCTGTGTATGAAACTCGATATTAAACGTACAAGGAGACAAATACTAGTAATAGAATAGGAAGAATTAGACTGAACTTGAAGATAATGCCTGGAATGTAAAAAGGCCAAAATATTACAGTAACTAAACAATCTTACCTTGGCTCTTCACAACAATCAGGTTCTTGGTGAGCATAGCAAACAAAGCACTGTTAAAAAAAACAAAAACACACACATAGTGCACAATAATTAGCTAAATTAACCACAATTTAATTCCATTGTTTAATAGTAATAATTAGCGTACCGAGGTTCTTTGACTGAGAAACTATCCACACCCAGGACTCGCCCGAGTGCATCTTGTGCACAGTGGACAATGTGTTGCTGCTTCTGGTCGTACAGCTGCTTCTGCATGATGTACTGTCCGAGATAAAACATCACCTGTGGGAAGAGAAAAGATACTTCACTGAGCCACTTGTTTTCATCTTAAACCGGTTACATTTGTGGGCCCTTATGCGTTACTATCTTGTATATTTTCTATAGAATTGCCATGACTTATTCATGCTGTGCAGACTTAGACCAGGAATACGTGAATGAAAATGTGAAGAAAACCGCATCATCAGGGAGATCAGGGGCTCAGGTTAAGCTTTGAACTGCACATGTATGAATGTCGCTTAATATGACAAAACTGTACCTCTTTCATGGTGAAAATCTCTTTAGTGGCACCAGCGAGTTGTAGTAATGACTGAAACTCTACCTTTGGTCTGACCTAAACACAGAAAGAGGCATGACAGTTTGGTTTTTTGCTTCTTCCTGAACATCCAAACAGTACAAGGTGATATTGACAAAAATGAATCTCTCGATATTCTTTTGGAGTATCCTGATTTAGCAATGGTCATACAACATTATGTCAAACCAACAGAAATGGGTCTTTACACGTATTAGGTGAAGTATAATTATTAGACAGATGTGAAATTTCTGTAATAATATACCCTCATTTGAAAGTGAACAACATTATTTTTCATTATAAGCAGCTCTTTTAGCAGCATTTTTAATACAAACGATATACTCAATATTCAAATTTTGCCAAACTTCAAAACAACATTCATGAAATTATCTGCAATTCAATATAATGCCCTTTCACAATACGTAAAAGTCTAAGTCAACAATAAGGATCTCTCACCAGTTTAGTGTCATCAGGAGTGTCCGAGCTGAAGTCCTTCTCAGATGACATGGTTAAACTATTGTTTCTGCGGATGAAAGAATTTACTTTAATAATCACTACAACTTCAACACTACTACACAACTTCACTACAACAGTCACAATTCAAGCTCTTGATATTGAAAATATTCAAACATCTTCAGTCATTCAAGGCAATGCAATTTTGTCACAATAATGTATCCCCTAGAGACATCTTTATAATCATTGAAATGTCATTTAAGATGCCAATACTGACATTTGACAGCTTTTGCCTGTAAATGACAGGGGCATTCTGAAATGAAGCTGAGACCGAGTCAGATTTCAAAAGGTTTTACTCCAAGAACAAGACCCAACATTTTAAAATAAAATATACTTACGTGTGTCAAATCTACAAGCAGCTCATCATGTCAAGTAAAAGGATAAAGTGCAAAGAGAGGAGAGAGGCTGCAGCCCTTATATTGCCTCAGACATGTCGGGACTAGACCGAGCTACACTGCCTTTCCTCTGACTGGGGCCTATCACCACTGAGTCAGCTGGAGGAGGACAGAGTGTTACAACTGTATTCGTTGATTTAATCATGTGTTAACATGCCAAGGCTAGTCTTTGGTGACTCATCAAAATATAAGAGGAATTTAAATAAACTGCCCAAAATAAAAACAGTACTTTGTGATGTCAGCAAACGTGGTAAAGGGAACTAACAAATCCTGATGTCACAGATCACTTTGCTAACTGTTAGCTACATTACCAGGGCGCTCATGTACATAACAGCTACATTATAAACCAGACGCCGGGCTTAGCAATGGCTGGAATCTCTAAGAGATGAGATAGGGAAAAATACCGAAAGCAAAAGCAAGAATCACACGAGAATTATCTACAAACTGAACCGTGAATGACAAAAATCGGACAAGAAAAATGGGGCATAGGTCTGATGGAATTTTAGGATCAAGGGCACTTCAAGGAATGCTCTGCAGAATTTCACTGATAAAAGTCAAAGTAATGTTTATGCATTCCTGTAGGTGGCGCTAGAGCACCAATCATAACGGTTGACACTTTATTGTAATCAGTGTTGGGAGGTGTACAAATGATTCAAATTTCAATCCAATCAGATGCGAAGTGTGTTTGCGCCGGAGTTATTCTTATGTGTTTGTGAGCATTAATTGCGCCCCTGCTGGCCAATAGTGAAAAATACACAATATCTGTAATGCACTATTTTTGGGCGTGACATTTCATTGAAAAAACAGGAAATGAAGAGTTTTTCTATGGTGTGCCAAACAGCATGTCTGTTATGGAGAAGTCCAAGACAGGCATGTTCAGCCATATTCTGTACAGTTGCCATGACGATAATGTCACAAAGCACCAACGTTCCGCCAGGGAAAAATCCCAAGTTTGAAGACGAATCTCGAATAAAATAGAAAAAAAGACCAAGGAATACCGAAAGCATTAGCAATCATCACACGAGAAATATCTACAAACTGAAACTTGAATAACGAAAATCGGACAAGAAATGCGACCTGTGCGAACAGTCAAAAAACGGGAACAAAATGGAAAATAGTGAAATAATAAAAAAACACAAGAACAATAAGTGCCTGCATTCCATTGCAGTCTCTCAATAAGCATAAGGGGATTCTTCTGTAGTGGGGTTTGTACTAAGAGGATTCAATGTGATAAATTAGATCAAATATACATTTTTATGTCACATGTCCAGTCATCCTCTGCATAACAACCTTTGGGCATATTGACTTTGCGTTTGACTGAAGCGTAATAATGACTAGTTCACAAACAGATGACACACACACAGACTGAGTCAGCTACCGCACACACACGCGTGCGCGCGCATACACGCACACACTCAGAGACACATGTCCGGACTTGTCCCCGCTTCAGTAAAAGCAGTTGTATGGCCGCAGCTCTTTCGTCGCGTAAATATTTATTTTTAAATTTAAACTCTAAATTTAGCAAACTTAAAAATCACGATAAACAAGTATAATTATTTGTTGGCCATAATTAGTAGCGCCATATAATCACATATTACACTACACGCACACAAATGCTCAGAGCAGTCTAAACATATGTCCTGAACTTCACAACCCGATTGAATGCGTTTCCATGAACAGCACTGCACTTTATCAGATCAAGAGCAACATATCAACATAGTTACTTTTTAGAGAAGGATGTTTCTTTTACTTACCAAGTGTGAAAATGATGGAGATCTACACAGAAGGGTCGCGTGTCGTTTAGCGTAACCCCCGGTTAATCTGGGTGAAACCCGCTGGAAAACACGAGGTCTGCGGCCTGCGGAGTTGGGTTAGCCTCTAGTTTAGCTAACGATTAACGTTGGCTCGTAGCATAAACATGTTAATCCTGTGTTCTTGAACGAGTTCTCCATTTTGTAAATAAAATCTAACCACAGAGCGTTCAATGCTTACTTAACTGTCTTAATGTGGCATTATCACGAAGTTACGCCTAACAGTTAAACCAAACGTTAGCATCAGCATCTAGCAACCGTGTTTACGTCCTCAGCGCTCAATGTTTGGAACAGCGACCTCTACGACAAAGTCAGGCACGACAGGCAAACTCGACAATAAAATAAAGCAGAGAATAAAGCTCATGATGCTGCCTCATAACAGTAATAAAGAGAATGATTATGATTGATTGCAAATACTTTATTCACGATACTAGGTTTGCCTAGATATTTTATGCTACTAGACTCCAATTTAGGAGTCAATGAATATTCAATGTCACTTTTGGTTTGGTACCAATATAATATAATAAAAATATAAAATAGAAATAGGCTTTTTTACAAATACAATAGACCGTATAAGTGCCATTTCCATTGTCTCATTTAATTTGAAAATAGGACTCTAGAAATGCCACCTCCATCTCTACATCTCTACAGAACCAATACCGCTACCTCATTGTCCAATGTAAAATAATGAATGAATACTGCTGGAAAGATCTTTTATTTTTATCTGCACAAACATTAGAATACGATAAGAAAAACATGTTTAGGACTGTAATTCATAACCAAGAGGATCAAATCCCCGGTCCAGCAATGCAAGAGAGGACTCGCGCAGCTTTTGAAGGAACCGTCTTAAATCTTCTTTTGAGAAAACCTTGGGAAAAACAGGATAGAAAATAATTTAATGTAATAGCAGTTTAACTTAATCAACTTTGTTTAGTGGCTATTGGAAAGTATGGAAACTTTCACTCAATCTTTTTCCCAAATGGATAGCACTATTGACCTTATTCCACCCGCCCACTTTTGTCTCTTTTTACCCCGGATCAGCACTTCTGTTGTAATGACACTTCCGGTTGAGCAGGAACTCCGTTCACTTAAGTGGAGAACGAGGGAAAAGTCTCACTGCTAAAATATGCTATAAAGTAGATGTGACCAACAAGTCAACAATGCACCGATTCCCTGGGCGGCCTGAAAACCATTTTTTTTTAAGTCTGTGTAAAACTTATTTTCTCTCAAGGTCGGCAGCTCTGGGTTACTAATACAACCAGGAGGAGGATTACGTCGTATGGCGGCGCCAGGACAGGTTTCTGAAATAAGGTGAATATTGCGCAGCTATAATATTATCATAAATCAAGTTGTTCATTTCTTACCTGGTAAAGGCGATGCTGATCCGAGGAGATGATGTCAGCAAGTCGTAGAGCCTCTTGATGCCTAGAGGAGGTCTGTAACACACTCAGCAACAGAAAACTCAGACGAGGAAGGCAAAGGGAACGCAGTGCTGCCATCTGGTGGCTGCGCTCTGAATCCTGTTCCGCATCCTATAACAAGTAACAAACTTGCATAAACAAAACTGCCTGTAGGTCAAATTCATTATATACATGCAAAATACGTTATGCAGTAAAAAACCTGTCGATTGTCGACCATCCATCCTCCATCAACAAACAGCAGCACATTGTAGATTCTTTCTTTAACATCTTCAGTGAGAACATCGAGGCGGCAGGACCAAGCAGTTAGCGCAGCCTTTAGGGGAGACAATATATATTACTATCAAGTAGTGACATCAATCAATACAGCTTTCATTTATTCACACATTGTGTTATTCTATTATTACATTTGCAACGCTCAAACGCATCCTATGCACAGCTGCTTTCAAGCAAACGTCTTGAATACCTGGTATTCTTTCTCCTTCATTTCATTTGCCACCTTCTCAGTGAATTTGGCCTCAGGGGCAGGCGCTGGCTTTTGGGGAGTAGAGCTACTATGACTGAACCAATCCGTGAATGCTTCATGAGCTTCCTGTGATAAAAACAGCAACAAAATGCATTCAAATAGTCATAATTTGTGACATTTTGTTACACTGTTCATATCAAAGAACTAACCAGGTAGGCTCTAATGCACAGGTGTTCCCTGATCGCATTCTCATCCTCAGCTGGCATTGTGTCACTGACTCCCGTCCACTGGCTGTAAATCCTTTTCATTGAATCTTCTGGGACTTTGGAAAACACTGCTTTGGCACCATCATGCTTCTGCAGAGCTAAGACACCAAGAGACAAAGTTATAAGAAACAAACAGGGGATCTCACTTTCATCAAAGCTGAATTAAGTTCATACCCAGAAACTTCCTCATGATGGCATTGGACTGCTTCAGGGCCTCAGCTCGGTGAGCAGGATCAAACAATAGCCAATCAATGACATCGATCTTCTTTTGATCCTCCTGTTAAACATCAGTGAAATCCTATGATGCGCTTATAATGGAATGGCATTCTGGTCAATATCTAACCCTACTAAATCTGCAAATATCTAAATTTTCTGTCCACCAGGGCAACTACCAACCCGTCTAGAGTTGCAGTTTATAAAATTAACAATACAATCTGGTTTGGTGTTAGGGTCCGTCATGAAACTCGTAAATGGGAAAAAGATCCACACATCCAAAAGGTGTAAGGCGCATGTTTGAGTTGTAATCTACATTGCGGCTCCAAATCTCAAGTCCAAGACTCAGAATCAAAAGTACTTTTATTCATCCCAAGGGGACATTATTTGTTTCACACATGCAGTCGACCAGCAGAAGTATAAAATACTATAAATTTGTCTTCTGTGCTGGTAATGATTTGACTCGCAAATTCAGGACACCAGAGCGCTTCATCTTAAAGCCACAAACCACTCTATTGAAGACAGTGAGGTGGAGGTTCTGAGCAGGGAGAAAAGATGGTTTGAAAGCGGAGTGAAGGAGGCAATCTTTGTTTAAAAAAAAAAAGAAAAAAAAAAGAGAATCCTTACTTAAACCCGAAATGGAGGTTTAAGATTCAACCTTCCAGTCATGTATAATAGTGTCTTGAACCCCGGGAGACGCCTGGGCATTCTGATGCTAATCAGGTAGTCAGTAAGGAGGGAGCAAAAGTCAAGTGTACAATAGGATGCAGATGGCCCATCTCAGGGTATACAGGGGATATAAAGTTCCCAGACTTGTTTCATAGATTGAGAATGACTCTTGGATCAGAGTCTAAACGTTTTGAGTCCAGATGTCCAGATGACTACAACTGCATCATTTACTACACTACACTAGTAAAGAGATAATACATTTACATGTTCATCCACACTGAAAACAACCTCTTCTTGCAGCATTTTCTTGGCCTCTGAACATTTTTGTTGCACATTTTATATACATATATAGGTATAAGTATTTGTGCCCCTGGAACTTTTTCCACATTTTGTTACATCAAGACCACAATCTTAAATACATTGTATTGGCATTTTTTGTGAAAGAGCAACACGAAGTGGATTCTTACGATTCTCTTCGAGAATCCATCTTATTAGGCTCTCACCTCGTTTGCAGTCCTCAACAGAGGAATATTTTAATATATTTATGGAAATATTGCTGTAAACAAATAATTTTTGTTCTAAAATAAGGATCAAATCCATTAAAAAATGTATAGAACACATAATAAGAGTCTTTGGGGGGGAAAGGGAAGTTTGATGGGGCTATAAGTCATCGTGTTTAGATATAAGTAGCTTTAGCCTATAATATGATTCTTCTTTATTTGTGAGGATGATGTGTTTGGAGTGTACAGCGTTTTGCTTTTATGTTTCTAAATTCTGTTAATTGACAATGTCAATAAACCTTTTCTGATTCTGAAAAAGTTCAGTTTTGGTCTGGGTCAGACCAGAGCACCTTCTTCCACACGTTTGCTTCTGGAAAACTGCATACAGGACTTCTTATGGCCATTTCTTCTTGCTGCTCTTCCATAAAGGCCAGATTTGTGACTAATAGTTGTCCTGTGGACAGATTCCCTGTCCACCTGAGCTGTGGATCTCTGCAGATAAGATAGGCCTCTTGGCTGCATCTCTGGTCAGTGTTCTCTTTGTTCGGCCTGTAAATTTTGGTGGACGGCCATGTCTTGTAGGTTTGTAGTTGTGCCACACTCTTTCCATTTCCGGATGATAGATTGGACAGTACTCCGTGAGATGTTCAGAGCTTGGGAAATCTTTTTATAACTTAACCCTGCTTTAATCTCTTTCTCCCTGACCTGTCTGGTGTGTTCCTTGGACTTCATGATGCTGTTTGCTCCTCAACATTCTCTTAACCAACTTCTGTTTCCTTCACAGAACAGCTGCATTTGCACTGAGATTAGATTACACACAGGTTGACTCTGTTTAATCATTAGATCAACATTCAATCTTTCAGCAATCATCTGGAAATTTCTGACAGCAATTGGCTTACTTTGTGGCCCTGACAAAGCAAAATATGGAAAAGTTCCGGGGGTATGAATACTTTAGCAAGCCACTGTATGTCTCAACTGTTGACATACCTTTGTAGTTCCAGTCTCCAATGTGTGGCTGTGGTGAGTAAATTCAGTTTCATCTCCCTCTCTTACATTTTCAACAACAAGTTTGGTAATTGCAGTTACATCTAGGCCTGAAAAACAAAGTTATTTTTGTATCCTCTCACCTTCAAGTGGCTTATCAGAGTGCATTTTACCTGCGTCAGTGCCAAGTTCAAGGCAGCGAGGTCTAAGCTCTGGCTGGGTGATGGTTTCTAAAAATGAAGCATACTGCACTGTAGCAAGGTCAGATGGAAGTTGGCTGACATAGCTGGCCACAAGGTCAATTTGCAGATCACGAATCAGCAGGGACACATAAGACGTCAGCACATTCACACACACCTCCTCCTACGAAACATCAGTAAAATATAGTTAGGTATGGGCAATACCATTGCGTTTGATTGTTCTAGCAGAACATGAAAGTAGATTCATTTGCAATGAACTGTACCTTAAGTGCTAAACCAAGAGAGCGGAAAAATAAAATGACATGGGTCATAAAACGCAGCAGATGAGAGGGTAGGGGTTTGGCAGCTGTCAACCATTCAGAAAACTCATCCAAAAGACCTGCCAGGAGACATTTTCAAGTTTTCTCATCAGAAATACATTTATTAGCTGGTGAAAATGGTGACAAACCATCCAAATCTCCAAGAATGATAAACTTCTGAATAACGTGGTAATGCTCTTTGGTCTCATCAAGAACTCTCTGTTCATAGAAACACATGGGCAGTTTAGGCAAGGGGCAAGTTTGAAAACTTTTTTTATTTTTTATTTTTTTTAAATACCTTAGACTCAGAGGCTTGGAGTTCCTCAAATACTTTTTCCATTGTCCAACTGAGACAACAAGAACAACAGAGAGAACTTTAACTATACATTTTGTAAATCAGAGGAAATTTAACAAAGATTTTAGGCTGAAATGTGACATTTTATGGCCCATACATACTTGGCCTCAAGGTATTCACGTGGCAACATCTCCACCTCCTGGTGAGCCATGCCTGACGACATCAAGTCTTTTTCCACCAACGAGTCAACCATCACTCTGAAGTGCGCCCATACATAATCTTCCCAGGACTCACATACTGCCAGGAGCTAAATGTAAAGCATTTTTAAACATCTAAAAATGACACAGTATCACTCATATCAGTTGAATTTGAATGATTACCGGTTTCAAATTCCCACTTAGGCTGGCATAGATTGCTTTCTCGTATCTGTTTATTTGTTCCTGTAATAAAATTTAAAAATAGTACAAATTGGAAAAAAGTATTTCTCACAAAAATAAATGAATATGAATTTAACTCAAGAATGAAAGAAGGTAATAGAATGAAGTGCAGTACCTCTTCAGCCATCCTCCAGCAACACGCCTTCCAGATTCCCCTTTGGGGATTTCCTTCAACAGGTTGGAGTTCTAGATTAACTAGAAATTGTAGATAATATTGTAATAGTAGTAACAAAAAAGATCACTGTAGGTGTGATGATCTTTAATATATATTAATATGCAATACCTGAGGTGAGGTTTGGGTCATGGTAGAGATTCCATCCTTCCAAAGTAGCTGCTCTCCAAGCCTGACCACAACGCTTACACAACCTTTGAGCCTAACAAGAGAAAAACATGGCACCCAGATCAGACCGATGCTTCATCATCATCATCATCATCATCATCATCATCTCTATCGCATGCATGGGTTTCAGAGTGTCGCAATAGCAATTGACAATATTTCATCAACAGTTGATGAAAGAGTTGAACTCTTCCAATATTTTGCACAAAGTCATCTTTGCTGATGATACAAATTTATTTCTATTTCATAAAAATCTACAGTATCTTCAAGCACTTGTAAATGGTGAACTGGAGAAAGTAGACGCTTAAATTATTGTTAAATACCAACTAAATTAATTCATTAAATTTCTTTCAAATATAAATTGTAAAAATTCTGACAATCTCAGATCACAATAAACAGCTATTGAAATATTAGACAACATAACATTTCTTGGACTCCAAATTGGGCATCTGTTCCGGATGGGGAGGTGTTTCGGGCATGTCCCACCTGGAAGAGGCCCGGGGAAGACCCAGTACACTCTCTCTCGGCTGGTCTGGGAACACCAGACCAGCCTATATTGGGCCGGGTTTAACAGTCGCTCTGCTCCCCTTTTCTATAAACTTAAGCTTCAGAAACTCACTGAGTGCAAAGCATTTCATAATGCCTGTGTGATTTTGTTTTAGACTCAAAGAGCGCTGTTGCACTGTCATGTGCCGTTGTGTACCTGCGCTGACCGGCGCACGACTCTGCCTCCGTTTACATTCGACTCGAGGCTACGCCACGGGGTGGGCGGGGAACCTGTGCTCGCGCTGAGACTACATCACGCGTTTGGCGGGGGAGGCAGATCGCTCTTCGCGAGGGTGGGGCCAAATCTCAAACTAAGCCGTCTGCACTTCCGGGTTTGTGTGCGGGTCCAAGTTATGGGTGATATTTTATCATGTTAACTATCATGTTATGGGTGTTGCACAACGCTTATTATCAACTATGCCCTTAGGGTTGACTATGAAACAGGAAAAATAGCATAATATAGAATCTATAAAAAGAAAACTGAAATTCGAGCTACTAGGAAAATATAGTGAACCCCAAAACCCCATATTGCTCATGGCTTCCATATGACGCAAACTTTTCATTATGTTCATTAGCCCTTGTGTAAACCAGAGGGGACAGCGATTTTGCAGTTGAGGGCCACATTCTCACAGCCCATTCTCTGAATATTATTAAATCTTTGTTAAAAACCTTTTTGTTTACACAGGCTCTTAACACAAGTTGAGCAGAACATTTTATAGCATTATTTTACCTTGTTTTTACATGTCTTGTATGTTGTATTGTATTTTACATTGCCTTTGTACAGCACTTTGGCCCATTGTGGTGTTTTTAAATGTGCTTTATAAATAAATCTTTTCTTACTTACTATATCTTTGTGTTCATCTACTTTCATTTAAGAGAAGATGTAACATTCCGATTTCCTAGAAGATACTGTAATGCGTATGACCTTTATGTAGCCGTGTGTGTATTTCAACATACCTTTAGTAGGTACCATAGTCAGCAGATACTGTGCGTAGTCTTAATGTAAAAAAATTGTTTCATTAATATTACGAATAATCCCATGGGCCTCACTTATAAACTAAGGACAGCGTCAGGGGTGCCCCATTTTCACCCATTTTAATTATGTGGAGTGTGTAATGTTTTTTACTGTGTATCTTTTGTAATAAAGCATTGTAATATGAATTTGCAGGGGCGCTCAAAATGGCAACAAAAGGAAACTGAAACTCATGAATACAACTTCTATGTATACCTACAAAGCCTGTTAGTTGCTATGTGTTACGTCTAAGCAATAACAATTTGTCTTCATACCTCCTCAATCATTCCCGCTCTAATGAGAGTGAACAAGTTCTTGAGCAGTCTAGCGTCATCTTCTCTGTCCAGGTCTGCCAGAGGACGTTGCTGACGGAAAGGTGCATCGGGATCCTGATAAAATACAGAAACAACTCCAAGATATCACACATAATTCATTTCTGTGCAATGCCATGCCTTACCAGCTCAGTAACTAGTGGAACAGTCATTGAAGCTCCACTCTTTCGCCTCATCTTTAACACATGGAGTGTGTTCTCCCTTTGGTGTTGACACAAAGATTTTGGTTGTTTTAATGGCATACCATGATATGTTCTTACAAGGCAAAAAGAAAAACATACCAGCAAACATTCTTTGCATAGTATTCAATATTGTCAGAAAAGTCTCCAATTTGATCTTTGGCAATGCTTTCTAACCAGTCAACCACAAGCTGTAAAAAACCAAAACACATTACTGAAGCATGGAACGCATCGGCAAAAATAGCCCAAAAGACCCCAGTCTGACTTTACCTGACTTTGCCGTATTACGGCATCTCGCTGAAACAGAAGCTTAACCACAACTTTCTCACTCTCACTCGGAACCTAAAAACAAATAGTCTTACTACAGTACAAAGGTACGGTAAAGGTAGGAATTGACTATAAATGCTGCATGTTGGTTGTTGCAAAAACTATAGTTTGAAAATTACAAGCAGTGCAAGTGTCACAAAAATCTTCAAATCATAGAAAGAGTTACTTACACCTAGATCCATCATTATGTCATCCTCAAGTGCCAACTGGACCCGATCTCTGATAAAAACACACAATACTGGTAAATTATAAAAGACTAGGATTTGGTAAAGTTCAACAAACCTGTAGAGTGAGGTAATGAGCCTCCAGGTGCAACTTTCCTGTTGCAGCAGCCACCTTACTCCTGCTGTTTTACTGTTCTGACCCGCTCGGAGAACCACAGACTGAAGCACATCCACCTGCAGCAAAAATTATTAGAGGTGCAATACCAACCAAATATTTAAGTACACAAAAACTACAACCTTGTCCTGGCAGATAGCTTGATAGTCCTCCAATAAGTCAAATACAGCAGACAAAGAATGTTTGTGGAAGGAACCAAGAAAATCACAAAACAAACTGGCAGCAGCTGAAAACAAACACAAAATATTATAAAAGTAACTGAAAAACACACGCGCTCACTTGACAGTACGCACTGCATTTACCAGTCTCTCCAGGGTCATCCTCCTTTAGCAGGGCAGAGCTCAGATTTGTAATATCATCTGTAAAGAAACTCGTGTTGTCCAATCCAGACACAGGGGAGATGTACATGCTATTGGTCCAATCACTGTCATCTAAATTCTTCAAATACAACACAGTAATGTTTTCACCTGTGTCATCATCTTCCTGTTCATTGTGCTGCGTTTATCTTACCAAACTGCTGAGGGCACCTCTGGGTGTGTGCGTGTATCGGGGGGTACGACTTCCAGGAGCCCAAATGGAGGATACCCTAGGAGTTACTGAAAGAAACAATTCAAATGAATGATGCTTGGAACAAAAATAGTATGATATGAGTTTAAGACGTACCAGCCTGCCTAAACAAAGAGGCTGGGGTATTCTTCAGGTGGGATCGAGCTGGCGTTACTGTTGAAGCAATAGGGCTGCCAGGAGATGGGACTTAACAAACACTCAGGAAAATGAATAACAAGCATTATTAACCAGCATTTCTCATTAATAGAAGAGCCTAAGGTCCCTTTATATTCTAAAAGCAAGTAAACTATTAATTAGCTTCACACAGGGGGAAAAAAAAAAAAATCATACCCATTGTAGTATCATAAACATTTAAAAGTAACTATACTGTACAGAAAAAAGGCTGCTTAAAGACTAAACATAGGTAATAAGCAATATTTGTACTCCACAAAGTAGAGGCGATTATTCAGAGTATCATATGAATATACAGTAGAAGCTATATGGCACCAACAATATGTAATCACTATCACATATTCAAGAGATAAAACACACTTAGAAAGGATACAAGCCACTTTTTTCCTTCTTCGGAGGGCCGCAACTGTCACTTCATCATCTCGGACTACTGGAGAGGGCAGCTCATTCTGGCCCCTGAAAGACAAACAAGTCCTAAACATTACCGCTTTCTTTACATTATAACAATGTAATCCATACAAAACTAACATGTAAATTAACTGCATTAGCATAGTTAGCACAAGCTAGCAAAATCAAGTGCGTACGCTGACATGAAACAGGCCAGTGGGGACATCATAACACATCTGCCATCTGCAGATAAAGGCGTAGTTGTGCTACAAACATAAATTATTCATTATAGTAAGTTATATATGTACCAGTCCATTATGTTTCTGTTCCCGCTTCACGAGGTTTTACAAAGTCCTCTGTCGTGTTCTTCGTGTGTGTTTTTTAAACACAGTGTGCGTTTGTAGTGTAGTGCGCCATCAGGTGGACTAAGTGTGAAACGTCCACAAATAAATGTAAAATCTGCTGGTGTTGGTCCAAAGAATAAAATAACCTGCATAGACAATAGCTGGCCTTTGTAATGCTTTAAATTACTTGGCATTATAGACTTTGGTTTCTATTAAATTCCGTCTTTGTTATCGGTCGAGACGTTACCGATGCAGAGGAGGGCGCTGTTGCACTGAACGTGCACATGAAGCGGTCGTGCCAGCCTGCCCTGAACAGAGGAAACGCGTAACGGGGTTTTGATCAACTCCACAGCCTTTACTCCAGTGCGGAACTTCTATATGATTGCACTGGACTGGTCTTGGGTCACGTAGTTTGGGTGGGAGTCATTTGTTGGAAAAATACACGGGAATCGCTGAAGTTCTAAGCTGCGTGGGAGAGGAAAAACTGGACTGGTTGAGGAATGAAGACCCCAGGTATTTTCTCTTTTTTTTGCCTGGCAAAAATGAACAATCAAGTCCATTGAGTGTATGAAATAGCCCATTGTCGTGTAAAGTTGACACGTTTATTCAGGCCACTGTGTTAAATGCGTGAGTCTGAGGGGAAACCCGTCACCCCAGAATCCAGCATAACTTTGTTGATTTTTTTTTTTTTTAAACCTAGAATTTGCAAGAGGGTTTGATCAGGGTTTGATATTAACTATGATCACATTGCTGATTTGACTTTACACTGGTGTAAAGTTTATGCAATAAAACAGTTGCTTATCTATATTTATTGTTTTGCTATGTTTTTTTCTTTTAGCATGAAGACACCACAGTTGAATTGAAACTCATTGGCAAACAGAACCATGGCTGAGGGCATGATGAATTTCTCAGCCAACAAGCGACTTATTGCTGGCCTGTTGGTCAACCTGCTGTCTTCAATCTGCATCGTCTTTATCAACAAGTGGATCTATGTTCATTATGGTTTCCCTAATATGACTCTAACCCTGGTTCACTTTGTGATCACTTGGCTGGGACTTTACATGTGTCAGAAAATGGACATTTTTGCTCCAAAGAGCCTTCCAGTTCGCAGGATAGTGTGGTTAGCTTTAAGCTTTTGTGGCTTTGTTGCCTTCACCAACCTTTCCTTGCAGAACAACTCCATTGGAACATACCAGCTGGCTAAGGCTATGACTACGCCTGTAATCATCTTCATTCAGACCACATACTACAAGAAGACCTTCTCTTCAAAGATTAAACTGACCTTGGTTTGTTGTTCAAAACATTTTATCATTGTTCTTTAGTATACAAAAACAATGCTAACAAACCATGTTTAATATTCACTAGGTGCCTATAACGTTAGGTGTAATACTGAATTCTTACTATGATGTGAGGTTCAACTTGCTTGGGACAGCGTTTGCCTCTTTGGGTGTCCTGGTGACCTCACTGTACCAAGTGGTAAGTAAATCACTGCCATGATACATAATGAATACATTAAATATAACAAGCTTCTCTTTCTCTTCTAGTGGGTGGGAGCAAAACAACATGAGCTCCAAGTGAACTCCATGCAGCTTTTATACTACCAGGTAAGAGAAAATCAGAAATCTTCATATAGAAATGTATATGTGCAAAATTACCCTATTAAATACACAAAGATGCTTTTTTGTGAAAGGATTTTTCCGATTAATTCAAGCATGCACATTGAAGGTTGAATGATTATTTTAAAACTAATGTTTCATAATTGTATTATGATTACATATTTCTTAGTAAAACGATGATAATTTGATTCTTTGTAGTACAATATATTTACCAGTGGTGTTACATTGATGTTTTAGGCTCCACTGTCATCAGCCTTTTTGCTCTGGATTATTCCATTTTTTGAGCCACTCTCTGGTGGAGGGGGAATATTCGGACCCTGGTCTCTTCCTGCACTGGTAAATCTTCACTAGTTTTGACATTGATCCATATGTTCTTGTATAATCTCTGTTGTGTTTATCTGGACTAGGCAACTGTGCTGCTCTCTGGTGTTGTGGCATTCCTGGTCAACCTTTCCATTTACTGGATCATTGGAAACACCTCAGCTGTCACGTATCCTTTTTAAATTTTTGGTAAATCATCTATTTTTATGTTTATTTCTCTTTTCTGTAGCTGTAATTCTTAACATAGCTTTCAAGTTACAACATGTTTGGTCATTTTAAATTCTGCATTACTTTGGTTGGAGGTTATGTTCTTTTTCAAGACCCGCTCTCAGTCAACCAGGTCAGTGCTACTGCAACCTTATTTTGCTTATATGAAATTGATTTTTTAACTATCTCTCACTGTGTTGTTATCAGGCCCTTGGAATTCTTTGCACCCTGGCTGGTATTCTCTCCTACACACACATAAAGCTCACGGAACAGGAAGAAGGGAAAAGCCGCTTGGCTCAAAGGCCTTAGCTTGAAATCCAAGATGAGGATAAATAAAAATATACTTCTGCCTTTTGATGCCTAATGCACTAGAATCAGACAAATCAGTTTTTGTACAAGTTTAACTTTATAGAATGTGCAACACTTTTTAAAGTTTTAATTTAAACTAATTATACCATTTAAACAAAGCAAACAATGTGAGAATTGATGTACATTCAAAAGCCCAGTACTTCAATCAAAATGAAAATGCCCTAGCTTGATTCGGTTGCTTAAGACTGTAAACTGTCTGGAATTTATGGTAATTAAAATGGCAGTTTCCAAATTGTGAGTGTGCCAGACAGTCTATGGCCAGGCCCCAAGAGTAATAACAGCAATGGTAACATTTTATTTAGTCTTTTATAAAATTACAATTTTGTCAAAACAAGCATTATTTTGTTGTTTTACTGTAATTATTTAATTGATTATATATATATTTTTAAAATGTGCCCTGTTTGTTTTTTCAGCGCCAAGCTAGATTTTGTTTTAAATATAATAAATTACAATCTTGGCTTTTATTTTTTTTTGTCATATGTAAGTGCTTTGAATAAAAATGTAAAGGCTTATGCATCTGTAATAATACTGACATCGCCAACATGAGCATTTGAACAAGTTCCAACTGTGGATCGCCGTAGTCCAACTTCCACCATCACGCCAGGTCCAAGGTACATTTTAGTCAGGCATATTTTACAGCGGTCTTGCGGGTCCTTATTTGTGTGTTGTTCTTTTTTCCTTATCCGATGTTTTGCTTCGAAAAGAAGGTAAACTGCCTCATACGGTGGCTATTCATTTTGAGATTACAAGGGCTGTAGCGAACTCTATTATGATAAAACGCTGTATGGTCGTATTTGAGGACATAACCGCGCCCTATACTGTATTTTCGGGCTGTCAAAACGAAATGATTTTCGTTTACTTAACGGAAGTAGCTTAGCAGTTCTTCCAACAGGCTTTCCACTGGTGCTAATGCTAATGCTAAACGTGGTTTATAAATGTACGGTTCTTTCTGTGTTCTGAATTAATTAATTTCCTTATTTTAAGTATTCTACCGGTATTGGTGATGTTCTTTATTTTATTCTGGCACTGGAAACTAACATACTGTAACATTAATTTATCGCGAGGCTAACGCGCGGTCCATGGTATCAAATAGTTGCGTTGTGACGTTGAAAGTTGAACATTTAATATTAAGTTATATAGCTATCATTATAATATTTAATAGTTTTCTCTCTCGTTAGTAAAAATGTTTCTCAAAACGTTAAATGTCTTTTGACAGTTATTGTCAGTAGTGACATATTTCTTATTTAAACCTTACAGAATGCCTGCTGAAGGCAAGCGCCTTGTAAACATGGATGAGAAAGAGTTTTCCTTCAATAACAAAGACAGAGAAGGAGAGAGGAGAGCTACACCTCGAGATAAAGCAAAGGAAGATGTTAAAATGAGTGGTAAAAAAGACAGTGGCAAAGAGGAGAAGCGGAAACGCATTGAAGAGGAGAAGAAGAAGAAGGAGGAGAAGGAGCGTAAGAAAAAAGAGGAGGAGAAACAAAAAGCTGAAGAAGAATTGAAAAAGAGAGAGGAAGAGGAAAAGAGACTGCAAGAGGAGCACACGAAGAAGCTCGAGGAGGAGGAGAGCAGGCGACAGCGTGAAGAGGAGGCAGCTCTTCTGAAGTGAGTCACTGGACACCTGTTACTATTATACACTATTATAGTGTTGTGGTTTATCATGTTAATCCATATTTCTGTCTCAGTGATGACAACTAAAAACTTTATTTTATATGAATTCTTGAAGGGAAAAGGAAGAGTGTCATCAACTCCATCAGGAAGCCTGGGAGCGACATCAATGCAGGAAGGAGTTGCGTAGCAAAAATCAAAGTGCCCAAGATGGTCGTCCTGAAGAAGCCTTTTTCAGTCGACTGGATTCTAGTCTCAAGAAGAACACAGCTTTTGTCAAAAAACTGCGGACACTGACTGAACAGCAACGTGACTCACTTTCAAATGACTTTGCCTCTCTCAACCTTAGCAAATATATTGGAGAAGCAGTGAGCTCTGTTGTAGAGGCAAAACTTAAGATTTCGGATGTGGGCTGTGCTGTCCATCTTTGCTCTCTGTTTCACCAACGGTATGCAGAGTTTGCCCCGTTACTGTTGCAGGCCTGGAAAAAGCACTTTGAGGCTAGAAAAGAGGATAAGACCCCTAATGTTAGTAAGCTGCGCACAGACCTGCGCTTTATTGCTGAGCTCACAGTTGTTGGACTCTTCACTGACAAAGAAGGCCTTCTGCTCATTTATGAGCAACTGAAAAACATCATCAACACTGACCGGGAGAATCACACTCATGTGTCAGTAATCATAAGCTTCTGCAAACATTGTGGAGATGACGTCGCAGGTCTAGTACCTCGCAAAGTGAAAGTGGCTGCAGAGAAATATAGTTTAACATTTCCTCCAAGTGAGATTATCAACTCAGAAAAACAGCAGCCTTTTCAGAACCTTTTACGAGAATACTTCACATCACTTGCCAAACACCTGAAGAAGGACCACAGAGAGCTACAGAACATTGAGAGACAGAACCGGTCAGTTTAGATTTACAATACCTGGTTATACAGATTTACCATACAAGAACTGTATGTGACCTCTTTAAATTTTCTTTTCAGACGAATTCTTCATTCTAAAGGAGAACTGAGTGAGGATCGACACAAGCAGTATGAGGAGTTTGCAACATCCTACCAAAAGCTATTGGCCAATACTCAGTCTTTAGCTGATCTGCTTGATGAAAATATGCCAGAGTTACCCCAAGACAAGACTGTGCAAGAGGGTAAAGACATTTATATTATTTCTTATTGATACTTCATTCCTTTGGGGTAAAGCAAGTAACATATTTAGCAGTGTTTGCTAATGTGTGTTGTGTCACCGTGGTAACTTTGGAAATACTCTTCATAGACATAACTGTATAGTTTGAAATTATATTGATTGAACACAACCTATTGACCTTTATTTAACCATTATAGTGCCACTGAGATTAAGTATCTCTTATTTTAGGGGAGTCCTGAGCCCAGATGGAGCTAAAGTAAAACAAGTTACGTATGTAACTATGGTTCTATGAATGCCAAATGACCCCCAGAAGGCGGTGTCTTAAAGCATTGAATGTACCCTATGCATGTGTTGGGTCAGAAGGGTTGAAAAAGAACTAACATTACATAAACTGCATTACTGTTTCTCAATAAATGCCAATCGCTAATCTTGATGATCGTCTAATGGAAATTATAATTTGCAGATTGTTGAAGATAACTTTTAATATTGTGTTTCTGTAGAGCATGGCCCTGGCATTGATATTTTTACCCCTGGAAAGCCTGGAGAGTATGACCTTGAGGGAGGGATATGGGAGGATGAAGATGCCCGTAACTTTTATGAAAACTTGGTCGATTTGAAGGCATTTGTCCCAGCCATCCTCTTCAAAGACAATGAGAAAACAAACCAAGGAAAAGACAAGGATGATACCAAAGGTAGTCTTTGTTAAGTTGGCACATATTTAAGGACACTGTTGCCTTGTATCGTAACGTTGTTTCTGCACTCTTATATAGATGGCAGAGAGGGAAAGGACACCACCACTGCTGAGGAGCTAGAGCTAGAATTGGAGGCCTTGGATATCGCAGATGAACCTCTCGAGATGGAGGGACCTGAAGAAACAGAAAATGAAGAGCTGGCCAAAAAACTAATTGATGACCAAGGTAAAGTTACTGTGATGGGGCCTATATTTATTGGGTTTAGCAACACTTTCACTGAGATCGTAGAGTCATGATTAGACTAGATGTAGATATAAATACACACTCTGTGTGTGTGTGTGTGTGTGTGTATATACACACACAGACAGACACACACGCATATATACATATATATACATACATACATATACATATTCCTATATTTCATACAACTGCATCTTAATAATTGTGTATTTATGAATTTCTTTTTGTGAGAATTTACATTAACCAAGAGTTCGCTGTCATTGACAGGCTTTTTCAAGCTAGGATTGAAAATTCATTCTGACGGGTTGAAAGTCAAACTATTGCCTTTATTGCCTTTGCTGAATATACATACATAGAATAATAACATTAAAGCGCTACATTTTAGCTTCGACAGCGGTTTTCTTGGACATATTTGGCCAAGACTGAACTAAAAACTGATTTTCCTTAGGGCACCTCGGCCCCACCTCCGCTGCCTTCACTTTACTCTCTCCAGAATTCAGCCTTTTAGTGCCACAATTATGACACAATAAATGTGCAGCATAATGGGCAGAAAGCACGTTTAGATAATAAAATCACAAAGAACAGTGAGGAGTTTGGCTGGCTGGCAACAGGTGTGAAGGACACGAGGGGGCGCATTCATGTTTCGGTGCGTGCTGCAGATGCACACATGTACCACTGAATATTGCACCGCTTTACTCCATCATGTTACATAACCGCTTGCTTATACAATCTGAATTACAGAGGATTGTGGCAGCAGAGGAGGAGACGGATGAGCGGGCATATGTGTCTGTGTGCACTGCAGAGTCGAAGGGAGATGCAACACGCTGAATATAGTCAAATTTCTGGGCGGCAACTTTTTAGTTTAAAGGAAGAAATGCAATCACATTCCTATTTTGCATCTGTATCAAAGAAATATGACTTTACAGGCGAGAGAGTGATTCATTTTATGCCCCAGACGCCCTATGTACCACTTGTCCCACAACTAATTATATTCTTCCCAACTAATTTATTATTGAAATGATTGTCAACTAATTTAGTATTTATATAATCATCACATCATTCAGGCATGGTGGAGAAAGTGTGTTGCCCAGTGCACTGGGATTGAACAGTCGACATTTGAGTTGCTACTGATCACCACAGCTACTGGTTAAGACACACATGGTTTTGGAAATACTCACTTTGAAAAGAAAAACCTTTTAACAACAAAAAACTTTTTTGTAAATTGATTTATTTTATTCTCAATGTGTTCAACTTTAGAACAAGAAGACGAGGAGGCCAACACCGGCTCACACCTGAAGCTCATTGTAGACGCTTTTATCCAACAGCTTCCCAACTGTGTGAACAGAGACCTCATTGATAAGGTGACTTATCGTTGTTAGCCCATTCCTGCCTTGGTTCTTACCTTATCATGTGTAAAACCTTTGTTTTTAGGCTGCCATGGACTTCTGCATGAACATGAATACCAAGGCCAACAGGAGGAAACTAGTTCGGGCTCTGTTTACAGTCCCTCGGCAAAGGTATTCAATATACCGTAAAATTTGGACTATTGAGCGCCCTGGGATATAAGCCGCGCCAAATTTACAGAGGAATTTTTATTTTTGTACATATGTTTGTGTGTATATATATATATATGTATGTATGTATGTATGTGTATATATATGTGTGTGTGTGTGTGTGTGTGTATATATGTGTATATATATATAAAATATAAAATATAAGCCGCAGGTGTCCACATTGGAACATGAGATATTTACACAGAAAGATGGTACACGGGATGACGGGTGCCATGGGTCGGGTTGGGCCGGGCTAAGAAATTCTCATTTCATTGCGGGGCGGATTATAAAATGTAGACCGCCGTATTGCATGTCTGTGCTCTGCGTGTATTTGCATTTAGACGCGTCTAAATTCAGTTCCTCTTTAGACTCGTTACTCAATGAATATGTTGAATTGTGATAAAACATTTTGAAGCTTAACAGACAGAGAACACGCCTAAGCAGTCCCTACTGTCCCCTCGGTCCTTCATTTCTGTGTGAGCTGATTTTACCTGTGTCGGAGTAGCTTGAGTTTGATACGTGTTGATCCAAGACCTTCATTTGAAATAACCAACTGTAAAATTATTTCAGGCTTGATTTACTACCCTTTTACTCTCGCTTGGTGGCCACTCTCCATCCTTGTATGTCAGATGTAGCTGAGGACCTTTGTTCCATGCTAAAGGGCGACTTCAGATTTCATGTAAGACATTTGACATTAGTAGTATTATTATTATTATCTAATATTAATGTAACTACATTATTATTATAAATATTCATTGTTTTTAGATTCGTAAGAAGGACCAGATAAATATCGAAACCAAAAACAAAACTGTCAGATTTATTGGGGAACTGGCCAAGTTCAAGATGTTTCCAAAAACAGATACGCTTCATTGTCTTAAGGTGGGTACCCCTTAGGCTTTGTTATAATGAATGTGGCAAATATGTGTAACCACTTTCTGCTTTTCTATTTGCAAATAGATGTTGCTTTCAGATTTCAGTCATCACCACATTGAAATGGCATGCACACTACTGGAGACCTCGGGGCGGTTCCTCTTTAGGTCACCTGACTCTCATCTGCGCACTAGTGTCCTTCTGGTTAGTATTTTTTATTATTATAAGCAGCATAGTTAAAAAAAATACAGTTTAGTTGCGAGAAAGTACAGCTCTATTGGTTAATAATATTAATATGATTTCACTTTTACTCTTATTATAGGAACAAATGATGCGCAAAAAGCAAGCTCAGCACTTGGATGCCCGTTATGTAACAATGGTGGAAAATGCTTACTACTACTGTAACCCCCCTCCAATTGAGAAAACTGTGAAGAAAAAGAGGCCTCCACTGCAAGAATACATTCGCAAGCTACTGTACAAGGATTTGTCCAAGGTCACAACTGAGAAGGTTTTAAGGCAGATGCGAAAGCTGCCCTGGCAGGACCCTGAGGCAAAGAGCTACTTGATCTGCTGCATGGTCAACATTTGGAATGTCAAATACAACAGTATCCACTGTGTGGCCAACCTGCTGGCAGGACTTGTGGCTTATCAAGAAGATGTAGGTATCCATGTGGTGGATGGAGTCCTTGAGGACATCCGACTAGGAATGGAGGTAAAGGAGCAGATCAACAAAAAGTTATTTTTCCTTTGTTGTCTTTTTATTTATCATCGATTAATGATAATTAATTGATTTAATTATTTCTTATTGCAGGTCAATCAACCAAAATTCAACCAGCGTCGCATTAGTAGTGCCAAGTTTCTTGGTGAACTCTATAACTACCGCATGGTGGAATCTGCTGTGATTTTTCGAACCCTGTTTTCCTTCATATGCTTTGGAGTAACTCAAGATGGTACCGCCAGTCCACTGGACCCCCCAGAGCACCTGTTCCGCATCCGCCTTGTTTGCACGTTGCTTGACACCTGTGGTCAATACTTTGATCGAGGCTCCAGCAAAAAGAAGTTGGACTGTTTCCTCATATATTTTCAGGTAAGATACTTTAACATTATATTGATGTTTTTTGTCTTTTTAGTTTTTAACCTTTTTTGTGCATTATCCTGTCAAAAATGGATTGTTATAGAACGCCTAAGGTACTGTATTTTTCTTATGTTAAGTAATATTTTGTATATATCATTTGCATTCAATTGCATTGCTACCCCACTAGGAGGTGCCATCGTCAATATATCAATTTTACTTCATTGTTTTCTAACATGGCTGGGAACTATGAGTGATCCCCTTTGTGTTTACTTTTTCAGAGGTACATTTGGTGGAAGAAGAGCGTGGACGTTTGGACCAAAGATCACCCATTTCCTATAGACATAGACTACATGATCACTGATACTCTAGAACTGTTGCGGCCCAAAATGACGCTCTGTTGCTCCCTGGAAGAGGCCATCAAGCAGGTTGCAGATCTGGAAAGGGAGGTGCTCGTCAAACTAGGTATGGCCGTGCCTATCATCTTTATCCGGTTTATAATGACACTGTTTACTTTGTGTAGTGTGAGTGGTCCTGCTTGGCAGCATTCCTGTGTGTGTATGTGTAACATTACGCTTCAGTCTACAGCTGTCAAACAGGTTTATCTTTCTCACATTCCTCCCACATAGACTCACAATGATCTAATTATTCCATTGATATTTCTCTAAGCCAGGTGGTCAGTCTTAGCTGGACTATATTTAGTTACTCATATATTTTTTTCTTTAATCCCCACACACTGCTTAATTTACAATTTAGAACATGCACAGATTCAGCGCTAAGCCTTCGTCAGTCAAAGGGAGTAAGAGTGGTACTATATTTTTGGAAAAGTGGTGTAGTAGGGCTGATAAAAGCTTTTAATGGTCAGAAAGTTAACAATAAACTACACATGAAATGAGTTTACAGTGTAATCTGCAGCAGCTTCACCGACTAGTCCAGTATGGATTTATAAACAAACCCACATGGAGATCTACACTCGCTTAATGTTTTATTTTTATAAAGAACGCTTCAAACTGGATTAATATCAATGTTTTATGGACTGGGCTTTATTGAATTGGGGAGGAAAATATGTTAAGGACATGGATGAGAATGCTGTAGTTGGCTTCATGAGGCGAGTGTATATAGTTTTGTCCTGTTCACTGTTCTCCGTGTATTCTCTGCTTTATTGGCGGTCCTTTTTTGCTGTTTCCACGCCCAGTTTTACCACTGAGCACCAGTTTTTATGGAAATGCTAACGGGGCTGAGCAGGGCTCCGAGCCGAGTAGAGCCGAGCTGAGTAAGGGCTAATGGAAACACGGCATTAGTTTTTGTCATAAAACCTATCTTTTTAATTTGCATACAAGGCATAGTTCTTGTATTATTTCATGCAATTTCTAGCATAAAAAACTAATTGTTTTGAAGGCTTAGTTACCTGTTCATTTTTAATGGATGGGAGAAAATGTACAGAACAGGGTTTTCGCGGGGCCTTAAAATGTGAGGAGAGGAGGGGCTGCTTTAGAGTCAGAACCAGCACAGACTTATAATCAAATTAATTATCAAAACAAATATAATGCAAAGTAAATGCACAAAATAGAACTCTGGTGGTGATTGTCTAATTGCATATATCATGTATTATAAACAATCAATTATTAAAAATTCAGGTTAAGTGTAATCGTTAAACCAAACACAACACAAAAAAGTTTAGTTTTGTTTAAGTTTGTTTTGTTTTTTCCCCAACAAAATCAAAATTATCATCTTTACACTGGCTGCCCATTTTGATCTTTGTCATCATCTGGCAATCGAGCTATAATTATCCCAACTGAACTGGCATATTCACTTTGGCATTTATAATTTAAATTGAAGGCCACTTCTAAGAAAACCACTTGCACTAAAAAGCCATTAATTGTTTGCAGTCTTGGTTTCTCTGAGTCTGCTCTAGCTGGAGGCTTTTACCCTCCTGTATATCATTGTTTTACATTTCTTAAAGAGGGGGACCTCTATTGGGCATTAATTGTTAACACATAGCATACATCAGGGGTCTCCAATTATATTTTCCTGGGGGCCAGATTTTTTTGGAGGGCTAAGGTCTAGGGACTGCACCACAAAAACACACCACAATTTTATGTTTTATCTCTTTAAGATCCACATACAACTCTCATTGGCACAATTAAACAACAGAAACAGCATAAGGCTGAACATTTCATAGAATATTTCATGACTAAAAACAGGACAAAAGTACTAAAACCCAGGCAATGCAAACCCAGTGTTTACCAGAAACCTGACTTGACTAGTGCAAAGCAGACCTGGGACAGGTTCAAACCAAGACTAAACCAACCATCTCTACCAGAAAAACATGGATAAAAAACTAAAAGGAGGCTAAAGGCTAAAAGGACTAAAAGGCAGGACTAAAAGGCAGGACTAAAAGGCAGGACTAAAAGGCAGGACTAAAAGGCAGGACTAAAAGGCAGGACTAAAAGGCAGGACTAAAAGGCAGGACTTGGACTCAGGCCTGTCTAGTATCACAGAGAACTAGTCTATACCAGGTCTTGAATAGCATTCAAGAAGGACTAAACTAGGACTAGGCTGCCAAAAAAAAAGTTCACTTTGCTATTTAGTGTACTAAGAACAAACGCAGCTTGGTCACTAGGCCACATGCACTGTATCGTGCATGATTTTGGCGTTCTCAGAACCCTAAACCATGGCATCTACTTTTTTCTACCTTTCATGTCTATTAAAAATAGCCCACACTGATCATTGAAATATATGCAACGTATTGAAAGTGACACCGGGAAAAAGTCTGATAGCACTAAACTGGTGACAAGGGATCTGCACCTGAGAAATAATGTATTTTTATCTTTCCTACACCTCCATAGTCACATTCTTTTCTGCATGTTAAACTGTAAAATGATGTGTCTTTTATCACTCTCGTTGTTATTCACCTTATCTTATGAGGTGAATTTAGATGCACCTAAACCAAAGGTGCACATGTCCTGGAATGACTGAGGTCCATTTCTTAACCCAACCCGTGGGACAATCACAGACAGCTGTCTGATCTACCGTGCACTCGCACAGGCCTTTCAATCCTACAACTGGACACACTGTCACACAGAGCCCACGGTCCTTATGCATGTTAGTTTGTGCTTTGGCAGGGCAGTGTTTCAGATGAACCAGGGCTCTCTGGCCTGCCTTGACCAGTGGTGGAGCTGCTGCAAAGCAGCACAGAGCGTTGTGTTGCACTGCGGAAGCATCGCGGAAGCAATTCATGATGGAAAACTGGGCCGTGGGCCAGACCAAATTGCAATGGGGGTCCGGACTTATTGGAGACCCCTGGCGTACATAGATGACTATAATATTTTGGTTTGAAGATGGTATATTCACCAAAACAACATATTAAAATTTTCATTCCAGTTTTTGGCGCTTGAATCTCTCCCCTCCTCCTGCTCCCTAAGTCACTCCCCTTCATGGCCCGTTCACACCACTGCGTCAAAGCGTCCAGTTTACATTAAAAGTCTATGTGGACGTGCATCTAGGACGTCCAGCATTTTTGCGGCGCGTTTTTAGCGTTTTTGTGACGTACCTACACATTTCACTTCCCGGAAGAAGGACCAAAACAAACCCCTCATCCAGACGCAGCTTGGAGCAAATAATGATATTCGCTAAACTCTGCTCACCTCTGAGGTATCTTGTGGACTCAGACAAGCCCCCGAGCCCGATCGCCTCCGTATCACTGACTTTGTAAAGTGAATACACCAAAGCCACTCTCTCAACCTGGTCGCCATCGGACCAAGAGAACAGCAACACCAGGGAAACACAACAACTCCTCCACCGTACATGTGCACTGGACAAACTCGCCTTCAAGCATACAGGCGTCCATCTCGAGCATATGCTAATTTTGTGTCAGCATAGCACAAACACAGCTTGTAAGTTTATGAAAGTATAATAGTAATAAACACAAACGAGAGCATTTAAAAAGTAATTGTTTGTGTGCGGTATCGCACCGCTGGTGATACGAATCACAGCTAAATCTGTTATCCAAAACAAAGTTGTAGACTTACTCACAGGACTTCTCTTTACTGCTGGGAATCCTTCGTTTTAGTTCGTCCATTATCCAACTAGCTTTTGTTGAAGAAGTCCTTGGTAAAATGGTGCAAATAAACAAAGCACACTTCTCTTGTGTGCTTTGTTCTTACACACTAATATTGGTTCGGGGAGTACTAACGATCCACGGTAGCCTTTGATTGTATTTGGAAGCTAGGCCACTGCTGTACTTATCACCGTATCCACTAGTAATGAACATCTGGACATCACAATCATTAGAGGTGACCTGGAATTTTGTTATTCTTTCTTTCATGTCATTCGATTTTGGTGCTGCTAATCCAGACCAATATTACCACAGTCCTTCTCAACGGTTTTTTTTTTTTTTTGTCAATAAAAACACCTGTACATGGACAAAAGCATTAGAATCAGAATCAGAATTAGAAAAGGTTTATTGCGATGTCATTGAACACAGTTCGTTAAGGTGCAACACAATTAATAAAATAATAACAATAGCAACGTCTATAGAATCAAATATGGCATGCATACATTAAGAATTTACAAATAAAATAGATATGTTTGATACCATACTCTGAAACATTCCAGGCAAAGCAACATCTACATATGTCAAGCAGGTTGCAAAACCTTCACCAGAAAAGTTACTGTATATAGTGTGACAATAAGTCAAGTTCATTCATTTTGCTCGAATGCTTAAAATGATCAGTTCTGACATTTTTGTATCTTTAAGATGTTCTCCCTGTCATTTATTTAAAATTGCTCTTTTTTGGACGGGTCAGCACAGCAGAATATGTAACCCTCTAGTCTTGATATGGTCATAAAGATACTTGTATACAGCTCAAACTGATAGTTGTTGCCCATTCTTTTGATTCATTATTATAATGTACTGTTCTACTTGTAAAAATTATGCAAAAAAACAACAACAACGTTTCTATCTCTAAAACAGGTGATCCTGGCCCCAAAGGAGAAAAAGGTGCCATTGGTTTGAAAGGAGACCCAGGAGAAAGAGGTGAACCAGGTCTGAATGGAACTAACGGCATCGCGGGGCAAGAGGGACCCATGGGTCCTCCTGGACTGGCTGGAGCAAACGGTCTGAAAGGTGACCAGGGACCCAAAGGAGAATGTTTGCAGAGTGACAAGGGCCCTAAAGGTGATGTGGGTGCCCCAGGCCCCCCTGGAGCCAGAGGTGAAATGGGACTCAATGGGACAGAGGGTTTGAAGGGAGACAGAGGAGACCCAGGGTTTCCAGGACCAAAGGGGGATGCGGGGGCTAGAGGACCTCCAGGCCCTCCAGGAGGACGAGGGATGCCTGGGCAAAGAGGGGAGAGAGGAGTCAAAGGTGTGCGAGGGCCACGGGGTCCTAAAGGCCCTCCTGGAGAGAGCGTGGAACCGGTCCGCTCTGCTTTTAGCGTGGGCCTGTTCCCTAGTAGGTCTTTCCCTCCCCCTGGACTCCCTGTGAAGTTTGATAAGGTCTTCTACAATGGGGAGGGCCACTGGGACCCATCCCTCAGCAAGTTCAATGTGACCCACCCTGGGGTCTACCTTTTCACATACCACATTACAGTCAGAAACAGACCTGTACGGGCTGCCCTGGTGGTCAATGGTGTAAGAAAGCTGAGAACACGGGACTCTCTTTACGGTCAAGACATTGACCAGGCCTCTAATCTGGTCCTAATGCAGCTGAGTGAGGGGGACCAGGTGTGGCTCGAGACTCTGAGAGACTGGAATGGGGTCTACTCCAGCAGTGAAGACGACAGCACTTTCTCCGGCTTCTTGCTCTACCCAGACTCAAAGGACAAGCCCATCACTTTAGAAAACCTTTGACAGCTCCACCACCAAATGTTCCAAAGTTTCCAGTCACACTGCTCTTAGATTAGAGTCATAATTAGGTCGTTTGCTGCTGTCGCTCTTGCACCAAAAGATAGTCTTCTATTAGATTGCTTTGCTCATTTGTTCCTTCAATCCTTTGCAATGCAAATAAAATGAACATGCATCAGTTTTGTCTTGCATATTTTTTATTTACTAACCTAAAATTTGTTGGGAAATGTAACTACAGTGAAAACCCGCTAGAGGGCGTCAAATATCTAAACGTGTGCTCTCACACTTTAATTTCATTTCAACTTGCCTTTGCATATGAACTTGTCCAATGAAATATCTAATACATTAAATATTTCCTTAATACGACGATAAAGATTTGATTATAAAAAAAACTATAACCAAACTGTCACGTTCAAACGCTCGTGACGATTTCAACAGCAGCAATGATCATGTGTAAACTGTGTGCGACAGCTAAAGGGAGTGATAGAATGTACCAGTGTTTTGGTATTGTTGTGCTATATTTAGTGTTCTTTCGCTGTGTTTATTATTGTTGCTTTTTATTATCGATAAACCAATTTAACATCGCATTTAGTGAAATATGATCTGCCATCAAACCACCATATGTCACATGTGTATGTTGTAGGCCAGACTATCTGTCCCTAAAATAGGCAATAAATAAATAAATCAATAAATCAATAAATAAATGATGTTGAAGGCAAACACTACAATGTGTATCCTACACTTTCCTGTTATCTGAAACTACACAGTCCGTAGTGTGCCCGTGACCTCAAACTGTCCATTTCATAATATTTTTTTAAATGGAAACATTACGGTACTTTTATTAGGTAAGCGTTTACAATATTTAGCATAATAAAATGTTGCACTTGAAGTAATTGTAGCCTATTTTAGTTTAAAATAGATACATAAATAAATAGGTTATAACAATAAAATGACTTTTGATTTAAGTGGCACACTGTTAAAAAAGCAAAATCCCAGAATTTGATGTGACGAAAGATGATGAGACAAAAATCAGCTACTCAATTTGTGTCGCCTAAATGAAGGCTAAAGTTCCTAAATGTCGCCTATTTAATAACGCAACATTTGTCACAGAGGAAAAGCTCCAACTTGGAAGAGTGTCGTCTCCATCCACTGGTGAAAAATGTAGCCTATATGCCACTGCAAGTGCCCACATTATTTACACTTCTGCTTGCACTGGGACTGCGTGTGTAAGTATGTTAAAATGTTATTTGGCTTGTTTGTTTATAGCCCTATCTGTGTATATATGAGCGTGTGTGCGCGCATTTACGAAACTTCTCTAGCCTGTGTGGAAAAATATAAATAACTACCTTGGCGGCGTGTGCAGTGTGTAATCTGTTCCCGGCAGGCTGGATTCCCACTGTGAGAAAGACAGTATATTGTTCCTGCAGCGGCGCAGATAACAACTCATTAGCATACTGAATCATTTGGCTGCAAGAGGCACTCTGCCACCCATCTGCACGGCGCTGATAAACACGCACACTCGCGCATCTACACATACAAACAGCGCTGGCTTTACGCGCTCCTTCCCTTTTCAAAACCTCATATATACCCCGCCTGTATCCCTCTTCGTTTTGTGAGCCTGTCTTTTTTGGAAGAGGCGCAGGTAAATGTTTGGCAGGCATTAACCCAGAGAGGTCCTTCAGTGGAGCCAGGTCCCCGAACACCTGGATGTCTCTGATGCTCCCTGGAAGCAATTATAGTTTTTTAGAAAAGTCCAAGAGCTGCTGGCGCTGGAAATGTAACAGTAAATAGGCTGCGACTGGGAAAGTTAGGGAGGAGTTGGCTTTTTCAAGTGGCAAAGCAACAAACACATACCTCATTTCTACTAACTTTTCGATTGCATAAGGAAATAAATTGGCTGTTTTACAATAGAGACAGAACACCGCGCAAACGAGTGCAGAGCAGGCTGTCCAAACTACTTTCACAATGGCAGGATATCCTGTGGGTCAGAAAGCCATCTTAAACTCTAAAGGAAGTTGTCACTTGTTGGGAGGAAGTAGTAGGATTCCAACCTATATAGGAGAAGATTTTATAATAACACTGCACTTTGAACTAAATATGTAAATGTCCATCATCTAAATCTGGTGGGGCGCAGTATCCATATCCCAGTGCCATATCCCAGTATATTTCATTGGCCTAAACAAAAGTGTAACAACTATGTAACCTTAAGTAAGACCCACAGTGTCAGTAGTTTATGCCACTTGCAGAAGAAGAGTAAGAAGATGAATACAACATTCTACAGTGAACTATGTTTCCCAATCAGAGGTATGAGGACCTAAGTGACCAAACTTTAATGGACATCTCCATCTGCCAATTGAAACATATTCAAAGTGGAGGTGATGGTCAACAGTGAGTCAATATAATGGATTATAATGGATGCATAACTTTGACGGATCACCGTACTTTACTAACTAACTTTTACTAAGGCTTTGAACATTTATTTTAGGTCTGTATCACAATGCAATCTACGTTATAGAGGTTATCATGAAAGAATCACAAAACTTAGATTTACAGTTAAAAAAAATGCTGTGTATTTTCATTTAAGCTAGTTCAGCAGGAGGCCTGAGGGCCACATTTGGTCACCGGGCCACAGTTTGGAAACCCCAGACTTAAATGTTCTCAATCTTTTCATTGTATTGTATTTTAGATATACAGCATGTCAATCTTTTCATCGTTCATTTACAGTTTTTGTTTGCTTTTACATAAATTCGATATTCCCAAATGAAATGGGTGCAGCAGTGCACCATGCATATACTGTATGTATGGTGACACGTTAGTGCATTTTGATACAGCTGTCTGGCTTTTGAAAAGCGTTTTCATATTCTGTGTGGTTTTGAAAAGGTTTCTGAACTACAAGTAGATCTTTATTTTAAAAAACAATTTCTAGTTCTACTGATTGAAATTAATTTCAAAATTGCACACAAACAATTTTCTCACTTTGTTTTATTCAGGGTTTTTCGTATAAAATTCCTCAATGTGACATTGGATATATTCATAGATACAACTATACAACAAATATGCCTTTACCAAACGTACAATGTCCCTTTACCGCAGGTAATAAAATTCCATAAATACCAAAGGTACCAATATAGGCTACGACGTCCTGCTCAGAAAAAAGCAGAACCAAACAACAGCAAGCATTATGACTGTCTTTAGCAGAGAGATGCTGGTGTTGCTGGTATTAACACTGTGCATGTGAGATGCTGCAATGAAGGGATATTCCTGTGTACCATACTAAACTACTAAATCGTGTTACAGCTTTAAAAACACGCAAACATTCATATCAAAAGGACCTCATGAGGCATTTTATGATTTTGTGTGACCCAAAGACACACTGCATGTCAGGTACCGGCACAACAAATTCATATCTTTCAATTGGTTCATCATCACCAAATATGGTACCACATATGTTACAAAAATTAGACCTTACATGTTCATGCCACCGATCTATCAAATTGACAAACACAACGTTGTTACCACATCAGTCACTGTTAGTACGTTGTGCCAAGGATACTTAATGCTATTTACATTACGCAACTGGGATTATGGCAAGTTTTTGGTCTAACAAAAATTTGCAATCTCTTTCATCTTCAAAAACATGTACAGCATTTTGTAACCGGACTACATTGTAACCATCATGTCAAATCTGCACAAATTATTGGCCAAAATGGTTTATTTAGTTTGGTTTTGAATTGTTTCTATATATTTTTCAAATAGTGTATCTTTGGGCGGAAAATATAATCATCAGTTGGTCAAAAACATGCAGAATGTACAAGTCCTACAGTAGAACCAACACACTCAGAAATGCAGTGCCATGCAAACTGTCTACTTGAAAATTAGTTTGAAATCCACAGATGGCAAAACGTTTTTAAAGGTCCTGGGCAATTTCAACCTTATATCATCCTTGCTTGACTTGGTTGTTTTTCGGAGACCGGTTGAAACACTGGATTATCGCCGGTTGGCCCCATCTAAGGTGCGTCCATTGCGCCTCAAATCTCTAGATGGCAGATGGATGGAGCGCTGAGCTGATATCGTCCTTGGAACTGGAGGTGAATCCTGGTCCTCCACAAAGCTCTCTGGACTGCCGTCTCCATCTCCATCGGGCAAACTTCCACAACTAGAGCTGGGGGACATTGTCTCTAGAATATCGTCCCGGGCCAAACTCACCACTGTATCCTGCCGTGGTCCTCCTTGTGGGGTCCTATCATGAGCTCCCACTCCGACTAGAATTCCAGTTTCTCCATCCGTGTCGGTTCCGAGATTCCTGCCTCCGTCCTGATCTTCCAGCAGGTTGGATAGGAAACTAATGTATTTCATGGCTAGCCTCAAGATCTCATTCTTGCTCAGTTTCTTGTCCGGAGGGTGAGTGGGGATGAGTTTTCGGAGCTCGGCAAATGCCCCGTTGACGTTCTGCTGTCGCCAGCGCTCTCGGCTGTTGGTGAATATACGGCGGACGATTTTGGGCTGGCCCGCTAAAAGGAGAAAAAAACAAACAGAAAATGCTGTTCAAAATAGGGATTAACTGTACAAGTTTACCACACAATATCTACTGACATTACGTGATGCACTTGTTTAAATAAAGAATGGAATAGCCATACAGTAAAAAAAAAAAAAAAAAATTATAATAGACACATTGACTTGAATCAAAAGAAAACACAACACTTGTTAAACGTGACAGCTTCAGGATTGTCCTCCATAAAGTCATGAACTTTGTTGTGTGAGTAATTGCTGAGTGAAAAAGTTTGTGTTTGAAATGCATCACATGTAACTGTGTAATAGGATAAAAGACGAATAGCAAACTCCTCCTGTGTATAAGTGTGTGTGTTTGCGTGTGTGTGTGTGTGTGTGTGTGTGTGTCTGCGTACACACACACATTCAATGGACCCATTTAGGATGACAAAACACCCTACTGCAGGTACTTTCATCCTCCCTATATGTTCAGGCTCTTGTTGCCCTTGGAACACACCCAGTCTATCTTAATCCTTCAGCCCACTCTGCAGTAAAACCTTGGCATGGAGGCAGCTGCACCCCCATCTTCCACCCCTATATGGCAACGAGTGGGCAGTGGTAAAAACAAACAAACAAAACATTGAAAATGAAATAAACTGTCCCAAAATGTGCTTGCTTTGAACAAAAATGATCCCATCTATGTAGTGTGTGTTTTGCTCATCCTACTCTCTGCAGCCTCTCCTGCAGCACAGAGATCCATGTCAGTGATGAATGATAATGGAGATGAGGAGGGGACTATTTTGGCAGAAGGAGGACACAGCAGAAGTGCGTCTTACCATACTTATAAAGATCTAAAATGCGCCTACCCTCGTCGAGTTCAACCTCATAAGGCGCCGGGCGGCGCTTTACCCTGTTGCTGGGGTACATGCTGTACTGCTCCGAGTCTCCTCCAAGACTGCAGTCCCATGCAAAAATCACATAAAACACAGGAGTATGAGAAGTCAGCATTAACTGAAATGCCAGATCAAGAAGCATAGCATAATTGGCCGAATTGGCACTAATTATGGGTCCATTCTATTGTGCCATAGACTACTGGTTATTTATTGGGCCTATTTCTTGGCATTTCAGTAGGCTACATGTTAATAAACTTTATAACTATATGCGTGATTCATCCATTCATCATGCCCTATTCTGTGCTGTACCTGTTGATGGCGGCGAGAGGCTGTGCCAGGTTGTAGAGCATCGCCCGGGCCGGGGACAGGGAACGCGTTTGGGCTCAGCTGGACCATTCGAGCGTCGTCTCGTTGTTGCGGCGGAAGCGGCAGCGGCGGAGGTCTACGAAGTTCCGTTATCGGCACCAAATGATTGTCAGTCCTGTGTTCAAGCGCTTTTATAGCGTCCCTCCTAGAGAGCTCGATCACCGGCACTTCCCTTTTCAGGTCAAGGACGTTGTGAGAGGCAGTTTCCTTGGCAACGCCGTTAATGATGATGCTGATGCTGGTCCCGTTGCTCGACTTCTGCAGAGGAACGTCATCCGTCTCTTCCACTGCCTTCATGTCCCCTCCTCCTCCTTTACTCCTCTCCTCCTCCTGGCACCCCTCGTGCTCCCCCCTCGCCTCCTCGTGCTCCTCTTTACATCCATTCTGTCTGGAGAACTGTTCTTCGCCCTTTTCAGGACCTTGGGCTGTGTCGGGACTCCCAGGACAAACCTCGGGCTGCCGTTTTTCCATCATTTTCACAGCGTCACCACTCGCACCTTTCCTCGACAATCTGGACCATATTAGACGATTATTACAATCTTTAGAACGCCTCTTCAATTTCTTATTGTTTATTGTCAGACGAATAGAGAAGTTACATCGTAAAAAAACACTAAAGGGCTCTCTCCTTTCCTGTATTGTGCTATTCTTTTAACCATCGCGTAGACCTATAGATACTGAACATTGTGATAGGATATGAATTTGTAGTTAGCTAAAATCCTATTATTTATTATAAGACCAATAAATTAGACTATTAATTATGTTGCTTGAACGTAGGCCTAAGCAACAAAATGCACATTATAATGATGTAGTCAATTGAAAGACTCGTGTATTTTCTCACGACAAACCTTTCTTTGCCTTCAGCTTCACACTTATCCTAATAGCCCATGTTAAAACCCACATGAACACCAGAATAAAAAATATTCTGGTCAGATTTATTTGAAACAAGCCAATATATATTCATTAAAACGCACAGAAATAATATCCTAGGAGTATTCAAAACGATTAGTGCAGGGGATTCATTTCGCCTTGGGCAACCACACAAATAGTCAACGAGACACGGTCAAATTAGGGGATAGCCAATTTCTTGCATAGAAGAAAACATTTTTTTTGATCGAAGTGAAGGCCATGATTAAAAAAAACCACACAAATGCCACTTATTTTATCCATGAAATGTTAGTGGTAACCGCGCGGTATCTCGGTCAAACACATTGTAGCCTAATTTAATGCGCAAAATAAGCCTAATCAAGCGTAATGTCTGCATTCTTTAACAGGCCTCGCACCTTTTATTTCCAACCACAGCATCCAATCGGACAAAAACGCTCATGAATTAAAATATATCCCTTACCCACAAAACATCCCGATCGCGAAGCACTGGTAAGAAGTCCTAACGATTATTATAAAGGTACGTATTTGGAAAACTCACCGCTAGCGCCGTGTTGTTGATGTCAGTGTGGAAGTGGAGCCATTTTGTGAGTGGGTCATCCATGTCTGCGCTTTTTCTTTTTTACGCGACTTCTCTCTGTGTGAATGTATGTGTATGTGTGTGCGTAATAGTGAGTTATTCCCCTCTTCATACTCGTGCACGCGCGCGCTCCCTCAATGTGGGGAGCAGCGGAACACAGGCCGCAATGTGGCCGAGTGAGATAAGCGCACGGCAGCGGCCTCTTCATTCCCGATAAGCTCCTAAACCCATTATTTATGAAATGATTCATTAGCCGTTGCTCCGTGGCTGTTTTCCCTTTTTGCTGTCCCTTATTTGGCTGTCGTTGGCTATATAGGCTTGTGGCTACTTCTCAAATCGGCTCTGTGGGGGCAAAGCATAAAAAAGGAAAAACAGCCACGGAGCAACGGCCTGTAACAACTAGGATACTGTAGCCTATGAGCTGCTATAGGTGTTTTAATTTTGATGAAAGAAACAAAAGTGAGGGTTAAGCTTTTGACCTCTTTATTCCTAAAAAAAAAAAAAAAAAAAAGATTCCCTTTAATCCTGGGATAAGATAATAAAGGTGGACTGTCTTGTATTGGCATATTTAAGGGAATAGCCTAGTAGTCTAACCAATAATCCATTTATGCCTTAAAGCTGACGTGTTAACAATAGATCAGAAAAAGATGCGCTTCTAATTATGATAAGCGCGCGTTAATTGAAAGGCCTGCGATTATTTATGAAACAAAATTGACGATAAAACGATGCAGCAGTGGTCTGTTCGCGTGGATAGTTTTGTGTTATGGGGGTCCCCGGGTCCACAGGGAGTCATGGGCGCGTGAGATAAAAGCGTATCGGCTTCTGTTGTATCAGATAATAGAGAGGCTTCAACGAACACGCGCTATCAGTGCACGCGCAGGGTTGAGCAGGTACGGCCCATTAACGACAAAACGTCCGTCCACGTGTTCACAGCAAATGGGTCATTTGGCGCTGTTGGTAAAACATGTACAATATTTGAAATGTTTTCAGCTGCTTTGCTGCGGACAACCTGCACCAACAGTCACGACCTTCATCCCGCTTCCTGTGGTCGGCAGTAAACATGTTTATTCAGCCAGAGCTTTGATCCACCTGGGACTCGTCTGGGGAAAAAGACAACTTTAGTTGCGCACATTTTTTGTTCAAACACACTTGTTAAACTATGAAAAAATATATGCATATCCATGGTTTGTTTTAGTTATTTTTATCAATATGTTGATATTACTGTATTATAGCTTATATTATTTAACTCTATTATTATTATTATTTTTTAAATCAGAGGAAAGTCAGACATTAAATTTACACATGAATCTTAGCGTACTATGTATGTTCCAAAATAAGGCGTTTTATTCAAAGCAGACAAAATAAAAGAAACAATGGATATGTTTTAGATGCATTTGCCCTATAGCAGATTCTGCCAGTTTTAAAATAATTATTTATAAATAGTAAACATATTAATACATAATGTAATGGCTTTGATCCTTTTTGAAAGCATGTAATAGCTTATTATCAAATCTCAAATAGGATACTACACAATCAGTCAACAAATATTAGTTTTGATAAGTTTTCATATTTGTAGTTCATCTTGAAATGTAAACGTCATTGGCATAACTCCATAGCCTCTGATTCCAACTGTGCTCAAATCCACTTGAGTGTGCCTCTGTCCCCTTTATCGTTGGCTGTGTCGGGCCGGCATGATCCGCAGAGACGCTGTGCTGTCCCGGGTCATGAGTCTGGTGACCTGGTCCAGAGTGAGACCGGCCACTGCCTCCCCGTTCACCTGCAGGATCTCATCACCAACCCCCAGAAGCCCCACGTACAAGCCCTCTCCGGTGCCATCGCCCACCTTCTCCACATACACACCTGAGACAAGAAGACAAAAAGAGTGTGTGAGGAAGAGTATCAAGAATGGTTGGAACAAAAATTTTATTTACAGATTACATATGGGAATAACATAGCCAAATGGTTATAAAAATAACTTGTACTAAACAAGTTTTATTTATTTTTGTTCAATGGCATAATAGCAATTAAGGTTACAATATTTATAATGACTGATTGTATACAATTACTGCTACTAATGGAATTAATGGCTTAAATATTGAAATTACAAAACATGAGCCTATAGTGCACCTATAGTATAATTATTGTGAATAATTAGTGAGTTTGTATGGTACAGTGTCTATTTTTTGTATGTAAAATGAAATACAAGTCTTAGAAATATTGTAATTAGAATTTGACGTTGTGCTTGTTGATATTTGCAACATAGCCAATAGGCCAGACGGTCGTTTTCAAAATTCAAATATAATATATGGCCTTCCGAATACCACCAGATTTAAATCAGGTCTATAAAACTCTACACGTCTAAAACAGAGCTACACTATTAATTCAGTTGTAAACAAGAGCAAAAGCAATTGAGGACAGGAATGTGCAAAATTCAGACTGAATTAGGCAAAAATTATGACTGCAAAGGGAGTTTGGGTTCCACCTTGTACAGCAGTTTGAGAAACACTGTGATAGGTGATATTAATTAGCGTATTGTTGAATTGGCAAAGTAAAACTTCTGATTCTGACTGACAGAACAAAATAATACATGTTTTAATTGTTTGCTAATAACTCAAATTAATCTTAAAAAAATACATATAACAAATTAAAAAAATTATAATTCAAATTTCATGATGACACGCTGTTGCTAATTTAGTGGCCTGTATTCTTGTGTGGCACATTAATTTCATATTTAGGCAGATAAAGGCTACAAAGAAACCAGCCATAATAGCATTAACATAAAATAGCTGGAATTATATATTTTACAATGAAATTTAATTGAATAACCTGTATCTGGCCGCCCTTTGCCTCTCGATATAACAAATCCAAAAGGACCATTGGGGGGTCTGGTGAGTTCCAGTAGGAGAGTCCCATCAGGGAAGGCCTGTGTAACCCTGCCCACAGGGCGCCCCATCCTAGACACAAGGACGTTCTCCACACTCAGAGCCCGGTGAAGCGCCAGCTGAGGGCTTTCAGGACTGCAACATAAAACAAGGATTTAAAGACCTTTTCCTGTGTATTTGGACTTAATCTGAATTTTTGGTTCTTTACCTTGGAGCCAAGCCATATGGTATCTGCACCTCTCCCAGAAGGGTAGAGCGCTCTGTCCTTCTCTCCAAACTCTGTACAGATGAGGCTTTGCGTAGCTGGGCCAATGGGAACACCTAGTGGCGCAAGTGGGAACTGTTACTGTAGCATTTTAAAGGCCGATGATTCTATACTGCTATTATATTGCAGCAGTTACTGTAAAGTAACAACACTCCAAGACCCTCATATACCGTTTCTGACTTAAAGCAACAGTATGTATTGTAACTCTCTGGAGGTGGCGCGTTACCATGGATTCCATTGAAAAAGAAAGCTAAAACCATACTTCGGAACATTCTCCATGAAAACAAGCAGATGGAGGCTCCTCCGGGGCAAGTATGAGTCAGGTGTGTGGAGATGTAAACCCATTTACAGAAGATTTTCTACTAATTTTATATATTTCCAATAAAAGCAACCAAAATGAAAAACCATGCTTTTATTTTAGGCTAAAAAGTTACATACTGATGCTTTAAAATAGGGTTTCAAAAAGTTTATAAATGTAACTTGTTTAACGACATCTTCATCTGCCTGGATGAACTGTCTTGCTAGATGAACCACCCTTTCTCCTCCTGACTGGTTCTGGCTCCATAGTCTGCAAATGGAATGGACCATCTGCAGCCCGTCCATTTGTGGGAGTAGAATCTCTCCTTCTCTGTGGTTCTCCCGGAGGTTTCTACTTTTTCCTAAAGAGTTTTGCAGGAAGGTCTAAGGACAGGGGATGCTGAGAAATGTATCCATTTGCTGTGAAAATTGTTTAATCTGCTTCTGTATTTCACTGTCATCCTTCCAGGCAACTGCTGTTGTGATTTTGGGCATTACAAAAATAAATTGAATTTAATTTAATTGAAAATTGATGTCCACTATGGCATCTTGAGGTTGGTAAAAATACAACAATAGAAAATTACAGAAAATATTTTTTTTTATTAGGAATAATTACAAAAGAAGCGTGTAAAGTATAAAGTTGCACAGGCCTAAAATGAATTATTTGAGCTCAGAGACAGCCAGTGATGCTGTTACTTCAAAGCATTGCATGAGCCACTGTGGCAAACAACTTGTGAAAGGCTTCTCAAAGCAAAACTGGGAGACGTGTCATGATTTGAGCCAAATGTTGTGAGCCTTACACATGAAGGTAGAGGCTGGAGATGAATCACGTTTGAAGCATTACTCACTGTGTGCAGGGTTTGCAGGGAGGGGGTTCTCTGGATGCGGATGGTGGGTTGGGGTCTTCGCGTTGGGCTGGGGGAGGGTGAGTTGGCCCTGGGGGCAGGAGGAAGGCTTAGCTGCTCCATACTGCTGGAGCGAGACCCCTTTACCAGCCTGCCCACGCTATTCAACCCAATGGAGGAGAAGAAACGACGTAGAAACAGCTTTGGACGTCCATCCAGCTTTCTGTGTAAGAAAACACTTGCAATACAGTCAGATTGTAACTTCTAAATACAATATTTATTCATATTATCAAGTCTGTCCAAGGAGACACCACATGATAGGTCTCACTCTGGTGGTCTGACTCTGTGGGAGCCTAGCAGTTGTCCTAGTCCTCTTCTGCCCTCCTCTCACAGGTCACCAGTCAGACCAAGACTGGAGCTCAGGGCTCTCTCGGCCCTGTTTGTGTCACATGTCTTCCAGCAGCCATCATGCCCATTCAACTCTCTTGTTGATGTTTTCCAACAATCAAAGCATAAAATGACAAATGGCATCCCTTTATTCCCGTGTACCTGTTCATGTCGAGAACTTGAGCCATTACTGACACCAGATATACTATGGTTAAAGCGACCCTGAGAATTATTGATTTTTATTGTCTACCCTACAGAATGTGTCTGCACATCCTGTCCTTAATAAAGATTACATGACATGAATGAAATAATGGATTAAATAAGGAGAATTTGTTGCACTAATGATCGTGGTCCGGTCCTCTGCCATTTCCCAGATGGCCCTCAGGGAGAAAATAATAGCCCACCCGTGCACTAGGGTTAAAGAATTAGAATTTTTTCTAGAATAATTTCTTCATTGCACTCTATTTATTTATTTATTTTCCTTTATTTAACCAGGAATGTCCCATTGCGATGTAGCATCTCTTTTTCAGGGGAGTCCTGGCCTCAGAGGGGTGGAGACAATTACTATAATTATTTTTTATTTTTATTATTATTATTATTATTATTATTATTATTATTATTATTATTATACCAATTGTTTTGTTTTCAATAAATCTATGTTAATTTGAACGTCATGATTTGTATTGCTAATGTGGTTTGTCTGCTTGTGTATCTCCATCCATGTCCAGAAGGGGGCAGAATTGTCAAGTCACAGCATAGCACGTTGGCGTTTCATAGATTCCCGAAACAGCCGTGAGGGGGATGAGGGATTTATGTTATAAGCTACAACAATTATTTTGTGAAGATGCCTTACCTAGAGCCATCTGGGTTCTCCTCCCATATGGCCTCTGCTTTCAGATGTTCTGCTCTCAACAGCTCTGCCCTCAGGTCATCTGAGCGGGACAGAGCCATGCTGCGCAGGTTGGAGCGACCCTCTGCACCCCCACCACCTTCCACGCTCAGACCTGCTGGGAAAAATGAACACTATGTATAACTAATTCTATATGTTGATTGTGCAATCACTTTGAGAAAGTTGTGTGAGTTTTTAACTTTTTTCATATTCTCATAATTCGTAGTATATAGTTCATATATAAGCTTCAGATAAATTCTCTCTGTATACTAATTCAGGTACTCATTGTACACCAATTACTTGCAAATCTAAAATACTATCATGCGAAATATGTATAGCTTAAGTTAAAATATATAGGCTTCATAATTGCCTTTTCCTGTATTGAGCAACCAATGAGTCATACCGAATAAAATTTGGGAAACATAAGGCCCTGGTCTAAAGTCAAAATTCTTTTTACTCAATTATCCAAAGTACTGCAACATACAAAAACAAATATTTATATAAGCCTTTAATCTGTGTAATGGTGACTCACCCGGCCCATCTGGAGCAGACTCCCAGAGGTCAGCAGCTGGCAGGTCAGAGGTCATCCGTGCTGGAGAGTATCTCAGAGTGGATGGTCGAATGCAGGCAACAGGGCTACTGGTGCTGGCTGCTGATTGGTTTAATGCCACTGGGCTCGACTCTCTTCTCACGTCTGATTGGTCGTGCTCCATGTCCCCCTCTACACCTGCACTGGAGCAAACCTGAAACTGTACTGTGCCCTGGTTTGGATTTGCACGATTCCTTGAGCTCGATTTAAGTGCTGATTTGATTGGAAGCGGAGGACCTGTTGATCCCTTTGTCCCACCAGACGCTTCCAGCAAGCACGGTTCTAATGCAATGGGGCTTCCGGGGGCAAAAGTCACCCCCCTTGGCAGGTTTACCCTATTTCTTGGATTTGAGTTTCGTCTTTGAGCCCAGGATGGACCGTAAGGACCATGGCCTGACTCTATTCTGCTTTCCCCTTTCCTGCTCCTCCTCCTGAGTTTTCCGAATCCTGAAGACTTCCATCCCGAGCTGACTTCCTTATCTTCTCCCAGAACGTAGGCTCCAGCGAAAGTAACTGTGAGGGGAGCTTTGGGCCGTGTGCTAGCTGGTTTTGAGCTCTGTTTAACTCTTGGATCTTCAGAGGAAGTAGATTGCTGAATGTCTGTATTTTGTGGTTCGGATGGAGAGGTAACCACCTGTGTTTCCCTGACGACGGACCCACATGCTTCACACTTTTTCACCACCACAATAATTTCTCTCACTACAGTTTGCGTTTCGACACTGACAAGAGTAGGTGGCATGGACACGCTTCTTTGGTTCTTGCCGCTGCTAGCATTTGGGTTGTCTCTACTTTTGGATCTACCGCGTTGTCTCACTCTGTCCAAATATCGAGACTGTGCTTCTCTCTCTGATTCATCCTCAAAGCGCACTCGAGTTGGGGAACATCCGTAGCGCCTGGTTCGACCAGCCTGCTCAGATGGAGACGTGTCTCTGTGCTCGGGGACAAGGAGCGGAAGAGAAACACTTGGAGGGGAGATGTCCTCTTTGGTCTGGAGCTTTGGGTCAGCTTTTTGCACACGTGTTGGACTGCCAGAGTCAAATTGTTGTTTCTTACTGCAAATATAGAGTTGAATTGTTAGAAGCCAAAAGTTTATGTTTTAATTTCTAAATTTGTGATGTAAAACTGAGTAGTGCTATTATTAGCATTTACTTCCAACTTTTGTATAGCACTATTATTATATAATTATTGGGAATGTTTAGTGATATCTGCAATTTCACCAAATCTGGACCATAAATTAGACACTATGCCAAAACCTTTACTAATTATTTGGACGACTATGACATAAACGTGCTCCACACTATTAACTCTCAAAGTCATGGTTCTGGAAGTCGTATAAAAAGATCCAAGAGGTGGAGATAGATTAAAAAGACTCCAACAAAGTGTAGCATTCTGGATTGAGGCATTAAAAGCCACAACTCATCCAGGCCGCAACGAAGAAATAGACTTTTATCCATTTTCATAAACTATTTACAAACTGTTTTCTAAATATTCTTACTACCGTATATGTCAGCCTCAGTGTAATTTAAGTCCTTGTTATTCGTTATTTGATTTTGTAAATATTATTTATGTAATTTGTCACTTGATTATATTCACGTGCCATCAGTTCTTAAGCCCACCACCTGCTGGTAATTTTATCATTGCCCTGATGAAGCCACTGTCGGCAGTCCTTCCAAATAAAGGACTTTGAATTTCACACTATAGAGTGCCTCAGATTCATTTCATGACTGCTGACACATTGTTTGGTAGCAATATACAATATCTTCTGTTCATCCATATTACTGGTCTCATCCTTGCCGAGCCCCGGTAGATCCCCTTTTGAAATATTAAAATAAAAATGATTAAATATGAGTAATATTTTGCATTTTGTTCACTAATAATAGAGGCCAAAATATCTAAATGGTGCTCCCCTATACAACAGACAGTACTGTCTTTACTGTTATTTAAGATAAAGTAGTAGTATCATATTCAAGCTTACATGACAGCTCTCTGATCAGACTGGACTCGTCTGCTGACTCGATCGCCTTTGATGTGACTGGACCGGGCCTTCAGCCTTGCTTTCTCCAAAAGACGTTTAGCTTGTTCATGTCTTGGACTCAGAGGAAGTTCATCAGTTATTACAAGAAGTGACCTAAATTAGGACAACAAAGAAGGACATCTTATATACTGTGTACCAGTTTAGCACACATTGGTTTGATTAAAATCTGGAGTTATACAACTGTCTAAATATATTAGAGACTGATGGCGAGCAGTGGTGGCAACAACACCTATTGGTCTATCCTTATGCACCAGAGTTAAGCTGCTCAGCATTGTGCTTCAGCGAGTCTTTATCCCGTAGCCAGTGATAAAGATAGCATGATACACCAGCCATGTGGGTAATCCTCATAATGGGCTGCGTATAATTTATTCTCTAGAGGCATATCAAAAGCTAAATATATTTGATTAAGATATACTTCTTCTTTCAAAACACCTTATGTAACACTAAGTAATTATGCAAAATAATGCAACATTGTTAGTCTACTGCCTCTTCAATCCCTGTGCGTCGTTGCAATGTTTGCACTCTCAATACATTTCCTTCTCATTCCTCAATTCCACACTGGCAAAGTAATATTCATGAGACAAGGGTATAAATAGTACACAGGAGTTGTATGTCACCACCATCGCTTACCTCAAATAAGGTTCAAGTTCTTGAGGAAGAATGGCTGAGTCTGTGCAGTCTGAATGCTCTGAGACATCTGAGTGACATACTGTAAGCAGAGAGAAGAGGCACATTCGCCAAAGTGAAAAACTTGAATGTATTTATTACTAAACAGCATAATAATAAGCATAACATTTCTGTTAAAAGTGGCTGCTATTTTTCTTTTGCTTTTATACAGTGCTTTTCAAATATGACAATATGAATAACACATGACAGACATTATTTGAGATTCTGGAAATAGTGCTGTTCTAAACATGTTTTTACCGTTTGATTTGCTTATTTAGGAGATGCTATTTCATGATTTTAATAATATGAGATCTAATCAACATTAGACTAAGCCGTGTAAAGTAAAAGTACACAGCAACTCTTTATTGCAAGGACCTCGACTGTCACCTACCAATATGTAGAAGAGTCTGTTAAGTGCACTGAAACAAAAGCTGGGGCTCTTCCCCTAGAGCTCAGGATGCTAATAATAGCAACACCCTTCTGCACATCTGCACAGCTGACATCTGTTCAGCATGGGAACCCGCCAGGTTACACATTGCACTCCTGTATACAACACGGGGAGACATGCTTAGCTCACTCTGCAACAGCTGGAACCTGTTTTACAAGGCACCTTTTACACATATAACGTATAACATGTGTCACAGAAATCACTTATGCTTCTGTCCTTAACAGACATTTCATTCCATGGTCAACAATCATTAGCTTTAGCATGCAGTGATGTCATCATGATTTTGCATAGGATTTTACATTTTATTATTTACCTGATTCAAGCTCAACATTTATCAAGGCCTAGGAAAGTCACAAAGATCATAAGAGCGTGACCACAACTCAATCCTTAGACCGTAAAACACTTCATAGTTCAACTGGTGTGAAAACAAAATGCAAGCAAACCTTAAGTTGTACCTTTCATATCATCTTGCTCTTCGGGTTGGTGTGCACTTTCGCCGCTCTGCTTCTTTGCTACTCCACGACTCTGTTGACTTTCTCTTAACTTTGAATATGCTTTTTGTTTGTCTGTAAGTGTATCATCAGATGGAAAGAAAGAACTTTGTGAGGTTGTGTTCTCACTACTATCAGAGTTACACAGTCCTTTGGCCTCTAGCTCCTTCTGCTCACACCTCTCCATGTAGTACTCCATACTATCTGAGTGCTTAATCCCAGCAGGGGCATCCGCATCATCTACGGCAACTCCCACATTCCCACATTTGCTGTCTGTTTCGGCAGGTTCCTTGCCTTTTTCATCAGCCTTGGTGTAATCCATTATAGGTAATGTTGAGGGACTGACATTTAGAAGCAATGTTTCTGGACGTGCTATTCTCCAAAAACCTTTAGGGGGTGCCCAGTGTCTTGTGGATGCCGAAACGGTAGAAGACACATTATTACTTGAGGATGTTGATGGTGCATATGTTGGTAGGGATTCTTTTTCAGACTTTTCATCATTTGTGTTGTTAGACAAAAGACTTTCCAATCTTTGACTTTGTATGAGATTCTGTCCTATTTCTGGTGACGCCTCTTGTGCTCCTTGGGACAGCATCAGGGTTTCAGCAGGTGGGCTATGGATCTCCAACTTAACCTGAACCTCAACCTCCTGATCCTCATCACTTGTACTTAAATTCCTGGCAGATCCAGATCGCCAGGGTGGAGTTATGGGTGCCAGATTCTTTCCTCTCTCCTTTGGTCTTAGATAGATTTCTGGTGCAATGCTACACAAACCTCCTTCCTGAGTTTCCTTCTCCCTTCCTCTTTGCCTGCGCTGGCCAAAGGTCTTCAGTTTGGTTTGCAGCAAATGCACAGCTGATTCCTGAGACAGGATTGAAGGAGAAGTGGTGAAGATGGGCTCAGGGACCGGGCCGGTTATAAGATTCCAGTTAATCGGCAGCCCTGCAGGTGGAGATGAGCTGTTTTTTTCTTTTACAAAATCCTTTCCCACACCAGCTTCTCCCTCCATTGGCTGCCAAAACAAGAAGAAAGAACAAAACTAAACAAGATATTACATCTCATCTGCTTGGCTTGGCTTGTAGATATGTAATGTGGGTTCAGTCACGTTGCCTTATCTACTGATTACTTTGCAGTGCAAAGGATAATCCTTTCGGATGAGAATAAGCAACTGCTGCCTGCAACTGAACCCTTCCTCAAATAAACATTGTTGCTTTTGATCTGTCAGAAAACTGACCCTGAATTGATCATGCTTTTTTTCAACTGTTAAGACCAACTTTATTCAGGTAGATTTAATGATTGCCTTTTAGTAGCATGAGAAAATTAATGCACACGTCACAAATTGCCGACAAGCAAACTAGATGCGTGTAGCGTACCTGGATGATGTTGGAGGGGATTGATGGCTGTCCTTTAAAAGACAACTTCAATCTGTGTTAGCATTCATCTCAAACTGTTCATAAACTAATCAAAAACAATTTCTTAAAAACTAACGAAGAAGTTCCGAGGTTAAATGAATTCGCTTGATCAAAAAATCCACCAGATGAAGCGATCACAAGCAAAAATACCCCTCGTGCTGCAAAGAAAGTGCCGTGGTGCTGATGGAGCTGGTGATTCACGCAACGCTTTCAGGAGGCGGTGCGGAGACTGTGTGACGATCCAGCAGTCTCTCAATCATGATTGGTCCGGTAATCCCTTCAGAATCAGTAGGATTAGAAAAAAATGGAATTCAAAAATGCATGCTTATAATTTCGTCTTTGCCTGGTGAACCCGCTACCGAGAATTTCCGTTGCATAAGTCTTGTCTCCAGTGCGTACACATTGGTTGCCAGAGCGCAAAGAAAGTAGGCTGTATGACTGTGATGCATAATAAGCATTAGGGCAACATTAATACAAGCTTTCGCCTACTGGTCTAAATATAGCCTGTATGCCTGTTAAAGGTACTTTTGTTACTTTTCTTTTGGGGGGGGTCCACCACCTGCTTGTCCTCGTGAATATACTATTGCTTTGCGTGGAATATTTCACAATATGGCAGCTGTTTTATTGGTTAAAAAACAACAACAACAACAACAACAACAACAACAACAACAAAAAACATACATTCATGCAGTTCTGATCTGGTGGCTTCACTTGTTTGCATCCTTGAATATAGATATGTGTAATAGCATGCAATACTGTGGAAAATTCCATATAACATATCCATGGAGACGTTAGGTGGCAGACCTTTTACCAGAAAAAATATGTAGTGCATCTTTATTGCAATTCATTTGAACAAGCCTATATGTTTAGGCTAATACACATATCTACAAAACTATAGTCTTTAAAAAAGCCTACTTGCAGTTTGGGCATTGAAGGGGCACTTGACCTTTTCTGATGGAGGGTCTGCTTCCTGCTTGTCCAATGGAGATATTATTGTTTTGTCTGGAATGTTCCACAGTATGGCATTCAACTTTTCTACCTTAATGGAAACAAGCTGCTGATGCCAACAAGCCAAGTTACAGCTATGGAGAGGCGACCCCACACAGTTGTTTTTGATGGTACACTTTTGAGCAATAAAAATAGTTCATGGTGCCAAACCCTGCACCCAAGTCAGCAGTACCATTTCTAGCTTTGCAAGGACAGGTCTTGTATTTGTTAGTTTTAAGGCCTTAAATCATCCATATAAGGGCTGATTAGAATCCATACTAGAAAGAGACCTATGGACCAAATGTGCTTAGGTATTTACTATGTCCCTTTATCAATCTATGAACATTATTAATTTGGTAATGTGATTATTTAATAATTAGGGTTTTATTTGACAACTTGTCTTGCTGTGAGTGTGACAATTTGCCCAAAACCTTTAGGTGCACTTCTCTCATTTGATATTCTGAAAAAAACTTTCAAGACACATACAAGCAGCCCAAATCAACATTTCCATTTCAATTTGCATGATTAAGAAAGAAATAAAATATATATATAATGTGTTCATATTTGCACAAAAGGGAAACACACAAAAGGCAATATCCCCCTTTACTTTATTCAGCTTTTTCAGGGACCTTTGGCTGGCCATATGATTCTGCATCTCAGGATACTGCAGTAAACCTATCTAAAAAGCAGTTGATTAAACGCAATCCACCAACCATTTGATAGTGGTCAAAAAGGTGCTATACTGAGCTTCTGCTGCACCAAATTGATAAGCCTAATAATGTTCGTACATGCTTTTAGATTAAAATGTCTGTTAGTTTAAAATGCAGGATATTATTAAAATTTTCTAAATGTAACCATGGGCATTTTACGATTCTAACGAGATTTCCATTACAAAAAAATCTCACAGTTACTATGAATAAAATGGGATAAGATAAGATCACCATTATTTGTCACTCAATGGGGAAATTCGGGTGTTGCAACAAGGATTAGGTACAGAACTGTGCATCGTCATAAACATTTATTAAAATGAGGGGGTGAGGGGTCTGGTTATCTGGTAATGAGTAATTGCACGTTATGATCCTCAGTAAGACAAGGTTAATCAGTCTGCTGTCTTTCCCGAACATCACCATTGGGGGGCGCCCTATTCATCACATACTCACAAACACACACTGACACACGCACCCACACACACAGCTAGCTGTAACCGGCTAGTGCTAGTGTTGTAGTAGATGACACCCTCCCAAACCTCGGCAGCCGCAAAGCTGCTCAGTCGACATGGCAAGAAAATATCGCAATCTTCTCCTTAAAACGGATGAAAATCTTCCATATCGTTTGGAATGAGTAAGTACTGATAATGCTAATTTCTGTATGGAGGATTAAACTTAAAGCTATGTATACATTTTTGAATACTCTGAATTTATGACGCAAAGCAATGGGTAGTGGCTACTAAAAGCAGCAAGCTAAGCTAAGCTAAGAGGCTAACTATTGGTTTGTGTAGGGAGGAGCCATGTCCGCTAGCGTTTTATGCTGTGTGTCGTATATGTTATGTTTTAGCTGCGCCTGTGCTACATATTTAACGTTAGCTGAAAGCGATCGTCAAGTGATACGCGACAATTTGACAGCCTGGAGATCTACTCTGGAGATGATAACTGGGGAGCCTGGTGTTACATAATCTCAATATTGCAAATGGCCAACGTTAGATCTTCGATGTCACTGTTTGTTCCATTGCCAAAGCTCAAACCCATTATTTAACTAGGTAGTAATTTAGGTATCACGATTGATTCCCTACGTTATGCTACTGTGTATGCAAATAACGTGTAGTGTTGTGGCAAGCCCTTTGATTACATTTTAATGTAAATACCATAACACCTAAGCGACGAATACTTGATAGCCAACATATCAACTTAGCCACCCATAGCTTAGCATGCTAACCAGCTAGCGTTTCCTAAAGAGCTATTCGTGTAAATCTCCAAATGGCACTTCATTGCATCGCACGTGTTTATAGATCAGTTATGGCAGGGATAAGTATTTTGTAACAAGTCAGCATGTTGAAAATACCATTTAGCTTTAAACTAACGCGAAATTGCAAATAGTTGAAGCGCAAAGGGACTTGGCTGTTAGCCTGCTGAAGACCCTTTGTCCACAGTCATAGTAGTATCTGACTCTTTAAACTAGGCCACAGTGGTTGTTTTGTTATTAACATTTATATACATTTATTAGAAGGTCCAGTTTCCCTCTTTAGTTGTAAAAGATGGACCAAAGTGTCATACATTTGCCTCTACAAATTAACGCTAACGAATTTACTCTGAGCAGTAACGAGTCTTTAGAAAGGAAATAGCTTTGCAGCTCATGTTTCAATTCTATTATAAACGTAAATATATCTTGAATTATGTGGATTGTGCTATTGACTATTTATGAAATATGACATGCTTAGGCAGGTGATAAATTGGTGTTTTAAATTAACATATTAATGTTGTTCTCCCATTTTGTTTTTCTTGTTACAGTATTCATCACGCAATGTAATCAAAAATCCACAATGTGTGAGGACATTTAAGAACAATTGAGTTCGGAAGAAGAAATTTTGATTCCAGTGGAATCTTCCATATATAATTATTATATTATTATTATATTTTTTCTGTGTTAAGATACATTTACACACATTTGTCCCATCAACATATAACCATGCCAGTGCAAGCACCACAATGGACAGAGTTCCTGTTGTGCCCAATCTGCACACAGACATTTGAGGAGACTGTTCGACGGCCTATTAGCTTGGGCTGTGGACACACTGTCTGCAAGATGTGCCTGAACAAGTTGCACCGAAAGGCCTGTCCCTTTGACCAGACGGCCATCAGCACGGACATCGAACAGTTACCTGTTAACACAGCCTTGTTGCAGCTGGTTGGAGGCCAGGTAGAACATTTTTTAATTGCTGTAATTGTTTGCATCGTAAAATTTATAACATTTAGCTTAGTTCCTCGTATCAGGGAAAGTGACATATAACTTGAAATGTATTTCTCTGCAGGTTCCTAAAGCTCAGCCTGTTGCTTTGATTACCAGTCCAGAAGATTCACAACATTATGAGGAAGCCAGGCAGTGTGTGGAGGAGCTTGCTCTATACCTCAAACCTCTAAGCAATACTAGAGGTATTTACCCATTAAACTCATAATCTTGGATGTTGGCAGCTGGGTTCAGAAAATAACCCCACAGAGGAATACAGCAGCAGACATGAGGAAGAGACACATGACGTGCACATCCCTTCGTTGGTGTAGTGCTGAATTTTATCAAATTTACCTACAGTGGTTTTTACATGGATGAAATACAAATAGTCTATTTGTACTTTTAGATAGTCACAGTCTATGACTAGCTAATTAAAATGTGATTCATTTGTAATTTTTGAGCATAAACATGGTTTCACTAATTATCTCTATTGATAACAATGTATCAACCTAAAGAGGTTGGACTGTTGCTGCTGTAATATACAATATTATATACCGTATAAGGATGAACATAAGTATTGTATCATTATTGTGATTGTCACCATATGCTTTGCGATAATTAAATAATTTAAAATATTAGGTCACCCAGCCCCTCCTACTTTTTTCTCAAACTGATCACAGTCTTGAATGCCAGCAAATTTTGCGATAGTGTGACATTCATACGCAAATATATAGAATAAAACACTACACTCTCCCATCTGGCCACCAGAGGCTGCCATTTTTATCCATGCGTGGAAAACTGTTTATTGCTTTTTTTATGACATGTTATTTAATGCAATAACCCACAACACTTCAGCATCATGTTTATTTGAAATGCTTTTCTGTATTGTAGTATTGTAATGGAAAAAGCGTTAGTATGGCCAATTTTTGCATGTTATTTTTTAGTTTTAGATCTAATGTAAAATGTTTTGTTTCCACAATCGTTTGCAGGTGTAGGTCTGAGCAGCACTGCGCAAAGCATTCTCAGTAGACCCATGCAGAGAAAACTGGTGACGCTGGTCCACTGTCAGTTGGTGGAAGAGGAAGGCCGTGTGAGGGCAATGAGAGCTGCCCGCAGCTTGGGTGAGAGGACTGTCACAGAACTGATTTTACAGCATCAAAATCCTCAGCAGCTTTCCTCCAACCTGTGGGCTGCTGTCCGAGCACGAGGATGCCAGTTTCTGGGCCCAGGTAAATATTTTTTTGTTTTTGTTTTATTCTTTACTTTATACAGTTCTTTTTCTAATGGAATTATGTTTATTAAAATAATATGATTGACATTTTTATATGTTTTGATATATGTTTGTTTGTTCTGCAGCGATGCAGGAAGAGGCTCTAAAACTGGTTCTTCTAGCTTTAGAAGATGGCTCTGCCCTATCCAGAAAAGTATTAGTTCTTTTTGTCGTCCAGAGGTTAGAACCACGCTTTCCACAGGCTTCAAAGACTAGTATAGGGCATGTGGTGCAGCTCCTCTACAGGGCCTCGTGCTTCAAGGTGAGTAAAACCATATGCAAAGAGAGATGTTGAGTTTAGCATAATCAAGTTTGTGCATTTTACACAAATGAAAAAACCTGGTTTCTTTTTGGTTCTTTTTTTACAGGTGACAAAGCGCGATGAAGATTCATCTCTAATGCAACTAAAGGAGGAGTTTCGTACTTATGAGGCTTTGAGGAGGGAACATGACTCTCAGATTGTTCAAATTGCTATGGAGGGTGGCTTACGCATTGCACCAGACCAGTGGTCTTCTTTGTTGTATGGAGATCAGTCTCATAAGTCACACATGCAATCTATTATAGATAAGGTGTGTACAAGAGAAGTGAACTTTCATTAGTTTATATGTCCATATGTTAGGTTGTTCTTCATAAATTGTGCATTTTCCTTGTAGCTGCAAACCCCAGCATCCTTTGCTCAGAGTGTTCAAGAGCTGACGATAGCACTGCAGAGGACTGGTGACCCAGCTAATTTAAACAGGCTTCGACCCCACTTGGAACTATTGGCAAATATTGATCCCAGCCCTGGTAAGCAGAATAAAACTTACTTCTTTGAATTTTGAAAATAAAAACAATAGTTTTTAAAATCTTGTTTTTTCTTTTACAGATGCTCCACCGCCAACTTGGGAACAACTAGAGAAAGGATTGGTTGCAGTAAAGACAGTGGTTCATGGTCTGGTGGACTTCATCCAGAATCATAGCAAGAAAGGAGCTGACCCTCAACAGGTGGGTAAAATTCCATACAGTTAAAAAAAACAAAACACCATTACAAATATAATTCATTTGTGGAAAGAAATTCCACAACAGTTGTGGAATATGTGTCTGGACGACCCTCGTTTATGACGACATGGGTCAAATATTTATAGTGAATTGCATTACATTGTTACATTTTTTTTAGCCTCCCCAACACAGCAAGTATAAAACATACATGTGCCGTGACATGAAGCAAAAAGGAGGATGTCCTCGTGGTGCCAGTTGTACCTTTGCTCATTCTCAAGAGGAACTGGAGAAGTGAGTGTTGAACCATTGGAATAAGTTTTAATTTGCAACGTAGCTTTACTATAATACAGAAACCCTCACACAAATTTTATCCAGATATCGGAAAATGAATAAACGTCTGGCAGCTCGCCTTCCTGGAAGTGGAGGGCTCATGCCAGACGATGGCCTTCCACTGGATGTGGCTGTGACCCGGAAGCCTTCACCCCTCACCAACGGCAGTGGGGTGCCTTCCCTTCCCCAGCTCATTGCTCGTGGCACTGATTCAGTTTCTTATGAACTGCTCCGCAAACCTGTCAAAATGGATGGAGGCAGTCCCAGTGCGCCTGGATCACCTCCTGATGTGTAAGTTAACCACACTTTGATGGTCCTGCACCTGACTACCAACATTGATGCAGTACTACATGTAAGCAGTCGGGGCTGTATACCATGTCTAGTTTTAGTATTGCTTAGTATCTGAGATTCAATGTTTTTACTACTACAGAAATTCAACATCTCACAGCGGTGTATATTCAGCAGTTCAACTCTTTAATCTGCAAGCATAATCTGAGGGCACCCTGCTGGCAAATTAAGGGATTGACGTTTCAGAGACCAATATATAATTTTCTCTTTAGTATGTGGTGTGATTGAAAAAACCTTGCGTCTGAATTTTGTAATTGGACTTTCCTTTATTTATTTTTCTGCATTACTGTAGGATGGAGCCTATTCCCAAACCTGGCATGCCACTGCCACCTCATAGCATGGCTCATCCTCGGCTGCCCACGGACCATCACTCTGGGGTCAAGCAGATGCCTGTGGTAGCGAGAGGTTCTCCAGTTTACCCACAGCCGCAGTTAAGCTGATATGTACTGTATCAGGCCACCACCCTCCGCCTCTCAGTATGAGCCCTCCCAATATCCTACAGGTAAGGAACTGATAAACTCTGCTGTCATTTTAGAAGTGTGAAGGTTTTATATTGGTGCTAACATCTTCTTTTGTCTCAGGGTACCACTATCCACAGCCCCCACCGTACGTCACCCGAGATTATGTGCGTAATCCTCAACCACCCAGTGAGGCAGGTGGCCCGCCTTACCAGGACACTTATCCTGGCTACGGTCCACCTGAGCGTTCGTACCAGGCGTCCCACTCTGGTCCTCCCTTCTCCTATCCTCATCCACAGCACTTTGATCGAGGCCGGCACGGAAACTACAATGGCCCCCCACCTCCGCCACAGCCATATCCACCGCAGAGGGAAAGTCTAGTCAGAATGAGCCCCGCTCCACTTGATGTTCCCCCTCAGTCAGGCCAGGCTAACTCACTATACCATCAAGACCCCAATTCTCGGGATAGATACCCACCTGATGGCTACTATCCACCAGGCACTCAGCCCCCACCCATGAGGCCATATGTCAGAGTAAGTGTTAAATACTCCTATTTGTTATAGCCATATGTAAATGTCTTAAACGATAACTAACCTGTCTGTTGACTCTAGGGCCCATCTTACACAGGCTCACAGCATAGTCTGGACTACTTGCATCGTCGTCGGCAGGAGCTGCTGTCTCAGCTGGAGGAACGGAAGGTCATCTCCCCACCTCCATTTGCTGCATCTCCTACTCTTTCTCATCAATTTCCCAGTGATTACCCACATGAGGTTGGTACATGTTTATGCAGTGGCAGTGTAAAGTTTTAGAATGAAATATTAAACATTATTCCTTTCCCCCCTCCGTAGTATGGTGATGAGAGCTCAAAAACAATTATGAAATGTAGGGAGCCAGATTACGCAGGTCAATATTCTCCTTGGTCGTGTGATACAATTGGTTCCTACATTGGTACAAAAGATGCCAAACCCAAAGATGTTATGGTTCCAGGGAGCATGGATATGATGGTAAGTAATTTAACATATGGCAACAGCCCTCTAATTGATTAAACATATATATTTTAATGCAATATCCATTTGCTTCTTTATTAGAATGTAGAAGCAAAAAGTCTGAGAGAACCATCACTGGAGACTTCTCGGCGGGGAACAGATGTAAAGGATGATGATCCCATTATCCCTTTTGGTCCTCAGCCCACTGTGTCCCGATTTGGTGCCATTTCCCGCACCTCAAAGACTGGCTATCAAACTACCGGCCCTATACAGGCTATTGCCGCTAGTTCCCAGAACCCCAGCTCAAAACATACTATGTCAGGTAGAAAACAGTCTTTTTCTTTCTACATTCTTTCAGCATAAACTCCGCATTTTTTAGTTGTGACTGAAATCATCCAAAAAATTTATGGCACATCAACCCTCAAGTTCTAACCTGAAATCTAGTGGCAGCGCTGCAGGCGCTACATGGGCTAGTCATGTGCTCCTACTTCAATTCACATGGCTATTTGAGCAGTTACATCGTCAGTCTGAGCAAGAATGTGACCTATGTTATCATAATTGTCAAATCAAAACTGTGTATTTTTAACAGAGTATTCATATGGAAGCCACGGAGGGTGGGGTGGAGCATCGTACCCCTCCCATCAGACAACCTCTTCCTCTCAGGGACACTTTGAGCGGTGAGGACTGATTGACTTGCTCATTTACTTACATAGTAGCGTATTAACTTTGTAACTGCATAACTAACAGCTGTAAATTGTAAACCAATTTAATCAAGTATTAATTTCTGTAGAGAACAGTTAAAAATTGAACTGCAGCAGGTCAACCAACAGATCACCCAGCAGACACAGATGCACAGCATTGAAGTGTGTATATTTTTATATACACCAAATTATATTGTCTTTTATGATTATTAACATATTACTAAAATAGTTATCACTTTTGTTCCCACTCCAGGCTGCTAGTAACTCCTTAATGCTGCAAAGGGAAGCCAGTGCCCATGCAGGCCAGGCCAGCCAGAGCCAAACAGTGCAGCAACAGCCAAAATGGCCTCCAGGGGGCGCAAATGCCACAACAGTTTCCAGCGAACAGCTCAGTCTGGAGCTCCACCAGGTGGAACGAGAGATTGGCAAGAGGACAAGAGAGATGGCCATGGTAAGGCATTCTGGGTAAACTATTGATAACTGATTTTGTAATGAACATTTGCTCAAGAAGTATTGTTGTATTTTATTGCCTTGGTTTTGATATTATTTGCTGCATGTATAACATATTTTAACTTTATAACCAGGAAAACCAAGTAGCCCATGAGCAGTTTAAAATGAAACCTGCAGAGAATGGACAACCAGAGCCGAAGGCTCAGTTAGAGGAAATCTCACTGGCCCTAAGGTATGGTAATAATGAGAAAAACAAAATTTATGTTGTGGGTTCGGTTTTATCAGTGAAATCTTGTTTTTCTTTTTGAATAGTGAGGTGTCTAATGGCTCCAGCAGTCTGCAAGAAAGTGCAGTGGGCGGGTCCATGCTGTCACTGACCAATAAGACGTCTGCATTGAGCCTATGCTCAGATCCAGGTGCTGCTGGTTCAGAGATTCAGAAAAATGGCGTGGTCCATTCATGCTCTTAGTCATGAGATACAGATATACACTGCACACGCCTACAAAGAGATGCTCAGTTGAAAAGCATGCACAGGCACACAAACCCATTATATTTAGAAGATGAGCAGTATCTGCCGTGATATAAATTTTCTTTCTTTTTGTTCTGTGAATGAGCTTTTTAATGATTTTCCTTGCCTGGAAACCAGAGCATATGATAACATTTCTTGTGTCTGTGTTTTTGTTTTGTTTTTTACTGGGATTATACTTTAACAAGGCTCACGGAAAATATCAGGAAAAAGAAATAGTGGTGATGCTGAAAGTAGTAGTACCAATTTATTTAAAGGGTTAAACATTCACCTTTGTGGTGTACTTTTTGAGCGCAGTTTACAAGAAGACAATGCATACTCAGCCCAATTTGCTGCTTGTTAAATTAGGACCTCTTTCATGGTATTGTAGGAAGGAAAGTTAAGTTTGGTGCATGGAGCTTACCCCCAAAGTTGTAAAAAAAAACAAAAACAAAAAAAAAACAGTGGTTGTCCAGATTATGATGGTCTGAGAAGGCGAATATTCTAAATGATGTCTTCAGTATTAAAATTAAGTGATAATGTACAAAAATGTGGCTGTAACTTCTGCCACATGCATGGTTTCACCTGCCATGAGAAGCATGGTTTTATTAATGCATTTTATAAACACATTTTATGTCTGTTTCATACTTGAAAGCAGTTTATTATATTTGATCGACGCATTCTGTTTTAAAGATTGCAACAAGTTTTTGATAATGAGCTTCTCATGTTTTCTATAAGGGAATACTTGGAAATCGTACCATGTGCTTCTCTGGATGTGGTTTAGCTGTGATGCCCAGGCTGTAGGAAAAGACGAGCGGTTTCCCTCCTCAGAACTTCTCATCTGGCCACTCATAAAAACCTCCCCATTGGGATTATCTTGTCATTTGTTCTCCTAACTTCTATGAAGTTGCCTTCCCTTTTGACTTTTTGTTCAATTGTACTTCGTTTTATTTTCATGCTTTACGTACAATTTTGGGGGTCACAACTCGCATAGCACGGACTTTGCTCTTAAAATAGAACTACTTAACAAATGTGCATCTTTGGAAGGATTGCGTCCCTAAAACAAGTTCAAGTATATTATAGGATAGAGTACAGCATTTTTAAAATCTTATGTAAAAGTCTTTTGCACAGGCAAACTGCATTTCTTGGTTGCATGATTATACACATCCCCGTTTAAAGATTGTTTACTTTACACTGAATTTCAATTTTAAAACTTTCTATCATCATCACTACTATTCTCATTTTAATTTTGTTTTCTTCATGTCAGTTGTTTACTGCAAAGCTCAATAGAGTTTGCTGCCTTTTGTAAACAATTAGCATGAAAGGCTTATTTCCAGCTCTGCTGAGAGCGAGTGAGTCCTTGTGCTTAAACGGTTGAAGGATAGAGGAGATGTCCCACTTTGTCCGGTTTACTTCAAACTTGTCTCCATGAGGGGTACTGAGAAACTGTCATGTGTAACTTATCCAGTCGGTTGTATCAAGATGCAAATGCTTTTGTTTCCTTTGAGTTTCAGTGTGCATCCTTAACAATGTTTCTGCGTTGCTATAGTGATGTTGGGTTTTTCATTTTTCCAACTGTGTTCTAGCCACTGGCTGCTCCTCACTATGTTTTATTGTTTAGGTACACAGCTCACTTATACATATGAGTATGTATACATACATTAATATACTAAAGCACTATTAATGTGCCACCTGTTATTCTACTCGCTCAGCATTTATATTAAATGATCTACTTAGAATCGGCAAAATGTTTTTTTGTTTTTTGTTTTCTGTCCACTTGTTGCCAACACAGACTTTATCCTTTCCCAGACGAAGGACTTCTGTGCGCATTGATGTCTGTTCACTTAATCTTTTGTGTTCAAACAAAGATGTTCTTTATAGACTATGCTTCCGAAGAAGACAACATTTTGTTACTTTGGAAAGTTTCTTGTGTGTTTAGATTGTATTGTAGAAAATGTAACCGGATTTAAGTTGTTTTTCCTCAAAGTGTGCTGTACGGGCTGATAGTGTTCAGGTCTAAGAATGGTGTTGGGGGACTTTTTCTTACTCAACTCCTAAAGAATTCAGGATTTATTTGACAGGTTGGCCTTACATTCTCTCTCCATGCCCCTCCATGCTCTAAGACAGTGTTTCTCAAACTGTGGCTTGTGTTCAACTGGTTACTGTTGGAGTATTTATTTTAATTAGGGACACATTTATTGATGTCCTTGTCCTCCTTTGGGTTAATTATTATTTAGCTTGTCCAGTTTCATCTAATTTTAGACCATTTCCACATCAACCCTAATTTACGCCTGATAAAGTCCAGGTTTAGATCTGGTGGTACTCGCAGCCAAATATTACCTTTTCACTTTTGCTCTGGCTTAAAGTGAATACAGATGAAAAGAAATTGATATCTACAAAATGTCTCAAAATTCTGAAGTTTGTGTATTTTTCTTAAGGTAACTTTGTAGATGGGTGTTGTTTTCAGCAGTAGTTAATTGGTTTTCCTCACCTTTAGTGTCATAGGGCCTGATGTATAATCTGACCGGAAACGCAGTAGGTAATCTTAAAATATGTTGAATGACTTCCTTTGAAGTAAGGGGAGGCCACTACGAATTTACCACAGGTCCCTGATTCTGACAATGACTATCTTTATTTCTTAGCATTGTTGACTGTGGGTCCTGCGAATAAGATTTACTGAACGATGTTTATCTTAAAACTTGCATATTGAATTGTAAAGTCGTTTACAAAAAAAGAAATTATTCATTTCAGTTTTTCAGTGAAATTGCTGCCTAGATCTACTTTCTATCCCTCTATCCCCATTTGACCTCTGAACTCTGTTACTGCTGTTTGAGGCTCACACTTAAATCCCTGACTTTCTGGGGTAGATGGATTTTATATGAGTACTCCCTTGTAAAATATCTCTTAAATTAAGGTACAAGTTTGATTTCAGCAAGAAGAAAGTTTTTATATGTATATTATACTCCATTAAGGAATGTCTAGAATTATCTTCCTCCAATGTGGATGTAGCCATTATTACGCCATTTTATGACTTTGTAAGAGAATTCACTGTGTGAAAATTGGTCTGCATTTTTGTATAATACAATCTGCTGTTTTTTCTTTTGTTTGATAAGCGAGGGAGGTCAAACTGGAAGTTTGAAGAAAGGAAAAAATGAACCTGTGAAATTGAAATAACAAAATGTAACTTATGTGCAACAGTGATTTTAAGCTGAGGGAGAAAAGATTAAATAATATTGCTAATTCTGACTGACGTGTTATTTGTTGTAATTCTTAATGAAAATGCTGTCTCGTGTTTGCACCAGACTACTGTTCTAATTATTTTAATTAGTTGAGTAATCAAATTGTCAACTGAGATAGAGATAGAGATGGATAGATATAGATAGATATATATAATTATATTTTAATGCCAATTTAAGACCTCTTGGAGGAACATTACAAAGAGAATATTTCCCATTCAAAATTGGTTGTAGATTATTTAAATAATTCAACGCAATCAGATTTGATTAGCTGTAGTTTATTAGGATTTGAATGACTACAGGCCTACTATGGGTAATCTCTAAATTAGTCCAATGCTACAATTCGGCATGTTTATGGAATGTGCATCATGTATGTTCAATAACATGCACTGTCCTCACCAAATACACCAATAATAGTAATGGAATATGTAAACTGCACAATCTGGTTGGTCGGCTTTCATTTATTTGTTTAAGAGAAGGAGCTTAAGACAGAATTGTATACAGATCGCCTAAGTGTGCTGCTATTCAAAAACACAGTATTTGTCACAGTATAGTTGATGGATCCCGCATCACATGTCTTCCGTCATGCAATTTGCCTAATGAGTCCATGTCTGTTTTATCCAGGTGAAAGTGAAACACCTAAAACAGAAACAGTCTAAATTTCATTAACCCATGCAATGCACATTTGAAAAACAATGTCCAGAGCAACTCACCTGACAGTTTTCTCGTATTCTTTCTGTTTTGGTTGATTTTGGTATTGTAACAACTCCATTCTACCAAAAAGGACAAAAGTATAAAAACATGCCTACCAGATGATCAGGGGCGTTAAGAGTAAAGACCACCACCTGAATGCTCCACCGAATGCAGATCTGGGCAGGAGTGCGTTGGTGTTTTTCTGCTATATGAAGCACAGTAGGGTCATCGAGGAGCTGACCCTTGGCAAGAGGGCAGTATCCCTCAAACACAATCCCCTCTTTGTGACAGTACTCCATGACTGTTGCCGGCTGCTGGTACGGATGGTACTCCACCTGCATGATACACTCATTATGTAAGTAAAAAAACCAACAACAATGTGTTAATATATTTTCGTCTTAATGTATGTAAAGATTAACCTGGTTGACATGTGGCACCACAGCAGAGTCCTCCTTTAGTTGCTCCAAGTGATTGACCAAGAAGTTGCTCACTCCAATAGCTTTACAAATCCCTACATGGCAGAGAGAAATGTTTGGCACTCACACATTTTACATTATAGAGAATGCCAAAACAACAGGGCTGTCTGATACCTTCTTTGTAGAGCTCCTCTAATGCCCGCCATGTTTCCATTCTTGCCTCCCTTTTAGAGCCACGGCTGTCAAATGCCCCTGGCCAGTGCATCAGATATAAATCTTAAAAAGAAATAGGGCAATAATCAAACGCATAAAATTACAAAGATCTTATATTTCATTTCATACCAAAATACTCCAAACCCATCCTTGACAATGATCTGAGGCAGGCTTCCTTTGCTGTGTTGTATCCATAGTTGTCTGTCCATAACTTATTAGTGATCCACAGATCTTCCCGGGGCACCATACTGTCTATAATAGCTTGTCCCACTTGTTGCTCACATCCATAGCGCTCAGCTGTGTCAATGTGACGCACACCACAATGGGTGAGTGCATACACAACAGCATCGTGAGAGTATCCTCCTCGATTAGATGTGCCTGTTTTACAGAGGGCAATGGTCTAAGTATTCTGGGACAAACACACAAAAGCACAATCCATCCATTCATGCAAGATATACATGGGTTTCAACTTCCTGTCATAATACAACACTTTTTCCCAGCCAAAATATATAACATTTGGTTTTAAATGATGGCAACGGTCCTAATGTTTGATCACTCTGAAACCCATGGATGGTCACTGACTGTAACCTGACTTAAATGTTTCCTCTTTTTGCCACGGACCGGCACTTCCATTATAATTGCACTACCGGTTGAGCAGGAACACCATTGGTTTAAAAGAACTTCTTAAACTTTTCCTGGCGCGCCCCCCTTGGGAGATCAAAAATACAAATTGCAACCATACAATTGCATATTAGTCTGAAATAACAGTATAAATTAGTTTAAATAGGCTAATTGACATTTATTTTCAGAACCAGAAATCAGAATCAGAAAAAGGTTTATTGCCATTGTCATTGAACAAAGTTAGCAACCATAGGAACTTGTTTCGGCATTAAGGTGCAACATAAAACAAAAAAACAAGGGTCATTTACAGACTGTGACTGCCTTTCTTTGGTTTGTGCATGAAGCTATGAGGACACGGCACGATACATAGCATCACTGCTCTGAGTCCTCTCCCCTTCCTCTGGCTCTTCTCCTCAGCTGCGCAGACAGAGCAGATCAGTCACCTGTCTGCAGTGGGACAGTGCAGAATTGGCACTTTTACTGCGGTGAATGAGGCGTTTCAAAGAGAAGACGCACTTGCGTTATTTCTCCACGACGTCTCACACAGACTGCTTTCTGGGCGATGCTGACTCGTGGTGCTGCGCTTATGTTTCACATTTTATGCAAAAAGCGAATGGGATCAAAGCGGAAAGTAAGTGAATGCACAGGCATTCTCTTCTCATAGTTTTCAGATATGTTATACCGTCAAATGAGTGGTGAAAGTTTAAAAGTTAGACTCAAAAGGGGAGGGAGGAGACGAGCGCGAAGGGAACCAGGACAGAAGCGCATACAGAGGAGGGACAGAAGCGTGGATGGACAGAGGATCGAGGGACAGAGGCGCGTGGAGAAACAGAGGAGGGCCAGAGCGCATATTGAAGCCAAAGCATCATTCTGAACCCGGGGCAGACATGTGTGGGGGACTCAAAGGAAGACTGACTCACTCCTCCGATGCTCTCCGTGTTGGCACTAGGTATTTTTCTGTTGCTCAAAACAGGTCTGTCTTGTTATACGTGTGCCACATATTAAATAAACAGTGATACATAGAAAACAGGATAGTATTCTTGGCAAAACAAAATCTTTAAATGTATAATGAGGGAGACTGTGGTTGGTTGTCACAGTCATAATATCGCAGTCAGCAGAGGGTGCTGTTCAAAATGTCAAAGATTAATGGTTAAATTATTTTAGCTGTGATCACTTCAGCACAAGACCTGCATTTTTTAAATATCAAAAAGATTTTAGATGTTTAGTGAAATTATTATATTTTTTCCCAAATGATATTGACAGTCTAATATTTTATGTTATAAAAAAGAGGAAAGTATGCGCTAACAGTAAAATATTAGTTTTCAAAGCTAAGTTTAAAAATGTGTCTGCTAGCTTAGCTTTTATCTTAAAGCCCCCCTTGGGGTTGGTCACATGTGCACAACTGGACTGGCAGTCTACATTTACCAACATTTTTTGTCAGATGATGAAAATAATGACTGAGGGGTGCTATTGACCTGGTCAAAATAAATAATAGTTAAAAAACAGTTTTGTATTGCTACTTTTGTTCCTATTTATTCTTTAATTTGCTTTCTAGATTAAGTTAAAATGTATCCATTTCCAGCAGAGTGTGGTTTTGAGAATGGTTTTGTAATACACGCAGGCAGATTGCTAAATGTGATGAATGAATTTTCTTAAAATGAATGTTTTAATCTAAATCTAACAGTGGTTTTAAAATAGGTTATCTATTAATTTAATCTCCAGATTCCAAAAATATTATATTAGATAGCTGAATTTAAGTGAAATGAACTATTCAAAACATAAATGAAAATTTGATCCCATTGTAACTTTCAAGAATATTGGACAACCAACCCTATAGGGTGTGACAACCAACCCAGGCATGGGCTGTCACAAGTTTAACATGTATTTAGTGATCAATAACTTTTAAACTGAATAGGAAACAGAGCACTATGTTGTTACCTGAGACTTCAAGCTTCTTTTTTGTGTTGAAATGGCATCTTTAAGTTCTATGTTTTATGAGCTAATCAAATCACAAAAAATTGTGACACCCAACCCCGGTTCCCCATTAAAGATCCCCCACCATGCATTCACATTACCCATGGAACTATATAATAGATCCATAACATTACACAATTTTTCCCACTTTTACTAACATTAAAGTTAGACAGAGGCTACATACCCAGTCCAAATATCGGCATGTGCAAACCATTACAAAGTTCGATTGTTGAAGAAATGCTGGATGCTGCTTCAGACAACATGTTTTTTGCACAAATTAACAGTTGTGCTTTGTGAAAACCTGAACGGTTAGTTAACATAGATGTATCCGGCATGTCACCAGAACGTCCCCGCCCCGTTTGGTGAAAACAAATGCAGCGTCCTAGAAATGAATGGGGTGAGGTGGGATTGGTGATGAACTTCAAATAAACGTCCAGAACTATATGTAGTGATTTCTATTGAATAGCCAAAGACAAAGGGAAAGGTAAAGAACGAGTGGTTTGGATTCAGACAATTCACTGAGGATAGTAAACGTCTTTAAACGGACCGACTTGACTTATAAATGCGTGTATCAAATGGTGTTTTCATATCAAACACCGGCTAATGTCCACGTTTTATGATAATGATGGCAATCCAAATAAAATATCAATCCAAGATATGATTCGTGTTTCATAACATGAGTTTTTGTTTGATGTGTCTACGTGTAACATTTACTTAGTGTCATTTTATTTCTGGGGGTGATTTAACTCCTGTATTTATTGTGTTGGTTTTCATATCGTTAAATTAATTGTTTGCATCTACTTTGTATAGCTTATTTGTTGTGGAACAAAGTTTAAAACTATAACTGCATGTCTGGGTTCATTTATCACAAGCTACAGTTAGCAGGCTAAATGCTGGTTATTGTTAACATATATGAATGATCCAATACATTTTGGATCCTTTAATGAAACACATGGAGCCTGGTTTTTCAAAATGGATGAGTTAGTATTTCTAAAATTGTGTGGCGCCGCTGTTCACCCGATGCAGGGGACAGCAAGTGCTAACCTGCTGCTAACGCTATTTCCTATTTTAAAAAACAATATTTATCGTCCGTTGGTGGTTATTTTATACATCCGTTGGAAAGACCGGCTGTTTTCCCGTTTTTCTGATAGATGGTTTTCAATATTTTCAGACTAGAAGGAGAGAAGATGCGTCAATTAGTAAAGTGGGCGGGACTCAGCGCAACGGCAAAAGTGCCCGTATGACCGTGGACGTCTGAATCTTATGGAAGCCGAAGCGGTCCAATCTTAGGTCATTCCATACAGTTGCTCGTGCCATGACATAGGAAAATCCCAATACGTCCATGGAAAAAACTGCTTTGATCTAAAGACAGTAGCGTGAACCATTTTAAATTGTCATGTGTCCGGAAGACTGTTCTGCTTCATCTTTCTGGAAAAAAAATAACAAGTTAGCCACTACCAACCAGTCATGAGGTGAGTAACAAGTTAATGGTTTAGCCTTGTTGTAATGTTGCTGAATGAATCTTTACTTAATATAGAAATTTACCACAACATTCAGCCATGTGCAACCCAGTAATGTGTTAAATGTGTGATTTAGGCTCCCAAAATGCTGGATAATCCCCAGGAGAGGTTACTTGGTGTGGCCTATCCTACTGGTTCTGCTGCTGATTGGGGTGGTCTTGATGGCTCTGATGCCTTCAGCAGAGGAACACCAAGGAGCAGATTTTGTTAGACTTCTACGTCGACAACACCCAGAACCCACACAATATCACAAGCAATACAGCACACAGGAAGAGTCCAGGTTTACTATCATTATGCAAACCTACAACCGCACAGACATTCTGATCAAACTCCTGAACCATTACCAAGCCATGCCTCATTTGCAGAAAATTATCATAGTGTGGAACAACGTTGGAGAACCTACACCGCAGAAGTTATGGGACTCCTTGGGACCTCACCCCATTCCTATAGTTTTCAAACAACAAAACGCTAATCTAATGCGTAACAGACTACAACCATTTCAAGAGCTTGACACTGACGGTTAGTGATTATTATAAATATAGTATTTTGCAGTGGTTGAAGTGCTCAGTTTTGTTTCTTCAGTAAAAGTACAGCTACAAAATGTAAAAACGTTTCCAAGTAAAAGTGTCCCAACCAGATTTGTAAAAAAAAAAAAACGTTTTTAAAGTACCTACTTAAAAAATGTACTGTGTATTTCACACAGACTTTTGAAAACCATTAAAGCTATAATAATAACATGATAGTTGATTATTTTTTTTGTCAACAGTAGCAATTCAAATCAATGTATTTATGTTTCTAGGGAATGTCATGTATACATTTTTGTTTGCTCAAAGCTGGAGCTTTTAGACAGGTCACCATGAACATGCAAAAAATAACTTCTCAAACCATATAAAAAGTATTTTCAGTTTTCAGTTAAAAAATTTAGTAGAAAAGAAAGTACAGATACCTGCTCTGAAATAAAGTAAAATGTATCCACCGTTAAATGTACTCGAGTAAAGTTAGGTCTTTTGTTTTATTTTCTGTTTCAGCTGTATTGATGCTGGATGATGACACCTTGGTCAGTGTTCCAGATGTCAGTTTTGCCTTTTCTGTCTGGAAGGTATTTGCTAAAGATACAATATACCCCCTTTGCATTAAATACATGCTTGTTTATATTTTAAGTGTTTGCGATTTACAGCAATTTCCAGACCAGATTGTTGGGTTTGTCCCTCGGAAACATGTGCTCACAGACAAAGGAATATACAGTTATGGAAGTTTTGAGCTACAGAACCCAGAAATTTCAGGAGGTGACCAGTAAGCACGCTCTTTTTGACAACATCATCACCACAACAACATTATTATTATTTATAGTTACAACCGGTCTAACTTGTTTCTTGCAGGTACTCCATGGTGTTAATTGGTGCAGGATTCTTCCACCGTCGATATCTGCAGCTCTTCCAAGAACAGGAAAAGGAGGTGCTTGCATTGGTGGATGAAACTCAAAACTGTGATGACATTGTAATGAATTTTGTTGTTTCTCTATATTTAAAAAAGCACCGTGAAACAAGTTACAAAAGCCCATCTGGGGTCTTTGTCAAACCAGTCGACATGCGCAATCTCGAAAAGGATGCCAACAGTGGGTATCAGGGAATGTGGCATCGTCCAGAACACTTACTTCAGAGGTCTTACTGTCTGAACAGGCTCGCACAGATTTATGGTGTCATGCCACTCTACTTTTCCAACTTGATGGTTTCCCAGTTTGGTTTTCCCAGCTACGCAAACCACAAAATTAAAGGCTAATCACCAAACAATTTATGAGCCTTTTTTTTTTTTTCAAAATGTGTGAACAGCTTGAATAGTTGCAGGCATGTCATGTTCTGCTCTGGTATCTGTGGCCATGAGTTATTCTTATAAATTCATAAGATTACATAAGTGTATTGACCTAATAAAATACTTTGTTTCCTTAAAATTTTGCCTTCAATTTCAGTGTTGGGAAGAAACTGAATACATGTACTGAAATTAAGTATTTGAGGGTTCAAATTCCGGTTCTGACAATTTGCTTCTCTCATCCTCATTTTACACTGAGCTGGGCCAAAAATATTTTCTAACAGAAAATACATATTCAGAACACCAATTTTAAGAATTGTATTCTGGTACATTTACTTTTTTCATTTTTTTTTGGTGGAATAACACACAACACAATGTTTCCCCTGGTTTTATGCTATAAAATATTTATATGCAACTCAATGTGAAAGTATTCAGAATACACTCCACTGATTAGAACAAGTAACAGAATAATATTTTGTGTATATTAATTAAAGGTTGGGATAAGGTATCATAGCACCAATTTTTTCTATAATAATAATAATAATACTACACTCATTATAGGGTAAAAGGTAAAAAATAAGTAATTTTAGGTAAATAATGAAATCTAACAGCAGATGGTGCTAATATAGCATTTATTAACTTATAACATTAATTTGTAACATTGAAAATAGTGTCCTTGCATCCACTGAAGAGGGGGTCCCACCTCGTCGTTCTTAACGTTCACCCCTGTTTGCCCCAGGACGAGCTCCAGGTCTGGGCTCATCGGTGGCTTTATACCGTATGCTGTGCCAGAGCTTCACAAAGGGCTCCCTTCTCCTCCAAATAAGCCTGTGACCATCTGCTATATACCACCTTGAGTGGAAAAAAACAGCATAAAGTTTAAAATGTACAAACCGTAACTTGTCTTAGGAGAAATGCTGTATACTACAGTTTTAAAAAGTGACAGACATATTAACATCACATGCGTAGTGGACAAGGGGACTTTGTTACATTTATAATTTTTTAGAATGTAACACGGGTCTACAAGTAAAACCCAAGAAAAATGCAAAATAAAACGGCACTTATTAAACTGTTACATTGCGAAACTCACACTCCGAAAAGGGCCCCTCCGAGGTGAGCAGCATGGTCAAAGAACCGCCAGCCCAAGAACAGTCCAGCTGTATCAAAAGCAACAAGTGCTTTTAGCACCTGTGGTCAAATAAAAAGTCCACATTTAATTATACATATAACCAACTTGAAACGCTATCAAGCATTCAAACAAACAGTACAATACTTTACCTAGACATTTGTACACACATATTGGGTTCTTTAGTTCATGCAAAGGTTTAAATCCAATAGCTTCAACGAAAGACTCAGCAAATTCAGAATTTGAAATCTATTACTTTTCTCAATTGCGCTGCACAATATTATTTTTTGCACCTATCACCTATACTTTTTTGTCATGTCATAATTAAAAGTAAACGTGTTACACGCAGTGGAAAGTCTACAACATTGATATTGAATATATATAATTTACTAAATTAGTGAAAGATGTAATTGAGGCTGGGCAATTAATCAAGATCCAATCATGTGAAATAGTCCATTATTTAGGAGGTGTTTTTAAATTGAGAGGCCAACAATCGATCCTTTGTTAGTAAAAACATGTGGTTTGGAGTAGAGGTCAGATTTTGGATGAGGATATTTGAATATAATTTGTGTTCAATGGCAGATTAAAAAGTCTGTAGTTTATGTTCATGGAATTATAATTATTATAATTATTATAATTAATAGTTATTTGATATGGACATAGCAATTACATTGGACGAACCAGATACATTGCTTCAAGTGTAATAGAAATAAATGCTAATTTTAAACACCTGTCCATAGGAGACTTTTGGAATAATTCAATACAATAACTAAAAGGAATTTTTACTTTTGTTTTTGAATAAATATATATATATATATATATTATTATTTTTTCCATATTGCCAAGCCCAAAGTGTAATGCTTAAGTTTCACTCACATGTCCTGCACTGACAGTAACCATGGGGAGAAATATGATGCCTAGTTTGGCTTCGGGCACCGTTGTGCAGACGGCTGCCAACACAGCCATAACAGCACCGGACTATGGAATAAGTAAATAATAAGTAAATATATGTACATATACACAAATGACAAAACAAAATTAGTAAATAAACTTACTGCGCCAAGTGATGGATGGAAACGCCTGGTAGCTGTTTTGCACATGTAGCTAACCATACTGGAGAGAACACCTGCAAGTGTAAAAAATCCAGCATATTACATCTTATTAATCATAGTGGACAATGAAGGTGCTGATGGGAGGCAGACTCACCTGCTGAGAGGTAAAAGGCTATGAACTGCTCCTTCCCCAGGAGAGAGACCAGCCCCGAAGAAAACGTCCACAGAACATACATGTTAGCCATCATGTGGATAATAGAGTAGTGGCTAAATGTGGACAAGATCATTGGAAGGCACTGTGTTTCTGGTGAAATAAACAAATGAAACAACTCCAATAACAGTTTACATGTGCATTGTTTTGCATTCGGTTTCGTTTACTCACTAGAAACTGGGTTCGCAGTGAAGTATTTAATCATGTTTCTTTGCATTGAAGGAATCCTCCAGCAGCACAGCACAACAACATTGACCGCAATAATGCCTGAAATATCACAAATGAGTAGTATCCTTTTATCAAAGACGAGGAAAGTATGAATGTAAAAATATATGTTAATATTATGTTTAAAATTACCCGTTACAGTCCTTTGTCCTTCTGTTAAACTACTCCAGAAGTCATCCACCGTCGACATCAGTAGGATAAGTTGCTTCTGAAATGCTGTCAACTGATTCCACCAGTTATGCCAGTATGTTACATCATGTGAGCCCTGCAGTGATGTATTTGAAATGAACACAACCTGTCTCTCTAATGTAACAACAACAACAACAACGTAAAAGCCATGTTTTACCTTTGCAAGTTCATCTGACTCATCTTGTGCCGCCTTGACCTTGGACCTCAGGCTTTCGTACTGGAGAACAGCGGCAGCAGCAAAGGAGCATCCTGTAAACTGACATCAAATTAGGGACAACATCTTTCAATCTTGTAATAAGTTTTATCACTAAGAATGTTGTCACGAGCGCCTACCCCTAATGTGAAAAGAAGAGGTTTGAGTAGTGATGGACGGGGGATTTTTGGAGGAGGTGTCGGTGTCTTGTTTTCACTTGGCAAGACTTTTATTTCTTGTTCATTTTTCTTGGTTTCTGACCTTTTTGCTTCTCGTCGAAAACATCTTACATGCTGCTGGTAAGGGTTAAGTCTATTAAATATAATACAAAAATAATAACAGTCATATACAAAAGTCAAAAGAGGGGAAAAACAAGATAAATACAATCAACTCTTATGGTATTACACAATATCTGTAACAAGTGACATAAGAAACATGTTTTGTAACTGGCTTGTGTGACTATGGCTATGGCTCACAATGACAGTTAGCTAACAACATTGCAGCTCACGATGCTGTAACAAACATGATACGAGAGTTCTTTGTCCATTATTGTAAGTAAGGCTTTACAATTTCTTGTATTCCTCACCTATAACAAGACCACGTTGTGTTTCCCGACCTAATAAACTCAGTTTTGGTCAGTTTTCTTACTATGAATCCTCTCCACGCCATGTTTGTTTTTGAGGCAAGACGAGTGGGTTGCCAGATCCGGGAAACTGTTTCCAGTCTCGAGCTCGTCACTTGAGCTCGTAAGTTCACAATAGTCCTGTTGCCAAAAACAAAAACAAAAAAACGTTCTAAAAATTAGGGATAAGATGATCTAAGTACTAGAAGTTCAAGATTTAAATATGAGTGAAGCTAAATACAACTCCAACCCTGCGACGAGCTGGCACCTGTCCAGGGTGTACCTGCTAACGGCCCAAAGTCAATGGGATAGGCTCCAGTCACCCGCGACCCCTAACCCGAACAAGCGGTAGAAAATGAATGAATGAATGAATATATACATTTGACGAAGCCTATTATGCATTTTTCAGGCTGTTTATTGTGATACCACAACATTGGCCTACATGGATCAAAATTGTATAATGTATTAATTGGTAACAACATTTATCTTTTAAGCGTGTCCATTGAGTTCCTGTTCAACACAGCAGAACTGAGAGGCCCCGCCCCCTCACAGTGGCATTTCACCTTTTTTTAAAAATCAGTTTTTGTTGAAAAATGTCCATGTGACATTTTTGAACCCTACATGTATGACCCACAGTCTGAATGTTTTCAATAATCACAAGTGCAGAGCAGGGGTAGGTGAAAACACACATTTACTGAGCACTCTTAATGTAAGGCTACTCAATCATTCATGAATCAATAAAAATACAACTCCGTGAAAGATGAGGGAACACTGTTATAACATGGTGAAAGTTAATGAAAGTTCCCTTTGATAATGAGAAAAATAAAAATATGACATTTAAATTTGGTAAATTGCTCAGATATAAGCTATATGATATTTTGTTAATTATTTGGATCAACAATGTCCTTCATTACAATTACGATGATAAAGCTATTCTTGAATGCTTATGTTTATAGGTCATTGCAATTGCATTAAAAGGCTGGTTTTATAGCAGTATTAGTAGGTTTTTGTACATTTATGCAGCAACTTTGGGAGAATTTAGTGGCCAGCAAATTCAGTAAATATTGATGATTTTGGGTGCAACTATTGGCATCTTGACAAATGCCTCACAGTTCTCCCAAGCTTGTGCCAGGAGTAAAAAGGTGAGGGCTGCACTGCAGTGTCTTGTATAGAGTCCTCCTCTTTGTAACATGCTCTGAATAACCCATTCTCAACTCAAACTCAATACAGGCACAGAGTGAATAGAAATGGGAGAGAAAGTAATTAATCATAGACACACATGCTGTTATAAACTCCAAAATAAAGGAAGGGGGAGGTGATGCAATAGAGAAAGGACAGCAATATGCCTTTGCCACTGTATAGACCCAAGGACACGCTGCCAAGTTAGATGATATCCTGGGTCCAGGTCTGGGGCAGAGGAGGACAGAGAACCAAGGGAAAGGGAGGGCTGCTACAGGGAAGAGCTTCAAGGGAACAAGAAGAAGATAACTCCTGGTGCAAATCATAATGAAAAAAATCCTTACATATTTATTTCATGCTCAATGACCATATTATTTGAATGTAGGGTCCTTTGTTCAGCAGAGGTTTCAAGTTTCAGTTCCTCTTCATCGATTCGCTGTGAGCAGACACAGCAGTCAGGATTTGCCTGTGTCTGCAACCAAGGCCTTATCATGTAATAGAAAGCATCATTAGAAATGCTCTGACATATGTCTGACTACGCTTGATAAGATACAAGATCAGCTTGTTTTTTCTGCGGCCTAGTGTTTAGCAATATTGGTGTGAAAACGCTTAGTGCAGCTCCATGACGGGTCGGAGGGCCATAGAGTGTGATCCCCTTAGACCAGTCATTCCCAAACTTGGGGTCGGGACCCAAATTTGGGTCTCCAAACATTCTCAAGGGGTCCCCAAGAGTTTTTAGAAAAGAGGTTCAAACTAGAATATGTGAATTTTAATGACGGGATGGCATGTTAATTGCCTTTTAAAGTGTTTTATAATCAGTACCGTTCTTTTACATCTTAATTAACTCGAAAAAAAATAATCATTAGCTGTAGCATCTCAGGTAACAGAAGGATGTTGGGGTCGTCAACATATCCACATGTAAAATAGGGGTCACGGGGTGAAAAAGGTTTGGAACCACTGCCTTAGACACTTACTTATAATTAAAACTTTGCTTTAATAAATTCTTAGTTGATTGAGTACCCATATGCACTCACTTGTCTAGAGAAATGCCAAAATCTATGCATTTGAAGCAAGCTAAATATTGAAAAAAAAAAAGGTGTCAAATCTAAATTCCACGTTGCAACTAAACAAAATTGGCAGTATGTGTTCTATTGTAATGTACCTCTTCACAATATTATTCTCTTTAGATTAGTTTGCATTGTTTATGGATGGATGGTAACCAGCAAGCTATAGTTATTGTGCCATACATTAACATGTCTATTTCCTCCCCAAATAGAAAGCTCATTTTCCAGAAGCAGTCTTTTTATACCACAGAAGGAAACTCAAGCTGATATCATAGTGTCCCTTTGGACTGCTGACTGAGAGCTTTTTTAAGACACTGATCAATGGATCAGAGACATAATACCAGCGTCACCGGTTCACTGTTTTCAGGGCAGATGCGGTTTGTGTATAACTTTCTGTCTCCACCATGTCCACTTTCGAAGTGACTATTAAACACTTTTGTTCAGCAACATCCAATGATTTGACAGAGAATCTCACCACAGAGCAAGTAATAAACTTCTTGGATTCAAGATATTCCAGATCCAAGAGTCATTAATTAGTGATGACAGATGCCTGTCAGTAAAAATATCACCCTTTTGGCAAACAAAGGACCAACGTATGTGGTCAGCAGTCGAGTTAGAGCAGTCTATAAAGAGAAAACATTGACATACGGCTGTGCAATTAATAACATTTTAATCAAGATTCCGATTTAGTTACGTCTAATAGTCGATTATATGCTTCATCAAGAGATCTATAGTCAATCCTCAAAGCATGTGGTTTGGAGACTTTTGAGGACATTTCACTATTTTTTCTGCTTAATGCCAATGATTAAAACTGTACTGCAGGAAATTAACACATAAAGCAAGATGTATGTTTTAAAAAGCCTAAATAAAATTGGAATCGGGACGAAAAAAATCACTGAATATGAGGACAAAAGATGTCCTCATATTTTTACAAGGTCTGCTTTATTTTAATGCTGTGCAAGACCATTATCATGAAGGTATAAAAATAATGATATATACATTTAATCAAAACAATGATGTACATTAATTTGAAAATGGAGACAGGAGCAGACGAACAGATTCAACTTCAGGACAATACAACACAGATTGCTATTTCCTATTGCTGTTGGATAATGATAATGTTATTACGTTACAATGTCAAATAATCTATTTTCAACTATAGGCCTGTGTTAGGAACTTCACCTAAAGGCCTGTACAGCATTTGAACCAAGTAGCTCTAAATGTGGCAAGATCTACTGTTTCAGCATAAAAAGCCAGGCGAGTATTACGTTTCTTTGCTACAGGACAACAATGTAAGAACAGCTCGTGATGAAATAAAACAGTGTAGGCTCTGCTGCTCAGTGCCCAGGCTGCATGTGCCTCACCCCTCCTCCCTCCGCGACCCGCTTTACCTGAACTCACTTATCCACCTTCCTCAGAAAACCTACCCCACACAGCGGCGCATGCACAACAAGCTTCCCTTCAAGCTCAGAGTCGTAGAAAAACTTATATATATTTGTGTCTGTTCCCCGGCGGGATAGAGGAGAAGCGGGAATACGGCGAAACTTCTGCAGCGCAAAGGGGACATGGGGGACAAAAACGCCGGTAAGGTAACTTCCACGTGTTTGAGCATGATTGACTTGAATGCTGCGTTTCGATCTGATGGATGTTGTCGTCTGCGTGCCATAAATGTGTGAGTGCCAAGAATGTGTTGAAAACTTTACAATATTTTGCCTATGAATGGGCTGCACAGCAAAAAGGAACTCGTGCGTTACATGCGCCGGGTAAAGCTACGTTTAAGTTACAGATTACTGTTAACCCACCACAGATCCACATACTGTACAGGCTACTGCGGCGTAGGAGCTCCAATTCTTCCGCATCGGAGTTAATACATCGTCATAAAGTCCAGTTCAGTGCAATTGAAACATCCACGCGTACGATAACATGGTAACTTGTGCCATTATTGCAATCTGTGCGTCCCAATGTTGCGTTATTAAGTGCTGAAGGGCTGCGAGCTTTCATTTTACCCCGGGCTCAGTCAGCTGATTTGGACTAAAACTGCTGCCTCTCCACTTTTTTTCGGTGCAGCTTTTCCCCTGAGCAGCGGCAGCGGCAGCAGCGGTGACGGCGTGGTCTGAACGATCAGCAGCGGGAGTGTTGTTGTTGACAAAGCGGTTCAACTGAGCCTGTAACGGACCATGTTCAAGCTAGAAATGCAGATGTGGGTGCGGTGATGCATGACCAAGCCACTTTAAAGTGAACAACACTGCATAAAAATAACTTTACCTGCACTGACAGTTTTAAGGGACATGGCACCCTGTTTGCCTTTGTCCTGGATGAGAACACTTTCAAAAGATGAAATAGATCCAATGTTAAATGAAATAAAACGAAAACGCCAGTAGGACACTGAGTCAGGTTCATGCTTGGCCCAACAACTCTAACAATGTAGCATGTGTTAGTTTATGCAGTTATTACACATTATAAATCATTATATTAAATTCACATTTGTAGGTCTGGCATGTAAGGTTGATCTTCCTTGATCTTCCTTCCACAGTGCCATTGTGTCTTTTTCCTGCTCAGTTTTATTCTGTTTCAGTCATATTCCATCACACATAATTAATTACATGTGGCTAAAACAGGAACATGGATTTACATAAAGTTACCATTTTAAGCATTTAAAGAATAAGTATTGCGTGTTTGACCTTAATAATGTCAACATATTAATTGATTCAAGTAACGGTCGAGAAAGGACTGTGATCATTTCCTTTTAAATCTAAGTAAAGAACGACACCGGTTCATCTTCTTGGTATTGTGACCTTTGTGGCTTTTTATACTGTAGATGTGAATGAAGTGGCTCCTCCCTTCAGTCGAACTTTGGCTACAGAAACCTTGCACTGGTATGTTAGAACTCAATAATAATAGACTAATAAGTAAACACCCAAGATTTACTCCAATTAGTTCTCAATACAGTCAGCACTTATATGGCCTGATCCTCAAGTTTGTGACCTCATATAAAAGTCCAGTCAAAACCAAGGTTGTCATTATGAAAATATAAATGTATTCAAAGTTGATCAGTTATTTTCTGACTCAGCACCATGACTGCAAGCTCTGTACTAGCAGTGGTATGTGAAGCTCAAGGTGAGCATTTTGACCTCCCTGTTGACACACATTATGAGGTGTAATGAGAGACCACTTGTCTGGGATCTTTGCACTGTGTCATCACAGACAGAAGTGAGTGTGTGCAGACAGGACGGGTGTATGAATGTGGAGCTGATACTGAGCAGAGGATTTTTGCAGAGTAGAAAAGCGGATTTAATGCTTGCATTAATGTGTATGCACCTGCAGATTTTTCTTGACTTGCAGTAATATGGTCAGGAATAGCCCTGAGCCCTGAAATACAGATAGAGGACAAAAACTTTACTCTAACTTTACTTTAATTTAAAATATCACTTGCACTAATCTACTTAACTATGCAGTATTGAAGTACATACTTAAATGTTACTTTTAGGGAGAAAAAGTATTTCACACACGTTTTTGATAACTATAGAATTGTCTAGACTGGATTTTTTAATCTATATTTTTTGTTTGCTCAAAGCGAAGACTTAAACTCAAAACCTTTTCGCAGGATGTCACCATGAATATAATACAAAATACCTGCTCTTAAATATAGTGACATAAAAGTAAAAAAGTATCCACTGTATACTGTACTTTAGTAATGTACAGATTTCTCAAAATGTTACTTAATACAGTACTTTTTAACAGTACTTTTTACTTTGTTACTTTCCACCATAGCTCTTAACATTTACTTGATCATTTACTTGAGCATTTTAATCTTGATTCATACTTATATGGCTGCTTCAAGTATGACTAGAGTCTAGTCTAGAAGGTATGTTACCTTCCGAAGTAGGACAGTCTAGTGACTAGACTAGAAGGTAACATCCTCACCTGTTATTGAAATAACAAAATCAATTACATTATTTGTTAATGAGGAAATAGCAGAATGATAACATTAAAAGCTGAAAAATATAGATTAATACTTTATATGTATGCTAATTTTACATTTAACATAAGTAGAATTAAAAATTTTTTTTAAATTGATGTCTAAGTGATTAGTCTGTATTTTCAACCAGTTTAAACTGCCATGCTTCTTGATTAATGACACCTGCAGTTGTGAGTCTGCGTCTCCATGTTTGTTCCCTAACATATGTTTTGCCACATGCTTTGCCTTTTGTTTTAGATATAATTATTTTGGAGGACTGAACAATTTATGGAATAAATAGCCTTGCAATTTGAATACAAGTTTCTTGGCCATAATGTTTGTCCTTTGAACATGATTGAGACTGAATATCTTTGTCAGAGGACACACTTAAATAATTACAAACTTTCCAATCATTTGTTTATAGCCATTATTCTTATTGTGTTAATAATTTAAGTTAGTTATAATTTAAATCGAATCTTAGCCCTAGTGTCTAGTGCTGTAACTGTGTAGGCAGTGATTTATTGTAGTATGTATGCAATGTTTGGATTTAGTATCGTACGCATCACTGACTGTGTTTGTTGAGAGGACAATGTCAGCCATGTCCTTTTTGGGGGGCAGATTGGATTTTTGATCATCTATTAACAACTCTCAAAAGTAATGGATTATTGTTAAACACCCACATATAGTACATGGACTAACCATTTTCAACTCTTTGGGTTATGACTCCCCCTTGAGTTACCAACAGGAGCTGCACTTTGGCTTTTTTTTATTTTTTTATATAGCTTTATTATCAAGTTTATCATAAGGAAAAGAGAATTTATATCCTAGAAATCTTTCTAAAATATGTTTGGCATCAAAATAATTAGTTTTATCGAGAAAAGTCTTTGTGATGGTCCACTCTTCCATCATTTGTTGTATTCATCACAAATATTCATTAAACTGCACTTTTGGAGCACTTTTTCACCTTTGTTTTTGGGTGAAGTTGAGGAATGGGGCTCTGGTCTAGCCGTTAAATTACACTGGAAATGAAAACTAAAGTAACAGTTTCAATCCCAGTCATTAAATGCTTCAATAGTACTGTAGTATGCAATTTTAACTTTCCCAATAAATTAGTTTTAATCAGAGGGATCAGCCATACAACACACACGGACAACTTTAACATTGCCAAATCCTCCTTCCCTCTCCAATCTGCGGCTGTTGTAGAGACTGTTCCAACTTTGCAGTGGTCAGAGTGTGCCAAAAGTGGTGCAGGAAAAGTGGTGAACCGGCAAAAGGGCATACTATGGCAAAACAAGTCTGGTGCATGCAGATTTTATATCAAAACATCTCAGACAGTTGTTGAGATCAGTCAGATAAATAAGCAGTTGCCATGCACTTTAAGTTGAAGTAACTCTTTAAGTTTTTTCCTCATAGTTTCTTATTGTGGATGCTGGACAGAAAACACTTTTTGTACTCTTTTTATGAACTTTGTAAACCTTTTTGAAAATAGTAACATTACATCTCCACACACAGCCGTGAACTTTCCTTCCACAGTTGTCATACATGTCCCGTGTTGCCATTCTGATATATGCTCCAGTCTTGTGCATTTATGGCTCCAGCACTAAACCCATACAACTCGAGGCTTTGTTCCACATCTGTCTGGCTTTCGTCACCTGAAGTATCAGCTCCGCATTACCTCACCTCAACAGTGACTCGTGGCCGGCCTGCCTGCCACTTACCCCTGCAGTTTAACTTTGGCGTGCATGCATACTCCCTCCCTCTGACACAATCTCACTCCTCCTCTCTCGCCTTCTTTTTCCTGCTATTACGTTTGGTGCTGCTAAAGACGCGGAGACACGTAGGAGATGTACAATTAAGAGCACATTGTAACGTCCTTGCGTTGCCGTTACTGTGGCGGAAGAAGAGGAGTGTGAGCGGATGACCGACGAGAGAAATAGGACTGTGTTGAGAACGCGAGCGAAGCGGGGGAGACACTTAAGATGCCCCGTTTTAGCGTAATTTGTCCCGCAGACTGTGCCCTTCTGGCGTTTTGAGGGGCTATGCTACACGCTATGCTGTGTCTGACCCCGCTGCTACCACCGTGTTTTTGTGATAGCGCCGTGTCCGATTGTTTGGATTGAGGAAAGGCTCTCATCAACCCAAATCAATGAGGATTCTGAGGCCATTCCTTCAGAAAGGAGCGCATATGCTGCAGTGTTTCTGTGGACAACGATCGAAGTCGACCACTGTTCCCGACGGTGAGACATACAGCCTACACCGTGGCCAACGTGGTGTTGTGTGCTTGGGATAAATGATAATAGAGTGATTCCTTTGCCAAAAGGAGTGTGGGGGTAACATCTCGCAAGTCTGCAGCGGTCTCCTTGTACAGCTGTCCCGAGTTTGGTTATGCAGTCCAAAGCTTGTACTCGACGATGCTAGATCTTTTTAGTAGTGTAACGATAACTGCACAAAACATGCTTTGAATATCATTCAAATGTATGCATTTGCTGATCCAATGCAACATGCAGTGTCAATTCTTTTAAGAATACAAGCGTTTAAAGTTAAGGCTTTGTGTAAGTGAAGGAGTGAGGGCCCCAAACAAATCAGCACCATGGACAGTGCCATAGCGGTAGCAGCTACTTCCAAACTTTTCCCATTATGGAAAGGCCCAGAGCTCACACTGTGGTTAATCTGGGTAAACCGCTCACCACTTTACTATAGGCCTGAACATACATTGTACAATTAGCTGAATTGACCACATTATGTTGTTGGAGTTGCCTATTCTGTCACTTAAGAGATATTTTCCCACAATGCAATTTGTTACATAGGCCACATGGCATTGACGCTCAATGACACACAGTTTATGCACACTATACACAATGAGCAGTCTTTGGCAAGACGCCTACAGCCATGTCCTCTACAGTCATGTCTCAGCATTTCACTGCATTGCTGATGTTTGGTCATAATAAAGCCTAACGTCTACAGAGGCTTGTACTATGCTTTAGATTTATGTTATCAGTCAGTTTAAACTGGAGTAGCAGCTCTCATATTCAGGCCAGAGACAATTAGCAACCCCATTAAGCACAGTGGATTCCTTTGAGGTGGTTGGACCAAAAGCAGCATGCACACTGGGAGCTGGTGTCATGAAGCATCCCTGGTCCAAGTCCTACCTCTCTGCTGATCACCGTTACACGAACCACTTGACCTCAACCTGCGTCAGCTAAACAGGCCGTATCATGGCTGCTTGTTTACGCTCAGATTTAGCTTTTGGGGAACAATTTGAGGAGCGTGTGTCTGCAGTTTGAAAGCTTAGTCATTCTGGTGTCACCTGTGAGTAATGAGGTCTCAGTAGATTGCCAGTTTGATAAGAAGTGGTTAAACTGCCTGAGTAGATCTTATTTATATCCCGGCACTTACTTACTTATTTCAGTTATGAGTTTACTGTTTTTACAATTTCTTTTATGAGATGGCTGAGATGTGGTTTTCTGACCAAAGACTTACAGGTTAATTACAGGTGAATTGGTGAGTCTAAAATGCATGATTAAATGTGATAATGAATAGTTGTTTGTACCATGTACACCAGACATTCCACCAAACTGGCAACAACCCTTATAGTCGGCTCCTGTGACTTCAACCCTGAATCAAGTGTGGAATATGGAAGATATCTGTGTTGGTTGTATTTGTCTTATCTTTTGTTAGTTACCAGTAAAGTTCTAAAGTATATTATTGCCTTGCTGCCCGACACCAAAAGCCTCTTTTTACTCTTTTTGTGTTAACCTTTAACATGTCTTCGTTCCTTGGCCTAGCAGAAACACAACAGTAATACATTTAGACAATAGTTTTTCTACACTGTATGTAGGTGACAGGTGGTTCTGGGCTATCTATTTATTTACTTAACATAAATGAACAGAATAACTATATTATATAACTATATAAGTACACAGTGTAATTTTGCTGTGTTTTTCTTTCTTTATAGTTGTGAATAAGAATCTTGCTTACAACCAAATGGTTCAACTAGAATATAAAATGATTAATTTTGTATTCTAGCTATGAACAGTGTATCTAATAAGACACAAAATATATGTTATATCCAGTGATAAACCAATATATTTAGCGACAGAAAAAACACTAGGCATGTCTGGGTTGAGTTCCTTCAAGGACATTGCAGAGAGAAAACTTCAGATAAGATACTGCTTTGTTTGTGGATGTGCTATTCTCTTTTTGCTCCAGCAGATGGCGGCACGTCCATAATAAATGCCCCAGCTGTCGTTGACGTAGTGGAGAATGTAGCTTAGACTTACAAAGAAATGGACTCTGGGGAAAGCATCGACTTTGATTCATAGCTCCTAGTACTCAGACGTATTTGTTATGCTGCCATCTACTCTGTGCGGCAACACTGTTATCCACAGCCAGTGCATATTGTAGCAGTTAAACGGCACAAAGAGAGCTTCACAAAACCATAAGTTCTACTGTTTGATATAGTTAGAGATCAACCAGTCTAGCAAATATATAGACTTCTATGAGACATGCAAGCCCTCTGAATAGGCAGCTAATTACTGTTCCATACTGTTTTGGAATGATGTACCATCAATTGTTTTTGTATTAGGGAGAAGCCATCTCATTTCGGAATACTTTTCTAGACAAAGATGTAGTGTTTTGTGTTTCAGTAGTGGTGCAAGTCTCTAGGCTTATTCCACATAATAGCCTACTATAATTGACTGTATTGCATTTTATACTTGCATGGTGGTTGCAATTGCCTCAACAAAGAGGTTGTGAATTTCAGTGTGACATGGTTGCCTTTGTCCTAGGAGGGAGCAATAGATAGACAGATATACTTTTACGGAAATTATTGTGGTGGCAGCAGCTCAACAGCAAACACAAAACATAACATTCATTTAGACACTTTAATAGTCGAAATGCAGCAGGATCAAAGGTTTTTCTGAAGCGCTCAGATTTGCACTTTGAATTGTCTTGTGTATGAATTGTGCGCTACAAATAAAAGTGCCTTGCCACTTTGGTGTCATCAGTCTCCGACTCTGACAATAATCACAAAAAAGTATATTAATAAATGAATATCAATTTTGGATTATCCCATTGACAATACCTATATTTTCGCAAACCATTAAACATTTTAATAATGTAAATATTTAGTTTGAGGTTCAAGAATGAATAAAATTAACCCCAAAAGTGCAAAAATATCACTTTATACTCTTTATTTGAAATACATTGCAAATATTTTTTTTATTTCAAGCAGCATTTTCTTTTTTCTTTTTTTTTAATCATAGACTATAAAGAAAAGTTCATTATTTACTTTTTCTATATACCTCCCGCACCTCTACTACGTACGGTTGAACTTTATGTCAATCCTTTACTTAATTGTTATCAAAGTTCTACTTTTTTACAGCGAGTAGTTGCTTTGTTAGACTCAGAATTCTTCAAAATTCCAATTAGCAACAGCTGGATGATGAAAGTATATTCTTCTGGTACTTGATTATTAGCATATCATACAGCATAGTGTGGAAAAGACTGTATCTGCTTCTGTATCTACCTCCTTGCTTTTCTCTTCCCTGTGTGACGGCTTTGAAAGAGCAACAGCCCTTGAGCATGGACCACTTTTCTCTATTGTGTCCAAATGTTACATAAGGGAGAAGTGTGTTCTGCCAGACAGCAGCGGTGGAACCACACATCTCCCTGCATCCATCTCTCCCTTTGGTTCGAAGGAGCGGGTGTCAAAGCCGGTCCTAGAAAAATCCTGTGAATGTTTCATGCCGTTTCATCAGTGGGAAGTGCTGTTGAGAATTTCCCGTGTTCTTTCCTCCCGCTGTGTGAGATGTGGGCTTTTCCTGATGCATAAACAGCCACATAATGATTTCCAATGACATATCGCAACTCTGCAATATATACAGCAACAACCGTATTAGGCCAGCTTTGAATTATGTATGCCTTAAATGCAAATAAAATCAATTGAGATGGAACGCATTCTCATTCTTCTATCATCTGTTATTCCTGGTAATTCTGGTATTGCAAAACAGTAAAAAAAGATAATATAAAAGATTAGTTTGAAAAATAAGCAAAGTTAAGACATTAAGCATAATTGTCTCATAACATCATTACCGAAAAGCTGCAGCAGTGTTATTGTTTTGAAAAATGTATGCTATTTCTGCACTTTTTATGTTAATTTTACATTCCTTTCACATGCAATGGTGCAATACTTGAACCTCAACCAAGACCACGTTTCAACACTTTTATGATTTTATGTTTATTTCCATAACTAAGGGGTTGGACAGTGTTAACCATACGTTGCCTGGTTAAAGGACTGACACAGACTTAGAGACAGTAGTTCTTGAGTACATTCACAATTTTATTTAAAAATATAGAGAAATTACCCTATATTCATCTTGTTTTTATATCAGTCAATATTTTCTAATGCAAACAAAAGGAGTTACAAACCTGTGGGGAATTCTGAATAAATAGGTGTATAGTAAACTAATCAAATATGTCACCATGGGTAACTTTTTAGTATTGAGGGGCTGTTGGGTTAACTCCCAATGAACTGTTTTTCTATTTGATATGTGTACTGAATGTGCTGATGTGTGACCTTTGTGTGACTGTTAATGGTGTTTTATCCTGTAGATACTTTGACATCAACCTGCCAAGAGGCTGAAGATGGAAATTAGCTACTCTTTACATATTAACATGTTTAATGTTCTTTAATATGTGTTGTCCCTTTACAAATAATAGAATACAAAATACAATACGGACTAAGGCAATATGAGACACAACCAAAGATATGTTCTCTGTGACTCGTTTGTCTGGAAAATAACATTAGTAACACAATTTGGCAAAACAAGTGGAAATTTATATTGTCACTAAAAGCTAAGATTTATGACTCCTTGCAAGAAGTAGTCAGGCTTAGGAACTATAAATGTAATGGTAGCCCACCCGTTCTGTGAAAGTTAGTGTTCCTTTGTGCCATGTGTGTACTGGCTGCGTCTCCATAAGCTGTTGTCATTTGTCTCCATAAACCCCTGATATCACGCACAGCAAAACCATGTCATTGACGTTTCATTGCATGACAAACCTGTTGCAAGTCACTGTTTCACGATTACAAATAGACTCTTGTCATTGTTTGGGTCTGTGTTACAGCCCGTTGTACATACTTCAGACTGAGCTTGATTAGGATTGCTTTTTCGTGCATTCTGCCTACGGGACAGCTCTGATAAAATGGTCGGCACTAAATGTAATTCAACGAGAGAGTGAGACCACCCCTTCCCCACGTACAAGCGCCCCCCTCCCCTCCTTTACATAAAGGCTACCTCTTTTATTTTCTCTCCTCCATGGCACATAAATATCCAGACCATGAGTGCTTATCTTGGGTCATGAGATGCCTGTGAGGATTCCTAATACGAACCTCAATCACGTATGATTGCGTTCAGAGATGGACAGAGGGAAGAGGGGAAGGCGGGGGGGCTGCTCCGGGGGAGAGCTGGACCGATTCACTTTGTTCACAGTCGGCGATGGAACAGCAGCTTCGGTTCGGTTTGGGTTGCGCATGGGAACAACGTCAATGGGGCTACTTCATAAGCATTATCACGAGGAATAGAACGGTGCACGGTCTCGTCACGTTCCGCTACAACTAATTGTTGCGTTACGGACGCTTTCCTCGGTCTTAAATCTCATCTCCGCAGCATCCTTGCAGAGTATCCTATCGCTGCTCATTCCCTTTTCCAGCTGCATTTTCAGTGTAGACGGCAGATCCCAGTCTCGATGAGAGGTCTGGGACAAGCACTGCACTGGGGACTAATGGAGTAAATCATTAAAAAGAAGAAAAAACTTCCTCTGAAGCAGAATCGCATTGCCAGCCGTGTTCACCTGGAATACCTGAAGCACTCCAATGACGCGCAGCTGCAGCAACTTACTAACACTGTTGCATGTCATTTTCATGCAAGATCCCGTGGACCGGAGGCCTATTACATGTAAATAGATTAATTCCTGTATCATAGCTGAGCCAGGTTGCGCTGACTGACATCTCCGCTGCTCCTGAAAGAGAGCAATGCATTGGACTTGGAGGATTTTCTAAACGAAGCAGGATGACGTTTGGGTAAAAAGGCTTCACTTCATGGACTTTACATTTTTATTGCATTTATAATCTGCACTACGTCCCATATCAGCACATAAACTCTAGGCTTTTCTTCAATCGGGGAGATGGCTGCAATCGCCAGCTCCCTGATTCGCCAGAAACGTCAGGCGAGGGAATCCAACAGTGACCGGGTGTCTACTTCCAAACGGCGCCCCAGCCCCAGCAAAGACCCCCGATCTTTGTGTGAAAGACATTTCTTGGGGGTCTTTAGCAAAGTGCGTTTCTGCAGCGGCAAGAAACGACCAGTCCGTAGGCGTCCAGGTCAGTCCATGTGTGAGCGTTTTCCCCCTTTCTGTAATGTGTGCGTTCTGGATGAGGGGACAGAGCGGTCTCCCCCATCCCTCCACACCCTCTCCCCCACCCCACCTTTTTATCCTCCTCCTCCTCTCTCTGTGGAGCACAGCACAGGCGTTTTATACTGCAGTCAAAGTCTCCCGTACGAACAGTGAGAGCGATTGTCCTCCGTTACGCGCAAAGCACACCTGTTTCTTAGGTCCTCCCTGTTGTCTAAATGCCCCTGCGCAGGACATGGCTCATAGGGAGGTGACACACATGGCATGTAATCTCTTGGGCTCATACTCTCTTACACATAACCACACTTACAGTAATTGTTGCCCTCACGTCCAATTGAATATGTCTACACACCACTTTCAAATGCCTAATTCAATATTAATGTAGATTGGACCACTGAGGGGAGATTAGTTGCACCGCAGTGCACCAAGGCTCTTTTGAGATTAAATGTTTTTAAAGGTAAATGTTTATTGCAGAGGGGGCTTTTACTGCAGTGAAGGGAGTAAAGCTCCAGTCATTAAGTGCTGCCATCACACTGAATGACAGTAGAATGAATGATAGAATGACAATAGAATGAGTTCCTGTGCCCTATACGCAGTTACTTAGTTTTTCTATTGACAGTTTTCCTAGCCTTTACCTTTGAAAGAGCTCGGTTTATTCTGTTGTGTGTATCTGTGGCACACAGAAGGACAGACATTTTGGAGACGACTACAGAGACAGCCAAGAAAACCAGACAGAATTTTTAAAACCCATATGGTGACATCAGGCGGGTGATGCTGCAGCCAAAAGTGAGAGAGATGAATAAAAGTGAGAATGTGAAGCTGTAGGATGAACACTAAATCAGTTTAAATATTCTTCACAACTTAATATTATCACAGCTTATAACCTCCTTTTTTATCCTCAATGCTTTGTTTGTATGCAAATAAGCTATTGCATGACAACTTCTTTCTGAATTCTGCCTGTTGTTTTTCCTTCTGTCCCTCCCCCCTTCGTAAGATGCACCCTCCAAACCTCCACAGGTGTCCCATAAGGGCTGCAGGCTAGGTCAGTAGCTCAGCCTCCATCCGTGTGTGATTATGTGCTTTTTTTTTCTTGCTTTATTTTTGATTACTTCTCGTCTCCACCTTCATCCCGCGCCCATGTCGACACCTCCGGCCTATGGAAGGATGGGAGGGCTTAGGAAAGGGGTGGGTGTGATCATGGGCTTTTGACACCTGTCCCAAACAAACCCCCTCCTATCAATTGATTGGTTTAAATCTGTGTTTTTTGTCCAGTGTCAACTTAAGTATGTTTTCATTTATGTTTACTTGAAAACCCCCTTCTCAAACACTTGTGTCCCCTGAGTCGCCTTTGGCTCTCTCATTCCGTCCATTGTGAGTCAGTCAGTCAGTGTTGGACCAGTCTTGAACCTCCTGCTTATTGTTATTTGTCTAAATATGTGGTACTGTGAAGCAGTGTTTAAGTCGTTGTGTTTGGATGTCCGTGATTATAATGTGTTTGGCAATACAAAGTGTTAATCATTCACTCTTCCACCATCATGGTGCCATTTGTCGTGTGTGTTCTTGTCCTTCCTTGTGTATTGGTATGAAGTAAAATTTCTGAGATCTGAATACATTTTTCTTTTTTAACCATATTGTTAAATAACAATTGAAACACACTGCAACGCCACCAGACATCAAATGCAAGTCAAAACTAAATGTGGTGTTGCTCAAATCATAGGGAAGGTAATCCTATTTCAAACCTGCAGTACCTCATAGCGGCTCCACTGCACTCCACTGTACCACCAGATCTCACTGCTTCCACTAAGGCAAGACGGTTTGGCTGCTCTAAACTGACTTCTCCAAATCAATCAATTCATTAGAATGTACCATGCAGATGTTTTCACCAAATTTAATAACATTTGATTCTGCTCTGAACTTTTAAATTAGTTTCTCTCCGGAAGCCATTGGGAACATAGCTCTGAGATGTGACTTTGTTTATGCTCTATCTCAGGGACACACGCACATGCACAAACACAAACACACACACACACACACACAACACACACACACAAAGCACACTCTATCTGCTAAATGATTGGAACTGATGAGCCGTCAGTCACTGCTCTGCCCAATCTTGGGCCCCTAATTTATGGCTGTGTAGTTACCCCAATGATTTACTGCTGTGTATACGCTCCCATGTGCTTTTACTAACACGTAAGCACACATGGTTGCACATGCACGTCCTCTGCACCTCCACGCCTCCTGTCCTGTGATGGATGATGAAAAGGCCCGTCCCAACAATTGATGGGCCCACCACTGGGGTAGGTGAGTGGGGAATTGATGGTCACGGTGCTAAGGAGAATGTAACAATGGGTCGCAGCTTTCACCAGACTTGGATCCTCTCCACTAATTTTAACTAGTAAGTGTGTCTTACGGTTTATCACCAGGAAAAAGTCAGCCCAAAGTAATAGTATTTTTGAGTTGTCTTGTGAAAAATGGCATCTAATTCTTGGTGTGACCCTGAGTTAAATCTATTTCACTTCCCAAGAAATTGTACCAGCACTGGTGGAAGGTATCGGGACCCATTGCGTTTCTGTTCAGGATTAAGAGTTAAGGGTTAGGCTATTTATCAGGATTAGTTCATCTGTGTATCTCTGGACTCTTTTAGGAACACGATGTATGAACGTGTTATCCGAAGTGTCCCCCCCTCTGGTGCTATGGCTGGGAAAGGCTCAAGCCCAACTTAATAAATATGAGTTCAATTTCATTGAATTTATTTTTGTTAATCGGAAAATCACAATAGCAGTTGCCTTACTGAACTCGCTGAGCAAAATTGGTCGATTTTAACAGCACAAAGTTAGAAAATCTAACAATGAAACAGTTATTGGTCAAACAAAGAGAAGCAGATTAAGCGGTGTTGACAGGAATTAAACAAATGGATAACTGTCCCAGAGCTTCCCCCGTCCTTAGACCCCCCTTCTCGGCATGGAAAAACTACAAAAAACCCAGTGGGAAAATGTAGAAACCTCAAGGAGAAGTTATGAGTGAAAGTGTGAATTTGCAGCTGTTCTTGTGACATAAAAAAGTCTGCCAGGTACCAGGTGCTACCCATAGCATCATGATTACTAAGAGGTTGTAGAAATTCTGTTGTATCATCTGGACTCTGTTTTTAGAAAAACAAAACGTTTCGTCTCTCATCCAAGAGTCATTCTCGATCTGCGAGAATAGTCTGGGAACTGAGGTTTAAATGAAAAAACAACTGAAGTTGATGCAACAGAATTTTTTCTACACTGGAGCACTCCTGGACGAATGAGGGATTATACCCCGACCAATTACTTAGAGGTGTTTCACACTTTCACTGTTGCATGTTATGGTTTTGGCCTTTTTTTTGCGCTGAGCTAATCCCAGTTTTCACCTGCCCCCCCTGAAGTGAGGAGCACATGTTAGTCAAGGGCCAGATGTGTCCCCTTCCAAGTTAGAGGTCGCTTCATGGTTTGAACAGATCCTACCTTTCATTGTGCTCATTAGCCAGGTATTTACTTTTGTGGACATGAATACAGTATCCTACTCCAATACTGTTGTTGCTTCATACCAAATGACGACACAGAGAGCACATTATACAATAAAACTGTCACCACTAGTAGACAAGTATTATTTAGTATCATGGTTGTGATCATTTTTGTTTGTTTGTAATTTTACACTATGTTATAGAAATAGTACTATGTATGTGTTAATAGACTGTTATCCATAGTTTGAAATAATTTGCCTATAAATTTGAAATAATGTCATTTTTTAAAGCCCTTTCCTCTTTTGTTCCTATATTTACTTGGCTAATTACATTTAAATCCAAGTTTCCCAGATTAAATAAATTATTTGCATATCATGGTAAGTGAAAAAAATACATGTATTTCCACTTTATACGTAAATTATTTTATAAACCTTATTGACATCAGTTTCTTTTGAGATTGAAATCATATTCATAACTTTTGGAGTCAAACTGGGTCTGGTGAAAGTATGGTTGTATGATGTTTTGGTGATACTTTCCAGTCTCCATGACTATATGATTTACATGATGTTTTGTCTGTGGAAGTTTTGTGCTGACTCTCTTGTCTGGGTGGGGGCTGTGGTGTGGGGGTGTGTTTCAGAGCCACAGCTGAAAGGCATCGTGACACGACTATTCAGCCAGCAGGGCTTTTACCTGCAGATGCAGCCGGATGGAACCATCGACGGCAGCAAGGACGAGAACACCGACAGCAGTGAGTGTGCTTACATTAGCCACAATATTAAATAGAGACCTACCACTTAGTCATATGATCTATTGTTACGTTTATAGGCACTGCATCATCTTATGTTTCTTATTAAATAACCACTGACCTTTGTATGCTCCAAGTCACTCCAAAAGTACTGTCCCACTTGTGAATAGGTTGGAGCACTGAGAAAATGTGTATTTATGGAATCAAAAGATAGCTCGAAGGCTATTTGACTAGAGAGTTGTAATGTGAAATTGGGAGCGAGAGGGTATAGACACTCTAAAGTGGTTGAGGGAATTGACCCATGACACCATGCAGTAGCAACCACAAATGTGTAAATAATGTTATGAACTGCTCGGTATCATCTCTTGTTTTAAGTGTTTTATATGAAGCATATTATTAGTCCTAGATAAAACATAGCCCTTATACTGCTATTTGGTACCACAGAAAATAGTACAATGTACAACTGTATTGTGCAACCAGCAAGTCATAATTAATGAATCAGCTCTCAGACCTCTAAACCCATCTGTGTTCGCAGCACGATTATGAGTGCCACACAGTTTTGATTAATTTAGCTCTGAAGCATGAGGGATTATGCTTCAGAACCCACAACCCACTTCCTGGAAAAGCTATCGGCTACCGTAACTGCAGTAGTTTTAATTCCTGACGGGAGCCCTGTCATAAAGATGCCTGTTTGAGCCACTTCTTTGCACTATTTCACTGTCCAGGCATCGACATTCTATAGTGGACTAGAGCTGGATAAATAGCCTCTTGGGTCATGTCGCCTAAAGCCTCAGCCTCTCCTACACTCTCCCCAGAAAACAAAAGAGCAAATTTTGATGTTAATAATAATAATAATACTACATGTTCTTGTACTAGATGACTTCCAAAGGACTACAAGACACTGTAGTGAAGGGCCATATATTGAAATTTAGATAATATTGTGATTGCTGTTTAGAGGCAAAATTTGAATATCAAGCATATAGTTTATAATAAGAACTGCTACAAAAAGAGCTGATTAAAGAAGACATTTCAGAATTGTCTGATTATCAAAGATGAATTGATATGTTTAAAGAAAAGTTTAAACGCATTTCTGTTGGATTGCTATGACATCGTCTGAATATCATTATCAGGATAAGCCAACCAAATATTGAGTCATTCGTTTTGATCAGAATCGCCCATCCCCACGTTGAAAAACAGAAAATAATAAAAAAGGGAAAAATAGGGCAACACAGACAAGTATGTGTGACAAGTGTAGCATAGTCTGAACACATGTACATTTGGATTTAAGTATTGTAAACGGGGGAAGAGTAGGAGAGACATTCAGCAACCTGTTAAACTTAATTAAGGATAGCCCTTCAAGATTAATTACCCCTATTTCAATATCTTAATGTCTTATTAAATGAAGATTCAGCTCAAGTACCTGGTCCATAGCAGTTCTGTGGTATTCCCCTGTATCATTTAAGTTACACGAGGAAGTATTCATTTGGAGCTTATGTAAGAGGGATGGAAAAGCCCGCATAATGCTCCCTCACTCCACAGCTATAGAGTATATCATTTGGCTGGTGCAGTTTTTGTGTTGCATGTGAGGGTTTCCCCACCTCTATGTAATCCTCTTGTTAAGCAGTCCCGCTGGTCCAGAGATGGAGGAATACAGTGAATTATTCAGCCACAGGAAACTAAAAATACCAGCGTCTCCGTTTGTACCAGATGAATTATTCTCTCCATGCCTCCAGCACAGAAACTGTCCGAGTGGAGACAGCCAAAGTGCAGGTAGTGCCGTGAGAGGAATTTAAGAAGAAAGTGAGACAGTGTAACACTTCAGGGTACCTCTTTATAATAACTAAACATTCATTTGCCTTAACAAAGCATGAACAAAGACTTAGTTTATTATAAACAAATAGTTAATAAAGCATGAGTCAGGCTTAGTAACTACTTAGTGTTAGGATTTAGGGTTAGAGAATTAGTTAAGTGATTACTAAGCCTGAATCAGTCTTAATAAAATATTCATTCACTCTGAATGAAGTCTTTGTTCATGCTTTACTAAGGAATACATGTAGTTATTATAAAGTGTTACCCCTCAGATAAAACAAAAAAGGAAACAATAGGATCCATAGTCCAGGTGTGATGCAGGGCTACAATCCAATAGATGAAGTTTGATATTCAGGGCTTGCAGCAGCTATCGATTGTCCAGCCGTATTATTGGAATAATAGATTACCCCCACTCTTGGGCTATGTCACTCTCTGACCTGCAGCATCCGCAGAACAGCAGCTGATGGAATACTGCCATTTCTTCTGTGGTATAGCACAAGTGAATGGTCTGTGCTGCTACAGTAGGCTGTAATGTCCAAATTAGTCTGGCTCCAGAGCATGTGATAGGTCCACAGGTTGTCAAGCTGCATGGAAGGATGGGTCAAATGCAGAAGACAAATGTCTGTATGGGTACAAGAAAGTATACCTTGACATTAACGTCATTCAGTCACACAACACATTCCGTTCTTTGTTCTGAGTTGAACAGGAATGCAATGATTAACAACTAAGTTGCTTACAGTAATTACCTGTAGAGGTGATTAAGCGAAACCTTCCATCAAAGCCATCTGTCTCCAATTTGTCTGTTGTATGGATGGCCAGGCATTCTTTTCTTTTTTTGACGCACAGTAACAAAAACACACAGTACTATAAAAGTTCAGTTTTTGTCTCTGGATGGTTTTTGGAGAGGTGCCATCCACTGCAAAACTTTTCTGAAGGGGATTTCTATATACACTTATTCCATACTTCAAATCAACACATTATTTGTCCATTTGGTGGGGAGCGTGCGTGTTTATGAACATACTACATGCTGTAAACATTTCGGATTGTAGCCATGGGCTCTTTTCCATCCATTATCCCTCATTCACTCTGACTAGTACTCTCTCATTCATACATCAGCACTTCAACACTGAAGGTCTCACCGAAGAACACTCCAACAGTATGCACTACAGCCAATGCTACCCCACTATTGCACCTGGTATTTCCTGCAGTTTCATATCTAAGTACTAACTAGGCCCAACCGTGCTTCGAGATTTGACGAGATCTGGCATTGCCTACCAGCTGAATTAGCTTGCACAGTAGGTGCTTACCACCTTGTTTGTCACTGCATTAATGGAAGATCCCTAGAAATCTCCTGCCCAAGCTGAGAAAGATAGGACTGGGGTTATTAGGGTAGAGGAATGGCCCTGGGAGCAGTCCTCAGGTGCGCCAACAGCTTCTAATTATAGTATTCATCAACCAGTACAAGTGGAAATAGAAAAGCGGAACATTTAGTATAGCTGAGCATCTCTTGACATTTCCTGTCACTAGTGTAATTATTTGGCAAGCAAACAAAATTGGGGGAAACAGCAGATTGTAATTATAACAAAATAGCATTGTACCATCTATTATGTCCCTTCTCCAAGCAGGGCTTTTATGTCAATGCTTTTAGAGATGGTTTCAGTATGTATGACCGCAGCGAAAAGCTTGAATTTATTTAATTTTAGGAGAGACGTGACAGGATTTTGGACAGTGCCCTCAGAGACACTGGAAGCAGAAACCATGAAAGGCAAATGAGACGAGGGGCAGTGAGGGAGCGACTAAGCAGTCATAAATAATAGTGCAAGAACTTGGGATAATGTTTAAAAGCCAATGGATTCATCTCTATAACTTTTAGGGCCTAAAATTAGGCGTGGGAGTAGGAGTAGTAAAATAAACAATAATAAAACAATGTTTAAATATTCAGAATGCAGCATATTTTGTTTAACCTTAGTACAACCTTTAAAGTTGTACTAAGGAGAATAATAAAATATTCGCGAAATCGAGAACATATGCATCATATTTAGTATTATTATTATTTTTTACTTATATATAATTTTCTAGTAATATTATTACTCCTACAAGTAATAAATCGGTACATAAAAGACATTGAAACCATGGTGAAGTTTAAAATACATTGTGTTATTGGCATTCAAAGAAAACACAAGTAAACTGTATTCCTGTAGACCTTTTAGTTTAATTTGTTTGACCTATGCGGCTTCAGCGTAAGGACATGTTGTTGCTGAGAGATAATAAGAGCCATTTGTGAACTTGAGCCATGATATATACAGTATAGGCTGTAGCAGGCAGACTGTTAGCATTAGCTGTGTATCACCTGCAACAGTGGCCCAGGGGCAGCTTTCAGTCATGGGCAAGCGGAAAGAGCGTGTCGATATTTATTGAAGGAAATTGAATCCGCTTAGAGGACGCGCCCGTGTTGGCACGTCTCCTCCAGCCTCTGCCAGCTTTATCTGATAGTCCCCATCACCCGCTTTCAGAACAATCATTCAAACAGCACTTCGTCATGGCCGTCCTCACACCCTCGGCCCTGTCAGCTGGACAAAGTCATCACACTTTAGACAACTGCAAATATTAGTGTGAAAACGGATCAACAGAAATCTCAATAGACATCGCCACATTGTAAAGTAACAGGTGTTTGTCAGTAGGCTAGAATCATGTTAAAAGTAGTACAGTTATGGAAATGATCAAAAGGGAAAAAAAACATACATTTTGTATAATCATATGTCTCTCTTGGAAAATTTACTCAAGCTGATAATGTGTTTCTGAAATGATATAACTCATTGGCTGTATTACAAACACACACGCACGCACACACACACACACACCACATTAAAACTGGATAGGATTTTGACTAAACTAAACCTTTTTTCCTTTTTTTTTTTCTTTTTCTTCAATCATAATAACAGTAGTTTAAGTGTTTTCTTTGTTCCTCTTTCCTCTGTCCACTGTGCAGCCTTGTTCAACCTTATTCCTGTGGGTCTGAGAGTGGTGGCCATCCAGGGTGTCAAGAGTGGCTTCTACATCGCGCAATGAACGGCGAAGGCATGCTCTACAGTAAGTTCGGTAAGACAAAATTGACTCCTCATTTACTCGTTGCTGCGTTCTGTGCCACTTGTGAAACCTATTCATTACAGCTTTGATGCACCCCTTTAATCCCCACTCTGATTCAAGTGCTCTTCACATATGGCACCTTTAGTGTAGCTTTGCCTCATTTCTTCCCACCTTTTTTTGTTGAATCGGCACAGGGCACGTTGTACGTTTAATGACAACTTGAACGCCCACACTGTTTTTGAAAAAGCCTTATGTCTTGTTGCCTGCTGACAGAAGCTCATTATGTTCAAACTGTAAGGAGTAATAGGACTGCATTTCATTGTGTTTGGATTCAGGAGATGTTGTTGCTTTGAGACGTTTGTGTTTGCCTTAATAAAACACGAAGAAAACAAACTTGCCCTGAATTTCAATGCACTGGCTGTTTCACATTGGAGCGGAGGTCAGATAGCTGGTAGAAAATCTTGCCCATCCCACACAGTGGCTTCTAAAAATAATCGTTGAGTCCAAAACCGTCAAGTTGAGTCAAAAATCAATAAAAAAAAAGAATATGGTTTTAAAAGACAGTTAGTTTCGGTAGTTAGTTTGTGTAGAAAGCACAAACCTATTTCAAGAGATGATTATTTTTTTTCGAAATAAAAAAGTAAAGCGTAAAAAAATGGATTCCCATGTCCTTGTGCACATCCCATGCCTAGATCAATGGAGAAGGAAGAACATCTGTCTAGGACCAAATATGCCAAATTCTTATGTGAATGAATCATGCCTGTAAAACGATGCTTTCAAATTATATTTTTTGTGCAAAAGTATTAAGTCTTCGGGCAATGTATAAATTCTAATATAACGCCTACATAATCTTTTTAAAACCAATACTGTGAAGGATGATTGTTTGTGTTTTTATATATTTGTGGGGTAATATAAGAAGCCAGCGTGGGCTGCAGAACTGAAGCAGGAGGAGAGATTCAGGAGGTCACGAGAGTTCAGTCATGGATGTCAACTGATCAGGAGGAACTGTCAAGTTGTAGCCTGCTCTTTGCAATATGCTTGAGTCATGATTTATTGGTGTGCATTTGTCACATGTGAGCAGTACTGGAACAAATGTGGAGCGGGCACAGTAGACAGGGATATGTGCAGAAGTAAATCCCATTGCTTGTTGTGTCGTATACATTTGCTTTGCTTGAATTTCAACAACAAAATAGTGAACTTCTGGAATGTATATTATACTGTAAGATGTTGGCAGTGCTGGCAGAAAACTGAAGTAAAAAAGTGACAATGGTAGGACACAGGCTGCCCATCAAACCTTGTCAAAATGCAATCATAAAATCCCTCAAGGACACTGTGTGGCCAGGGCGAATTGCATTGCATTGCTTATTGATAAGAAACAGGCTCACTGCGGCAGAGAGAGTGGAAGATCGCAAAAGGGCTTGTGCCAAATTAATGGATCACTTACTGCATTTTAAAAGTGCTTGTTAAAAGATTGAAAGTCAAATAAATTCAGAACCAGTCTTTCCGAGCATTTAGTCCCGATTCGTCTTGCAGCCTAACAATATTCTCCTGTAGTAAGTTCCAGGAAGGACATGCAATGAATAGTATGAGTCAGTAGATTCATCTATTCATCTATTATTAACCATCCACCCACCTATCCACGTTGAACTTACAGCACCTTTTAGTTCATCAAATCTTTGCCAATGTCTGACCCCAAAACACACCTACCTTATATCATACTGTCAGCAAACCATCAGATTAAATGATCATTATTAATCAACACGGACACTTGAGGTCATATGTCACCTTTTGCAAATCCGCTGCTTATCAACTGAATTGACATTTTTATGGCAGAGCCGGTTTGAACTTTGGACTTTGTTAATTGCATGTCTTGAACTTGACAATAGGCAAGGCAGTCTCAGTAGTGTTGGTTGAAAGGGGATTTGAAACTATGTCCTGTTTCCCCCTCTGGTCATGTGGAGGTGATGCGAGTCATCAGATGTGAAGAAATGAACAAGCATTGGTAATGAGAAGGCAAGTGGTGCTATTACGATCACAGCTTTATGAATGTTCAAGGGACTCGAGGCTGAATATTCATGAAAGCCATGGAAGCCCGTTTTATTCCCTTTAGTACTGTGGTTCTCAAATATGTCTGTGCAGTTACCACCAAGGATCAATAAACAGCTCAAGCATCTTATTAAATACAAATTAAGAACAAAACAGGGAGTATAGCCAGAACTAAAACATGTGTGCTATTATGGCCAAAGGGGTTTGGTAGATTTATTTTATATATTTTTTGCTCCGTGCTTTAGTGTCAGCAATGTGCCATTAGGCTAGGTTTAGGTTAGGTTTTTGTCCTGTGCGATGTTGCTAAAGCTAGAGTAAACAGGAAACTTGTTCTTGTTCATTGTCAGCTTTTTGTACTTATTTTGTTTTGTATTTATTTCACCTCTCTGCGCCACGGTTCCATACTTTATTCATGTAATTCAAGTGAATTGACTGGTGTTACCGAAAATATAATGTTTTCAATCTTGCAGCGATATAAGTTGGCAAAACGGCATTTATTACCGGATCATGTCAGCATTTGGGAAGAAACTATTACTGTCTGTTTATTCCTGTCTTGTTTTCACTTTATTTTGCGTTCTCTCTTGTCAGTTACTTGGCTGCGATGCATTGCTCCTCCATAGTGAGAGTGGAGTCAATTCCAAGCTAGAGCCCTCTCGGAAATAGTTCCTTCAATGGACCCCTCAAACGTCCGGTGCGGGTCACTGTCAGACCGTACTGATCCACCCCATAGTGCCTCCATAGAAAAAGAGGTCTGGCAATTGTTGAATATGTCTCCCCCACTCTTCATCACCATCGTTTTGTTAACTGTCTGGCCAAATAGTCTTAAAATGAACTACCACAAGCACCAAAAAAAAAATCCAAACTAATCTCAAATCTAAATGTAACAATACAAAAGACCTAATCTAGGACAGATCCAGATCCAGAACCAAACCTAAATCAATAACTAATCCAGGTTAGCCTGTAACACCCATGACTCTACATTAAACACAATCCAGTAGAACATGAATTGCGACTTACTCTTGAGTCCGACCAGTCCATGTCCCTACAGTTTCAATTTACTAGCCGAATTTACTAGTGCTGATTATGCACATGATTGACTGCATACGGAGGGTGTTTCGAGCAAACATAAAAAAGAACACTGTGGTTCTTATTCACTCTTTTATGGCCCTCCTCATGGTGGTCTATCCAGGGCTATAAAACAACCTGGTTCGCTTTCTCCACAGTAAGTCAATTTGCTATATTATTCCATATCCACACCGTATTCTCAAATTTCTACCTACTGTGGTTTTGGTGGTCTTGCTGAGGCTTCTTCACATGTGCGAGTGGAGATGCATGGTTGCTCTCCTGGGATGTCATTAGTGAGGTGTTCTCTTCCACCTCTAATACTACCTCCCTGGCTTTTACCCACCTCATATCCACTCAGCGCTTCTGTACTCTGTCTTTTCCAGAGATGCAATGTGACAAAGCTTATCTAGTAGGCTAAGCGAGCTACTGCGGCAGATTTGCAGCCTGAAGCCATTCTAATGGGACTGTTGTGTTAAACAATTCCTACACTTGGCATGGGTGTTTGTTTATTCAGGCGTGTTTAAAGTTGTGGCTTACAGGAAGCTGATAATGTCTGTGTGGAGTGCTGCTGATGAAGTGCGTGGGGGGGCTGAGCATCTACAATGAAGATTTTTCCTACATTATTTATACCTCTTCTCAATATGACCTAGTTTACAGCACAGCAGCAAACACTCTTCCATCATCAGTATGCATGTAGTAGCGTCTGTAGACGTTTAGCACGAAATTAACTGGGCATGTGGAATTTAGCGACTATCATTATTATTAAAGCGGCCATATTATGTCAGATTGACTTTTGTGAGCTTATGAGTTGGAAAGGTGTTCCCTCATATTAGTTTGATCAAAGTTGTATTTTGATTGATCAGAATCAGAAATTGTTTGAGTTTAATGCTTTGTCCTACATTCACACATGACCCTATCCCCACCCACTGCTCTATACTTAATTTCAGTTATTTAAAAAGCAATTGACTTACATACATCTTACATATAGAGTTAAAAAATGACACATAGCAATTTTCATAATTAGAAACAAGCTTTTTGTTTTGAAGTTTATTAAGATTTTTTTTTACAGTTCATGAATTGGAGCGTGAATGGTTGTTGGTGTGGGTCTGTCTAAATGTTGGGATACTGTGCACAATTTACTAACTTTAATAATTGTTAAACAGAATGGATATTAGTAATTTAATAATGAGTTTATTGATCCTGAAACAGAGAGTCACACTGGACTTATTGTGCTGCTGGTCAGTCCGGAAAATGTGTAGGATTGCATTGTAAGGGAATCACAACTAATGAATATTTTTATGCAAATTATTGGACATTGGTCTTAGATTCTCATCAAGTATTTACATTTCAAGGATGGTGTGTTTTATAACATATTTCATCATGCATGTATTATTTGCTTTGCACCAGTCTTTGTCAAGGTAAAAAAAAAAAAAAACTAAGGTAAAAAAAAAAAAAAAAACCGGAGGAGTACTAAACTATAACATTCGTAGCTCATTCTTTTTTTTTAGCTCATTTTGCTCATTCTAAACTTAAATATTGATCCAATATGGCTTAATTATTATTTCTTAATCATTATTAAGGTGTATTTATATAGAAAATTGAATTTTTCTGACGACTCACTGAATGTAGGACAACCGGATCATAAAAAAAAGATTTTATTTAAGTTAAGATATCCTACATGGTGACTTTACCAACACGTTTAACAAACTTTTATAAGAAACGAATATCCTCACTGATTGGCATGTCTTTTCGGTTGCCAGTGTTATCTACCTAAAATACCTTATTAGAATTAGAGTCAAATGTGACAAAGTTTCCTCGTCTCTACACATTGTTATCAAGTGAATGAGTGGCACTATCAAAGCGAGAATGAAAAACATTGCAGTAGGCAGCAGAGAAAGTGCTGGAAGAAGATTTTCTAGTTAAGTAATGTCTAGACATGCTCTGACCCGGTTCTCACACAGAATAATGCTGAGCTCAATAGGAGATTTATTACAGTCAATTCTCTAAACCTCCAAACCCTTTTAGTATGATCTGGATTTGTTCTTTTCCCGACATCCCCACTGTCACCTCCGTGATTCACTTTACATAATATTTACAATGATATACAAATATTTTTCGTTGTATCATAATTGTAAGGTAATTGTCTTATGTAATAAAATGTGCATGTCTTATCACTTAATTGTTAACCACCAACGTCACTGTATATAACATAACATTTTATAAAAACCAACCTACTGTTATTAGTCCCTATTACTATGATCTATAATGGGTTACTTTAATGATTAGACAGGGGATGCTGGGACTTTAGCTGCACAACTTTTTAAACAGCAGTGAATGTTTTGTTTCTGCAAAACCTCTGTGTTTATAATCCATCTTTACCCAGACACGTAATGGCATCGTGTAAAAGGTGCCACGTGCCCTGTTTCTTTAGCAAGTCCTTTATCTCAAGGATAACGACAAGTCCCACAGAATATAAATGAGTGTCCTTGTAATAATTTTTACTATCAATATGTGTTGCTTTACCTTTTAAATTGCATCTTATTCCGAACAACTTGTTGAGGACATTATAAATGGGTGGTGGAGGTGGTGGCAGACCAAACCTGTTGGTATGCATTCTAATGTGTTGTTTAAGTCAGAGTGTTTTTCCATGTGTGAGTGTGGTTCACACATGTCCATTAGGCAGCAGCCATTAATCATGTTAGACTCCGGCCCTGTCTCCTTACCTCATATTTCAACTCAGTCAACCATAAACAAAGTACTCTGTCAAAGACTTCAAAGTCACTTACATTTCACCCCTATCATCCCCGAGCTACAGGCCGTCTGCTCTATACTGTTGCAAGCTTTTTCATCGACGTTAACAGAGCTTTGTCCTTGTGAAACATTTGGAAGGGATACCTCGGCGTGTCAGCAAAGCAAAGGTGATGATTGGAAAGGTTATGCTTGTAGAGAGCATGCATGCTTTAGTTGTTTCATCATCATCATCATCATCATCATGTATTTATAACATCAGAGAAATTAGTGGCATAATAAGCCATTTCTAGTCATGATAAAGGTAGAGTGTGTATTTGTAAGATTGAGATGGGGCAATTTCCGTTTGATATCATAATTTACCTCCAAAAAAATCTGATTCAGGCTCAATACTCAAAACCAATTTGAGACCATAATGACAATGAAAACGAAGTAGCATAAAATGGTCAAAAATAATTTGTTTGTTGGATAGAGCAAATCTTTTCAGGAAAGGTTCATCTTCAAATCAATAGTTTTGATACTATTTTCAGTCAACTCTACAAAATACTGGCAGTGAAAATACTTTGATGCCATATTAACATTGTTTCTTCCAGTATCACCACACATTTACAACTAATTATAGGCTTAAGCTAATTTACTCATACTAAATACATAGCAGACACCTTTTAACACAACTGTGCCTTTTTAATATTTATGCATGAACTGTATATGCTGTTATTGGTAAGGCTAATGTAGCTTTGTCCTTGCGAAACATTTGGAAGATATACATCGGTGTGTCAGCAAAGCAAAGGTGATGATTATAAAGGTTATAGTTGTAAAGTGCACTTCTGATGACATTGTTTGTGCGTGACCTGATTCCGCAAAGAACAGATGATGCGGGGACATTGCCTGCTGGTGCCTAATACATCACTGTCTCCAACATGTATGTCCACACACAAACACACAGGCTCCCATAAGCGCAGCGTGACCCTTAGCGCCCCCAAAAGGGAGAGAGACGTCTACAGTATGACAGCGTGTCCTCCCCTCCTGCTGACCTGCCAGACATCTCCACACACGCATCCACGCACGCTCACCTTCTCAAAGTTTTTCATAGTTTGTTACGGCCCGCTGTGGCTTGGTTGGAGATTTATAATTAAGGCGGTGGTGGAATTTTCACGCTCTTACAGCAGTCCTTCTGATCGTACCTGTATCTCCTTCACACACACAGCCACACAAACCTCTAAACAGTCACCTTCGACGGGGAGCAGAATTGGGCTGTCAGTCAAAACCACAATCTAATAAGGGCCAGACAGGATCCTGCAGGAGAAATCAAGGACTGAAAACCCAGGACAAAACTTTTCTTCCACACACAGAGATAGCAAAACCCTGTGAACACAACTATGTGTTACATTCTGAACAATGAGGTTTTAAGCAAGCTCAGATGTATTACAGCAGCGCAAAACAAAATGGTTAGTTTAACAATCTGATTTTCTTTTACCCACAGTTTACACTGAGCATCAACTTAAAATTAGCCTCTGTGTAACCATTTCATTGAACCAGATGCCCCTCCTTTAGCGGGATCCCTTTATCTGGATTTGATCACTGGATTTCTTATGTTTAAAGAGACATGCTTTTTTGGGGGGTATTTAGTCATAAACTATATCATATGTGCATGATAATTTTCCATTTTGTTTATTGTAACTGCAAAATGGATCTTAAACAGTTTAGTACTAGGAATGGGATCACTGACTTCCGGGTCAAAGCTAAAACGAGATTCCCCGCCTCTTCATTGTGTCTTTTCATTGTAGCATGTTTAAATGTATGTGTTTTTATTTTTATGCAGGACAATACAGGATTACTCAAACATGCATGAATTAATTGAAATAAAGTAATGATCAGGGAACACCGTTTTAACTTGGTGATTTAGTTGATTTAGCATAATGTGTCCCCTTTAAGGTGTTCGAAAAACACCTGATGTGGGCATGTATTTGTTATGCACAGTAGGTCTTGTCTATTAAAGGCCAGTGACATGTATTTCACATATTTATTTTAGTTTTTTTTTTTTTTTTTGCTGTGTCATCAACATGATCTGGCCAATACCGCCATCTTATAACTGTTGTTTCCATTTTTGCTGTAAGTCCCACATCTGAGCATCCCCTTCATTTTCTCCTTGAGCACATTTTATAATGAAGCCAAAAAGAGAAAGAAAAACTCACAATGTGCACCATTACTGTAATAAGATATTTTTATGGCTCTCGGGCTCTGTAGATCTTTGCGTGAAGGTGGATTATATTTACTGACCTTGGCAATGTACACATTTGAGTTATTAGACTTGATGCTGGCACAGTCCAAGCATGTGTTTCTTCTTCGAGGTGATTTACTCATCCTTCTTGTCGTCAGGGCATAAAGGCAGGAAGAGTTTAATCAGAGATGGATATGTGTATTGAGCAGAGAGAAAAATATCATGACTGACTGAGGTCGGAAACAGGGAAAGGGCCCAAAGGGAGCAATGGAGAATTACTTTAACAGAAGGTGAGTTAGCTACTGGAGATCAATATGAACTGGCAGCATAGTGGACGAGAGCAAAATGGGAAGAGAAATGGGTACGAAGGCAAAGCACTTGTTTAACAAAGATAACTGGAAATACATGTGATGATGTTCTTAAATGCAAATTAGTTAAAAAAAAAATAAAAAGTACATTAGAATAAAAACACGTGACGATATTGTTTTTGAGACTTCTTTTTTTCTTTTATAATTTAGACAAAATTTGAAGGAAGGAGATATAGGTGTTTCTTATACTGTGTTTGCCATTGTTTAAAAAGAGAGATTTGCCCTTTTTACAATTAAGATAAGAAGATTAAGATAAGAATGACCTCTGTAATTGTGCTTCAAATACTATAGCATAGTTCAGTATTGTAGTGTCACAATACTTAGAATTTATAACAATAACGATAACAACAACAACAACAACAACAACAACAACAACAACAACAATAATGTAACACAAAATAATAGTACTAATAGAAAAGATCAACATTTTCATTTATGTTCATCAGCTCTCAAATGATAATCAGATTTCGATACTAGTTTTACTATCAATTAGTTGTAGTATTGATGCTTTTGACAAATTTACTATAACAATGAGCAGAACTATTTGGTTGTTGCAGATGCTGCTGATGCTGAAATTCAGATTTTTTGCTTTGTTTTGAAAAGGCAATTTTTTTTTTCGGTTCTAATGGAAGTATATTTTTGGTTTTGTTTTGCAGGAGATGTTCACACCAGAATGCAGGTTCAAAGAGTCGGTTTTCCAGAACTACTACGTGATCTACTCATCCACTGTGTACCGGCAGCAGGAGTCGGGTCGTGCCTGGTTTCTGGGCCTCACAAAAGAGGGGCAGGTTATGAAGGGTAATCGGGTGAAGAAGACCAAGCCCTCGTCACATTTTGTACCCCGGCCCATTGAAGGTATTGTAAAAGTACACAGTAATCTTTAGCCATAACTCATGTTATTTTTAATATTATCATAAAATTATAGAGGAAAAACCCTGGATACTTGGAAAAGGTCAAACTTCAGAAATTTGCCATTTAGCAGTTAACAATCAGTAATTACAGAGACCCTCTACAGCAATCAATGCTATCTATATTTGGCCCTGGATCAGAAATGAGAACAATGCAAATGAGCTTTTTCACCTACCAATATGCAACTATCAGACAAGATAAAATCTTAGTGCTTAAATTTCTCCCATCGTCACGAGATTATTTTAAATTAATAATTTGAAAATACAAAATAACACTATGGTTCTTTGTGCTTGGACACTTGGTACTGCGCGGTCTGGGCCAGACTGGACTATGCAGGCTCATGTGCTCATTTTAGAGAGGAACTTCTATTTGGGAAACCAGATTCATTCCCACCGTCACATTACGTTCAACCAAAATCCTTGTCTCAGTCTGCGTAAAACTGACTGACAGCCCAACACAAGATCCGCACGCACATCCGACTTTTGGCTCTCGGCTCCAGAGCTGACCACAGTGTGTGCTCTGTTCTCATGCGCTCCAGACCGCGCAGCATTCCACAGAGCACTCAGGTGTCCAGCTGTGCCTAACGGTGCGGTGCTGCACGTGACTCATTCAGTCTTTGTTGTCCTGGACCCGGCCTTTGTTTAATCCAGTTAAATTGGGACAAGCCCATCTTGAGGACATACGCTCTAATCCAAGAGAAAACTGGGACTGAGCTTGCGGCAGAGCAAGTGCCACACGGTTACGCACAAGAAATCCGTGCTCACATCCCTCCCTTTAAACTCTCCACCCTGACAACCACCACTGAGGGCTCAGAGGCCTGGCACTGGGACTCATGCGAGTCATTGCAGCTGTCTGGGGGTGTGCGCTTCCAAATCATCTGCTCCCATGGCTCTGCTGCTGCTTTCCCCGTTTATGGATCACAAGTGGAGTTTATAAGCAGAGATGTGTGTGTAACTGCTCCGAAGCTGCATTTCAATATTGTTTAATATTCTTATTTATTTTATCTTATTCTTTCCAATTTTGGGAACAAATCAAAAAACGGAAATTCAAACAATGTTATTGCTCACTTCTTTCATCACCCATACAGGTGGTACTTTTGAATACCCCACTTATCAGTCATTGGATGATCACCATATATGGACTGGTACCATCCCACTCTAGCCTCTTTACACCAGCATTAAGTTCGGGAAGGTAGCAAAATAGCGCCCTGGAACCACCCCCTCAAAAAGGCTCCCATCAACGCTAAATCTGGGCGCAAAATACGGCCCTCTGTGAACACTATCGTTCATCAAGTTTAACTGTGAAGTCTTATGTAAATATAATGTGAAGTGGTTTTTTAGTTTTATTGTTTGTTTATCAACCTTGTCTTCTGGAGAAATGAGGAATTGCATCAAATCGGCAACTGAAATGGAAAAAGATGCAATACTTACTCTTTGCTAATCGAGTTCTTTAATTTCCAATGTCAGCAACAGTCATATGGATGTAGAATCTGTTCACATCAATTAATTTAGCACAGTTTTACAACCATCTTTTCCATTTGCTCTCATTCTTGGTCCTGGGCCGTGCGTAAAAGACATAATCATGAAAACCAGTCAAGCAAAGCGCTGACACGTTTCTAATTCTGTATATTGTCTCGGTCTTTAATCATTTCTCGTCACTATTCTCCTCTCTTCCCCCGTAGTTTGCATGTACCGAGAGCCGTCGCTGCATGAGATCGAGGACAAGCACCGGTCCAGAAAGAGCTCAGGGACTCCCACCATGAACGGGGGGAAAGCTGTCAATCAGGACTCCACATAGCAGCAATGAATTTGGGGCTTCCAAGGCACTGAGCAGGGGGACTGGCTTTTGACTCTTGGAGAGGAAACTCAAGACGCTTCCCCCCCAAAACATCATTGACTATGAAGAGGAGTGATGCTGTACCAACCCTAAAAAACTGATCCCTTGCCTGTGAAAACCTTTTAGATTTCTGAATATGATATTGACATTTTCAATCAGGACATGACATTTTATGCAAAAAAGTGGCTGTGGTTTCTCTTCACACAAATATCTATAATTTCAGAGTTATGCTGTGAAAATCAAGCTTTAAAACTTGGATTTTATTTTCTGTCATGTGCTTAGTTATGTTATTGGTTATGATCCTGTTATCTTGACTCTATGATATTTTTGTGGTTATTATGATTTATCTTACCTTAAATGCACTGTCGCGCTTGCTCCAGTGTGAGGGTAAAGACTGAATGTATCTGGAGGTACCGGGCTTCGAAATGCTTATGTGAGATGTATTTTATTCAGATGTTTACTGTAAGTTTGACTCATATGTGACAAATAGGGCTGTCTCCAAAATCACTGAATGCTGTCCTGCGGTGTGCCACACTGACAGGACAAGACTGATTCAAGCAATATCAGGAGAGCACTCTAGTATGTGTCCAGACAGTGATCCAGCAGCATGTTTATGGTTGTCTAGTTTGACGAAGACAGGTTCAAGAAAGTCAAAAGAGTAATGTTGTGGTATCATTTCAATATTCTATAGTGCGTTGTGAAGATTATTCTATTTTAGATATATAGATGTCCAAACCTGACCAAAAATGGCAAAATGTATGGAATAATCTATTACAGGGAGGAAGAGAAAGACCAGCATCAGCACTATGAGCCATGGCCTCCACTGGTCACTCCATAACTGCACCTCAAGTAACACAGACCCAGCTAAGCTAATGAAATATGAAAATATAACTATATAACATGCTTTTACAAATATGAACAGATCATAAAAGTAATATTTAAAAATGCTTGAAAGAAATTATTTTTGGCAAAGGTATAGAAGAAACTGGTTGTGGACTGGTTTCTGTGTACGTGTGTTCCTATTAATGTGAAAGAGACACTGGTGGACAGGGTGTGACTGTTTAAATATGGGATTATTTTCACATCACTGTTGATGTCTCACTAAAGAGATATTATGTAGTTAATTAGGATGCAACATCCCAGTGAAAATAGCAATTTGTATTTTCATGCTCAGTACATCCATGCTCAATGCATCCTCCATTTTCTGGTTTTCTGACCCATGAAATGAGCCATTTGCTGCTAGTGTAGGAAGCTCGTTCATAAATCACACTGACAGGGCTGTATAAACAAGGTGAATCGACTGGTATACGTGGTGCTCCATGTATGCTGTAGTTTTATCTAATGCCCTCTTATTTCATCTAACTCAGGAAGTTCTCTAACAGTTCCGTGAATGGGGCCGGACTAAAGACTGGCTGCTCGCTGGTAACCCAGCACCTGTTGCACAAATCCTGTCCTCAGATGCATTCACTGATGTCAGGATTCCATAGTTTTCTTAGTTAGGGATACTGTACAGCTAAACCTAACCTTGTTAGGAAGTCATTACGCATGAAGAATGCATGTATTGTAAATGTATAATGAGGTGGCAACTGGTAAAAGATTTGCAAATAATTAGTCAAAAACTTTTTATGCAACATTTTGATCAGTCTTTTAGTGAGAATTGATACCTCTGCAGTATCTGGTTATCATTTTGTAGGTTGGTGATATGTACAGAAATAGCACATTCAACTGCACAGAGCAACATTGATAAATCATCAGAGATGTGGGAGGGTCTTTCAGCCTGAGGGGGGCCAGGCCCACACCCACTTACACATATGAGCTACCAGTCAAAACAACTTGAGCCGCAGCAAAACAGTGACACATGCAGCATTACTCGACATTACAGAGTACACAGGCCAGACCAGCATATATCTTTTATAGAGGTTTATAATGGTGCAAATGAGATGTGTGTGGATTAAAAGCAATGCATGAAATTGTTGACTGTTTGACAGTTAGAGTGAGAGAAGTGATGGCTAAAGCCTGGTGTTAAAAGAACTGAGGTGTAAAACGCACTCACGAAGACTACTTTTGAAGGGTTTATTGATGATGAAAGTGAGTGAAGGCCACGGTTGTATGTGTAAGTATAATTTATTCTCTTTGTTTGCTGATGATTTCACAGCATCAGAACATGCTCATATATGCATTATGAATTGTGAGATGAATAAAAATATGCATTGATTATAAGATCAGAATGACATTAGTGATTGTTTAAGAATAAAGAATATGTTATCAAAACGGTGCATTTGTTGTGATTGATTTCTCAAATATAAACTACTGCATCATCTGAGCTTTTCAAATCCACAATATATTTCTTGATTTATCTTCCAACCTAACCGCAAAATCTGATATGCCATTTTAGGACGTCTATCCTTTTTCGGTCTTAATTGTCCTGTTGTCATGGAAACAGACCAACGTCGTCTACGAGGAGAGAAAAGAAGAAGAGAAAGGGGGCTGAAGGTCCCCCTGACTTTTACCACAGGTCTCTTTTGGCTCTGCTGTGTGACGGCTGCAGCATTTCACCCTGTTCACTCAAAAATCCACTTTTTCTGGTTTTGTTTCACTTGTCATTCACAGTCCTCAGTGCATCTTTCTGCTTTTACCAGAGCCCGTTTGAGTTCTTATGATTCCCAAATGTCAACTCAACATAATAGCTCAATAAAAAGTTTAGGATTGGGCTGCTATTCTTTCCTGTCAGCCATTTTTGCCCACACTTAAAAGTCACGTGGATGGCTCACCTAAAATGAGACACGTTTAATGCTGACCCGACAAAATAGCCATCTAGCCTGCCATTCAAAATTAATATTCTTGGGTATGTGATAAAGGAGTGAGCATTGGAGTAATGAAGCAATGCAGAAAGAACACCTGATACTTTTGTGATAAAATGCTCACATCGACAGAAGAATCAGCAGGTAGGGACTTGCTTGTCATCCGTGAATAGTTTATGGATGGAAAATAAAAAAGACAGGACTTAGGCAGTGACTAAAAATGCTTGAATAAATTTAGGTGAAACAATACAAACTGCCCCACCAAAGGACATACATTTCACCAATAATAATTATAACTCTACCAACTGTAAAACATTTAGTGCAAACCTGCAAAACTGTCAATCTACTCCAATCCAAAACTGACAGATTGATTAAATTTTTTTTTTAACGTCCTGCACTTGTAATAGATCCAAATTAAAACAATTACAAAGCTTAAAAAATAGTAGACATTTTTCTTGTGGATCAATAAAGTCTTACACTGACATGAGGTCATTTTGGGGTTACCGTATTTTGCGGACCATAAGCCGCTACTTTTGTCAGATGTTTGAGCCATGCGGCTTATTTAGAGGCTGCGGCTTTTTTCTGTGGTTTTTCTTTCACCGCTAGGGGCGAACTAACCGGATTGGAATCAAAACTACAGAAAAGTTAAGCAAAGAAGCAGATGTTGCTTTTTTTATTAGCTAGCAAATAGAACACGGACGACAAATTATACAACTATAAATTATTTTCAAATTCTTGCCCCATCATTATGGAACCAAACGAAGAATTCGTATGAAGCAAGTTTTAAGCTGAAGGCCATCGATCTTGCTAGGGAACCGCGCGCGCTGCACGCAAGCTTAACATCAATGAATGTACGGTGAGACGCTGGAGGCGGAGAGCACGCTGGAGGGGGAGACAGCGGGGACGAGCTCATGCGATGCCAAAAGTCAAGGAAAGAGTTCTGCGGCTTATACAAAAGGTGCGGCCTATGTATTGTTTTATTATCGTTTTTTTAAAAATAGAGCAAATGCGGCTTATATAGGGTGAGCTGCTAAAAGGCCGGAAAATACGGTATATATTTTTAGCATGTAGCTCGGTAAATTTTGGAGAAAGATTGAGCTGATAGCATCAGTGTTCTGCAGAAATGCCTTTTACTACAAAGTGGGAAAGTTCCTTTTTTTGCTATTGTTTTGTTTTGGAGGAGTTCTTTTGGGAGTCTCAGTTTTCTGTAATCTGGCCTTGTACTGCAACAGAACAAGTGCTATGCAATTCCTTCCCTTAAAGTGGGGCATTCAGATTGTTCTCATTAAAAATAATTGGACTGAGTTCAATTACAATTCTGTGATCCTCTTTTGATCTGTCATGGCTTAAGTCTTTTCCTATCTGCATCTATTACATCTGTATAAACTGCTAAGAGGGGATACGAAGAACAATTTCTAACGCTGCATGGGAAAGAGATCACTAAGCCTTTCCCTGGACTGCCAATTTCTGCTGCAAGGTATAAATGAGGCACCCACGCACCCTGTCAGCCCACTCCAGCCAGCTCGTATCCCACACTACACTTTTATAGTGGTGAGAGCCTCTGCAGTGAGAGCATGTAAATGTGCAGGCTTGTGTTAAGTGAAGCCGAGTCCCTGTAGCCCAGGGACAGAAAAGAACAGCTACATGGCTTTAATCATTTTAACGCCTTTGCATTCTCTTTATAATCTGAATTCCTTCCCTAGCGCTTTATCCAGTTTTATTCCTACAGCATTTTCTGCTCTAATTTCCAAGCCCTGTTTTGCTTCCCTTACTGTCACAGCAGTCCCCAAGGTCTTAAAACATTAAAAAGATTATTGTTTCTGGGTCTTAAAAGTTATATTTTATGTATGTACCTGTAAATTAGATAGCAAAACATGGGTAAAAAGTGGGTATATTCAATCACATTTTATCTGTGTCAAAGGTAAAGTTCAACTAAAATATAAATTTGACTGATTCTACACCAACTCGTCTTTTTACCCCCAATGTCAACCTGGCATCCCAAGTTAAGAAGCGGTTGCATATATTTTTGCATGCAGTCCACAGTATAGCCTTCTACTTTTAGGAATCACTAATACTTGCTGGTTAATATTAAAAGGAAATGACAACTGACTGAATTCATGTTTCCATTTTACCAGTGAAAAGCCTCAAGGATAGCCACAGCAAGCGCCAGTCCATTCTTCCTACTAAACCGACAGACAGATGCAGATTTAACAGCCCTGCCTTCAGGAGGAGCTTTCTTGAGTTTTTAATGTCCTCATCTGCACAATAATCCACAGCGTCTGGAGTCATACATTATACATCCATTTTAGGCTCACCCGGGTATAGGATTGTGAGCCTTCATAATACTGGAGATGGAAAAACGAACTAGTCCACTGCCTTTGATGAATAATAATTAATCTACATCGATGACACGTTGCTTTTTAAAGTCACGTATGATTTATTGCTAATACATGCAAGCAGTCAAATGCAAACATAAGAAAATCGAAGCCAATCAGAAAGAGATGTATTTGAGTGCAGCCGAGTTGTAATGCCTGCATGATCGAGTGGGTTATGAAGGACATTTCTTTGCATTAACTCAAAAAGCATTCGGTACAGTTTTTCTTTCATTTTTGTTGTTGGCCCAATCATTCACCATGCATGACTTAGGACTCTATGGGAGTTACACACAGAAAAACAGTTTTACACAATTTTGGGGCGAAAGCAATCTAACTTTGTAAAATTAGGTTTTACGTTATTGACCAAAAAGGAGAAAATGCATACATAATAAAATATCGTTATTTAAAAAAAATATTGAACTGTTCATTTACAAGCTAAGTGGATGAATTTAAACATAGACAGGCATTATATAAACTATTCAGTGGTCTTTATAGTTTAGCCTTATATGCACAGACATTCAGTACTATGAATAATGAAGGTCCATAGAGTCAGCAGTTTTTGCAAAGGTAATTGAAAGAACATACATTGAAACAATGAAAAACATGTGAGCATTGACATTAATGATTCAAACAAAGATGTCCTGGAGAAAGTGCTTTGCTCCTTTGTTGTTGAAGCCCAGCAGAAGTCAGCAGACGGCCCAGGTTTTCCAGAAGAAGAAACTGCACCTGCCCTTGTTGTTCCACATGCGTCCACTCTTCTTCTCTTTCTCCATCACTTCAGGGTCTTGGTGTTCAAAGCTATTTTCAAATTTTGAGAGCTTATAAAGCATCTCCAAAAAAGTGTGCATCTGTGGTAAGTCCTAAAACAAGGAAAATATATGAATGCATTGTATCAATTAACTTGTCTATGCTACAACCTAACTTAAAATAATTACAATTGTATGCATTTTATTCATTGTGTTCTATATATTCAGAATTATATTATAATATTCAATCAACAAAGAAACAGAAGACATATTATACTTTTTCAGGTATTTAATATTAAACTATAAATAGATCATTGACTTCTTGTTCTTAACTGCAGAGCTAATAAGCCACGCAGCAGATTATCCTTTATGTGCTTCTATTGTTGATAAATAGCTACGTAACATTTGTAACCCTACATGTATGACCCAGAGTCTGAAGGTTTTAAATAATTATAACGTACAGACCAGTGGGCGGAGATAGGAGGTAGGGTATAACAAAACCTTTCTGCGCACTCAAACCTCGAATTCAGTGAATAAAAGTTGATTTGACATAATATGTGCTATTTAATTTCCTACACTAAACTGCTCATGTGTTGTGAGATGAACACCGATCAATATCCGTAAAACATTATTTGAGAATAAAACACCACTTTCGTGAAGAAAATACTGTTAGCAGTTTGCAGAATGTCTGTGTGACTTTAAACTATATACCATTATTCATACAATTAGTAATGGTGTGATTTTGTTTCTGTATGAATCTCTCTTGATTAAAACAGTGTGTGAATCTTACCTCTTTATCTTGCATTTCTTTCTGAAGCTGTCCATCTTTTGAATTCCATTCCAAATGTTGGGCCACACATGACGTAAAAGCCAGAAGAATCACAAAGTACAAGACTGAATCCATCGTCTTTAGGGCTGAAACTCAAATGACCTGAAACCACCTCTAGGAGGCTGTTTTTATAGGCTGGTCAGTGAAGGGCTGTTTGTGTTAAGACTATTGTCAATTTAAGCAAGCTCAGTGATGCAGGTTTTTACGACCATTGCAATACGTTATTCTAAAGGGCTCTGTCACTATTCTGAAGATCTACTATTCAAACTAAACAAAGGTGAACATCATGTTTAATTACGACAGCGCTGTGCATTGAGGCCCTAAAACATTGACATCATTATTAGGATAACTGTACCATAAATTTGAAAAGGGACATGTATAGCTCAGGCCATAAAGGTCATTTTACCAGTTGTTCCACTGCTGTGAATCTGGTCAATGAATCTCCCTAATGGGATTTCTGGTCCGGTTAGCTTTACTATGTACTTCATTGTAAGCTTAAAGCTGCACCATGGAACTTTTCTGATGGAGATGCATGTCTACTTAGAGCTGATCCCCTGCCTAGAATATTCTGATATCGCCATGGAGACCAGCAGTGGCCTCTCCAGGCCCTGTTACAGGTCAGGGGCCTCGTCTGTAGCAGAGAAATGACCCCAGAGGCAGTTCTCTGATATAATGAGGCAGTTCTCTGATATAATGAGGCAGATATGAGTCCTGTCAGTGATACACACTCCCCCCGTGAGTTTTGGATTACACAACAGCGTAGGGAATTAACATTTAGAATTTAATAATTAAAATAGGTGCGTTACTGAGTCTTAGAGATTCGAAATTGATTCAAAATGTAATCATTTTATCGCTCCTGCTCCCGCTAACACTAGCACTTTGCACTTTGCACAAGGCACTTAGCATTTTGATAATAAAATCTCAATGAATATATGGCCTTAAACTAACCTATTAACAATTAACATTGCATGCAACACTATATGTGTGCCTTAATTTAGTATGCACACAAATCGACAACCACAAGCTCAAACAACAAAAACAGGGCTATTCAACATGAGGCCCGGGGGCAATTTAATCCGGCCCACAACGCATCTCCCAAATATTGAAAAAATAAAAAGTCTTGTTTGCTGGTTTATTTCTGGTTTAGCCCTATTTTAGACCTGGTTTGGTCTTGGTTTAGTCCTTGTTTAATTCTGACCTGTTTTTATTCTGGTTTAGTCCTTGTTCAGATCTGATTCGTACAAGTCTGGTACAAGTTTACTTCTGGTTCAGTATTGGATGGGCCGTTTTGCAAAGCGATGTTAGAAAATCATGGCATTTCTAAAAAAAAAAAAATCTAATCAGTACTTATTTTATTGTATTAACTGAAGTTATTGAAACCGGCCCAATTGCCTTTGCCCTCTGAAAAATCTTGCCCTTGGGAAAATAAAGTTGAATAGCCCTGAACTAAAACTTAGCAAACATGTAATGCTGCTCAACCAAACTTACCTATGCTGACTTCTGATTGGCTTCTCTGCCTGTCAATCAAGGCAAGTCCTTCGTTACAGCCGCCCCTTAATTTGTCCAGCAAATTTGACACCTAAGAAAAGCGAACTGTTTCAGATTCAGTGTCAGATTCATCTACCAGACATGCAACAGGCCTCATGTAGGTCTTGTCCTTGACCTCAGTAGCATGAACCTGTCCATCATGTCCAGAAAGAATGTTGGTGACCAGTCTGACTGGTCAAAGGGTCCATAACTGAGTGTCCATCACCATGACAGTGGTCCCGAGCTGCAGCTTTGCTGGGTCCTTGTGCCATTTTGAGCTGGTTTGGAGGGTTGGGAGGCAGCACCCAATAAAGCTAGTCCGGAACTGGTCTGCTAACACTTGACTGCGCCTCCAGCGGTGTCGACTTAAGGGCTTTGTCTTCATAAACAGCCTGTGGTGTGGAGGGGTCAAGCTGCCACATCTGTAGAAACGTAGCCCAGAGGCTTGGAATTCAAAATCCCTTCCACCTCTGTCAGGACAGTCCTCAGGAATTCTTCTGGAACAGACTGTGGCTGAATGGTGGCATAAAGTGTGACCTTGACTGATCTCGCCTCTCTTTCCCACAACAACCTAGCATGTGGGGAGCATGGCAGGTTAATCATAAACTGGATCTTGTGCTTGGCCAAATTATCACGGAGTCCAGGCTGCAGGACTTCAAAGGCCTCTCTGAGCTCCCGCTCTCCTCCTTTGAAGTTCGTCGCCTGATCAGACAGGAGTTTGGCTGGTTTGCCACTTCTTGCGATGAATCTACTCAGAACCAGGAGAAAGGAATCAGGGTCTAAACTGGAGAGAATATCTAAGTGCACAGCTCGTGTTGTCAAGCACTTAAATATAATTCCCCATCTTTTCTCCATCTTATCCATGAAGGGCCCAACACAGTCCATAGCTGTGGAGAAGAAGGGGGACTTTATCATTCTCAACCTCACCTCCGGCAGATCTGACATCTTAGGCACAGTTGGCATGGCTCTCCGTCTCTGGCACTCTGGACATTAATGCTGGGGTCTTTTCACTGCCTCTCGCCCTCGGAGTATCCAATTCTGCCGCCTTAGTTCAGCGAACAGGCGCTCTGAGCATAGGTGTACATCGGGCCATGTCTGGGTCCTTGATGCTCTGACCAGTCTTCCAGTTGCAGAAGAGCTGGGTAACACTCTATGACGGGGGTCTAAGACTACAGGGTGAATGGACTTAGGCTTTAGTTGACTGCAGCGTCAGCCCTGGAGTGTGCCCAAAAGCTGAGGTCAGAATCAACAGCCAACTAGCAGAGGCAACTGGCTTGTTACTGCTCAACAAGTTGTACTCATCTGGTCGCACTGTTCTATTGTAACTGTAGTGTGGTTTTGGCAACTGTGGTGGCAAGTTGCATGGACCAGGAAACTGGTGGCTGCTGCTGGAAAGTTGGCCAGTGTTTCACACCTGCCGCTGTTAGACAGCTCCTGCAAGGTTTTACCCCAATTGACATCGGCTGGGTTTTGTGCTGAATTCACAGGACATCTTTCAGGTCCGGATCTCAGCCACTCGTGTTCTCACAAACACCTTAAAACGACATGAGTCTGACTGTAATCAGGTGAGGATAGTGGTGGAGTCTGTCCAGAGGATAACACTGTTGATAGACACAGTCAGCTCGCAGGAGTGTAGCCTGCTGGGCAGCTGTCAGTGCCGCACGGAACTCCAGCCTGGCCATAGACTGTTACTTTTTTGGGGCAGCTCTAGATCAAGCAGAGAGGAAAGACACCTCCACATGACCTTTTGAGTCTTCGGTGCACATATAGGCCACAGAACCTATGCCTTTTCAGATGCATCTGCAAACACTTGAATGTCCCTGAGACAGTTGCGTTGCCTATTGCCGAGTGGTGTGACTTTGATAAAGCTCATTCTTCAAAGACACTTGCCAGTTGTAATTCAATATCAATATCAATATCAATATTTATTTATAAAGCACACTTACAACTTTAAAAGCCCAAAGTGTTGTACAGCAAAGTGCAATAAAACATATATTGCAGTAATTTGATGCATGCAATATATATTATGTACATAATTTCAGTTGGTATGCTGAAGAATAACACTTGAAAAAATAAATAGCCAACCTCATTTCAAAAGTGAAAATGTTGAGAAAGAGGCCACAAGGGGCAGTGGTTTTATGAAAGAACACATATTTCCAAATTGTTATAAACATTTATGTAAGTTTTACTTTTCTTCAGCTTAATCTATCTTTTCAGCCTTACTTTCCATACTCAGTATTGCCAGTAAAGTATAATAAGCATACAACAATTCCTGTTGCTAGTAAGTAATTTGAAGAGATTAGAAGTTTCTCCAGGAGTCTAACTGTGATTACAGATATTATACAATTGTACCTCTGGCCTCTGTACTACAATACAATGAATACAAATATAAAGTGAATAGTTGTCAGCAGTTACAGAGTAAAAACTAAAAAGAAGTGTCCTTCTCAAATGGAAGACAACCTTGAATCATATCAAGCGCTTTACAAAAGCCTCATTCTAACCCAATTACACAGGTGTAGAGGCTCAATCTCGCTGCCTAAACAATTAGTAAGTGCACTGTCGGAGCAGTATAATCTTGTTAAGAAGGCTATGAGAGCACTTTACAGGCTCAGTGTTCTTCTGTGCTGTCTTCACCAGGCTATGGAACATCATCTAATTCAAGGTGGCATTCAATGAGCACATGTAACGAGTAGAGAATGGTAGATTTGGTTCATATTACAGCAAATGCCACTCAGTTCTGTACTCTTGCCTATTTATTTGGATAACTTTTCTGTGTAATATCATGGACAAACCTATTCTGATTTTCATAAGACAGAGTAGCTGAAATTGTCATTGGACTAAAAATGTCATTGAGAAATTTTCTTCACAAAAGGTCTCTATTGACAGGTAGAATTAATTAGTGTTCTTGGTGCGAATTCTGTTTACTTGCTGTACCAAAAATGGCTTCCAGTGTTTTTGAATGATTTTCGGCTTGGTTCTTCTCCTTTTTCTTGTGACCATGAAATACTGGTTGCTCTATTGGACGGTTTCATTTGTAGACAGATAGTCAACCACATAACCTTGGGGGAATCACATAATTGACCGCATTGATTGGTAATGGTTATAAAAGTCTTAAAAGCTGAAAACATCGTAATTTGTGGCCTAATTACATAGATGTAAGCATGATCAAGCATGAAATGACTCTATTTCGTTACTGCCGATAAATTCTAGTGAACAAAACAATAGGGGTGAGTAAAGGTCATGTGACAAATGTAACCTTTCTTCTCAGAATGTATAATAATTTGTCTATGTTCACTTAAGACTCATTCATATAGTGCACTTTTCACATCAACACTGTTCCTCCATCATACTGTTGTCTCCTGTTGGCTTCATTCATTGTAACTTATTCAGAAAGCCAATGACCCACAAGAGAAAGTTAAATACTCTAAAGAAAATGTATTTATCAAAATATAAAGGGAGGAAACCATGTCTAGAATGAAAATAGGATGTAATCGGCCTCATAAGTGCCCACCTGGAGGCCCATCTGGTCCAGGAGGATGTTGGCAAAAACCCTGAAAAAAAAGAAAAGAAAAAGACACACTTAAAGTAGTGTGGGATTTAAACCTAATTTATTTCACTGTGTCAGACTAATATTAATGCAAATTAAAATATTAGGAAAAGACGCGTTCTTGGGTTTCAGCTGATATCACAAGATCCTATCCATGGGTTTGTTAAGAAATCTTTATCGTGGCAATTAACAATTCAGAACAACATAGGCCTTTTATATATTTAAAATGGTTCAAAAAGTTGAACAAATTATACGCTATAAACAGGCTTAATGTTTAATATATATGTATGCAGGTAAATAATCGTATGTATAATAGCTCATATTGTTAAATAAGCAGATTGTAGTCACTAATAAAAATGTTCAACAAGTGTGGATTTTACTTTTGAATAATGATCTATTATAAAACAGGCTGTAAGAAGGATCACTCAATAAGAATAGCCTCTGCCCATGATATAATAGACATCACAATTAGGAAAATATCGATTAAATTAGTACATTAAAATTATAATTGTGCTTCTCTAATAAAGTACCTACACACCTCGCCAGGTCATTTCTAGGTCTTGCTCATTTCAGGAACAGCAAACAAATTAGAATGAGTCACCTTGTGTCCATGTTGTCAAGTCGGGTGTAATGAAAACAAACAGTTTTACAGTTACAGCAAACAATGACAGACACAATAAAAACATAATTAAGATTTATTTATCATTTCATTCTATTGGTCTACTCTACTGCTCCCTTTTTAATAGATCCATGTCTAGTCCTTACTAAATGGACCCACATAAAACAGCACGTTGCTGCCATCTGCTGGACAATTTCAGAGGACATAAATCATACAGTATGATGCGCAAAAACTAAACGAGTGTGTACAAAAGAGTTCATTATACCAAGTTAAAACTATGGCATGCCATGTAAGTATATATATATATATATATATATATATATATATATATATATATATATACACACACACACACACATATATAGATATAATATATATAGTATATATACACACACACACACACACACACACACACATATATATATATATATCATATATATACACACACACACACACATATATATATATATATATATATATATATATATATATATATATATATATATATATATATATATATATATATATATACATGAATAAAATGTAGAAATACCTGATAACCTAATTGTTTAGTTCTGCAACACAGCAATAGGAAAATGCCACATACTATATCTTTTTGAGGAGAAACATGAGCCTTGATTGATTCTAACAGTGGAAATAGTCTAAATTAGATTTGCTTATTTTTTAAAAAAGATGTTTAAACGAATTAATGTCATAAAAGAAGATATGGTTTACACCAGAAATAGCCAAAGATATCTTCGATTTGCAGTTCCCTGGGCAGGTTAGGTGTTCCTGTTAGGGGTCGCAGGTCACTGGAGACTATTCTAGACCTTAGGCGGGGTACACCCTGGACAGGGGCCAGCTCGTCGCAGGGTTGACACAGAAGCTTAGACACACAGACAACCATTAATTAGGAGAATTTTTTGAGTTTTACCGAACACATGCATGTGTTTGGACGGTGGGGCGAAGCCGGAGAACCAGGCGAGAGAACCCACAGAAGGACATGCAGATTGTGATGTTGTGATATGTGATGTTGTTTTGGCCCAGGAATCGAACCAATGATATCCTTATTGGAAGATGAGAGCTCTAACCGCTCTATTTTTTAACTTCATCATAGTACGTTATACTTTATCGCCACCTGGTGGCTAATTTAATGTGTGCATAGCTCACTACTCCGGTTGTATTACAAACAATATGGCCCGTTGTATGTCTCACTCCAATTGCCCCCTGACTTGTGATGATTATTAAGTAAGTTGGCAAATAATTATTTACTAGTACAAAGATAATTATAACTCTAGTTTCTCGTTTAATATTTGTTTAATAGTGTATGTTCAAAACCATCCTAGAACATAACATTTACTCCAAAGACTATTCTAATACTATTAAAATTCACCTTCTCTTTTAATCTGAAACTATTCCAACTATACATCCACTCCCTTCTCCTGGGTTCCCATTCTCCTGGTTGGTAAACAGTGCACTAAACCAGCAATCAGGCAGATTTTATGCGCTTTTTCTGCAGGTTTAGCAGGAAAATATACTTTTCTTATCAATAAGCAATGGCAATTCATATTTATTAAGAAAGTATATTTGGAGGTAAATTTGTTGTCCTTTTATATTCACATTGATGATGATAATAAGAGATAGAGAATAACGTGATAGACCCCCTGAGAAATATTTGATTCTATAGATGATTGTGATACTGATGATTGCAGAGTGGAACATTTTCAGTCAGATTCCTTGAATAGGCCGACTTGCTCGTCTTCTGCAGTGCCCAGGCATCTTGTGATAGAGGGCCCACACCTTCACAAGAATGTGGTAAGTGTGAACCAGTGCTGTCACTCAGGCTCAATGTCTGTCTGTGGCCTGGACTTGACCTCTGATGGAAATCTTTTTCTGAAGGAACCTAAATTGCTTCATTTATGCATTGATCAATAATTCCTTGGAGTGCTTTAAGAAATTCTTTCATTTTGGCATATTAACCAAAGTTACAAACTTTGTTGATCTAAACAATGGTAATTACATCAACTGTCCTGTAGTTTTGTAAACACATGCTCAAAATGATTATGATAAAACTCAAATGCTACTTTTGTCATAACAGGATTTATATTTATTTATTTCTCTCAACAGAACCCATGTGACAATCAGAATACAGTACTTTTTTCCTCCAACACATTTTCCTTTTTTATTATGCAAAACAAGAGAACACTCAGTGCAATAAGACAGAGGACTCTGACAGTGCGGTGCTCTCTCTACCTGTTCACAGTGCACGTTTATACACAAGAAGATTGTACATCATCATTATTACAATTCCAACGTCCACCCACCACATCATGAAGAGGGCAAAGTGAATATCTTAAAACAATCATTTGAAAGATCCGACTTGCATACAGTGTTGGCACACTCTCACACAGCTCCCTCCCTCAGAGACACAGACATGTACACGACATAGGAACCTCTGTCACGGTGGCTCTCAAAAGAAAAAGGGTACTGCACTTGCAATCTGTGGGGCTGTGTTTGGTCAGCCCATGCTTTTTGGCCACATTGCATTTCACTGAGCAAATGAGAACCAATTTTGAATGTGAGGGAGGCTGAGGTAGAGGGAGAGAGCAAGGAACAGGATTATGTAGGTATGTAACCAGCCTGATCAAATGTGATGGAAGATGATGGATAGTGCAGTTTTGTTTTAACAAATATTTGCAGGCCCTTGTGCAACCATTGACATTGTATCTGAGCAGAGCTGTTGCCATGTTATAGGTCCTTCTTCTCTTTGATCTTATTATTGGTTTCCAGCCAATCAGATTGGGAATGTCACAGGCCAGATAACCAATACATGACTGTGTGGTACAGCCATTCTCCTGAGGCTAAACCTTTCTGCCATTGAATTCAAACTTCCATGGCACAGCTCTTAACTCATAGTCATTTTTATAAAATACATATATAAGCATAATCTCGAAAATCATTTCTTAAGCAAGTGCATATGGCTATTATAATCTGCAGTAAAATTAAGGACTGTACTAAAAGCTCAGGTGTTGATTGTACAGGCTGGTTGTTGGCATCAAGTATTTACACTGTCTTGGTGATCACAGAGTGCTGCTTGGCAACGTAGAGTAAGCTCACTGGCGTTCACCAGCTAACGACACCAGTCCACTTTTGAGTAATCAGCTATCCAAAAGTGCAACCACACCCCTCTCGCTTTAATAGGCTTTGGCTGGTTTTGCAAATGATACTGTAAATAATGTATGTTCTAATTTCCTAAATTCCCAACCCACCCTCAAAGTGTATCAAGATTACAGCAAAAACATGTCACACTCTGTTGCTACATTACAACATGCCAGCCAACAGTTTTAGGAAAAACAAACGTTGAATTGCTTTGAAAGCCTTGAACACAGTGACACACAGCTCTTACTGTAAAATACAAACTGCAGCACACAGAATTTCCTGTTGTGTTCTAGGACTGACTGTTGTACATTCTAGAACAGACTGGACCAGGCATGAGGGGCGCTGGAATCTAAAGCACGCTGACGCAACGCCGCCATTTACACTACAACAGTAAAATGCAGTAAAGAATATATTATAGACAGAACTGTCCATTCATTAGAGTGCTTCTAAGCACACCGAAGAGTTGGGCATAAGAAATTATGCTACTACAGTACGAGTATTGATAGATTATGCTTTGAAATGTAAAAGAAGAGAAATAAAGCAAACATTAGATTCCATCTACTATCTACTATACATAATTTAAGTTGATTTTAAATTGCCATCTCATTTAGAAAATATCTATTCATCAAATATCTATTCTACTAATTATTTTACAAGTATCCAGTCACAGGAAATAGAAAAATATCAAATATCACCAATGATGATAAGAAAACATGACAACCTGAACAAGCAGAAATATTGCTATGGTCTCCACCATTGTCCTTTGACATCAACTAGAAGCCCTCTGTGCTCTAGGAGGCTGGTCTGCCTGATGCGATGTGCTGGGGCACTTTAGGACAAGCCCGAGGAAAGAGGGGTGGGTAATATGGGGTTGTGTGGCAGGGAGGTGTATGGTGTGTCATTAATGTCAGATGGCTGTGTCCCAGAACACTGTTTTCTGAGTGGGGTAGGGGGGAGGACGGATCTTTTTAGCCCCGTTGTTCCTGCCCCAGCCCGGGAGGACAGATGTGCTTTCCTGCTTGCACTGATTGTGCTCCTGATGCTTGTCATCACTGCGGTCTGGGGACCGCCTCTCCAGAGTCTTTTGTAGCTGTGGGTGCTGTCTGGAGCGGATCTCCTTGCACAGAGTGCGTTTCCTCTCAATCTGCTCCAGCATGGTTGTGTCCCCGCATACCCAGGGCATCTGTGGCATCTGGGGTATAATATAAGGTATTGAGTGGATTGTTCCTATTACCTTCAAATTCATTTTCATAATTAGACTTAATAATTTGCATGAAAGCTGCTTACCTGGCTGTGACTTTCGGCTACTCTTCTCTGTGGGGTCCCCATTGGAGAAGGGTTAGCAGACACAGAGGGTGAATGACCATATTTGGGTGCTCCTTTTATTTCTATGGAGTAAAAAACATAGGAATGAATAGGAAGGAATTTGAATTAAACAGTTTGTTATTTTGTTATTGCCATTAAAATTGATCGCTTGACAAAGGTTCAACAGATTAAAATTCTCACCATTTCCTGCCATTGGTGGGCTTCCACTGGATCTTCCTTGGCGAGTGGGTGTGGTCGTAGACGAAGGCTGCCCTGGCATTGTGCTACCGTTCCTGTCTTGTGCTTTGGACTGCTCCATGGTGCTGGTTCCTCTATGTTCTCGCCGTGGCGTGCTGTCTGGTCTGTATGCCCGCTCTTTATTTTCACCCCTGTACTCTCGTGCGGTGGGGCTCCTGGTGTGTTTAACATCATAGTGGTGCTTATCCGAGCCGTTTAGTTTTCGATCAGCACTGTCTCGCCTCACCTCCAGGCCTGTTCTACTGAGGTCCCTACTGTCCTGCCTGGGCAAAAGTGGCGGAGGCACATCTCCCCCGTTGTGGCAGCCCCTTATATCCTGTTTGGACTCAGAGCTGTGGCCATTTTTCTCTTTATGGCCTCTAGAGGTCTCTTGTCGGGGAATGATCTCAGGTGGTTGGTCTATTCTACCTTCATGCTTATGTTCCTCACTCCTCATCCTCTCCTTGCTGTCCTGTCTTGGTAACAAATCTGGTCTTTGTTCTTGCCTGTAATCTAGCCCCCCTCTAGATCTATCTTTACTTTCTTGCCTGGGAAGAAGCTCCGGTGGCTTGTCTCTGTTTTCGTATTGTGAGTCCAAACCGTTCCTTGCTCTTTCTTTGCTCTCCTGTCGGGGTAAGAGCTCAGGTATCTGGTCCCGCAGTCTCTCCTTGCTCTCATGTCTACAGTCCACCCCGTTTCTAACCCGCTCTTTGCCCTCCTGTTTTGGCAGGAGTTCCAGTGGGTGATCAGAGAGTCTTTCTCGGTCTTTGCTGTCCTGCCGTGACACTGAGTCCACACAGAGTCCCGCGCTCCTGTCTTTGCTGTCCCTCCGTACCATCATGTCAGCACTGCTCACCCCTTTGTCCTTGGAATCTCTCCTGAGCATAGCGGCAGGTTCTAAGGAGCTACAGCCCCTGTCTTTGGAGTCCCGCCTGACAGGAACAGGCTCTACACTGCTGCAGCCCTGGTCTCTGCTATCCCTGCGGACCAGCTGAGGGTCTAAAGTCCGGTCTTTACTGTTACGCCGGTGAGACATAGACTCTCTGTCTCGGTCCCTGTCTTTGTCTCTGTCTTTGTCTCTGTCTTTGTCTCTGTCCCTCCGGTGAGAGGACTCTTTATGTCCATGACGATCCTTGGACTCTCGTTTAGACTCCTTACTGTGGCCGTGGCTGTGCCTTTCCTTGCCTTCACGCTTGGACTCACCATGGGACTTGCTTTTAGACTCAGCTGTTGAAAGAGAGAAAACATATTATGGTAATATAATAAATTCATTCTGAAATTCAGAAACAAGAAGCAACTTTATTTAGATTTTCTCTATAATGCCACTTTTCATGCTAAAATTGTATGAATTTATTTTTACTATACTTACCCAACAGTGATTACATCTATACTCATTCTACCATTGAACACCACCAGGGGTCACTCATAACCCATTTTAAGACGCGCACGTTTCCTTTCCATTGCACAATAATGTAAAAGAACACCAGAAGTCACTTAAAATGAACCCTTTAAGTTAGTTAAATCATAATATACTGTACAAAAACAACAACTAAAGAATAGCATTTCAATGGAAAAGCAATTGTACACATGCCTTTGTGTGTGTCCCAGTAGACGGTTGGCTTTTTGAAGCATATGTATGTCACTGGCTTGAAACGCACAGGACACATTATACATCATTATCTGCATAGATAAAATTGCATGTGCATGATTGATCGTCATGTAAGTTCTGGTCGTTCTGGCCTAACATGTGCAAACATTTGCCGTGACAACCACATGTGTGATGATGTATATGGCATTTGACGGCATGAGCATGCTTAGTGTGCTGTGTGTGAGCAGTTGGTAAGTGGGTCAGGCCAGCTTTAGCTGCCATCACTGCCTCAGAAAGGGAAAAATAATAACCTCATTCATGGTTGAGGGTTGGATTAATTAAATCAGGTGTCAGTCCATGGCCTCATGTGGAGCACACACAGGTGTTCGAATATAAGGTACATGTATCATTTACAAAGACTGGTAAACCCAACTGTCCGTATGTATGAATCTACCTAAAATATGCATACATAAGGTGTTTACATGCCTTGTGGGTTTAGGGAACAAACTGCTCCCTGTAAATACATATCTAAGCAGTCTTGCTTTGAACGTGCACCTGCACTACCAGTGATATACAATGATGAACTGTATGCACTATCCAGTACAAGTGTGCAAGATGTCCTAAACTGCCTCAGTATCTTCAATCCAAACTGGGGCTGCTGCTCCCACATTGGCTTTCATAAGCAGGGTAAATGCGGATTGGATTAAAAACAGAGAGACGGCATTTGATGAGGTGTTGATTGGAGTTCAGAGCCCATAAAGAGAAACTACACTGAAGGCAGCGTTCATGCACTGCGCTGTGATTGGCTGAATTGCACATGGGAAGGGAATCTGCCAATAAGAAACTGGGATTTTGTCCTTCTACTACATTGTACTGTTGTAGTTGCTAAGTGTACCGAGTAGGGGTGTGCAGATAATGTATTCTTGTAAAATAAGCATGTATGTTTGTGCCAATAAACCTTGTTTTTTAAGTAGCAAAGCATTGAATTAGCACTGGCCATAAACTTTGTATGCATTGCATCAGCCACAAGCTTTGTTTTGTAACTATGTATGATTAAATTGTCCCTGGCAAATAAATAATAATAAAATATAATAATAAATAGATTAAAAAAAAAAGTAATTGTGCATCTGTAGATATTAGCTTTAGCTTGAGCCACACTACAGAGCTATAAATAGTTTGATGGTTCATGTAAAAAGTGCTTAATTCCTCCTGGCATTTTTTTTTAGCAGTTGGTTTGAAATCTCATGATTCCAAATAAACTGCACAAACAAGCATGCCATCAAGTTATTTTAGGAACAAGATGTTTCACAGTTTGATTGACAGAGTCTTGAGTGCAGCATCGTTAACTGTATTTAAAAGGATGTTTACATATTCAGAATTAAAAGATGATGGCTAAATGCCATCAGTAGGTTAGACCTGCTGTCTGCTTTATTCTCTAATCCCCACAGATTAAATGATACAATCTCTGTAAAACTTGGTTGGCAGGGTCTACATAAACTGTGTTAGACCGTTGCAAACATGCAAGGACATTCAGACTCGTTTAGACTAAATCTAAAATTCCTCAAACTCAGACCCTGGAAGGTTTTCTAGCATAAGAAGCTTGGCCGAATATGTTACTGTGTCACTGTATGAGCAACATTCGTAGGTGATGACACCTGTTAGACCTCCAGCAAAAAGTTCTTAGAAAGTAAATGACTCACTTTCTCCAGGCTCTTTTGACTTCCTGCCACTTGTGTTCTTCTTTAGCATATTCCTCCCTGTGGTAAACAGATTGGTGAGTTCATCCAGGGGGCTTGTGGGGGTCCTGGAACGTCCTGTTGACACATTTTGCATTGAGCCATGGAGTCGTCCAGCAGTGTCCTGGGGTGGGGAACCTTTCCCATGAGGAGTGGCAGAGGCACTGCGCGGCAGACCCCCTGGAAAAGGCATTGGAGCATCGAAAGGGGGTGTGCGCATGAGGCTAAGCGGGGTCAAACAGCGGCCCATGCTGACTGGTGAAGGACAGGCTGAGTGGCTGCGCTGATAGTTTGATGAAGAGGATGATTTGTACAGTGTACAGGGTAGAGGAGGAGCAGAGGACCGCCCTGACACTGTGAGGGTCGGTGTGGCGGTCAGCTCCCTGCGGATGTGTGCCGAAGAGGGAGGCTCTGAGGACGACGTGGGGGACTTACTATATTGCTGGTTTTCCAGCATGGGCAGTTTAGTCACATCTAGAGGAGTGAGGGGGGACTCGTCTGAGTTGGGTGAGCACTGAGCTGGTGCAGGTGGAAACACCAGAAGCGGAGGACGATGGGTCAGCAGGTTTGGGAAAGGGGCAGGAATGTCACAGAGGGGAATGTTTCGAGGGGTGGAACAGCGACTGAGAGGTTCCGGGTCATAGGGTGCTGGAGTAGGGCAGGCAGAGCGGCATCCAATAGGGTCTGTACGATATTCATGGTCATCTAAAATAGGGTACTTCATCTCTTCATACACTGACTCCCCGGGCTCCTCATCCTCACTTTTGAGAGGCTCCCTTGGCCCAATGTCTATGCCTCCCATCTCTATGTAGACAGGCTCATCCTCACAGTCGTCTGTGGGGCTGTCATCGCTCTCGCTCTGAGGGGAGGACGTGCTGTGCTCGCAGGGTGAGCTGACATGATGGAGGGCTTTGGGAGTGCATACCCCACTGCTACTGTGGCTTTTGATGAAGGACTCGTCAAAGGAAACGCTTAGTTGAGTGTTGGGATTTCTCTTAGGTTTTGGTGGCGGCACCCTTTTGCAGTCTTCACTGCATCCTTGTGGTGCTGCAAAAAAAAAAAAGACAAAACGACACTAGTGTTTAAAAAATGATCATCATGTAATGTATTTTATTTGACAAATAAAAGCATTTATATGCATTTATTACTCAAAAGTCCCGCTAACCATATTTTGCCAATTTTATTCCGTCACCTCTATTTGTACTTTATTTAGAATTAAATATATATTTTTTTGAATTAAAGTTATTTAATTAAAGCATTTTTTTATTCTTTATGAACTTTTTCTTGTTTTGTGTTTTATTGCTCCCTGTAAAGTACTTTGTGATTTTTATATGTGAAAGGTGCTCTATACATAAAAGTTTTACGTACTTACTTTCTTACTTATTTATTTGCAAAATGACTGGCAATGGCACTGGCAATGAAATTAGTTTTGTCTTGTGTAGGCACCACTATGTTTTACATTCACAGACTTATTAACATCATCAACCATCTCTGCAAAATTACTTTATGAGTGCAATATAATATAAATCAAGCACAATTTTATGCACTTTGCTCGTATTGTTACAGTCAAGTACAACTCTAAAAGTATCACACAATAATAGCCCACTCAACCATAAATGCTTTTTCTACGGAAGTAGCAATTAGATTGATATTCTAATGCATGCCCTTTTTGATTGAATATATGTTGTTTTATTATTTGCTGTCAGTGTGTTCTATGTTGCACCTTAAGGCCGAGATTTGTGAATTTTGTTCATTGACAATGGCAATAAACTCTTTCTGATTCTGATTCTGATTCTGATTCTGATGCAGTAGTATGGGTCAAAGGTATGTCAATTGTTACAGCTAAAAGGCATATGTTATTTGACAATATATAAGGGAATACTTTCTGCATATAAGTCATATATAGCAGTGGAGCAGTATGTGAGTATAGAATCTGGGTCACACACTGTGGAGCTTCTTTATAATAGTGGTGACGTAGTTGCATTGCAGAGTGAAGCTCTTCAGATGTGCAGCGCATACTACTGTAGCTCTAATAGTAGTTTACTCACGCTCCACATTAGTGAGCTGCATGCTGTATTTTTAGGTTAGGGCACAATTGTTGGGTTTGGACCGTCCCCTTTTTCTGACAGAGAGGGCAGACAAGTGTAGTTAAGAGCTGGGCCATGTCTGAAATCTTCAAACTGTGGATTTTTTACCTTTAATAATTCAGATGGCAGATGGCATAGACACACGCTCCCTTCCTGAAACTGACTCACCACCATCAATGTGCACAGACTGTAAATACGTATGCTTTCAGGAAAACATGGCACAGTTTTAGAACATTTCCCCTAAAGTGACTATCTGTCCTTTTCTCAGCTAGTGTCTATCTATAGAATTTATTTTTAGAAAACAAGCAAAACTTACTTCTTGTGAAAGCTGCAGGGCTGTGCAATTCTGTAAGTAATAATGCTAAAGGAATTTGCAATCCTTCTCAGCATTCTATTCTTTTATGTAAGCATGTGTGTACTTTTTCAACTTCACTTTGTCACCACATCAATTCATGTAACTCCTATTGGGCAGTGAATATCGTAGTCATTTGGCTCTGGTTTTATGGGGATGTCCTTTCTGATTCAGCTCTCTCCATTATTTCTGGGAGCACTGGGAATGCTTGTCTGTTGATCTATTAGATAAAATGTGTGTGTTCATGATTAATTAAACCTACATAATTAAGGCCAAATACACATTAACATATACAATTTTGTTAGTTTATAATACCACTTTTTGATGATTTGATGGATAATTACTGCTACAACCTTGTTGCAGTGTAATGTAACGTACAATGACATCAAGCCGGTGGTTAATGGTTAGTTAATAATAAATCAACTAATTAATCAGTTAAAAAATTGAAAACAGACTTGAAATGATAAATGCATTAAGCAAGGAACAAGGAGTGCAACATTGTTCAGATTTTTGTCTTTTTTGTCTTGATTATTTTTTCAAAAGATGGCCCACTCCTGTTTACAACACATGGAGATATATATAGATTTGTTCTTCTATGTCATGGTGAAGTACACATTGTATCCTAATCTGACAGTAAATTCCACTCTCCATAGATCTCTTGTTGCTGTCCCCTCTCCTCCTCTCTCCCCCTCCCCCCAAAGGGATGTGTGTTTACCCGCATCGCCCTCCCCCTCCTGCTCCTCCTGGGGGAAAAGAGAATCTAGGTCAATCGCTCCTCCTGAATGAATTTTGCACCCACAAGCTCCGCCTCTTCCCGCCAGTGCGCCAGCTACAGAGCACGCAACCCTCCCCTCATCCAGGGACACCCCCACACGAGCTCTCTGATTGGCTGCTCTGCCTCAGGCTTCAGCATCTCAGGAGTGTGATTGGCCCATGCCGTTCAGTCATGTTGTGATTGGGTGGGCTGCAGGGGGTCTGGGGTTGTTTCTGTGGGATGGTTGCCGTGGTGCCCAGGAAAGATCTGTACGCATACAGAGACATCCCCACCAATCTGAGCTAGGCTAGGCGAGTCCCTAAACATCACGTTGGCAACAGAGAATGAAAAGTAAAATGGAGTCATCATGACTTCACGCAACCACTGAAATCACTGCTCTCCCCTTGTCTGTTGCTAGGACTTTAAAACTATCGAATTTGTTTTATTTGAAAAAAAAAATGAAAAAAGCAAACATTAAATGCTACACCAAAACAATCCATTATATAAAGTGATGTTTTGAAAAAAATAATTAATAATAATGATAATAATTCATAATTTCTAATAACTACATCCAATTATAATGTCTTGCACATTTTTTGGTGCATGGATGCTGACTTAGCAAAGCATATCTAAAATTATGGATTCAGGCACTGTTGTAACTTCTGACTTCTAATCAAGATAAGATAATATCTGCTGTATTTTGTTATATGTTATTTATAACAACAACAATTTAATAACACTATCGTCTACATTTCCTGTCCTCTTTTCCCTTATTGATTCACTCCAACAAACCCTTTGCCTCATACTGTGCACAGTGATTTGCCTGTTGATCTTAGTCAGAGGTTCTGTGGAAAGGGCCTTTCCTGACAGCCCCCTATTTAAACTTTTCTGTTTTGATTGTTGTCTATATCTTAAAAACTCACTGAAAATGGCGCTTTGAGGAAATACTCTATCTTACACCTACAAGGGAAGTGGAAAAAACAAGACAGACAATAGATGTTTCTATGATTGACAATTACAGTGCATTTGCCTGTGTTTAAGTCAGAATGGATGGAGCTATAGGCAGGAAGTTTTTCCTGCCAAGTGATTATTATTATTTCTTGGGACTTGCTTGTGACTCCTCTCATTTCACACCCTCAATTACTATTGTGTGGACAGCATCTTAAAATCAGAGAGTTATGCTTTTCATAACTCTTTTACTGCTGAATGTTGCATGGCACTGGCTTGCTGTTCCATCGCATCATTATTATTAATCATTGTACGACTGGAGCCACAGGCAACTGAGTGCATATTTGACTTGTGTGGAGTGTGCATTAACCAGCTTAGATGTCATGTCATTGTTGAAGAACCCGGACTGAGGAGGACACTGCGGAGAACATCTATATTTAGCGCAAAAGTCTGGTGTGAAGTGCCAACGCCACTCACCATCACATCTGTCCCCGCGGCAGGTGGACGTGGGATTGTGGTCCACTGCCTCGGATGACATACTCAGTTTGGTTGCCGGGTCCCTCCTGGGTTTGGGAGGGGGCTGTTTCCTGGAGGTAGGACTTCCCACTTCCTCCTCGCCTCCTCCACCACCGCCTCCAGTATTCCCACCGCCGACCGAGTGCAACGACTGGGAGCGCACAGAGAAACCTTGGCCGCAGGCGAGGGCATGCGGCTGGGGTATGGGCACACGCTCATGGGGCTCGGGCATGGTGATTGAACCCATGCGGAAGTGCTTGCCTTCAGATGTTATGTCCTCGCCCGTTCTAGAAAACAGGAGAAAAAGACAGACCAAATATGAAATCATCACTTTTCAGCTTTGAGTAAAAACCCCAGGTCACACTTCAAGAGGAAAAACTGTAGAAATATGTGTACACTTTTAGGTACATTGAGACTTTCCTGTCATAACTAATAGTCACTTGAGTAGGCAATGTGAGTAACATGTTTTTGCCCAATGATTTAAAACAAAGGAGGAATCAAACCAACAATCCTTAACTCTTTGAGATACTGTCAGCCTTATACTAAATGCAACTGAAAGGGCAAAATAAAAATAATTTCCACCAATACTTACCCTTTAATAAGGCTGAATGCTTTTGATAACACATCTTTAATTAAAATAATAGCTGAAATAGCTACCTGACTTGAACATAAAATATAAATATTATCATATATATAAATATATTTGTGCAGTAAAATTAGGAAAAAGTATGTACCTGGGCAGAACCATGTTGGAATAGTGCTTTACAAAATAGTGTGGTTCGTCAGTTACATTAAACAGGCAATGGTCCAAATGTGTTATGCTCAGATAGCATGTTTTCACAATGGTTTGCAAAGATTAGAACGCATGTGTATTGGGAAGCACCAGACAAAGGCCATTGATTTGTGTTTAACCCTTATTGTGGCTGGTGCTGTTGACACATTGCACACATAATGACACCAATGGATGTTCCCCAGTTTGAACACAATCAATCCTGATAAAGGGATGATTGGCCTGAATGGACAGTTAATGATGCCTGAGTGTGTTGTAGTAATAGTGGGGAAATGAGGGCTACGCGAATGTCATATTGAGAGAAAATTGACTGTTTTTACAGAAAGCTTCAAAACAAAAGGCTGGCGTGTTTATTTGACTCTGTTGTCATCCTCATATGACTGATGGAAGGTTGACCCAAATTTTTAGGTCACAGATGCAAATGTTTATGCAAATGGCACAGGGATGAATTTGCATGCGCACTTTCTTGTCGCTCATGCACACGTGTGTTTGTGTATGTTTCGGACCCCTCGTTGTTTGACTTTGCTGTCTCTGTCTCCCTCCGCCGGGCCAGCTGCTAAACAGAAGGCGCTTGGTTGGTGGGATAGGTTCATTGGTCAGAGGCTTATCCTTGCCTAGTAACAGGAGGGTACCCATAGAAACCAGACACAAACCCAGCTGCTGCCTCACAACAATAATAATGTGCACGTGCAGATCCAGGCACGTTGGTATGACGGAGCCTTGTAGGCAAATCACTGTTTTGTATAAAAGGCAACCACGGCGCCACTATGGCTTCTACATGTGGAGCTTCTAATGTTACTTACAGCACACATATATTTTTAAATGAAAAAAAATGCATACATTTAGTAGGTTTAGCATCATAGTCTGAGAAAACCTTAGCATACATTTTCTATAAGTGCATAGTCATATCATCCACAGTGAATGTATGAGTGGAGTGGAGGTGACATGAGTTATTTATAGGCTATTTGCCCAGTGATTGGCTGGGAGACAGACCACAGGTGCGTGTTGGATAGGTATGGTCATCTATTATAAATCCCACCATTTGGCAGGAAAATGCAAACAATACATTCAAGGAGGGGTTGTAATTAGAATACATAATAATAGCATGTGAGACAGGGACTTTGTTGTTCTTTGTTGAGCTGTATATTTGCATGTGTGTGAGACGGTATATCCTTGCGTGACAAGTAGGCAAGTTCCAGTGAAACAGAAAAAGTCAGATAGCAGCAACAGAAAGTCCCGCCTCACCCAAAGCAAACGTGTTGATCTGATTGGCCTATGGCAGTTCCAGCTGTCACCAGGCAGAACGCTCTTGCGCTCATACTTAAGCTCTCTCTCTCTCTCTCTCTCTCTCTCCCCCTCTCTCTCTCTCTCCCTCTCTCACTCACTCTACTTTTTCACGTTTCTTCACTCTTAAAGACAGTTTCTCCCAGACGCTCTTTCCTCCATAAGACAATGCCGCATCCTTTTGTTCTCAAAGACAGATACCTCCTTAATTGTCAATTGCCAGTCCATGACCATTGAAAACCTGCTAACAAAACCACAAATTATAAGTGAATATTTCAAGCATTATACAAAATAAGTTGTCTCATTGATCTTCTTTGATGCTTCATAAATACGTATATTGCTATTTTTATCTATTAACATTTCAATGTTGACATCAGCTGAGAGCCTATTGAAGGCAAGCAGGACAATGGATTTCACTTTCTCTGGGCATCAACCCATTAAAACGCTCACCTAGTTATCAGGGCTGACTGTTCCAGTCTGGTATTGATGCATGGGACAGAGCAAAGAAACTAGTCCACTTCAATTTTGTATTTAAATGCCAAAAAATTACAGGCAGACAGATGCAGGAAACATTAGTAAACTGGATTTTACAGTGTAAAATTCCATTGGAAATGTGATTGGGCCTAATTGAGCTTAATTATTGATTTATCATCTGGTAACATATAGTCATTCTAAAGTATTTTTCAGAGCTATGCTGAACAGAACCATTAACACTGATGTGTATTTTGGTAAATTATCTAAAAGAAGATTGTGTGATTAAAGTTTGTAGAAAATAATAATAATGTATCGATCAAATATAGCCCATTGTTGGACACTCAAAGATGCCTTACATTGTATTATTCTGTATTATTCATTGAATAATATAATTCATCTGAATAATAATATACATCTCTGATCATGTGACCAATCTGTGTCAAAAGACCACCACTTAATTATTAACTCACACATCACAATCAGATTGTACTTTGGCAATGTAGTTGAAGGGTCTTCAACTACAAAACACAACAAAAGTACGCACTGGCCAGAGCTGCAATCAAACAGGCAATCCTTAGTAAACAACAACCAGACCATACAGCGCTTCAGACAACTTTCTAAATTTAGGATGGTCCAATCACAGCTGCTAATTTGCAGCACGTGTCTCACAAATGCGGAAGACATCTCCTCTCCTCAAACCACCTTTGTACTGTAATGTAAAAGCATATTGCCTTGGCTGACCTGTCAGCATAATTACTGTATTGATGAATTGCTCATTTCTGACATGCGTCATACAACCTGATGTGACTCCCCATTTTAACAACATACCGCCTTGTGCAAGTTTTATTCTTAGATCATGGTCCTGGCTTGTTTCTAGCTCTATACAATTTTACTTATTTGTTTGGGAACATTATATTTAAATCAGTAGTATGAGGAAATAGGATGAAGCTAAAATAAATTCACTATTTAGACCATGTCTATATAGTAACACTATTGACAACACTATTTCCTGCAGCAGTTAGGTCAGTTCAGGACAGTTATGCAAAGTGCACACCAGGAGAGCTCATAAATGTGTCATTCACTTCAGAAGCAGCACACTCACTTCATTCTCAATTCTAAAATCTTGTCTTGTCTTAAAATGGAGCAGTGATGACCTCTTTTCAAGGACAAGTCCCAGATAAGTGTCAATGTAGAAAATGAACTCTCCTCAAAGGCTAAACGTGAACCAACCATCACTCGCAACCCCTAGATTATGGCAACAAGCCAGTCCCATGGGCTACTTGTCCCACTTCCTCAGACTGGAAACTACAAAGGGACAAGCTAATTCATAAAAACTGTGGCAATGTGAATGAATTAGTGATTAAAATACCTGTAATCATATTCAATCAGGCATAAGCGTCTGCCTACCTCTTCATGGCTTCCTCCTGTTTCCTCTTTTTATCATTTTTCTCCTGCAGGTATGTCCAATTTCTCTCATTCCTGGCATGGTCCAGGTTCTGAGCTATAAGGCCATTGTAGGCTCTCAGCCCATTCTCTTCAACATAGTGGAAAAAACGCAGAGTTTCTTCCTCTTTGGAGCTCATCATTCTTCAAGTTTGTCCACAGCATTCTGGAAACAAAACACACACTAGGTAAACAATATTGATTATGAAGTAGGGACGGTCATGTTTACACAAACGTTCTGCAAATTAGGTTATACGACAGAAAAATACTTTATATTACTGTTTATTCCAAAAGTAAAACATTTTTGATGATCCTTTGCTGTAGATTTTTCAAATCTTCATACTGGTATAGGGAATCGGAATCGGAATCTTCTGTACTATATAGAGATGTGTACTTTTCAAATTCAAACTTTACTCACCAACAGATCAATCAATAATATATTTTAATCTTTAACAAAGGGTTTAGAGTCAGACACCAACAAAAAACAGTCTTTACTCATGGTTTCGCTGTTATAAACAAGACTATGTTTGCCCCTATAGAATACATTTCTGTCCAATAGCTGCTTCTTCTCATAAACCATACACATCATTAATCATCACCATAAACAACAGAAATGCTTAAAATGAAATAGCGCCAATAACTTACATATTTACATACATATATATATATATATATATATATATATATATGTATATATGTATATATATATATATATATATATATATATATATATATATAAATTATATATATATAAATTATATATATATATAAATTGTTAAATAGTTACCTTTACTACCTCAGTTTCAGTCAAAATCTTTGGCAAACACTTTTTAGACAGGACAGCTGGCTATACAGAAGATAATTCTCATTTTGTGTATGCTGCTTATACAAAGACAACTGTCTTTTGCCTATTTCATACTCACAAACGACCGGAATGATGAAGAGTTACATCAGGCTAATATCGGTCTAATATTTCATGTATATATTGCTGCATAGATGATTGGTACATTAAGAGTGGTGAGGCTTGCATCAGGCACTATCCTCTTAAGTATTTTCCCATGAGGTCTTGCTACATGATACATTCTTCGCAATCTCACACTCTTACAATCTGGTTACAGTGACAAATACGGTGCTTGAGTGTTTTCTTATTGGCTGCAAATCAGTGCGTCGGCTCATTTTTCTCAGTTGTCTTCTTTGTGCTATTTCGGGCTCAAATGACTGGCTTTAACCACACTCAAATATCTAAATAAACCTGAATGACGCTTTCATCACTTGAAGTTCAAATGTGTGCTAGGGCTCAGTTGAAAAAAAAAGCAATACTCCTGGGAAGAACTACCAAGATAAAATTATCAAGCTTTCCAACATGCTCTAGAGACTAAAAATACATTCTCATTCTCTTTGTCTGTAATTGCTTTCTTGCTACTGCAATAAATTCATTTCTAAGCTCGATATTATTGCATGCATGTACAATAAGCCTCCAAGCATGAGCAACTGCATGCAACACAGCCTGTCAGATGTGCAACAGCCCATGTGTGCAATTTTTGGATAGTCCAATGGAGGAAAGGAAGATGCTGTTATATAGGTCAGTGTTTTCAGATCAGGCTAAGACTTGTGCTTGTTTACGTGTGAGCAAAGCATGTGAGCGTGAGTGGAGAGGGAAGGGGGGGCTCCTGATAACTGTATGTAGTATCTATGTGTGTGTGTGTATGGATAGCCAAGGACAGAGAAAGAAGGGGGGCTTGGAAGGCAGCCAGATGGAGATCGGAAGGCCAAGTGATGGCGCTATCATTGTGTGATCATCTTAAACCAATAGCTGTATTGTTTTCTATGAGGAAATCCAGCACAAAGCATGGCTGTACATGTTTTGCTGGTCTCTTGTCGTAAATGTACCCTTGCTTTTGGATTACAGGTCCGATATGAATCTCAATCTCGGAGTTTGAGTTCAAAGTAGGGCACAGTAACCCTGTGTCAAGTGCTGCACATTTTCCCCAAAGAACGTTATCCAGTCTTATCGCTGACACGCAGCAAGGCGTTGAGATCTAAAGCTATACGAGGATATTGCATTTCTGTGAGGTGGAAATGTGTAAAGCGTGCGGCACTTGCAGTTCAAACAGTGCTGGGGCTGAATTAAGCCTGCCTGCCTAATCCCTGTAAGCCTGCAGCAGCACTCTGCACTGGAATCAACTTGTTTATCACATTGTTTTTTTACCCCAACCATCCAAGCCCTTTTCACATGAGATTGTCCTCCAAAAACTACAGGGTGTGTGACATTATGCATTATTCCTGCAAAATCTATTAATTCAGCTGCTCTACATTACATCTTTATCCGATATTCTGACACATTCTGATTCTGACATTAAATAGACGCAACATATCTCTGTATATCGCATCAGTGACAAGAGGGGCACCCATAGTGGTACAGTTTAGCTTTAAAAGTAAATTAAAGTGGCACACCATTGCAGTATCTAAGCAACGGTGTCAAAGGAGAGGGGCAGCGTGGCTATTCTCAAGACATAATGTCAAATCAATTGCAAGGGAGGCACTGGTGTGACATGCAGAATTACAGTGTCGCTCCACAGCGCGTATCCTATTGGCAAGTTGGTAATTTGAGTTTGAGATTTCTGACATGTGTGTGACATGCATACTCACAATGGAGCTGTGTCCCTGCTGGTTCATGGACCGGTGTGTCTTCTGTCTTGCCGTCTTCACTCCAGTGCACACTTGTGAACTCTGACCTTTGCTGGAGCACCGGCGCACATTGAAATCCAGATCGACATGCATCCATTGTATGGTCCAGTTAGAAGTGACCCAGGTGCCGGCTGGTGCCAAGGAGAGAGGGTGAGCTGCAAGGTGCACAGCCCGGCGACGATTCCTCCTCCCCTGGGCTCAAAGGGGAGCTGCTGCAGCCCTCAGTCAACTCCAAGCCGGGCGCAAGCTTCACTTCTTCACACATCTGGCCATGCTGAAGACAGATGGGGTGGGGGGGTGCAGCATAGCAACAGACCGCACCCCGTAACAACAAGCATGACACGGATACACAGCAAAAAAACAAGACTCCACTCTACAAAAAATGAAACAAACAAAAAAATTACATCCCAAAATGTCTCTAAAATAAGTCGGTGCAATTTAGATCAGGTGGCATGGATCCTCTTCTAGCTTTAGCACTGAGAGCAAGGTGCAGCAGATGGCAGGAATTTCCAGGTTTGCTTTGCCCTGTCAGCTCCGGCACTATCCTGCATGTCCACACAGCGCGCTCGCAGCCTCTGTCTATCTGTGCCTGGGCAGATGAGACAGGGCTTCCCATCTATAACTCACAACAACAAAAACACGCCCACTGCCCACTCCTTTCCACCTTGCGTTACCGCGTCATCCGCTCCTCAATACCTTCCAAACAATTGCTTTTTTATCTCCTACGAATCCCCTCAACTCCTGTGCTTTTGTGCCGTCGCTGGCTGTCTTTTGCACTGTAAGCCGAGTGTTTTTTCTTTTTCTTTTTTTTTCAGCACCACGGAGAGCTCACAGAGTGCAGGGTGAAGGTGGGGGTGGGGGGTTGAGTGGGTGGGCATACGAGAAAGGGCCAAGTGGAGAGATAGACGAGGTGGAGGAGGAGGGTGGGCGAGTGGGTAGGAGGAGTCACTGGGTTGCCAGGGTGTGACCTCATTAGACAGAATTTACACTCGCACCCCTTGACTGCATCATTTACACCGCTGCGACCACCACTACAACCCCTCCCCTCCTTCGCAGCTCGTAAACAAAAACCGCTACAACAAACTCCGACTACAAATAATAAGTGCATTTTGTTTTAAGCATCAGGAAGCGGGAAACCAAATTGCACAGAATCCCACTCCAAAAAAACAACAACATTGTCTGGCTGTTACAAAATTTAAATAATGTTTGCATAGACAAGCAAAGCACAAAAGAGAGTCCTTTTCCCAGTGGCCACAGTTGAACCCAAATTGCCTGTTTACGAGAAATGCTGCTGTAGTTTTTGTGCTGCTATCTGGGGTATTGCTTTCAGTACTATAGTGAGTTGTTTATGTGATGGGGAGGGGTAGAGGGGGGAGTGGAGAGGAGTTTGGTTGGATGGATTAAACACCACGGGCACAAAAGGATTAGGCATCAGAGATCTGTTGTTTTCGTGGACCTTGCCCCGCCATTTCTCTTAACCTCTGGCTATATCCAGCCCTCCTCAGTTATCTGCTTGTCCTCCGGCTGTTGCTCATTCTGTCAATGTCAGAGTAAAGGTTGGAGGTCACATGTAAGGAACTCATGTAATCCTTGTTGGACGATGCTAGTTAGTTGTGTTTATTCATAGACAAATACAAAATGGAAAGAGAATAAGATCAATATATGAGTTATAGTTTACAAGGGCTATGGTTACGCCCCTGTTTGGCATCGTAATCCATGTTGCTGTTTTGCAGATACAGGAAGTCTTCCAAGAAAAATCATACATGAACAATTCATTTTAACAACTTATATATGAATTATAAGCATTCTTCAAGTGAGCATATACATTTTAGGTGAATTTCTTTCTGATTGGTAAAGGATGGAACCAATGACACTTATAGATGCAACAAGGGTGTAGAATGAGACAAAAAACTAATTTTGGCCCAAAAAATGGCTGTAGATATTGTATGCTATGAGGCCAGTGATTTTTTAAATTGTGTCAAAAAATTACAAACATATTCCCAATTGTTCAAAGCTCTAACCCGAGATATAACCATACAGCATTTTTTCTGCATCCCCAGCATCTCTCAGCCATGCCCACTTATGTGCACTTGTAGGGTGGATGAAATGACAGTAGCTATGATCTCATTGAGCTCAAGAGCTCCATCAGAGGGTAAGTCACCCCTTTTTCTGCCTATTGTGGTTGACTGGCCGTGCACAAAGCCAGCCACCGGTTCAACTCAGCACATGCACATACACAAAAACCTTCCAAGTGACCTCAGCCTAACACCGTCTCAAAGGAAGTACTTAGATCCCCTCTGAGTTCAGTGAGCACGCACAACAAGGAAATATGAAGGGGTAAAGGGTTAAACACATTTTTCCACCTACGTGCACAACAGTACTTTGTTTTTGAACAGTTTAGGACACTCCCACTGGGACAAAACTGGAGAGTGAGAGAAGATCCAAGAAGCAGAGGTTTGAACAAATACAGACAGAATATAGGGGAATCCAGACACTCATTTGAATGAATTACTTTAGCACTTTTATAGACATCATCACTGCTCATTATAGCATTATGACGAGTGACAGGTTAAAGCCGTATTTGTATTGTATTCAGTTATAGTTGAGCAATATGGCAATAAAAATGTAATTGTGATCTGATCTGTGGCAATAGGACTGGGCAATTCATCGAAAGGTCGACAGACCAAATATTCGGGAGGGCTTTTTGAATTGAGAAGTACGCAGTCACACCTCTGTCGGTAAAAACATGTGGTTTGCAGCAGAAGACCTTGGAGGAAGACATTTGATTATTATTTGTATTAAAAGGCACAGATTAAAAGTCTGTATATTTTATGTTCATGAAAAAACCTAAAAACCATTTTTACTTTGTTTTTGGAAAGACCAAATCAAATCAATTTTAAAAATTGAGATCAATCAATGTGAGACAAAAAAAAAAATCATGATTTTTTTGTCCCGATGCCACCCAGCCCAATCTGCTTTTATTGTGAAATCACTATATTGTGAGTCACAAATATTCTGTTTTATGCAGGTCTATGCTCACACACACTATTGTTTTTGTCATACTATGAGTGAGTGACAAGTTGACTTAACCAGTTACAGTGAAGTTGGAACTTTCTGAAGAAATATCACAATTTCTTAAAACTTTATTTACACATGATTATAGCAAGTGTAAATGAATCATGATCAATCAGCATATTTTGGCAAATTCCCCACCCCGATATTCAATTGTCCTGATGCTTTGAGATTGTGTTATTTACACAATTATTTATAAGTGAAGAGTAGTAGATAAAATAGGCAAATGTAACATTGGTTTCAGTTTGATGATATTTGGACAACTTGGTCAAAGCATATCAAAAATCCTACAAAAAACCTGCTTGGTACTGGTCCATGGATAGTATCAAAAATGATCCGCTACATCCATGCTTTCGACCTGATCCTCTTAAGGACGTCTTGACTTCTCCTTGTGGCTTTGAAATGGCATTAAACACCATCTTTGGTGGTTGGACATCAATATAAGCACAAGAAGTACTGCTTCAAAGACGTGTTCATGAAAAAAGTCCAAATGAGTGTTTACTAATACAGTATAGAGTATTTTGCCCCTGGTAAGCAGCTGCTTGTCAGTTCAATCATGCATGTAATGATGCTGTATTGATCCATGCTGTAACCGGCTAATGAAGAGTCTATAAAAACATTACAGCAATCAATTACACAAGTGGACACTGCCTTTTATCCAGAGGGGTTTAAATGCCTCCACTGAAATGCCCAGGGAGAAAGAATCAGAAAGACTAGCAATAAAATTGTAATTTTCACATTAATGATGCATCAGAGTTACTTCCACTGCTCACATCTGTAGCAGAGAAATGGAGCATAACCCTCTAGCACTGACCAGTAATGTGCCACACCTGACCACTCATGTTTAATGTAGAAATTCAGCGCATGCACTTACTCCTATTCTCAGAAATCCTTCAAAACTGGATCTCCGAATGCAATAATTGTGGGCATCTTATTAATTACAGCTTAACTATTCATTTGCACAGAGTAACATCCATTTATCTCCAATGCATCCCTCCAGAGATGCCAAGCAGAGACTTGTCCAAAATGAGGTGAGAAACGGAGTAGAGTGTATATATATAACCTCTTGCAACATAGAATAGGGTATGTTCATCAAGCCTAATCCTTGAATATGTGGTGGTAACGGTCAGGTTTTATAATATGTGCACATTCACCCTAATTTGAACTATGCCTATGGCACATTACTAAAAATCTAGTGGCACCAACCTGGTGCCCACTCAAGTATGTGGGACATAAAAAAGTAGGAAATAGCGCCATCTGCTGTCAAGTTTCAACACCCACCATTGAATTTTTACATCACGATTGCATAGTGCAAATGAATAGCAGCTTATTTCTGATGTTGTATTTTCCAAATTAGCAACATGTGCGTGACAAATGTGATCTGCACTAATGCTCACCAGTCGCACCTGGTATGCTCACAAAACGCACGTGTGATTTTCGTTCACGGATATTGTGCTTCTCATTTCCCAAAAGGACGCCTTTGGCAAGGTAGTTTGGTAAATTGACTGAAATACGGTTTCACTTTCACTTACATCACCTGCTGCTGGACCGTGGAGACCCAAAGCACGGGTGAGAGACGCTCGTTTGGCAGTTCCTAAAATTGCTTGCATTTTTATTTGTATTGTTATCATTATTTTGTATTTAATAATAACTAAAACCTAAAATAAATAGCCTACACACCGATAGTGTTCAGGACAGGAGGTAACGTTCTGACGCTCCTGTGGCGATTCTGTCATGCCCACAAGATGGCAGCATTACGCATCTAATGGCACTGAGAACAAGCGGTTTTCGACCTTTGCTGCTCAGACCCTCAGATCAGGTACCGAGTTGCATGATGGTGTATATATATATTCAAGGATACATAGTTTTTGAATCACACTATTATCCAAATGATTATGTAAAGGGGGGTGGACGTTATTTACCCCGCCGATATTTGCATGTAGCTTTATGTAATGTAGCCTATAGGATTATTCAAGAACGTGAGCGTTGATATTATATGGATTGAGAGTTTGTGTTGCAGCTTGCATCGGAAACAGTCCAGAGCTGAGTTGAGGCTCTTATATATATATCCTGTCAACGGTTGAGGCGCTTGGCTGAGGTAAACAGAAAGGGAGGGGAGTGTGCGCATGGCTGTGGATCAGACATGCAGACGAGCAACTACTGCAAAGTGTTGTGCGCGGGACAGGCTGCTTTCGCCCACACCACTCCGTGTCCAAGAGAAGACCCAGAGCTCTGCTGCGAGGCGCTCTCACTCATCTCACCCAATAATGTGACAGTCAGACGGAAACGTTTATCAGATGTTTGAACTCATCATCGCCTCATTTGTAAGCGCGTCTTTCCAGGTGCCACACACTTTCCCGTCCGTTTCCTGAGTGCCATCCACGAGGAGACCTGCTCTGAGATGCGGCAATGTCCCGAGGAGTATGCCCACGCGTGAACTGTTGCGGACTCCTGTGGACTGTTTTAGCGGTCATTTTTGGCACGCATCTCTGTCACGTGGATGCGTATAGCTGTCATGAAGTGAGGACCGCTTTCCAGCTCCGTTCTGTGGGACCGGGGCATCGCGTCCCTGAAACACCTGGCGTAGGTAAGCGCTTGTCACTCGTGCTGCAAAGTCTACAAAGGTACAACATAACGTAACTTCGACTAACCGTGCGTATTTCCGTCCTGCCTGAGATTATAGTGACCCAATAAGTCATCATTTAGTGACGTAGATCTATGACTTTTGATGTGTTCTCAAACATAATGATTGGTTTAAGACTCAGCTTCTGCTTTGAAAGTTCACATAAAACACACAGGTCATAACTAAAGGTCAATGCAAATGCTGTATGAATGAGTTTTTGGATTGGGATGCAGCCAACAAGCATGCATGATTTTGTCTACAAACAATATGGACTAAATAAATCAACGCGCACACATAGATTCACTTTGAGAATATGGAGAAACACAATATAAGCCTAAGACTGATGTAATATTATAATTCATTTCAAAAAGCTAATGGTTCTGTGCAAGCAAGGTGCACAGAAAAAAAACACACCTTGATTTACCTATTATTCATACATACTCTGTCATGGTTCTATCCAAGCACCAAACATCACTAAATGTACACTAACAAAACAATAATAATAACAAGTACATTGATGATTAAAAGTGTTGATTTTTCTCATGTTGTCATGTTGATTTTTGTTGATTCTAGTCTTTGAAGTGTGGACAGCCTTAAAGTGTACTCTAATGTGGCACCTAAACAGCAAATTATGTTTAGATAACTTTGAAAAAAAAACAACAGGTTGACTGGTTGCAGATGAAGCGTGTGAGTGCCCTGCTGTAACAGAGACAAGAACTAGGGCATACCTCGAGGTGCATCTAGATCACTTGATCTGTTTGTTTAGTAGAATGTCACCACTAGCAACCAAGTATGTCAATTTCTTTACAAGCTGTCATTTAGCATAAGCTCAGAGAGACAACAGGGAGAGGCCAGTCTGAAGATGTCAGCAGTCCATGTGGAAGGATTTGTAACCTTCTGTAGAGGACTGGCATCAGCTTTGCTCTGCAGCATAAAGTCTGTGTGTATTTGTACAGCTCTTCAGAAAGTGGATCAAACTCAAGTGTCCACTTCTGAGAAATGCAGTTTTTTGTGTGTATTTAGTTTGCAAATGACTCTTTTCACTTGGTTCCTTCCTCGCCTTCCTTCCCCTTAACTTTTGGGATACTTTTTTGGTTCAGTGTTGCTTTTTATTTATACCTGTCTCAGAGAGGTACTTTTAGGTCAGTAGTGTTTTTGTCTTCAAAGTAAACTCCTCTGGACAGGAGTGTTGAGAGTGGGTTATTTGGTATAGCTGCGAGTGTACACAATTATGCAGCTCTACCTCACATCTCAGATCAAATGCCAGTACAAACAAGTGTTGAAATGTGAAGTGGCCAAACCTCAGGCCTTTTTACAGTTTTATGTTTGGTTTAGGATACAGTGGTGTATTTCATCCATGTGCTATGAACACTTTTCTCACCATGGGCCCGGATTGTGGCAACCAGACTTTATGCAAACCAAAAGGATATGGTTCTCAAACTTTTAAAAGGTACTTTATGCGGTTCCTTACAAATAAAAGTGATTGCATTCTGTATAATTTATTTCTCTCAATGAACAGGAATGCTAATATTTATGTTTGTAATTAAAGTGTATACAATCACGAGTTAAACTCATTGCCAACTTTCGTCCTTCACTTGGGACGTCAAATTGCTTACCCGGTGATTACTTACTACATCACTTTGGAAGCAGCCTGTCCTGCCAAAAGCTCCATATTGAAATTACCCTGAAGTGGTGAGATGGCTCCTCAGAGGAATACATGCAGCCAATAGTTCTGATCTGGTCACTCAAGCTCCTCTTGGCTCATGTATATTCACTGATATGATCTACCAGTCCTACAGCTGAACTGTCTCAAGATCTACGCTCTCAGTTTTCGTACTCGTATGTTTACTGATTTACGTTAACTCAAGTTTGATGCTTTGATCATTGCTGGTCACGATTGCAAAATTGAAATTCAGTTTCTTTGATATAAATTATGCTCTCCTAGGTCTCAAAAACTGTTTTCTGCCAACTTGCACGATGTTGGCAGCATGCTTGTGGTCTTGGAAAATTAAACATTCCCAGTAGGTTTTAATGTTGTTGAAAAATGCAGGTATTCAGCAGGGCAATTTCAGGTGTGTTTTTATATGCTTAGATCAATCTCAAACAGAAAAAGTGCACAGAGTAAATATCCTGTATGTTCTCTGCTTCAAAGAGACTTGACTTCCTTGCGCAGTGGGGGAGACAAGTTAATTGGCCAAATGTGATAATAGATTTTAGAGATCTTAAGATAATTTGTTGCATGACTGATCATGAAATTGAAGGTGTAAAATGTTCTTTTAAAAAAGCTATGCACAACAATCAGTGTAAGTATGTTCGTTATACAGCAGTGCTACTGCCAACTTGGTCATTGAAGGGCAGTGAGTTGTTTCCTAATAGATTTTGACTAATGACTCTTAAACCATGTGATTATTACGCTAATTACTCCCATGGTATTTGGTAGGCCAAGAATTCTACAGGACACAAGAAAAGCTCTCCTATTGGTGTAACAACTACAGCTCATGGGAGAACACTGTTGGAAAATTGTAGAACAATACATTTATTGGATATGTTATTAAAAAGGTTTCCAATATTGGTGACAGTCAGTCTCTTTGGCGGCTGTGGCTTTAACAGCACTAAGTCCTTTATGTATCACTTACTCCAAGCAGCTACTCACAAGTGACAGGAGGCAGCAGGATTCCACAGTCAATCCCTGGCTGAGCGTCCCGTATCAGCAATAAAACACAAAAACAAAAGGCAGAACAGCAGTTTAGCCTCACAATAAGAGAAGCAACATGTATAAAATCACTATTGAACCCAGTGTTTTTTGAAAACTTGGTTTAGACATTAACTCAATGTCAGGGGCATTGACAATATACCCTAAACCCCAAACTGTTGATTTTAACGATTGTTTCTGGACCGAAGTCACTATGACTTGCCAAAACAGTGCTCAGAGAAAACTGTCTAAGCACAGTCCTGCCATAGAGCCGGACGTAATGAGCTAAAGGGGCAGGGCGGCCAGTTATGACTTCACTTGTCTGGCTCTGGGATGGGAACAAATGGAGCCTCGCTGGGTAATTAAGAGACACCCAGGCCTCGCTGGGATATGCCAGGCAAATGGACAGAGGCAGCAGAAAGGGAAAGAGGGATTGAGAATGCAACCCTATTGTGTTTCATGGAGGGATTTGGGCAGTGAGGCACTGCTCTTGTGGCCTGTCCAAAGGCCACGCTATAGGCTCTAGTTACAACACCTGCCTTCATCCGCCCCCTTCCATCGCTCCAACTGTGAAATGAGTTATCATGTCAGACCTTTCCATAATGGAAATGCCTTTCGTGAGACTTCTGGCAAGATGCTGATGAGAGTCCTGAATATTGGTGAGGAGCAGATGACATGGGAATGCAGAGTTCACTTGGACTTATTTTGCCAATGTTATTCAATTGAAGTTGAAGCCACGAAGCGATTGATTTATATTTTATTTACAACATTTGAATAAATATCCTCTATGCAGTAACATTTTGGGGCTATATTTGATCTATATTGTATGATTTTATTTTTAATAAATGTTTATCATAAAATGGTATGCATTTCATCTGTTATGTAGCTAGCAGTCAGAGGCAGTATTTATAGTGGGAAACGCTGATGAATTCTTGGTCTACTTTCTCACCCTCCCATAGTGCCTCTTCTGTCTCCCAATGGAGTTATGGCTTGTCTGCCTATGTGCATACCGCTGCCTATAGTTGTACTCTTCATTTATAGAATGATCTATGTACAGCAGTGCAGATATTCACACGTCATGATGATTCATGAGACCAAATATTCATAAAAGTAGATAAAAACCCTAATGCTTTTAATTGAATGTGTATGTTATAGATGTGGATCTACTGCTCTGCAAGCACCAGGGACTGTCCTGCTGCACTCGGAAAATGGAGGAGAGCTACCTGATTGCTGTCAAGCGAGAGACCCTTCACAACATTCAGTCTTACAGCTACGAGCTTGAACAACTCTTCTCAGGCCATGCAGATGCCTTTCAGGGTAAGTATGAGAGAACACATATATGAGAGGTAATACATGGGCAGTTAATAGTACAAAGTATAACTATCATTTAGTTCATTTTCAGTTCCTGTGGGTCACAGGGACTACCCCAAAAATGAGTGTCACTCTATTGTATCGTACTGAAACTAAATTGAAATGGAAAGAAGATGGTAACAATGTAATACAAATAATTTACTATAATTTACCTTTTGGGTTTTAACCTCGTTTTCTTTCCTCTTGTTACCCAGCAAAAATCTAGCAAATAGCAGAATCATGTTCATTAACAGCTGCTATTGTAATGTGGAGTGAGTAATGCTTTCATCTGCCCCAGGGCAGCTGTGGCTACAGCCACGGAGTATTGATTGATTGAATAATTGTAAATGCTAAAGTAAGCCTGGAAAAGCTCAACATAAGAGTTTAACTAATTATAATAATAGTTGATAATAATAATTATTATAATATAGGTTCTATATAAGTTGTTAAGTGCTTTGATTTGATGGTTTTGTGCATGTGTGTACATGTCAGTGTGTGAGTGCGTGTGGCATATCCATTTTTTCAGAGAGATCTTTCCCTTCTTAGCTCATGTCTGAGCCTGTCCGGAGGATGGGAGTCAGGTGCTACACATGTCCACAAATGGCCAAGATGGAAAATAACAATGGAATAAAGAAGAACAAGATATGATGATGTAACCTTACCACAATTTAAGGCTTTCTAAGGACAGTGTTAAGTCCAGTGCCCTGAGAAGAACGTGCTTTAGTGTGTTTCTATTGAGGAGGAACAATACGATTCTTGTCATTGTCTTTAGCGCTCTAATAGTTAGTTCATTTGTTCTTATAATACTCATTCACTTGTCAGGGTCCATGGTTTATTTTTCCAAGTAGTATAAAAGCAACTTCTCTCTTTTGTCTACTGAGGTATGCCAGCAAACAAACTCTTGTGTGTTGATGTTTTCCCTGGCCTGCCTTTGTTTAGACAGGCCGGACGACCTACTGTGCTCTGTCATACGTGGGAGTTGCGTATGTATGACCGAGATGCTCAGATTACGCCCTTTACGACATTAAAATATAATGACAATAATAATAATATAATATCAAATTGATCAGTAAATGTCGATCCCAAGTTAATTATCCTTCAGCTTCATTCTTACATTACCATGTGACTGGGTGGTAGTGCCGCAGAGCATTTGCAGGTTTTTTCATGTCTCTGATAGTTTGTGGGTTTGACTTTTAACGACTTGCTGGGTGGCTCATAGTTTTGCTCTGTTAAGTGTGTGCGCTTGAGGATTAAGAATTTGTGGCATGCATGGATACAAACAAAGTGCATAGCTCATCTGATTCTCATGAACTTTTTCATTAGAAACAGAGCTAAGTATCTTTATTGTCATCTCTGGGTTTGTCTGGCAACTCTAGACTCTCACTTTGTCTGTGATCTTTTTATCCTGGCCGCCTCACTTCATCATCACTTCCTCCCACTACCATGTCTGCACTTAGTTTTCTCCGCAGATGTTTTGACAGACAGGGTTATTGCTCTAGAGGCTGACGCTTGGACACAACATGACATTGCACTGCACCATGAGCTCATACTCAAATTAGGGAGGATATCCGGAATCCATCCCTATACGTCTCATTTAATCATAGAGGGTGGGGAGCGAACGTGTTTATGGACCTAATAGTGGAGTGACCACATCGCCTGTGAGAGTGTGCGTGTTGTGTTTTTAACAACGCCTTTTGAATCTCCCCGAGCAGACATGACATACAGGCTGAGTCGTGTTTCCCTGTTAACAACAAGGTGAAGACTCACTGGGGAAAGCTATAGAGAACAAAGAAGAAGAGCCAGGAGAGAGAGAAAGTCTTAAGAAAGTCATGAGCCACACTGAAGCTTAGCTAATCACCTCTGCTTTCTATTTAAACCTTAAATGTGTCAAAACAGGGAGAGCGTCGCACTAAAGTATGTTGGTCATTTCAAGTGCTCGCAGGTGTGTTGACGTTCGGTGTCAGGTGTGATGTATTGGTATGTTTAGGGCTTTCAAAGGGATGTGGAGGTTCAACAGACTCTAGGTGTGGAGAAGAATGCCCTTTACAATGTAGTGCTTCTTCAGAGGTACTTCTGTGGCCTTTAGAAGCTGTGGAAATGTAATAAAGCACATGAGCAAGAGGGGCTTGTGCCAGCGACGTCTTGGACCTCTGCAGGGAAGGCTCATGTCGCAAAGATAAATGTTACATGGCATATGTTTCTTTTTTTTTCTTATTTTGACCACAACATATCTAAAAACATATTTCTATATTACGGTACCCTGTTTATCTTTGAATATGAATTTGTAATGTTTTTCACATTTCTTTAAAAAGAACAAAAAATAAATAGAAAAAAAAGTTAGGTAAATGTAACTACAAACATGAAGGAAGATGACAAATTAAGAGGACATAATTGTGCTAAAAGCGTCCATATTGGGAAGAAATTGAGCCGCTTTTAACACAGTAATGAATAAAAAGCCATAGGTTTCTGTTAACTATTAGGTTAGGGTGGTAGTTAACCACATACTACAGCGATGGAAGCATGGACCTAAGAAGCAGCCACAATGCAGGGAATTTGACACATATATTAGGTAATCCCTAACCTGGCTCACCCTAGATTGATCTGTGTCGCAGTCTGAATTGAGTTCTTCACATAAATCAATCTGGGAAGGCGTTGGGACGTTAAAAAAATATTTCACACTGATTGGTCAAAGCATCGCAACAGTGGAACAAGCAAAAAAATCTAAATTGTGTTCATTCCAGTGTTCAGAAAAGCACAGTCCTCTTTCTGATCCACAAATGTCCAAAATACCTTTGTGCGTATTTTTGGGAAAAACAAAATAGTATTTCTCCTGAAATAGCCCAAAGTACCACCATGTTTGTTTTGGTTTGGCTTGTTTTGACTTCCGCCCATACCACAATGCTGCTCTGTGATTGGTTCCAGTCCCGCCTGCGGGCCCTAAATGCCATGTGATTGGCCCGTTTACCACTGATGCGAACTGCAAACAAATCAGCGGGAGCCTAACAAAACGGATTGTGAGCTTGTGAATTAATCTCGCTTGTAAAGTTAGGTAATCCCCTCTTTATTTATAAAAATATATGTAATATTTTCCTTCCATTTCGGTTCAAATCAGCTGGCATGATAATATATTGCAACGCGGCATTGGAATGGGTATGGCAACAATTTATATGATACAACATATACATACATATATACACATTTCTTAACCCATTACTGAAGTGTCTATAATCTCACCATACTTAAAAGTGTATCTGCAGGAAAGACACTATGCAGTTACCTAAGTGATTGCCAAAATCAAGCAACAAATGTCCATTGAGTCATTAGTTAACAGCCGGCCATTGACTGACACTGACAAAGAGTGTGGATAATGTCCAGTTATGTTTTCTAATGAGACTAGTGCTCTTGGGACTTGTTCTCAATCCACAATATTTGGACATGTCTGGAACACTTTTCGTTTTCTCTGTTGGGATTTATCCTCTAATGCTGCTGATTTGTTTGGCCAGGCTCTTTCCTGTGTCCTGCTTGACTCTGCTGCGCACGTCTCTCCCAAACTAATCCTAGTTGTAAAATATATTTGTGTGTAGTTCGGAGTGGATGAAAACAGCACAAATGTTTATTCAAAACTTTTTGCAACCTTAGATGTTTTCTCCTTGTACATGTAATACTTGAGTGTTTCAATATAATGTCATAGGTAAAGAAAGTTACTTGGTTATCAATATAACCTAACGTTGCGTGACAACCATGAGAAGCACCGGTGCCCTGCCTCTTGGCTCTGGTGCAGACGTATGATGTCTGTTAAAGATCTGCCTTGTGACTCATGCTTGTGCTTGTGCCTGAAGTCTCGGACAGAGCTGGCCATTTCACATCAACTCACTTCATCATTCCTTCATCGGTTTCCATTCACTTTCCATGCAGAGTTTAGTGCTAAAGTCCTCTGTTTCTTCCTGCTGCCCCTCTGGCTCCTTGTTCTTCTTTAAGAACTCCTTGATGTAACATAAAGCCAATGATATCCCATTATTTACCTACATTCCTACAGGCAAGCGTAGAAAAATTTTGTATTAACTGATGATTTTCCGTTTCACTCTTTGTTTTCTTTGTTTCATTCACTCCTTACACACACTTTTTATGACAATAATCAAAGCATTCCAGAAAGGTGCTGAGGCTTCATAGGATAAACCTGAACCACCTGTTATGAAAGTTATTGTTAATTGGAAGCTTTTCATCTTGACTTCATTTCACACCTCAAAGTGTGTTGTAAAGGGTCTGCTTCATGTTAATCGTATAGCCACTACACATTTTGCTTGTATATTTTGTTCAAATTAGCACATACTGTACATATGTTAAACGCTAGATGTTTATAACTCCCTCAAGCAGGTTTTAATTACTAGCTCCTTTTCAGTCAGTGCTGGTGGCACTGTAATTTTTGATTGTATAAGATTTAAAGTTGAAATAAACCCCTTAATTGTGGGTTGGGAAATCAAAATAAAAACATACAATATTGGTTACAGTTTTGCGGTATGATTTCTACATAAAGTCATATAGAGGTTGGCAATGATTGAATTATACACATTTTAAATATTGTCTGTTTTGAAGACAAAATTTGACAATGAAGTATAGTATTCATTCATTTTCTACCGCTTGCTCCTGTTAGAGATCGTGGGTGACTGAAGCCTATCCCAGTGACTTTGGGCAATAGTGTGACTATAAAGTGTACCTGGACCTTAACCTTAACATTTTTGTAATTGGTCTTTTCACATTTGAACATCATTAAATACATTTAAAGACACAACATAAAAATGTTTTAATTGTGCATATTTTTTTTACCCACCCCTAGTACTAGTGCATAACTCAGCATGATAAAGCCTTTTTTGCGTCTCTTTAAATGGAGCCATGCTAGCCATAACTCTCAAGTGCACTGTCAAATAATATAAAATCATGCTGCGTAACACAATGACTTATGCACCTATAAAGTGCATAAGTCATTGCGCGGTTGCCGGGTGGCGAGGGTCACGCTAGGCCTGTGCCATGTCAGTGTAGTGGAGCAGAGGCGCTGTCCATCAGTCTGTCAACAGTGTGCCGCACAGCCAGCCTCCACATCTCCCCTTTATGGTCCGACCCCTGCTCCTCCCCATGTGCCCCATCCCTCTCACGTCTGCTCATCCCATGCCTTCGATCAGGTTTCTCCAGTCGGGCCATACCACAGCGCAATGATCCCCAGACCCAATTTCCACCTCAGCTCCCTACCAGCCACCCCACTGCCGCTTCTGGCATCTGTGGAATTGTTTATGTTTAGGAGTTCTGATATAGCTGTGCCATATTATTAATTGCAGGAATGCTGATTGAGAGATAGGGGCTCCCTGGATTCTCGTCCATGCCATGTCCGCTTTCCATAGACACCTCCTGTTCTCGTATGTAAACTGCACCTGTTGGCCGTATGGGAGAGCTAGGAGGACTACAATTCAGGGCAGAGGTGAAGTGGCATTTGTGTATTTGGAAGTGGCTGGTACTGACAGTATTTTAGCTGCTGCTTTTGCCTAAGCAACATGTCTGTTTTCTGATGGATGACTCATGCAAGCACTCAAAGCTTTAGTATGTGTATTTGATGATCAGTGTGATGATGAGTCACTGAGTCACTTATAGTTTATCATTGAGCTGTTTGGTCACATGCTAAAGATGAGGAGTTTATGACTATGCAACTTTCTCCTGTAACTTCAGATGAGCCGTGCTGAGTGGGAAATAACTTTCTGTACAGTATTGCTACTAATTAAAACAAGGATATGTAATCTCCACACGTGTCCCTGTGTCACATATCTGTGTGGTGACCTGACTGAAACACAAGCCTGCTGAAGGATTAAATGCTTTTGCCTTAGAAGATAGTTGGTCAGGCCTAGCTGGGAATCACTGCCAGGATAGGAATGGCCTACAGCTTTATGGTATGAGAACAGTGTCTCCAATCTCATTATCGCAATATTACTGCATCACCACATGCTCTAGTGGAGACTTGTATGCTATCACACCTCTGTGAGCTCACACAACAGTGAAAGTTGCCAGTGTCATTTTTCCATGACAGGTTATCCGACTGTAATGAAAAATACCATGCGCTGTTGACACTCTGCTGCAGAGGCTCAAGTTTATAATCTTAACTGTATGTGACTATGGAAAATCTAACATGCATGCAACTCATCTCAAAATGTGCATCATATTTTCTTCCAAGGCTAAGTGAGGGCCTTCTAACCCACTGGTCTGATTAAAGTGATCAAAAAACACTTTCATGTATATCAAATTGATTAAAGTAAACAGATTTGTTTTGTCAGAGTCAAACATTGTGGCCAGGTTCTCCTCTTACCCTAACCCACTACAACAGACATGACAATTATATCTTTAGATTTCATTTAAACACTTCCTTGCAAATTAACTATAATTTGCCCACACCAAGATTCTCAGTTGTTGAAGACTTCATTTCCCTAGAGGTTTACTGTGGGGAGCCAGTGACACAGTAATGATAGCCACCAACTCTTGCTGCATGTGTCTGAATGCAGTGCGGTCTCAGGGAGATCCGGCCACTGTGGTTACGCCGAACATCTGACATCTAACTGTCCCTCAGCAGTAGATTTGAACAATGTCTCTGAATCTGCTTTTCTCTCTTGCTGTGAAGATTTTTACCTATTTTTATTTTATTTTTATACATACATACATACATACATACATACATACATACATACATACATACATACATACATACTATACAAATTTTCTATATATATTTGTTTTTTTTATTTTTCAAATTTAAAACAACAAACAATAAAAAGCAGAACATTTCTGTCAGTCAGATTTGTCCAGTTGTCAGGCCTGAGATTTTTTACCTGCACCATGTCAACTTTTTGGGTAGGTTTGCCTTGTATTTGGCATTAACCTTGGTTTAACAGGGCCAATTTTCACTTAGGCTGATAACACAAATGCTAACTCTGTCTATGGTGGGTAATTTTTATACAGTGGTTAGGTCTGAGTGAAGGATGGAGCATGAGATTGACAGAAGGATTAGTGCAGCGTCTGCAGTGATGCGGTCGCTGCATTGAACTGTTGTAGGGAAAAAGGTTTGTGAACAGACAAGTTTTATATTTAAGGAAGATAGTATGTCTGAAATATGTCAGAGGAGACAAAGGGATGTGCTGTGAACCCAGAGGCCAAACGAATCCAGATGTGGGTGCACTTACACAGTAGTGTTGTTTTTTCTTGTTGAATATTTGACTTGCTGCTTTGTTCTGGCAGTCTCCTGCTGTCTGCTGGATATTTTCCCCTTTTTGAGTTGTTTTGTTATTCTGCAAGAAAATAAAGATTTTGAATGTGAGCTATGCAATCTGACTAAACCTGTGACTTTTGACTTGTCTTGTTAAATGTAATAATGATAGGAGTATTATTCTCAATACAATACTCTGTCATTGTCAGCGTCAAAACAAAATATTTGTGCGATCTATGCTATTCACTTGACCACCGAGCGGCACAAACAACAAACTAAAGCTTTTCATGAGAAATAAATGACCATTAATTTATTGAAACATGAAACAAAAATGGACACAAAGTTCAACGTCTTCTCTCTCGGTAAATAAACAAAAATGTATTTATTTTAACACAATTGCCACAGAAAGTGGTGCCATTTTTCTACTCCAAAACCGTGATTATTGTTAGACTACACATTCACTAAAACGTAGTGAACACAATTATATTTCAGATTACGTTTATTTTATTGTAGAGGTCGCACAACAGTTATGATTTGACAATAAATAATACCATATAACACTTTTATTTTTCTTGAATGATTTTTTAAACTGTCAGAAAAGTGTAAATTGTCTCTGTGTTTTCCATGGCACGTTGCATGTTGATGACAGAAGGAGAGGGATTCCGACTGGACTCACTAACTTCTTGTATTACTAATAAAATCACTTTCTAAAAATATTGATTTTAGCTGCCCCATCTGTATTAAATATTATTGGACTATAGAATGTTGTGATGTCATTCCAGTTTGTTTTCGACAATAACATATGATCTATGTTAAAGGTCCACTATGCAGGAGTTTTTTAGGGAGTGACAAGGTGTCAAATTGTACTTATGATATTGCACCAAATTATATTTAAAAAAGAGGAAATAGATATAGCCTAACACCTAACCCTTATTATGTATTTATTCACTAAAATTGTGACATTTAAAGGTTAAATTCTCAAAATTATTGCCTTAAAGACTTGGGTTGGTCCTGGAGCCACACTTGGGCCACCCCGGTGGAAAAATGTCTGGATACACCCCTGGCACTAGTTACTTTTCTGGTGAAGAGTCCGATGCCACCTGCTTGTCTCTTATGTTATTGCATTGCCTGGAAGTTCCACCATAAATGTAATGAGATAATTTGCTAAGAATATGTTCAAATGACATTCGCGCTGCTGTCTCTGATTTAGTTTGATTCGATTTAGTGACGTGTGTATCAGGGTTGCCAGGCTTTAGTAACACGTGCATAGGCCTGGCACAATAACAAATTTGCAAAACAAAAGTGCCATATATTTCTACAGAAAAATATCACGATAGACAATATTATTGAAACAACTTTATGCCACTAACATAATAACCTTAAGCACAATATATATAATTCCTAATTCCTCAATTCCAAACAGATGTATACATGATAAATATTGAGGAAGTAAAATATTATTCCAGTTTTTATTGATTGAATGACAAGTCGATATTAGTAATTATTGTGACAGACCTACAATAGCGTCTGAGAAAAAAATGTCCGGAACCCATGGAATGTACGGGGGGGCTGTCTTTTTCTACTGTATTTGTAAAAATAACGCTACTCTGGTTTCCCAACCCTCACGCACAAATAGAAGCTCCACAGAGCACTGATGCTTTGGATATGAAATTTTTTCTCTGAAATTCAGGACTTTCATTGGGATTATTCTAAAATATTATTATTATTATTATTATTATTATTATTTATGATATATTATTATAATAATAATAATAATAATAATAATAATAATAATAATAATAATAATAATAATAATAATATCATATTTTACGACTGTGATGGTCTCCCAATTCTGCAGGAAAACCGCAGATCTGGTGTGTGCAGCTTTCGTACTGGACTGAAAATTCTGGACATTATACTGCCTCATAGTGATGATTCTAATGATCATTTAATACCACAGTAAGTCATGGTCTATAACCTTATTAAGTGAGTGCCTCTTAGGTGTCAGCTTCTACGGCTTTTGCATGTGACCCCTGGCAGTTCCCGACAAAACATATCTCGTGTCTCTCAGTCTGCTGTCCTTCTGTTGCAGCCAGACGTTAACTCATAGCCTTCAGAAGCCATTTAAAACGCTTTATACATCCAAATGATCCATGTGGGTGCCACTGCGACCATTACAATGCTTTCGGGTGCGTTCAAAAACAGTGATGCCTTTCACTGGACTGTGGGGAGTCCATGTGTCACAGACAGTGGTCATATTAGTGCAGCTGTTGAGGAGGACATGTCTGTTGTTATTAGCTGGGAGGGGCTGGACACACACAGGCACACGCACGCTCAATGTGTCCAGGGCTTGAATGTCTGCCTCAAGCTTAAGTCGTAAAGTCATGTATTTATTATTATGAGGTAACGATATGTAGAGTTGTTACTTTGACCCATAATGTTCAAATATTCATTTACGCTGTGTGTTTTATATATATAGCCATACACAGTAGGCTAATGAATAGCGGGGTAAACCCACCCTCTCCAGTTACAATTTCTGTACAGTTGCTGCTGCTCCTTCCATGTTGTGGCATGGCTTTTGGCTGACATCACAGCTAAGAAGAAGGTTTTGAGTCCAGGGCAGAATACACTAACACACATGAAACAAGCGCAATATAACTATGTATTTTTTAAATTGTTGAAACAATAATGTATTACATTCATTAGAGAACTTTGAGTTGAGTATTGAGGGCTAACATTAAGACACCAATAGGGCTGCAACCAATAATTATTTTAGTTATCAACTTAATAATTCAATAATTGTTTCGATTAGTTGACTAGTCAAACATTTTCTTCTATAGTACATTGAGACTTTAATCAACCAAATAAAGGTTTAAATATGGTGATTTAAGGCCCCATAGATCGAGAATATTGTATTATCAAATGATCAGAATCAGAATCAGAAAAAATGTATTGCCATTGTCAATGAACAAAATCCACAAACATAAGAACTTGTTTTGGCGTTAAGGTGCAACATACAACGATGAACAATAATAAAAACAACAACATATATGAAATCAAAAAGGGCATGCATTAAAGAAAACAATTTAAATGTATTATAGTATAAAATAAAAGTGATTGATTCAATTGTAGTTAAAGTGACAGGTGTTTAGAAGTGTTCATGAGTCCAATGGGTCATAGGTTATTAGTCAATTAATTGTTATATATATGGTTTGGAATAGTGCACCAGATCCAAAATGTTAACATTAATTTGAACATAGAAGCTTATTCTTCTGCTGCCATTTTTCTTTTTCCGTACATTGGTTAACAAGCAGTGGAACCATCAGAACACTGGCATCACGGATATTTAACAGGAAATGACTTAATTCTCCATAAATCACTCATTCATGTTAGTACTTGTGCATGTGTAGTAAAATAAGATGATGATGGGCGGACACAAATGTGGATCTTAAAGATGCTGTTTTTGCCACTGTTAATGCCAAGCACATGTGGTTTTGTCTTGGCCAAAAGCTTTTGAGCCAAATCTTTGATGTAGCGCCTTGTTTCCCTATGCCTGCCACTCTGTCCCACTGGCTCATTTCACAATCATGAAACTTTATTGAGTCATGACATTATTTTTAAATTCATTCATTGCAAATGAGCCTGTATAAGGTATTCAAGATTATAGAACTTTGTGTGCTAAATATTCAACAGCAATTATGAGCAAAACAGACTGACATTGATTTTTATTATTCATTGTTGTTTCTCCTCTGTTTGCAGACATGTTCCAGTACCTTCTGTCCTACTCACAAGGTCACCTGAGTTCTATGCTAGAGGGAACCTACCCGTCCCTGTCCCGCCACGCACTGCCTCATGTAAACCAGCTCTTCTCTTCTCTGTCCCATCACCTGCGTGGGGCCAATGTCTCTGTGGAGGCAGCAGTTCACCAGTTTTTCAACAACCTCTTTCCACTAGTCTACACTCAGCTGATCAACCCCGGCATGGACAGAGAGCTTGTGTGGAGAGAGATGGGCGACTGTCTGCGAATGATCAGGCAAGATGTTAACCCCTTTGGGTCTCAACCGGCAGTCATGGCCCAAGAACTGGCTGGATCCCTGGCGGCTGGGAAACATCTTGGACTGGCTCTAGCAGAAGGTCTGGATGCTCTGAATGCCACTGAACACATAATCTTGAGCAAAGAGTGTGTGAAGGCTCTAGTCCGGATGGTGTACTGCTCACACTGCAGAGGCCTGACCCTGATCAAGCCTTGTGATGGTTTCTGTCTCAATGTGATGCGCGGGTGCTTGGCCAGTGTCTCTGAGCTGGACCAGCCCTGGAGAAGATTAATCACGCTGTTGGAGCAGCTCACGCATGCTATGGCCAACCAGCACAGCATGGAGCTGGCTCTGCTGGGGGTGGAAACCCATGTCAGTGAGGCTCTCCTGTACGCACAGCTTCATGGCCCCGTCATCACACCCACAGTGAGTACACACTAAATGCACTCCGTTTTAATGACACGCAGAAAACTTCAAAAGCTGCTTCGTCATATTTGTATTAACTATGTACTTTGGCTCTAGTTAGTGTATTGATTGGAAAGATTTTCCAGGCTGCTGGGATACGAGCACATTTTTCCAGCAATTCAACAAAGAACACTACACAGTACATTAATGTTAGCACTGAAATTTTTACTGTTTAATGTTTATCCTAAAAAAGAAAATGGTTTTTAGAATGACAATACAGCTGACGGTCAATCTAGCTTGTTTTTTTTACTGCAGGGAAATCTTACTATAGTGTATTTGTTGGAAAATTGATGTGATGTGGAAAGAGAGCATTTTCATGCTCTGAGTACTACCACATGTTATATGCGGTTATAGGTTTTATGAATGACTGCCAGACTGTCCTTTACCTAATCTTTAAGAATTTATTACATACTCAGCAACTATGTGGTTTCAGAAGAGTCAGAATGAATTACTGAAGAGGCAAATAAAGTATTGATATGAGCTTTATCGAATTATGATTTTAAATGTAGTCCAACAAACTTAACCATTTCCTTACTATTGCCAGTTTAAACTATTGTTTGATGTGGTGTATGGATCACCCTTTTCGAATGCACAGGTAAGATTATTTGACATCTTTGTTAAGCTACACTCAACATCGGCGGATGGAGTTGTCTGTGGAAAAGGCTTTTAAACGTACTCCACTGTGGTGTAAATTAGTAGGTTACCTCAAGTTTCTTCAAACTTCTATTATGCAAATGTTCACTCTTCACAGTTGCTGATCTATTAAACCTTAATACAGTTTTACTTCAGTTGTTGATGAGGTTCTCTGAAAAGTTATGTTTTTGTTCCCATTTTTTTCCATGTCACACAGAGCACTCTGCTGTTGAACGGTTTCGAATCAACAAATGGAGCAAGTCATGTTATTCTTTGACTTTTTGCTGACACTGAATATTAAATGAAGTTGTTATTAAAGAATTTATTGAGACTTTGTGGTTTTTACACTGGGCTGATATCCCAGACCGTTCAGTGATGCTTGTGGCTCTGACTCGTGGCCAGCTGCAGACTACACAGACAGGCTCTATATGCTGCTGTGTACGTCATAGGGTCTGCCCCGGTCAGAATGCGGCGTGCACAGGTATCAGGTTTTTAGAAGTCCCGTAAGGAGCATAGATGGGCAGCCCACCCTGGGACAATACAAGCACGAGGCTAGTAGCTGAAAGGCACCTATTGACAGGCTGTTTTAACACATTCCTGTTCTTATTGAGGCAGAGCGTGAACGGCAGCCCAGGGAAGTGCTTATGGACATTCGGGGAATCTGGGACTGGATTATGTGGGGTAGACACAATTAGGTTCAAACTGGAAAATATACAGTGAAAGTGGCGAGTCTTATTGGACCCTAGAGCCTATAGTGATTTTTCTCGGGCTCAACCAGCTCAGTTCAGCTCCCCCATTCAGCCCTGTGTTAAGAGGCCATGTATTGCTGTTTATTGACACGGCTGTAAAAATGATATGGCTCGTATGACCCAGTCGGAGTGGTGACTTTATATATATTATACTTGCATTAGACATAGGTTTAGCTTCTTAATGAGCTATCAACAGTGTGCTTATGAAAATACTCACAGTGGCCCAGATTACTGCAGTTTATACTTGGGTCTACCTTATCCCCTTGTTGGTTTTACCCCAGCTTCTCATTACGGTCTTATGCAGGAATGATAATAGCAGCCTGAGCCTTTTGGAGGATGGAAACACGGCCAGTGGCTTGATCGGAGGGTTTTTAATAGTGTGTGCCGGCACCTCCATAGACGTTTGACTATGAAAGCCACAATCAAATCAAATAGCCCCAGTGGTGAGGAGATTATTCTGTAAACGTATATCTTCCCAATGCAGATTCAAATGTCTCACATGCAAAATATGTAGCACAACTCTTTCCAGAATATGTATTTAGCTGAATTGTCTCAAGAGTGGTTTATGGATGTAGCCAATGTTTGAAATTAATGTGGAGTTCAGCCCAACCTTGACACTGACCAAATTCATTCATTAAGATGTCCATTAGCTAATGGTGCTGGCTCTCTTTTTAATCAAACCTGTGTATCTTTTGTGCTTACTCCTCGCTTTGTGCCAGTTTTCTGTGACTGATAAGGAGGTTTTTTTTCTGTCTGTCTTGTCTTTCAATCAGACTTCTTTTTCGACAATCAAAAGTACTTTTTCTGCTAGCTACAGTTCCTTATGAAGAAGGGCGTCAATGTAACCATTTCTATTATTTAGCCACTTTGGGTGAATATTGCGCTTTACAATGAATTTTTAAATCATGTATGCTGTGTAATACCAAATACTCCTGGGGAAAAAAAACATACAACATACTTCAGAGTCTACACTACCTCTTTACTTGATGTTCAACACCAGAGCAAAGGCTGTGGAAAGAGGCATCTGTGTTATGCTTTTAATAGTTGTCACTGGTTCATTGAAAGACTTGAAAATGGACACATGGGCGGCCTGGGTTCCTCCAGTGGCCACATGCTTATTTGAGTTGTGCATCTCCGCTCGAAGCAGCACAGATGTCACAAACCCACTTGACCTTCTGCTTGTCTTCCTCTGCGGTCCATCATCACTGCCTGGAACCCTCGCAGACATTTTGCCTTCAAATTGTATTCAACAACAGAAATGGTATTGTAAACAAACTCAAAAGCAACACCCATACTGCAGTTGCATTTTTTGATCATCTGCGAGCGATTTAGTTCGGTTTAAGCTTGCCTCAATTCGGATAGACACTGTGTGAGCTTTTCCTTATTGGAGTTGCAAGGACTTTGTGATATACGAGGCTCGGAGTGGCTCTTTAATTAGCACTGACATCACTCACACAAGAGCAGACGAGAGGGGAGGAGGAAGGGGGAGACGGACACTGACTGCAGATGAGCACTCAAGTGATGAACACAAGTTGATTTGGGAAAGTGAAGAGGCATTGCAGAGGTAGAGCTCAGGACAGGCCTACGAAACGAGGGGCCGTGAATCTTGTCTACTTAGTCAGGGCTTTCTGCTAAGGCCAAATGGAAATCTGTCACGGTTCCGTATGAGTGGTGTGCAGTGCCTCATATGCTGTGAATATTTGCGCAGCAAAAGACTGACCAAATTCAGTTATTGACTTCATGCCATATTTGAATCTCACTGAGAGATATTCATGTTTGTATGCAGAGAATCTGTCTGACTTTCTTGTCAATGTTTACTTCAGGGATAACCCATAAAAAACCTTGAAACTTGTTTGGGCAGTGTCAAAATTTAGATAATATAGTGAAGGTTGTTTTGAAGATATGCATAATTTTAATATCGAGTATATGTTTATAGTAAAAAATATGCTACAAAAGAGCTGAGTAAAAAATGTGTAAACTTTCTAAGGGTACGGTATAAGGTGATGTTTCTGATTTTTAAAAAATTCTTTTTCAGAATCAGAATCAGGTTTATTGCCATTGTCAATGAACAAAATTCATGAGCATAGGAACTTGTTTCGATATTAAGGCGCAGCACCTTAATACCAGGAAATACTTTGTTGAGATTGGTAACTGTGTCTCTGACAGCAGGGCGCTGACTTGTGGGGCGCCCCAAGGGTCAATCCTTGGACCCCTTCGGTTCAATCTTAACAAGACGGTTAATACAAAACAGTGGTGTGTCCTATCACAATTATGCAGACAACCCCCAGATCTATGTTTCGCTGATGGCAGATGAATATGGACCAGTGGATTCACTCTGTCACTGCAACAGATCAGTGTGTGGATGCAAAACAACTTTCTCCAGCTGAACTCAGACAAGACTGAAATCATCGTCTTTGCCCCATAGAAACAAAGAGAAAGTGTTAGCAATCACCTCCAGTCTCTCTCTCTAAAATCTGTCTACAAAGTAAGACATTTAGGAATAATAATGGACTCAGACCTGAATATCAAAAGTTCAATAACATCAGTAGCTTTTTTCCATCTGAAAAACATTGCCAAAATTAAAAATATTGTGTCTAAACCAGACTTGGAGAGACTTATTGATGCATTTGTCTCCAGTATGTTAGACTACTGTAACGGCCTGCTCACCGGCCTCTCCAAACGAGCCGTAAAACAGCTGCAGTTAATTCAGAGCGCTGCTGCTCGGGTCCTGACTAGAACCAGGAAGTATGAGCACATTAGTCCTGTGCTCAGGTCTCTTCACTGGCTTCCTGTGCCTCAGAGAATAGACTTTAAAACAGCTCTACTTGTGTACAAGTCTCTTCATGGCCTAGCACCAAAATACATCTCGAACATGTTAGTGCCATACGAGCCACAACGGACTCTGAGGACCTCAGGGACCGGCCTCCTGCTGTTGCCTAGAGCCAAGACAAAACATAAAAATAGGCATACTATGTACACAAATATTTACAGTTAAATTTACAGATGTAGTGCAGAAAGTGAACAGTTCAGTGAGTGATGTTAAAGTGGAAGGTGTTTAGAAGTGTTCATGAGTCCAATGGCAGAGGGAAAGAAACTGTTCTTGTGGCTGGAGGTTCCGGCCCGGAAGGACAGTAGCCTCCTGCCTGTGGGGAGTAGTCCGTTTCCAGGGTGAGAAGGGTCCATCCTCTGCTGGGCCTTCTTGATGAGGGTAGGCTGGGGATTGGGTGACCTGAAGTCCACGATCAAAACTTTATCAGTTTTACAGAGTCGTGGCTGGAGGTGCAGCAGTTTGTGAATAGGGAGAAGACCAGAGGAGAAAGTACACAGCCCTGTGGAGAACCTGTGCTGGTAGTCCGAGTGTCTGATACATCGGTTGGCCAATATATCTGTAGTTATATCAGCCATTGGCACCTCCAACCTCCTTTTATATTGGTATTGGTATTGTATTGTATTGTATTGTATTGTATTGTATTGTATTGTATTTGTATTGGAAACCCACAATCCATCTCAGTCTGGCCCTAGTTTTTTAGTTAACATATTTTACATAGTTGACATAATATCGTCTGAATACTGTTTTTGGCATACTCCAAAAATATCAACATATGCATTTTTGTCAATATCACCCACCTCTACATAAAAGTCTTTTTAATTGTAAGGAACTCATGTGTTAAATATGCACTGTATATTCATGGGTTACAACTTCCTTCTGATTTGACCATTCAAAAGACTGTTGTTTTAAATTGTTACTAACTATAATAATACAAAACACTTGTATAGTATCCAGTTGTGTGTGTATTTCTTCTGCTCACTGTAAATTAGGATTCATTCCATAAACTTGGAACCATTAAGGGTGGGAAATATGACAATATAAGATGTGGTTCATGATAGCTTTTTTTTTGTCCCAACTTTTTTTTCGTCCCACTCAGTTCTGCGCTGAAGACTCCTCTTGTCCGCAGTCCTGACGATGCAATAGTTTGATAAACTCAACAAGCCAGCATCTCTCTCTGTTAATTGAAAACATAGCCACGAGAGTTTTATTTCCTTAACCCACCTCGATTTTCCCATATGGTTCCAGGGTTTAAACTGGCAGCTTTCCAGTCAAAAGCCTGCATCCTTAACCCCGAGGTCCCCGCTACAAAGTAAATGTGTCGGTTCTTCTCATCACTGACCACTGGAACGTTATATAAAAAATATATATGGGATGTTGTGATTACTACTGTGGAGAGGGAAAATAAAATGACTCTTCTTTATTAAACTGGAGATGCTGAGAGATGCTAATTTAGACTTGTTCAAATGTGATTATTATGCTACTCAACTGAATACTTGTGGATTGGAAATAAATAACCTGCCAACTGATCAAACAACTTCCTGAGTGGCAGGATATGGTCGTGGGGTAAGCAGAGGCTATATAACAATACTTGATTTAATTGAATGTACTTGACTTTAGTTGAAATTTAAAGTGAGTGAATGTGGCTCTATTTTTGTTGTAATTGACTTGCACGTTTAAATGCTCATGTTCCATTAAGGCTGTATTTTACGGTTTTGACTTTGTTCAGTTCAAATGTGTTGTTTTTGGTTAGCAATGCGGACGCAGCCGAGCAGAGCATTTCTTACTTCAACACATTTGGGCTATGGAGTATAATTTATTGTCTGTTTGACCATCTATTGGTTATTCAGAGCCAACAGTAACATTTAGACATACTTTCATTTCTCCATCACTATTCTGCTGGTTTTATAAGCCGACATTCGCCAACATTTCACTGCTTTCACCAGTTAATTATCGGTAGGATTGAGTTTACTCAAAAAACAAATACAATAATATCATTTTGTTGTATCTAATGTGTGAAACAGTTTTGTTTTTTTTCTTTCAGTTTTATATGCCCCAAATGTTAACACTTAAAATGCCTTATTTATGTTTGAATACATTACACATTGAAGACCCTGTAATAAATTTTTTCTTACATTTTATGGAAGATCTAAGTACCCTTAAACCTTAGTCCAGGAACTATTTCTAACATGCATATACAATCACAAGGAAATATAAGTGAGACTTTCATTGTCTATTTAAGACCTTCCGATCTCATAATGCCATGCACTTGTGTGGAGAGAGGGGCTGAGAACGTTCCCTTGGCCTTTCTGGGTAATCCCTTGATAAATAAACTGGGAAGACAAGACCACCACCGCTATCTGTAAGCCAATACTCCCATAGAAGCGAGATGGCCCAAGGCTGGGCTCACTCGGACATGAGTCTCTGCTCCTTTTACACATCGACTCACATACATGTCATATCAGTATGGAGCTATGACTACATAAGGTAAATATTTTAGCCTGTCCTGTCAGCATGCGTGTCCTAAATGCATATCCGCAGTGGTAAAAATGCTGTGCTAGTCCTTTGCTTAGCTTACACAAATAACAAGCCTTGCATTTCCCCAAAGTCATCACACATCAGCAACACTCGTTTTCCCACCTCATCAGCCTACGTCCACAGCCTATCATTTAAGGAATGCTCAACAGAATAGCTGAAATTGTGAAGGTGTAACAAGAACAAACAGGTGCACAGACTTAGACCCTGCATCCACATGGGGTTTCCATTCTCACGCCATCATCAGGTCAGGGGATAATTGATTTATGGCCACGTTACTGGTCCATGCCGTAACTCAACCTGTCAGTCAATTGGCTGGAGGGATTACTCGGTCACAAGATTTGACCAAAAAGGCATGTCTCCATTTTGCCATAATGAGCCTGAGCTGGATTCACCAAACATTGTCTTGTTTTGTTTGGGTTGAACTATTTTATTGTTTCTTTAATGAAAATTCTAAAAAGTCTAAAAGCTATTAGTGCAAACTAAACTGTGACTGACCCCCCTCGCCACGTTCATTTTTTACCAGTGTGTTTACATTCTTGTCTTAGAGAATAGAGCAATGTCACACAAAGGGAGGTGAGAAATTGTTTTTAGATAAAACTTCTCTTGGCCTCTTAAAGAAGAATCTGTCCTCATTTTTCACAACTTCAGAACAAAGATAACCTTTTTTGGTGAATTTAGTATGCTTAGACCTCCCAGACGCCGCTGTCTGGATATGATGTAATGGGATTATATTCCGCCTTGAATATGTGTTGTGAATCCCAGGAATGCCTTGTGTGACAAGTATTATTTGTGAGCCTATACATGCAGTGCAATAGGACATGCAGTTTGACAGGCAGGCGCATCTACTATTGAAAGGATTTCTGGGTTCGTGTTAGGGTGAATGTTGTCTGTTAGTTAATTCAAGATTAATCCAACCACAAGAGATCGCTACTGGAACAAATGATAATTTATTTGAATAAAAATAAGTGCTGTTTCTGAAGTATTTTAAGCACTTGTTAGTACCAAGGCAAAGGTTGAAGTGAAAAATAAATCGAAAGGTCCTTGATAATCCCTTGTGTAGTTGAAACCTGTTAAACTTTAAGTATGTTTGACCACATGCACATAGCATTTGTCTCAAGGTGTTGATGTAGGCCTTTTCCAAAACAGTTGCTCCGTTCTATCTTTTATCGCTCCACCAGTGTGGTGTGTGTGTTACAATGTAGTATGCGTGTATCAAGTACACGTGTGTCTCAGGGCCGCTCCACCACATGTGAGCATGTTTTATGTGTCCAGAGGGAGTTAAGGTTAATGCAATAAAACAACCTTCCCGTGCCCAACGTCTGCCTTAAAAGAGGATTTAAGACCTGAGTGGAGTGTGGATGGAGTAGGACAGAAGCAGCGCAGTAAAGGCTAACAGTGCTATAAAGAACAAAATTAAGGAATGTGGTTATTTGGTTAGAAAGTGTGAGCCTGGCCAGCCAGCTATAAAAAAAGAATTAAAAAAACAATTAACTGCATTTATAAGGAGGATAAATTCTGCCACCGATTGAAGGTAGATTTTTAAGAGATTTAGAAACAATTTGTTTGCAGTAAAAGTGCAGTGTGAATAGAATCTAATCAGACTTTCTAATCCTTCGAAAGAAGCATGTTATATTCTACAAACACATTGCATAGGCTTAAATGTGTTAATGCGTTATTCTGGATATATATTGTCCATTTGTCTCACATAAATTCAGGACTCTGAAATATGTACACTGAAAGAGCGTTTTCCCCTGGATAAATGCAAATTTGTAGTCCATTTCATCAAGTCAGTACTCAAATCATCAAAATTGTGACTCAAGTATGACTCGAGTCCTAGTCACGAGTAAGTCAACTACATGAGAAACTTAATATAATTAAGCCTTACTGAATCAATTCTTGAGTTATTATCATGATAATATTTAGTTCTTGCTATAAATGCATTATATAAAATGCAATGCGCATTGATCCAGAATTAGAATCCCTTGTGCTAAAGCGATTACGCTGATGCTGGTTAATTGAAGGCCACTTAATAACACAGCCCCAAGGCTTTTAAACCAATGAGATCTCATTGATTTTGCTTGCTGTTTGGAAGCCCCCGCCCCTTTACTCAGCAGCCTCTCTCTCCACTATGGCCCTTCTGTCTGTAATAGGCCTCTGGAGGGGGGAGCTATTATTGCCATCTGAGTGCATGTGCTCTACCTCCATAAGGTAGTGGAATGTTCTGCATTTACTGTCAGCCCCCTGCTCTAAGTCACTCACCACCCATTCTCTTTTATCATGACCCTCCGCACACAGGTATGAACTTCTCGACATAATTCACTATTTGTATTAAAAATCATTCAACAGAAATTCATTCTTTAAACTGAGGGCATCTGTGTCCACGTGTATATGCATTCATCTGGGCAGGTGTTTTTCAGTGGTTTATAGAAGCCACAGTCTCCACCCTTTGGATTTTTTTTTACTTAACAAGTGTGTGTCTGCTCTGTGTTCCCCACAGGTGGACAAGGTGTGTGGCCTGTCTGCGAGAGAACGCTCTGACATTAAGTCTACACACTCAGAGGTCGTGACCTCCAACATGAACCTGTCCACTGCAGCTCCGTCTGCCCCCCAGCCGCTATCAGAACAGTGGCTGGGGAAGTCAGCTGATTTAAGAGGGTAAGAGAATGTGCAGATATAATACGTTATATGTTGATTAACAACTGACACACGCATTTTTATTTATTCATTGTTGATGTTATATATTTTTGTATATTGTCTGGCTTAAAACACAATTCACAGAAGCTTAATTACTTTTGATTTCACAAAGACACGATAACTTTTGTTCCATCCATGCAATGTCAGACTCCAGCCTGTGCCCTGAGCTTTGCTTCTCATGCCCACAGCAGCTGCCAGCGCTGTGCCATATGAAAGGGGGGCTGGCTCAGATTTATCCTGACAGACCAACAATTTCCTGTTTATCCAGACACCCATACCACCAACTCTGAACAGCGGCCGTGCCCTACGCAGAACTGCTCACAGTGCACCAGTTGCAGTGCTGTTTGCCTGACCTTGTCCCAAACCATGAATTGCTGTATTTGGGCCAAAAGAGCTAACAGGTCTGGCTTGGCACTGCCACCACCATTCATGGCAGCACAGTCCAACTTCCTACACACTGCCAGGCCTGCCCAGCACATGTGAGAGAGACCACTTCACAGGCAGCGGTGTTAAAACTGTCTACTGTTGAATGCATGACACGTCATTAAAGTAAAATTGTTTTTTAAATATGTTTTTGACATTATGTGAAGTATATTTCTTTTTATTAACTGTTATAAGGGGGTTTGCTGAGGTCATGTTCAGTGTTGGTGCATGCGCATGATGAATCACTCTTCCAGTGTCAACTGACTTTGTCTTCTCCCTCCACACTGTGCTTTCTTTTTGGTTCTCCCTTCCTTTTCATCTTTCACTCTCACCTCTGTCTCATCCTTCTGCATCATCCATGCTTGCTTGGACTACAACTCCCATCATTCCCAGCTCACTTCCCCTGAAACCCTCCAAGAACAATAAACATGAGCTGAGAACATTGTCTAGGTAAGCATGAACCCTGGTGCCTTCTTTATCTTTTATGCTGCAGACTTAAAATAGCAGTAGCAATTACTGTAATGTTGTTTGAATAACTCAAACCTAAGGTATGATGGATGTTTAATTTAATTCATGTCATATTTTTTTTTCTAAATTGCTTTTTAATGGTTTTTGGAGTGTGTCATAATAGTAAGATGCTTTTGAACACACTTGTCAGTTTCAACTAACATGAACATTTAGGCTGGATCTTATAGTGACAAATAATAATTTGTGTTACCCTTGACAATACAATTGATTCATCGATGGCTGCAATGCTTCTAATCATAATATGCTGCTATTGTTTTGCAGGGATGCATGTGTTAGTTAGTGGATCTGATGCAGCTACTCTGTTGCTAACAAAAATGTGCTGACACAGTGATGTGGCCAGATTTAAAGCCTGCATAATTGTGCCAACATCACTAATTATATGCCTCACATGCATAGAGCCTCACTACATCAGACTAACTGTATTTTGCTTAAGTGTGTCTATTTAAATGATACATATTTTTTCATCAGCAGTCTAAGGTCTTTTTTTTGTGTCCTTTGGCTCTCCTCAGAGAGTTCCTGACCTATGTGAGGCGCTACAGGTCGTTCTTTGCGGCCCTGCCAGAGCTGCTGTGTGAGAGGGAGAATGTAATCGGCGACGCCACATGCTGGAGTGGGGATGACGTTGTGGAAAGGTTAGTCTCGATTACTCAATAGCAGGTTGGAAACATGACAATAGAAAAACAAATAGTGATGTGACCATGTGACAATCTGTGGAATAATTGTGATGTTGTCATTCAGTGTTTTCCTCTAAACGGCAGTTCTAAGCTCAAACACTGACAGATTTCCCCACCCACTCGTTTAGTTTAGCAGGCCCATGCTTTGAGACAGATTTAAAAGTGCTCTACGTAACTTTCTGGTACACCACCTGCATGTCAGATCTGTAGAGAGGTAACCCCACTTTTTTCAGTTGTTTGGGGCTGTTAAATATCATACTTGTTACATTCCAGGCCAAGCAATAAACATCTCCTTATGCTTCAAAATATATGAATTGTGATCTCTAAGAAGGTCATGTCGCCCATCCCTAGTCTTGATAAGCTTGCAATAAATACAAACAATCAATCATATTACTTCAATGAGGGTTATTCACAATGTAGACATATGTTTTTGCATTTAGCTCAATAAATACTGTGGAAAGTATGATATGTCAGAGTTTTTGTGTGCATTTAAGGAAATCATATAATTCTTATCTTCAATGGAAAAAAAGACTCCGAACAAATGTCTCTTACTCATCTTGAGCCCCTCTTATCTTTTCTCTTTGTTCTATGTGCTCTAACATTAGATTTTAGATTCGTTTATGAGGCTTGTTTTGGTTGATTTATAGGTGTGGCTTTGGAGTCTGCTCATAGTTTTGACTGCTTCGCTCTGAGCGTGTGTACGTGTAAACTTCTGTGCTTCCACTGATACAGAACACACAGTGGAGGCCGAAGACTGAGCCAAAGTCTGTGAGCCATTCCATTGCTGGATCTGATTCTTAAACATTCAGTCCACAATTACGATAAGGTTATGCTCTCCTTTTGTGGTAGCCCCAACCTGGCGCCTTGTGTGATGGCAACCTTTACCCTCTGCAGTTCCAGTATTGGCCTTAGCTCGAAAAAGATCCACTCCCTCTAAACTATCAGCTCCTCTAAATGTTAATCTGCCATCCTTTGAGGTTTGGAGCATGTTGTAAGAAATGTTAGTAGTTTGGCAGCTATCATATTCAGAATCCCATTATTTTGGGTTTGCTCTGTTGCTCTGTTCTGTTGTTTTGGCCTGGTACTCTCACACTCATCCCAAATGCTCATGATGTGCCAATGGCTGAGACACATTATGCAGACCACCCATTTGTCAGCGCCCATGACAGTTTGTCAGAGGACAAACAAAGTGCAGACTTAAAAGTGCAGCCTCTGGTTTGTACACTGCCATGTAAATACTATTCATATTCATATATTCATACAATTACCTTTATAATTGTGTTTCCTCCACTGCTCCTTTCAACAGCACCAAGGAGTTGTAATCATGTTTTATCGCGCTCTTTGGTGATCATGGGGTGTCTGCTTGTGGTGTCATGTGTTCTTGAGTTGAAAAGAAAACAGCCTCCTGCTGAGACTTTTGGCACCAGTCATAAACTGCTCACATTGGCTTGTGGCTGTGGAGCTGAAGTCTGACTTCTACTAGACCTGACACTGTTGGCATGTACTGTATATGATCCGAGCGAGGAGTGGACAAAGACCGAAAAGAGGTGGCGTTTCGGTGTGGTGGTGCCCCTGTGCCCCCCTGTGCCCCCGATGAGGGGAGCATGGTGGGCCAGTGAAGGGGGAGTGCACCTTGGCAACATAAAGAGCCATTGTGGAGTCAGTGGAGTCGGGCATAGCCCCACAGTGGGGACCCCCAAAGCCTGGAGGGGAAACAAAGACTGTCCTATGAGGCTGCATGGGAAAGACAGGGAATGACTTGGACACTGCAGCTTCACTGCCACTGACCAGGCCAGGCCTGGGAAAATTGATTAAGATAAAAAGAGTTGAAATAAGAGCTGTTTTACTTTTATTATTTTCTTTGTTGGCAGAAGCCATCAACAAAATTGATGCTCAAGGCCGTCCGTGGTGCTAAGCCTCTGTTTTGTTTGTTGCTGTCATACTTCCTGTTTGCACAAAGCCTCGAAGGGCCTGCTGGGTTTTCCCAACGAGCTGAGGTCATTTAGACACACAGTCACACATATCCAGCTGAATTGCACCCATATGCCAGTCAACAGCTGGAGAGGATATCCATTTAGACACAATCACACTGACCAACAGGAGCACACACATTATGTTCAAACACACGTTTGATTGAAATCCCCTTCCTCTCTTGTTCTGCAACCGATGACAGAGGGCCAAGGCAAAGGGGGCCAAGCAGTTTTACTCACAACATGACATACATATTGGCATTTGTTCAGACATCGGCATCTACACTGTCACATGCGTCAAAGTGGATTTGTATTTCTAAAAAGATGCGATCATTGTAAATTGTCACTTTTAGGTTATAGATGTATTTTCCAGTTGTCACTGCATGAACAATCCTTTCTTCACACCAATTTAATTTGTTAGGTTAGTTCAGCAGAGTGTCAGTTACGCTGGGAGTGGGACCATAAGCAGTCCCCTGGCATGTCAATTGTCAGTAGATCTAACATCTTACCTTACTATAATGAATTACAGTATTTCTTAGTAGCTTTTTTAGCCTATAGGCTTTATTGGGCATGACAGCATAGCGTGAAATGGGGGAGAAGAGCAGGGAGAACATTCAGCAAATTGGAGGAATTGATCTTACAACATTAAGGCCTTTAGCCCGGCACATGTACTGCTGCTTAAAACACTTGACCACTTACTCATGTTTTTACAGGTTAGTTTTTAAAATGTAATTAAAACATTCTTACAGTAAATAGTTAACTGTTAATGCTATAAACTAATACCAGGTAAATGCCAACGAGACAAAAAAAATGCTGTGTTTGAATCACAGACAGATTAACAGTGCTTCTGGATGCTTCACATTTTTATAAGGTTATGATGAGCCATTTGTTTATCGTCCTGACATCTGGAAGTTATTGAGTTATTGCAGGGAAAAGCAGGAAGAGTGCAGCACCAGGCAAAGCTAACACTCGCTCCCGCCCACTATGATCCAGTGTCTCTGTGACAATCTCACGGGTCAATGAGCTTCAGTTCGAAAAATGTGACTCAATTGGATAATGAATCTTCAGCAGATTGGGCAATGAATAAGCAATTGTAGGCCGATTCTTCTTAGTTGCACTATATAAAATACTGTCAGTATGGAAATATAGACTTTAATGCGCCCGAGTTATTAGGCCCTAACAAGCTTTCTGAACCGTTGCTTCATAGTTCTGACTTTGTGGCCCATCCCTTTCCCATAACCCTGAGATACTGAAGCGGACCTCGGCTTGACCTGCTCACTGCTACACAACATCTATCTGTGTTTTGGCCCAAAGCTTTGTGTGTGTGTGAGCGAGGGAAAACAACAGCGATCATATTGCAGAATGTTATTTATGCTCTGCACAGAAATGCTGGGATTTTAAGTGTTGAGGTTATTTCTAAATCTGTTGTTGTGCTCGAGAAAGCTGGGACCAGTGGTGGAAGCATTTTTTGCCTGTATGGTGTAAACACTTTTGATTTAGTTGACCTCATAGTGCCTGTTTGTGACTCTGTGGGGGACTGTTTATGTGGCTTAGCTTTCTTGTGTCTGACTTTTATTAAGTGTCTTGTGTGCTCCTTTCAAGTATTAAAAAGGAAACACATTTTATAGCCAAATATAATATTGTGTTTTATCTCAGTACTTTTTTACAATATTATAATCTGTATACTGCATCGACCTGCTTAACATTTTTGAAATTATTTTGATAATCCAAATGGTGAATAGTGGCTCAGTGGTTAGATCATCCACCCATCTACCTAAGCGTTTGCAGTTTGATCCCAGCATGCTGTTGTTCTGTCTGTGGGCAAGTTATGTCACCCACCTTGCACAATGTATGTCTTTGGTGTATGAGTGGTGGTTGTTGAGGCCATAGGTGCAGATTAGCAGCCACCCTTCTGTCAATCTACACCAGGGCAGCTTTGATGATCGAATTGCCTCCTCAGGCGAACAATATTGATTATGCAATTTTTTCATTATAAAGAAGTAAATATCAGCTTCTGTCGAACCAAAATATTAAAATTCAGCTACATTATAAACATTTCTTCCTTAATATATATTCTTACAAAAGTGTAGAAAATACAGTGGAGCTCCAGCACCCTCTGTGTCCATGCACCAGGACCAGGTAAAGATGATGCTGACACAAAGAGGAGCTGTGTGTAGGGAGAGAGAAAGGAGAGTGAGGGATGTAGGTCAGTGGCAGCAGGAAGCAGAGACTCTGGAGCCCTGTCTCTGTGGCCTAATTGTCTGTGGGCCTAAGGAGCCCATTTGAAGTCCTCACAGTTAGCGTGTCTGGGCCCAGGCCAGCTCACTTGTTTGTTTGAGGGACTTGTTTGTATTGAGAATTTCTCCGTCACAGTTTGACACAGACTCTGTGGTCAGTAAACAATAAACAAACCCGCCCACTCTAAGTGCACTAATGAGTCGATTTTAGCAAGCAGCCTCAAACATTTCCAAATTTTCAAACATGAAATGTTTAAAATCTCTCAGAAGACCACTCGTGCATTCATGATTGAATTTTACTGCTTGACATAAAAATCACTTTAGGCTGCTACAGCGATGCAGTGAAAAGTGTTTGTGTGTTGGCTGTGTCACTGATACAAAAGAGCTTTAAAATGATCTGCACTCACAAGTGAAACAAAGATCTGTGAATGATATTGTGCTATGGTGTGGAGTTGTGAGTCCTTAAGTCATTAACACATTTTTTATTAGTTGACTTATTATTTTATTCTGATTATAAGGATTTATATGGGCCACAGCAGAAAGAAAATGATATGGAGCGAGATAACTCTGCCTTTTCACTTCATAAAGATACTTTTCTTTACATTGCTAGTTTACGGTGACATAGTTACATGTTTTTTTGCCAGAGATCCTAATCACGTTGAGAGTTTTGGCCAGTGCGTCACACCCCCTTTTAGTCAAAGCTCAGAAAAGTCAGTTAAGCAAAACATGGGACCTTTAAGTATAACTCAAAATAAATTGAGTGTCAGCTCTTGCCCATGTTGATACAGTATAGTAAAGAGAGCAGGGGATAATTTGCAATTCTAAATGAGCAATAAATAAGTAATTTTAACTGACTATTTGTGTCATTCAAAATTAGACTGGGTATTTGTATTCTTAATTGTAACAAGCACAGAGCGATTTCCTGTTGAGTTTGAGTGTGCACGTCTGTTTGTACAGTGTGGCATTTACCGTCAGGGTGAGACTCTGAGCAGCGTGCCCTGGTCCAGTAGCTCCCCTTACTTGTCGAGTGGGGCCGTGGCCACTGACTGACTGTTTGTGTAAGTTCACAATTATAATGAATGACAGGCACGGGCGGAGAGAGGCAAAGCTAACAAATCTAACTCTGTCCAAACAACAAAAGTACAGTATTGGACTGTGGTGGGTGTAGTGTGAGGCCTGTGATCCGTGCCCTGTGTGTGCGGTAACCTGAAACCGCAGGGAAAACGTTCCTAGAATTCCGGCTGGGTTTGGTGTCGTGGCTTGCTCACTGGAGCCCCCTGAGTGGTGCTGGGAATGCGGCCTCTGCACGCAGCCCAGCAGAGTGCAGCAGCTCCACACCCCACACCTAGCTCAACTTTTTCAGGATAATTATTCTGAAGAATTCTCGGGGTATTTGACAATGGGTCTGGAAGGTCTATACACAGATTATATGTTATTTAAAATTTCTCCCCAGATTTTGGGTTAAATTGATGCTTTTGGAAGTTTAACATTTCTCATTCAGTGAGTTTCAAAAGTCTAAATGTTTTTAATTATTACGATTATTTTCTAAATTCCTAGTTATTCAACGTATGCCCTGTTGCTTGGACTGGGACTTATCCTTTTAGACCTTATTGTGTGTCACACTTAAAACAGTGATGAAAATCTGCACCAGTTTCTCCAATGCTTACATTTTCAGATTTTCGGCGTTTGCTTAATTGCCTCTAAATAACCCATGGCCACTCCTTCAGTTATGGTAAATCAGATAATTTAGTAGCTGACTTGATCTATAAAGTCTTAGTCGACCAACAACTGTATTAGTTGACTAATTATTGGAGTATAAAAATGTCTATGGACCAGAGCATAAAAGAGAAGGGTTGGAGTGAGATAGTTTGAGATTTTTAAGTGAATTGTGAGTTTAATCACTGTTTACTAGTAGCTTTTTGTAAAACAATAAAATAATTGTGTGATCTCCTGTTATCTTGTGATGTTGTGAGTGCACTTTTGGTCAGAGACGTGGACTGATCATTGAGATGAGACGTTTTAAGATCATGAGCCTGCCCAGCGTTTCCCCTATAGTCGACTAATCAATGCACAGAGCTTGTCTTTACCAAGAATTTCTTTAGTCGTCAGCCGCCCCAATCTTCAACTGAGTTCTGCACAATTGATGTCTTTTTAACTTTAAGATACAAACAACTATCCTAACTCAAAATGTGCACACAACTATAAAGGTTGCTAGATCCAACTAAGTTCTTAGTGTTGACATGCATTTACAAATATTTCAGTAGTTTCAAAGGGCAAACACATAAATAATTTAAATGTTTATTTTGCTCAGTTGTTAGCACTGACTTTGTATCCAAAACTCTACTGTCATTTTTGTTTATACTGAAAGAAAATTAATGGTTTGCGTAAGTATTGGCACTAACAAGACCACACATTCAGTTTTATATTAATCAGATCTTGCAAATGTACCTTCCGATGGCACCCCTTTGATATGTACTATTGGCACCCAGCTCTGAAGTCTGATCCAAACATACGTGAGCACCAGGACTGGGACTTGTGCCCATGAAAGTTGTTTTGATCATGTGTTTTGCCAGCGCTGCCATCTGTCCCTCTTCATCCATATAACAACCCTCCTCTGAGTCGGGGAATACGTGGCACCCGCGACGCCTTAGCCCCATGAGAAGTTTACACAGCATCACACGTTATAATCCCAAATGTTATTCTGGTGTCACATGGCTGTAATTAGAGCCCAGTCTGTATCTTTCCGATCTCAAATGTGCTCTTGAATGTCTGCTTTATTGGCCACCAGGGGACCACTTGTGATAGAGGCTGTGTTTTTTTCCTGATTGCATATATGAGGCATGGCAAATGTAGTGCATGGCTGTCGGTGTATGCAGCACATGTCTCTATATCCCCGACAGAAGATGGGTGAGAGTAGCACCGCCATGTGCCCTTTCCTGCCGCGAGGAGAGCCTGATCCCTGACCCCTTCACTCTGCACCCCCCATAAGCCTCCTCTGCTCTGTGCGGCTATGTCTGGGTATGTGAATGCCTGGGTGCTTCACTGACACTCGAAGGGACCAGGTTTGAGCTTTCTGTGTTTACTTAAACGACACAGGTTCAGGGAGTTCACTGTTGTCATCAAGAATCAATGGAGATCTAATGCGTTGTGTACGTAATGTTACATTATTTATTGATAATATTAACTTAACTTAATAAAGTGATGGGTCTGTAAATGTACACACATTTTAATTACATTGTTTAGAACTCGGTTGTGTTTATTCTTATAGTTTATTCTTGTGAAATTTGATTATTTTTTGCTTCATAATTCTGAAATAATGCATGCATTTTACTCAAATATTGTTTTGAACCAAATACTGATAGTAAGACAGTAAATACTTTAGTAATAAATAAAATGGAGTGGACAGCCACGAGAACCCCCTGATTTGATTCAAGAACAGCAGCAGCAGTAAAAGCAGTAGTATCTATACATTTGAAGTAGTCACACCATTGGTATTGTTATGGTTAGTTTATTATTTTTTATTGGGTGCTTCTACTTCTAATATTCCTTTAAATAACTACTTTTACTCCAATACAAGTTCTTATTTGTGTGCAGTGGGAACATAGAGAGTCCATTCAAGGTGAAAGTGCTGTGTGCTTGGAAGCCCCCTTTCAGGGCATGTCTCTCAGTCCTGGATGAGACAGGCAGACAAACAGGTGGTCGTACCACAGCAGAGGATCATGGGCCTGTGTCTGTGCTGTGGGGCAGAGTTTACCCTCCGGCTTTGCCCCTGCCTGCCCTTGTCTGCGTCCATAGACCAACTGCCCCTCCCTCTCCCCCCAGACCTCTAACCTCAGTTATCCATGCCCTGCTCGGCATGTGGCCATGTGTTTGCAGAGCCACAGAGGTAATTGCTCCTGCTCTGCTTCTTGTGATAATATTCCACTCACCCTTATTTCTCAAATTGCGTCATAAATGTAGCTTCCATTATGTCTTTTATATATGATGTGATATATATGACATTTTTAAGTGACACATGACACAAAAGTCAGATTGAGAAGTTGATATAGGCTTGAAAATGCTGCCATCTACTGGAAATGTAGGCCTTAATAATGTTGGTGAGAGGTAAGTTTGAATTAGATATTAACTCCATATAGCAATACATTTTTGAGTCAAACATACATAATCATTATAACATTTACTCTAAAAAAGAATTGTGCTGAAAAATCCTTTCAGTCATATGCACAGCTAAAGAAAAACAGATTTTTGTCTAGATTTGAAAGTTAGAGCAGAGGCCTGTCTCAAATATTCAGGAAGACGCTAAATGTCTATTAGATAAGATAAGATCACCTTTATTTGTCCCACAATGGGGAAAGTGTTGCAACAAAGGGTACAGAAACAGATTATGCACAGTATAATAATAAAAACAGATAACTTAGGAAAAGAAAACTTATTTAAAAAAACTCTTATAAAAAACTCTTATAAAACGGATAACTTAGAAAAAAAGAATACTCTTATAATCTTAATAATAATAACACTCTTATTTACAGTTGTCATATGGACAGAAAATATTGCACCAGGGATGATTGACATTGTGTCACAGTATTGCACAGGAGTATAACAGTATTGCACATGATTATGCTAAATGACACGTTCAGGACTAACAGTGTTTGTTCTAAAGTTTAGTCTACTCCTGACTCTGGGCACCAGCAGGAGGCCGGTCCCTTGAGGTCCTCAGTCCGAGATGGTTCATATGGCACTAACATGTCCCAGATGTACTTTGGTGCTAGGCCATGGAGAGACTTGTACACAAGCAGAGCAGCTTTAAAGTCTATTCTCTATAATTTTTTTAATATTGTTAATATGTGATGATTTTTACAACACAATTGTACTATTATCTCATTTATTACTATATGTATTAAATATACTTCCACAAAGACAGTTGTGGTTATTGACATAGCAGTGCAAATACCTATTTCACTCAAGTTGAAGGAAGTAGAGATACAATATTTGTTTATTTCAGATAATTTTCCTTTCTTTTCCACCACCATAAGCATTCCATTTATGGCATAATAATGTAGTTTAACTAATTATGTCAAACTGTTTGCCCTGTTGTCAAAAGCCATTCCTCCCTGCTGGTGTTCATATGCATGCAGGGAAACAAGGACACGACTTTTGATTTGTCCTAATAGTTTGTTCCCAGAAGTCTGTGTGGTCTGTTGAGTCAGCCTGCTGTGTGTTGCTGGTGTATGCAGAGAGGTGGGGAGCAGTTACACCCAGTGACAGACAGAGTCGGGACAGTGAGGCATGAGAATGTCCTGAAACCAAACCACAGCCCAATCTCTGCTACAGGCTTCCCTGCTACACAGCCAGCCCAGACTATTAAAGCTTTAACATTAAGAATATGAAGGGGCTGTGCTTCCTCTCTTGTCTCTGCACTGTGTCCTTGCCTCTTAATAACTTCATCACTTTATTGTTACATCAGCCGATAGTTTGTCCTGAAGCTGTTTTTGTGGGAGATGGGGTGGGGAGATGCAGCTCATTCCAAACCAAATCTATTTGGCTCAAACTGTAAGCTTTAACTGAAAGTACATATCCCAATGTGTGCCAAACACATTTACATGTCTAGATCACTGTGCAGAAAAGTAAAGGACTTCATCATAGAACTGTATTAAGCAGACAAGCACAGATTCATACTATTCCAAACGCTCTAAATTGGCAGATACAGTTTTATTATAAATTGTCATATTGTCCATGGATCTGATCATTCTTCATTATTTATTCAGTCGCTGGATTCAGTCTGATAATAACTGTCTTGGGAGGCATACATTGAATCACAAATCATACTTTTACATAATATACACTATGTCAATGTTTGCGACAGTAGTATTATTTAAGGAAGCTTGAGAAGAGAAGCATGACTTAAACTGTAGATTGTATACACGTAGTGTTTACCAGTAGCCACTAGAGTGCAGTGTAGAACCAGTTCTTTACTCTATGTGCTGTTGAGTTCTTATTGAATTAAAAAAAACTCATCTTCAGTAGAAGACTATTGACATTTTGTTGACAAGCTGTCAACAGGTCATTAATACACAGTATTACAGAGTGAATACATGAATACATTCTCCATAGATTATAACTGGGTAACTTTATTTTATTTGCTTATGTCTGCATTTTTATTCAGCCATGGGGATGTGTGTTAAAATGAAAGTGAAAAATTGGATGCCAACAGCGACTCATTCACAGTAAATGAATGCAGCTGTGGTGATAGTTAGATAAATCAATAGTTGCTCATTAGCCTGAAGTAGCCCTGAGATGAAACATGCCTGGCACTATAGAGGCTGGTAATGGGCTGCTGATGAGCCAAACAGGATATTATTGACAGTATTTGGCCCACAAACCAAACACACAGGAGCAGGTAGAAGGGCTCTAACATAAAGTATCATGTAATTGCATGCTGTGTGAGTAAAGGCCTGCTAAGTGAACCATAGGCCTTATTCAGGGATCATTATCAGCAGATTTAAATTATTACCTGGCCTGCACAGAAGGCTACTTAATGCACTGCTCAAGGCATTCTTTGAAATCCTTAAAGATTTAAAGTAAAGTCACTTAAAATAGATATGCTGTCAGCTCACTATTAAAATGAATGGCATATAAAGGAATATATTCTCTCTGACAGTTTGAGATATATAGTTTAAAAAGGGTTAGGAGTGTTAAATTGGAGAAATACATGCCCCCAGCATAGGCTGATGACAGAGCAGCTACTGTATTGACTGTGTTCTTGACCAAAGGCGAAATACCTGCATGTAATAAAGCTTTAAAATCAGTACAAAAAACAAACAGCGAGCCCATAGTGCTTTTTAACATGTTTTACTACACTTTCGAGTATAGATTTTCATGCCGTAATAGCTATTAGTAACTTGAGCAGTTGGGCCTTCAACCATATTTTCATTACAGTAACCATACAATAAAGTGTTCTGTGTTGGTAAAATCACCTAGGGACCTCTTAAGAAGTGGCAATGCTATTGGAAGCCACATACTGGTGTGTAATTCCAGCTAGACCACAAAACCATAAACAGCTATAATTCATTGGTCCACAATGGCACCGGAGCACCACCAGCTGTGCACAGGTGTCCTGCTCCAGGTGAAGTCCGTGCCTATTGGGCAAAATGCACTGAAGGAATATTACTGTAAAGCCTTGTGTACAATGGTGCTACAGTTACAGATCAGTTGTAGTTTATTTGTTTACTTTGATGCTGCATTTTTTCTTGTAATTTTTTGAAACTTCAAAGTAACTTCATGAAAGCTGAAAGTGCTGGTAAAACAGTGCTTGGTATTATTTGACATCTTTGACTCATCTCACTTCTAGACTTTGCTTGGGTGCCAAGTATGCAAAGCCTGAAAGTAAGGGAAATCTGATGCAGATTTCAAAGGAACTACCACATGTAGTCGATTGGATTTTTTGTTGTAAACTTGGTGTAACTTTTTTCAAAGAGAGCCTCATTAGCTCCAGTGTCCTAGTGGTTCTGAACAGCCATGAGGTTGGAGTCTCACAGGGACAGGCCCGGCCAAAGAGCTGTTTTATTTCCACATCCCTGAACAGCAGCTGCTCCACAGAGAGCTCAGGTCAAACAGATAAAAACAAAACACTCCGGATACTGGAGGAACCCTAAACTTATGGGTACAAATCAAACTTCTAACCTGTGTGTCCTGGGGTTACCACGTTACAGTTTCTCTTCACACAGTTAGATACAACCATGAGAATCAGACACATGGTTTAAAATACAGATTGCCGTTTTAGTTGGATGGCTGAGGCAGGGCTGGAACATGGAAAGAAGAGCTGACTATTTGAGCTTGTTTGGCCTGCAGATGACCTCCACTTATTTGCCTGGGGATGTTCTTAAACATTTACTGTATGATTGATGCGTATCCAGTGTAATAGAGTTGTCTTTGTTGCACATAATTTTACATAATAGTCTGTCTATAGAGGACTTTAACAGCCATCCAATGCAAGCTATCACATGTTATTTAGCAGTCAATATGATATGAATCTGTATGTATTCATCAGTATCAGTATGTATCTTTGGTGTGTGGATATTTGTGATGAGTTCTTGTACCATGAGTCAGTGCAGGCCACATGCATGTGCAGCCTCTTTTCGCACATGCTTGTGTTGACTGCCCGGGACATATCTCATGTCAATTAAATGTTTGCTAGTGCCTTTCCACCAGGTGCCTGTCACTTCATGTGCTCTCTGTTAGTACAGTGAATCGCTGAACTCTGTGTGAGAACAGACTGGCCTTTCAGAACAAAACCTCCCCGCGTTTCACTTGTCCCTCTCGTAAAGTCATTGGCTACAAACTCACTACTTGTCACATTCTTCCTGGCCGTGAATTAGCCAGTAAAATGTACTATGGAAGAATATACTTAAATTAAACGTTCAAAATGTGTCTTCAAAATCACCTTAACTTGCTCCACGGTCCAGCAGTTGCAATTCATTTAAATACATCTGCATTTAAATAACTGCACTTTTCTTACAAAGATCTTGTTCAGAGAGAAATCAGATGGAAACTAAAATTTAAAATGGTGCTTTTTTTAATCAACACCAACCACTAAAGAGAGAATACTGATGCACTAATTAACTAACTAAACGGCATTTATAGTAATCAGCCAAGACAACACCAATCTGTTTTTACCTGGGGCCAGTTCTCTTAGACGCCCACTCACTCAGGAGCTAACCTTATTTTGTACCTTTAGTCTAATGTTTACATACTGGAGCAAAGCTATTATTCACAGTTTTTGCCCAGAATGTGTTTTAGCCGAGAACCTCGCTGAAGGCCGTGCATAGATCAGGCCTGCTGAGCGAGGGGTCAGTGTCAGGCAGTGCAGGTCACTTCTTGCTTATGCTACAGGCGAAAGAGGAGAGACGGGAACAGCTGCCTTTGGAGAAGAGCATCAATTGTGTATTCAGACCCCAGTGAATTATCCCCATAGAAGTCAAGAAGTCACAAGCATCCAATTTAAATAATCCAGATTGAGAACAACAACTGCAGTGTTGGCTTTCCTCACAGATCATCTACATTTGTTAAGGCTAGAAATGCACAATATTTGCATAGAGTTTGAATAAGAGCTTATTTTAATGCGAACAGTTTATAACTAAGCACCAAAATGTAGATTTTAAAAAGGTAATTAATTGAGAAAACATTTTTATTGATCAGTTTATCTGGGTTTGGGATGTAATATATAGAAATAACAAAAAGCTGTTTTAAATTGAACCAAGAATAACATGTATAATGCTAATATAATGATGTATTTCTATGTTTTCTATCAGCTTCATCACACATGTCCTTCACTTTATTTAGCAGTGCATCCAAACGGTCAAATGTCTTGTTGTGACAGGCCTCGTAGAGCTCCATGTAAAATCAAGCTAACCCCACAGTGAAACCAGCCAAAGCCAAAGCCGCTGCCAAATGCACCCGTTTGTTAGCGTCCCAGCTGATGAGCTCACATCCGGGCCAGCGCTGTCATCCCGGGCCAAGCCTTGAGACAGGCACGCACACACAGAACTCACTTCACACACCACTGCTTAGAGGCCTGTTTAATTCTTCAATTAATCATTCATGTCCAAGAGGAGAGTCAGTGTCCTAGTGCAATTGATTGTTCTCTCTCGAAAAAACAGCTTGATTTCTTCTCAAAGTAGTAGTAGTAGTTCTTCTTGCGCTACTACTTAAAACCATACTTGGGCTAGTCGACTAGTCAACAATGATTTTTTTTGATTAGTCAAACGCTTGTACATTGAGACTTTTTAAATACATTTTGAACCAAATACAATTGAAATACAAGGGCTGAAGGCTTCTAGATAAAGAATGCAAACGTTTAATGGATGAATGTTAGATTTTTGTTGTTGTTTTTGACATGCCGCTGTCTTTTCGTATGTGTTTTAGCGTCATTATAGTTCAGATAACGATTACGATCAACAAAATACGATTATATGATTCTTTTTCATTCTGGACTAGTCAAAATTAGCCAATTCATCTTTGCAGCGGTAAGCAATACTCTGATATACTTATGTCTACCCCAAGCCTGTATAATATATACGTCCTGTCAATATGCAAATCATAACATGCTTGGAAACATCTCAGAAAGCCCCCCTAATATACAGTGTATATTAAAAAAGATGTACTATTTATATTGCCAGCATACTTTTACAAATTAAGAGGTTTATAATACTTTCTTCTATCAAAATTGTATCCGAAAGTACATGTGTGTGGTGTTGGGGGAGGGACTGAAGGTACTGCCAGTGTCAAAATGGCCAATTGAAATGGGAAGTAGTTATAAACAAGAGTGGCATGTAAAGTAATGTGTATCAGCAGAGGCTTAGGAGACTTTAGCATTTTTATGGACTGGCTCTATAATGCTGTGTCAGCCAGATGAATGAGGACGCACAGACCTTATCAAGACGCAGCTTAGATCACAGGCCAAAGAATCTTCACTTCAGCACTTTTATGATTGCTTCTTCTGATATTGACTTGAATATATACAAGTGGGTGCATGCACAGCCACATCCCGACGTCCTATAAGAGCAAAAAACATACGGAGACACTGGCCCACAAGATGTATAATGACTTTATCAGCCCGTTGCAGCCTGTGAAAGCATCAGTTGATTCAATGCCAAAAAGCCATTCCCCTCCAGGCTGTTAAACCCCTCATGCAAGATTAAAATCAACTTGTAATTACTACATTACATTTGGTAGAGGAGGCTCCAAATGACTTGGGTTCTAACGTGTATATTCTTGTTTTTTTTTCCGCAGCTATACGAGCAGAGTGGTTGCAAACGGTCTGCCGGCCCAGAGGCAAAACCCGGAGGTCAAAGTTCGCACTCCTGATCCTGTTCTAGTGGAGGTCAAGGAAAGGCTGGAGCGCTTCTGCCAGGTACGTACAATATAAAAGTTAGAATGATATTACAGCGTTAAAGCTGGGGTAGCTGGTTTTCAAACTGTGAATGGAGGTTTGTATACTGTTATCCATGAGTCTAATCTGTTCCTACTTTTGTCAAACCCTCAGCCACAATGCTTCCCCGTATATTCACATGTATATATTCAGTATATTCACATGTATTAATTTTTCGGGTGCGTTCACAGCTTTTTCAGACGACAAAAAAACTAAAACCAAATCGACAAAATTAACTCTTACAAGAAACAAAGTTGGCTAATCCAGCTTTAGATGAAATTGTGCTCCAAAACTTAAATAAATGCTATGAAAACGTCTCATGTAAAGAACACGGTGACTAACACGTGAATGATGTTGGGAAGAGAAAGATGAGAGGAAGGGGGCAAAAGTTCAGCAGTGAGGGACTGAGGGGCAGCGATGACGGGGGCAGCTTCAAAGTCTCCCTGTTTGTCATGTAGATAGGGCACAGGGCTGAAAGGGTCCAGAAGAAAAGAGCTGGTTCACACAGACCCCGGAGGCCATGTGAAGACACACACACACTCCAAAGCTAGGGTCTCCACGCTGGCCTTTCTGCTCATTCTGCATTGAATATATTGCGTGTCGTTTGATCTTTCTATTTTTGTAACTTTCTTCCCCAATCCATAAAAAGAGAAGTTTTAATTTTCTTTTGTACAGTACATTTGCATTCAGTGCACATGACCCAAATTGCACCCTGCAGCTTGAATTCTCACATTTGTCTTAAGTGAACATGAATGGGAATGAGGGTCCCAAGTGCTAATGATGTGTTTGTGTGGTCTAGCTATTTATCATTTGTGCTTGAATTAAATAAACTCCCCTCACTCTGCTTGAGCAACATGGTGGCTGAGTACCTAGCACTCTTGTCTCACATCAAGAAGGTTCTGGGTTTGACTCCCAGGTTAACACACTTTTCTGTGTGGAGTTTTCATGTTTCTCCTTGTGTCTGGGTGGGTTTACTGTGTGCATTCCGGTTTCCCTGTCAACCCAAAACATGCACAGGAGGTAAAGACCTATTTTGCTTGCCCTGAGCTCAAGATCTAGAGATGGGTCCCCACTGCTCTTGACAGGTTACACCAGGGCTTTGAAGGATGGGTCAAATGCAGAGGACAAATTTCCCTACGGGGACAATAAAGTTTACCTTAACAATGACCTTAATTAAAAAGACAATGACGGCCGCTTTCTTAATAATCAGATAATGGGCTTTTGGCTGCTCAGACAATGGTATGACATGTACAAACTGTCTCATTTATGCTCACAACTTTCACATCAGTTCAAAATAAAGTAACATACGTTCATAGAAAAAGTAACTTTTCTGTCCTGGGGAATCTTGGAGATGTAAAACAGTAATGTTTCCAGAGCTTGGCTGATTTCTCAGCGGCTGACAGCTCCTCATCATTTTCGGCAGACAGCACTGGATCATTGTAGAGCGGTGGCTGTCAAGTGGTCCGCTGTCATGGTAACCGACTGTGTTGCACTGGGACGTCCTGTTGACATTTAAAGGTTCAGAAACTCAAATGTGGGAGACGCAGCTGCAACGAGCTGTAGCCGGTTCTGATAAGAGACACGGATCGCAGGCTTAAAGTGGAAAACGAGAGAGCTACACTTTCCAACTGACAGTCAAAGATCTACTTTAAAAACCACTGACTTTGATAAACAGAACTCATTTTTAATCTGAAATACTGTTGTTTTACTCGTTCATAAAAGACACGGTCCGCACACCGCCATCTGTATTTTCATTTCATAACCAAGAGCTTTTGAAAGTTAAATACGCTCTATTTCCTGGATTAGCGACAGTCGGGCCGGTGTGTATTTTTAATAGAGGGAAGTAGTTGGTAACCGTCGCAGTAAGAGGATTGTCACACACACACACACACACACTCTGACCCCTCTTCCACACAGGGCATTGTGCTTTTGAGAGCTGCATGCGAACCCAGCGTTAAAAAATACACAAGCGCAAACGTTTGACGCAGGCATACTTATACAGGCGCAACAAATTGCATGTCAACGCCTCGGCCGCATTGATTCACGCAGCAGCGGACAGGCCCAACGCGAATAAGCCAAGTCGCAGTTGTCTCCCGTGTATCATCTTGTTACTCTTCCTACTCACTGCAACTACTGCTTATACGGACGATAAATATTTCTAAAGGCTATTTTTGACACGCTGCCTTGAGTCCAGCTGTTTTGGGGTGGGGACGTTTCTCACAATGGCCGGTCTGTTTAACTGAGCAAATACTGGATCATCTGTGTTTGTCAATTTATATGTTTAATCTAATCAGTGGCAAAAGGGAGGGAAAAATATTAGTCAAACTCTGCTCAGAGTCATGTGAAAGAGCGAGAGAGGCTGGAAAAGGTCCAACAGGGGAATCAGTCAGCACAGTTGTGTGTCGTGTGATTGATGGGGCTGGTCACTGCCCGCGGATTCAGACAGGTTCTTGAGTATGTTCCGCAGTGCAAGAAAACGAAAGAATGTTCTTAGTTGCACTTGGAGAGCGTAGACCTACTTATTATACTATGTTTTGTGAGGGGAGCTATTTTCCAGGTCAGCTGCAAATGCTCTTTTTATTCTCCAATGACAAAGAATTCACTCAAACTAATAAAAGAGCCTTAGAGTGAGCTCCCGCGGCATACAGCAATAACTGAAAAAAGGTTGAATGTGGAAAGGTTGAAAATCCATTCATGCTCAAATTTAAACTTCAGCTGTCATTTTTCTTTCTGTAATCATCTACAAATGGGCAATAACAAAGATTCTTTCAGCATTTGGATTGTGGATGAAGATTTTGGACGAATTCCATACAAGTGAGAAATTGGAGGCCACAAAATTTAACTTTATTGTTACGATTATTGTGAGAAGAAACATCACGATGTAACGATTATTCACGATCATTGGCACAAAACAAAAGCGAAATCCAAATTTTTCTTTCATTCTAATGCATTAATGTTCCAATAGTATGTGACTAGCTTTATGAAAACGTTCTGAATGTAAAAGTAAAAAATGTTTTATATAAACAGCCACATAAGAGTTTTCTTAGTTCTCACGATGACGTGTCCTGAATAATCACGATTATCTGCTCACCAGATAATCTTGACATCCCCAGTATGAAATGGTGCAAAAATATACAAACTTTTTGAGTGTAGATGGTGGTCTTTGAGTCTCAATAAACAAAGCGCCATGAACTAGAAACTCTTATAACAGAGACCTTATGTTCAGTGTATATTATTTAGCTCTGTCCTTCTTGTCACTCATCGTTGCTTGGATCATTTATACACATTTCAGCCTGTAATATTTGTGAATATTTTGGTCATCTCTTTGCTATGGTCTCTAACTTTCTCGAGTTTGCCAACTATTTCTTGGACGTTTTGCTCAGGCATGCTTCGGTTAGTGTGGTCTGAATTACACCCCCATTCCAAGTCCATATGAAATTCGTTCATCTTTGGATCAAAATGGTGCATGGGCCAAGCTGTGCTGTTTGTCACCATGTACTGGAAATGTAAAATTCTCCCGGAGAGAACTTTAATACCTTCACCTTCAATGGGACTGCAGTCATTTATTTTTTAGCAGGGCCTGTTGCACAAGTAATGGGCTCATGGCTTTAAAAAGTTAGTGGAGACCTGGGGATAAGAAAGCACTGGCAGTGTGTTTCAGGGAGGGGACAGATTCTTTCCACTTGAAGAAGATGATGGACTTCGACTGTACTGCGCCTCCTCTTCTGCTTCTGCTGCTGCTTCTGCTGCTGTGGCAACATCACACCAACAACTTTCACCACGAGGGGTTTGGTGTGAGCCTGGTAACCAAACTTGACGAAAACAAAAACTCCGTAGCCATCCATGACTTACAATCAGCCTTTTCTTTACTTCTTTTTTCATTTCAATCAAATGTTAAAGGTGCAAAATGGCCATAAAGAAGCATTGGTTAAAAGAACTTTATAAAAAAAAAAATATCGAAAATCAAAACCAATGCCATAGCTAGTATCGAAACTAGATACTAATTTAAAGCTTTTATTTAAAAAAAACAAAAAAAACAAAAAACATAATTGGGACAAAACTGGAACTTTTCTGAACAGTTTTAGAAGGAATTGAACTTTATCAGAACTACTATTTTGTGTTTTTTTTTTATTGTTTTGGTATTGAAATCGGCATCTTGTATCGAGCCTATTCCTTAGTACCGGAATCGATTTTAAAATGTTTGTATTTTAACAACACTATAAAAAGTAAACCAAAGAGCTGTTGAACAACCTTATAAACTGCTGCGTCACTACTGGTTTACATGTATACATTATAGACTCTTACAGACACTTTAGTCTTTAGTTTAGTGCTGTCACAGTACCCAAATTTAACAAAACATTTTTATACAAATTTTTATAATAGAATGTCATTTTCAACACTAAATTATCCTTTATGTTGTGATCTTGTACTAGTTCTGATAAAGCCCAAGATCATTCTAAAAGTGTTCAATTCAATTCTAATTATGTCCTGTTTGTTATTTTTGTTAGTATATATTCTAGTTTTGATACTTGTTTTAGTATGTAATTTTCAATACTTTTGACAACTCTAATTTAGTTTCTTAAAATCTCCATTAGTCTGATATTAGGCTAACAAAACGTAATTTAAATCATTTAGATTAAACCCGTTGTATCGTGATGTTTCTTCTGACAATAATCACTGAAATTTCACATTGGGACATCACTAATTTGCTTGATTGTCATGTTAAATTTGCCTTTTTTTTTTTCTCTGGATCATCTAGACTTGGGCCCTTGTGGCATGGTCTTGACTGAAGACCATTAGCTAAACTCTGGACACTGTATGCACGCTGCACTGTTGAGGTTATCTGTGTCAGGGTAACAGCTTCATTTGAACTCGCACATTCACCGCAGTATTAGAACAGTCGCGTGTGCTCTTCTGGCTAAAATGATTATGAAAACCTTTGGGATTAACATAGGCATTTTGTAAACCTGAGTGAAATTGCATGTGCTTTTACACAACTTGAATTGTTGCATATTCATTTATAATCTATCAACGGTAAATGGATGCAAAGTTATCAGTTGTCTCACTGTGTTTTGCTGTTCCAACATGCTCTGTAAACAGCTGATGTCACTTTAACTGTCGTGCATTTTTCACCAACATCTTCCCTATTGTTGTTATAGTGTCACGGTTTACTCATTGCAAGGAAGGAAGGAGGCAGGGTGTGGCACTATCTTTGTATTGACTCAAAGATGAGGTGTTTTTAAGTTGTATCTACCTCTTGACAGAGAAAATAGCAACGGACATTGTTTAAAAATTTAAATAATATAAATTTCTTATAAAGCTAAGTACAATAAAACAAATCAATTATTGTTTCGTTTCCCTCTTGTGGTTGGAGGGAGGATTTTCAGGGGTATGCCGCCAATTGCCCTTTCAAAGTGAGACACTGCAGGTGAATAGGAAAACATTTTAAATTAGAGGTTAGAGGTTGCTTCATGTTGTTGATAAAATAATTTTGTTGTGTTTTTTAATGTAGAGGGGATTTTGGGTATCTCATTTTTGGGAGTTAAAGTTTTTCTGTCTTGTTGATTTAATGAAAGAATAAACATGTTTGGACAATGTTGTTTCAGGTGAAAGCTTAAATGTTGACAGAAATGGGGGGTAATAAATCATAATAATACTTTATTAATAGTAATATACTATACTTTACTATGTTGATTATTATCACTTCTTTGGTTTCTGATACTACTTTTTCTTAAGTAAGCTCGTTTTTTAGCACAAGTTATTACATGACCTAATGGGTGAGAATAATTGTTTTTAATTATTGACCACAGAGATAATTGAGCATGAGGTCATGGTGTCAGTAAGTCGAGCCTGTAGCTGCTTGCAGTGCAGGCGCTTGTGAGGAGACTTTTGTGTAAAGTCTGTTGAACACATTACGCGCGTCACTCAAAAGATACACACCTATTTTCAACAGTACTCATTTGGGTGTTATTTTACGACAACTGTCAACATGCTGTTTTTTTTTTTTAGTTGAACCTACGTGCAAATTGGTAGCCAGTCGTCAAATTTGTGTTTCAGACTATGCTAAAATATAGATTTGTATTCCCAGGCGAAATAACCAGCTGTCAGTGGTGACTTGTGGCTCTTTTATTGGCCTCATCTTTAACAATTGAAGCGGACAGCAGCAGAAGACCACAGCTGCCTGCATGGCTTTTCTTAGTGTAAGATTTCACCGTCAACAATGGCCACTTCTGTCCACTTTTACAGTTCCACAGCTTTATTATTCAAACTTTTGAAATGAGGAGGTTGTTACCCACTGCAGGCCAAACCAATTTCAATGTGACAAGCAAATACAGGCAGGAATGTAGCCCCTAATGCCCAAAACCTGCCCTGCCATCCTCTCACTGAAGAATGCTTTTGAAAGGAAAGAAAGGAGGGATGAGTTGGCAGTCTAAGAGGAGAAAATATTTCATGAATTGGGATCTCACTTAAAGCCGTTTGAAAATACCTGATTTGTTGTTGGATGCCAAAGTGATTTCAGGGAAAGTCTTACGTACAAAGGCAGGCAGCTCGTTTTGACTGCCAAAAATACCCCTCCACCTTTCTTGAATCTCAAAGATTTTTCTGACTTGTCTAATTAAGCAAACATGTAGGGGTAATAGAGAATAGGGTTATTTTAATATCCAGACAGAATGTGTATGGAAATTGGCACATCTGCATTAGAGACATGTTTTAAATTCATTTGAGTTAAGCTTGACCCCTCTTCTTCCAGATTGTCTGAAGAGAGATGGTAGTTAAAAGAAGTGGACTAGCTGCTCTGGGTATGGGCCAGTGAACAATACTGCCTGTGGCTGTGGTTTCCACTGCGACACTGCTTAAATTGATTCCTTCTCTAATTAACATGCTTTATGTCAGCTGGGCACAGCACATTGTGCTAAACGTCAGCTGAACACCACAGCGATTAGCCTAATGCCACACTGGGTATCTGCTCGCTGTTGGTACACAACGCCTTGGCACAGTTTTAGCTGCTCCACACCATTTATCTGCTTGTTTTTCAGTGGCCTTTCCATGGTTGTGCCATCTACACATGCAAATGTTTTATAGACGTATTGTATTATGGAATGGCTTAGATTTTTCTCTAGTTTGCACATTAGGATAAATTGGAAAGGAATAATTTCCAAAAATATGTCTCAGACAGAAGTCAGATGAGAAACGTTTTATAAACCAGGACATTCTGACACTTCACATTTTACATTTGAAGCCAGTTGAACACAGTATTACACGCACACACGCACCGCTATACATGCATTATAATCAATACTGTACATACTTTTGCAATGCACAATGGAATCTTTGCTGGGTCAGTATGTAAAATTATACGCTGTCCACTGGAATGCATACATTGAAACATGTGCAAGCATGAGCAGCATATTTACAGGCCACTGTTTAACATCTCTCTCTCGCTCTCTTTCACACTCTCTCTCTCTCTCTCTCTTTACCTCTCACTACTTCTCTCCCTACCTCTCTCTCTACCTACCTATGTAATATTGATACTTTGACCGTGTCCTCGTACTCCAAAGCAACATTTGTTGTTGTGTCAGGAGAGCTCCTTGTCAGTCATGATGTGGTAGTACAAAGACTACCTTGATGATGGTCTGTAGCAGGAGGGGCCAGCGGGTGGTCCAATTACTAGGCCTCATACTGACAGGGCGGAACATCAGAAGGACTAAGGTCTGAGGCTCTTCATACCCTCCTCTGCTTGCGTGAAAGGCTTCTGCATGCACTACTTTTATATTTTTATACTATATTATTGTATGCATGCTGATAGAAGGAACAAGAATAATCTGGCATAGGCTATGAGTGAAGATTAACAAAAAGTAATGTGGGGCATAAACTACAAATGTCAGGTTTTTATGAAATAGGGCAGAGAATCATAAGAACCTTAATCTTAAATTATGATAGTTCAATATATATACCCCTGAGATTCTCAGTGTCCGAGATGGTTCATATGGTACTAACATGTCCAAAATGTATTTTGGCGCTAGGCCATGGCGAGCAGCAGCGTTCTGGATGTACTGCAGCTGTTTTACAGCTCGTTTGGAGAGGCCAGTGAGCAGGCCGTTACAGTAGTCTAATCTACTGGAGACAAATGCATGGTGTGCATGCATAAGTCTCTCCAAGTCTGGTTTAGACACTATACTTTTGATTTTTTGGCTATGTTTTTTAGGTGATTAAAAGCTGCTGATGTTATTGATTTGACGTGGCTGTTAAAATTCAAGTCTGAGTCCATTATTACCCCCAGATTTCTAACTTGATTTGTAGGTTTTAGAGCGAGACTCTGGAGGTGACTGTGGTTAACACTTTCTCTTTGTTTCTGTGGGCCAAAGACGATGATTTCCGTCTTGTCTGACTTCAGCTGGAGAAAGTTGTTTTGCATCCACACACTGAGATGCATCAGTCTGCATAATTTTTGCTGCATATTAGCTGACGTTACGGCAGCATGTAGAGGTTGAATAGGGGTCCCAGGATTGACCCTTGGGGCACCCCACAGGTCAGGGGCACCTGGTCTGAGACATATTTACCAATTTCAACAAAGTACTTCCTGTCTTCCAGATAGGACTTTAACCAATTTAGGGCTGTGCCAGTGATGCCCCACCCAGTCCTCTAGTTTCTGTAAAAGACGATGCCATGATCGACAGTGTTGAAAGCAGCACTCAGAGCTAACAGAATTAAGACTGAGGCTTTTCCCGCGTCAGTGTTCAGGTGGAAGTCATTTGTCACCTTGACAAGAGCAGTCTCAGTGCTGTGATGAGGTCTAAAACCTGACTGGAAATCATCAAATGAGTTGTTTATTAAGAGGAAGGACCAGGTGAAAGGCGAGGGGATACTCTTGCTTTCACGTACAAAACACTAAAACTTTTTTCCTCAGCACCTTTAAGACAGATAATAATTATTTGATTACTGAATTAATTGATTATTATAATCAATAATCAATTAGTTACAATTTATTGATTAACTGTTGCAGCCCTAAGACGCATACATACGCTGTTACTGCACGGATTTATACCTGTTTGATTACCATCCATTTTATGTTAACAGTTGTTTATACGTTTTTTATTATCCATATCTCTAAGTTCAGGGAACATGCTGTTTCTACAACAACTAATATAATTTAGGATTGTTTAAACTTTTCGAACATTGTACTTAACTGTGATCTGTTGTCGTTCTCCTTGCCCTATTATTGATCTCTCCTTAAATGAAAACTGCATTTATTAAAGCACTGGTAAGCGCTGCAGACGCGCGCTTAAACTTTCACTCAGTACTGTACATTAAGCAGAGGCCATTAAACTAGTTGATTTCAGGGACCAACAGGCTTGATCAGTAAAGTAATGCCTTTTAAGGAGACTTCAGGGAACAATGACTAGAGAAAATTGCTGTGGTTTAAGCTAATGCCTCTATCTCAGGATGGTTTAATTAAATGTAATACATCACCATGACCATAATGTTGTTTATCACACGCAACACAACACACACAACACAAACACACACACCAGCTTTGTAATTGACTAGTTAGGTGTTGCTTAAAAGCTGAAAAGTCCATAATGTGGGCTATTGAAAGTACATTGTGTTCAAACTATGGCTTACCAAACTATATCTAGCATTTTCACATCGATATCAAGCCCGGCCTGTATTTCCCTGGAGTCTGAATAAGTAGGTGCGAGAGGTCGGCACAGTGTCTCACACAAGTGCTAACATCCACTCTTCCTCATGTTTTCTGTAGGAAACCCACGAGAGGTTCCCGAATCTGGGTCAGCTAGAAGTCTGGGACGAGCTGGCAGATGGGAGAGGTGGAGGAGGGCAGCCAGACTGTGATGACGAAGATGGGTGTCAAGCGTCAGGAGAGGGGCCAGAGGAGGGCATGTGAGTTACAAATTACTTTATACTTTTTTTTTTTTTAATATAGTTTCAATATTCAACCAATTGGTTCTATTATTTGTTAACCATATTTTTTAGATGTTTTGGAAACTAGCAATACATTTATGAGTTCTAGGTGGATAGTTACTAATTGGTTACAGAGAAAACCACCAAGTTCCACATTTATGCGGCGGCCATATCACCATGCCAATGTCCTATCTTGTCTGATCTCGGAAGCTAAGCAGGGCGGGGCCTGATTAGTGTTTGGATGAGGGGCCCAACGGGAAAACCAGGTGCCACACATAGACCGTGATATTTACGGTCTATGGGCCACAGTGGTTACGGCTGTCGTTGGGTCCTTAGGCAAGACACTTCAAAAGTGGTGTGTGAGTGAGTGCTGGTGGTCAGAAGAGCCAATGGGTGTCTTGATCAACACTTACTAAGTCATTATTGTTCCTTATAATGTTATTTAGAGGAAATTTCAAACTTACAATTTCAACACACAGATCCAGTGCTCTAAAAGAAAGATTTACACCTGTAACAAATGTTTAACAATTACATTTTCAGGAATAAAATATTAAAATCGTTCAGTGATGCAAACTTGAATTACATCATTCAATATTAATTCCATTGAAAACGTTTTTTTCCCACGATTTCTATATTTTTGTGAAGGTACACAGTGTATGACTCATTATACTGGATCCACCCCGACTACCTAGACTCACAAAGATTTACTTTTTCTGAGGGAGCACATAAAATGCATTATCCCACCAGCTGTTTCAACACTTGAACTATTACAGACATTTAAAAATCCATTTCTTTTGTGAGCTACGTTTCCTGTGTGCCTCCTGTCTGCTAATTTACCCTTGTCACTATATTGTCACTCTTCTGAGACCACTCCCACACAATAAATAGTATTAACACCAAAGAGTTGCACGTCACTCCTTCATTTCCCCTTTCAGCTTTATTGCAATTGGACACAGTTCCCTCTTGGACTCACGACTTGATAATCAGAGGATTTATAGCTATATAATGTAATGGACTAGCATTGGCATTAATGATTGTAAACACACCTCGCATGTTTAACTTTAAAGCATTGTCTCACTAGTTTACATGAACTAAGGGTAATAAATATACACCACACATAAATAGCAGCAGGTGTCTGGTGTTTGAGAAGTTAGTTAGAAAGTAGGCCATAATGAAATATGCTTAGATAAATATATGCTGGCACAGACATTGCATCGCAGAGGTCTATAGTGGTCAACACAACTGAGATACAGTAACTGAGATACAGTAACTTTTATGGTGTAGAATTCATGAAACTTACCATTCTTTACATAAAAAAACAAAAAAACAAAGCATTGTCCATTGTCACCGCATTATAAAATCCATGTTAAAACCACTATGAATCTTATTGTCTACCCAGAACATTTCCAACAACAGTCTTTTGCATTACTAAGTTTACTGTTGTGCGAAATTGGGGCATATCTCAGCAGTGTGTTTTTAATTTTCATTGTGGGAGAATCAAATCCCTTTGTACATGTATTTTTCCCTGTTTGATGTGTTACATGCTGCTGGCATCTCAAAGCGACATTACCCACTTTTCCCTTTGCCGTCCCACAAAAATCTGTGACCTGCTGTTTCCAGAACCCACAAGAAAAGCGTTAGGCACACAAGCACACAAGCCATTATCTCCAGCGCGTTCAGCATTACATCTGGCAACATCAATATGTATTTGTTAGTTTGTGTGTGTTTTTTCTGATAGATACAGTTTGTTTCACGTTTCTATGTTCTATTTTCGAATTCAGTAATGAGTGTTGTCAGGTAGTAAAAATAATAATGACAATAATAATAATGATTCATCCAAACAATCCATACATTGTGTTGTGTTTTCATCATTACACTGTGCACATATAAAATTTACTTATTTCAGAATTAACCCATTTAACATATTTTTCTGAAGTGTGGTGTTTTGTTATCGAAGATCTTAATATGTGTGTGCACTTGTTTGTTTGTTTGTTTGTGTGAGTGAGTCTGTGTGTGTGTGTGTGTGTGTGTGTGCATGTGTGTGTGTGAGCGATGGCAGAGCTCCCGAGGTTCAAGTTAAAAGGGGGCATGACCGCCTGCTGCTTGGAGAGAGAGACTTCATTAGCAGTCTAATGAACGGCGCTAATCTGCACAAAACACACTCACTGTCTCCATCATTACTCACTTCTGATAGACTTATTCCGAGGACTCGGGGCCTTCTATTAACTACCACAACTCAATAGTCAAAAGGTCAACAGATCAAGGGCAATAACTACTGGAGGATTCATTTTAAATCCCATTTGTTGCTTGAGTTTTTCCTCATCATTAGGCAAGACAAGGCACATTTATTTGTAGAGCACAATTCATACACGGGGCAATTCACAAGTGCTTCACACAACAGGAAAAATACATTAAAATCACAAAATAGTCATAAAAGAGAAGAGTGCAAACATATGCACAGATAAACAAATTTGTTTTTCTTCAGGAAGACTGTTCCAGATTTTAGCTGCATGAAACTGAAACTCAGATTAGCAGAGTGGTATTTTGATTAATTCATGCTTGTTTGCACTTTAGGTTTGAGTGCTTAGAACATCACCTGTCCTCTTATAACTCTTTACTTGTGATTCTTTGAAAAATGTAGACTCCAGATCATATATTTAGTCTGATTTACTAAGCCAGATGCTAAATTACTACTAGTACTACTAAAAAAGAGCACATTCTTGCAGCCGTGTTTCACCTTAAATATTTAACATTAGAAATTGTGCATTATGAGTGGTGCAAATCTGACATGAATGCATGCGCCTGGCTTTTTCTCTTTTAATAACGATCACTAAGGACTGTCAAAACAACCCATTATTATTTTATCTTTGTAAATGAGCAAACGTGCAAAAAGTTTCTGCAGTTGTACCCCTCGTAGTCATTTTAAGACAGAGGATTTGCCTTTTCTCTAAAATTTTGCATTTTGTGGCAAAATTGCCCTGTTTTTTATATTCATTAGATTAGTTAAATTTGCGTTCAGCCTTTTTGCGTTTATGAGAGATGCAAATCTCAACTTCATCTGCCTTTCACAGCACTTTAACACATTGCACATAAATATCGCACCTAGGTCCATATCACAATATCAACATTTAAAACTCAAGTACTTGATACTATACAAGCAAAATTTGTGAAATATATGTACACTGCCAAAAAATAAAATCAGGAAAAAAAGGGTCACACGTGCTAATATTTTGTAGGATGCCTTTAGCTTTGAAAGCAGCACACATTCGCATAGTTTCAATGAGCTTCTGCAATATTAAAAGAGTTATTCCCATCCAGTGTTGCATTATTTTTCACCAATTGAACTTGTATTGATGATGTGAGAGTGTGACCACTGCACAAAGCCTTCTCCAGCTCATCCCAAAGGTTCAGATCTGTAGTAGATTAGGTTCTGCTTCTCCTTAGATGTTTTCTAATTGTTTTAATTATCGAGTAGGAGGTTCGTACCTACTGTCTTTGATTAGTTGAATCCAAGTGGTGAGTTCTTTTGGGACAGGCCATGTAGTTATTAAGTACTACAAAAAAGCAGAACATGTCTTCTTTAAGATTGCAAAAGTAGTGCTGCTCGGTGGTTGAGTTGTTAAGGCGACAGCACACATGCCAGGCTTTATGTGCCGCCGGCCGAAGTGTCGTGAGTTTGACTCATGGTTCCAACATTTTACTGCATGTCCTCCCTTCTCTCTCATCCCCATTTCACGCTCAGCTGTCCTGTCTAATAAAGCGTACGGGCCAAAAATCCTTACAAAACCTTGAATTTGCTTTAAGTTAAGTAATATGTAGTCTTTTTCATCAAGTCTGGGATCTGGGTTGATGGCTGAATAACAGCCACACTTCCATTACAACCCCAAGGCTGCTGTGGCCACAAAAAGTCACTTACACTTACAACACTTACAACAAGGATTATAGATAGAAAGCAATAATGTATAAAATTGTAAGCTGACTTTGAGCAATTGCAATATCACTACTTAAGACTATTGCATAATTATTATAACTATTAGTTTTGTGTAATGGCACCTGTTCTTGTTTGATTGATTTGAAATATGTCCTTGAAGAAACAATCACCATCTGTATCTCCATTGTAAGTGCTGGTGAGCTCAAAGTGAAGCCACCCTCAGTATCGCACAGTCTCTGGTGTGCCACAGCTAAACCTGTCTGCTGGAGACACTACAAAGGCTCTGGGCGGCTCTAGCACGCGGTCGGAGGACATAATTATACACACGTGACGTCACTCTTTGTTCTGTGTCATTGTGTAACCTCAGCCAGGAGAAAACAGCTGTTGGTGAATGTGCGTGACATATTCAGAGCGTTATATATTTCAGTTGCGAACAACACACACAAAAAGGCCTACTGCATCTACACTCTCCCTACTCCGAAATTTGGTGACGGACTGTTTGAGTATGTTTTTTTTAATCTTCATAAATGGGCAGTGGATCCCCCATATTCCTATTAAACAAGGGATGTATGTGAAACGATACATATTGCATTAGAATGTCTTACCTTCAATATAAAACAACAGCTTACCCCGTAAGAAAAATCCGTCTGATTTATTGCTAATATTGAGAAAGTCCATAGGTCTACTTATAGCAAATGTGATACTATTTGATACATATTTCTTGTTTTGCGTCTGCTTTGATGAGTTGTTGACAATGCATGCATATTTTCATAGACTGCAAGGTGGGTGTCTACAATGAAGTGCCAAATCAGCAAGTTTGGAATTTAAAGTCGATCGGCACCAGAGCAGAGTGCGCACTCCTCCATCCATCAATGCCCTCTGTTATTACTCTCCCTTCTTCCCTCTCTCTTGCACCCACAAGCTTATCTGGACTTCCGCAGCTGTATAAATCACTCTGCGACTCTGAGAAGAATTTGTTTAACAGCGCAACATCCCAGACACTAACGGAGCCTAATTCTGACCATAATGGACAAGTGTCTGTGTTCGCAGAGCCCTCACCTGCATGTCAAAGAGGATGAGGGAAACTTTCTTAAGCCAAAGGTGTGCTGCAGCTGTTGGTTCTGGCAGGAGAATGCACATTCCTCGTGTGAGAGGTTGCATGGGCAGGATATGGCTAACCTACACCAGTGTTAGCTGGATTATGTTGGATTGATTCTGACTCCACTGTATTTCTCTGTTGCCTTGCTGCATACACGCACCTGCCTTTCATGTGCAATGGAGGGTAGAAATGGTAGAAACAAGAAGAGAGATTTCTAAAGAATGTTGCATACAGAACATATAGGAATATAAGCCTGGGGACAGAACTGCCACTGTTGTAGCCCGACTCTGGACAGTGGTGTGCGCTGCTGCCGGATGGCCAGCAGATGTAGGGCTGTGTCCCAGTGCGGATATTACCAGTGGGACTGCCATTTCCCTCAGCCTTTCATCTGCAGCTCAAGAGGCTGAGGGAGCTCTGCAGGGCACACTCTGTGCACAAAGAGAAACAAATGGATCAGAGATGGATTTGGTCAGCCAGAAAGAAGATCTGTTTGTGTTTGGATTTGGAAGAAATCAACACAAAGTAATCAGATATGCACCATTTTTCTCACTACCAAAAATGTTATACAACCAATCTATATCCCCCTCAGTTCTGCATGTAACATTGCTACTACACCTTTGACTTGGTTGGAAGCAAGGCATCATGATACAAATGTGGAATGTTATTATAGAGAGAAGAGGAATAGAACTAGTAAGATTATGTTTTTAGGTTTGCTAATAGTGAAATGGGCCACAGCGTTTTGAGTTTGAATCCGGCTCTTGACTATTTGCTGCATGTCATTCCACAGTTTCGTCCCCATTTCATGCAGTGCTGTCCTGTCAGGTGAGACCTATGGGCCAAAAAATCCTTTAAAAGAAATAAAAATAAGGACTCTTCCCAGAATGCTTTTGTTATCCCACTCTGCCATGCATGTGTACCTGTTTTTGATGACAGCTTTATATTCAGATAGTTTGTCTCAAGTACATCAAAGCCATGGAGTATTGTATTGTGGACAGTCTCATATCAAAAAGAAAAGAAATACAGTTTCCTCACTGTAAATATTTCTATAAACACTTTGTCCAGACTCATAAAGCACTCTTTATTGAAAGCTGCAGACTTGAGTTTTATTGTGTGTGTAACACCCTTGTATGTCACTTCCACTGCTGCCTTCTATTAAGCCTCGACCCAAAGCGTCAATCCAGCCCAATTTAGCCGTTCTGGAGAATCCTATTGCTGTTTATGCAGACTGTGCAGCGACTGTGCGTCGGCCCAGTTTATTACAGCGCCTTGATTAAAGCCTTTAGCCTGGATTCTCTGTTGGGGGGCCCATATAAAGGCGGCCCGCGGAGGGTGGGGCACATTGCTGGAGTGACCCCTTTGACTCTGTGGACTCGCCCCGAGCTCAGTCCTAGTTACTAACACAGAACCTGGCATTCCTGCGGTAACACAGTACTAAGCAAATAAAGCAGACATTCCACTGATATTGAAAAATACACTGGACGGATAAAGCAGGGATGAGTCTGATTCTTATTGTCTTAGCTCGGAGAGGTATGTACTGGGAAATATTCACCGGGGCTTGAGGGAAGGAGAAGAAAATACACTGTGAGTCAGGTAGTGGTTAGCTTTTTGACAGAGGTTAGAGTAGGAATTCTATTTACAATGTGTATCTACATTAAGTTTGAAGTAGTCCGCTTTCATTTTTGTAAATGGGGAGCCAATTAGAGAGGTGAGGATATAGTGACCAGAAGTAAAGTGTTGGACATAAAGGATTTTAAGTGTTTTGGGTCAAAGGTCTATGGCTTCAGAGAGAGGGGAAAAGAGGTTAAGCGATGATTGGAACGGGTGAAGTTAAAAATGTATGAGAAAAAGATCACTGACGCCAATCTGTAATAAACTTTATACGGAGCGTTAGATCTTCATGGAAGTCTGTGAGCTGTCTTGTTTTGCCACATCAAAGTCTTGTCAAAATGTCCCTATCTTCTCTTCAAATAGTTTGTCTTCTACATTTAACCCATTCTTTCATTGTTATTGGACATCTGAAAATGCAATACATTTGAACTTGTATCATGGTCAGAGGAGTATAGCTAAGAGTTTTGATGTTTGACCAAGAGAAGAAGACCTTAGCATTTAAGTCAGTGCCTGCTGTGCAATATTAATAAGCCACTAGCCGCTTTGTCATTGTGGCGCTAATTCTGTTAGCGTAATGGTGTGACATGGTGTTAGTCCTCTCTTGTGAATGATGATATAACAGAAGAGCTATTGCAATGTAAGAATGTCCTTCTGCTGGTTTGTGTCTTGACACATGAAGCTATCCTTTGTTCAAGCAAAATAAGCTATGGTAAACAAGCGTATTTGTATAAAAACCTGCAGTGACTTCTGCAGATGAAGACCTGTATCTTGCAGCAGTTGAAGTTTATAACTGCTGCTACTTGTGCAGGCAAGAGTTTACATCAAAGTATTTGACTCGCCCCCACAAAATGAAACATTCATAACTGCAGCACAACTAGATTTTCTTTTTCTAAACAACACGTTTTCTGAACATACTTTGTAGTTGAAAAGGCAAGAATTCTTGTTTTTGTTACATTTAAAAGAGAGAACAACATGTTTTAAAAGTTGTGTAAACTGCAGTCATTTGCATAAGCAGTGGCATAATTATACTCTCATGCATTTGTGCACATTTCAAACCAGAACGGCTCTTTTGAAGACACAGCATAGAAGGAGTCACTGTCTTATCTTATTTTGTCTCCACAGTACTATAGAGATGCAGTAAGAGAGCGAGAGAACAAATAAAAGTCTATTTTGAGATTGTGCAGATTGGCAGGCAAGACATTTATCTGCAAAAATATACTTTGTCCTTCCAGACATCTACTCTTCCTCTCTGGAGTGAAGGAGAAATGACATGTACTATTGCACCATCTGTTGTGTTTTTTTTTTACAATGAAAAAGGCTACATTTTGAAGTGTGTCCATGTTTTAGTTGTCAGTGCATTTTAATTATTGTGATTCCCCCTTACTGGCCATTAAGCAGAAAGTATTAACTTAAAAATCTATAGCCTACAGTTCCTGCTGATGTTTTTATGTTAATTTCTTAATTTTATCAACTTGTTGCCAGGCTCTGACATGACATATAGTCAATAAGTTGTCAAAACAGTCTTTATTATTTATAATTTGTGCTATTGGGTTGCTATTATGCTAATTCAATGCCCATTTCTTGTGCTATGCTTTACTTTTGTTTACCCTTTAAATTGCAAAGGAACCAAACCTCACAAATCTCCTTTCCTCCATCTTGGGAATGGTCTCACTGACTGGTAGAGGTCAGTGTCCTCCCAGGGCCCCGTGCCTATTTGTCGTCCCTGTATTTGTGTGTCGAAAGGGGGTAAATCTTAATCTTGCCAAAAAGCTTAATAGTCATGTACAGCCAAGAAACGCGGTGCTCAGATTCCTCTGCCATGATCCAGCCCGGGGGTTGCCACGCTGCTGCAGCCGTTGCTAGGCGAGTCTTAGGCCTAGGATGTGTATCTCTCTATAGTTCTGTCTCTTTTGGCCTTTCAGTTTCCTGCCAGAGACCCTGTTAGCAGCCCCAGATTGTCTGTATAGGACTAAGGGACAGTTCCCAGAAAAGAGTGTGTGCACAAACTTGTTGTTTTACGTGAATACAAAAAAGCGAGATTAGTTTAAATGGAGCCCCTGCTTGACAAGGGACCACATAAAGGCTGAACTGTGGACAAAATGTGCACCGAGATGGATGGGCAGTAATGGAGTGTGTGAAAGCATCTTCCCCCTTCACATAAACTTGTTTGTGAGGAAGTGGCTGAGAATTTGTGGAGCTAAGACTGCAGTCCTAAATAGCGGTCAGAGTTTTAGCATTCCGCTGCTATTCTAAACAGACGGCATGATCCATGGAGAGACACAGTCCATCAGTCTCTAATTGGTCTCCTGAGGTCCGATCGAAAGCCAGCTGACCACTTTACAGATCGCAAAACAAAGCTTTTTCTGTTAAATGTGTTCAAATCATTCTTTTAATGGCAGCTAATGATAAACAATACGAGTTCTCTGGATGCAAACTGTGTCATGTTGACCTAAATTAACTAGAAATGCTAAGTAGATTCCTTGGCATTGTTGATCAAGTGTTTTTAAACTCATAAAGCATCAGCATTTCTTCTAAATGTTTCTTCAAGTTAAAGGTGCACTATGTAACTTTTAGTGGGTGGTCCGCCAACAGAAAAGTTTGCATATAGTGCACCTTTAATAACCACTGCGCTGGGGAAAAAGGTGGCTAATCAAACAAAAATATTATGCAGTGTTAAGTAAGTAAGTAAGTAGATGTTTGTTGGCAAGTGAAAGAATGGAGGAACGGAGCCAAAAGAGAAAACAAAACAATGCATTTATCCATCCTCAAGATTTTTTCTAAAGAACTGATGACCAAGACAGTTGTTATTCCTCCCACTCACCTCCAGCCTGCTCTGCTTTGGCCCCTGCTCCCTCCTCACCAATCCTTCTTTCCTCTTGGCTTTGGCTTCACTTTGTTCAGTACAGTTCAGTAGATGCAGCTGTGGGGAAGGGCAACACACTCCCATGCAACGTTTAATGAAAATTCAACTTCGACTGTTAAAGAGTATGTTTGTAAGTATTTAGTATGAAACTATAACATACCTAGATAGATTTGACATTTTGTTCATTTTAAAAACGCAATATTGATCTAAATCCACCTGACAGCGGTTCAAAATCTTCATAGTGGCATTTCACTCATAAGTAGCAGATTTTTATTGAAGTGTTTTTATTGTTTAAAAATAGCTAGGTGACATTTTAAAACCCTACACGTATGCATTTTTGGAATAATAGCAACTTAATACAGAGCTGTAGGTGGAGATAGGATTGGCGTTACCGGGGCCCCATCCTGGACCCAGGCCTGGGGTGGGTGCTCGACGGCGGTCAACCCGAACGAGTGACATGGGGCCGTCCTCCCATTGACCCACCACCTGCAGGAGGATCCGTAAGGGGCTGGTGCAGAGAGATCTGGGCGGCAGTCGACGACAGGGGCCTCGACGACCGGATCTCCGGACACAGAGACTAACTCTGGGGACATGGAACGTCGCGTCCCTACGCGTCCCAAAAACCCAGGGCTGGGAGGAGTTCGGGGAGGCCATGGTGGAGGACTATCGGTCGGCCCCAAAGAAATTCTGGCAAACCGTCCGGCGCCTCAGGAGGGGGAAGCAGTGTTTCACCAACACCGTTTACGGTGCGGGTGGAGACCTGCTGACCTCGACTGGTGGAAGGAATACTTTGAGGACCTTCTAAATCCCACTGTCACGTCTTCCGAAGACGAAGTAGAGACTGAGGACTCAGAGGCTGACTCATCCATCACCCAAGCCGAAGTCACTGAGGTTGTTGGCAAACTTCTCTGTGGCAGGGCTCCGGGGGTGTATGAGATATGCCCTGAGTACCCAAAGTCTCTGGATGTTGTAGGATTATCTTGGTTGACACGTCTCTGCAACATCGAGTGGCGGTCGGGGACAGTGCCTCTGGACTAGCAGACCGGAGTGGTGGTCCCTCTGTTCAAGAAGGGGGGGGGGACCGGAGGGTGTGTTCCAACTACAGAGGGATCACACTCCTTAGCCTCCCTGGAAAGGTCTATTCCTGGAGAGGAGAATCCGACCGATAGTCAAACCTCGGATTCAGGAGGAGCAGAGTGGTTTTTGTCCTGGTCGTGGAACACTGGACCAGCTCTATACTTTCCATCGGGTACTCGAGGGTTCATGGGAGTTTGCCCAACCAGTCCACATGTGCTTTGTGGATCTGGAGAAGGCTTTCGACCGTGTCCCACGGGGTGTCCTCTGGGGGGTGCTGCGGGAGTACGGGGTCCGGGGCCCATTGCTCAGTGCTGTCCAGTCCCTGTATGACCGGAGCAGGAGCTGTGTTCGCATTGCCGGCAGTAAGTCAGACCTGTTCCCAGTGCGTGTTGGACTCCGCCAGGGCTGCCCTTTGTCACCGGTTCTGTTCTCATGTGTTTTTATGGACAGAATTTCTAGGCGCAGTCAGGGGTCGGAGGGTGTCGGTTTGGGACCACAGGATCTCATCTCTGCTGTTTGCAGATGATGTTGTCCTGATGGCTCCATCAAACCGGACCTGCACAGCTGGACAAAAGCTCTCGATTTACCAGTCAATCTACGTTCCTTTCCTTATTAGTCATGACTTTGGGTAGTGACCGAAGGAACAGATCGCGGATACAAGCGGTCGAAATGAGTTTCCTCCGCAGGGTGGTTGGGCGCTCCCTTAGAGATAGGGTGAGGAGCTCAGTCACACGGGAGGAGCTCGGAGTAGAGCCGCTGCTCCTCCACGTCGAGAGGAGCCAGCTGAGGTGGCTCGGGCACCTCCCTAGGGAGGTGTTTCGGGCAAGTCCCACCGGGAGGAGGCCCCGGGGAAGACCCAGGACACGCTGGAGGGACTATGTCTCTCGGCTGGCCTGGGAACGCCTCAGGATCCTCCCGGGGGAATTGGAGGAAGTGTCTGGGGATAAGGAAGTCTGGGAGTCCCTGCTTAGACTGCTGCCCCCGCGACCCGGCCCTGGATAAAGCGGAAGAAGATGGATGGATGGACGTATGCATTTTTTGAATAATAGCAACTTAATACAGAGCTGTGGGTGGAGATAGGGATTGTCAAACGAGTAAAGAGACACTACTTCTATTCAATAGGGGGCAGTGAAGATACCATTGATGCTGATTAAAGTGTAACAATATATTATAAATATACATGTATACTTAATAATTATTAAAATGCTGTGTGCCAGACAAATATTAATATATACATACAAAATTATTACAGGAATAAAATCCCTCTTCACCTTTTTGGGTACCATTAGTTCTGCTTAAATTAGAACAGATGGGTATTTTGTAATAAGAAATCTTGATTGACCTTGTAACCTTCTTTATAATAGGATTTTATTCAAATCATATTGCACCATGCATGCTTAATCCTTCCCAATACATTGCAGACTTTACTGTCTTTTATAATTGCTTATTCTGGTGGGTTTCATTAATTAGCTTGTGCTCATTTAGTGTTAAATATGAATGTAATCCTTATTATACAAATGCAGCCAATTTCCACCGAAATCACAAGAATTGGAATAAACAATATATTTGTTTTGTTGACAAAAATGATTTGTTATAATGAGCATTTATCTCATTCAGGAGGGTTGGCAAGCCCCTAAAACAAGGAATACTTTTATACTGACAAATGCACAAATGGACAGGTTCAAAGGCTTCGTATCAGTGAAGGAAAGAGAGGATTTGTGGTTACATTTCATTGGGCCATTCTTTGAATATTAGACCATTCTGTAATTTCTAAAGCTATTTACAAGTGGTGTGATAACATAAGACTGAATGCTCGTATCGTATAACAAATACAATAATATATAAATATAAATACTCTATAATTTTCTAAATACAGATAACAATGCTTAGAGTGTTTCTTTGTTATGTTAGGTCTATTTATATTCCACAACCAGCACAATTTAAAATTGTTATTTGCATACGTTTTTGTTTTTTTATTTTAATAGAATGTCATCCGTCTACATTGGCATAATTGCTTATTCCAAATGAAATTAAACCTGACCTTGAGAATAATGAGATCTCACACCACATGAATGCCATTATATTATTCAATTAAATGTTATGTTTTATTCAATTATGGTGGTGTTTTACAGAGTCATAACCACTCTTTGTACGTCTGTCTCTCGCAGCTCATCCTGACGTCTTGAGCAAAGGAAAGCCTTTGGGGAACCAGCCGGGCGGTGACAGCCTGTACGTCAAACCCACCAAGCCCACGTCGGTGATGGTGATCGGTGGCTCGGCGACGCCTCTCCGGCCCCATCCATGGAGCTTTGCACTGTTCCTCGCTGCACTTTTCTCACTGTTGACCTTATGCCGACTGTGAATGCTACTGTCCAATGTTATCCCTGCGAACTGCCCGACCACAAGGAAGGAAATCACTTACATCTTTACCCATTTCAACTTAAAAAAAAAAAGTCAATAAGTTGACGGAGAACAATGTTGACAGAGACTTTTAATGTCATAAATTGCATAAAACAAAGAATGAGTATAAGGACATGCATGCTCATCTGCATTGAAACCTGCTGCTTTCACGATTCCAGGTAATTGGAATTTGCTTTACTTACACACATATGCGCTTCGTGGTTCAAACCAGGACTGCATTCTTAAAAGTTCACCCACATTGAAACAGTTTAATCCACCGGTTCGTTCTGCTGCAATTTTTTCCCCCCTTGTGCTATCACCGCCACAGCACCGTTCTCCAGTAAGGCGGAAGAATTCGTCATTTTCTTTTGGGGGATTATGAGGATGCATGATGGATTGATAGAGGAAACCTGCGCGCCCAAAACCGGAACAGCCGACGTGACAAACTCTAATGACTTTGTACCTTGGCAGGGATTAGAATGTAATGAGTTCACAGTTAGAGCATGTGTATAGTATGTAACTGTATATAGATAGAGAGATTTGATGTATGAAGCGCAGAAAATTTGCCATTGGTTTTTATTTGTACATTAACTATGAGAGTGCCTGCAAAGCCTTCAGACTTGTCACTGTTATCATAACAAAAACCAGGTATGCAAAAATAGTCATAAAAAAAGGAAAGTGCCAAATATCTAAGTGGTTGTTCTGGAAGACGTTTTGTACGTTCAGTTTGTGTTTGCTTGTGGATTTGCACACTAATGCATGTATAACCCCGAAAAGCTAAATTTACTTACACAAGTTTAAGAGCAGAACATTTTAGGTCACATTTTTACAAAGGTGTATTAGGGAAGCTTATAGATGAAGGAACAAAATAGGATGGCATATTTTCCGGTTTAAACATACAAATCCGCCATGAAAAAGTTGAAAATGTGTGTGGTTTTAAACATGCAAATTTATGAGATTTAAAACAAGCAAATTTGCACGAAAAACATGAATATTTGCCTGAGAAAAGGACAAGAAAAAAAACCACATTTGCCAGAAAATGTCAAATTTGCTAGAATGAAGTACTTTGTTGATTGGAGGGAGTTGGTTAGTTTTTGATGGAGGAATAATGACTTATGGCTGCCAACTAAATCAAGCTTTGGGTGACTTTTTTCAGTTTGACGGTTGTGTGGAAGATCTACACTTTGACCAGAAACTGACACTAAATCTAATCAAGTTGAAAGTATGTAGCTGGAGATGAGCCATTTCCAAACTGTGTCCGCTGTTGTATATCTGAGTATATGCACTGCACTGTATTGACACAATAAAAAGCCATAGCCCACACACGCGATCTTTCATGTCCTATAATAATGTGATGGCCCAATATGACAAACTGATGATGACTGTTTCCTTCTCAAGCCATAAACACTCTGCTGCACTGGGCTGTGGGGTCCAGAATTATCCAAAAAACAAGCAAATATATCAGATGCCATGCCAATTTGAATGTTTAAAAAAATGTTTAAATATGCATGTTGCTTCTTTTTCGTGGCAGATGTGTGTATTTAAAATAGAAAATATGCTATCTTATATTTTTTTTCAATTAAGTAATTTCCCTACTATGTCCATTAATGTGACAGTTAGTTGATGCACTATAAGCAGACCTGTGCCAAGGCATTTGTCTGGACTAGTTCAGGGGTAAATGCTATGCTTCTTTGAACCTTAAAACTATTCTATTTCATAATGGTACAATATAGTTTCTTTATGACCCCACATGTTCTGAACATCATCAACTACTCCACTGTTGACTGCTTTCGACTATTCAAAAAAGCCATTACATTTTATAGATGACACATCATAGTATTTATTTTCTATATCACAGAAATCATTGATGAACACTAGGACTGAATGAGAGGGAGTGTTAAATGTGCAGTCACAGCTGTATACACAATAAGCAAACTAACTTCCAAGTGTTCCTATCCTCTTTTCTTTAACAATACTGAAGGAATGACCCTAAAACACTATGCAATGTCTTCAGCTTTGCCAATGGAACTGTGTCACATGCTTTGTTTTCTCATATTTGACTGGTGCTTTACCACCTTTCAGCCATCACCTGTGTATAAATGTACATATTTGAAGTCACGTGCCTTTGTTTTGTGTCGTATTTTACCCTTTTTGTATTGGTATTATCCAGTGTCGCTGAGCTCTATTAAAGTTGCTCTGCTTTTTTTCCTGGTCTCAAATCGTCTCTTTGAAATGAGTCAGTCGAACTGAAATTCAAATTTCCTCTTCAATTTAGTTTTCAGTTGATCTTCTTTCACTCTGTTGCGCTATTTTGCACCAAAAATAAGTCTGGACTCAGAGATTATTAATTTAACAGTGTTATTTATGTAAATTACTACATGAATTATAGCTAAAATGTACTATACTACTACTATACAATGTTCAGGGCAAGAAATATTTTTTTTATGTTGAGTAGTGGTTGAAAAAAATAACAAAGTTATAGCATTGATACATACATGACAGCATAGTGTAAATATATGTGTGAACAGCTGTAATATACCTGTACTTCTTTAATACATATTATCAGACACGTGTACTTTTTATACAGATCCCAGGGTAATGCAGAGAAGGTGCCGATCTGTGTTACTACCAGCTTGCAGAATATGAGCCAACTCTGGGTGACTGCCGTTGTAAGATATAGGTCCCTACCTCAGAACCAATTTAAACCTCTGAAAACTTCAACAGAATCATAATTCACGAGACTTAAGCTGGGAAGTGAGGAAAGGGGATTTCCTCCTTTGGCTTGAACTTTCTTTTTGTCAAATTGAACCCAGTAATTTAAATGTGGAGGAAGTCAGATAATGTGTGAAGGTATTTTTAAACCTCACCTTTGTATTCTGTTCTCTCAAAGTCAAATGAGAAGCCTTAACTACTGCTACTCCAAGAACATCGTCCACCTATAGAATAGCACCCTATGACCAAGAAAACAAATTGCCAAATAAAACTATTTTAAGAAGTATTACATCGTATAAAACTTTAGGCCTATTAACCATCTGTTGGAATATGTCTAGGATTTGTATTATATATATATATTTTTTTAAAGAATAAACATAGTCCCCCAAGGTCCGGGGCTTAGTTTTAATTGTGGGAGCTACTATAATATGTGATCCATATCTGTTAGGTTGTAATTAAGAATAAACTATAAATCAGAATAATTAACTAATCGGTTAAAGGGGAACTGTGTAACTTTTCCGGTTGCCATCTGCTTATCTCCATGGAGAAGCTATTGATTTGACTGGACTGTGCCTCATCTTTCTTGCATGTATTCAGTTTGAGCAGTGATTGTCAAACTTTTTAAGTCCTGAGAACATTTTTTACCTCCCGAATACCACCAAGTCTACAACAGGACTATACCAGGACTGTGTCAGGACCACATCCTTGCTACAGAAGTTCTAGACAAGGACTTACCAGAAGTTTAAGAACCACCGAGTAATTTTATTGCTTGAATAAACCCTTGGAGATACAGTATGTTTAATGTCCTACTGCGGAACATTCCGGGCAAAGCAATAAACTCTTAATGTAGACCAGGCAGCAGGTGGTGTACCCTCCATCAGAAAAGTTAAGTATAAATGTAAAACCCCATTGTGGCTAACTCCCTGTTAGTGCAGGTCTATAAGGGGCAGACAAGTGCAAAGCGTCAGACTTTGACCTTCTCTGTTTGCATCCAGGAACCCTCTCGCTAAACTTAACCGTGTGAGTTCGCCCCATACAGGAATAGAGGCGCAGAGAGGCGGTGGAGCCAGGGAGAGCTGGTGTGGTGCTGGTCAGAGCAGGGAGACAGCGCAGTGGTGATGACAGCAGTGGTGACGGGGACACTCAGTCACTCACCTCCTGTGGTTTTACTGTGGGAAAACAACCCTATAACCCTGTAATACTATCATAAAGAGGCAGTGCTATGATATCGTTACAGGCATTTTGTACATTTTATAATTCCATAACTCTCTTTGCTGGTTTTAAGTTCAAATAAACAATCATAAATTCAGAATCAGATTTACTGTAACATAAGAAGATATTCAAAAACAGCTTCATAATAGAAACAGGTCCATTAACTTCCTGTTCAAGACTGCCTTTGCATAGTGACATTTCAACGTAACAAGCAGCAGATTGTCATTTACATGTTTTTATTTTCAAAATGTGATGATTCCTACATGGGGGGTAGGTAAAAACAGGACTTTTGTCAACATTGGAGCCTCAAATGATGGACGGTACAGGATTACTAAAGATTCATGCAGCAATCAAAATACAACTTTGAGTAAACTATGAGGAAAGATGAGGAAACATTGTTGTAAAAGCTCATTAAAGTTGAGTTTGCAGGTGCACTATGTGACGTTCCTGGTGCAGGGTCTGTTTATCTCCATGGAGATGTTATTACTTGGCCTGGAATTTTCCACAGTGACATTAAACTCATTTCTCTTGCAATTATTCAATTCCGCATGTTTTTTTTTTTTTGCTCAAAATACATGCCATCCTACAGTGAATGTGTGGTGAAGATGTGTTTCCTCCATTATGAGCCACATATGGTAGACTTCCTCAATAACTAGAAGATTAACAGTTCAATACCCCCGTCTTTCTCCAGGGACGTGTGCATTTTTCCCACCTGTGTCTGTCTCGAGTTTATTAGCTTAGAATGTACTGACTTTGCAGACTGTTTTCATACTTTCCATTAAACAATACACCTGTTTAAATCTCCTCAACAATCCCAGATACCAAAAAAGGCTCTTGGAAAACACAGATCAAGTTGGTTGTCCTGCACCTCTGCTCACTTTTTCCTGCCGTGTGATCCCAAAAGCATGTGATGGCAGCAGCCCTGGCGACAGTGGCTGTTCCCAGTCTCACCACACCTCCCACTGTTTTCACCATCAGTCCGGGAGCTCGCCGTTAATAACAGTTTCCTGGCTAAGTGCACTGTCAACTCACTCTACACTCTCTTTGTCTCTCTCTCTCACACACACATAGCCCATAAACACGCCCTGTCCCTCTGCTGTTCTCTTCCAATTGCACGCCGTCCGTATTTGATCCTCCGAGCCTATTTCATGCTTGTTGCTGTGAAACTGAGAGTGTCTGGTGCTGACGGAGAGGGGACCAGGCCAAGGATATCGTCTGTGCTTTTGCCTGTAATTGGGCTGCATTGTCCCCGTCTGTCTCGCCAGTGATGTCTGCAGGACTTTAAAGCAGCACTGTACCGATCGCAGTGTGTTGTTGTGTTGAGTGTTGTTTTGAAAATGACTGTAGATGAACTCTTAATGGGAGAATTGCGCTTGAGAACTTGGTCCCCATGTGATTGTCATTAACTGAAAGAGGACAACTCAGCGAACTTTCCCAGAACCTGTATTTGTAATGTCAATGGTACTGCAGAGCTCACCAAGAAAGCTAGATGGTTATGGAAGTGAGGGAAAAAGACAAAGAAAACAATTTTGTTAATTTGGAAGATTAAATCTTAATCTCAAACAAATTATGTCGGTGTAATCCGTCATTCGTCCAGGAGTGTTCCATTGTAGAAAAAGATTCAGTTGTAGTCATCTGGACTCTATTTTAGAAAAAACAAAACGTTTCTCATCTGAGAGTCATTCTCAATCAGTGAAACAAGTCTGAGAACTCAGGTTTATATCCTACTCTGAATATGTAGAGTATGATATAAACTTGAGTTCTCAGACTAAGCAAGCTAGTTACACGCAGAGGTTATGAGCATAATACATGGATTGAAAGAGAAGCAGATTCAGTTTGTTCAACTACCATAACTAATAAACGTAATTAAAATCATTTTTAATTTTTAGATTTATAGACTAGCTTCATTAATTTACAGTGAGAACAGTTTAAAAATCTGGACAATAACAGCAGCAAACTGCAGTGGGGAGAGTTCTTAGCACTAAGCTTTTAAGCCAAATACAGTCAGCATAATGTATGAAATAAGCATGAAAGTTTAATCGTATTATACAGTAAGAGTCTCACAGTGAGAGAAGGAGCCGTGTGGACACTGAGAGTAAGTGAGAGTCCAGGGGAGCTGAGGTCACAGCTGCTCAGCTGTCTGTCTGGGCTATTTTCAACAGTAGCACACATCAGCACTTCTGCTGTGCCACTGCCTCCGCCAAGTCAATACCTCATGTCCTCACTATCACAAACTGTGTACACAACATGACCAAAGAACTGTCGAAAGGGACCTTCACCCAGCCACATCCCTCTGCATGTTTTTCAGGACCATTTTTGCAAAGAAGGAGTCACTTGAACGTTTTTGTGATGAAATAAATGAATATATTTGTGCTTTATCAAAAAGAACCGGACCGGCACCTCTGAGACCCGCGCAATGTGCAGCCGGAGTATAGATGCAAAATCCTCATGTACTCCTGTTTAGTGAGTAGTGATTGGCTCTGACTTACTGAATAGCAAGTGGAGCAGTGACATCACAGCTGGTGATAAAAGCTGTTACCGGGCCATCAACTTAAAGTCATGGTCCAATCATTTAATGGACAGAGACATAACACTTGTAATAGAGGTCAAATCTATGCTATGTTTCAGTTCAGCTTGTCTTAACTCGTTGGTTAGTGAGAGACACATCTCACACTGGAATAGGACGTAAAAGAGGTTATAGATACTGAAAAAACTAAAGACGGAGTGAGACAGTGCTCTCCTGATCCTGTGTTTGCCTTCTTGGGTCCAGCCTTCGCTTTGTTCCCATGGTCTAGGTTATCGCAGGATGTCTTTGTCAGTTTTCACACTGCTCACGAATTAGCATCAGGCTCACTCCGATTATCAAGGTAAGTAATCAATTACAATTTAAGCCATTTTGACATATCCGACAATCATGAGTGTTTCTGGTGGGGATTTTCAGATTTTCAGATTTGTCCTTCCTTATTACCGTAACAGGGGCAGATGAGGCCAGTAATACATGCCCAAAAAACACCACAGAAGAAGATAATTTTCTATCGACATTTTCTACCAAAAGCACAGTGTACTTTTTATATTGCATTTTAGTTGTTTTGTTGTTAGTGATTGAACATACAGAAGCTTGTTGGACAGATTAGTCAAAAGCAGCCATTAATAAAGTAAATTATACATTGCAAGACCTCTAAACCCAATAAGTTTTGAGGATTTTAGCTGAAACACATTGCCAGTGCATCATAGCTGATTATAATGTCTAATATAATGTTAAAGGTTACCGGTAATATTCAACTGTATCATATTTAACTCGATTTCCATGGAGACAAGCAGGTGAGAGAGGTAGGTAAGAATGTTTTTGTTGTCACACCTGGATTTTATATTTTTTTAGTATATATACGGTTAATGCCATACTGAGGAACATTCCAAGCAAAGTAATAATGTAGTAGTGGTATATACACATTAGTCAAGATGAAAGTCTAGCTATTCGTTTTGTAATGGAGAAGAAAACATTTGATTTAGAACTTTTAATAGTCATTTCTGTGTGAATGGCATTGATCAAAGCCTGCCCCTGTCTTCTGCTGGACTCTCCATCACGCTGCTGTTTGGCATGCACTAGGCGGCCCTCTTGCTCATGTCGCAGAGACGGATGAGCTCCTGTGAATGTTCCATGGCTCCCCTGAGTACCATTCCACCTTTCCAACTCTGTCAGTGGCTTCCCCTGTTCCATCTATATCGCTCCGGGCCGGCGGACACACATGAGCACCTGCACAATCACTGCGTCACAACCCCATTTGAATTCCCAACGTCACTAAGCATTAATGAGTATGGAAATGAGTTTGACCATATAGCGTTTGGGGCGGTGCAGTCAAGTGGATGGATATGCTGGTCATCATTGATTGGCTCTGATCTTGTATGCACAGACCTGTTGGTCTTGCTAATAAGGCTAAAGGGAAATCCATCTATGACGGGACAGAAAGCGACATACACCAAGACGGCTTGTACACATACCACAGAGGATTAGGATTATAGTGCTGTTTCTCCAAACAACTGAATCTGTGGGGTCAACAAAAATATGTCAAGGTTTTTATTAAGAGTCACACAGTTCAGTATGTACATTATGATTTTGACCATTGCACATTTCATAACTCCAAAACGTTGTGTAATCTCTAAAACAAACTTAAAACATGCATAACATTTTTAACAATATTTTACCATGATGAATAAACCAGTAGAGGGCAACAAAGTGCTGTTCTGTTGTAATTTATTTACCATAAATGATGGGGAAAAAGCAGATTACTTCCTCAAACTTCTTACTATGCTATATAGTAAATTGCAAGGAACCAGTAGAAACATGGCTGTGCTGCTAATTGTACTGCATATTACAATACCCACTTTATCTTATCCAAAACAGACCTTTTTTTTTATATGGGTTTTGGTGGCCTGCTCTAAATCACACTCACTATAGCAGGGACTGTACCCATCTGGCTATGGCTCCGTTTCATTCCCGCCTCAACCTCGGCCAATTACTCCATTCATTTGGGTGCCTGCTGTTCTTATCCAAATATTTCACCTTCTCTATTTGTCACATGCCGTGGTACAAGATAAATGAAGCGCTCTCTATGCCTCTCGCCTTGAAAACTCAGAAAGTCAGGTGGTACACATGACCTCCTCATGCAAAAAATAAAATAAAAAAATAAAAACCTCCATGCCTAAAAAAAATTGTCACCAAAATGGGATTTCTGTGGTGTGTGATCAGCAGTAAAACAAGAATAATATTCCAGGTCAAGAAATGAACCCGGACCTTCTCGATTTGAGACAAGGGTCTTGACCAGTGCGCCACAATTTCAAAAAAGTGAAACAAGACAAATGAAAGAGTTAATGAAATCCTTTTTCAAGATGGATGGAATGCGCTATTGCTTTTGGTTTGTAGGTTGGTCATTTAGCTTGACCTGACCTTGACACTGACCTCCTAGTCCAAACACAAAATGTATATCCTGGTACGACCACATGTTTTCTCTGCACTAACCATAGCTTTATTTATTTTCATGTGGTTTTGTGTGCGATCATGATGTGTGCCACTTCATTCAGGTTGGCAGTTGTTTTCTTCCAGGCTGGTTCTGGAAACAGTGGGAGGCCACATCTATGCGGTTCTCAGCCCCCTATGATGACTCCTTCATTATTTTCCCACTGCCACTTTAGAATATCCACACATTCCGGGGGCATTCCTGAGCCCTCCCCTGTACAGAAGCACTTTATCGCATTACTCCTACTCACATTTGTCCAATTTGTTTTTAATGAGCAGGACGCTGGAATGTATTGGGTCGTGATCGCTGTACGGCAAACACAGTTGTGACAGAAGGAAAGTAAGATGGTGGTTTTGAAGGTCTCACTTGAAGGTCTCGCTTTATTACACTACATTTGACACAATATACCTGCAATGTAACGCACTGTGAAACAACCTGTGATATCATGTCATTACATATAGGGTTTGGGGGTTATTTACACATTTGCGTTACATTTGGATAATATATTATGCTGTTACAAAGTGAGTGACCTTTGGGTTACATGTTACACAGTGTGTTATATTTTGGTTACATGGTATTACATGTTATTAAACAGCGCGTTACTTTTGAGTTTCATGGTTTAATATTTTGTTACACAGTGTCCGATATTGTGTTATGTTAGTAGATGCATGTTAGTATGACACCTTTGGGTTGCACAATATTACATGTTAAAAGATACATGTATCAAGTGTGGAGAGAGTGTTACTGTTTTGTCTGATCTGTTCCAAACCCTGTGTTGCTAATATGGAATTGCAGTTTAGATGAATGGCAGTCCCAGTGCTCCCTTCATATGCTGTTGTAAAGCTGACTGTAAAACAAATCTATCTTGTAAAGCTGTCGCCACACAAACGTTCTGTCTGTCGTTATGTTTCAAATGAAGCTGTAATACCCTGAATATGTTTCTTGCGGCTAACAGCGTAAAAAAATGCTGAGGTAGATATTTTATGGGGAAAGTCGCAGCACTTCAAATGTGCTTATAATACAGTTATGGTGTGTGATTAAAGAGTGCTCCTAGTCATACAACAAGGCTGTGATTTTTCTGTCAGCTAATGTAACTAAATACTTGGAAGTTTGATAGACTTTTAAAAACTGCACTCTTTAACGCTAAAAGCACTAGCTTTGGTCACAAACACTGACGTAACCATATCACACATGAGCAAACAGACACACAGAGGAGCTCTCCACAGGGGGCGTGCTCCTCCACCGCCGCTCCCGTTAACAAAAATAACCACTGACTTCCAGCACTTGGACCACATTGGCCAGTGGCTGTACAGTATATTTGTGTAATTATATCCTTCCTCTCACTCCCATATCCCAAACTCTCCTTCCCAGAATCTCCATTGGTTTTGCCTGCATTGTACAAACCGGTGCTATACTGTCAGTCTCATGCCATCCATCAGAATTTGCAATCCCTTATCTGGTCTCAAAAGCCCCAGTCCTTCCTTCTTGGTCCCCTCTTGCAATTTCTTCAGCACAATGCTATCTGTCTACCCTTTGCGCTTGGCATCAAAATGTCTCCTTCTTGTGTCATTGGCTGTCTGGGGCGACAGGGGAGGGCTCCGAACGTGCCGAGATATGCAGATGGATGTGTTTGCTCAAACCGACACTGTGTGATCAAGGAAAGATGCAGCGCTGCAAAATGCCAAAGGGACAGGAATAAATTAGAGCTCCCAGTTAGAGCTTGAGTTTTTTGCAGAAGCAGAAATGTGTAGTTGCTGTTTATAGATGGAGGCAGAAATATATAATATCAATTTGACAAGAAATCCAAGAGGATTTTGGAGTGTAGCTGTTCAAGTTGTCCTCACTGCCAGTGCCACAACAATTTAACTCCATTTGTTTTAACTCTTTCAGATCATTCTGGCTTGGATTTGCCTGGAACTGAAACTTGACACAAGCTCCTAGTCCTGGTTTGCAAAATGCAAGCGAAATAAGAAGTTTGTAAATTAATTGGTTCACAAGTTCAAGCCGTGGTCCACAAGTGTACTTCTGAGCCGTCACAGAACATGCTCAATGTAGACACAAGAACGCAGGTTCAAGGACAAGTTATATTTATTAATTTCCAAGTCCAAGGTAAAAGTAGAGTAGAGTATTTTACGAAGATGAAGTATAAGTTGGTTCACAAGCCTAAAACTAAAAAGTACTTCTAATTAACTATATCAATGCAAGCTTTTCACAAATCCAAGTAATGTAGTTTAAATAGTTCAATTCCACATCCTAAATAAATCTAAGCTGGCATGTCATTGGTTAACAATAGATATTGAGCTGAGGTGCGATTTTAAAGTGCTTATTTGAGTCCTGAGCATTAACATTTAAAGAGATGTGTCCATCTGCCTTCAAAACAATCTCTCAAATTTATATCAATTCATTAGGTCAAAGTGTCCAAAATTAGCCCAATGCCCTCCCTCTCTCTATCGCTCAAGTGCATTCTGAGCTAACAGCCGTCTTAAAAGCCTTAGAGTCTGCCAAATTGATGCAATCACTGTATCCAGGATGAGACTGGTTTCAGCACGAGGACACGATGATCTCTCGGCTCAGACTGATTGCATCTGTTGAAAAAGCACATTACTATTTACATAGAAACCCCTTTGAGGCCAGGCAGCCGGCACGCTAAACTAACCAAACCAACCTGCCACACTGACGCTGCATTTCAGAATGTGTAAGGAGAAACTGTTCTCATGTGACTCATATCAGATCTGGACGCACAAAGCTTTCTCAGTCATCTTGCCATTCAGTTTTGGACACTGTTCATGGGATTACTGCAATAGCTGCTGTTACGAGAATCTGACTCTAGATCATGAAATCATTCTGTCACATCTGTTTACATTGTTGCAAATATCCTCGTCTGGAATTTAGTATTGACTATAAACAAATGAAATGAAACAAGCCACGCACTCTGACTGGACAAGCCAACTTTATGACCTTAGAGTGGATTTGTCACATATACTTTACACTACATTGTCTACTGTAATAGTGAACTAGATGCTACACTTAATGCTACTACTATTACTACTACAACTCATTACCATTATTCCCCAGTTTCAAGAGGGCCTATTTTTTCCTAAAAGGTCTCACTAAAATGGCTTCAAGTTCAAATTGACGCTGTTTCTGAACCCTTTGGAGTATAAAACAAATGGCTGGACGCTTTGTGAAGCTGAGACTCTGTAGTTTTGGCCTCTGATGTCTGATTTACTCTAATTATATGTAATAAAAAGCTCTGCACACAAAGGAAAATCAGATTTGTAAATAATGCCTAGATTTACTTTGGTAAATATAAGTAGGAGTAAAGCCGGAGGGATGGTCTGATTGATATAATTTGAGCATTTGTTGGGTTTTGATAATTCCTCTTTCAAAGCTGAAGCTAGATTTATTTATTTTTTAAGATGGAAAGAACGAAAGATTTAAAGGCGGTGATATATACAAAGGCCTTTTACTTGTTCTTTTGTGTGTGTGGATTTGGAGTACAATCTTATCATGAGTCTTCCCCGATTGTCTGATTTGACTGGAAATAAGTGGGTTAAAGCTTTCTATTTATGTTTTTAAATGCCCAGCAGCCTTTTAGTTCCCAGAACGAATGACCTTTCAATATTAATCTGAAAGTCTTAAAAATAATCTTTCACATTTCTTCACATGAGACATAAGAGGTTGATTTATTTATAGAGAGGACTTACCTGTCATGACAACACACAACTAATACTTAAAGTTCATATGCTAGGTTATTGTGATTTTCTAATTATTACTTTGTTTGGTGGAATAGTACACGTAGTAAATATTTATCAAAGTTTTACATTGATTTAGCCCATGTTTATGATATGATTGCAAAAGTAACAGGTTGGGAACCAACTAGGAATACGATTGAAAATATCACCAAAATTGACAAAAAGGGCAACAATTTTAGCAAAGTCTTAAGTATAATCATGTTCACTTTGTTTTAGTGAAATGTGTGGTCTAACCTGTCACATGTACTTTTTGATTTACACACTTAAAGCCGTGTTCTGAAAATAACGCGTTAGAATGACATATGAACCGGAAACCTCTTCATTCCCTGAAAAAGGCGACCGCATAATGAGAGCATGTGTTTTCTGACAGTTGCTGACTTGTACAGTCTCTCACCCTCTGCTCCCATACTCCAGCCCTGGTCTCCCTCATTTCCCTCCGCATCCTGCTCCTCATTAGAAAAACTCTTTCATGGTCAGGGCCAATAAAACTTCAATGGGAGGCAACCTGAAGCAAACATGGCTGTTCTGTAGCTTTAGCTCACGTTAATTACACCAGCCGCGAGTGCCAGACGGAGCAGGGGCCACTGACCTATGGCTACGCGCGGGACACAGTCAGACATATAAACCTGCCTTCGCATACGCGCCTGTCCTGAGCACTGTCTCTCACGTGCACGGGACAGGGGTATGCACGTCATTACCAATAAAACACGCTCGCTTCATAGCTTCGACACAACGCTATCTGATTCCACCCTGCTTATTTACCTCTGGCTTGTTTTCCACTTGCTTATTGTGAAAGAAAATCGGATGTTAGGAGTGTTTTTTGGGGGGGGTTTAATTGCTGCTGTGAGTGCTCTTGGTGCGGAAGTGAGACAAGGGCATTCTAAGATATTATTCTGTTGGGAACAATCTGAAAATAATGTCTGAATGGTGCAGCTTCTATACAAATTTGGAGCGGTTTTGTCGGAAAGGGCATCTGGAATAAAACCGTCAGTGATCATCGTGGCACACTGTTTTACAATGAACAATAATAACACCTTTGATTTACAGCATTTTGCACATTTCAAGACAGACAGCCAACCCGTGACAGCCTCTCTGACCGTCACCCAACCTTATACTTAGATGAAAGGCACTACAATTTGCACTGGTTGGAGCAGGGATTGAATTGGCAACCCTCTGGTTATAAGACACCTCCTGAGCCACTGTTGCACAATAAAGACTTCAAGTATAACAGGTCTCCAATGTACAAAAATGTATTTAACACTGACAATTTAGACTTGATCATTTCAAACAAAACAAATAAGGAGGGTTTATGTGTCACTTGCTGATGTGTGAAAAATGGTCCTCCTTGTCGAAACTCCTGCAGTCATGCGGAACAAAACTAATTAAAGAGTTGCATTTTTTTTGATTTATTCAAAACAATGTTTGGATTCACAAATAGAATAATTGGGAATTGGAAATGTTGCACCGCTGTGGATGTGGCTTAGCTCTTTCTTCATGTCTGAGTTACTTTGTTGGTGGGTTTTACAAGGTGGTGGGTTATTTTAAGCCTGTTTATGCCGAACAAGTGTCGCAGTAGTGTATGTGTTTGTGTACGTGTGTGTGTGTGTGTTTGTGTGTGGGGTTCACGCTTTGTGATGTCTTAATCAAAAGTGGTGCGACACAAAATATGATTTGCCATTTTTTATTGTCACACTGAGTTTGATTTCTGTTTGTCAAGTAGGCAAAATGTACAAAAAGAAATGTATTATAACTTTTGAATTCATGTAATAATTACAACAAAATATATTTGTAAATCTGGTTGGCAATCCTTTTTCACAACTCCTGCACCCGGAGGAAAGGCACATCTACAGTTTTGGAATCCTCTGAACTGGATGACCTGCTCCTCTCTCTTACAGCATTAGTTCTGGACATATTGCTGCCACTGGCCGTGACAAGGAGCTTGACTGTCGGAATCGGATGCTGGGAACTGGAAAATACTGATCCTATTAGAAGTAATGAGGAAACTGAGACATTTCAGGAATGTTTTACAAAGAGATTTAAACCAGTGAACTGTACAGGTTTAGGGCAAAGTCCTTGTGTTTAGAGAAAAACTGCTTTATTTGCTGATGTATAATACAGAGCTGATCTCCTACAACAAAAATAAATTTGGCTTGAGGAAGGTATTGGGCTGTTTCACAGCAATAAATATCAAAGCACCTTGGATCCTTTCAACAGCCTTTTTAAGTCAAATAATGGTTTACTTTTCCCCCTGCTAATAATGATTCACTTGCTCAATTTGAGTTAAAAGTACATTTTGATTTCGTTTTTTGTTCTGTTTTAGGCTACTGAAAATGTTTGAAGTGCTGATCGATGGCTCCAGCCAGACTCTGAGCCGTAGAAAAAAAATTAAAAATAAATAAAAATAGAGCAAATATAAGAATAACAAGAAAAGCCCATGGTGTAGAAAGACTATGAGAGAAATATTTCAATATCACATAGAAGTAATAGTTAGACTTGGTCTCTTCAACATGTTTCACATGCACATGCAGGTGAAGTGTCTTGCCTAATCACACAACAACAGTCTTAATCCCAAAGAAAAAATGCATTCACTCCTCAAATATCAGATATATCCCAAGAACAGCGGAATTTAATATGTTTAAATGGCTTCTTTGTAGCGAATTATGCAACAAATGTGAATAGCACACAGATCAAATGAACGCTTCAAACAACTGAAACATGGCTTGTAAGTGTCTTTCCATATGTTTGGTTATACACACAACAGATCAAATATATCTGATGGGAAGGACTCTAATAGTTTTAGGTGAATTTGAGTTATAAGTTTGTTTAAAGGCATGGGAAAGTTGTTCCATAGATACAGTATGATACTGCTCCACATCAACAGACATGCCCTGTTAGTTTGCAAAAAACAATTCACTCTTATAACTTTTTATACATTTGTTTCTAACTGGGACTAAAGTATCAAACAACAGATAAAGGACCTTTATTCTCTTATGTTACCTATATTATAGGGCCATTATACATGTTTAATAAAATAGACCTACAGATTTTGACAACTGAGCTGAATCGACTTGTTCCTGTTGTAGGTGCTACCAACACCATGACACTATTTTTATATAATTCTTTGTCAGTCCTTTCCAAGTCTTAGTCCTTGGCCAAACAGTGTGTGCAGTCGTATAATAGAGGCATTCACCATCTGACAGCTAAACTCGGAAGGACAGGCACGCAGGGACTTGTGGAACGTCCATAATTGCACCCCGAAGAGTGAAGCTGGCTGCGCTCCTGCTGCTGCTGGAGATCGTGGTCACCTGTGGACTTCAGGGGGCGTGGCATGAGGCTACGGGACACGCCCACAGCGCATAAGCGACACCTGGCTCGGGGGGGATACGCACATATTTAGAGAAGTAGACCGTTTCACAAGCATGCGCCAAGAGATCTTCTGAAGAAGGGAGAAGACCAGCTTTTTTACGCACGCACTCCCTCCGTCCGCGCGTCTCTCTCCCGCCTCCTCCTCCTCCTGCCCGCCTTGTCAGTCCGTCCTGTGGCAGCTCTGGCATTGCATCGCTCCGAACGGGACACAGTAGCAGCAGTAATAGCAGCACCAGCAGCGGCAGCGGCAGCGTGAGTCCGCATGTCACGGAGCCGGTTGGTACAGGCGCGCTTGGGCACTCCAACAGCAGACCGCGGCAGCAGCAGTTGTTCCACGTGCCTCTAGGGTTGCTGCAGTTATAAAACGACAATTTTGGCTGTGTGGTTTTGCCCTTTCTGTCGTAAGTGAAGGCGGACAGAGAGATTTATAATACAGGAGCTCATTGGACTGAGAATATCCGCGCAGGGCTCACTGTAAGAAGAGAGGGAGGAAAGTGGAAAGAAGGGTTTTCGTGCCACTGTGCCCCATGACAAGCGGCTGTTGAGCTGGAACTGTTCGTACTTGCACTTGTCTCGCTTAAACAAACAGACTTGTGATGGATTCCTACATCGTGGCATTGTTTTTGGCACTGGCCTCTCTAACGACAGCGGTCCTCGGGGAGAAAGGCACCAGCAAAGCGCGGAGTTGTTCGGATATCAGGCAGTTTTACAACGGGAAAGGCTTCATGTTGGAGGGAGTGCCACAGTCTGAAATATCAGGTAAACCTCTTTTTATTTGCGTGTTTATTTAATTGTATTAATTGCAAATTGAGTCGTGCGCTTCCTTTTTTAACGATGTGCCAAAACCCAAACGCGTGCCTCCCGTGAGAGTCTATTTCAGAGCGGAATCGCACCTGCAGCGGCACTATTTACTTGATACTCTTGTATTGACACATTTATATGAAATTGCGTCTTGCTTCAGTTCTCAAACTTTTTTGTACTTCTGTGTAAACGGGCATTAAAGCTGTAGCCTGGATAGTGATTTTTGTTTTGTTTTTTGCCCCACATCAAATAGGGCTCCAACATTGACATGTGTCAGTGGTTCCCAAACTGTGGTGGAGGTTCTGCTGCAGGTACAAGCATCTTTGCCTTTTGTCCTGGTTTTCTTTATCTGTGATTGATTGCCCACTTCTCCTATGCCTGGTCTGGTGCTTGGTGCATTAGTTTTCACAGTTATAGGCAATGTTTTGTCCTATTCTTTTCATTGGTGTGGTTAAACAGACACATATTTAGGCCATGATTGGGGCATAGGGCAGGTCTGTGTGATTACATAAAATGTGGCTATAGGCTATACTTTAGTGTTGATTGGCCTATGCACTTGTCTAGTGCATTTGTCTGCTGAAGACTTGTTGGTCACTTGACTGCTGCAAGCGCACACACACATGATGTATGCGGTGTGTCACTGATGGTCTGATGTCAGAGTCACAAGCCCCTGCTCTGGAGCTCACTTGATTACATGTGTGCCTTCATAGGAATTCAGCTCAGCAGTCTACACTGACCAATAGCGCCTCACCTACAGTATACAGTGCACAAGCACGGACAAGGCAGGAGACTGCTATACCTAGAATTTGTGCAAACATTCTCATAAAAGCATGTGTTATACAATTCATAAAATACTGCTTATTTCAACACACTGTGAAATTCAGATGGAAATCAAAACATCTTTATTTTAATACATTTTCCAAATGACTACCTTTTTGAAACTTTTTCTACAACACTGTGCAGACTGTCATGCCACATGGTGCTCATTTGTGTATTACAAAAAATGGCATTACACACGGAGATACGTAATGGTGTTATCTTTCATCTTGATGTGCAATGAGGAAGGAAGACCCTTTTTACTGTAAGTCTTACTCCTATAGGGGGCACTGGAACCTTTTATAGCTCCAAATGTTTCTGTCATTGTTCTGTTTAATGTGGCGTGACAGTATTGGGCATGAGAATTTTGGTAAAAGTTACCCATGTTACTTTCACAGAAGTTTATTGCAGTCAAGAGACCTTTTTTTTGAAGAAGAAGAAGTGAAGTGATCCAAACTTTCCTCAACAGTGGTGCCACGTGGTTAGTCCTGGCCAAGGTGTCAGGACTGCTCCCTCAGACTTTCTTTAACATTCACCTGCAGGCAAGGAATGACCTGAAGCACAAACCGCTGTGTTCTGGTACAAATGGCATTGAAACGCCATGCACCCAGCGTGTCCCCCGTCTCCAAAGCCTCATAATTACTGGTACTTAAAGGGAACATTAAGAGACACTGTAAAAAATCTCCCGCAGGTCCATCTGAGTGATTATGCTGATAGGAGATGAGACTTGGGGCGGGGCGATAATGTGATGAAACTGTTAGTGCATGTCATTGCGCCGTAGATCATAAAGTAGTCAGCGCCAAAGTCGTAACTGGACACTTCTAATTGAATTGATTGACCGCACGGAATAAATCATCCTGCTGAATTAATGCCAGACCGGGACCTCTTTGAAATCCCCTTTTCAGTCAAACGCCAGTAATCCATAATGCTTTAAAGAGCAAATCTGTCTTGTCAAGACACCGGCCCGTTCCTCTTGTTTCAATCAATGACGCAGAGCTTACTTAAGCCCGGGTCAATGCATCCTTTGTGAGAGAAAATACTCGTGTGAAACAACCACTAGAGTTGTGCAAAGATGAGTGTAGCAGAGACAGGAGCGGGTTTGTTTGCACTCCAATATTTCCCCTGCCTACTCATCTCTGTGCTTTGGAGCATAAACAATGTGGCATAAGAAAACACTCCCCTCGCAGGAATATGAAGGCTTTAATTTACACCTTGAGTTATGAGCCACCCGAATGTTGTGAATGGCATTTGGACAAGGACGTTTCCTGTCATGGTGGAGGCGTGATCAGCCTAATACATGGACAGGCCTAACTGAAGGTCACCCTCCCAATTGTGTGTCTGTGTTTTTTGTGTGTGTGTGTGTGTACCACAGCGCCGCAGCCCCCTACACTATAAACTTATATTAATATGTTTGAGTTACACATCCTCATTACATGCACTTTGTATTTATGAGACAGTTTGCTGGCACAGGTCTCCAAGATACACCACACACACACACACCTCTGAGATCATATCAATCCATTATCAAAACCTACCCTTCACTACAGATATATATATATAAAGCAATGTGGTGACTCCAGTTCAAATTGTTTTCCTTCAAGCCGTGAAGGAGCTGGACTGTTATCTCATCTTATTACTAAACAATGTCACATGACGGAGTCTGTTTACGGCATACTCTTAGCACACACAGATCTGCAATATTGGGCTTGTGATTTTCAATAGTCCTCCCACCGCCAGTAAGATGTTTTTGAGATTTGCTAAATTAGAACATTGAGTATATCGTCAAAAGAATTGTATTTTGTGGTTGATTATTGCGGTATATTCGCATTTCGTAAGATCACCTCAACTAAAACACTTTGGCACATTTCTGATGGATTACCAGAACATACAGGTAATCTAAATATACTTTTTGTCAATATGACCCACCTGAGATCCAGCAACAGTTAGTTCACATTTGTGCAGTATTGGTGTTCATTTAGAAGTGTGTGTGTTTGTGTGTGGCGTGTTTTGAGCCAGGTCAGGGATTACAGTGTTTTATAATGGAAATTATATGACGTGCCACTGTAGTCAAATTTGAGATGTTCGGCGACAACACTGTAACGCTATAGTTCTTGGTATTATCTTGAGCAATTGAGTTGATTAAAACACTAATCATTTTTTGTGGAATACAATTAAATCCTAGCTATTAAAAACTTTCTCTGAATGTACCTTTTCAGGTACTGAGAGTCGTCTTTTTAAGCCATGTGTCTGGGACAGTACAATATTCAATTCAATTTATTTTTGTAACGCCCAAAATCACAACAGTAGTTGCCTCGAGGACTACAGTGGAAAACAAAATAAACAATGTTCATAGGGTCTTGAAATGTCCCAGCGTTCCTGTGTCCTTAGACAAATGTCCCAAGCTCCCCTGCCCTGTCCTTAAACCCTCCTTCTCGGCCAGGAAAAACTACCAAACCTCTTTGGGAAAAAGTAGAAACCTGTAGGAGTTCCACAGTGAAGGAGAGATCCGACTCCCTCGGACGGACAGGCATCAATAACTTCTTGTACTAGAGGAGACATGACAAGTGGGGCATGGCAAACAAGAAAACCGGCTAGTAGTCATCATATAGCTTAACTCTGTGTTAGTCTTTCTGTCAATATTAATCAAAAATCTATATTTTTTGATACTCGGTCTCCTGGTTTACTCCCCCTGTCTGCCCCATCCCGTTACATCACTGATGACATCCTTTCTAAGGGCAACAGACCGACAGGATCTTACTGTTGGATCTGTAGGTATAAGGCATGGGGATGCAGCAGGTTATATTGTTCACTGGTAGAAAAAGAGCAGCAATTACCATTATTTTTCAGATGAGAATTGAATGTTATCTGTATGAATTTGTGCAATCTACTGAGATCCTGGTAATGTTGAGCCCAGTGCCGGCGTTCCTCTTCTCTGTTGTTGTTGATTGCCGGTTGCTACAGGCTCTCTGCTGTGAAGTGTCATCCCTAACCAATGTTTGGCTAATGATACAGTGGGAATTGTGCTCTCCAGGCAGGAACCGCGGCTGTTGTCGACTAAAAAGCGGCTTGTGGCTGGAAATCTGGGCTGTCGGACTACGCTGGCTGCCTCTGAAATGTGTGTGAAGATGCTGCTTCAGACTTCAGATTTTCTGTATGCATCTTTTGAAGCTCAACAGTCTAGTGAAAGTCTGTGGGCAGTGATGTACTTTATATGACTAGTAATGATGGTTATAGTCCATCCACATCTGCTGCAGTTTTACATTGCTTTGCTTTTAAGCGGCCGCTGACAGGATTTCAGCTAAGTGGGCTTTCTTCAAGGATTTGTGAGCCGGAAACGGCAACCAGAAGTACACATTTAGATATTTACGGTATGTGTTTAGCTTAAAATGTTTGGCAAATGTAACCAAGTGTCTCAAGTAATTGCCACCTTGAAACCATTGAAACCTTTATTCTTCCTCAATGGACAGTAGTTGTCCATTCACGAAAGGCAGTTGTGTTGGAGCTCTGTTTGAGTGAAAAGCATTTCATTTTCTCTCCTACTCCAGGATGCTCTAACAAGGGCTGCAAGTAACAATCATTCTGCTAAGCAGTTATTATTTTAATTGATTCGTCGTTTAGGCCGCAAGAGGACAACAAACAAGTTTTGACTCAATTTGACCCAGATGACGCTAAAGTGATTCCTCTTGAGAACATCCTGATGCAGTGCACTTGCAAATGTTCATGTTGCCGGTGTCATTTTGATGGTACCCTCTTCTCTCAGTACATGGTATGTTTTGGAATCTGTGTATAGTTCAGAAAATGATTATACAATTAGTAAATTACTTTATTTTATCAATTAGTTGTGAATAATCAATTAACTTGTTTCAGATTTAGCTCTAACCAGCAGTCAGAGTCATGCCGTAACCCATTTCCCACCTTCTGATCTGGTGATTTGTTTTCTTTTTGCTATAAATGTAAAATTCTCATGAGGGCCGCAATGTAAGCTTAAAGTACACCATGAACTGATAAAAGAAGGAACAGCATCCCTGTTGATTCACACGGCTGCATAGATCACTGCTAGTGCGTGCCCAGTCTCTCTGTCGGCTCATCGGTTGAAGAATCCACCACGGTCGCTAAAACGCTGAAGTCAGTAAGAATCCTCCTGAAGCATTAAGCCATAATGGAGTCCAGAGAGCATGAAACCGACCAGGGTTTGTTTGATGTGCAGCAGCGAGAGAAAGGAAAGTCCAGCGCTATGAGACCAGCCATGCCCTCGTCCGCCTTGGGCAATCCTGTAATAACACAATGCAGGAAGAAACCAAAATAGATCCAAATATCCCGAAAACTTCAGATGTTTTGAAAGCACGTGGTACATTTCCATATTTAATTGCTTTCATATCCAGATCTGGAAGGCATGAAAAATGTGAGAGGTGGCTCATCCAAAGGCATGCATTTGATCTACAGATATCATTTGGATTGTCTCTACAGGGTGCACCTCACTTTGAAGGCTCTGACAGAAGTGGAATGAGACAACTGTATTCAAAATATGCCCCTCATGTGCATCTGCAGACTCGGGGAAAAGATATTATATCTTAGAGTGGAATATGGTTTGATTTTATACATATATCTGTTGTGCCCTTGAGTTTGTGTACATGATGTGTATGAATCTAAGTGGGAATAGTTCCTTGATGTAAAGTGCTTTGAGTGCTGAGTGGAGATATAAAAAGTAGAGCGTGCATTTTTTTTTTTTCTCTTCTTACCGTCTGTTTAGAAACCTGAGCAGCCAATGACAGATAAGCTTGGGCGGTATTTTTCGGCCAAGATGTAGGGTCGATTTTGATAATGATCCCTAAAATATCCGACTTGAAAGTGCAGCAAACTTTCCCACAAAACTATTTCACTGCAAGCCCATAAGAGAGCTGTGTAGTCACATTTTGTGTAGTGCCCTCAAAGTGTTCAAATCAAGCATCTTTTAGTGGGTTGTCAGCTGAACCACCATATTGATATATAAATATGGGCATGATGCATCGGTCTATTGCTAATAAAAAATAAAACTCTGTATAAATGTGACCTTCGCTATTTAAAATTTTACCAAGAATTTTAATGTTAATTTTAATTGTCCAGATGCATACATATTTAGGGGTCTTGAATTATCAAAAGTTAAATTCATCGCAATTTTTACGATTATTCCCGATTGTTGACATTATGACCAATCGGTGACATTCTTAATTTACTTTCATTATAGTGTCCAGTGAGTCTCGATTCCTCTAGTCTGTGGCCTGCTTTATGAAATCAAACCTTCTGACTTAATAAGTTGACGTGATATATACAGCCTGACTTGCGCCTCGTGCACATTGACTCGTGCGGGTCACTTGCAGATTGCCTATTACAACAACTCCGGTCCGCTGTAGTCCGTTTTGGATGACCGGCACGCAGATTCACCTGATTTCGCGTGAGAAAACTTGTCTAATGATCTGGAAGCTGCACTAGACCGCAGACCCGCGAGGCTCCTGGATCCACGCGGCTCCTGGATCCACGACAGCAGTGCTCGGCAGTCAGTGGAACAGGGCGCATTGATTTGAACCACTTTCTCTGGTGAAAAACAAACAAACACACTTTACATTTAGGATAACAAATTTAAAACATGGATTCAATTGTTATGAATTTGTTTTGCTTTTAAGGATTTTTTGTTCTGTAGGCTTTATTAGACACGATAGTATAGCTTGAAATAAGGATGAGACTAGGTAAGGTCATTGCAGCAAATTGTCGAGAGCCAGAATCAAACTCTCAACACTCGCGGTGGCTCACACGGAGCGCACGTGTGCTGTCCACTCAACCAAGGAGTGGCACGCTTCTACAATTTTCTTTTTTCAATAATTTATTAAAAAAAAATATTCTTACTATTTTACTGTGACCTGAATAATCATGAGTATCTATTATCATCCCAACATCCAGGCCAGTGTTTGTCCCGTTCGGCTCAGGGGCTTGCTTGGTGTGGGTCTTTCGGCTCCTTCACGGACCGTTTCACGAGCCTCTGCAACATCTGCGTGATTCTCTGGCTCGCTCGCATTTGTGTCCCAGATGCATGTCCTCTGCGAGACTTCAATAAGAGAAGGTCATTGATAACTTCCATTCCGCGGGCTGTCACTGTGTGTGATGTATGTGTTCGTGTCATGTTTGTAAATCCACGTGTACCTCGTCGCCGCCGGCGGCCGATCATGCGGGAGCCGCCCTCCCCCTGCTGCCCGAGCAGATGGCATGGGTCCAAACCAGGATGCCCACCGCTGAGTTAAGTAAAGGCACGCTGGAGGAGCTGTTCCACAGCTGTGGTCGACTGTTTGCTGGGAAACTCCTTGGCATCCTGTGTACACATTGCTATGGCAACGGCACCATCACAGCCACATATAAACATTAGGTGATCTGACTGAACCAAAAACAAATTACGACTTATTATAGTGACACAATTAAGGGGATTTTAATGCCCTCCTTTGCTCTGACTTGTCCCTGTTTGTTCTTGTTTTGAAAAGCAGATGAGTTGCAAATGGCCTGGCCAAGTACGCCTAATGTCCTACCCAATATTACTAAGCGGACCATATCCCAGCAAATGGAAAGAATTAAATCATCAGAATTGAACTTACATTTTGAGTCACCCAAATATTTAGAAGCAATGACCTGTCGACTGGGACAGTGCATTGCTACTGTTAAATGTATAATCTTTTTGTTATTTAAATTCAGTCCACACTACAGAAAAGCAAATTTAAATGTCACATCTGTCACATTTTACTTTTCTTTATCAGTCAGAAAGTGGTGCATTTACATTGTGAATAAAGTGAAATTAAAGATGTAACTGTTTTTGTTGTGATGTTAATGTGATACTAGGCATTCATAGTATTTGGCTTTGTTTTACTTTGACTTTTTCTCACAGATGCTTATTGAAAGCAGTACGGGTCACACACTTTTGTAGCAAAACAACACAGAAGGAGCTTTTGTGTGGCTGAATGTATTGGTGCACGAGTGAGGGGCTGACGCACAGGTGTTTGTGGACTGTGAATATACTCTTTGTCTGCACTCATTTTCCTGATTTGTAAACATCAGGCTCCCAAATCTGTTCAAAACTAGGCTTTGGATCTGACTTGTGTATACTGTAGCGCTAACGTGGACTGTGCTTTGGTCTATCAGGCAGGACCTCGAGCTATTGCACAGTCCGGTTACTGTACACAACTAACCGGGGGTGTATTCTGTGTATTCTAAAGGCTTTTGCTGGTTCAAACTGCCAAATTGAACCGTGTAAATCAGGAACACGTGACCTGTATAAGATGCCCTAAACCAATGTCTTGCCATCATCATTTGGACCCAGTAAATTTGGCTGAAATTCTTCCACATGTCATTTTACCTGACTTTCATTGACACACAAATATTCCCTTGCTTTTCTTGAATTTCCTTTCAATCCAACATCAGGCATCCTGATAAACTGTTGTCATGAGGTTTTAATGGTGTCTGGTTGTTGTTGTTGTTTTTTAACTTGCGGCTTGGGCTGTGTGGGGGAAAAATAAATAAAAATAAAAACCTAAATGTTGACCGTGGACCACTGTTATAGCATTATTTATGATTATTTTGACCCTCTATGGCCTTGATATTTTTTGCTACTTTTCGCCCTATAATATGGCAATGACTAATAGTTGACTACTTCTAAACAGAATGTGTATAGTACTTTTTGTGATTATGCTGTATTTCCCCACTTACAGTTATTTTTCTCTCAGTTCTCAAGAGGTTTTCAACTGTATTCAAACTGGTGTATTTCCATCGCTTGTGATAGCAGGCTGAATCACATTAAAACATAGAAGTGCCTCTTGAAAGGGCCTGCCATTACAAGTGATTTAGGGATTCCACAAAGAATTCTGAACAACATTACCAAGGCGCTCCAGTGGGAATTCATTTTCTCACACTTGATCCAACACTTTTTCCAACTTCCTCCGTGTTCAGCTTGAAAGAGAAGTTTTATTAGCTTCCTGTGCTTGAGCGACTGTGGCTTTCCATGTTTTGAGTGCAGGGCGATGCGCCTTCAAGACTATCTACTTTCAGCTCCTCTGGCCTGTTTAGTTTAGTGCGTTCTAAGCACATTTCACAGTAATTAGATAGCGAGGCTGGTTTTGTGTGACATGAAGCGTTACTTGTGGTGGAGGAAAGCCCCCGCGAGTCACAGCGGTTTGAGCGTGCCTGGCTATTTACCGAAGGCTGAGTGACCGTCTGGAGATAGAGTGGACCGAATGACCAGCCTTAGAGCTATATAAGAAGCTCCCAGAGTGCTCAAAAATGAACTTAAAATAGAACAGAGCAACTTCAGGTGTTGAAATGTAATATTTAAATTGGACTTTGTCTAACTTTTTGGAGTTTTTAACAATTTCAGGTTGTTCAAAATTGTATTTTAATTTATATCAGTTTGAGTAATCCTGTATCGTCCTGCACTCGAGGCTTTGGTGCTCAAACATGTTCAGTTTTCATTTACCCGCGATCTCCGCCCATTTCTTTGTATCTTTTTGCAGTTTATTTAAAAAAATACTCATCAGTTCTGCCGTTTTTGAAGGAAGTCAATGGACCTTTTTCTGTTTCTTAAGCCATTTTAGATCAATATTGCAGTTTACAAAGAATAGAATGTAAAATTAATGATCTACATGTGTTTATAGTTTTATGCTAAATCGTCATTTTTCTCTTTAGTAAAATGGCCACAATGCAACATTGTCATAGAACTGCCAAGGTTTCAGTTTGATTACAGCACAAACGCTGAATCCTGTACCCTATTTCTTATTTCCTTCCATTTTGTTAGAACTTTTTTCTTTTTAGGATGCCTGTCAGTTTATTTCTGACCATGAAATAAAAATAGATGCACTAACATCAGGTGTGCTATAAATGAGCTGTCAAATCACTATATAAACAACTTGTACATATATTTTATTGGTTATCGTTTCTACTTTTTGCATCCATTATCAATTGTGAATACATTTATGTCAATTTTATGGCCAACTTTGTAGTACAACATTCATTCATTCATTGTCCTTTTTTGCTTTTGCAGTTTACCAGGGTAAAATAAGGATTCCAGTGGAGTTTTACTTGCTGACCTGTTCTTTCCCACCATGTTGTGAATGTGTCTCCATTACCCACGTGTCCGAGAGGGTTATTCCACAGTACAAACACACTTCTCCCTGTTCCCTTCTCCTCTTCCCAGGAGGCGACTGCAAGCGGCGAGCTAATGAACTGGAAATGACAATGACTTATTTTAGCTCAGAGTTTCTCCCTCTGCCAGAACCCGGGGCCACGCAGCGCAGCAATACCGTCTCTCCATTTCTGACGTGCTATCCTCTCCTCTTCCCCCACCCTCCGATCCTCCCCGCAGTGTCGTCTTCTAAATATTTAACATCTTCCAAATGAACTCTGTCAACTTAGGCTTGGCTCCTCGCTCACTGCTTCGTATGTGTGAACGTGTGCATGTGATTACGACTGTGGATTTATGTTTTACCCAGACACTGTTGTACAAATTGCTTTTAATCATTCATGGGCTGTTATTTCGGCAGAAGGTGAGCATAAATAAGCTGATTATATGGGTTTGTTAGAGCATTGTCAATCGCACATGATTATTTAATTCTATTTTACTGGCAGTGACAGTAACGGCCCCATTGAAAAGGCTGGACGGTGCACAACAAAATAAACAAAAGCTTTTATCACCAATGCTCTCTACCTTAACCTTTTTTTTCTGACAACCTTTTAGCCCTCTCCACTGAATCCAAAGTGAATGTATTCCACTGTTTTCGTTCGCGTCCTGGGCCTTTGTTCTATATTTTGTGTTAAGTGCACTGTCTTGGAGCCAGGCTCGGTTCAAACTAAAAGCTTCTTCCATTTTGAATCTTTCATGCTTTAGTTTTAGCCCGGGATAGAGAGTATACTGAAAGGAACTCCAGATTTCAAGTATTATTTCCAGAAAAAAATCTGGAAATAATAGTTACATTTGGATTGTAGTGTTGGCTGTTTTTGCTTGTTTTTAATTATTTGCCTTGCTGCTTCAAAGAAATTCGTTTTTTGAAATGAAAGTGAAAGAAATGGCTGGCTTTAAAATATATATATATTTTTTTAAATGGATAATTGTGAGATGGAGTGATGCGCTCTCTTGCAGGATAAGAAGACACTGCTGGTTTCATTTTTCAATTCCTTGTCATTTTCGAAAGCCTTATAAGGTTTTAAGTATTTGATTTGAAAGTTTTTTTTTTGTATGTTTTCACATTCTGTAACTTGTCCAGCATTATTTGGAGATAAGATTGGAAAAACAAAGTGCTACACTATTACAAAAACTGCATGTTTGTAGAGGTCCACTAATATGTTGCTTAAATGAATGCATTTTTGATTCTATTGCGATACATTTTGCAGCCACAGTTTCCACAGTAAATACATTTCCGTCCCGTATTTGTTTGGTTTGATTAACTCGACCAGTAATTTGCCTCTGAGTAATTCATTTGCATATTCGGTTTCACATCAGATGCCCTTCCCCAGAAGAGCGTACTCCTTGCGCACCTCTCGTCCCGTCGTAAATTGCGCCCCATAAAGTAATGCCTGTGTGTCTGTTTTGGTGTCGGCAGTTGAAGTTTGTCCCTTACCCGAGGCTGGACCCCGCCGCCCCAGGCCTTCACATCAGTCAGTCAAATTGAATCACAAATCCTGTTGGAGGCGGTGAAGGCTCAGAATAGCCGGCTCTGCTTTCTCATCTGATGGCCACTGATGAATGACCAGGCCTCAGGTACAGGCCCAGACACCCAGAGTACACAGGGAGAACGGTCTACTCCTAAACTCATCAAAGCCCAGTAAACTTTGTGTCCCCTTGTGGGTGATACTCAAAGGTAGATCATAACTTGTTGAATTATGGATGAGTTCAGTGGGTCGGAGTTGCATGAGCTGAATCGGTAACTCTTAAATTGCTCTCCACTTAAAGTATATGGAGGTAAATTAGTGTTTGTCGCGTCAGTTCTCTGCTTTTATGATATATTGTGATAATCCATCAGAAGTGTACTAAAATGTGATGTTTATGACTTGATCGATGTTCGCAAAAAATGGGATTGGGCTGTCATCAACCATAAAACTGCAGGGGGGAAAAAAATCTCCAAAATAACTGTTTTCAAACTCCCACTTCTAATGTAATTAAACGTGGATCAAATGTAAAAATGCCACTCAATTAGATGCCCAAAACCCAACAACACTGTAATTTTGTTGACTCAAATTGGCATGTTTTTCAGTGATATAGTTCAAACAGTTACTGCTTCGATTGCGCATTAATATTTTTCAGTTAGGAATGTCACAATATCAATGATTTGTGTTTATGATTATTGTTCAGAAACACAACGCTTAAACAATTATTCACAATTACTGAGACGATGGGAGTGAAAAAAAAAAAAAGAGTGTGACCAATTTTATGAACTCAAACGTTCTTCTAAATGATAAAGTAAAGCTAATCTGACATAAACGGACAGATATGAATGTAGTTTACATTAAGATGTTTTTTTAGACTGGATAGATTAAATTAAAATACTAAATTTTGCCTCTGAAATTGTCAGTCATTACTTTTTTACTTCGATTTACATTGTGACCTGAATAGTTGGTTATCGATCGTTAGTTAAAGGTTCTTGTGGTACTTGTGCAGTTATTCCACTCTCACCGGTCCATCTTTGCATTGGCTGAGTTCCTGTGATGGAGCACATCTGTCACGCTCTTTGCAAAAAGCGTTTTTGTAGCATGTTCTTGTATAAATTGGCTGTGGCTCTGAGGCCGGGCCCAAGTGTTTTGGGATGACGTCTTGTTTGCACTTTGGACACATGTTCGGGCCATCCAAACACTTTTTGAAATGGTGAAAAGTTGAAATAACGTTTTATTGCGCATCTCATGATTTGCCTTTGTGATTTTTGAATTGCTCAACATGTCGTCTATCGGGTTGTATTTATTGCCGATGCAATACATTTAATGGTAAGTGCATGACTTTGTATTCCACAGTGTTATATCTTTACAATAGTTTTCATTTTGTTTCAACATTAAGTAACGATCGACGATATGGAAAAACATTTATCGTAATTGTTTCCTTCATATTGATTGATCACATTTTTGGATTCAATTTAAGTTTGTTTTTCCTTAAATCAAACAAAAATGCCTTTCAACATTAATTTCCTGAACATAGACACACATTTTAAAATAAGTTAGAAATGACCACAACGTGTGGTAAAACATGTAATGTATAATTTAGTTGGGCAACAAATTTTAGAGTATGAATTTGAGGCAGAATTGCTTTGTGTCCACTTAGAAAATAAATCACTTTTTCCTTCTGAATTCAAACCAGAGACTTTGCTTTTATCATATTTTCCATGATTTTAAAAGGGCTATCTTTTTTTCCTCCCCTGCAGTTATTGAACGTTTTTGTGACTCTTTCCAAACTAAATGACACATGTCGGTTAGAAAGGAAGCCCCACTCCTCCCACAACAGCCATTTTGCAAATAGTAGCTATCTATGTTTCTCAGAAGAGCACGGGCCTAATGCACCATAGCACCGCGATAAATAAAGCTCTCACAGTTGGTGCTCCCACTTTCACCCTTTTTATTGTCAGATTATTTGCTCCCAACGTTTTCCTCACGGAGGCCTGTTATTACAATAAAGGACAGTGAAAGCGCATTGGTTTAATTGTAGTGATTATATATTGTTCTACCACAAAATGAAATGAAAATGCTCTGTATTTTTCGGCTTCCTTATTTTTTGGTCATAAAGGTGTAATTTTAAATGAACCAAAAACATGTCGGACATTATGGTCTGTGAAAGATGAATTTACATACTTGTTTGACACCAACGTCAGTCCTTGTTTAACCTTGTCTTATTTCTCTTTTGACAATTTGCTGACTATATGCAAGACTTAATATTGTGCTCATTGTTACCTTGGTTGAGCTTGGACTAGAGGTGGGAGATATACAATATAAAAATTGACATTATTATTGCAATTGTAGTTCTGGAGATATGCAAAATTAGAACATTGAGTTATTTAGGAATTTAAACTATGGAATGGGAGCTTAAAAAGCAACAATAATGGGTAATCTCCCAAACTTAATAAACTTAAGTGATATCTCTGCACTTTTTGTCAATTTTATGATCCATTCACGTTTCGTGCGAAGGACTGAGCAATATGAAAATGATAATAATTTTCCCTTCATATTGCTCAATCTCAATTCTTTTTTTTCTTTTTTTTTTTTGTTAATAAAATAACTTTTTTAGTAATGATTTTTATGAACATAAACAATACAGACTTTTAATCAGCATTAAGGTGCAACATAAAACACTGATCAATAATAAAAACAACATATATTCAATATATTCTCTTGAGATCGAGATTCATTGTCTCCCCCAAGTTTTTTTTTTTTTTTTTAAACTCAAATAAAACATTTATTTTTTTTTTTTTTTAAACTCAAATAAAACATTTATAGGTACATTTAGCATATTCCTTACTGAGATAATGCAATAACAGCAAAAAAAAAAGTGGTATTCATTTTTGTCAATACCCCCCTTCCCCTAGCTTGGGGAAAAAACTATTCTTTTGCATGTATTTAGCAATTTCTTTTGCATGAGGAATTTTGCTATTGTTCCAGATTCAACAGTTGTGATTTATTCATGACACGCACAAGGAGCACTTTGTCTTGTGATGGCGTGATTTGATTTAATTGCAGATACTTTGTTTTTATGATTTTCAATTTGCGTGCCTGTGTGTCTGTCTTGTTTCAAATATATGGAGCTACTTGACATCATACCAAGTCTTGCTGCCTGCCTTGTGCAGCTGCAGTGAGGTTGCAGAAGCCTTGTCTCCCCTGAGTGCTGGGTGACTATGATCAGGATGCAATTTCTGAACATATTCACAAAGGCAGATGGGTCACACAAGCCACTTTTCCCAGGAGGACTACTCGGTGTACCAACAGTCTCACTGACAACACTGAGTCATACTTTTTATGTAGAGCTTCGTGCAGAGAGGGAAATAAACATGGGTTAAAGTCATGCTTAGTTTAGGCACTTGGTTTTCTGCCTGCTCCTCTTGGCAGGAGACTACTGTCATATTTGCTCATCACGATTCTTTTAAGTTTTGCGAGTATAAAATGATGCACAAGACCCAATGTCCTCCCATAGGATCACATTTCTTTTCACATTATCAGCCATCTTCAAAAATCCCCTTGTACAAATATCTGTAGTAATAAAAGTCCAGGGCCCTGTGGCTCATCTCCGGCCCCTGCCTAACTCCTGTGAGATCTCTATCGGCTCTAATAGAAGAACCTTGGGAATGGTCCATAAACCGAACATGTTCACCAGCGTGTGCACAAACCCAGGCTCCTGCTGCTCAGTTAGCGCCAGTAAAGCTCTCTGACAGCAGTGCGCCAATGGATAAGTGTGCTTTTAAACTGTAAACCATTCAAAATGATATTATTTTTATGAGGCTGCAGAGAGGCTTTAATGAAAAAACAGTGTCTGGGTAGTGTTTCTTTACCCTGTCCTTGACGTCTGTTGTGTGATATTCTCCTGTTTTGCAAACAGACTCTGCTCCGGTCCTGGGTTTTCTCATGCCTCCAGGTGTTTTTGCGCACCCTGTGAAGTGAGTTTGAGCGTAGTGTGAGGCAGTATGTTGTATATCTCAGGCTTGTCCGTGTAGTGGTCAGCCCGCGGCCCCTGTGCAGGCCTCAGTGGAGTTCAGAGATAGAGATGTCTGCCCTGCCATTTACTGGTCACTCCCTCCAGTTATTATTGTAGTCTGTAAAGAGCCTGCACTGGCCCCTCTGCAGACAGGAGCCTTAATAAGACTGTCAGCACACAGCCCCCCCTCTCTCTCTCTCGCTGTCTCTGAGGCGGCCGAGAATTTAGTCCATTGTCTTTTTACTTATTTTCAAGTCTACAGCTCATTCTGAGACCTTTTGTTGAGTTTTTGTGTGAGCCATACTTACAACATTAAAATGGACCTTTTTACATTCAGTATAAAGTCTAATGTCAGTGATAAATGTGTACGTAGCTTTCAGTGTGGTTTATATTACATTCTACCACTGTTTACTTAATTTTCATTTTTGTTGTTAGACCTTTTTATATTTGTTATTTGACTGTAGCAGCTCTTTGACATTTCAGTTGTGTTTTGAGCTCCAGGAGATTTTCATTCTTTGCCTCTCTCTGCTAAAGTTCAGAATGTTGTGATGTCATCTGCATAAGCTGTTTTCTTTTAACTCGCCTGAAGGTGAACTTTTCTGGTGAAAAGTCTGCCAGTTGCTCGGCTTTGTTATTGTTTTGCCTGAATATGGCATTAAACGGAGACGAGCGAGGTGACACTATCGGGTCAAGTTACTGGTCAGATCTGTGGAGAGGTGAGGTTTAGCCATAAAAACACATGGACAGTAATAAAAGAAAGCCACGTTGAATGCCATACCACGCCACGTTCCAGATAAAGGATTAACCAGGTGGATCCCTCCACTGCAGCTAACAGCTACATAGTACATGTATTTAAACTTTAACCTGTCCATTTATAACAATACCCCCACCTTTTGTCTTACTCTTTCACCCCTGGAATTCTCTGTATGAAAATTTTCAGGATCAAATGGGTCTGGCTCTGACATGCTTTGGCGCAGCGAGGTGCTAGCTGACATGACTGATGTTGTGCCCTGGTGTCGGCCCGGTGCGACTGACGTGGGCGAGGCCTCCAGCTGGACCACACAATGGAAGCACTTTGTAGGTGGCTCTTGATTCAGACCCATGCCACTATGAGCTCTGTACATTTGTATTTAGAGTCAGTGAGGAGATAATGAAGGTCCAAACAGGTGCACAAGTCTTTGTTGATTTGTAGAAGTTTTTTTTTCACCCTGAAATTCAAACCTGTTGCGATAGGATTTAAACCTGACATAAAGACTTAGTTTAATGGATTTGTATCTGTGATGAATATGTATCATAGTTTTTAGTCTCAGTCAAGTGACAGTTTGTTAAAATAAAAAGTTTCAGAAAGAAAAGTACAAGTTGAGTTGGCGTCGAGTTCAAGAAAGGAGATCCTCGCCCTATTTCTATCAAAATGCCACAATAATTTCCGTGCAAGGACCGCCAATTTTTGGTCCTTGTTAACAATAACCTGGGCAAGGTTGTTAATGACATCTAAATATAATCACTTTTTAATGAAATGAGTAGTCATAATGCACTTTAACTTTGAATCCATTTCCAATCTTATTACATGAACAGTCCCTCGTATGTAACTCCCATCCCACATGTTCCTCACTTAGCTTGATGATAGGACTCGCTGTACATGAAGCAACTATCTTTGTCCAGCCCTGACCCTGCTTAGGCCTGGTGCAGTTAACGTCTTCACACTTGCACACAATGAGGTGGTGGAGGTGGTGGGGTTGTGGTGGAGGTGGTGGAGGTGTAGAGGTGGTAAGAGGCGGTGGAGGAGGAGGAGCACTAGGAGGAGGGAGTCTCCTCTCGTGCTTCACTCTCCTTCTACTGCCCTTGCCATAAATCCCCTTCTCTCCTCTGTGGTCAGGGGATACCATCTGCTTCACTAGCCCACTATCGTCTCTGTCCCCCCCCCACCCACACACATGACACACCCACATCGCGCACACACGCACACATCACCATCCTTCATTGCCTTCTACTACGCGCGCTTTCTGTCTAACTCTTCAGTCCCGTGTGTGAAAAGAGCTTTCACGTCTTCTGTGGAAGAGAACCCAGGCCTTCATCGCAAAAGTCACCCTACACTTGACATGCAACCTCCTTACAATGCCTCTTCTGATGGGCAACTTATCACTCCATGCCCGCCATGAACCATGCCTCTCCTGTTGTAAAACCCTACTGGCACGTGTCCATCACAGTGGCCGTTGCACCTTGTCGCATTCTAGGCGAAACTATTTCCAGTTGACGAGACAGTCGAGAAGAGAATGGAGACATTGGTAATGTCTAGTTATTAGAGTATGAGACCTATATGATGGAACATGCTTCACAGAAAAACAAGATAAAACACAGTAACTTCTGAACTAAAGCTTTGTAAAATCATGTGATATCCTCATTTGCGACGATTTATAGCTATTGTAAAGTCTATATAAAATGTCACAATTCTGTCGTCATTGTTCAAGAGGCTTCACCATTTATAGTTTGACTATTGCATACACCTATACTATTGTGACACTGATAGATTCGCGGAATTATTTTAATGTATAAATCTTTTCAATGGTTCACATTCGTAAACATGTTCAGGGCGAATTACTATTTGAAAAAAAAAAAAAAAATAAATAACAAAAGGACATGACATAAGCGAATTACAAGAACATCACATGTCATTTTAGAACATGTTGTGCAACAGCGATCTAAAAGAACACAACATTTTTCTTGCTAATTGCTCTATTTCATCATTTGAATTATATCTATGCAAGCCCTATTGTAACACATTGGTACAAAAACATCATTTTAAACGATATTTTTAAAAGCTATTGCAAGTTAAAAGTGTCCATGTTTTATTAGAGTCAGCTTGTCTATCAGCTAGTTGGACATAAGATAACCTGCCCTCATCCAGGAGTTATTTACTTGCTTTGTCACACAGACTGAAGATTGCAACTCGACAAAATCTGTTTCTTACCCTTTTTTCTTGTTTAAATTAAATCAAAATCTCTCCATAAAGCGTCTCACTTTTGAAGTCTGTTTTGGATGAAATAAAGGCATTAAAAGCGAGAAGTCTGCGAGCAATTGAAGCTGAATAGTTGCATCAGAAGAACGATTGCTAAAGAACGGCTGCATGTCTAAAGTTCAGGAGTGCACTTTTTGACAAGCATTTAGGCCCCTTTTTCACAGAAGACCGTCTGAAAAGCTCTCTTTCACACACGGACTGAAGGAGGATTAGACAGAAGCGCAGCGAGTGAAAGACACAAACATTCCTCTGCACATCTTATGCATTTACCTGTCAGAGGGCTCCAAATAATCTGCTCCCAAATGGGCAATATGCCAACGATCACAATTCCACAGGCCTAAAGGCTCGGTGTCACAATGCCGTGGAGATCTTTGGAAACTTCACAACTTTATTGAAATTAGAAGTGCCCGAGAGGGGTGTCACACTATTAATTTGATTGTCACGATTATTTTGAGAAATGCAACGATTATCACAATTATTAAACACAAGACAAAACGAAAATCCTTATTTTTCTTTCATCTTATACATTACTGTTCCAATAGTATGTGACCAGCTTCATGAAATCAAACTTTATGAATGCAAAAGGTAAATTTACTGTGGTATAAACAACACAATACAATACAGATCTGTTCTCAAACACTTTTTACCATCCATACTACATATTGGTCGGCCTCAATCAATACTTTGAATGACAGAGGGATTTCACCGATTGCATGAAGCTTGAACTGTCAAAGAGAAGCAAATTAAAGTCATGTTAAAGTTACTAAGTTTAGAGCATTTGTGCTGAAATCAAAATCGTTATCCAGCTTCAAGGAAATGTTAATATATTTTTTCACCATATTTCCACCCCTACTCAAAATGGAGACTAAACTTTAATAAACCTAGAACTAAACCTGGATCTGGGGTGAGTCTGGACTTGAAGCCAAACTAAGTCTACGTCAGGACCAAATCTGGACTAAACCCAGGACCAAACCAGTGTGAACGCAGACGCAAAACAATTTTAACACAAAAATGTCTTAATGGACGACACTGAAGATGGCGTTTACAAAGACAACTTTGGATGAACAGTCAGCTTTAAATACATTTTGAATCTTGCTCATCAAAATGTGCTAACTAACCATGTATTAGGAAAAAAGCCTATGGATGACCGTGGCGTCCCTTGAAAATGGACTTCAAACGCATCGTGGCACCTCCGCAGTAGAGCCTGATGTCACCCGTTCCTCCAGTAACCGTTCCCCCTCATCATTAATTGCTGCTGTTGGATGTTGTGATCAGTCAGGCCTCACACTTGTCATATTAACAAGCACAAAAACCGTGACAAACCTGAGTGTCCGAGTTTTGGCACCAGCTGTGGAATGTGCTAAATCCTTTTTTATGTCACTGTTTTTATCCGGCTTTTTGACAGAGATTAAATGATGATCTCTTAACTTGTCCAGGGTAAATCTCCTCAGTTCCAGGAAGGGCTTCTTTTCTGGCTAATGACTATAGTGGCATTGTGTACTCAAGTGAACTGCTACTGAATAACATGAAGCAAATTGTTAAAACGCATACATTACCCAGATTTAAGATTATCTTGCCATTTTACCGTCTTCATAGTGATGGTTCCACCCACACTGGCTCTAGTAGCTTGACGACACAAACCCTGGGGAAACGGCGCAAAACGGTAAATCACAGTTGAACGTTATGGATGCCACTAAATACTATTATAAATCAAATGACAACTATTGGACTCGCGCCAGATGCTCCGTACTCCACAGTTCTCTGACATCTCCGCGGTTGTCAGGTGACTCATTTTCCTTGAGACTGCATGTTTTGTCCAAAAGCCGAGTGGGAGGCTGTGGTTGTCCTCTTATCTAACGGTCAAGACCCACGCTTGCCTTGCATCACGCAGTCTGACATCACGGATGGTGGCTTAGACGGAACAATGGTTTGCCGGCCTGGGTTTAAATTGATCTATTGTGCGTGGTTCTACTTTGTATTGTGCGTATACATGCAGGGACAGGAATGTTTTTCTCAAATTTGTTATGACCTAAACGCTGCGTCTAATTTTAATGTTGACACAAATGGAGCCGAACAAATGTACAAGTATCTTTGAATATGTGGGAAAAAAACACAATCATCTCAGAAACCTGTATTGCAGAAGTTGTTTTGGTCTTCCAAGGAACTGGTCCTATCTCGCAGTGACAGAGATGCAATTTCCTGACCTAGTGTCGAAACTGGAATTGTGTACATTTAGGGATGCACCAATCCAGCTTTTTCACTTTTTTTAGATACTGATACCTTTTAGATACGTTATCAAAACTTCCTAGTTCTTCCATAGGAGCACGCTACCATTACAGTAACTTTAATCCAGGAAAAAAACATTGTCAAATAAACTCTGATTTATGTATAGTTCTGAGATTTAAAATGAGGTCCAGTCAATATTTACTGGCTTGATGTTGGTAAAAATAGGTATGTTTTTCTCAACATTTATACATTTGCATGCCTAAATAAATGAAAGAAGGTAAATTCAGGCTCTTGTGGTGTTCATCTTGCAGAAATACCTCTTCAAAATTCGCCGCTGCTCTCTGAATTCAATGTCCAGATCGCGTCATAAATGTCGTGACTATTGTAGTTCAAGCGCCTCAAACGCTTTACATCTCAATACTTGCTTAAATGATCCAAAAAATAATAATTCTTTCGCTTGGAGAATTTCTTGTTTCTCCGACACAATCTGCCTGCTGCGTCTGTCTGCCTGTTGTCAAACCTTTTCTCATTGACTCACTGTGACTCAGAAGGGCCTGAAGTGCTGGCCTGTCCTGACCTGACTTCAAAACAGACACTTTGGCACGCACCCTCGCATCGTCCAAAAAAACAGGGCTTTCCTTGTACACAGCACCCAGTTCCCATGTCAAACGCTTTCTTTCACATCCACTGGCACCATGACTCACTGGTTATGGGCCTAAGAACAATCTACCATCGCCATAATGCTACTGATTGTTGCGAACACACACGAGTCTTTGTCCGTTAACAGCGCACACCAGCCGATTTAGCAAGGCAGCGTCGATGCAACTCGAATGCGCAATGCGGACAACCGACGATGCTACTGACGACGATTTATAGCCCTAGACAAATGACATTAAATAATCAAAAATGCCCACAAGGTACAGATTGTTGCCTCACCATAAATAAATCATTTGAGCATCGCGGCAAGTGAAGATCTGTTCTTTGGAACTTTGGAGTCCCTGGCCACATTCCCAGCCGCAGGCAGAGGGGGGATGACAGGAGATGCTTTGATGTCGAGACGGCCCAACATCTTTTTGTCCCTTCTGTGAATCCATCCTCAATCAGATTATCTCACATTTCTGACTTATTACTGCGGAGGCTAAAGTTGAGCCCGTGGTGGATTTGACAGCCCTTTCAGCGTCTTTGAACACTGTAGCACTGGGAGTGGCCTGGGTGTATGCTGGTGGATTTGTGAATGCTGATTGATGTCTGTCCTTGCTCAGTACTTGGCCGTCGCATATAACGATATGGATTAAATAACTAAGATGATACTAAACTGATCCCATGATTTTCTTTTGTGACAAACTTTCTCTTGTATTTAATGTTGCCTCACTTGTAGAATGACTTAAAAAGAGTGTGAGCTAGTTCCATTTAATACTTTTGAGATCGATTGCTTTCGCGTTTCTGTGATTATTGGAAGTGATTGGTTTTTGAAGTTCGTCTTCTTTTTCTGCTTTATTTATTGGCAAATCATTTATTATTATTATTGACCCATCTGTGTAATCTAACCTGCCTATTCACCTTATTCCGGAAGCCCGCCTGGGACCGCCATACAATGTAATCCTTATTCCATTTGATTTAGTTAACATAGGGCTGCCGACTTCGAGAGAAAATAAGTTCTAAATAGTCTAAAAAGCCGTTTTCGGGGCCGCCCAGAGAATCCGTACATTGTTGACTTGGTCACATGAACATTGGATATTTTACACAAATCAATCTACTTTTATAGCATGTTTTAGCGGCGAGACTTTTCCCTCTTTTTGGAAATGCGATTATAACGAAAGTGCCGATCCCGTGGGAAAAGCGGCAAAAGTGGGCGGGGTGGAATAATATAATAATATTGGTGGCAGATTGGAGGCAAATTACAGAAAAAGCGCTTTCTGTAAAATCACCTCTTAGAGTTGTTGAGTCGATGAATCAGTTGTTGGTGTTTTAGTAGACCAATATTTGTATTAGCTGACAAATAAAGCATAAAGGAGACTGTATGGATTTAGCTAGCAGAAGATTTGGCAGTGAGTTTAATCTTCCTTTTAACATGCAAATGGACTTTTTTTTGGGCCAGATGCATGGTCAAATCATAGAGAAACTGAAACGGTTTTGAGAACTTTTGCCAGTTTCACGCCACCGTCCGTCCCCTTCAGTCAAATAATCGATCAGCCTGGCATGTCTTTAGTTGACCAAAAATTGCTTTAGTCATCTACAGCCATAGCTTTCTGTATGACAAACTTGTTTGAAGTGATCTGTGCTTCCTTTTCAGAATCAGAATCAGAAGGGTTTTATTGCCATTGTCGATGAACAAAATTCACAAACATAGGAACTTGTCTTGGCATTAAGGTGCAACAAAACACACTCATCAATAAAAACAGCAATGTTGTCTTGGTAACGTGAACATTTCCTCCCTTAATCACAAGAGAGTACCTTCCATTCTGTGCCCACAGTCGTTCTGACCAAAGGTCTAAACGCAACCTTTGGGGACCAGCAAAAGAAGTACTGATGTACTGTAAAAATACAGGAGAGAATATCCTGGTGGAGACAATGGCAGGTCTGCTAACAGATAGTTTGGGGCCTGGGGAAAATATCCTTTCATGACTCCTTTTTAATAAAATATACTGGAAAAAGGTCCTGTCATCTAGACGACTGATCCATACAGTTGTGCAAGAATAACACCAGCATTCTTCCAGTGGATTATTCCAGGAAAAAAAAAAAAAGTCAATGTTTCCATCTAAATGGTAAAACTATTAATATATAACTTTAGAACTTAAGATACAATTTAAGACATGTATTTGTATATGTATTCATATTATAGTAACTGTATTTTCAAAGTTGCAAAATGACATACTTTTGTCTGAACACCTTTTGTTGTAGTTCTGTCTGTCCTCACTTCCCTGATCCCTGTGTGTGTGTGTGTGTGTGTGTGTTTATATGTGTGTGTGAGACTCAGGCCTGGCTCGGCGCGTCCCGGCTCTTGTAGTTCTTGACAGGTCATGGTCTCCCTGTCACACTCACAGCTCAGTGTTTGCTCTTCAGCGTGAGGAGACAGCGCTGCCACAAAGGAGAGCTTGGATCTGATATTCTGCCGTCATAACAACACACTGTGGATACATGCACGGCTCTGTCCCAGTCTGACCAGGGTTGTCCAACATGTACATGGAAAGTCTGAGTTCATTTGAGATACTTTTTTGTACTGTTCTTTGGAACTTCTACACTTCTATGAATGTGCAAACTTTTGTGCAAATTTTCATAGGAAATATTGACACTTTAATATATTCCAAATGAGTATATAGTTTTGTCTTGTTTTAGTATTTATTAGAATCTGGGGATTTCTTTGACAACCCAACTATAAATGCTCTTTAGGGATACAGTTCTTACTGAGGTTTGTTCTTATTCTGACACATACTGTGAATTATATTGTTGCCCCCTTTGTCACATCCCCTTTTGTGTTATTTTCGCCAAGGGACACAGATGCAAAAGTTGAATACAATTTGTGATTTTTTTTCAATAAAATAAAAGGTACATTTACTTTAGAGAAGTGAGTCCATGGTTATTTCTCTGTGCACATACTTATGCGCAGACTTATGTGCTTGTGGACTTGTGAAACGTCATCCTCCACGTCACAAGTCCTGTTCCAATTCAAAGTTCGCTTCTCTGAGTACACAAATACGGAGGCTGCATCCTGATGACTGAGGAAGGACAAGTTCTCCTCAAGCAGCTGTATTTGATGTTAATGAATGAAAACATTTTTGTCAAACCTTTGCTGCATCATCAGCATCTACAGGTCAAAACCCATTTTTCCAGACACTGAAATGAGGTCAGGCCGGTACCCTTTGTCCTGAAGACACCTTCTTGAAGTCGACACACTGACATTGTTCAAGTTTAGACCTGTTTGAAATGCATTATTTATTGGTCTAAATGGGAAGGCTGTTTCAATACCAACAAATAGGCAAAAATGTATTATTATATAATAATATATTATTAGTGGTATTATTATTATTAATAATAATAATAATAATTAATATAATAATAATAATAATAATAATATAATAATAATAATAATAATAATAATAATAATAATAATAATAATAATAATAATAATAATAATAATAATAATAATAATAATAATTAATATTTGTGTGGGCGTTTATGACAAAACATTTTAGCTCACCATTTCTTTGGAGCAGCGGCGGCCCCCACCCAAACTCCATGTGTGCACGTCTTCATGCTTGTCGATGTCAATAATTTGCATATCATAATTTTGATTTTATCACAATTCATGTCCAGTTTGTATTTGCTTTTAAGAAGTATACAAAGTAATATGCTTTTCCTGAAAGTTCACACTTACATACACAGTATGATTAGTTAAATCCAGCTGTCACTCACTTTTTACAGCTTTACAGTGGCTGACCAATAGGAAGAGTGGGTTAGAAAAAGTTTTTGTGCCTGAGCAAAAAGCTACATTAAATAGAGAAAATGAGATGTGACCAAAACAGCCGATTGTTACAAGATTATATTTTTATTGCCATTTATTTAGAACTGCATCTGCTGACACATCGGAAAGTGTAATAGATTGTATGAAGCAAAACAAATCAGATAAATGGATGGATAAATGGATAATCAAAAGGAAATGTTTATTTATTTTTTCCTACCAACATGAATGTGACAGCCTTGCACTGTACCTGCTAAGTGAATGGGACAGATTAAATTTGTGCAGGCTCCAGTGAATAGACGGGTGAAAAATCCTGCTATATGGATTTGTGTGCATGTCTTTCTGTACCAGTCTTATCAGAGCGAGCAGTCAAGCGTGCATCTCTGGCAAATTAATTACAAAACCTGTTGTAATCCATCACGTCCCTTGCATTGCAGTCTCGCATTCTGTTAGTAAGTAAAACTGTTCCTCAGTGTTGCAAGGCTCTCATAACAAGTTATTTCCACCGAACTAAATGTCCCTTAAAGTGAAATTTATGCTGTAATTGTTTGGTTTAGCACACTAACATTTTCAGTCATGTTTAAAAAAGGAAAAAAGAAAAAAAAAGCCATTGCTGATTCAGTCCAATGGGTAAACAATGACACGATCGCTGTTGTTTTGAGAGCAAAGTGTCCCGGCATCTGGTGCACATCTGTTGCTACAGGAGATGAGATAAACCATCAGAGAAACACAGATATGATGCATAATGATTTTATTAATTTCCTCCGCCTCGAGCAAGAGCGGTTATAAAAGTTGGATTGTTATTGTTAGCTTTTTCAACAGATTATACGCATGGATTCCTGCTGGACTGACGAAGTGCATGTAAATTGGTATCGGGGATGTACAAATTTGTACATTTTGTTCCCGTTAGAGAGTCTAGAAGCTATTGCCATATCCTAGTTTTTATCTTGTATTATATTTGCAATACTTATGACCTACTCACAGATGAAAAGGAATTCGTTGTACTTACACCGTGACAAGTTTTTCCACTGTGCGTGGCGGCCCGCAATGCCTGATTCCTGACCCTGACCCAGCCTCTGCGGGGTTTAGAAGCTTTTCACATTGTCAGTAAATCGAGAATAAGCTTGCTTGCAACAGGTTGTGCTGCAACTTCAATGACTCATTCATTTTTAATCGCTTTTGCTCCATGCTTGCTTTGCCTTGTTGTCAGTCAGGAGTAGGGGTGTCACTATATCAAATTCTAGTGTTTCGATTATTGTGAACAGAAACATGAACATTTTACAATTATTCACACTTATTGAACACCATACTTTTCTTTCACTCAAATTATCCTTCAGAAATATTGATTTCATAAAATGTTTGATCTATCAGACCGATGTCAAATCTATGTGACATTACATTTCGAGCAAAGATTGAACTGAAATGACTTATTTTTGCTCATCGAACGATTCTCATGATTACAATTCAATATAACAATTATATTGCAGATGTGAATAATCACAATTATCGATTCCCTTCGATCAATCCCACAATAGTTCGCAAAGTTCACAAACTTACAAATTCGCTACAGCCATAAATTTTTGGAGTTTTAAGGGCCAAAGACTCATTTATCCATTTATAACATTTAAGCCATTTATTTAGGCTTTTCAAAAGTATTATATCAAAAGTATTGTAATTCCAAACTTTGCCCCATTTTTAGTTTTTACACTACAATATGACGTTTGGGCTTAGATAATGAGTTGAGCTATTATTTTAACTAAATCATATACTAATAACTAATTAACTGAAATAATAAAGCATTTTTATAAAGCCCCTCCCCTACCCGTCACATGATTTTCTTCTCTCAGCACTGCCACGCCAAGCCTCCAGAGTCAAAGGAAACACTGCTACAGTTATGGGGGGTGTAAGGGGAGGAAGGCATGTACCCACTAACCTTACCACATACTGTTGTAGTGTCCCTGGGCAAGACACTTCACCCATCTTGTGTGAATGTGTCAATGTGATTGTATAATGTCCTGTGGACTCTCTTTCAGAATTCAGTTCAGAGTGCACATTTTAAGAGTCCAGGAGAATTAACATTTCAGAGAAGACTGAAATATAAATCACTGAACTAATGTGAGAATCAGAACCTTTCTTTTAACATAAGACTTTTTTTCTCTTTTACAGATTGTGATTTGATTGCGCTAACTCCCACAGCCTATTCGTGGGTGTGGGTGTGCGTGTGGGTGTGCGTGTGGGGGTGTGTGTGTGTGTGTGTGTGTGCGGGTGCGCGCATGCATTTGCATCTATGTCACCTGCATAAAGAATCAGCTGAGCCTGTCGTCGGGTGTGGGCCTGAAAAGGGCAGCCTGCAGATCAGCTGAGCTGGCCTCAGTTGTGATGTGTTATTAATGTGTTGTGTAGCCGCCACGTCGTCTGGCTCTGTGCAGCTATTTCTGTGACTTTGGTCTGGGCTCACATTACCACACAGTGCAGTGTTTAGGGTCTGGGTTAGAGCCTTGCTGCCCTGCGTGGTGTTCCTTGTGTGGGAAAGTTAACACAACGTGCACACAAGAGGTCTAAAGTGCTCCAAACTGGCTCTGTTGCAGTTTGTCTGGTCACTATGTGCAGCCGTACAGTCCCTGGAGCTGACCTGTTGTGTTTTTATGTGTACGGCCTAATCCAGTGTTCAAGTGCGAGGGCGTGTGTGTGATTCCTGCTGCTCCATGCCTGTTTTCTTTGGCATTGGCAATAATCCATGGAGCTGTGGACACACATGTATGCATTCTCACTAGTGACTGGATTAGGCTGCTAATCTCCTAAATCCTGGAGAATGTGTGCATGTACATGCAAAATCACTCACAATGGACACTTGGATCACGCTCAACAGTTAAAGCGGCTACATTACAAGCAGCTATCAGTCCTTTGTGTCAGTGGTCATGACATTTCTTCTAATGCTCTCAAGAAAAGAGGCTTGAAGATTTGCCATATGTTCAAGAGTAATATAAATTCCTTTTGACAAGCTTAATAGTTTATTGCATGAAAACTGTAGTTCCTTTTTGATTTACCATGCTGTTGGCCCTAGAGACATGTCGAGGGTTATAGCAGTCAAAATTACTATATGCACATTATGATATTGGGAGAAGAAGGAACAGTTATTCACCATTATTGACACCATGACAAAAACAACAATAAAATACTTGGATTACAATTCTTCTAATATCTGGCCAGTTTTATGAAATCAAACTTTCTGAATGAGAAAGTCCAATTAATAAGTTAATAATACACTTGATTATTGATGATGAGCAGGTTAACCTAAACGTCTGGATATAAAAGCGTTTCACAGTCAGGTTTACTTTTCAGAGACATAAACTGAACTGAAATAAAATAAAATGATCACAATCATTTTTGATTTTTTTAAAAAAAATATTTTTTTTAATATGGTGAACTGAACAATCTCGATGATCAATTTATAATAATCTTGACTTCCCTAATGCACACATTTATTTTACTTGTAGATTAATTTACTGAGCCACTGACACCCAAAATAAGGGTAATGTAACCATTTTACCATTTAATTAATCCATGTAAACCTTAAATAACATAAGCACCGTAGCATTATCTCGATTAGACGCTGGGGTTGTCCTGCACAGCCCAAAGCTGATTGTCTAGACTGTAGCTTTGTAGCTTTGACTCTAGGAAACCATTAGCAAAGACAAACATTACATCTGTTTTAAGGAAGGGAAGGCTGTAATAATATTTTCTTTAATCGTCCTGTAACATGCTAAAAGCCTCCCTTGCCTCAAATCCACTTAAAACCCTTCTTAACTTCATAAATTGGCATATTCTTTTGAAGGATGCAGTCACGGTGGCTTTGTCCGATTGCTGATTTTGCTGTCATGTCTCGGATTCCCTGAGTCTCCAGCGTCTGAATGTCACTCTGCTCGCTCTTTATCGCAGCACGCCCTCGACCTTACCGTGCCCTTCCAGATTGGTGCTTAAATATGAGCCTTCCTCCCTGGAGTCCGCTGATAAGCTAATGGTTTCGGAATTGCTTACCATTTAGTTAGGCTGTCTGTCACCAAAAATAAGAGAAGAGGTTACTGTTTGTGCTTTGGCTGGCGTGTTGAAAAAGGCTGGATTATTGTCTGGCAAAACTGATTGGACTCCGAAGGTGGTTGATTAACGCCAAATACCAACTGTTATAATGTGAGCGTGTTGGAAGACTTCTTGATTTTTCAAAGGATTGTCATGCCGAGGTTTTGTTTTAACGCATGCTGTGTAATCACTTTAAATGCCTCACTTTGTCTCAAGAATTATATTTATTGTTTTTATTTATTTGTTATTATTGTGGACACATTTTTGAGTTGGTCATGCATTCCACCAGGGCTGGGCGATATGACAAATAATGAATCACCTTTTTTTTCCTTCTCATATTGAATGAGCAATATTTTCAATTCTATTTGGTCCTATTAATAACAGCTTTCAATTAGGAGTGGGCAATACTGACCAAATGTGAATGATGTATTATCTCTGTAACACTAGTCGGTCGATATGTTCACAAAGCATCATGAATGTTCTAAAATGGCCCTGTAAATGTCTTGGTTAAGGGCTAAAGCAGGCATGTCCAAATTACGGCCCGGGGGCCAAATGCGGCCCTCAGACCAATTTTTGTTGGCCCTCCGGCTTCCTGCCAAGTTGGTCCAAACAACAAAAAGTAAAATTGCACAATTTCAAGCCTTTTGATATTATACCAACCTAATATTAATGTTCCAAGTATTATTAAAGGTGTGGAGGCTCATCAAAACTATGTCAAAGGCAAAATTTAGAATGATTCACATTGTCTGGTTGTTTGTGGCCCTCTGCTCCATATAAGTTTCAAAATGCGACCCGCTGGGAAAAAGGACATCCTGGTCTAAAGTATCACACAAAACATGTTTAAATCAACCACAAAATATGACATTACATTTTTCAGCGTATCTTCCACCTCTACTTTTGAATATGAATCTCCTGCTCATAAACAATACAGATTTTTGATCAGTGCCATTTAAACACAATGAAAGTCAAATTTATTCCTCCAAAGACTTGACTCCAAACCATGCCTTTACAGACAGAGGATTGATTTGCTGTGGACCTCTTTATTAAAAACACCCAAGCTGATCACTGAAGCTGATTAGAAATGACAGAATCTCAATCTGAATTAAAATCCGATTAGTTGCACAGCCATACATTCCACCAGATCTCGAGAGAACAGGAATACTTCAGGAGCAATAAAGGCAGGAAATGGAAGAAGCAAGCTTGAGACATAGTGAACAATGTTTTCAAACTGGGATAAATCTAGTGCTGTAAATACAGTATATTAGAACTCTCAATCGTTAGTACTGGCCTTGTTAGCCAGATCAGTCACTTAAACTGTTTGTCTCCTCCACTGATTGTTAAAGACTTCTTGAGTCACAAAACAACAAATGTACAAAAGGTGGAGAGGATTACAACTCAGTAACAGACGTTTTAGTTTGAATCATCATGAATTCATGTGAATTCCTGGGGAATGCTTGCTGGTTGAAGTCATGTTGAATAGTGATGAACTAATACAATAACTTGTGTATCGTTATTAAGAAATTTGACCGGATATTCAATTGTTTCATATTTGCTTGTCATAACACATTTTCAAGTGCAATATATTTCTACAGAAAATCTCTCAATAATTGATATTATTATTATTATTTTATTCTTATATACTCTATTATTATTATTATTATTTATTATTATTATTATTATTATTATTATTATTATTATTGAACCTACTCTACCCTAAGGCGGGGTAATCCCAGTAAACTCTTTTAGTAGTTAAATATTATTTAAAAAAAACATGAACTGCAATAAAAAATATGAAACTTAAGTATTTAGTTAGGGTCTATAATGAGTCATAGTTTTAAATTTGCCTTCTTTTGCTGCTTTAAGACACTGCACAGTTAATACTAATGTGTGGCAATGAAACGATTTAATTAACTTTCCCTCAAATTCTTGCATAGGAAAGATTCACCCAAAATATTGTAATTTGATTGATATGTTTCGAGGATAACAACCCATCAACCAAAATGACCAAATGATCAACATGCTTGCTGTCAAAGGATTATATTTGTGCTGGTAAAAACGTCCATGTAGCAGTTGATTGGTCAATTTCTCCTGAAGTAGCCCTTGCTATTAGAGGTGTAACAGCTGTCATCTTATTTAGCTCAATGGCATCGATTGAACAATATCCGTGTGCTTGGCTGACTTCATGATAATGCCGTGATAAGGCCCACACCGCACTGTGCTCTCACGTCCTTCACACATCAGGCAGTGGCAGACCGCAGAGGAGGACATGACCAGCGGCCTGTATATACCTGTGCACACATAAAGCTGCCCAGCGCCGTAATGACAGTCCCGTGGGCTGACCGATTTGCTGCTGACCCCTCGCAGAACGGCACACTATTCTCCCCGATCGCAATCCCATTTTGCCTCTGTTCCTGTTCAGTTTGAGCAATGCAATATAAGAGGTATGGCTGGGATATATATTGAAACATTCTAATTATTGTTTTTGTAGATTTATTACAAAATCTGAATATAGAGTATATACTTTATAATTAAAACTATTAAAAATGACCTAAAAAAGTAAAGTGATATTTATGCACTTTTTTGATTAATTTTACAGGCATTTAATAATTGTTTGATCATTAAACCTCATCTATTACATTTAAAACTGTATGTTTAAAGGACACATTAGGCTAAATTCACTTTTTTGAGCTTTTAACTATTGTTCTCTGATCAAAAACATACCTTTTTGGATTTGCATATAGCTTCATTCACAGTAATTTGATTAGAAAATCCTCACCCCTCCGACAGTCAAAAATTGTCCTCTCTGCAACTCTGCGATAACTGACGTTTCTTGGATAACTGACGTTTCTTGGATAACTGACGTTTCTTGGATAACTGACGTTTCTTGGATAACTGACGTTTCTTGGATAACTGACGTTTCTTGGATAACTGACGTTTCTTGGATTGGATAACTGACGTTTCTTGGATAACTGACGTTTCTTGGATAACTGACGTTTCTTGGATAACTGACGTTTCTTGGATAACTGACGGATAAACGTTTCTTGGATAACTGACGTTTCTTGGATAACTGACGTTTTGACGTTTTGGATAACTGACGTTTCTTCGATAACTGACGTTTTTCGATAACTGACGTTTCTTCGATAACTGACTTTCTTCGATAACTGATGCAGCTCTGACGTGGCTCTGAGAATCTTCTCTACTGTTTTTAAGTCCATAAACCATCCCCAGACTCGCTCAGTGCTTTTCTGTCGTCTTATGATCAGTTCAAACAGCCTGTTCTGTGAAATCTGTATCTTAAACTGTTGAGTCGTGGCGCCATCTACTGTGGCTATAAGGGGGAATTACACCATTTGCAGTGTTGGAAATGGGCAGAGAATATAAATATTTTCTTTTGTAGTTTTAAAACAGAAGATGCCAAACTAAATGTACTCAAGAGCATGTTTAAATGCTAATAATAGAAATGTTTTCCCTTTATCAGGATATTCCAAAAAATATTGAGTTATTAATTCTGTCAATATTGTCCACACTTAGTTGTAGGGCATGGAAGTGAATTCAAGCAGAAGTGTATGTATTTGCATTGACTTGGTCAAACCTGGGTTAAGCTAGTGAATTCCTACCTAGCCGTATCTTCTTGAAATGCTCACCTCCTTTTGTTTTAATACTCAAAGTTGTGCTCACGGGGGATTACTTGTTACCCATTAGCAATTAACCTATTAGTGACCATAATTGTATCTTGATTAGTGTGTTAATCATAATTGAAATCCCTAGTTTTGCATGTTTTTCTAACTCTCCTCCTGAGCAACTTCCATATGTCAAGTTTCTTTTCTGAGCCGCTTGTCCTCCACTCGAGTTTTGTTCAAGTGGAAAATTACCTCAGATTACAGCACTTTAAAGGTGCCCTAGACAAGGCATTTGGAGGACAGTTGGAGAAGACTTTGACACAGATCAGTATGTGCTCTTTTCAGGAAGAACAGCGGCCTCGGCAGGTTGGTACACAGTGATTATCTCGGGCTCGCGCTACAGTAAATAAATGTGCATCTTGTGGAGGAAAAAGGACAGCTGGATCAATAGTATATCAATAACGGTGCGTGTCTGTCTACAGAACAGCTCCTGCTCCGGCCTCAGCAGCTGCATAGTAATGATACAGGGATATGCTCCATTATTAATTTGTGTTCTCGAAACTCAATCAAACAGGAAGGTTCAAGGTCACAAGGCTGTGCTGTTCTGAGTCACTTAAGATTTCAGTTTAGATCCAGATAAAAATATGTAGATGTAATGTCAACTAAACTTAAAGTGGAGCTAAACCATCTAATTTGCTATCGTCTCAAGCGCTTCAGAAATGACCGCTGCGTTTTATGTTATTGTTGTGATCTAGCTAGGCCTGTTCATCTTTTGACAAGCTGCCCACTGCACCCTACGGAGAATGTTTGTGAAGTATACCACAAAAGTGTATTGATTTGACAACACAATACAACACACAAACATATTTCTCCCAAACAAACCAGCTTCAGCATGAGAGAATGTCTCAGACACTCGGACTATCAGCACAGGAGCTCCACAGGGCTGGTGTACTTTCTCCTCTTGCTCTTCTCCTGTACACAAAACTGCTGCACCTCCAGCCACGACTCCGTAAAAACTCATCAAGTTTGCGGACGACACCACCCTCATCGGGCTCATCTCGACGGGGATGAGTCCGTCTACAGGAGGGAGGTGACGGCTGGTGTCCTGGTGCAGCGAGTAACAATCTGGAGTTCAACGCCCAGAAACAGTGGATGATCGTGGACTTCAGGAAGCCACAGCCCCCAGCCCCCTCATCATGACAGACTCCCCCATCACCACCGTGACTCCTTCCGCTTCCTGGGCACACCATCACCCAGGACCTCAAGTGGGAGCCCTCCATCAGCTCCCTCATCAAGAAGGCCCAGCAGAGGATGTACTTTCTGGCAGCTGAGGAAAGCCAAGCTGCCAGCAGAGATGGTGCAGTTCTACACGGCCATCATTGAGTCCATCTCACCTCCTCCATCACCGTGTGGTACGCTGGAGCCACAGCCAGGGACAAACAGAGACTACACAGCGCATTGTGCGCTCTGCTGAGAAGGTATCGGCTGCAGACCTTCATCTCTGCAGGACCTGTACGTCTCAGGGCTCTGGGCGAGCAGGTCGGATCACAGCTGACCCTTCTCCACCCTGGACATGGTCCTGTTTGAACCACTCCCCTCAGGCAGGAGCTACGTCCATCCGGACCAGAACCTCCCGCCACAAGAATGTTTTCTTCCCTCTGCCGTTGGACTCATGAACACTTTGAAAACACTGTCATTTAACTGCAATATTCAACACTCACTGCACTGTCACTTTCTGCACTATAACTTTAAACATAACTGTAAACTTGTTGTACATAGAAATGCCTATTTTTATTTTTATTGTATATAGTATTTTAAATTGTTTCCTAATGCATGCCCTTTTGATTGAATATATGTTGTTTTATTATTACTCAGTTTTTTCATGTTGCACCTTAAGGCCGAGACAATTCCTACGTTTTTGAATTTTGTTCATTGACAATGGCAATAAACTCTTCTGATCTATTCTGATTCTGATTCTGATTCTACTGGTGATATTATAACAGAGGGGAAAGATGATGTTTTTTAGCCCCGTTATCTCAATACTTTGTCAGCTCAATTATTAACATACAGACCTCTTAGAGCTGTTCTTTTAGTACTCTGTTGTACTATTCTGAAATTCAATACAGCACAATGATTGAGGCTTGACCACTGAAGACTGACATAAACAAAAAACAATCCTGCACCATCAGCATTCAGAAAAGAGAGTTTTTGGGGCTTTTTTAGACAGGAAAGGACCGTGTGAAATGGGGGATGAGAGAGAAGGGAGGACATGCGCTGTCGGAGTCGGGAGTCGAACTCGGGCACTGCGTTCGACACTGCGGCCCGCTGCACCAGGAGCCTGGCATACGTGTGCTGTACCACTTGACAGCACAGACGAGTTGTGCAGTGCAGAAAACATGGTGTTGCTTCAGCTAAACCAGTGGTCAAAGTAGATCCCCAAAGGATTTATTAATTTACATACGATTGTTGAAATGTTATTTGTCATTTGTAAACGTAAAACTTTTTGAGACCAAACTTTGTACAGTAATAAATAGATATAATAGAAGTCTCTAAAAAAACAATACATTTCTTGCAACCGCTAAAACGAGTAGCCCTGCTTTTTCTGTAAAAGTAGTTCAGTGGGGAAAAGTTTGGAGACCCTTGAGCTAAACAAACAACTTTGAATTAAAAAATGGCATTCCTCAAGGGCTTTTGAAAAGTTAATATAATGACATGCCTTTTGAGTAATGAGTTTGCAATAGTCCGATGCACAGATTGATCACCACACAGTTGCCTGGTGTTACTAACTGCTTTTCAGACACTTGCTCAGAGAAGTCCAGATGACTGAAGTCTTCAGCCAAATTCACCAATGAATGCCATAGGAGCCATTAGAAACAGAAAATAGTATATACAATTAGAATTAATCATAGTTTTAAGGGCAATACTATACAGTAATGGATTTACCTGGGTTGGATTCTTGTGGGCTCTCTGAACAGTCAATGACCGAGTCTTCTGTGGATGGAGATGCATCGTGTCACCAGCTCTTATTAGATTGCAGATAAACAAGGTCATCTATAGTCTGAAAATTCAAAGCCAAGGCACAGTTAAGTTCATGCTCATGAAAGGTCTGCAGTCTTATAATTCCTGTTTTCCCCCATCCCCGCCCACCTCTACTTGGATGCAATTACTTGAAACTTTAAAACTCAGAGTGATTCATAGGGTTTTAAAATGTTTATAATGACAAGCAGCATTGTGACATATATTTACCTTTTTATTTTTTGAACTGTCACTGTGAAGAGGCGGGGCTCTTCAGTTCTGCAGTTTTGAACAGAAAGTCAATGGACTGTGTCTATTAATAAGCTTTGAGATCAATATTGTGGTTTACAATGAACAAAATGTAAAATAATGATCACGGCTTGTGTGTTTATAGTTCAATAGTAAGCATAATGTGACATCATATTAAAAGCTTACTTACTTACTTAAAAACTGTGTATGGGCAATAGTAATTGACTACTTTTCACTTTTCTAAAACTGATTCTTTAAGAAACTTAAATGTTTGTGTCTTAGCAGTTTTAGAATGTGTTTGCAATTTCTGTGTTTGATTTGAGTTGCCGTCCCTCATCAAACTACTATCCAGGCTGTAAACGACAACAACAAAATGTTCCATTTGGAAAGTTGTCCAATTTGAACAGAAAAGCAAATTAGCCTACTCTTTGTCCTATTTTCAGCATCACTTTGAACCATTTTTGACATCCCTTGTTTAATTACCCTTCGTTGGACTCAGCGTTTGTCCCTCCCTTCTGTGAGCACATATTTCCAGTGTGCACAGGACAGGCATGCGTGTCGGACAGCTCATTAAAAGTGTATGGGAGCGCTGCTGTACTCCGGCTCCATCACTGCACTTGTCACAGTTGAACCTTGTGGTGCCAGGTACTGTCGGAGGGCTCTAGGGTCCAGGCCATTCAACTGAGCTCAGAGCCAGAGGATTTGCATGCTCTGGAATAAACTCTCATGCCCATCCATGTCCGTTTTAGTTTGGTATTGAAGGAAAAGCATTGTTGGAAGAACTTAAAGTAAAAGTAGTATGCGTCGACTCGAAAGGAGCTTGGCGTGGCACTGGCAAAAGCTCTCAACATTTTAAGGCACAAAAACAACAGAGAAAAAGTGAAAAGGCAGATTAAACTTTCCAGTCATTCTCAAAAATCCCCCAAAACTTTCTCCATACTTCTAATTTCTGCTGTTGTCCTTATAATCTTTATAAAACATATGTTTTTAAAATTTTAATCTGTCAATAGTGTCTTAGCCGAAGGACCTGCCATCGCCATCACTACCACTGCTACAAGTGCCAGTAGAGGTCAACCACTACTTTCAAAAAGAGTTTCTTCCATCTTCATCATGACTTGCCTATATACGTATTTTTACATTGATGGCTATTAATATTAATATTTTGCAGGTGGTCAAAGTCATACTTTAACTCTGAAAGTACACATTTTATCCATGGGTTTAAGAGGGATGAAAATGTGGCACCGTTGTCATAACCATTAAGAATTAAAAACAAAATATTATAAATTATGAGCATCTTTTGAATGGTCAAATGTCCTCAAAATGTCGCCTTCAAACAAGAAGCTGAACCCCATAAATAAAATGCACTTGAGTGAATAATATGGGCTCGTCCTCACCTGTTTCCACTTCGTTTTAGACAGAATAAAACGCCACATTAATTTCCAGGAATGCAGACCTGGAAATAAGACAGACTAACAGACTAACTCTGTGCTTTGTTCTCTCTCTGTCCCACCTGTCGGCTCGCCCTGTAGGAGAGCACCTGCGGATCTGTCCCCAAGGCTACACATGCTGCACCAGTGACATGGAGGACAACCTGGCCACGCTGAGCCGCAGAGAGATGGAGGGGATGCTGAAGGAGGCGGGACGGGCCCTGCACACCTCCCTCGTTGGACAGTACAAGGCCTTTGACGGTAGGGCTGATGATTAAAAAACCTAACGCCTATGAGCTTATAGTCCATTTTAGTTTATTGTAAATTGGTTTAGTAGGTTATAAGCTTTTTGTCATCTAGACTATTAAATTGAACATTTGCTTGTTTTATTGTCATCTTTCTGTAAATCCTTTGGTGGCTCTTGTCAATCCAGTTCCTGCTGAGTTCACTTCCCTGTCTCCTGTACTCAGCATTACTGTCAGGAGTAAACTCATCTCAAATCTAAAAGTTCTCATGTGTGCTCATCTCATCTATCATCGTCATGGAAACTCACAAACAGGGGAAAAGGGGCAGAGTCATTTTTCTTTCACACAGCACGCACTCAGCACGCACTCAGAACGCACATGATGCGGATCTTGTAACATAGTAAAGGCTCATCAAAAAGGCGCTCGATTGTTCGCTGAACTCTTCCTGAAAATATTCGCGAGGCAGAGAAGAACTGAAAGTGTCTCGATCTCTGCATCCTCCGCCAAGGATCAATAAACTTGTAACTTTCACAAATTAAACTACTTAAGGCTCCTCAAAGATGCAACTTGTGGCTCTCATTAAGCGATAAAGGCTCATTAAATGTGCGCTGGGCTTTAGTTTGTTTTCTCTTTGAAAATAGTCTCGAGGGAGAGGCGTGACCCGCTTTGACGATATCCGCTCCGTACGCGCGGCTGGACACAGCGCAGTTGCCATCGATTTAATGATTTTGCCATTTTTCGCATCGTCGATTATTAAAGACCCAAATTTATCAAATGAATTCGATTTATCGCCCTGCCCTGTTTGAAGCTGATTAGAAATGACAGAATCTGCTAATTTGATTGATTTTACAGCCATACATTCCACTATAGGTTTCTAGAGTACAGGAAGAGCTGAGGAACAATAAAGGCAAGAAGTGGAAGAAGCAGACTCAAAATTGGTAAATGTGAAAATAAAGTAACAATGGAAACGCTTGAAACTTTTGGTTCTGGAAGTCAAGTTTTTATTATTGTCCCCAAAGACTTTCCCTAACACCAAAAATATGGCAATTTGAATATGTAAACTTGCAACATTATTTATTACACTTTTGAGCCACAACTAGGCTACAAGATGGAAATCAACAGAACAAAACAGAAAAATTGTTTATTCAAAGGATTCTTTTTTTTTTTTTTAATGTGTTTCTGAGTAGCCCCACATTGTGTTGTGAAACTTAATGTTTTTTGGTCTATGAGAAAAAAAGAATGACAATGTAGAATGACAATGTTGCTTCCAGTCCCTTCAGTCCCAGCACACTGTTGAGCTGCTCATTCACTCTGGTTTTGTTGGGGCTGATTCGGCAGTTGTTTGTGAGACATGCCATTTATTGCTAGAGAAATATTCACAACTGAAATTATGTCTGAAAACAAAACGTCTCAGAGTAAAGCATTTGAAAATTGTATAATTATGACCACAGACAACATTATTAACTTTATTCTATAATCTATTTTGTGATGAGTAGTTAGCAAAGTGAGAACACAATATCCAAGTTTTGATTATTAACTAAATATCTCGCTTGGTGTTTGGATGAGGACAAATCACATTTTTACATAAAAGCAACCTTTTTATATTGTTGTTTGTGGCATAAAATTCAAAGCAAAATGTTTTTTTCTCCTTTGCTTACTGAAAATCATAGTCATTGCGTTCCACTCAAATGTATTAAGAAATGTCACTTTTTTTGTAATTAAATATTTCCCAACTTCCCAGACAAAGCCCAGGCTCTGAGGTGCTTAAGGTGAGGGAAAGGACACTGAGAACAAAGTCAAGATGGATTTTCAGGCTGAGAGCAGCAGCACGGCGAGCCCATTATTTGTGTGTAATGATCTGCTCCAGTTGATAGAAGCTTGTTCCTCTGTTCCCACTGGCCGATCACTGGACAATGCATTTGTCAGCGGGGACTGTGATCGGGGCTAGTTAGGCTGACCTTTTCACATCAGTGATTAGTGACATTTGTTTATTCTTCCTTCACTGCACTCCCTTCATCTTTTTAGAGTTCCTTCTTTTCACTCAAGGCACTTTCTCCAAGTAACGGTTGTGCCAGAAAAGTCACACAAACATATAAACTTGTACAAGAAACCATCGTCTCTCCAACAGTTTCTGCTGGCCTTGGCTTGTTGAACTTTTGTATTCTTCTGAAAGACTCCTCTTTTTGATTGGCTGCAGTGGTAAACGGTTACAAGCACTCAAGCAGCACTCAAGCTTTTGTTACTGATGCTTGTACCAAAACAGTTGTGCTATCAAAGTACAAGAAAGCATAATCTTGTAGATCAAAACATGTAGACTTCAACCAAGGCATGGTTGCATTGGTCTTGACTGCGATTCAAACCCTGTCAATATTTTCCGTCACAAAGCAGCACAATTATGATCATTAGGTCAAGGATTTTCACTGTGAGAGAGGTCAAATCCTTGCAATGTTATATATGCATTATAATTTTGCAAAAATATTCCGCTCATGTGTTTAACTAAATTTAGCGACGTTGGCCTCCTTTTTACTTTGTTTTCCTCTAAAGTTTGTTGCGTGACCCCAAATATCCTCGGATGTAGCACTGACAAAGTACTTTTGACAGTGGGGGTTTGTGGTAAAAAAAAATCTGTTATTTACTACACCCTCAGAAAAGGAAGAATAGACTGGGCTTACATGGACCACTGTAACCATTGGCACCTCCGTCAGAATAGGGCCATTTCCACTCAAGACATCCTGCTATTAGCCATCGTACTGTGGCAGTGATGGTTTGCACATGTTTGACCAAACAAAGTTAGCTTCTCTTTTAAAGGTCTTATGGAAAGCCAAACTGACTTTTTGTTGTACTGTAGTCATCAAGACACTCCTATCTATGGGTCCGAAGTGACGTCTCACCATTGATCTATTATAATAACTGGATAAGGCACGCCCCCTCTGTCCGCGATCCAAATTGAGTAGTGGCCGCTCCGCGGTACTGCAGCCTCAGGCACCAACCATTTCAACAGTTCGGCCTGTAAAATTACCGAAAGTGCGAAATTCTTTTTAGTCTAAAAATAAAATAGAAGGAATTTCACTCTTTTTACCGTTTCTAAAATCCTTAAAAATCAAATTTTTAACGTCACGGTGAAACATGTACGCGCTCTGACCGCGCACGCACTCCTCGTGAACGATCATCAGAAGAGCGCGTGCCGGACGGAAACCAAACAGAAGAAGACGAGACAAACGAGACACGAACATTGTGTGTTATGTCATTTCAATATGAAGTGTAAATGAATGATTACACAGTTTCACACAACAAAAGCTAACGTTTAGCTACACAAAAAGAAGCATTCATGAGTTCACAGCTCATGCTTTCTGCAAAGAAACCATTTTCGCTTTACAACATGATGCCTTTTATATTTATAGATAGATATAACAATTCATCATTCTACATTTCGTAACCATTTCAAGACCACAGACTCCAAAAGTCCGCTCTAACAGTCCACAGTCTTTCTCTCGTTCTGCTGTCGTCGTGCTCGTTCCCGACGCCAAAGCGACATGGCGATGTCGTCATAAAAGGGGAGGCACTAGACTCCCTATTCAGGAAATAACGCGGAAGTAGGGAACTTTTTTGGAGACATGCGCCAATGAGCACACGCCATAGGCTTGAATTGGGCGCCATTTTGGCTTCCGGGGGCTTGCGTCTCACACACACGCTTTGCTTCTGCCATCTTGAGCATGAAATGGGTGCGTACCTATATTCCCCGGTACCTATGTTCCCCCATTTCTATGAACGGGGGAACATGGGTATCTCATATTTAAAAAGGTCCCGGTATTCCCCGGTGCATCTATTCCATGCGTGTTGTTGAGTGTAGGCCTGTTGTCTTGAATCTCCTCAAATGATGGAATAGGCTTCTGGTTCAACCACATGTACGGTTCCACATTCCCAATAGTTGTGTATAAATGTATGGTTTTACAGCATAACACATAGCAGCATGTCCAGCCACGGTGCAGGTCCCAGGGAATATGGGTACAGGGGAACATGGGGCTGACCCCGTGTGAAAGCCGCATGCTCACTGCATGCTAGTTTACATGTTATATTTTGTGGCTATGCTAAACGCAGTTTTGGCGAACATTTACAATGTTATTAACAGAGCCGGAGGTAGAATTACTCAGAACTCTTTTTAACGTTTTTATTTCAGTTGAATTGCAAAATAGGGATGATTTACAAAGGTAAAGAAAAAGTCAACAGCCCCTGAATCTGAAAGAGCAACATAACCAGAGTAATTAGACGTACAATTCTGAAAACCGTCAAAATTGACGGCCTTCTAGTGTTAAAAACATTTTTTCCTTTATAATCACATACAAAAACGTTTCACAAATATTAAAAAAAAGCCATTGTTTCTCAGGAGACTTGACTTCAGGTACATGTTGATTTTCCCCCAAGAAACAGCAGGGGGTGACGACGGACACTTCAAATGCCCCAAAAATACATTTAACATCACAGGAACTTACAAAGATGTTTGATAAGGTAAAATGTTACTTAACTTTGCTTTAAGTGTTGTTAGTGACCTGAAAACCCATAACTTTTTCAAGACCTAGCTAACAGATCTAACAGCAGAGATGGGCAACAGTGTGTGGTGATGTCTTCAACATAGTGGTGACAATTAGTTACAAGTCACATGACTGAAACCCTTGTATAGTTGTGTAAAGGCTCATTTATGCTCTACATTCCAGACGCATAAGGAGACGTATAGAGTCTTCTGTCAGTCCTCTGTCTTTGTCCGTCATTTGGTCCGTATGTGATTTTTATCTTCACAGCTTAGAGATGCGCAGCAACAGAATTGTACATGTGCTGACCACTGGGGACAGTAGTGAGCATAGTGCAACAGTCGAAGCTCAACTTTTTAGAAAGTGACTAGAACAAGCTGTCAAACAAACGCTTCTCTCTCCTCATTGTCTTGGCTCTCTTCCAACAAATGTGATTTAAAAACTGCCGCGGGAGACGCCATCTTTTCCTGGTGAATTTTTTCTTTCGGTTTTGGGCCAATTCTCTAACTGACTCTGAGTGCCCTCTGGTGGTCATTTACCAGAACACAGACCTGACATTAAAAATGGTTGAAAGTATAAATAAAGCTATGACCACTCTTGGAACGCACAGAGCTGTTTACGTACGCCTTTCGGCTGCCTCCCTTTCAAGAGCTCAAAAAACTTGAGCACATTATTTCCTGTATTGCGTTGACCAAATTTGATAAGTGACCATATTTAGTTTAGATGATCTTTTATTGGTCGGCAGCAGAGCAAAGTCATGCTTCCAGGTCATGCACATCTGGCTGTATTTAGCAGGGTGTGGGCAAAAGCTAGCTCCATGTGGCTAAATGCAGGGTGTCACAGCTCCAGCCCCGGCAGCACAGGCCTTTTTAGTTCCAGGAATTTGGGAGAAGACCCAACCAGACCACAGATTAGAGGAGCGCCGCTCACATACAGCTGGACCACTGCCTGTGTGCAAGCTAGACACTGAATCATGCATCATGTGTACAGGCCAACGTCAAGAGTCTAATTATGGGTCACTCTAAAGCAAAGTGCATCGACCTAAACAAAGAGCTACACTTACTACTTTGAGTTCAACCCAATATTAAATTGCAGTAAGACCAAAATGTTTTGTTCAAGTTTAGTTACACAATTTAACCATTATTGGTGACTCGCAAATCCTTTCTTTTTGTAATACATGGCAGTGTCAGCTATGCGACATGCTCCTCTTTTTTATAGTGTACATTACCAATTCATTTATAGTTTTGGTTAATATAAGTTGAATATAATTGATTGAAATAAATAAAACCATAAATGCATCTGTGTTTTAATCCAAAATTCTCATGAAAGCAATTGAAAAATTAGTTTGTGAACGTTGCTGATGCTTTATTTTGTGCAAGCTGTATTTGATTTGACTTATCTGTTGTTGTATAAAGGATGGAGACGGATGGAATGATAAAGGACACCAAGGACAAAGCGATAAGCACAAAACCGAAAGTTGGCGAGTTAGTTGAGTGCAGATGAAGCAGATAGGGCGAGAGGACAGGCAGACTGATGGTGTCGGGGTGACAGGGGTGGCAGGGGTGGCAGGGATGGCAAGGGGGGGCTGGGGAGCCAGGTATGTGAGGCTGACAGGACAGCAGGCTGAATCCTGGCAGGTGATCGTGTGCGTGATGTCTCTGGCATCTGGACTCTCTCTGCACTGCTGTCACACACGGCTTAAGACGTAGTTCATTTGGATAGACCTGAGACTTGGCTTCGATCAATAACAAGACTTCATTTGTCTTGGCTCTCTTGACTTCATGGGATTAAGAGGACCATTTAGCAGATTATTTTAAGACTAATGGTATGTCTATGCATATTTTAGCAAACACCGACTACAACATACTACGACATTTTTAATGCTTTAAAAACTCAACACTAGGGCTGGGATATGGCTTCAATATTTTTCCTTTATTGATCGATCAGGACTTTCAATTTAGGTTTTATTTTTACTCCATAAACCAAAAAAGAAATATGTCTCAGTTAGGGATGGGCAACATTGACAAAAATGTATATCTTAATATTTAACCTTTTATTCAGATTGTATCAATCCAACAGAATTGTGTTTATAATGTATCTTTAAATGTAGGAATTGAGGTTTGTGAAATGTCTGTAAAACGAGTCACAAAAGTGCAGAAATATGCCCTTTTTAATTAATCAAAAGGCATACATTTTTAACATAACATTTTTAAACCCCCTTAAACAATATATTCAATATTAAAATGTTGCATTTTCTTATAAAAACAACACCTCACAATATACGCGTATTTTCCGGACTTTTAGCCGCTCCCGCTATATAAGCCGCATCTTGCTCTATTTTAAAAAAACTGATAATAAAAACAATACATAGGCCGCACCTTTTGTATAGGCCGGCAGAACTCTTTCCTTGATTCTTTGGCATCTCATGAGCTCTTCCCGCTGTCCCCTCAGCGTCTCACCGTACATTCATTGATGTTAAGCTTTGCGTGCAGCCCGCCGGTTTCTAGCAGAATCGATGGCCTTCAGCTTAAAACTTGCTTCATACGAAACTTCTTCGGTTGGGTCCATAAATGATGGGGCAAGAATTGAAAAATAATTTATAGTGGTAATTTGTCGTCCGTGTTCTATTTGCTAGTAATAAAAAGCAACATCTGCCTTCTTGTGCTAACTTTTCTGTAGGTTTTGATTCTAATCCGGTTAGTTCGCCCCATGAACGGTGAAAAGAAAAAAACCACCAAGAAAAGCCGCAGCCTCTAAATAAGCCGCATGGCTCAAAACATCTGACAAAAGTAGCGGCTAATAGTCCGCCAAAAATACTGGTATCTAAATTGTCATATATTGCCCACCTCTACTTTCAATATTAATTTGATGTCAACACTGCAGAGCTTTAGTCAAACAAAAACGGTATGTACTCCAAACACCGCAAAACAGTTCCCACATGCACAAGGCTATTTTGGTATAGGTTTGTTACCACCCCACAGCCCCGTCCTTCATTCCACATCTGCATCCCCTGTTCTTTAATGTTCCTTCTTCATCCCTCATCACAGACACTGCCTTCTGCTGGGAGAACTGCAGTTTTGGAGATACTCTGCCGTCCAAGTCGTCATACTTTCACATGAAGTTGTCATCATGTTTTGTTGTGGAGAGCATAACCATAGAAAAACTGATTGGGTGAAAGTACTGTTGAACGGTTGAATACTGCTCCCTTGATTTCAAAAGTCCTCAGATTTATCTCCCCATGTGAGTGTTCTCATACATGTGTAACATTGGTTAATTCAGTGTTGCCAGATTTGAACTTGAGGGTACTTAAACATGCCAGAAATGATGAAGTCTTGGCTTCTTACTTTTATTATCTAAGCAATCAAATTATGTTCAAAACAACTGAAACCACATTCTGACTCTAGTTTTGGGGCTGTGGGGCTTTTACGGAGCTGGAGTCCCGGACCATCACACGCTGCAGTCTCTTTGATTTCCTGGCACACAGAAAGAGCAGCTAGCCTTCAGTCCATCTCTGCGCGAGGCCGTTCCGTGGTTTTTGGAGGCTAATCTCATCCGAAGTGGGTCGTCGTGAGTAAACCGGTTTCTCGGGCGACCAGGCAGCCTATCTGTTTTATTCATTTACGTCGAGCTCAGAATATCTCCACAGATCTCCCATGCAACACAAGACGGCGAGCAGAGCCAAGCCATCGCGTCACATTAGCAACAGAAGCATGATTCGGTTTAAATAAGCTCCGGAGCTATTTCTGGAGGTAGGATCCATGTGAGTATGTAGTGTTCTTGTAAACAGCTTTGGTCTTTGTTTCTTTTGATGTTCAGATGCAGTTAAAGCAATTTGCAGTTAACATAATAGGGTCTAATTAGAATTCATTTGAAGTTTTACAATTACATCTAATTATTACAATGTATACAGTATGCATTTAGATTGCAATTTAAGCAGTCAACCTTGATTCAATATTACTGCAACTGCTGTATAAATGTACAATCCACTTTTTTATAGCAAATTATAAGCAAGATGTTTCCTAAGTAAACTACTTATCTTCTTCCAACTACTACTACTACTTTTTTGGTGCCATTAGTATGTCACAAGTTTAAAAACAGATCAAATTGAAAGATTTCAAAGTGAATTTCGATACGTTGACACAATATTTTCGCTCAACTGTTAAACTATTATACATTTTTTCAACCACAATAACAGGGAATTGGAGTTAAAAAGAATTGCCGCCCCTTCTTAAAATTATTCTTAATTTAAATTCATAACTATATTAGCTCCTTAAACACTGGTTGTAACAGAAAAGCAACAAAAACCTCAGAAATGCATCACAAATGATTTGAAAATTGGCCAATGTTTGTAATGCTAGTCTTTGACACATGCTTTTAAAATGCAAGGCTCAACGTCAGGGCTTTAGTTGCACCATGCACTTCATTACGTTATCCCGTCCATTCCATTATCATATCACAGCCTGCCCTATCACTCAAACTTCACCCCCTCATGCCAGAATTCATCCAATTATCAACAGATTGCATTCGTGTCAACTTGTCTTTCATGGTCACCTCTGACGATGTCTTCACTGACGAGGACATCTGCCCCCATTGTGGCTCTCAATTGATTTCTTTTTTTCCCCTTTCTTTAACCGCATGCAAATCACGACCTGGGCTACATACTGCCCCAGTTGCTCCGAACGCACTCTGAGCTATCACGCCCTAGAAAAATGAAGCCACATTTCTAAATCGTGGGCACAGAAGTGGAAAGTATATGGAGATAAAGGAACCAAATGACACTTGGTGTTGGAACAGTGTGCGGTCCGTGCGGGGAAGAAGGGAAGAAAAAACGAAATCCAACGCAAATGGCTTGAAAAGAGAACCAGATGGGTTGAAGCGGGGCTGGCTAAATGGTGCATAATGCCGTGGAAGTCAAAGCGGGAAATAAAGACTTCCACTGTGGGGCTTGTTGATAGATGACATGCATTATGTGACATGTCAGCTTGTTTAATATTTTTAATAGCGGTTAAATGCTAGCTAAGGGCCGCGCTGTGCTGTCCTGGGGCCCGGCTCGTGTGTGATAAGACTCAGTTATTGATGGGAGCAGCGGAGTGACACAAACAGTTTAATGGCTCCCAGATCGCGGCGCTGTGAGCAGAGAGAGCACGTCGAGACAGGCACCAGTGTTTAGTTCGTGCCAAGTGCAGTGACGATGGCGGTGTCCGGTATAGAGGGATGTAAAGAGAACACACGACGAAGACTGCGATGTAGAACAGGCCTAGTATTTGACGTGAATGAGAGCTGTGTTCAGGATGTCAACTGTCAACAACAAGACATATCGATCTGTGCTGGGGATTTTTTGCCTGTTCCGTCTCTTGTTTTCTTGACCCATTCCAATACTTTTAAGACGGACTTGACACGAGATTGGGTCCACACGAAAGAGATGAGACAAGAATCTGACATTGAGCCGCACTATTTATTTTTTCATAGTCTGTCTGTGTAATTTGCTTCACATGTTTTTGTTTTGTTTTGTGTGTTTTTTTTTGTGTGTGTTTTTGCTATCATTGTAATTCTGCTTTTTGGGAAATGTTATTCATCAGTGTCAACCCATTGTCCAATCCAAAATGTAAACACATGTGCACACAATTTGGCACAAAATGGTCTCATCTGTAATGTTTGTATAATTTTCTGTCCTTATCATGTTTTTTTTCATTTGCACATGTTTCAGTAGTTCTGTTTTTTAGTCCTTCCCTCCCACTCCAAAATCTACTCTGCGAATCTCTTCCACATTTGTAAAGTACATACACCTTTACTGAGGGCACAAAAATGTGTTTTAGCTTCACACAAACTACCACGTTTCAATGCAATTAATTCATGTATTTATTTATTTCCGGGACAGTGCATATTAATATACATTTCTGTAAATATTATACAGAATTAGCTATTTTTAGGCTATTTTTCATCTGTAGTCCCATGACGGCTATTACAGTCAGCCTAAAACGGAGAATTAAAAAAAAAATTAGACACTTTAAATATATAAACTATGTACATTGGAGCTTGTAGACAAATTTGATGTCAACTAAGACTCAGACGTTTTTCCTATTCTTCACAATTGATGTTTTTACACCAATTCTACCATATTCAAAGAAGTTTAACAAGCTTCAACAATGCATAATCTAAATCCAGAAGCTTCAACATCACATTCGCACAGAATGGCTATTTTTGATTCAATGTGCAGTCCTCCTCATATGTCCTACTTTCTCCATATTTTATTATCTTGAACAATCCCAGATGCAGGTTTGCCCAGCGCACAGTAACAAATGATGCGGTCTACCTGTGCCCTGTTTTATTGAATGCACATCAGTATCACATTGTGCCACTCTCGCCGCGGCTGCTCATAATTCATCCTGCTCTTTTGTGCCTCTCCGCTCCCTGCCAGAGAATACCGCTGCTAATCTAATAACACTGCACTTGTGAAATGGACAAACACAATTAGGACGTCCAGATACGGAACAGATCTACAGCTCCTGCTTTTTGTTCGCCTGTTTATTCTCTTTTTTTCTTTTTCTCATTCTGTGCAGTGCTACCTCATCAGTGTCTGGCATAGCTCCAACCGTTAGCTCATCTGTCATGTTCCTCTAAAGCTGGATACCCACCGCTCTGCTATTAGATCTTAGAAACACATTGGCAGTATGTGACTTTAGAAATTGCATATATTTCATATCAGTTCTGACCTCGGGTGCTCTGAAATGATTTGGGCAATTAATAATTAAAATCCATTTTTTGTGTTAGGACAGGAGTCAGCCGAGATAAGACGAGGTCTGAAAAAGATTGGCTCTGTTTGAATTTCAAAATGAAAAGACAAATTAGGTTTCTGTCAAAAAAAGTGAGGCAATTTTGGCTTATTCCCACAGCAACGACAAAAATGGGAGACTAACCTGAAAGCATGAATTTGTATAATGTAATCCGATGATGGAGACAGTAGCAAAATGATGTGCACTAAAGAGAGATTTTGAGTTGAGAAATGGACACTTAAAAGCAAGCTTAAATAACTCTGAAATAGCTCAAGGGGGCTTTAAGGAGAAGTGGTAAGAATACGGTAATTACTTTGAGCATCGTTGAACGTATTCTTTGATTCTCGCTGAAACGACGCTTCTGAGGGAACGAAAGAAAAGATAAAATAACTGATTTGAGTGTTGAAGTAATATGGGAATATGGGAGGACATCACAGGGATTGTTTGTGCTAGTTATAAAGTCAGAGCTTGAGTCAGTTTGCACATACAGAGAAGGAAGGATGAGTTAAAGAAAACGTATCGCGCTATTGTCTGCTATGTACAGTAGTTCTAATCTACAACACCCGTGGATCATCAACTTTGAGTGATTTAATATGAAAGGAAAATAATCAGAATATGGTTAAAAGCTCCTAAAAGTCCATTTTGCATCATAGGTCTCCTTTAAGAGTTGCCAGGAAGAGTAGTAGTGGTTTAAGGTGTTGCAACTATGTGTCAAGACGGCGTCATGGATTAGCCTCCCGGCCACAACCTATTGCCATATCCGCCCACTCGTGTTTCTGTCCATTCGAATTTTTAAAAGAAACAATTCTAAGAAATGATTTGATGGACACTTCAAGATGCAATTCTGCTCCGGTGATTACGGAATCCCCAATTGCAACTCACAAAAGGTACAAAGTCTTACAAACTCCCACACTGTACTTCGCATAACGCATTCTTGATATTCTCTGGGAAGATTGGAGAAGCTGAATTACCAGCTTTTTGAACTTTTGATAGCGCTTTTCAGTCATTATGCTCTTGGTTTAGTTGTGCCAGCCTCAATTTCCTGTATTTTATGGGTTCCTACTTCACAGTTTTACCAATTGTCAAAAGTAGTTTGCATCTCAGCCTCGTAATAGCTTTCGTCTGCATAAATGCCGTCCAGTAATGCCATATGCCGAGAAGGTAATCGGCTGCGATCACACTTCTTAACACCTGCCACCTAGTCATGTCAGCTACTTGTCCATTTGCTCTGCTAGTTTTTGAACTATATCCGACTAAACTGTACAAAAGCAAGTTCCTAGTTTCTGAATTGTTTGTTTTTTGTTCCCTGACAATGGCAATAAAGCTTTCTCTTAATCGTGATGTGGAAGTAGGTGACACTAAATTGCCCTGAAGGAATCAAAAATAAATGCTACGTGTAAAAGCTCGAGTCACCAGCGACCACTTTTAAACTTGCTGCAGGCGAATGAATGATCGAAGTCGTCCAAAAACCCAAATATTTGCCGCCCCTCTGACCACATAAGAAATGACCAGTGTTCCGTCATCAGTCGTTTTGGGGGCAGGGGAGGTGGAGGTGAGGCCAGTGAGTGATGGAGGACTCCGGGAGCAGGATGCATTGTGGGTAGGCGGGAAGCTTACTCTTTTGAAGATGAATGAGAGGAATGGGAAAGGTCGTTGGTACACACAGGAGCGAGTGGGCACGCCGGGGCATTGTGTCAGCCTAATGACAGCCATTATTCAAGTGAAGGGCACAGCCTGGTGTGGCACTGCGCAGGCCGGCCCACCTCCTGTCATACCGCAGCTAACAGCAAGCGTTTGTCCCACTATTTCAATTGAACAAATGAGCCGCAGTCTTCAAATGTTAATGATTCTATATCTGCAAATTCTACACGTTACCTGGGCTGTTTATAGGTCAATATGCAAGATGCTTTTCATGGGTTCTTAATTTGCCAAGTGAGACATGCACAGGGCTGAGACTCCAACAAGCTCGCACAGCGCGGCTCCCACCGTGAACAATCCAGCAGGACTACATTCATACACTATAGACTCTCACATGCTGTATGTGTCAGTCAGATAACCTTATGTCCAGTGTTGGGAAGTAACTAAATGCATGTATACATAGTTACTTTCCTAAAACCAAAGCATTACAATGGGATATTTGATTATGCAAGTATATTCTGATTCTGATGTATTGATATTTGGCATTGAGTATCTGCCAATATCAACAGATGCCAGATTCCTTTCCTCAAAACTACTTAAACAAATGATCAAAAAAAAGAGTTGTAATAATAAACCATAATATAATTTATTAACAATATATATGTGCTCCTATTACAGTAACTTTACCACTGCAAAACATTGTAAAATAAACTTTGTGACTAAATTATAACTCTAACTGAATTCTCTTGGTTCTGTGCTTTAAAAAGCAGCATTTCATGTGTCAATATTTACTGAATTGATTGGTTTAAAAAAATTAAATAGGGAATTTATACTCCTTCTATTGTATTTTCCATAACCAGTCATTCGTTCCCTTTTTTTGAATTTTTTTTTCTACTACTATTATTATTATTTAGAGAGTTGATATTCCATTCTATTTGTTGTTTGTCTAAGAACTCTTTTTCTATTTTAATTTGTGAGCTACTGTGTCCACGTAAATATTGCTTTAATAAATCCATTGATATGAAGGGTTTTGCCAAAGTAAAACATATGCAAACTGTTTTAAATCATATAAGAATTGCATCATGGCTTTAAAAGTTCCGAGTCGGTTTTAGCCTCGCCAGACGTGGATCATGTTTAGGAACACTTTAGCAAGTCAGGGTTCGACGGTGCACTGCAGGAATGAGGAATAAAGCCGCGCCGCACCTGTCGCGGCGGCTCCGTTTAGCCTCCGAGAGCGTGCGTCTGACCCTCGCGCACGTCTGTCGTCATAGCGCCCATGCATAAACCCCGCACAAGCACACATCTCCTCTGCTGACTCCTCAAAAGTACCGTTTAGCGCCTGTGAGAGCAACAGTTTGATTTCCCTGCCCGCTTTGAAGCCTGGCCCCGAGCGCAGTTTGGAGCAGTGTGAGTGACGGGAGGTCAGGGGCTGAGGGGGCGCTCTGTGGGCCAACATGGAAGTCTGACGGCCTAACCACCACCAGACAGCCGCGCCTCGTCACTCTCGCTCTTCACAGGGTATTAATTCACAAATCCACACAGGCAGCCAACACACAAGTCCATGCCAGTCTGCAGCCAAAATCTGAAGCTATAATTTTCCTGCTAAATGTGTCACTGCTGTTTCTTCTTTCAATAGAGTACTGACAGCAACTTCATCTTTGAACTCAATTGGAATTTTTTTAATTTTTTTTTATCTGCCCCTGCATAGTTTGGCATTCGCTTTTGACAAGATGACACTATATGACACAACTCCTTCCTAAATAGTCTACTCATTACACCGATGCTATGTTTAGTCACTGTGGACTTCCTGGTGCAAATGAAAAGATCCCATGAAAAATCAAGCCAGACCGTACCTTTTATTTAACCTGAATAGTCACGGTGAGTTTTTAGTGGAAACCTATGCAGGCACGGGGAGAAAATGCAAACTCCATGCTCACTACAGTACACTATACGTCAGGAGAACCAGAGAAGGGGCCTAGGCCAATTTTAAACCGATTTTTCAAAATACATGTAAACCAGGGAAGTACGATTGAGGTGTCTCAATTCGAATCTCAAACATCTCAATAACACATCTAGAGAAGTGTGCGTGTGCGTGTACGTGCGTGTGTGTGTGTGCGTTTGCCTGTGTGTGTGCGTGTAGTCCTGTAAGTAAGTCCTTTTAAGTAAAACAGACAGGGGAATATTAGACATGTGTTTGAACGTGTACGCACTCATTTTAGATCAACAGAGATGAGTAACTATGGTTACCATGGACCAGCACATGTTGTTTTTGTTTTGTGCTGTTGCGTTGCGTTTTAAATGAAAGAAATATACCACAAGTTGTGATAAATACACTCTAAAGTCTAAATGATGCAATGGAGGGAAATGTGAAGCAGAGCATCAGGCTATTCCAATGGGAGAAACTGGGATTAACCACAGACTATCACAAAATATGAAAAATCAATGTTAGTTTGACAAATGAAAACCACTCAGATATCAGCAATATCAGAGCCTGTTTTAAAGACATTTACAAATACATTTAACGTTATTTGTTTCTGACTATAACATACTGGTAGATAAACTTAAACCCTTGCCTTCTCTGTGTGTGTGTGTGTGTGTGTGTACACACAACACATTTTCATTTTATACAAGGAATGTGAAATTGAATACAATTTTGAGGCTAGAAAATGATACTTTTTCCATTCTTTGTAAAAGAAAAGGAGAGTAACTGACATTTCTGCTCTGGAAAATTCTTGTTTGTTTTTGCTATAAAAACTTAAAATCTTCAATGTGTTTATTTGCGCTGTGGACAGCAGATGTTGTGAGCAAACTTATGAGCAATGCTATTCTTTTAGCTTCATGTAACTAGGACAAGAGTGGTCTCACTGTGCAAGGTAAAAATTAGTTTGATTGTTTTCTGTGCATGTAAAGGTAGTGACATGAAGGCCTCATGCCGTCTCATGAAAACACTAACCGCTGCGCCACCGTCCCGCCCTCTGTCAAGGCACTGCTGTCCTCGTAAAGATAAAGGTCTAGAACATATCCTAACTATGAATAGTTTAGGGGAATCCTAAGACACAAAAGTTAAATAAAACCATGGTTAATAATTTAGACAATATTTTGTGCAGATATTACACAAAATCCTGTTGAATTAGCAGACAGTAATTAACAGTTACTTCTTCAGTTATTTTCCAAGTATAACAAACGAGCAACTAATCAACCAGGAAATGTCCTCAAGGTAATTATAGTCTTCAGATCGGAGCCCGTACTTTAAAGTAAATGTCTTATTTGTGTAACCAAATGACTTTGTTAGAAAATTGTGAATTCATGAAGCCAACCCACAGTCTGCCAGACACAAATCATTAATTCCGCCTTTTAAACCGGAGAATCAAAGCATTAGGACGCAATTAGGCAGAAGCCAGCAAGGCAGTAAAGTGTCTGGAGTTTCTGTAAATGGATTTATATTTGTTGAATAAAGAGAGAGTGGTTTTGTAAATCCACTTGAGTACAACGACCAAAGACAAGTGGTTAGAGACAAGAATGTGACCTAATGTTCTGGCCTCCAAAACTTAAGGAGTGTCGCTTGAAGTTTCCAGCATGAATAACATTATAGATGAGGTTAGTGTCTCAAATATTCTCTTTATGGAGAGGCCAACTCTAACCCGCCGTTGCATTTCGATCCTTTGATGGTTGAATTAAAATAGAAACTGTTTGCGGAGATGTCCTCAACTCTTAAGGCTGAAGAAATGTATATCCGAAAAAGGCTAGAGGAGAGCGACGTCAAAGAGGAGCTGGTCATCTTGTGTTTGCTAATGAACAGGGAATGGAAGACTGCAATAGCCAACGAGGCCAAGGCTGAGAATATACCGGAGCACAGTTAGCTTCTGTTAAATACCAGTGTGAGTCTGTGTCTCTGTTCTAGTTACTTAGTCCATATGGAATTGACTGGAAAGCTTCAATTCTAACTTGAATATTTTCAGTTAATAATAAAAGGAAATTGTCTTGCCCAAGGATAGAAAGGTCCTTAGCACATCGACAACAATTATATAAACTCTCCTGTTTTTAATCCCATTTTCTATTTTCTACAGCAATGCACTTAAAACGTGGAATTTTTGTGGCCAACCGAGATAAGGCGCCTGAAAAGTAAACAGCGCTGGAGTTCGGGTCTCCACAAAACAAACCCACAGTCCTCGGCGTTAGGGCTGGTTCTTTGTGGGGCTGCTGCGTTGGATGGACAGTCTGGACTATTGTTACCGGACTGAACCTGCTCCAGCCGGCGTCTTGGCAGAGTGCAAAGCCCATTTGAATAAACATTGTAGACACACAAAGCGGATGTAAAATGTTTATGCCTGTGGCTATTGGGAGCTGAGATATTTAAAAAACAATGTGCTTCATGAATACTGTGGATGCACCTTAGCGCAGTCTCTCTTTACCCATAATGCTTCAGTGCTGCTTGTGCTTACTGTATGGTCTGCCTTTAAGAAAAGATTGTATTTTCCTGCAGTTCAGTCATCCTGTCGTGGAACATTGCAGAGAATAAATGGGTTGTTTTGAATTCTATGTATTTGGTATTTATACCGACATTGAAATGTCATTTCAGACCATCATTTTATGCAGATTCATTTGGCTTGTTGTCAGCTGCTTTTTATTGGATAAAATGCATTAAGGATAGTTCAATATGCATTCTTTTTCTAGACTGTCAGACATTACAAGTATCTGGCTGTCAATAACCAATATTTTGCTGGTATCAATATTGAGGCTGTAACTATTCTTTTGCTTATCAATTAATTTGTCAATTTGACTTTGATTACTTGATTCATTTTTACCCAAATAAAGCTAAAGTGAATCTGCTTGAGAACGTCCTGGTGGAGTATAAACACAAAACATACAATTCACATCTCCTGTGTCATTTTAGTGTAATTTCAGAGCTGTCTAACCGATGTAACTGGTTGCAGCCCTAATGAATATCACTATTTTAAAATGGATGTTAAATTGGACTTTCTAGGACATTTTATTGTTTGTTGTACAGAAGATTTTTTAAAACTTACAGCCTTAAACGGCTCCTATCTCAATTAGAAATAGAGAAAAATATATTGATATATGAAAACATCAGCACTAATATATTGGTCTATCACTGATTCATTTAAAGATTTATTTTCTTTCATCACATGGCACAAAGAAATTGGGTCAACGTTAACTGCTATTACACTTTTGAGAAACTCATGATTTATTATTACGTTATGCGAAAGATACATTCATTGCAGTGGCATGTATTTTGCTTCCTATTTTTCCCGTCAGCAGTGATTCATTTGCGTGTTTATAAAGTCCTCATAAAGTCCAGGGATTGTTCTAATGTTATTTGCTGCAAACATATATTAATATGTTCTGCGATTGTCATGGTTTTGGTAAATGATTCTTTGGATTGTTTTTCATGAAAATATTGTATTGCTGATCAATGGTGAGAACGTTATATTTGTGACCAGTAAGATTATGAGATCGGGTCAAGGCAGGCACTGTAATTTTTAGACTGAAAATCAATTAGATATATTTTTTTCTTTACCTTCCTGACTCTGAAGTAACCCTCCATTGCAGTGGGGTATATATTGTGTTTTCAGTTCTTTGACATTTCCCAGATGAGACGCAGCTTCCCTCTCTCCAGCTTTAGCTCTTTTATACAACCTGGGCACAAAAACCATTCAAGAAAACTGCATTCGGAAAAGGCAGTAGTAACAATGGCATGCTACAGATTTCAATACTTCTTTTTTTTTTTCTTTTAGGTTTCTTCCTGGAGTTGCTGAACCAGTCGTCCTCCTCATTACATGACACGTTGATGTCATCATGGGGCCTGCTCTACTCCCAGAATGCCCCTCTGTTCTCAGACCTGTACTCGGACCTGAGGCTCTATTACAAAGGCTCCAACATCAACCTGGAGGAGGTGCTCAATGAATTCTGGGCCCGACTGCTGGAGAGGATCTTCTACTACGCCAACAAGCAGTACAACATAGGTACTTTTTTATATTCACACATAGTCAATTATATTCTGTAATATCAATATTAAATGCTTATTTCAACATGTGTCAATACTGGGGGGAAAAACAAAATTTTACCTTTTTTTATTTATATATATTATAGCATTTTAGTTTCTCTAGCATTAACTCAAATCTGGGGCGGATATACTGTAATACAAGGCTGTATTCACACATTATGCATGCATTATGTTTTAATGATGTTATTCACACCCAACAAACGTACCTTGAGCTTTGTTTAATTCTATTTTATTGGCGTAATCCTGTGTGTCATTGCCATAAATCTCCATCTATCAATGCTGGAAATGGCCTTCAATACAAAGCAAATTCTCCAGTCCCAAATATTACCAGCACTAAGAGGTTCCTAATCCAAATGTTTTCAGTAAATGTAAAAGTGTTGATTAAAATATGTCAACATACTGAAACAGACCAATAGTTGTAAGACCATACTTGAACAATTAACTATGAAAGAACATCAGTGGTGGAAGAGTATACTCAATTATTTAAAGCAGAACTAATTAACTTTGATGAAAGAGCTCCCCCTGCAGCTCCCTTGTGATAACACATGGTTAGAAAATAGACATAAAAGCATTTTTTTTTCTTTATCATAGTAACACAGTATAATCACATACAAAAACATTTCACATTACCAATTTTTTTAAAGAGTCGGGGTTTCTCAGGAGAGTTGTCTGTCCACACATGGTGCAAGGCAGAAGCAGCAGGGGGAGACAACGGACACTTCAAATGCACTAAAAATATTGTGCATATAGCAATTAAAATCTATCAACTTTTCTCATGAATCTTGTGTATGTATACCCTTTAGGCAGGATGTCACCAAGAAGTTGCTCAAAATAACCCCTTAAACCATATATAAAGTACTTTTCCAGTCAAGTTAAAAAAGTGCAGTAAAAAGTATAAATACCTTCTCTCAAATGAACTATAAGTAATATGTGTCCGCTGTAAAATGGGCCTATATAAAGTTCAGATGCCTACAAATCATACTTTGTTACTTTCTACTGGAAACCTAGAAATCACTTGCATCTAATCCGTGCTGATTTGTAGGGGAGGACTACCTGGAGTGCGTGTCCAAGCAGATCGACACGTTGCGGCCGTTCGGAGACACTCCTCGTGAGATGAAGCTCAAAGTCACACGGACGTTTGTGGCGTCGCGCTCGTTTGTCCAGGGCCTGATGATCAGTGGAGAGGTGGTGCGCAGGGTCTCACAGGTAAATGCTCGAATATCAAAGCAATAGTGTAGCAGTAGAATTTCACTTACTGGCTTAAACTAATTAAACTAATACACATTTGAAGGTTTTTTGACAAGAATTTACAAGAGAAGAACTGAACTATATAACATTCATATTGAAAAGCATTTTATTTTTTTTCGTGTGTATGTCTTTAGTGTGTGATTGTGATGTATGTTTTAAAATAAGGTTTCTATTCAAGGTGTACATTTTAAACATGCCCAGCAACAATGCCATTTGATTTAAGACTTAATACTGAACTGTGAAAACTGGTGAAGGTTCATTTGGTCTACTATTTTTAACTGTTGGGCATCAATTCGTTTAGTCAGATAGGAGTGTTTTGTTTACCTGCTTTACATGTTTCGGCTATTTCTAGTAGCCTTCCTCAGAAGCGTCACAAGATGTTCTCGTGACGAGTCTTGCAGCTGCTTACTCGGCGTTGCACTTAGATAACACAATCATTTATATGAAGTCTAAACTGCAGTCGTAGAAAGGTAGTCATTTGTGTTGTTAGCAGGTTTATTCAGGGTTCTTAACATAGGACAGGATGTTAGTTGAATTATGGCAGCCTTTTAATTGCTAATTCTTGCTGCCCAGTGCCCGATTTATGTTTTGTTTTTGTTTTTTTCTTGATCAATCATGATTTTCAATTACATTCGTTCTTGACTTCAATCCTAATCTCATGAACACAAATGACAAAAATCAAACACAGCATCGTACTCAGGTGTCAGATGTTAACGATGGCTGAATCCCTGTTTACATGCACACCAAACATCTGATCGTTATCAGATTTCTGGAGTTATCAGATTATTGAATTGTCATGGAAACAGTGTCATCTGTTGTGGCTAATCTTATTTCATTCTGATCGTTCACGCTTGCAGGGTTAGGGTTGGTGCAGGTTTAATGTGGCAAATGCTAAAATGACATACTTTACATACCTTGTAAAAAAAAAAAGAATCCACTTATTGATTAATTGACACGAGTCACCAGGTGTTATGCTAATCAGATTTCGCTTGGACTTGTAAACACACCAAAATCAGATTGAATTATTGTCATATCTGAGTTTTCTACCCATTGACAACTTTGTTTTCCACTGTAGCCCCTCGAGGCAACTACTGTTGTGATTTTGGGCGTTACAAAAATGAATTGAATTGAATTAAAAAGCTCTCAATTAGTTTCCAATTCAATGAATTGCACAGCCTCGATGTCATCTCATGACAACATTAAGAAACGCCAAGATAATTTTTGTTCTCTTGTGGTTCTCTTCTATTAATTCAACATGCTCTTCACATAGTCTGAATATGGACTGTGTAAAAATGCAGTAGATATGGCTGGCTGCCTATTGAACTACAGATAGCAGTATTAACTAATTCACCTCTCCTCAGTCCTCCCATTACTCCGTATGACAGCACATGCACAGCCACGCTCCGGGCCTATAACTATGACAAATGCGTGTCGCTGCAGATGAGTGGGTCCATAAAGCACGGCCCGGGGATCTGCCAATCAGCTCCTACGACCACATAATGTCAGCTTCGCTCTGAAGAATGTTTGCGCGCGCCGTGGGGAGGGTTAATGCATCCCTGAAGACACTGTCCTCTCAGAGTAGTAGACACGGGCGAGGTTATGATCCCAGCCGCACCACAGAGAAATCATCCCGACGGGGTGGCCCAAATCGATGAAAAGCCCCCCCAACTCGACCACAGACTCTCGAGAGATCGCCCCATCCTTTGAGAAGACAGATGCCACCGCACGGATGAATATGAACGGTTTAGCTGTGTGAAATATTGCAAGGTCAGGCTATGTTTTAAGCGTTAAGAAAGCATGACAAAGTAGGTGGAGGAGATGGCGTCGGAGCACAAGGCCACGTGTTGGGTTTGAGAGATGGATCAATGCTGTGTGATGTTGCTCGCTGTGATGGATGCGAGTTGTGCTGGCAGAGCTCACAGGCTGCATGAAGATCAGAGGGAAAGGAGACCGCGATAGATCTGTCTCTGCCTGCATCGTAGTCCCAGGCCGGAGGATCAGCGAACACGAGGAGTACAGTGTATACAGCTGATGACAGTTCAATTACGGACAAGTGAAGATACTCTGTGAAAGACCTGTTGGAAACAATTAACTGTGAACTATCTTTGGTGTACGTAGGTATATAACATATGACAAGGTGTCTAACAGTGGATCAAATCAGTTGTAAAGTGAATTGAGGGTTTTAAATGGCTTGAAATTAAGTTCCCACAGTGAATGAAAATGATAAATTGTCTGTCTGGATTATTTTGTATTATTTTTTTATTATGTCTTTGCTTTGCTCGTTGTTCAAATGCAGTGGACTTTAAATGATTTTAGTGGGAAAAAAATAAGAAGCTAATTAAGTAATTATTATGTACTGCGGCACACATGTAACTAGGTTCTCTTTAACAAAATACAACAAAGAACTTCAAGAAAGTCTAGTTTATATACATTACATTGTAGTTTGATATCCAAGATGTTCACAAACTATTGAGCCAGACTTTTTTTCAAGAAAATATGTTTTGATTCACCTGACTTTTAAAGGAATTTCCATTGAATTGATTAGAAAGTTATTTAAATTACTTTTGCTGTGCTGCTCGGTGGTGGAGTGGTTAAGGCGGCAGCAAACATGCCAGGCCCCATGTGCAGCCGGTCGCCGTGTCATGAGTTTGAATCCTGGCTCTGACAATTTACTGCATGTCCTCCCTTCTCTCTCGGCCCCATTTCATGCTAAGTTGTCCTGTCTAATAAAGCCTACGGGCCAAAAAATCAGAAAAAATACAAACAAATTGCTTTTACTATCATGGTAAACTTGCTGAGACTGGTCTGCATCTTAAAGCCGTGTTCAGACCGCGGCGGCAAAGCGGCCGGTTTACATTCAAAGACTATGTGTACGCGCAACCTGCGAATCCAGCGTTTTTGCGGCACGAATCCTGCGTTTTGAGTGGCGGACGCGGCACGACGGGGGCCGCGCGGCCAAAGCTGGACAAAGCTGAACTTTTTTGCGGCAGACGCGGCGCAGCAACCAATCAGAGATTACGCTCCAGTGATATACCTACGCACTACCCGGAAGAAGGACCAAAGCAAACTCCTGATCTATAAAAAAATCAGCCAGACTCAGCTCTTGGAGCAAATAATGATATTCACTAAACTCTGCTCACCTCTGAAGTATCTGCGGGACCCAGACAAGCCGCCGAGCCGATCGCCTCCGTTTTTGGACTTTGTAAAGTAAATACACCAAAGCCATTCTCTTAACCTGGACTGCCATAGGACACAACTCCTCCACTGCGCGTGTGCGTTCGCCACCTCAGCCGCTCGTCTGCTGCAGAGAGTTTATTTTTTGGCCGCGCGTTCAAGGTGTCCAGGCGGCCAGGGCCTCTGCAAAATGTACAGGAAGTTCAATTTGGGCGACCAGCGCAAATTTGGCCGCCGTGGTGTGAACGGGCCATAACACTGCTGGAAGGTTATAGTGTTATGCTATATAGCAGGGCTATTCAACTTTATTTTCCTGAGGGCCAGATTTTTTGGAGGACCAAGGCCTCTGGGCCGGAGGTGCACAACACGCCACTGTAACTACTGTAATTTGGGTCGCACAAATATTCCCAACACTGTTTCAGTAAATGGTGTTAATGCAATAAAATAATTATTGATGGATTAGATTTTTGTGAGAAATAACAATGCTTTGCAAAATTGCCCTGAACAAGAATTAAACTAGAACTAGACTAGTACCAACCGGGTCTGAACCAGGACTAACCCTGAATCATAACGGGTCTAAAACCGAGATCCAGATATAAACTAGTGCTTAACCAGAATTAAACCAGTAAACAATATTTTTTGTTTTTCATATTTGGAAGCTGGGTCGTTGGCCGGATTAAATCACTTGGAGGTCCTGATTTGGCCCCTGGGCCTGATGTTGAATAGCCCTGCTACATAGGGTTACTATAGATACTGGCATGGGTGAAATCATGAATAAGTCTTAAGGGAGGCTGTTGACATGTCACCCCAGAAATGTGAAGTGACTGTTCCGTAAATGTTGGAATAAAACTGGTGCCGCTAGCATTGCGTTAGCATTTAGCCTGAACTTGCCGTTAATATTCTGGGGTATTGATAACAATTTTGGCTGTTTGAACACTTCTTTTCTTTGTCTTTTTGTCTGTATTTCGCATATATAAGTCAGCATTTGCTCTTGTAGTTGTTGACCAGTGGGTGATAGAGCAGCTCTTCTACATTGAAATGAATTAATTGCTTGTGGGCGTTCCCTCAGCTGCCAACTGTATCTATAAGAGATTCTAAATAGAGTCCATCTATGTTTTGTTCTTTATTCATAGAATTCCAACCAACAGTCACATTATTGCATGTGAACAGTGGGATCTATAGAATGATGGAATACCTGCACACAGCATACATACTTATTACATTAAAAGTAAAAGACTTTCACCAACTGTTCTGCTTTATATTCATAACTGGGGTGTCTGCCCTTACCACTGTCCTTTGCTTATGCAGATTCAAATGCCAGAGATGGGAACAAATGTAAGAGTGACAGAACGCTAGAAAATTAAAACTCTGGAAGAATCGCTATCGTCTCATCGTCCTGAGAGTTTTTGTGTGGGGTGAATTTTTCCTGCTCGTGGAGCCCCATCACAAACTGCCCTTGAAATGGAGTGAATGCAATGCTAATTTAAAGCTTCCACCATAAATGTATCTGTCATTGATTTTCATTGATTTTCCCAGTAGCCTTTTGATGGCTGACATGGTATTGAACTGGTCCCCATTAAAAGAAGTAATACAGGCATGTGTCAGTCATTTAGAATGTGGTGAAAGGAGCAAATCATTAGAGTCAACATTTCAGCTGTAATTGTATCGTTTTTGTCTATCACTTACCCCATAATGCAAACCTTTTCAGTTATTGGGTCTGGGTCTTTTGGCTGCATTTGGATCCCACCTTTACATGGGCCAGTGCCTTCCATAAAGTTTTCTCTCGTCCTAAAATCCCTCCTATTTGCACTAGTTGTCCTGCCCTTAACTTTTCCTCCTTCTCTCCAGCTCTCTCTGTGTACGGCTTCATTCCCAGGGGTGGGGGGTGGGGGGGAGGAGTAGGCCACGTGCCACGTGCATAACCGGCTCTGGAGGCGAAGAGTCTGGATCAGCTTGCTGCCGAACACAGGGGGGAGAGGTCGACCATATATCCTTACTAATTAGAAGGGAGACAGCGGGAAAGACCAAACCCAAAGATGCAGGGCCAACCAGAGCAAAGCGTTCGTGAAGTCGCAACACACTATGTACAGTAGAAAGCACTTAACGTCGCATGCTTACAAGTGAATTAGAAGTCGCTAATATATTTATTGCCAAGTCCTGGAGTGAAGAGATTTTTTTTTCTCTTTTTATATGGATTATATTGTACATTGGTTGTTTTAGTGGGCTCAACCCAAAAATTGGGGACCCCAGGTTTTTTGTTTGGAGAATGTTTGAGTGCTTTTTGTTCGTTAGTTGTAGAAAGCAAAAGGAAACCATACAATAACAGATGCAAAGTACAATAGTGTCATAAATCTCATAAGAGTTATACATTTAAAAAATCGAGAGTAGTTCATGATTTTAAATTAATCTGTACAACTTCAGCAGATAGACACAATTTCACACAATTGTTTTAAATCATTTTTTTTTAATAAACTCATCCATTCCTCTAAGTTGGTTTTGGCCATCTCTGATTATAATTGATTTTTTCTTAAACATCAATATCAGTCCATGTTTGAAGCTTTATAAATAGTGCAGTTGTTGGTTAACTGTACTTTGAAAATGTAATTGCTCGTAATTAATGTGTTTTGAAGATTAATTCAGAATATTAAACAAATGGCAAAGTCAAATATAACATCAAAGGGGACCCCAACTGTGGATGCCATTGTTAATGTGATGTGTTTTTAATAGACCTTGTAATTGCAGGATTAAAAAAAAATTGCTTTGTCATTTCACCCGCAATTTTAATATAAGAAGTTGCACTCAAACTTGAAACTCCAAAATAATCACTCGAGTTTTTTACTTGCACAACTCCTTATTCTTTTTTTTTTTGTCTTGAACACAAGGACACAAAACTGTGCAGCAGTGAAAATCCAATAACAACTTCATCAGCTAATAATGAAAATGATGATTAGTTGTCAGCTGAGGTCAATGAGTCCTATTACAGTCTAATTTGAAAAGGCCCCTCCCTGCGTTCTCCCGGCCTCACCACAACTCCAAGGTTACAGAGGAAGTTGTCAGCATCCGCCCCCAATTAGCCGCGCCGAAGCAGTGTTTCATGTCAGGATCCCCGCGCTAATACTGTACAGCTGATGTAACCTCACAGTAAGATTAATACTGCTCTGCTCATATAAAGAGTTTCATTAGGCGCACCCAGCCCCTCCTCTTCCTGCTGCGTGGATCATCCCCCTGTGACGGCCCTCGCAGATTTGTGGTCGTCTTCTTCTTCACCAAAACATAGCGCTGGCCTGACTCATGCCGGGCTAATGAGCGGCAGGCTAATGGAGGGCGGAGACAGACTCTGACTCACCCTGCTTTAGAGGTTTGGAGATTTGGAGATTCTTTGACGCTGATCCGCCTCGTCATGTCTCAGTGAAAGTCAGTTTTAATGATCATGTCCAGTTAACACTATAAAGCCTGCTGCTGGCAACCGTGTGATCTTTTAATAAACAATTGGGATAATATATAGAGGCGGAAAATGAATAGAAAAATGCATTTTATTGCAATGGTTTGGAGCAAAACAAAACATTTGAATATCAACATGGTCTATAATTAAAATCAGCGGTGTAATCACAATCAGTATATTAAGTTATTTTTCTGTTTAGTTTTACTGCTCATTCTTGTTTTCTGCTATACATAAACTTCAATAGATGTTTACAGGTCTGGAATTTTTTTTAACTAGGCAATGAGGAATAACAATGCGTTAAGATTAAGGTAGACTTTATTGTCAACCCAAACCTGGTCCCCCCCACCTCCCCCACCACTCTCTCAGTTCAGGAACAGGATGTTCATAGGCTATTTTGGAAATCCAACCCCCGAAAAGCTGCTGGACCAGACGGCGTCTCTGCCGCTACATTAAGACATTGCGCAGGAGAGTTAACCCGCGTCTTCACAGACATTTTTAACACATCCCTGGGGTCATGCCATGTCCCAGCCTGCTTCAAGTCTGCCATCATTGTCCCTGTCCCCAAGAAGCCCCGGATCACTGGACTTAATGACTACAGGCCTGTGGCGCTGACGTCTGTAGTCATGAAGTAATTTGAACGCCTGGTCTTGCCCACCTCAAGTCCCTCACCTCCTCCCTGCTGGACCCCCTGCAGTTCGCCTACAGAGCCAACAGGTCTGTAGACGACGCCATCAACCTGGCACTCCACTTCATCCTGCAGCATCTGGACTCCTCAGGAACCTACGCCAGGATCTTGTTTGTGGACTTCAGCTCTGCATTCAACACCATCCTCCCTGCTCTGCTCAAGGACAAGCTCTCCCAGCTCAACATGCCTGACTCCACCTGCAGGTGGATCACTGACTTCCTGACGGATCGGAGGCAGTGTGTGCGACTGGGGAAGAATGTCTCAGACACTCGGACTATCAGCACAGGAGCTCCACAGGGCTGTGTACTTTCTCCTCTGCTCTTCTCCCTGTACACAAACTGCTTCACCTCCAGCCACGACTCTGTAAAACTAATCAAGTTTGCGGACGACACCACCCTCATCGGGCTCATCTCGGACGGGGATGAGTCTGTCTACAGGAGGGAGGTGGATGGGCTGGTGTCCTGGTGCAGCGGCAACAACCTGGAGTTCAACGCCCAGAAGACAGTGGAGATGATCGTGGACTTCAGGAAAGTCACAGCCCCCCAGCCCCCCTCGTCATGACAGACTCCCCCATCACCACCGTGGACTCCTTCCGCTTCCTGGGCACCACCATCACCCAGGACCTCAAGTGGGAGCCCTCCATCAGCTCCCTCATCAAGAAGGCCCAGCAGAGAATGTACTTCCTGCCGCAGCTGAGGAAAGCCAAGCTGCCAGTGCAGATGATGGTGCAGTTTTACACGGCCATCATTGAGTCCATCCTCACCTCCTCCATCACCGTGTGGTACGCTGGAGCCACAGCCAGGGACAAACAGAGACTACAGCGCATTGTGCGTTCTGCTGAGAAGGTGATCGGCTGCAGACTTCCATCTCTGCAGGACCTGTACGTCTCCAGGGCTCTGGGACGAGCAGGTCGGATCACAGCTGACCCTTCTCACCCTGGACATGGACTATTTGAACCACTCCCCTCAGGCAGGAGGCTACGGTCCATCCGGACCAGAACCTCCCGCCACAAGAATAGTTTCTTTCCCTCTGCCGTTGGACTCATGAACACTTCTAAACACCTGTCACTTTAACTACACTATTCATCACTCACTGCACTGTCACTTTCTGCACTACAACTTTAAACTTAACTGTAAACTTGTGTACATAGCAATGCCTATGTTTTATTTTATTGTATTTTTTATTTTATTTTATACTATAGTAATTTTAAATTGTCCCTCAAATGCATGCCCTTTTGACTGAATATATGTTGTTTTATTATTGCTCAGTGTTTTGTGTTGCACTTTAAGGCCGAGACAAGTTCCTATGTCTGTGAAGTTTGTTCATTGACAATGGCAATAAACCCCATTCTGATTCTGATTGTCACCGTAGGGACAGTTATTCTCTGTATTTGACCCATCATTCAACGCCGCTGGGGCAACCTATCAGAAGCAGAGCATTTTACCACTAGTGCCAACCAGAGGGGAAACCAGTGGAAACCCACCCAGGCACAAGGAGAAACATGCCAAATGTGAGGCAAGAGTCCCAACCACCCTGCCACCGTGCCACCATATAATATTATTTTAGATTTGATTTACATATTCCTTTTTAGTAAATGTTAATTTGTTTGCAATCAATCCCTGAGGAACAGGGTCTGTTGATTCAGGAAGGACTTAAAATGTATGTCAAGTTAATACTCAAATCACTCCCTCAAGTACAGTGATGATTTGTTTTCGATGTCCCAGCAAGGGAAATTGAAGGGGAGAAAACACAGCAAATACTGTTATACTATATATTATATTTTTGGGGTAAGTACTGAATTATCTTAAAGACGGCACAAATTAAGGCACATTAAAAGAATGCGATTGTTCTTTGCAAAAAGCCTGGTTAAACACTGGATGGAAAAGCATCTACCATAAACATATATGCTGAGACAATAAGCATATCACTGTACAACTGTGACTTCATGGTGACAACCTGAGAAGAACTCCAGAAATAATGTATTTCACCATGTTTTCGGAAACACTTCTGTGACGTGCTATACTGTCCCTGTGATTTCTACTCTTGTCCTGTTTCAAGTGTAGATTATAGTAAATCTGATCTGAGCTGCAGACTTTTCTGTTGGAAGAGCAGTTTCCAGGAAAAGCATCAGGCTGGCCCAGATGTCAGCTCAGCGCAGTTTTGTATGCGTAGCTGGGCCTCTTCATCCTCGACACACGCACGCACACACACATTCATACACACACTTCCTCTCAGTTCTGTATGCAGAGCCCAACTCTCCGGTGAACAGAGCTTACTGGTATTAACCCAGTTTCACTTTTCACGCACGAAGGCCCGTTCCTAGGGGAGCAGCCTTGTGGGAGTGGGAGAATTGGAGGAGGCAGGAAGGAGGATGCGGCAAGGAATACTTGTAGCCCATGAATGTCTGGGGCCTTTTCATCTCACGGGAAACCAAAGGCAAATTATTTCAAACTGGTTACTGCGGCAACTGAATAGAATAAAAGTCCACGGGAAGAAGAGAGGGAAATGAGGGACCTCCTGCCGCTCAAAACCTGTCGCTGACTGTGTAGACATTGTAATGTATGTCTTATTATTGCACACTTGAAGAACCTAGGACATTTCAACATGCTCAAAAAAAGTAAACGCTAACAGTTACACAGGAAAAGAAATAAAGTGCCACTAAACACCCATGGCAGAGCCTACTTCAGCCAAAAGCAAAATTTGAAAAATGTGAATGAATCTCTGTGGGCAGTGCCGGAGGTTTTGGGGAGGCGCAGGAGGGTGAGAAGACCAGGTGAGGAGGCGGGCTCTAGCCCGGTGATTGACAGTGGCTGCCGAGGAAACATGGACTGACTCCCTATTCTGGGTAGGAGCGGACATTCACCCGATGCTAAGATGCTAATAACAATGCTAGAGTGTCCACGGCGTTCTCCACTCGCACAGCCCCCTCCCCCTTCTGCTCTCATGCACCACGTCAGACACAGGGGCGGGGCTCGCAAGGGGGTCAGTCGTGACGTAATCGGCAGTCTTATGATTCAGCAGTGGCTGTAGGTCCAACCGCTGAATTCATATGTAGTGGCCACAGTTGAACCCAAAGAGGACAATGTAGGCACAGCTATGGATGGATGGATATGTATAGATAGACATATACATATACATATACATATACATACACACATACACACCCCCACTCCTTTTATTTCAAATTATCACACTTTTAAACTGAGTGCTAGAAGTACTAGATTAGAAATGACATGACATTAGGAAATGACTATATAGGCCTACATAATAATTTACTAAATGCAAAATCAGTGCTAACAGTGGTTACTCTTTGAAACGACCTACATTATAATCTTGTCTCATAGACTTTGTAGACTTGCCAGAATTTGGAATTGGGATATTTATATTACATTTTCTTTATTCTAAACAGAGTAGAGTTGACGCAACACTACAATTTCAAACGGGGAGAAAAAATATATGTATTATTATATTATATTATATAATATTATACAACATCAAGAAAGGTAATTTAATTTCTCAGATGTAAATTCCGCTCACTGAGGATTGAAGGTGATATAGGATAGAGAATAGATTACTTCTGATTGGCTCTCCTCACCATAGAACTCAAGAAGACAAATAAACTGAATCAGCACTGACTTCCCTCATGAGTGACACTTCACTTTAAACACCTCGAATCAGTTCACTCTATAATGACAGATGAAGTCACCATTTTCCTCAGTGATGTATGTTTACTTCCTGCGTGTGTCCAGGTGCAGCTGAGCCAGGAGTGCATGCGGGCCATGATGAAGATGACGTACTGCCCCCACTGCCGCAGCATGGCCTCTGCTCGCCCTTGTGCCAACTACTGCGCCAACGTCATGAAGGGCTGCCTCGCCAACCAGGCCGACCTCAACACCGAGTGGAGGCATCTGGCAGGTGGGCACCACTTCACCATATGGAGCTAAGGACACTGTTAATTTAGTCATGGGAATGAGTCCGGTGATGAATAACTCTGCTGATGTTACTAAAGGCTAACTTACCATCTGTGTGTTTTGCAGACACGCTAATACAAGTAGCAAACCGCTTTGAAGGGCCGACTGGAGTAGATGTGGTCATCCTCACTTTGCCTTTCCGCATTTCAGAAGCAATGTTCACCATGATGGACAATATGGAAAGCATTAACAGCAAGGTACAAGAACATTTAAATACTGTATGTATGCAATATAATGGTGGGAGCACTGTTCTGATCTGAGGGGATTTCTGTTGAGTGATTATAGAAAATATCTATTTAATAGTGTTAACCACTTTTAATCATTTATATTTCATGAATAACTTGCAATCTGTTGAAATAAATAATAAGTTCATGTAATGGTGAGTGTTATGCCAAAAATGCAGCAGACTACCGGTACTTTTTACAGCGGTAAGGCAGTCTGAATTATTCTCCCTCAGTTCAGTTTGTACTTTGAAACCTGATTGTATTTCTGTACACATCTTGACAATCTTTGAACATGCCCCTGCTATCACCTAATTGTAACGGTAACACTCCGGCTCCCCCGGTTTTAATGCCAAACCAGAGGAAATCAAACTGTGTCTGTGAGTGATGGTGCGCCTGCAGCCCGGGCCTCTTCACTGCTTAATGTGTTTGAGCCACACTTTTTATGTGAGCCTTAAAAGCCACCGCAGCACTAAAGTCTGACTGATGTTTGGTGAGGGTGGGAAACAGTTACGATAGTATGAGCTGGTGACAAAGATGTTTCTGTGCCGCTGTGACCTTTGACCCCCATTCAGTAGGTTAATCACTGCAGCTTTGGTTACTGCTGTCATCGATGCTGCTCATCCTTCTAGTCAGTCGATGTCAAGTCTGTTTTACTTCTAACTGGTGCAGGATGATTGGAAAGTGCTTTATTGTATTTATTTTATTATTATGATATTTTTTAGCTCAAATTATTTGTGTCTGGGAAAGCCTGTGTGTTCAAAAACAAATACAAATGGTTTTCAATGTTGCTTTTCTGAATGTAAACAATACAGACTGTCAAATCATTTGAATTTAACTTATAGATTGTCGAATTAATTCCTCCAAATTCTGAACTCTGCTCTAAACCACATGCTTTGACTGACAGTAGATTGGAGTAAAGATCACTTTTAAAAGTGCAAACCTGATCATGGACTATTATTATTTTATCGACTATGAAATGTGACAAATAGTGTATCATTCTGTATCATTTTTACCTCAAAATATTAACCAAAAAGTCAATTACTGATCCTCAGGTCTTTCCTCTTTCTTGCATTATGAGATTTAAATTCATTCATAAAATATAACTAAATAATAAATACTGTATAAATGTCTTCACAGTAATATGAAAAACACATTATCTCCTGTATAGCATCACCTTCCTTATGAGCCATATGTTCTCTTTCACTTGATGGAGTTGTTAAGGCAGCACTAACCTCTTAGCTTCTGTATGCGCTTCAACTTACTCTGAACCATCATGATTTAGAGAAATGTCTGTGGGCTAAAGACAGGATTAGTTTGTGGTTGTGTCCAAAGGCTCAGACGCTTGATGCTCTCGTAAACAGGCCAGATTGCATGACAGATTGACTGCAGTTTTTTAGCATATTCCCTGAGCTCTGTTTATAAAATGTTAAGGCCAATGGCAGCTTTCTAAAAGTGTGATTCATTTGACTCACTCTAGGGTTATGTAAATTTCCTTCATAACCTGTCCCTGTTGGTTAGTAGATAAAGTTTGGCCAGAATGTTCAAAGTTTCCCTTGCAAAAGCACAGATAGAACAAATTGACTTTAGTTTTTGTGTGTGAACTGGAAGCAGGGGCTTGGTGGGTCAGTACAGTTTGATTAAATTAAAGATAAATGGATACATCTATGATAATATCCTGTTTTAGGACAAACGTTGAAAGCTTAAATCCTAAAAACAAGGCAAAAAAAGTTTTCGGTTGATATATTTCCCATTATTATGAAGCTCACAAGTCTTGTTTTTTGTCGCTGCAGTTGTACCAGAAATGTGGCGACCTCCGGGCAGGAGGCAGCAGCAGCAGCAGCAGCAGCAGCAGCAGCAGCAGCAGCAGCAGCAGCAGCAGCAGCAGCACAGGAGCAGAGGAGGAGGTGAAGAGGGCCAGGATCACAGTGGACGACAGCCTGGGCCCCAGCTCCAGCACACTCAGTGTTTTGGTCAGTTCTCCTTCTGCCCGCTTCTTATGCTTCTGGATCACGTCTTCTGAATGGTTGAGTTGATGTGCAGATGATGTGGTGTGTTGCAGGTGTCAGACGTGATTGTGCGGCTGAGGAACATGCAGCCGTACTGGGTGTCTCTGCCCACGGTCCTCTGCAGTGACCGGATCGCCACGGGGACAGGAGCCGAGGACAAGTGCTGGAACGGCATGAGTCGGGCCAGGTACTGCAAAAATGAGCTATCACATAATGTATCAAAATTATGGTTTTCCTTCTTTCTTTTTTTTTCTTTTCTTTTTTTAAAAATTCATATTCATAGACATATATGGTGAGAAGTGACAGGAAATAAAGATTACAAAACAAAAGGTTGTAACACTTTATAAAAAACAACTAGACTATTTACAACCATAATAAAGTATGAAATTCTTAATTCATAATTCACAAATGGAATTATCCATGTTTAGTAACGACATAATTAGATGGTTAGGAGTTGGGGGTTAGGCAGGTTATTCAAGAATGAAGTCATTATTAAGCCTGAATCATTCTTAGTAAACTATTCTTTCTTAATGCTATATTAAGGCAAATATATATATATTTTTTTAAATGAACGATTTCATAAAGTCGCATTTCAAAAATTGTCAGGAAACAACCAACAGAAAAATATGATTCTCTTCAGACATAATTATCTGGATCCTTGTTATTTTGTGATTTATTACTCAAAATAATTGTTAAATAACTCCGCATTGGAGCAGAATACACACAAAAACCCAGATTTTTGTGCACACAAAATGTCACTAAGAATTCCCTTTGCTGGCTTGAAACAAATGCGGCTAGCTTCAAAGTAGATCAGCAAAGGACACAATGTAGTGAGGGGAAATTGAGTGCTGAAATTGTCACTAGTCACACTTCCTGAATTGCCACTGGAGAAGTAAAAATGTTTTTTCAGCTCTCATGTGGATGGACTAAACATGTAGGCACACTCAAACCTGCAGGATTTAAAGGCCTCCTGATATTTGATGACATAATAATGACGCAATTATAAGTGCAAAGATAGTTTAACATTATATCGAACTGGTTGGTTTAGGGTTAATTCATTATTTAGAATTTAAACATGATCACATTTTAAAGGAATTTATTGTAGAGGGTTTCAATGAACTGGAATCAATGTTGTAATTATCACAAATACCCAGGGGGCCAAGCACATGTGTTGATTTAACAGTCAATGAAAGAGGAGAGAGACACGCACATCCGCCCTGAAGATGAGCGTGCAGGATCACAGAAACATAGTCACAATAAAGAAAAGAGATGATCCGTACAACTCGATTAGCTCCAAAGAGATATTCATTTTGTTCTCACCACACGTTTTGGTCTGATGAAGGGCAGCGCCTGAAACAACACTGTGAGAACAAAATAAATATCTCTTTGCAGCTAATTGAGTTGTGCGGATCATCTCTTTTCTTTATTTTAATCGTCAAACTGATTGCGAGGGAACAGAAGTCAAATACAACCTGTACTTTTGTGTCCCAGATATCTTCCCGAAGTGATGGGCGATGGCCTGGCCAGCCAAATCAACAACCCAGAGGTGGAGATCGACATCACCAAACCAGACATGGTGATCCGGCAGCAGATCATGCAGCTCAAGATCATGACGCACAGGCTCAAGAACGCCCTCAACGGAAACGATGTGGACTTTCAGGACACCAGTGAGTGCCTCCAGCAGGATTCTTTAAAGAGACCTAAAACTTCATCAAAGCCCTGACATTTACTTAGATTAGAAGGTTTAGATTAAAGCAAATAAACAAGTCAGAATCCCATTCCGTAAGCAAAAAGGCATCTAAAATGAGATCACATTTGAAAGGCACCAAACATAAATTAGAGACTCATTTTGAATTATTCTGTTTCTGCATCGTGGGAAATGATTCATAGGAACAAAATTAGTGGGTGCAGCGTGTGTAGACCCTCCAGAACATCCAAAAAAGGCATGCTGCAAACTGTAGGCTCTCTGGGCTGTATCAGTACTCAGCAGCGGTCCACTTTACGTACTTCTTTTTACGTATCGGGCATTCTTCAAACATGAACCGTACGGCGTTCTCTTTCACAGGTGACGACGGCAGCGGGTCGGGAAGTGGCATGTGCGCCGACGAGCTGTGTTCCCGGGGGCCGCGCCAAGATGCCCCCGAACCCAACCGGCCCAAATACTACCCCAACCCCCCAGAGGACGGGCGGGCAGTGAAGGCCTCGGCCCACTGTAACCTCCCCTGCCTCACCTCGCTCCTCCTCGCACTGCTCACAATGCTACTGCTGCGGCGATAATGGACTGGAACCCGCTCCGAACTGGGACTAAGTATGGGACAGAGGTGGGGGAGAGGGAGGGGGAGGAGCCTGAGAGGGGAGGGAGGAGGAGATGCCTAAAAAAAACGACAAGAAAGGAATTGCTTAAAGGATAAAATGGATGAACTTGGAAGAAATAGGATTCTTCAGTGACATTTTCTCGCTTTCATTTTTTTTTTCATTAGAGCTGGTCTTTTTACACATTGTATACCATTTACCGGTGTTTGGGGTCTTTCAGAATATATTTGTACTAAAAGACTAATGTGTGTGACGGTACAGTGGTGTTGACACCATGAGAAAAGAACCATTTTGAAAGATGTTCCCTTCTTTGTATTGGCCACTCCTTCATAGCAGCACTTTCTCAGGAGTGCGAGTATTTCTGCCGAACTGCAAAAGACGGTATCATTCAGACAAACTTATTCAACGTTTTGCAAAGTTTGATATTCAGTTTTAACGTTAGTTTCTAAAACGTTTAGCACATATTAAACAATTGTGTCATGTAGCACTTCTTTTTGTTTGTGAAATGTCAAGGATGAGGGTAGTTCACTGCAAAAGCCCAGCTAACAGGCAGGCTACCCATCTCATCTAACATTTAGCTTTCATTACATACTTTTGCTGAGAAAATTGCTCAAATTGAAATCTCCAGCAGTTTTTCAAAACATCTCCAGGACTCTTTGATTTAAAGCACATGCAAATCTGACTAAGGAGAAGAAAACGTATTGAGGAAACGATTTTATGTTGTTTTTTTTTTCATTGGCAAATCTTGGCTTGGCAATGCAGCAGTGTGTGTGTGTATGCAGAACTAGTAAGTTGTAAGTGGGACTTGTGAATCCTGTCTGAAAGGCAAAGGAAATGTGTTGGACTGGTTAAAAATACAGAAACAAGAAATGTTTTAATGCGACAGTGAACTGGCATGAGGATATACATGAAAGCCCCACATTGGGACAATCCACTCTGAATCTTTTTCAACTCTGTAAATGATTTGATGTACTTTGGAGCTCATCTCAGTCTGTCATTTTAAACTTATGTTGTCAGAAGATTTTAAGAAAACGCTTTTATTTTCCAAGTAGCTTTAGTCCTGCGTCTTTTTCATCCCAGCTTTGTAACTCAACTTGCCTGTGACTTGCCTTTCCACTTTGTAAAATTTGGGGTAATTATTGGGGGATTTGACAGTTTGTCAGTGTTGAGGACTCTGTGATGGCGACATTCCATTTTTTTCAGTGCACGGCCGTGACGTCATCTGCTGAAATTTGCACAACTCCTCCCTTTCCTTTCCACTCTTGGCCCGTTCATGTGTCTCCCCTCCTCACCCTGATTATAAACTGCACTTTTATCAGGTCTGCACAGAGACACCGCTGGTCCTCACCATCCACAGGCGACTAAAGGTGTGGTGTTGATGCAGATACTGTAGATCATGGCACGTGTGGGCGACGATCCACACCGTAAATGGGAGAATGCCAATTAATGAGGAATAGTTTTTTTTTTTTTTGCTTTTACTTTGTTCAGAAATCTATCAAAGAGTTTGTGCTTAAAAGTGACAATAGAAGCCAGAAAGGTTCAAAATACAAAAATGTCTCATTTGCTGTTGTACCTGAAATCTTGTGTCAATTATATACATTTTAAGATTTTCAAGATGTCTGTGTCATCATTCTGTGTTTGTTTTGGAGAGGAGGATTAGCCGCTTCCCAGAGTTCATTGGGTTTGTAACTAAAGAAAAGCTCGTGGTTTCGTTTGCCCCAGTGGCTTCCCAGATTGCACCGCGGCAGACTGCCACCAAAAAAGGACTGGACACTCCAGTGATGATGTCAGAGGGACAGCTGCTTTTTGGTGTTGCCACTTCGAGGCATTCTGCCACATGTTTGGAGCACACTGTGCTCTTTGTGCAAGCAAAAGCATGGGTGAAGACAAAATAAAATACAGTACATTGTTAAATCAATATTACATAGACTTTATTTTAGATCACACACAGTGTATGTCAATTTACGCTCACATCCTGCCCCAAAGTGTGGGGGGAACCTTTATTTTCCCAACCATAATTGTATCTTCTTTTTTTTTTTTTCAACTAACGTGTTATATAGATCTGAAAGGATTGATTTTAACCAGTTTTTTATGACTTGTTGGATGAATGAGAAAAATATAAACTAGCCAATAATGCCAAAGTTCTATTGTAATCGTCCAAACCAAACCAAAGTTGTAGTTTTTAAAAAAATATATTATTATTATTATTATTCTAATTGTGGATTTACCATCCTTTCATTATGGGTTGGAGTTAAATGCCAAAGTAAAATTTGGCACTGCACATTTTAATATGTAAATCATGGTTCCGAGCCAACTGTGCCATTTATTATTTAATTTTTTGTCAAATACCCAGGGATGTCCAACTGCTTTTTCTGACAATTCTCTCTCCATAATCAGACTTCCACTGCCATCTGCTGGAGAACTTAAACTATTACAAATTAAAGAGAAAATATAGCCCCTTCACACTGTTGTAGGCTATTTGATTTGCATAAGGAGGTGCCACCACTGTATTCACACACGACAAATAGTAATATAGTTGAACCAAGAAATGCTTTTTGTGAAACAAGTGATGACTTAATGCATGAATCTTGAGCCTGAAAATACATGGTTTATGTGGTTGACTGCTATATATCATTATGGTGTCTAGATGGCGCTGTTGGCACACATTATCAATCCATATTAGATGATTCCATTCACTTCGTATCGCCTGCAGCACACACAACATAAACCAAGCATTCTCACAGGCCTCCACAGAACTAACACATCAGGATCCATTTGACATTTAAGTAACCACCTGGGATTTCACCAGCCTCTGTCCTAAAGCAATCTATGATGACCTTTGACCCCTGACCTTCTCAGTTGTCATGTAGCACCTTTATAAAATCCCACTGTTTCCCTATATTTTCTGTATGGATCCACAGTAACGCATATCAGCATGAGCTTGCAATTAAACCAAATATTATTTTTTCAACTCATTAAAACCAAACAGATTCATCAAACTAACTTCAAATTGTGTATACATTATGCTGAATTTTATGGTGTTGCTTGTCAAATCAGTCATCCTCATTGTTAAGATTAAGTGGGCTACATTTCATGATTTTTGCCGGATTTTGGATTTATGTATGTGGTAGTTCATTTAAAATGGACTGTTTCTTGTGCCGACTCATGGTGCATCCTGGAAGAATCAATTGCTTTAGAAGGTCAATGTTAACATCAGAGGATTAACTGTGTTAATGTATCTTGTGTGAGTGTAGGTCATTAACTGAAGTTGTCGAAACTAAGTAGGACGCCACCATTCCTGCTACAGTGGCATACATTTTCTATAACAACACCACTGTTAAAAAGGCTGTGGGTTATTTTTGCCTAATTGATTGCAAAAATTATTCACTGAATATGGCAATTACAATGAATCAGAGGAATAAAATTATAGCTGAAAAAACAAATCTTGTTTGAACAATAATGTTCCCAACAGCCAGTGAGAGAAACAGTACAATAAGATTTAATCTTAATTTATCTAAAATACTTGCCTGAACCATTTTTATTTCATTTTATTTTTATTAACACCATTATTTACCTCTACAGAATAAAAAGTGTTGTTAAATTGTGTGTGTGTGTGTGTGTGTGTGTGTGTGTGTGTGTGTGTGTGTGTATAATATGTGTGTGTGTGTGTGTGTGTGTGTATATATAATTATAGTGTGTGTGTGTGTGTGTGTGTATATATATATAGTGTGTGTGTGTATATGTATAATATAGTTGTGTGTTTGTGTGTGTATATATATAATATAATTGTGTGTGTGTGTGTGTGTGTGTGTGTGTGTGTGTGTGTGTGTGTGTGTGTATATAATATAGTTGTGTGTGTGTGTATATATAATATAGTGTGTGTGTATATGTATAATATAGTTGTGTGTGTGCGTGTATATATATATTGTGTGTGTGTGTGTATATAATATAGTTGTGTGTGTGTATATATATAATAGTTATATAATAATAGTTATAACTAAAATGATTGTCATTTTCCACACTGACAGTGCCTTGATGTATTTTATATAACCACAATATGGCTTGGTTTGCATTATACAGTGGGGCCAATAAGTATTGGGCAACACCCATTTAAAAAGATAAGAGAGGTTTGTAATTTTGTGAAAATGGGTGGCCAATAAGTATTGGGCAGCCAGAAAACAAACAACTCTTCTGTCCCTCACAGACCAGTCACTTGCTCTTTAAGTTATTCCGGCCTCCACTCATTAACAGTATGAATGGCACCTGTTTGAACTGATTCGATGCATAAGAGACATCTGCACACACCTTCAAACTGTCAGACTCCAGTCTTCACCATGACCAAGACCAGAGAGCTGCCCAAAGACACCAGAGATCAAATTGTACAATGGCACAAAGCTGGGATGAGTCAAACTGCAATTGGTAAACAACTTTGTGAGAAAAGATCAACAGTTGGAATACTACAATGGAACACTCCTGGACGAATGAGGGATTACACCGACAACAGTTGGAAACATTATTAAAAATGGAAGATGTATGACATCACTGACAATCTCCCTCGGAGTGGGGCTCCATGCAAGACGGCCCTCAAGCATCACAGCTCTAGAGAAGATCTGTGCAGAGGAGTGGGCCAAAATACCAACTAAAGTGTGCAGACCTGGTCAAGGTCATTGTCAACCAAAGCTACATTACAAAGTATTAAAAGTAACTTTTGCTGGCAGCCCTATACTTACTGGGCACCCATTCACTAATAAATTGTTTAAAAATCATCCAATGTTGATTTTATTTTTTTAAATACATTCTGTCTCATGCTGGATGTATACCTATGATGAAAATTACGAACCTCTTATTTTTTTAAATGGGTGAACTTTGTTGCCCAATACTCATTGGCCCCACTGTATACTATATTTAAGTATATTTGATGTGTAACATCAAAGTATACACACAAATTGGGAGAGAGTGGCTCACCAGAAAAACGAGCAGGTGGTGGACCCGTTAACAGAAAAAATACATTCTTTTGTTTCCTGTATCTTGTCATGTACTTGAGCTCTGTCCAATCAGCAGCAGTCACTCATGACCTTAGCCCTCACACACACACACACACGTCAGTAGAGTGTACTGAAGTGTTCTCAGCAGGAAACCCTGGAAGCCTTGCTTTTGTTTGTGTTGTGAAGGGATGTCCATGAATACCAGCTCTGTGTTCCTGAATATTTTTTAAATAAACTACAGGCAAGAACATTTTAAAAGACCAACCATTTGATGCAAGTTTCAACAGAAAAAAACGGTTGCATTGAAGGGTGACAGTGAAAAACTGATTAAAACAATGTTCATAGGGACTTGGTAATGTCCCAGCATCCCATGTCGTTAGGCAGATGTCTCAAGGTCCCTTGTCCTTAGACCCTCCTTCTCGGCACGGAAAAACTACCAAACCTTGAGGACTTCCACAGTGAAGGAGAGATCCGACTACCTCGGATAGACAGGCGGCTGCGCTTCAATTTGCAGATAGACTGTGGAGCTGGACCCAGTCAGGAGGAGAACCAGTTCTTCAAGGCTGATGAAGAACCGTTCATTTCCTTTACGGACTAGGAAGATGTGCGTCTGTGAGAAATGTAGCCCATACACTTACGTCACTGCTGTTTCTTCTGATTCTTTTTGTAGTGCTGTGCAAAAGCTCCATAATCTTCCCGTATATCTGACTCATTATTATGCACAAAAGATCATATGATTTTATAAGTTCACTCAACATCGCATTCAGAAAAGTGTGAAGAAACTGCGCATCTATACATTTTAAAAGCTATAAATGGATCAGTCACTCCAAAATCTGCAGCTACTGTAACTCTGTGTCTTGTCCTTTCTGCTATGGTCCAAATCTTTATAATGCCAATAAAATATTAGTCTGTAAATGTTTGGTCGACTAAGGCACCATAGACCGATTCATGTTCTAATTGATCAAGAACTTACAGCCATAAAGACTGGCAAAGCTCACTGGAGTTACTACAAACAGGCTCAGCAGTGCTCGTCACTTAAAATGTACAATTAGCCCCAAAACACACATTCAGATGTACGACAAAAACACTAGACACCATTGTGCATTTAATGATGAGAATGTGCAAGGATCAAAAAGATGCCAAGGAATAGTTTTTCTTCTAAAGCAGGAAACATTCTGGATTATTTTTTGCTGGTTTTTTGGAGATAATTGCTTCTTTTGTTGTTGGCTTGAGCCTATATGAGCCAAAAAAAAAACATTACACTTTGATGTCGGTGTAATCCCTCATTCGTCCAGGAGCGTTCCATTGTAGAAAAAGATTCAGTTGTAGTCATCTGGACACAAGAGTCATTCTCAATCAGTGAAACAAGTCTGAGAACTCCTGTTTATATCCTACTCTGTGAAAGCCCTGCCCACAGGCCGGAACCTCCTGCTAATGGCCCATTGAAACTTAACTGGGATGGGCCTTTTGTTCTATTGTTCCCTGCCTCACCTTGAGTGCCTGTTTAGCATCAGAATGCCTCGGGCGTCTCCATGGTTTCAGCAGACCATTATAAACAACTGGAAGGTTGAATCTCAAACCTCCATTACGATTTAAGGAAGGATTCTCTTTTTTAACAAAGATTGCCTCCTTAACTCCTCTTGACTGAAATCATTGTCTTTGGCCCACAGAAACAAAGAGAAAGTGTTAACAGTCACCTCCAGAGTCTCGCTCTAAAACCTACAAATCAAGTTAGAAATCTGGGGGGTAATAATGGACTCAGATTTGAATTTTAACAGCCACGTCAGATCGATAACATCAGCAGCTTTTAATCACCTAAAAACATTGCCAAAATCAAAAGTATAGTGTCTAAACCAGACCTGGAGAGACTTATCCATGCGTTTGTCTCTAGTAGATTAGACTACTGTAACGGCCTGCTCACTGGCCTCTCCAAACGAGCTGTAAAACAGCTGCAGTACATCCAGAACGCTGCTGCTCGGGTCCTGACTAGAACCAGGAAGTACGATCACATTAGTCCTGTGCTCAGGTCTCTGCACTGGCTCCCTGTGGCTCAGAGAATAGACTTTAAAGCAGCTCTGCTTGTACACAAGTCTCTCCATGGCCTAGCACCAAAGTACATCTCGGACATGTTAGTGCCATATGAACCATGAGGACCTCAGGGGACCGGCCTCCTGCTGGTGCCCAGAGTCAGGACTAAACATGGGTAATGTGCGTTTCAGCTTTATGCAGCTAAAATCTGGAACAGTCTTCCTGAGGATGTGAGACAGGCCTCTACTCTGGCAGTGTTCAAATCTAAACTAAAAACTGTTTTGTTTGGCTGTGCATATGACTGAAATGCTTTTATTTGCACTCTTCTCTTTTATGTCTTGAACTATGTCTTTGTGATTTTAATGCATTTTTTCCTGTTGTGTGAAGCACTTTGAATTGCCTTGTGTACGAATTGTGCTCTACAAATATACTTGCCTTGCCTCTTTCAAACCATCTTTTCTCCCTTACACTTTGATATTCCAGACATTCTTTGTTGAGAACACATTTTGGAAATACATGTTAAACATCTTTGACAAGTGTCCAGGGTAGAATTGGACCCAGGATCTCGGCTATGACCCTATTGTATGTTTTAGGTTAATTTGATCATTCACCTTTCTATTCTGAACTTTCCCCTAACCCATTAAGCTTTGGGTTTATCTTTCCCAAAATGCCGACTGAAATGACTTACAATTTAAACTGAAGCTGTTTCTGAACCTTTGGAGGAACAAACAAGTGGCTGGACTCTTTAAGATGCTGAGACGCTATAGTTTTAGCTTCTGTTTGATGTTCCTGTGGTGTGATTCTGGTCTGATTAACACTAGTTTGGGCATTTTTTAGTCTTGACCATTTCTATTTAAAACCTGAAGCTAAAAATTAGATTTAGAGAAATGTTTTGTGAATTTCAGAGTACAAACTGACCCTGCTTTATCCCAGAAAGTTTTATTTAACTGGAAATAAGTGGGTTACAGCTTTATTTTTACACTTTAAATGCCCCGAAGCTTGATAGTTTATTTATTCACAAAACTGATAAAAGGAAAGAAAAAATGTCCACATGGGCCCACCTCAGCTTGAGGGGTAAAGTAAGACCTGAATGACAAATGCACGAAGCAAATTAGAGTTTCAATACCTGAAGATTAGATCACATTATAAATCAATCAATCCTCATTTGTCTATCACAAAGACGTTATTGGACAAGATAGCTGAAGTGTGCAATGGAGGGGGGAGAAGGAGGGCAAATGGTCGGGACCAGGAAGCTAATTTACAACAATGACATATGTGCAATGCCTTAAACCTCTACACCACCAGCAGACACACAAATCCATCATACGTCTAATGCTTCCACACTTATTATGGCTCAACCCCTGTAAATATCCTAACTCGCTGAATGTGTCCAGTCTGGCCTCTGCCTCCTCATGTCTTATATCTATATTCTTCTGCTTCCCTCACGATGAACCTACTTTTGAATCTCCTCTCTTGAGCCGTGACCCAGAAAGAGCCTTTGTTTTTGTTCGGGAGTGCTGACCCTCTATCCGGGAAACACAGTTCCGCTGCACATCTGTATTCTGCTCCGGCCCGTGTGCTCATATTGTCAGTGGCCTGCACCCAAACTGCACAAGATGGATGGAGCTGAAGCCCAGCCTAATAACCAGTCTATCCCTGGAGGGCATCTGACGCTTCCCTCCTCTGTCACCTGGGCCCCTGCACTGTTCCTATATTGACTCAAGCATTTTATTTTCAACCATTCATATTCATCAGAACATCCCTTGCTATCAAAATGCTTTGGGAAATGGTTGAGTTATAATACTAATTTGGCCTATTTTGGTTTGCTTCAACAAAGTTTTGCATGTTTTGGATTCATAACATCTATTCAGTTGATAAACAGCAGTAGCAGGTGTGGGTAAAGTAGGTGAATCTTGGCCAGAAGCAGTGCAACAGTATAGCTTTAGGGGAACGGATGGAATTGTACGCCAAAGGGCTGTGACCAGGTGTTGCTTTTGACATTCTCAGGATAAGACTGTGCTACAACACATTAACAGCCTAATAATAATGCATATTGTGCTTTATTGGACATGCATACCTCTCACATTGCATGATTGGTGTGCTATATATATATAGAAAAATAAAAGAGTCAATTGTAGTGATTTGGATAAAGATTTTGATCAGTAGAAGCGATTTTATTTACTTTTTTCTAGTCATTTAATACAAATACCTGCTCTCAAATGTAATGAAAAATAGGTTAAAATTATCCAATGCAAAATTGACTCAAGTACAGATACCTAAAAGTTGACTTAAGAACAGTACTTTTTCTTTTGTACTTTCCAAAATTGTCACTGAGTTGGTCAGAGCCATTGGCCCTTTACCATTCACTCACACACGTGACACACAGGCAATGTGGGTCAGCTATCTTGCCCAAAGAGAACTGCTGAAACTTGGGTATTATCAACGTTTAATTTTAATTCAAAGAAAGCGAAAGATGGCTTTTTTTCTCTGCATATTTGGTAGTGGCCCAGAGCAAACCATCACTGTTGCTTTGGAGCGGCTCTTGAAGTGGAGTAGGCTGGTGCTTGTGTGGCTTTGTGTGTGGGTCATTATCAGAGGGCTGCTGCTGCTGCTGTCGTGTGCAGTCACAGTTGATGCGTCGGCTCACACTGGAGGATATGCACAGGCAGCGTGACCATTGTTCTCTGGCTCTTCCTTCCTGGTGTGTCCCTGCAGGGCGGGGGTCCACTATGTGCTGTGAAAAAGAATATTGTGTTCTCATGTCAAAGTACAGTATTGGATGTTTCTTCTGCTACCACTTGAACTGCTTCTGCTACTTTACTCCTTCTACGATATCACAGACTTCTCTACTTATCATCGTATACACAACTTAATAATGTCGCCTGCTATGACCACTTACTGCTGCTATCACAGTACAAGTAGTGGTACTTCGGTTACACTTGACGATGTCACAGTGTTTGTTGCACTTGGCTAGGGGACATGAGTTAATGCACGAATGAATCACAAGTTCATCATGACTTAATACCATAATGATTTGTACATAAACACAAACACACAAGCAGGTGAGGGCTCCTCCAGGCCAAATGAGAGGGCATTTTATGAAGATGCAAGCTTGCTCAAAGTAAGGACACAATAGTTTATACATTTTAGTACGATAAAACCATTAAAATATATTTTTTTAAATTCATGCTTTTGTTGTAATCTATTTTTTGGCTAAAAATGTACATACTGTGCCTTTAACTTACGACAAAGTTATACAACTACTACTAAAATATACTATATACTGCAACTATTATAGAGCTCAGGATGGAACTTGGACAATGTCAGATCAAACATCAAAAATGCTATGTTACTGGCAGCTTTGCCAAGCATTCATACATTGGATAGATTAGCAAAAGCAATACAAAAGTAAACCCTATAAAGTTTCAAAATACTTTTGACTAACTAACTGAAAATGCTGATGGTGAGTAACAAAACAAATCCTCGCTCTGTCACAACTGCAGAAAAACTTGTGCTTTTGGTGTGCTTTGGTGTTGCTAATATTTCCCTTATAATCCTAAAACTGAATACATATTTTGATGGCCCTGATACACAGTAGAACGTCTCATGTAAATGTGTAATTATCCTGCAGTTTACTCAGTGGATTAGAGGTGAAGAGGAGCAGCCGGGTGAGAAATAAGTTGAGGCTGTATCATGAGGCGACAGGGCAGCAGACTCCGACGCCGTGCTGAGCCGAGCTGAGCCGTGTCACACAGAAGCAGCACCATTAAAAATGACTAATGCGCTCATCTGCCGCTCTCCCTCTTAGACACCTCTCTGCCCCAGTTCATCTGCTGGCCCTCACACATAAACCACACAGCCATTTATCAACACTACGGGGACATTTGAAAGAATATTACATCATTCATCTTTATCTAATACTGAAATTCTAAACGGGAAATTTTTATAATGGAAAGTCAGTGTAGCTTAGGTTTGGATAGGGCTTTTACCTTGAGCTTATGGCTTTGATGGTGGGTTCATTGTTTGGTTTATTTCGACTAGTAAACAGGTTTGACATGTTGATTAAATTTCGAATTAATCAGCAATAAGATGTTTTGCATAAAATGTTTAATATATAACTTGCTTTCCAAGTTTCTCTGCTTCCTGCTCAGAGGCCTTGACAAGTTCAAAAAGCTGTGCTTATTCAGGTCGTCATTTAGCTATAAACTTATAGTGCATAAAAGGGGACAGAATGGCTAATACTTTGCCCTATCCACCAAAAAGATGGCCTCAAAAGTTTTATTATAATTATATTTTTTAAATAAAGACTATTGCTAAAATGTGTAATCCATCCAGTTGTTTTTACTATGTTAAATTATGTAAAATGGACTTTCATAAGCTTCTTTGTTATAGCGGTGTTGATTGATTTATGTTTGTTTGTGTATTAAGTGCTCAGAAAATTCCACACCCTATCTCCGCCCTCTGCAGGTAAGAGTCATTGGTGTCAAGCATTGACATATATATTTAAAGGTGCACTACGTCACTTTTCTCCTTGTGGATGCTATTGCTGTGCCTGGAATATTTCACAATATGGTATTAAACTTTCCTCTTCATTCATTCAATTATGGGTGTTGTAAAGAACACCGGTCTTACAGTGAGCATGCCTGTCTCTCCACAGTTCTGAGCAGTAACTTGGAAATAGACAGTGACGTGCATTCAGGGGAGGCAGAGCCTCACCTGTCAATCTTGGGAGAAAAAAACTGAATTATAAAATATAATACAAGTTAATATTTGGTCATCTGGTATGTATTATAAACCCCCTTTCCCTTACCATATATTTTTCAATTAAGAATATCAGAATTTCCTCATGTCCTGTAACGCCCGTTCAAATACAGGGAGGAGGGGCGCCGTGAGGCAGCACCGCCCTCTGCCTCTCGGTGCACAGTGTAATGCCTCACAAACTGTGCTGTATGTGGTGCAGATCACGTGTCGCTGTCCCTCTGTATATAACAAACAAAACACTCTGACGATGTGCTCTGTACTTCCATATTCTGGATAATGTATGAAATGTATTTCTGAAATGTGTTTTGGCTCGCAGATTCATTATAAAACAGCATTAAAGTTCACTCGGTGAGGCAAACAATACGCCTGACTCAAGGCAGGGCTCCTGAGCCCGTGGACTGTTGCGCTTCTTCGTTCTTGAACTTGTTTATTTTTTATTTACAATCCGGCTTATAAAAATGTAAAAGCAAGACCATAAACTTGGAATTATTTTGGCTTGAAATAGGCCGGAATTTGGAATACATTTTGACCTTAAATCAAATGTGTCACATGTTTGTGTAAAGAATGCTGAAATGAGATATAAACCACAACTCATTGTCTGTTATCAATCGAATGATGTCTAAGGTGCTCTTTTGGGGTCATTCACATTGGTAAATCTGATTCTGAAAGAGTGAGTGCCTCACTTGGGCATGAACCTCACTGCACGCCACTGGAAATAGATGCCATACTGTGGAACATTTCCAGTAGAGCAATAACATCTCTATGGAGAGACACAAACATATACAGTATGTAATGTAGTGCACCTTTAATATTATTAGTCCTAATTTGCACAGAAACAGCCATGTTTAACTTCTGTGGAGTTCGGTTGGTAACAGGTGACGCATGTAGAGTATCTGGGTTAGAAGGCGGCCAGGGGACAGCTCTGAAGTATGAGGCCAAACCATGTCCTGGAGTAAAACTGGTCCCACTCAGGCTGAAGATGAACAACCCTGTTTCATTCTGTAGCTCGAGGGACCTCTGGAGGGAGCAGATTGGGCCCAGGACAGGTGTATGGTTGGGGGCTACACCAGGCGGCACAGACATACACCTCTGCCTGTTCTGGGGGCCGGGGAATGGGAACCATCTGTTGCAGCGTGGTCCCTTCAAAAAGAGGTGACAGGGCCAGACAGAGGCTCCTAATGCAATGACTGAGGTGATGTGAAGAATCTGCCAAAGACAGAGCTGTAGCATTGTTGGCACCGAGATCCACAGGTAACTGTCTGCAGCTGATTCTTCTGGATATATTTTCATTTACAAGCATCCCATGCCTCACCAGAATGTAAAGTTATAACACCGCCCTCAGTAACATTTTATTAATGACAAGGATCTTATATTGGTTTTGGGATCATAATCAAGTTAACATTAACATTACTACTATTTACTTGCGTTTATTGACAAAACAATTTCCTCCATTACGCTTGTTCAACTTTATTTATGTGACACATTTGTTCTACTGCTTTTCCCCCAACAAATTCAGGGACACTGAGTTATTTTGGAATTGCTAATAAAACTAAAAAGGAGAGATCAATGAGAGAAAAAGGCTCTTAGATGCCACGGCAGTTTGTGACTGGAGCTGCTGCTGTGGCGGCGTTAGTCCATGTGGGGGTGCTATTTCTCTTCTGTGGAGCGGCTGCCGTCTCAAATAGGTCAAGGAAAAAGTTTGGTGTTTTGACGGTGAACGCGAGAGAGAAGCTGGGTGGAGCGGTGCGCGGTGTGATTGGCTGGATGAGTTTGTGCTCTGGGCTCGCTGATTGGCTCCAGCTCTGCAATGGGGGTCTGTGTGTCGGCCCCCCCCTCCCTCCTCCTGCTCCACGCGCCCCTCAGCCCCGGTACGGTGCACTCGGCCGTTCCCCTCGCGCACGCTGTCATACATTGTTTACTACGGCTTGAGATGGGACTCACTACGGTGCGGGGCTAGCCTCTGAGAAACGGACGGATTCTCGTGTTGTTTTACGCGCACCTTGCGTGCTCCTACTTCTTTTTGGGGGGACCGTGCTGTGGAGACTATCACCCACTGCCATGACGGCGGATTTGTGTGCGCTTTTATGCGCGCTGGTCATCACGTCCTCTGCAATGGAAGGTAAAGGCTTCTTTTCACCTGTGCTGGTTTCGTCTTGGAAATGTTTCTTTTGGTCTGTTTGGCGCACACGTGGATCACTGTGCTTTCTCCTTCTCTGTGCTGTCAGCGCGGCTCCATCCACACCGGAGCAACTTTGTGTGAATGTTGTGTCTGGAGGCGGGTTGCCTTTCGGGATTACTTTCAGTGTGGCTTTAGGACAAAAGCTGAGGGTTTGATTGCTGCCCATGAGCTTGTGTGTTCTTTTAATAAGTTCATATTTCTTTTCTGCGAACTACGCCTGTCCTTATTGTTTTATTGCATTCCAAAAACAATCTTAACGCGGTTCTGTTCCTATCCACTACATTAGTCACTGTTTGCTCGTGATGATCTTCCTCATAAAACACAGTGTTTTCCATCAGTGGCCACTATCTCCCCTGTTAAACATGTTTTCCATTTCCTCTGGGCACCGCAGGGACCTGCAGTGGCGTGTAGCCCCCAGACACTGGCAGCTGAGGAGATCCCAGCATCGTCATGGATGTAAAATGTCATTTTATATTTGATTGTTCTGTTCTAGCGCTGGCTGGCCAATAAAACCTTCATAGGATTACACACAGCTCAATCTGGACTCACGGGTCCTTATTACGGCATAAATTAGAAGATCAAATAAAGTTCTTATTGCTTTCCTCTGTAATCGCACACACACATTTCTGTCTTCACTGGCGCTCTGTGTTTCATCAGTGGCTTTTTGTTTGTTCTCATCAGATTTCAACACGGATATCAAAGTCAGGTCCAGATTGCTATGTCTGTGCGGCTGGATGTTTGAGGTTCTGGTGTTTACACAGTGGGCAATGACTTTCGCAGAGAGGCTGGGTGTCACCGAGGAGGTTGGCCCTAAGGATTGTGCCAAAGATTTGAAACAGAAGAACCAGATGGACAGAAATACAGAACTGTGACCTGGCGCTTACCACTGTGATAAGAATAAAGCTTGTGTTCATGTTCGGATTAGTTATGGAAAGGTGGTCTTTCTGTTTGGGTCACGTCTGTTGCTCTTTTGCAGGGCGCGAGGCGAGCTCGTCTGTCTGTGATCATTTTACTCTTGCCTCAGCTTTTGGCATTTTGAAAGAATTGAATTAATTGCTATCCAGCCTTTAGGGCACGTTTCTGTAATGGAAAGCTTTAATTCTCCTTTTTTAAAACCAAACTTTAGTCTTTTTTTGTCTAGTCGCACCAGTGTCGATTCGTAGTGTTGCTTATTTGGAAGAGGCCCCTTCTATTGGAGTTCCATTTCTTTGTTTCTCTGTTCTGTTCACTCTTTGGTTTGCCAGAGACTGCATTTCGACACCTTTACCCATGTTGTCCGTGACAGATTGCCTGCTATGTTCTCAGATCCATACAGTGGCAGCCCACGCTTCATTGCAGAGCTGATGACCTGTACAATGACATGCCACGATGTGTTTTAGCTAACAGATCATTTGACTGAGCGCTGGCGTCGTGCTAGAACTTACTGTATTAACACGTCACACTGTGGAAAGGTCGTCCAAACACCCTTGTGCACAAAGATACTATCAAAAACATCCCCTGCACAGTATACGATTGTAAACAGAGATTTGCATATCATTACGGAAAAAGACGCACTCGCCCTCATTTGTTTTTAACTTTGATACGTTTCCCAGCGCAGTTCTATCCACGCTAATCTTCATCTCTCTGCCGTATATGTCGGTGCTTTTGCCTACGGCGCGGCGGCGGCGGTGATTTTGACTTCGCACAGAGTCATTGCTGATTTCTGTTTGCCCTTAAACCAATTAGGCTCAGATAAGCCAGCTCATTTAACAGAACTGAGTCGCCGCTGCTGCGATGACAGTGAGATAAAATAAGCAGCAAAGACAGGATGGAGGTCAGGGAGAGAAGATTCTTTCTGTGTGTGTTTTACAAATGAGGAGGCTGTAATTGAACAAGGCAGTGGCGATGGTTTGGTGGACACACTAAAGTGCAAGTGAGTAATGCTGATATGATGCATTAGTAAACAACGGACTTTGTTGTTTTATGCTCTTTTCTACGCCGCAATAGTGGATTTTTTTTTCTATAGTTCTATTTATAAGTGTAATTTCTGTCCATTCTATCCATTTCGGTGTGTTCCTACTGAGGAGTTGTGTTGTATCCCTTCTTTGTTATTTTGAAATGAACAGAATCTTAATTGTTTGACTCAGTGCTGTAAGGAATAGCACAATAGTAAAATGCAGTTTTTTGGGGACAATAAACACTAAATAATAGTGCTTTCTTTATATAACCATGTATTCTCACACCTTTCCAAGACATTTTTGGTTGTGAGTATGTACTTTTGATACTAGTTTTAGTCATGATTCGTAACAGATTTTTGACAACAGCGCTGAGTATCCTGAAGTTCAAGATCATTTTTGGTGTTATAAGTGAAGGTGAGATGCACAGATTCAGCTCTTTCGTTCTTTGTCTCGAAGCGTTTTTCGATATGTGACATTAGTCAGAACCAGGGTGGAGAAAGAAAGCCTAAGACACATACCACTTGAACTAAACTGATCCAACTATAATTCAGCTAAGTAACTATAGAAAAGTATTTAAAAAATTTCAAACCGTAGGCCAAAATTACCCTTAATGTAGACAATATCCTAGTTCCGATATCTGATTGAATATGTTTGTCCTGATACCCCAATTTTTTATTTAAGTGTAGCAATATCATTATGACATAAGCAAGTAGTAAATAACGTATGTACTCTGCTATTTTAATCCTGGGGTTGTCTCCATCTACGGTCTAAGGGTCTCATTTGTTAAACGTGACATAAGATTCTTACTGAAAGTGTACATGCGGACAAATCGAACCTCCTCAAACTTGCTCACTTTTCACCCAAAAATCTGCGTTTTTTTTTGGGAACGGACTGCGCTTTTTCACATCAACTTGTCGCATGCGTAACGTTTTTATACGTACTTGCGATATATATATATATATATAAAGAAGACCCCAGGACAGTAGCCGTAGTAAGAGTATGAGAAAACTATTAAAGGAATTGGCTGTTTTGGTTCTTCCTGAGTCATACAAAAACATCAGTGGTAACAAATATAATGCTTCATAAAATTACGGCATCGACTTAAGTACGTCTAAATTGCATTGGTCTCGAGGGCTGAGTGGTTTGGTACAGCATGGCCCGGTATAAACAAAGAAAATCATAAGTGATCATAGATATGTAGGTCAGAAACACGCTGCTCATATACATTAATGTGGGCTGTGGTATTGATTAGAGAGTGGAGAGCCTCTTTTAATGAGTGTCCTTGAGCAAGGCATGCCCAGAAGAGGAGGCATTAGCATCTTGTATTTCAGAGCTCTTGGTCACAGCTCTTACACCGCTCGATGTGGGCGATTAGAGCAGAAATGTATATATTTTTGAAGTATCGTAATAATGATATTCAGATGCATTTATACATATTTTTGAAATATCGTCCTACTTGGTATTAAATTTTTTCTTAATTCCTCCATCTGATCGACTCGGTGTCACCCTCTCATCCCGCTATTTGCCATTGTAGCTTGGCTTGTAACCACTGAATGCTACTTCGAAGACAATAAAGCCGTTTTTCATTCTATTTTAACTCCAGACAGGTCAGGTCAGGTCAGGTCAGCTCAGGGGCATAACCTTAGCCCTGGTGATAAATGAAAAACTAATTGAAACCAGTGCATAATGTTTACTCATGAAGCCACATGAACATTTTGACAACGGTTCGCAGCAGTGGCTTAATTGTTAAGACACTTCACCCACTTTGTGTTTATATGTGAGTGCGTGGGGGTGTTGTGTGTGTGAGTAGAGGTGGGATGTATGTAAAAAATAGATATCGTCCAATGAGGTCTTCTTATGATTTATTTAAAAGGTTCTTTTTTCAGACCAGTTTGTTTGTTTACCTGAGAGTTTCGACTGCTGACTCGCCATCTTCGCTCTCTTGCTACTGGCAGAGGCAAGACGACATCTGCAGTCTGACGGTATCTCCGGTGCGGGAGAATAAAAAGGCCCCTTCGTCCCGGTTTATATTCCCACATTTCCGTATTTCAGTTGTCTCCTTTTTCCCGAGATGATGTTTGTTGTTCTCTGTCCCAATTATATTTGCTCCTTCCCAGTCCATAATGTGGTTCTTCTCTTTTCATCAGTAATGGCAATGACAAATTCTGGCCTAAAAAAAGAATAGCGAGTATATCGTCTATAAAGGAAATAATAAAGAAATAAATTTATTTGAAACGATTAGTGCAATATAACCAATCGAGGGTCTAAAAATTTAATATTTCTGTCCTTTTCTGGTTTGTTTTTGGCCCATTCATATTTTATGTTATACTTAAACCCCAACCAAGACATTTGCAGGCACATTTTAGTACATTTATGATGCACAAATATCTTTAGAGCAATATTCAGATGCAATTGAAAAAAAAAAAACAACAACTCTGATTTGTAATTGCAGTTTTAATTGCACTAAAATGTACAGGGTTGTTTTATAACTGAGTCCCTAGCTCCTATCTTAACCTAAACATTCCTCACTTTTAAGCCTCATATTAACCACCCTCGTTGTGCATTTAATGAGTCATTAGCCATGTCGGTAGTAAACAGTAACATGTGACTTGGACGTGTCTCCTGCAGGGAAGTAATTTGTCTGAGCCTTCATCCGATACCAAACCACCTAAAAAGCAGCAAGAGCATTTGGAATCTCAAGAATATCAATGCACGTCTGTTGAACAACTTTAAAACAACAACCATTTATTCTGTTTTTAACCATGTGCACTAGACTCCGAGTGGTAGTTGTATGTTTTATGCCTGTGTTTATACAAAGATGTGCACGTATAATTGCAGAAAATGGGCTCTTCTTTTCTTATTAGTGGTCTGTCAACTTTAGCAGCAGTCCCACCACTTAAGTGAAATCAATCTTGTGCAGTTTTTCCAGGCTAATGTATTTGTGTATTGACTTAAGGAATACTACTTTTCTCTCACAGAAAGCCATTAAGTATCTAGGATTCTGATGTATTTCGATGTCTTTCCTCAATTCTAAAAGAAAATAAAGTTACAACAATATCGGCTTAGTAGGGTCCCTGGAGTTAAGGTAGCATGATGGAAAAGCCATAAAGACTTAGAGAAGTGTGTATGACTGAGTGTATTATGGCCACCGGCTCTACTACTGACCTGGGACCACCCTAAGTAGATTTCAATTTTCCACTTGTTTTATACGGCGCTGTATGGTACATTTGGGTGCGTGCGCTGTTGGCAGAGGGAGCGCCGGGGCCTGTTATGGCTTGCAGGGGCCGCAGACATGGCCTCATCCCATAATGGAGGCTTTCTCGTGCCCACAGAGAAAAGACTATTCGGTGTTAAAGTGAGCTTATGTGAGCCAGTCATCTATGACGACCCCCAGTGCAGAGCCTGGCCTGGAGACGGTGAACCGGTGAACGGCTGTAAATGTGGAGCGCTGCACTGTTATACAAGACACTGTCATGGGATTGGAGCTTTTAGTCACTGTTATTCATCAGACTGCAGTGGTTTTAGGGGAAACATTGTACATAGAAAGTGCTTTAATAAATATCAAAAGGATTTCTTGTTTTTGTCATCAGAAAATATGCATACACGACCAGGAGTAAAATTAAAGGTGCATGACTATGTAACTATGTCAGCCACCAGCTTCTTTTCATGGACATTTTATTACTTTTACTAGAATTTTACAAAGTATGGCATTCAAATTACCCATCTTTTTTTTCGGGGGCAGACATCCGTTTTGAAAAATTGTCACATTATTATCGTAAACTGTAAGCCTTAGACAATTTGTTTTAAATGGCACTTATCTGTTTTTGCAAATTAACTCTTACTATAATTGATTACATGCAAGACGTGAAACATACTAAGCAAAGCACTAACAACAGATGCATGCAAATAAGATGATGCATATTTATTTCAGCTTTGTGCTATCTAACAGGTATATCTTAAAGTGTAGTATTGCGTGCACTCCATCTTCTATTAATTGAATCCTGTGGCTCTTCAAGGCTGCCTGTCTTCTAATGCAAACCTATGGGGACACAGACTGACACACTCGCACATGCACACAGTCCCTCCTCTGCTCACCTCGCCCCAGAGACACCGAGCCTGAGGCGGGACAGATGGTGGCTGCAGGTGGGGGGCTGGTAGACTCCTGTGCATTTCTGTGCATCTCAGTGTGAGAGTGAGTGAGAACAAGTGAGAACACAGACAAGAGAGGCAAGCGTTTCTTCGATTTATTTATGTTTTTATTTGGATTAAGTGTGGAATAGTATCACTTCTAATTATACGATGCTTGAGCAGTTTGTCATAAAGAACACATGAGACATAAACCCAATCAATGCTCCCTCCCCTATGGAATAAAACAGAGACTTTGGAAATTAAATCATTTTATATCTTTTAATGATTTTAAAGCACTGGTCAAGGACTACCCGCAGTGCCGGTGCGCTTGTTTTATCTCATAGTGTATGTGTAAGTATTTTAAACAGGGTACCCATGAAAAAGAAAACTTTTCTCATTGGTTTTCTCTTGTATAAATAATACATTAATAATAATAATAATAATAATAATAATAATAATAATAATAATAATAATAATAATAATAATAATAATAATAATAATAATAATAATAATAATAATAAATAAAGTGAATGAATGAATTAAATGTATTCTTGGGATAATAAATTAATAAGGGCTGGTATGTAGTGCAAAGTACAATGTTATGTGTAGTCTGAATTCTCACCACAAGGGGAGCTGGCATTTTATCAAAACTTAGCTTTATTATCAAAACCTGTTCAGTCATATTTCCACATGCAGAAAATTCCTTAATGGTAATTTCCAAATGTACCTGATCATGTACCTGATTATGGTTTTGTTGCTTTCTTACAGTAAAACTATATTTTTACATACATTCCGACTATCCACCGTCTGTCATTTCTTTTTCCAGGCAGCCCTTATTGCTTGCCCTCATCCTGACCATGCAGTGTTTCCTTGTGCATTCACACATTGTGCAGAGGATTTGCTGAGGTGATGTTATCAGTGGTGTTGGTCTCTGTTGCTGCATGGCCCCTATCTGAGCAGGTGGCTGCTCATGGGATAAGGCTGACCCTTATCGGCCCCATCGCAGGCAGACGTGGGCCCTGCTTCAGCTACACGAGAAGCACGTCACGGCACAAGAGTGAGAGCATGGCGCCTGGGACATTCAAGCCTCAAACTGAGACTCATCTGTTTCTGCTAAAGAAAGAAAAAGCACAAAATATACAGACTAAAGAGCAGTTTGTTCAGAGTCAGACTTGGTGTAACTCTGGTTTGTTTGGATCCAGTTTCAGCCTGGTTTACTTCTAGATCTTGTTTATGTTTGGTTTGTTTTAGTCAAGTTTAGTTGACATTTTTTTGTACTTTTGGTTCAGTTTTGTTCAGATCATACATCTGCTCTGGATTTCTAGTTTATCTGACTAGCACATCTTACTTTGCTTTAGTTAGTACTTGATTCAACCCAGGTTTAGTTCTAGATTTTAATCATTGTATAGTTCTGCTTTAGGGCTGGTTTAGTACCAGTTTAGTTCAGATTTAAGCTTGGTATAATCTGGTTTTAATCAACTAAAACTGGCCAAAACCAGGCTGCTCATCCCCTGATTTTATTTAGAAGGTTAATAGCTATTTTGTATCTTAACATGAAAATGATTTTCAGCAATATTCATATTTTAGTTTTCATATTTTGTGAGATCTCTAAACCTATAATCATTATTATCGATTAACCGAACAATCTTAACATCCCTAAGAACCACTGTCGAAAAGTACAAGGCTTTCTCTCGCCTATTTCTTTTGCGGACAAAAAAACTCTTCTATTTCTGTTCCTTCCAGCCGACTTGTTCCTTGTCCGTGCGAGCCAAGCGGACGGGATAGCCCTTCAGACACACCTAGTGGAAAATGGCAGTGCTTGTAATTGATTGGGCGCAGTGACCCATGCTTCCGTACCACAGGAGGACTGTGGTGTGAAAAATGTGCTTTTTCTCCTCCGTGTTTCTGCCCCCTCTGCCTCCTGCCTCCATTATCACCTGTCCGCGAGCTTGGGTGACAGTTGTTCAGTCAGCAGGAAATGGGACACTCTTTGATATTTGTACAAGCTCAGAGAGAAAGCATTGATTATTGGGTTTCATTTCTCTCTTAGCGTACAGACCCGAGAACGCCATTGCACTAGCCAATGCCTCTTCTTAAGTGTTGACAAATCAAGCCAAGCCAAAGACGACTAGTAGAGCTGAACGATTTGGAAAAAATGTCTATTTGGTTATTTTTCTGACAAGAATTGCAATTGTGATTACATTTGCGATTTGTGTTTTAATCATCTGATTTTTAACTGACCAACTATGTATTTTTGAACATGCTTGTACAGATCTAAACTGCAGTGTTAGCAGTTTTTATTCAGAATATAACAGAATATTTTGTTTGTGGAGGAAATGATTGCAAAATTGCAGCCTTTGTGATTTGCTAATTGCGTTCATTCAAATTGCGATTTCAATTTGATTGCAATTAATCTTGCGGCTTCGACTAGTCATTTTTCACTAGATTTAGAGCATCAATAGTTTAACAATGGTCAGCAATTGGTCCAGATTAAGTTTAGTGTAGATTATATCCAGCGGTGTTTCAAAGCATTTCATCAATTTAAAATAAAACGTTTCTAAACCCCTGAGACTTTTGAACTCGGCGGGGGAAATTCTCATAATGGCTTATTTTTGCTCTGTCTGGGAACTTTTCATCCCTTAAACTCAGTCTTTCTGCCCTCCTTAACTCACCTTGTGCTTGCATTTTAGTAAAAAAAAAGAAGATGAATTTATGAAGCATTATGAGGTTTTGTGGAGGAAAAACTTGAAACATGAGCCAGTCTTTGAAGACGTAATGAAACTGCGCTGGCAGGAAGAGGGCAGAGGAGCGGCGGAGCGGCGCTTGGAGATGTTGGACTGTTGGAACAAAGAGCCTCATTTATGATTGTTCTAATGAGATATGTCTGAGAGCTGACACAGTGATTTCATTTGGACCTAAAGCCCCACAGCTTAGCCTTTAGGCCTGTACAGGGCAAAGGTCAAGACAAGTTACCAGAACCAGACATGCACCGTCTACTACTTTGTCTTCTCTTATTTTCTATCCATATGTTGTGAGACAATTCTTTTTGCTAGATTTGTTTTTTAATTATTTATTTTTACCCAGTGCACACAAAAAAACGAAACAATATGAACTAAAAAAAGAAAATAATAATAATAATAATAATATTCAGTAAAAAAAGGCAACATATATAAAGCCAGGTGGTGTTAAAATCCAGAGAATAAAAGTGGGTCTTAAGACAAGACTTAAAACACTTTGTAATAATCATGTAATTTTTTTTACAATCCATCAGACAAATGTGCTAAAATTTGATAAATTTACTACTGAAGTGCAGCTAGCCTTTCCCATGGTTTCTGATAAAGCTAACATTAAATTATTATTTTTGAATGAGCTGTTTAAAAAAAAAAAAAAAAAAAAATTAAAAAAAAAAAAAAAAAAAAACGTATTCAATGTTGCATATCATTAAAACAACAATTTCAAAATAATATGTTGCCCAACTCTACATTATCTTCCCTTGGGTCTAGAGCTGTATCGATACCCTATCGACCGATTAGTCGACTAAAAAGGGGTGTGGCAAAAGCTATCAAAACTATCAAAGCATTTCCATGTATCTAACCCAAACTGTAATCGACTAAAACATCATCAACCGGTTAATCGACTAAACGACGGAAAGATTACAGCCCTACTTGGGTCTTGATTTGTTTTTCAGGAACTGTTCTAAAATAAGTGTGATAAGAACATGGACCTCGTTGGACCTGCTACTGTTTTATTTACAAAGTCTCCTGCGGCACCATTTCATTCCACAGAGAAAGTTGCCCGTATAGGCCAGTGTGAAGCTAAAAATAACTCACAATTTTGCATTTTAAGTGTAAATGTGCCGCCTGGAGGAGGGTGACTGGTGCTTGGAGGAATTAAAGACACAAAGTTAATAGGTCTGAAATGATGGACTCCGGTGTTAGAAACTGCTTTTGTTCTGGTTAAATAAAAGTCCACTCCTCCACAGGCTGTTTCTCATCGGGCCTGACACACGTACACACACACACACACACACACATACGCATTCCGCACTACAAATGTGAATGTGCTGAACTCCCGACACGCGCACACACCTAGCTTTGATGTGTGTGGAGGAAATGAGGAGGAGTGCTTAGGGCTTCAGCCTGGAGCCCAAGCAATTATTAATGAGAACGCGCCATTGCTGCTCCCCAGTTCAGGGCATTCATACATACAAGGATCACCCACAACATTATGACCATCAGCTTGCATCTTTATTTTAGAGTTGTGATAAAATTGATTCCCAGCGCTGACAATTTGCTGAATGTCTCTCCTCACTCTCCACCCCAGTTAATGCTTACGTCTGCCCTGTTCAGTTAAAGCGAAACCATATAGCGTAAAAGCAGTTAATAAAGGACCAAATAATGGGATTTAGTTTCCTGTTATAAGCGCCATTTTTGGCCACTCTTTAGACCATTCCAAAGTGAGTTGTTTGGGCTGAATGGACATAATAATCAAATCGCAAAGGGTGCATTTTTTTGAAGGACCATAATTTCCTCAACAAACTCAACAAAATATCCTTTCTTATTCTGCTTAAAACATAGTAACCCTGTAGTTTAGATTTGTACACACATACAGTACCCGTTTGTCAATTCTCCGAGCCGCATTTAAAATGTGAACTTTGAACAGAATCCTTTCATTAAAACAGAAACCGCAATAACAATACTAACGCACTTTCTATCTTTGTTTTCTCTCTGGTTTGGGTCTGTTTTGTTATGTTTATTTTAACTGTAAAAAACAGATTTTTTTCTGATGGAGCCGAACTGAAATGTGAATATTGGAGCTGTGTTTTTCTAGTATGAAAAATAGTGAGAGAAATGAAGTGAGCAAAGTGGAATAGCATGGGCTCTGATGGGCCGATAAGTATCAGTGGTGGGAGGACAGTTTTAACCCTGTGTAACACTAAATCTTTCAGCCAGGCAAATTTCAGTCTGCCCAGCGCTGCCCACTACAGCAGGATGAGGAGAGCGCTTTTTTGTGGAGGTAATTAACTATTGATTTGAAGTACAGAGGGTAATGAGAAATGACTGGACAGCATTGGGCTCTCGCGAGTCGCCGAGCTGTCTGGAGTCCAGCTAAACTGACATAGTATAAAACTCTCCAAAACACCTTTCCAAAGGAGGACTCAAGTAGTAGTTTCTGTATAACAGCTTAGATGTTGACAGTTATTGGCGTGGGACCCTAAAGCATTGTGAAGTATAACATATTATGCCTTCAATGTTTAATCTGAATAATGAATGTGTTTTTAGCAACTCCCCCTACCAAAGGCATTAAGAGCAGTCCTTCCACAGGTATCCATCTATCGTTTCCTTTGTTGGAGTTTTACGCCTTGTTACATTGTTTTAGACTCAAAGTGGTGTTTTGAAAACTTTTGATTAGAGTTTAATCATTAAGTAACAATGGCAAAAAATCCACTTGTTATATATTTTTTTCCATTAGTGACCTCTTGTGGCAGAAGTTCTGGTGTGGTCCTATCTGACAATATTGTGCAGCCTATTTAAAGACGCTTTCTTACTTGCCCCATTTCTGACCCCTTTACCAAAATATATTCATTAATTTTTGAGATCTCATATATAGATTGTTTTATTGTCTGCATATAGCTTTTTATTAATCTTCACAGCAGTCTGAAGCCCGTCTGACCTTCTGACCTTTCCTCCCCTCCATGAATAGTTATGGCGGCCTATTTCCTGTAGCCATTTTGATAAAGCTTTCCGAGGTCACCTCCAAGCTGGAGATAATTTAATTTCTTATACTATTGATGCTGTAGATATATATTGTCTGCTACACCTGAATTTCCATGTGCAGTTGTCATTGATGACCTGAAAAAGGAGGTTTCAGACTATTTTGAACTCAAAGCATCAGACATATGCATTTTTGTCATGCTATTCGTGCTAATGAGCAGTCTGCATTTTCTCCCCTTAAACATGGCCAGCCATATATATAAAAATATGTCTTCATTGTTATCTTTGGGAAGCTGAATTTGCCTCATTGTAAAGATCTATTCACCGCTGGATAATTGGGGGGAGTCTAGGCGAGAGTGCTTATAGTGTTAGTGTGAAAAATTCATGAACGCTTCTCTTGGAAAGAAGTTCTTCTCATCTGACTAATTCTGCTGACCTCAAACTTAAAGATTAATGGGTCCAAAGATTGGGAGGGAACGTTAAAGCGGGTTGGAGCAGACTATTTCTGGTGCATTTTTGGGGGATTATTGGCTTCTTTGAGTAATGCTGCTGTTGGATCTAAATACAGAATTGTGTTTCCATGTTGTGAGATATACTTCTCCGCAGTACGGCATTAAACATATTGACCTCGCATGGAAACAACAGGCAAAGTTATAGATCAGATCCGTAGAGAAGCGACCCCACCTACTGTAAAAATGCATGTTTCTTAAAGTATTTTTGAACAATAAAAAAAAATAAAAATGGAATATTCCACTCAAAGCATATCCATGAGACCCTGAACTCTCCACCGGAAAAGTTACACTGTGCACCTTTAAGATACAATTAAAATAATATTTGTTTAGTTTATTTAGTTTAGCAGGAAGTACGCTGTTGCATGCTGATGTTTGTTAGGTTTACCGTGACGGAAACCGACGCTCTTGGCTCATAGTTGTGAACGCCGCTTATCAACCCATCGCTGTGAATATTTAGGATGCGCAAAAAGAATTAGCTACAGTAGTTGAGGACGTTTTAAATCGGTTAAAATCAGGTACAGAACCTTTAATCTGAAGTGAAAGAAGTTTGATTTTGTTCTATATGATCTAAATGAGTGACCAGTGAGCTATGTTTCACTGAAATAAACACATTGGATTGCACGGTTCTGTTTGACTTTGGCTTGCAGCGCAATGGAGGGACTCACTCTTTGTAAATTATTGAAGTTGTGTTTGTTTTGAATCCTAGGCAACTAAACTGGGATTTAAGGTTTATTTGCAAAACACTAGATCTTTCTCAGCTACGATTTGCATTTGATGTCACAACTGCAACATTTTCACTTTCCAACTGATAATAGGGTTCCTAATTGTTCTAGTGGCATTCAGTGCGGCTACAGAATGCTGTCAATCATACTTGCCCATCCAACCATTGAAAACATATTGGCTGTATCCATGCAGACATAAAGAGTCCATGGTACATTTGATTTCCCAGCACCAGCCGCTGATGACAGAGCACAACCTCTGTATGTTTGGCTCTGAAGTCAAGTTCAATCACGTCAGTCACGTTGTCATTCCAATGGTGTGGAATCATCTCTGCCAACTCAACCGTGCCCAATATGTGGCCCTGATGCCTATATGTTTTTCATTTAAATTTGAAACATCATTTGGTATGTATTTTTTCTCACACAAACGGGCTGTGTGAAGGGATGCGCTGAAGGGTAACTAATCTGTATCCCACTCTGAACTGTCCCTCCCTCCTCATCACTTATTCCTATGAAGTCTGAGCCTTCCCTCACTCAAGGCTGGGGCCATTTACGAGACCTGTGTTTGATGTGAGCTGCTTCACACACTGTTAGACACTCACTCGGCACATTGACAATGAAGTCGGAGAGAAGGGGTTAGTCCATTTGAATCCATTTATGGTGGCTATAGGGGCACCAGGCAAATAGGCTGTTTGCCTATGTTCTAGTTTACACATACCAAATGGTGAACAATATAAAAAGTTGTGTTAACATAACATTATGTTACAATTTCCTTTCCTTTTTTAGATTTTTAGGAGAAGGGAGGACATTTGATCAAATTGTTGGACCCGGGACTCAAACTCACGACACTGAGGCCGGCCACTCGTTAGATCTCTGCATACACGTTGGCTTCAGTCACATCTTCTCACTAATATCACAAACGCCATAATAAAAACATCAAAACATTCAGTGTGTTCACATTATCTTTCTAGTCTTAGAGAAAGTGTATAAAACCTGCCACTGGGTGCAGTGAGCTTGTGTTTAAATAAAGTCTTGAATGAGCAGATGTGCCATGTGTTCTCCACACCACCGCAGTGTGCTGCAGTCAGCTGAGGCTACATCAAAATGACAGACATTCCCACAAAGTGTAATTGTACAGACCTTTCACAGCTGTTCTACATTGGTTTACAAGGAATTCCCTTATTTTCAAAGTGCTCTGACACTTTATACAATATTAATCAAATATACTATTGTAAGAGCCTTGGACATGATGTAAAACCTCTTTGCATGTGGGCAATCTACACTTGTCAATCAAAGCTGGCCTAATTGTATTCAACTGCAGTCTATTTATTTTCTCTGACTAAAAAGTACAGACTAATAAGGCAGAGCAAACCCAAACTGCTGCAGTAAGTGCACAAAATAAGGAATGGACTGTATGCTTTTATTTCAAGTAACAACTGTCTTTTTCAAGCGTAATAGATGTGACAGTACTAAACAGCCTGGCCCATTTCTCAGGTTTGTGGCAATTAGAGTTAACTTTGTCACCAAGCAAGCACACATACCATGATCTAATGTTGTTAATGCTGAGAAATTACCACACTCACACTACTGTAAAAACAATCCCTTTTACAATCAATGGAACCCTGTGTCTTTGAGATACTGTACTTGCATGTGTAGCTGTAGATCCAGATTAAAAACAGATGAAGGTCATTGTAATTCCTGTAATTAAACATTTCTGCACACGATCAGGGAGGTCTTGGAGCGGTTGCCGAGTGTCTAAGACAGCTTCATGTTTCAACCTGTGCTAATGTCAATACCGTGTGTGCAAAACAATCATTTGAAGGTTATCCTGAAAACTAAGGGCCAAGTTAAGTCATGCAGGAGCGGAGGCAAATGAGACCTTTTGTTTTTCATACCAATTATGTAGTCAACTTAGGGCTGGGCGATCTGGTGATAGTTGTCGAAAATGTCATCTAATCCTTATATTCTATCGTTATGAGATTGTCATATTCTGATTCTTTACTTTTTTGTTTACCCCTACTCTATGCTTAAACTCCCACACTTTTCCTCACCCACTCTTCCAATTGATGAGTGACAGGCGGATTTAACCAATCACAAGAAAGCAGATGGTACCTTTTAAAGTTATCCCTTAATAGAGGATGAAAATATTCTAACTGCATAAATAAAAATCATGATCTAAAAAATTGTGATATGATTGCATTTTTTTTGGCATATTGCCCACTCCTAAATCTAATTTCCTGTTGATTTTGCATCTCTGCCTGCAAATTAAAAATGGTGGATGGTAGTTTATTTGTATGTCCTCCTGCCTCTCAACACGGAGGTTATGGGTTTGAATCTCAGGTCACATGAAATGATTGTAGTCATGTCTTCCATATTTTACTGTGTGTTATTGACAGGCGACACAGACTCTAACAAACGTGAATGTGACTTATAATATAATAGAAACAAAGTAAACTTGTCACTTTGGATCAGGTCATAGTTGCAAGTGTTTCTGTTCGTCATGCCATCTATTGAAATCACGGTGGTGAAATACGTGCTGAAATACTTTCCATCAGTTGAACTTTGCTATTCATTTATAGTTTTTTATCGCTATTGACAAACTGACTGTGATGTGTACGCTTACCTGACCTTAGGAGGAGCACAGAAGTGTAACCAGACTAGACGTGACAGTGAGTGCTCCTGACAAGGCTGCATGTTTCAGTATTGGGCTTGTGTGTGTGGATAAAAGAATGCCGCCGCCTGCTCCGTGAAGGGACATATAGACACCAGTCAATAACTAGTACACACATTTTTTCTGACATTACTGACCCCTAGCTTTGTGCACCTTTTCTACGCCAGCTTTCGAGACTCAAGGGTTTGGAAACACTACTACTATACGTCTAAAATGAAGTGCTATCACAAATTGTTCTAGAAAGGTTGTGCGTCATGTTAGTTTAGGTTTGCAAAGTTGAATTGACTTAATGTGAAAAAAGCATCACAGTTATATTTTGATTATAGGAATTGTCATCTGGACTAAATAGACCCTAAAACACATACTCAAAGATCTGTCTTTTTAATCACAAAGGCAGTGGCATTATTAAATCAAAACGTCCAAAAAAAGATTTGTATTTACAGATTTTGTATTTTCATCACTTTGTATTTCACAAAAAATACAATCTTGCCACACAATGTAAAGGGATATACATTGGGGTGAGAGTTACACGTTTTTCTTCTTCCCATTCACTATCATCCCACTCTTGACACCAATTTGTGAGGAAGTGTAGCATGGAGTGGCTAAAATGGCATAGGAAGAGAGGCTCGGAGACAAAAAGTCCTGTCCAAAAAGTGGATTTTTATTTACAGTGCCACCAAAATGTTTACATGTCTGCTGCACAGCTTCTAGAGTCCACAAAAGAATCTCTCAACTGAGGCACACTCCTGCCTTTTTATACTGCCAATTGGATCGGCCCATTCCACATAGCTGGAGCAAACTAACTATTTAAAATGGCAACAATACAACTGCACAGACAGTAACAAATATATACAATGCAACATATAAACCCCATTTTTCACCAGTGAAACACAAAAGCAGGTTTTATCTTAAGAAACCCCTTCTCCACATAGTATCTCCAGGACAGGGTTTAAAACCTGACATTTCCAGGCACCAAATGGACCAGGTATGAAAGCAAATCCACTGATAAAAACAAAGTACCAGTGCTTTAAACAAATGAACCAAAAATAAAACAGTTAAACTAATAATTCTACTGTGTTTTTTAATTAATTGTGTTATGAATTAAATATATGAACTAATAAGGCACATTGGGATGTGTGTGCAGCTTACCAGTAGTTTATTGTATGAAATGAAATGGTAAGTTTAAATGTATTGTGTGTGCAGTAAACTTAAGAGACAAGTGGGGTGTAAAAGCCCACTTCCTCCCCCCCGCTCCTCCTATTTTGAGGTAACATGGTTTATTTGCAGTTATTGGGAAACATGCACACACGGTGGACATCCGAATGTAGGTGCAACTGTGTATGTAATTGTGGATGAATCTATGTTCTGTAGCTATAAAGCCAATCAATAAAACAAAAAACTATTTAAAAACAAACCTTCAGTTATCATGTTTCAACCTTTATATATTTGGTTGATTATGTTTTTAAGAAGTCTCAATGTACAGTACAAATAATCGTTTCACGAGTCAGTTGCAGTCCAAATTTTCAGTTTTATTACATTCTTCCTTATTTAAAACAAATAAACATTTCTTTATGTCATGACCATGATGCAAACTTTACTCAGTACCATTTAACGCGAAAAAAGTCTTAATTTATTCCTTCAAAGATCATTGTCTATTTGAAATGTGATACATTTCACAGCCCTATCCTTCATTTTCTAAACTCTTTATGCATTAATTCATACTTCCTTTGCACACAAGATGGGAGTGACATGATTTATGGTTGATTTATGGTTGAGGCGCTTCTAAATATGTCAGCCCAAACCCAAATAAAAGCCTGTTGTGGCTCTTGCGTGTGCCGGTCTCTCGTCAGGACTGTGAGATGGATAGCGGACGGTCTCGTGCATGGTCTCGTGGCTCTGAATCATGAATCACGGCATGAGGAGGGAATGACAGGTGTCGCCAGTGCGTGCTGTTTATCTTCAAGGCGAGCGCGTGTCTGATGGATGGATCGCTTTCGTTTGGTGCGTAAATGGAAGATTTGTGATGCTTTGTTAATGTAAAACTACAATAATGTCTTGTGTAGTGTCATAAATAATCATTAAAGTGACTCAAGACAAGTTTATTGACACAATATTTTTCCAGTATCAGAAGCGCTAAGTGAGTATGCTATAGCACTAGACGTTTGTACAGTCAAAAGTTTCCTCTATGATGACAACTAATGGTTAGCAATATATATACCGTATTTTGCGGACTATTTTCCGCTACTTTTGTCAGATGTTTTGAGCCATGCGGCTTATTTAGAGGCTGCGGCTTTTCTGTGGTTTTTTTCTTTCACCGCTAGGGGCGAACTAACCGGAATTAGAATAAAAACTACAGAAAAGTTAAGCATATTCAGCTAGCAAATAGAACACGGACGACAAATTACCAACTATAAATTATTTTCAAATTCTTGCCCCATCATTATGGAACCCAAACGAAGAAGTTCGTATGAAGCAAGTTTTAAGCTGAAGGCCATCGATCTTGCTAGGAAACCGCGCGGCTGCACGCAAGCTTAACATCAATGAATGTACGGTGAGACGCCGCTGGAGGGGACAGCGGGACGAGCTCATGCGATGCCAAAAGTCAAGGAAAGAGTTCTGCGGCCTATACAAAAGGTGCGGCCTATGTATTGTTTTATTATCGTTTTTTTAAAAATAGAGCAGATGCGACTTATTTAGGGGAGCGGCTAAAAGTCCGGAAAATACGGTAATCAAAATGTAGAGAATATTGTAAATGTTGTTTCGAAGATACGATAATTTGAATATTGTTGCTACCAAAACAGCTGATGAAAGTGATCATATAAGGTGATATTTTTGCCCTTTTGTGATTCATTTTACAGACATTTCACGTTTGTTTGAAGATTAAACCTCAACTAATAGGTTTAAAGACATGTCTTAACACATTTCTGTTGGCTTGACATCATAATGTCTGAATATTGTTATCGGGGTTCATCAAAAGTATATAGAGGTATACATTTTTGGTCAAAATCGCCAGCCCTCGTGACTAATATAAAGCCCTTTTTCCCATCCATACTTGAGATACTCTTTAACTTCTTTTAGAAATGGGACACCTCACCAGAGCCTTCATCATCGGGGTTAAGTTGGCCTCCCTCAAGGTCAGCCTCTCACTCAGAGTCCTCTAGACCAATGAGCAATGCTCGACATAAACCTAAACTGGCAGGTCTGCTCCCCTCTGATTGGCCGAGTCTCACTGGAGTTTAGTGACTGAACTAAACTCTAACTAACCTCGAGGCTTATAAGAAGACCGTAGCTCACACCCGACACATGACTGGTCAATTAGTATGGATGCCATTTCCTCTCCGCTCCTGATTGGTTTACTGGCCCCACTGAAGTGACATCAGCATGCGGCTAATTGACATATAATTGGCAATAAGTGTGGACCGGATCAGCGTGAGTCCAATTAGGAGGGCACAGAGCAGCAGGCCCGGTGTTCTCTCTGTTCTCGACGTGTCTCCTTAGCAGACCAATATCGAAAGACTTTGCAGTATTTGCAGCGGAATCAAAGTTGTGAAAGACTGCTTACTATCTTCAGAGTTTGCGCCTTGTTGTTCCAAACGTAAACTTCAAGCTGCATTCATGTCATGCGTGCGTTTTCAAGTACATACATACTACTGAATGATTTTGGGGGAGAAAAGTGGGATTCTGTTCCGGGTGCGAATTGTAAACACTTCCAGGATTATTATAAACTGATAAACTTATCCAAGAAACCCATGCTTTTCAGAACTTGTTTATAGAGGTTTAAACTATAGGCACAACAATATTTTTCTATAAAAAGGCTGGATATTTTTTACTTTGCAGAGGATACTTTATTTTTTTCTTAACTAAAATAATGCAGTCTTTCTGATTTGATCATTTTGCCAACTTAATATATACATTTTCAGAAACGTTTTATCAAATTATACATGCATTTACTCTGGGCTATCATGTGTACTTTTGAACATCCCACATACTGTATTTAACCAATGTACCAATGTGCAGTTAGTCTAGTAGTATTTACAAAATATTTTCCAGTGATGTGTTTGTGATGAGGACACCCAGGATGAAGCGTGTGTCTGTTCTAGTGTGCAGCTGCTGCTTGTGCCTCTGAAAGAACAGACAGGCGTTTGTAATGGAATCCAGTCTGCTGGGAGAAGATGGAGGAAATCAGTGGAAGTCCAATGTGCGATGCTCCCTGCGTTGCTTGGCAGAGGAAGCCCTATATATCTGTGTACCGCAGCAAGGCTTGTCTGTGCGTTCTCTAAAGCTCTGTTTTCTCAGCAATTGAAATGCAATATGAATATTCTCTCCATTCTTCCATGACCGTACCTGAAAATATCTCTGAAAGGGTCCCATTTAGGCCCGCTCCCAGACAAAACAGTACAATGCTCCTGATGACAGGCTAACTGCAGGAGGAAATAGGCTCGCCATGGCTAGCATAATGGCACGGCATTCTGTAACTCACAGGGAGCGCGGCAAAGCAAATAGTGCGTTTCATTTATACAGCTCAGTGTGTGTGGCATATTAGATATATGTCTGACACACTGACCCTCCAGCTGCCTGTGAGGGAGAGATGTGTGAGCTGGAGCTGTGCCTAACCCTGTCAATCCATAGAAGCCATCATTAAAGGTGTCACACACGCTTCTGTCATCTCTGTAATCAGCTGTCATAATAAAACAGCAGCTCAGTTTGTCTGTCCACCTGCCAGATATGGGCCTCAAACAGAAAGATCTGACAACTGCGTGTAAAGAGGAATCAGACAATCAAGTCAGTACATGTGAGCTTGTGCCGTGAGGAGGAGATGACTTCATCTTGGGGCCCATATGGGCCCATTCTGGACTCATACTTGGGTCTAACAGTGGGAGAATGGCAATTAGCGCTACATTTGCTGATGATGGCACAAACCCAGACCAGTCGCCTCTGCTTCACAGCTCTGTCTCTTTTATGCATGTGTGTGAACGTGCATGTACACGCTCTCACTGCTCTGCACAGAGGGGGAAGAGCTGGCCAGCACCTGCCTCACATCAGAGTGTGTGTGTGGGTGTGTGGGTGTGAGAGTAGGGTGGTACGGCTTATTGTGTGTGATCAAAAACAGCCCAGCATCTAAATGCATGCATATACTTGTAATCAATGTTGCTACCATTCCCTTTGGGTATGCTAATGTATTCCAAAATGCTAATATATGTTGTGTTAAATCCTTAAGTTGCCTCTTATGAGTAAACAGACGTGTGACTAAAAGATGGAGGTCTGCATATTTGACACAGCGTATTGGGAAAACAAATTCCCAAAGTGACTTTATGTTTATAACAAAAACATGTCATTGTGTGACAAACCAAAGCAGCATGTTTGTTTAAATAGATTCGAGCACATCCTGTGATCTGTTTAGAGTACAAATGAAGCTGGCAGCCCACTGAGCTACTCGCATGTCTAAACTGATCACAGTGGCCTCTGAAGACCAGCAATCTAAAACTGGAGCCATGATGGTGATTGCAGCCCAAAGCTGTAGTATTGCTGCAAATATGTGAGGGATTTATAGCACAATAACATGGTCAGCATTAAGACGTAAGAATAGCTAGTTTCAGGGTCCCGAGTATAGTTTTAACACATGATTTGAAGCTTACCTTTGTGCTGTACTCCCCCATCTCTACAATACGAATGCTGTTGCAGCTGCTGTGGCCCATACTAATGGACACTTTCCATGTATTCTGTTGCTCCTTGTTGGTGTTAGTCAGAATAGAAGCTTCTGCTCCACAATCTCAGCTTTTCTTCATATGTGAAGCCCCCAAGCCAGAAAGTACTTATTGAGCAGAGAGTATGGCACATGTTTAGTCAGTGATAAAGGTGTGGCTCAAAACTTTTCACCAATACGCCTTATAAGGATGTCAATAATGAAACCTTTGGTAAATCTTTGGTGACTTTCAAACCCCCAATTCAATACTTTTGACTACGGGCATTTTATAGTTTTGAACATTTGGAAATCCATAACACATTTTTGGAGGCTTTGAATGCTGCAATATTGTGGCACTCTCTTAAAAAACAACTTCTTCAAATATATTTTATTTTTAGTTCTGATACCAATGCTAATTTCAGATTTAAGTTATTGCGCTTTCCCAAAATCCACTGATACAACTACGACTTAAAGAGAGTTCCCAATGCCCTTATATGTTACTGAAAGTTTATTCCATTACATCTATTGTACATATTTAAAATCCATAACACACTACTCTTTCTGACCAGTATCAATCTCATTTTAGGGTTTGAAGAAAGTAAACATACAGAATTATTCTCATTTTGTGTACTGTATATATATTTGTGCTTGAATATTCCATAAGATGCCTTGGTGCTGTTGTTTGATCTCAAACTGGTTTGGCAGAGTAGTGGCTGTGGCGTGACAGTGTATCACATGTCTCTTTGTGAGACGAGCGATGAGACAATGACCCAGTCCCTGTGTGACTGGAGCTTTATTAAAGAAAAGTTAATGAGTTCCCTCGCCTGTCTCCCCTTCAATTATTCTCCGTCCCCTCTATTTCCGATCAATTTAATATCCGTCTCTCTACTTTCTCTCATTTTCAACATCTGTTTGTACAAATCACTAACACAGAATCTGAATACATTTATACATGTACGTTGCCATTTTCTTTGTGCATTCAACAGCAAAGACTTTCATCATTGTCTGACTAATGCTCCCACTGTTGACATACATTTTCTTTTATCATTTGAGAGCTCTTGATTTGTTTGATGTGTAAAAATGATCTGACAGCGACATCTTTTTACTGTAATGCTGTTGTAGGGGTATCACGGATTTTATCACTGTTACTGAGTCCGTCTTCACAATTTACCCGCATTCTTTCATCTTCACAAAGGTGTTTGCTGCACACTTTTATTGATGATTCTGCCAGTCAAACCTATTCACCTTTCAGAATCTTTCTCATTTTTACCTTGGTTTGTCATTTGAGATATATATATATGTATATATTTATTTATTTATTTATTTATATGTATACAATCAAGAGGTGGAAGAAGTATTGTAACTTAAGTAAAAGTACAGATACAGGAGCAACAGTAAAAGAACTTCAATACTTAGTGTCAAATTGCGATCTTGAGAAAGAAGTGGTCATCAGAAGTAATTTTCCTGACAGAAAGTACCGATGTCTGCTCTCGAATATAGTGAAGTAAAAAGTATGCAGAATTGACTAAATTAAACTGCATACCTAAAATGTTTACGTAATTTGAGCATTGTTACATTCCACCACTGTATAAAGTGATTAGTTTGTTTTGTAGTTGGCCTATAACTGAAGATACATATGAAGATACATAGGTTACTCAAAGCACGGTCGCTAAAGAAATAAATGAGTTACTGTTATTGTTAGCATTTCGCTGGTTGTTTGTCTTTCCACTTAAGTGTTTATGCTTGATTCCGTTAAACTCCGATTAGCTGGAATTCGATTCATTCGTAATTTAAAAAAATAAATACTACTTTCCAGTATAAAGTTGTCCATCTCACGTTTCACACTGTAAAAGTCGTTGTCGGTTGTTCTGAGATTGGAGAACAGCCTGGGGTTAGGGAAGGAGCACTGGAAAGAGAATGTGAACAAGATGGAAGAGGACACGGAGACAAGGACCCATGCTCTCTCTCCCCCCGAGGCACACAATGTGGCGAGTGACCTGACGAGCTAGCAAAATAGCACCGTCGCCGCAATATCAATCTGCTTGTCCTATAGTGGCGAGGCAGGAAGCGAACGGCGGCTCGGGAACGCAGTGCTTTGTCATTGCACGCTCTGTACAGAGGTTCATCTGTCATGGTCTCTGGAGACATCAGACACAGCAGGAAGGCAGGGGGCACATACGTGTTAGTGATTTTAGTCTTAGTGGTTTTTTTAATCATTTCTTTGGACCGAAGGCTTTTTTTGACAGGACAGTGCGGCGGGAAATGGGGATAAGACTTGGGAAGGACATGCAGCACATTGTCCAGAGCCGGATTTGAACTCGTGACCCCTGGAGAGGGCCCCACATGGCAGGCGTATGTGCTATCCACTCTTAGAGCACACACAGGTTTGCCAGAGATGAGAAATTATTCATAACATGATAGAACATAGTGGAGGCCTGTCGCAATTACACTATTTGAAGTAGAAGTGGATATTGGTCTGATAGTTTGCTGATATTTGACACCGACATATTTTCTTCACCGTGTCATTCTCATCCATCCTCAGTGCATCGAATTTTACTTTTTGACTAATGAGTAAAAATAGAAATTGGCGGCCAATTAGGCTAAAACTATATCTGTATGTTTACACAATCAGAAATTGTTCTATACTTTTTTGTTTAAATGTTCTTTTGTGAAATTTACTTAACACAAATTTGTGGTCTTAAATTTGTGGACAAATATCGATTATTCACCATGGCAATATGACATATATCGTATATCATATCTGCAAAAAATCGGAACATCTCTAATTTGTAGGTTTACCACAGGAAAAGCCTTAATAATGCACAATATAAGCCTTTAAACCAGCTTATAAGAGTTTGTATGACCCACAAGAATTGAATCTCTGCCCAAAATACTAAGTGATGTTGCTTTTACAACCCCGGACACATCTTCATAGTACTTAACCTTCACTTACGACTCCATATTCCTCTCACATCGATTCCTTGGCTGTTAACCGATTCGTTAATAATACCTATTTTGGCCTATTCAAGATGGGGACTCCCACAAAAGATCCATTGCAGGGCTTATAGTACCACAAGTGTGTAAAAATACAAGAAGGATAGTGTAGCGGCCTGCAAGATCTGGCGCGCATGATTGAGATGACAGTGAACACTATTTGTTGGGTCTTGGTCGGACAGGCTGGGTTGATAGATCACTGGAAAGAGACTTGCGCGCTGTGATTTACAACATCTAACCGTGTAGTAAAAGACCAGCCCAGCCAACTAGCCAATACACAAGATATATATACGGTAAGCGGGTATTAAAAAACAGTCACTCACTGGCTCACATCGCCACATAAGAGAAGATTGATAGTTGGCCGATTCAGGTGCCTGTAGGTTGATAATGTGTTAATTTTTCCCAGATGATGGACACATTCTCTCTGCCAAAGCGTATCTGTTGAAAGGAAATGTCGTTGCAAAAAAAGGCTGCTTGTTTTTGGCACTGGTCCCGCCTTGGTTCTTTTTCACTTTGGTAAGCCTCGCAAAGCTACTCCTGCTGTTGGCAATGAATGTATGGAATAATGAATACGGTTTGGGGAGAATAGAGCATAGGTGACTGAGGCAAGAACAAGATGTACTGGAATGGGCCATGTCGAAATATACTCCACAGATAGAGCCAAAAAAAAATAAAAATAAAAAAAACCATCAGCAGGTTTTTGGATAGTTTGTTGTCAATTTTAAACCTCCATACATCATTCAGAATGCCTGATCTCTGAAGCTAAGCAGGATTGGGTCAGTTTAGGGCTGCAACGATTACTCGAGTAAATCGAATAATTCGATTACAAAAAAGCTTCGATTATTATTTATTGCTTCGATGATTCGTTTAATTTACATATTTAATTAAAACACGTGAATCTGTGGCGCGCGGAGCGCACGGAACGACTTGTGGCGCTTTTGTTTCACACGGAGCTTGTTCCGCTCTGACGAAGGTGCAACAGGAAGAGAGCGGCGCGTTTAACTACACGGTGCGACTGGGAAGAGTTTTGATGAGTGAAAGAGCCATGGATCTATTGTAATAATCCCGAGCTGCAACTCTCAACACCTCATCTAGCTCCGCCCACCCAGCCCCCGCACCTTCGCCACACACCGCGGACCCCGCGCCTCCCCACTCAACAACTCTGCTTTCCAGTCACAGTCGTACATTTAAACAGCCAATGCACATGGAAACAGCGCGAGGACCGGTTATGTTAGAATAATCTGTTGTGGAACAAAGTCCGAGACGCAGAGGCCAAAGTCACACGGAGCCAAAAACGGCAAAACGCAAAATGCGCAAACGCCAGGACCACCGGTCCCACCCAACATAACGTTTTACAAAATGTCTTATTTTAAGTGATGTGACAGAGCTACTGTAACTGTTTACAATCTATGACAAGTTAATAAAGTCCTTTATATATATTCTTTATATACAAACAGAACAGTTTGGACTGAAGTGAAATGTTGCCGTTTTGGGGACAAATTCATATGAAATAAAGAATAAAATGTGTTATTTTAAGCAGAAATTCTTTTTTGTATTTGTTTATTACTATGAACTATAACGTTTATCTAAAAAATGATTTAAAATGCGTTTAAATGGTTTACTGAATGTACCAAAAATTTAAACGATTACTCGATTAATCGAAGAAAGAATCGATAGATTACTCGATTACAAAAATAATCGATAGCTGCAGCCCTAGTCAAGTTAGTAGTGGATGGGAGACTGCGGACTGGACCGGGTGCCGTAGTGTGACGTCGAGCTAACCGGATTTGCACTCTGATACTATTCTAACTTTTGCCAACTTAAATAGTTACATTTCCCGTAGTAGAGCCCGTAGTAGTACAGTATCTGCAGCTCTGAAAGCCTAAAAGAAAACGTAGTCTTAACGCCCTCAAAACATCTGTCCTAAATGTCACATGTTTATTGATAGTGCCAGTTTAGTGAGAGCGGCACCCTTGTGGTTTGCACTGGCACCTCCCTGATCTGTGCGTTTATGTATGAGGCTCTTTAACATCCACACGCTGCCAAATGTAAACGTCCTAATTAGTGCTGAGGTTACACAGAGGAGGGAAGGCTGCTCAGCTGGGGCCATCTGGACCGGCCCTGGCCCCCGGCCCCATAGGCCTCTGCTCTGCCAACAGCAGGTTTACATTGTACCACTGCAAGCGGGCTAAGATCCAGGCACAAACTTAATCCTAACCATATACAGTGCTATCATAGGTTTGTTAATGTACTGGGTATGGCCTTTTATGCATGTTACATTTCCCATTCATGTTGTCTTGTTGTTGTTCGTATTCACAGCAATTAATTAAGGTTGGAGCAGCAGCAGCAGCAGTAGCAGCAGCAGAGGTCTGTTTTCAATAACTCTCTCCTTTATCTAAAGTGATGGAGGACACAACCGCTCTGTTTCTATGTGGATGTTAAGCACAGAGTTCAGGCAGACCTTAACCTTCTGCTTGAGTTGCTTATTTGTATACGTTTTAATGTTACATTTATTTTATAGGTTCGACAAGAAACAATTACATGCTTTTGTGTTGTTGGATAGTTTCAAATTATTATAGCTTTTTGAATCCCCGTCTTTATTGTAATTGTTTTGTATTTTCGATCTAGGGTTGTAAAGCAATAGGTGCAGTGGCAACAGTAGGGGTTCAACTTTTTGTTAATATTACTGATTTCATGTAATTTTTGACGTGAATAGACTTTTTAACATACTGACATTTTAAATAAACCTTTAGCCGTGATTGTAAAGGCCTTCTTCTTCCCACTCTGTACTTTGTCCACTCATCATAACTGATTTGAATCCTGGAAAACTAAAGTCCTAAATTTTGCGTATTTCCACTTCCTGTAACACAGTGACATCACACGTCGAGGGACCCGTCACTGCACCTGTGTCCCATCGCCATGACGACGGGGCTCGGGGGGCCTTTTGGGTGATGGAACACACAAACCCGGCTCGAACAAGTGGGCTAAGACACACACGCGCACGCACACATTGGATTTTAAAAAGGGGACTTTGAGGCCAAATAAATCACACAACATGGAGTGTGGGTGAGCGCCCCTGATGAGATATAAGGCCTACAGAAATAGGTCATCACTGAGCCCATTTCTCCTCACGAGCGCCACAGTTAATGGCTTTCGGATCTGGGTGCCTCGGACTCTTTCTTCTGCTCTTGTGCTAGCAGGTTTGTCTTAGTTATCTCGCAATCGTTATCTCGGCTCCTGCAGTTCCATCTCCTCGACTGGATGTCCACTGCAAGCTGCTTGTCATCCACCGTCTAATAAATGTTTCCTCGTGTTGTGGAGGGTTTGCTAACAACTCGTGTAAAAGGACTGTGCGTTTTTGTACGGGGTTTTGATCAGGTCCGTCCCGCAACACAGAACAAAATGTGCACTAAAACTGCATAGAATGATTGGTAATGGTCAGATGGCCTAATTAAGAAGGCCTTGACACTATCAACATTGAAGATATGTTTAGAATTGAAATCAAATAGAGGATAGAATGCAGGGCACAGAGGTCGTTTGGCTGGAGTCAAGTGTGCTTAGTGAGGCAGAATAATATGACTGCAGATGGAAAAGCCATCTCTTTTCAAGTCTCTGTATTTTATGTCAACTTTTGTCTGTATTATTTGCAAATCCTTGAATGCTCGCTGGCCACTTTGAAGCCAAGGTGAGCTTTTATTAGTGTTTATGAACTAAAGAAAAATGTTCTTAGTCGACACAGGTGAAAGACCCCGGCGTGAAACTGACTGAATATCCCGACTGTGAAGGTCGCCTGCTGCACAGATTTCCAATTTCTCTATACCTGTGCATCTTCTCTTTTCAATCATGAGTAAACAAAGGGTTGCCAGGGGAAACACCGAGCCTTCTCATGCTCAGTGTTTGCCGTGCAGCCAAATATCCAGCACCATTACCCTCATCATTGCTACATAATCAGGCGCGAACGAAAGCCGCCACTATTGCGAGGCGAGCCTTCAAGGCACAATTAGAAATGTTAATTAAATGTAGCTCAGTCTTGCGTTGGCTTGACACATTACAGAGAGGCCGATATGAGCTGTTCCTCCACTCACTCAAACGCAGGCTGTATTACATGAGCTATAGATTAGCAGCTGGAAGCATCAGAGACCTCAATATACCATTTTATAGCTTGCCAAATAGAAGCAATAATTGTCATTGGGAATGGAAAGTCATGTAATTTCATGCACTACATGGCATAATTGCGGTGCAGCTCAGTGTTAAGCGTGTGGCGAGATATGTGCTGTTTTGTTTCAGTAAATATTGATTCAGTTCATATTGTTTCAGTTGTATTTATGGCAAATGTAATCAACAGGCTTTGCTGATATATTCTCACTTCATTGTGTCACATGAATTCTTTTTTCTTTACATGCAGCGATGGTGCTTTAGAAAGTCTTTTGAAATCGAAATAGACCTCGACCAAGCAAACTGTTCAATCTCGCAATGGTAGAAATACAGTTATGGACTTGAAGCAAGGGTCTTCTTGGTGAGTGGTTAAATCCTCCTGTCATTTCTTCAGAACATGGCAAAGGCTGATCAAAGGTGGGAAAAGGCGTTTTTGAGAATAGAGCCACTTTGAATTCCTGAATCATAATTCGACATTCATATCGCCACAGGGATCAGATCACAAGTCAGTGTTTAGCATAATATTGTCTAGTCGGTAGCTCATGCCTGTGGTACAAAATCGTAACCAAAAAAACTTGGATCTTCACCAAAACAATATTGCTTTCAGTTTTAACCAAGGTGTTTGTTTTCCCTCACCAACAGACAAGACGTTTATGATACACTAAGATGACTTTTTCCATTGAACAGTACAACGTTACTAGCTCGACACAACCACAGTCTTCCCCGCCTGGCTAAGTGTCTTTGGAAAGTTATACAGTTTAAAGTAGTTGAGCTAGCTGATTTAAAGCTCCCTTATTGGATCTGACATTTTTATTACTATTGATGAAAAGTCTGTTACAAGTTCATTGCCTACGATTTGGTTGTGTGCAGAGCTGCTTAAGAGCCTTCTCGCTTATCTGCTAAATGCGTCTGTAGTCGTTGTTTGTGGTCTGGTCTGGAGTGCCTATACATCCACTAATAACCAACCATAACGGCTGCACTTCATGGCAAACAATAGTGGCAAATACAACTCAAAAGGATGGACATATTGAGCAATCTAATGCATGACTATTGCAATTTAAGTGCCGTTTACATTTTGGGCTTGTTTTTAATTTCGCTGTACCCACAGAAATCCCCCAAAAATACAATGGAAATGGCAAAGGATTATATCTAATCAATTTAGACTGTCAACTGTTCTACTTGAAACAGGTGCATTCATTTCTCCAAAAGGAAATCTGCATAGAAGAAGTGAGTGAGAAAAAACGATTAAAAAGGGAGGAGAGGAAGACAAAGAGAATCTGCGTGGATGAGTGTGCAAAGACTCGCTCGAAGGCTGGCTAATTTAAAGCGGATTAGAGGAAGTAGTGATGGGCCGTTCACAGTAAATTATACTGCCTTGTAAAGCTACTGTACCACCCACGCACAAACCCACACCTAGATGGAAATCCCAGGGCTGCCTGCTTCCTGCTTCACGTCAATCTGGGATACAATAACCCGAGTGCTAAAAACTGAAAAAAGAAGGAGAAAAAAAAAAGATTTGTGTGATGCCTGAATACTTTACCCACTTCTAATCCGCCCATTCGTGTTGGCAAGAAAGACAGGGATTAGCAGACGAAAGGTAAACGTGAAGAAAAGCCATGGCCCGGAAACACAGAGCACGGGAGGGAGAAAGAGCGAGTGCGGGGGGAAGATTCTCTTCTGTGGCTGGTGCTGCTGACAGGAATGTGAATGCAAGTTCTTATTGATCGGACGATGAGCTCTTGTCCTCGCATGTTCCTTTAATTTAGGAAACTTCATAGCTTTCTGTCCCACTGCTGTCTCAAGAACAGGCCATTTCATGTTTGGAAGGATGAATTCATGATAGGGCAGGTCTTATATGGATTTTTGTCATCTGACACTGATATTTATTGTGCTTTTGTGGCCATTATTTTACAGCATTGATTTTAAGAGATGATGAAATTATTTCTTATATTGATGATAAATTCATTTTTGTCAATATCGCCCACCTCTAATTTATATCAATATTTTGAAGTGGTAAGGCCAACAAATTGAAGTAAAGTTGACAAATTCGCTTTGCCCTTTGTAAAAAAAAAAAAAAAAAAAGAACCTGTGTCTCCATTATAATATAATTTGGTTTTCCTTTTGTGATGGCATTTAAACGTACAACCACCTCAAAAAAAGTGTATCAGGAGGTTTTACTACGATACTGATTTATGGATCCGTCTTAGATTACACCAATAATAAATCTGATAGATTGTCTGTCCCGTGCCAACAATATATTGGCAAAATAACATTACATCAGTTGTTATCTTTGAGGAGAATAGCCTCCTGTCTGGAAATATGCCATTTTTATCCAATTTAATGTTGGTTCGTGAATGGCTCAATAGTTTTAGTCTGTGCGAAAGTAACTTCTAAAGTAATAGTTGGAGATGGAAGTTTTCAAGAGAGGTCACCATTGAGCCAAGAAAAACATTATTAGGTTATTGATTTAAGAGTTTGTCTGTTTTTATTAAAAAAAAATGTTATATAATCTTAAAAAAAGAAAAAAAAAAAGAAAAAAAAAGAAAATACACCAGCACCAGAGAGCACAAAACAAAGCAAAACAAAATACAAACAGCACACAACAAAGAAATACAATTAGTTTAACAAAAAAGTCCCATCTGGTCCAAAGTCTTTCAAATAGGTCAATTTTCCAGTGCACTCCAAATGACTTTTTTTTTTGCTGGGTCCAGCCCTCGATTGTTGGTTCAGTTTGTGTCATTCATTTCTTTGTGATGGCCTTAACAAAAAGTAAAAGGTAATTTTAAAAAAGATTCTCAACTTCAACCTCAACATGAAATATTAATTTGACATTCTTGCTAATTGCTCTGCTTTGTTTTTAACATGAATTATAATATTTTATCAAGTAACCTTTTATTTTTCCACATTGGTTCTAAAAAGACCAAAACATAAAAGCTGAATAAAAGCTGAAATGGAGCATCTATTTATAGAAAACCCCTTCACTATGACAAATATATGCATAAGTTAATCTTAAAAACAACCTCTTGCTGTTTTCCGATCCATTGTACAGTATTTGATGGCAGGTCTCCCCGTCTCAGTGGGTGTGCAGGAAAAACGGCCCCTAAAGACTGGCCCGAGATTTGCATCGCAGCGTGAGCGACTGTGTTTGCTAGTTTTCCGAGCTGCCATTGTGGGGAATGAAGAGCTGCATGCTTTTAGTCTTCTCTGTGTCCAAGGCCTCATCTGTGTGTTGATAGACGCACACACCAAAATAACACAAAAGCAAATGTGCTAACAAAGGGAGGGAGACGACCACCATCTGGTACAGAGTGGGGAGGAAAGAGAGACCATTTTCAAGTGCCTTTTACAGCCATTTATTACAAAACATTTTGTCATTTTACTGCCATTATGTGTTTTAATCCAATCCTCTTCATTATCTCCTCTTACTCTAGTTTTAGATCTCTGGTTAGGCAGATCTGACCTTTTACATTTAGTTTTTTTTCCCCCCTTTCTGCACGCCCAAACTATCTTCCGCCTAGGGATGTCAAGATTAATTGGTCAATTGATAATTATTCAGGTCACAGTATAATTGTAAGAGCTAAAAAAAAAAGGAGAATATTTTAGAAGCAGTATTAAGTGTACTTATTTTTCATATATATATATACACATACATATATTTTTTCGGCCTGTTTTTGTCACATACTTGTATTTGTCATTCGGAAAGTTCGGTTTCATAAAGCTGCTCACAAACTTGAGGAATAGTAATGTGTGACAATGTGAGTGAAAGACAATGAACTGTTGTTTGGGGCGTGATCTCATTAATTGTGAATAAATTAAATACATTTGTCTATCTTCGTTTTCAAAATCTCTGCTGTTCTTCTACACGCATTCCTACGCATTCGTCTTAGAACCAAGTTATATTTTACAGTAATGTTTCTGGCTACTTTTATCACACGTGTTCTTTCCTGATACCGAGGCAGCAGCTAGACTTTATGTACTTTGACGTTACAGGCAAGTTATGGGCACAAATTTGTGTTCAAGAATGACTGAGTGTGCTCTTCCATGCCTGGCTTTTTAAATGGTTTTCTTTTCCCCAACAAAACAACGTTAATGGCTTCAATTACTGATATTAATTGCAAATTAGCCACAGTTGGTTGTCTATGCCTCTCAATTTGGAGACCTGTGCGTTCATATCTTGGGTGCTGTTGTTATGCCTGTGATGGTAATGATGTTTATCAATCTGTGCTTTCGTCAACACACAAACATGTTCTCAATCTAAGCTGTCAGCAACGATTAACTCCTTAGAGCTTGAAGCTGAAAAAGTCTTATTGTGGGCGATATTGACATAAAAGGAATATCAATTACAACTACCCAACAATTTCTAAATGTTTTAATGACAGCCTGTTCTATTCTATTATTAACTAAATTAAGTTTCCTAATTCAAGGGATTTTCCCAACTGTATGCATCGATTCTTAAGTGGGCTCCAAAACCACCAGACAACTGTATTGATTGATACTTCACCTCACTTGACTCAGACTTGGACAAGCGTTGTTGACATTAATAAATAAACAGACTGAACATCTGCTGCCAATGTGAAATATACTACAGAGGACTTCAAAATAAATATTGACGGTGTGGTAAAGCATAAGGTATGGTTTAATGTTGCGTGTTGTGGTTACAAATCAATGAACTTGGTCGGAGAGGTGGTTCCGTCGGTTGTCCTACTGGGGAACATTCCGAGCAAAGCAATAACAGCAGATGACGGATCAGAAAACGAACTTAGTACACTGTAGAAAAAGATTCAGTTGTAGTCATCTGGACTCTGTTTTAGAAAAAACGATACGTTTCGACTCTCATCCAAGAGTCATTCTCAATCTGTGAAACAAGTTTGAGAACTCCTGTTTATATCCTACTCTGTGAAAGCCCTGCCCACAGGGCGGGACCTCCTGCTAATGGCCCATTGAGACTTAACTGGGATGGGCCTATTGTTCTATTGTTCCCTGGCATTTGGCTGCCTCACCTTGAGTGCCTGTTTAGCATTAGAATGCCTCGGGCGTCTCCAGGGTTTCAGCAGACCATTATAAACAACTGGAAGGTTGAATCTTAAACCTCCATTACGATTTAAGGAAGGATTCTCTTTTTTAACAAAGATTGCCTCCTTAACTCCTCTTTCAAACCATCTTTTCTCCTGCTCAGAATCTCCACCTCAAGGTCTTCAATAGAGTGGTTTGTGGCTTTGAGATGAGAGTCGAAATGTATCGTTTTTTCTAAAACAGAGTCCAGATGACTACAACTGAATCTTTTTCAACAATGGAACACTCTTGGACGAATGAGGGATTACACCGACATCTTACTTAGTACACCTTTAAAATCCAGGACAAGAAATTCAAACATGCTGAGGCCATCCTTCTGTACAAGAGGCAGTTAAAAACTTGTAGCTCGGCACATTAGCAGCGCTCAGAACAGTTGGGACAGTGTGGGCTGCTTATTCTATCAGCTTTATATGTGCTTGTTTGCCTGTTGGGGTTGTCCTTGCTGTGATGTAGGTGTAGTGTTTGACAGGTTATTTTCAAACCAGTCCAGGAGTCCACTTATACTTCTGTTCTTGCTTTAACCCCAAAGAATTAGCATCGACCTTTCTGCAAAAATGTTCTTCCGTTTACTACCTTGCTCGGGTAAGTGAGACATTTTCGTAATCTTGCAGCTCATCATGCAGTTTGACTGCGGGCTAGCTTTCAGACAGTAGAGAATGTGCCGCATCATCTTACTAATCACCTGTAATGAGCAGATGTTAGGCAGATGTGTGTGATGTCGCTGGCACAGGTGCTGCATAGTAAAAGTGTCCATGGTTCGTCTTCGAGCAAGTTTTCTGCACTGCAAATTGTCATTTTCTTCCCAGACGCAGTTGCGCCAAGAGCCGGTTAGCAAACCTGTCCCAAAGCCCTAACCTAAAACCAAACACTGCTACCTAAACCTAACCCAAACCTTAACCTGATTGTGAAATAATAAATGAACATGGAATAATTTTTTTTTTCCTTTTGGTTCTTACTTATTGCATTCAGAATAAGGCAAATCTGTTTGTGTTTGTATAAGTAGTAAATCGTACAATGAAATCTCACTTTGAAAAAGGTTCAATGATTGTTGGAGAGATAGCTCTAGATGAAACGTAATAGCTGTTTTGAAGATTAGGCCATTTTTAAAAGCAATTTTCATTACTACCAAAATGATAACTTACTGCAGAGGTATTTGTTAATTCAATAAAAGAAAGAGGCAAAATAAGTCATTGCTTTAATTATTAATATGCACGTGTTTTTCGTGTTCTCTCATTTCTTTTTGTTTCTTTTTTTAATTTAAATGTTTTTATTTTTAAAATTAAACAAACAGGGGAAGAAAAACACGACCAGAGAGCAGGCACAAAATAAAAGCAGCAGACATCCAAAAAAATAGAGAAGCCTAAAAGAAAAGAAAACGTCCCATTTTGTCCAAAGTCTGTCAAATTGTGTGCTCTCATTTCATTGGGCTTTTAGGACACTGCCTCTCTGGATTTGATACAAACACAGGTTATTCCCAGAAAACTCCCGTGTCTGGGAGCAGAGCGTTCAGGGACCACAGACATATGGTGTTTTTGATTAAAAGTGGAGAGTTTTACACCAGTGTGTGAATAGGCATCAGCGCTGGCATCAAGTTTGTAACTTATCTCCCTGTATCATGATGCCTGTAGCCGGATCATGAGCAGTGCTGTGACTAAAAAGTAAATAGAATTTCCTCTGCTTCCGAGCATGACTAAGTGCATTATATAGTATGATGAACAGTGTTGGGGGAACGAGGAACGGTTGTGTGTGCAGGTTTTCTGACAACCTTCTATTGTGGTAATTGCCACGATATGTAATTTTAGACTTACGGTTAGTGTGAGAAGACATTTTCAGATTACTCATGCCATTGTGAAAAAACAACAATTTTTAATTCACTTTTATTGTCACAGCAAATTCAACAATCTGGCAAATAAAAACGCACTTTACATTTAGGTTTACTATTTGAATGTGTAGTTTGAATGTAAATGACTTATTTTGGCTTATAAAATGTTCACGATTATAATATTTTTAGTTCTTAAGATTATACTGTGACTTGAATAATCACAATTCTTACCAAACTTCATAGAAAAAGAGTGAGGACTTGTGTTCAAGACATTATAAGTGTTGCTGATTAGTTTATGCACTATAGATAGGAATTAACATTCAGTTCTGATTATTTGTCAATGCTTCAATAACCATTTCCATGATACTTTTTCAGCCTTTAATATAGCTACCTACTTGTTCATTTCAGACCTCTAACCCGTTACGTAAGCCGCTCACTATAGACTACATACTCCCTGTATCTTCTCTATTTTCTCTGCTAAAGCTTCAGCCTTGTCTTGATACTGTCAGATCACGGGAGTCGTGGGAGCTACAATCAGCTTTTTTCTGTGAACACATTACCATTTAGATCAATTCTTTCTGTTCTGAAGGGCCCCTGTCCGTCCATTTTACACTGCGTTGGGTGGGCATGGAGTAATAGAAAGCAATATGGCATGGGCAATTGTATGCTTTGATTGCAGAATATGGTGACAGAAAAGTCAAGATGAATTGGTTAATTGATTGATTTTTTTAAAGTCAAAATATATTCATACAAACTAAAAATAGACTTATAGATGCAAAAAAAAGTTATTCTGATTCAATAAATACTTCAAACAAAAGTAAACCTAAATGTACCGTGCTTTTTATTTGGCTGTTTTTGTCACGTGAGCTTTCATTTTTCATTCAGAAAGCTGATCACGTACTAACTAGAGAAATTAGATTCTATTAAACAGTGAGAATGAAACTGAAGGAAGGCTGAAGGATTTCACTGTCAGTAATTGGGAATAACTGTAAAATCGGAAAGTATCTAAGGCTGTTAGTGCTTGGTCGCTTTGTCGTTTAATCAGTCGTTGGTGCTTTAGTCGACCAAACATTTATGAGTTGACTAAATATATTATTGGCATTATAAAGATTTGGACCACAGCAGAATGGAGAAGACGCAGAGTTTGCTGATCCATTTATTCAACTTTTAAAACTTATAGACGTGCCGTTTCTTTTCTGTATGCAAGTTGTTATTGAGTGAACTTACACAATCGTATGATCTTTTGTGTCATATTGAGTTGATATATGGGGAAAAATATGGTAAACATTTATAGTTTTTAGAACTTTTCTATCACTACATCTCGCTCCTTTTTTAGTCCACTAATCGATGTAAAGTATGTCTGTCTTTAGTCAACCAAAAATGTCTTTGGTTAACAAGCTAAATCCCAAAATGTTTTGTCTCACAATAATCGCAACAGAACGAATAGGGTTAAACTTGGCATGCAATTTCGCATCAGACAAATGATGACAAACACAGCCCTTTATCACTGTGTTTATTTGGTAAAGAAATATGATTTTTATTGCAAGGAACTCATTTACATTTCCCCACAATTTTTACTGACTTCTCGAATGGCTTGTGGCTAAATGGAAAATGCATCACCCGCTGTTGTATACGACTAAGAGCAATATTGTGACACTTTTATTGGAAGGCTCGTGAAAGATGCTGTAACTCAAGGAATGTAATAAACATAATGCGCTTTGATTTTTCCATATAACTCATAATGTGGAGTAGGCCCGAGGTCGCATGTGGTCCTTGTTCTTTCATATGGCCCCAGCACTGACATGTCAATTGAGGCTTTATACGCATTTTTGGAGCAGGATGGTTTGATTTCACATGCGACTTTCTGGTCCATATAAAAAGTAGAAAATCACAAACTAGATTCTACGGCTGCGTGATAAATAAAAATGAAATACTGAAAAATTTGCAGAGCGTCTTAAGGTCTGTGTTTTTCAAAAGCGATTCACCTTGAAATGATCCTTTTGTTTGACGCCATTTCACATTAGACGATACTGGAATGAAAGGGTTTCTTGATTGGCCAGTGCTTTCAGTAGTCGGAGGGGATAGCAACTGTGGGTGGAGCTAAGTAGGCGCATTTGGGATAAGCGCGACTTGCATGAATCCGTTCTGTGTCGGTGTTCACCCCAGATAGGTTTGTGTTAGACTTGTTCTGACGTCACAAGTTGAAAGTTAGTCAAATAAAAACTATTATTATTTGAAATCTTATGTATTGAATTACGAGGCAATGGTTTGATCCTTTTCACTTCAGCATTGAACGGTCACCTTTTTCTGTGATGCTCATGTTCGGTGTCATTGATGAATGCATAGTTCATCTTTACAGCAGTCTTTTAGCTCCGCCTCTGTTGCAGCCATCAACTCTCGTCGCTCATCCAGGTGAGGCGCAGCTCAACACAGTGTTTTCTCCTTTATATTACATTTATCCCCATTTAAATGCGAAAATCCAAACTGGGAGTAGTTTAAAGGTGCTGTTCCTGATTTTTACCGTCTTTAGAACGTGAAAAAAAATCAAAATAATTGCTTTTGCTAACAACAACTAGCATGCTAACGTCATACTTCCTGCTTCACGGAGAATTAAAAGCGCTTTGTAATTAGATGCAAAGAGCGCACAATTGATTATTTTTCACCTGAATAGACGCTTTTACAATAAATCAACTGTGACAAAACAGATTTCACTTTATTACATGAAAAGTATGCATGTTGATCATGGGGAAAAATAAGAGCACCTAAACATATAGATCCATAAACACAGATACGCCTATAATCAAACCCATTCTTTGCTGCATTCTTTGCAAAGGCTTTATTGGAGAGTGTGAATTAGAAAGAGGGAGGGTAGAGACATTCAGCAAACCGTCATGCTCAGTAGGCAAACCCACAATGCTGAGACGGTGACAACCCTCATTTGCGCCTTTTAGACATTTTAAAGCATTATGCCACAGAAAGAAGAGCAGTGAGTGGTGCGTCCCTGCCGTGAACCAGCAGCCCTATCTCTGCCTCTGCTTTGAGTTACTGCCTCAGAGGTCGGACCACCATTCATCGGCGCTTCATTAAAACCCAAATCGCTTTTTCACTCAGCACCTCTGCCAGGCTGACCTGCCCCACTGCCTCCGTTCTGCTCACCCCCAGCTCTGGTCCGCAGCCCCTTTGTGAAGACTTTGTTCCACTTCTGGTTGACTTTTTGCCGTCGTCAGCTGGAGAATAAGGTGCACTAAAGAGTACATTAGCTGTACGGTGGAAAATCTCATAGCCTTTTAGTAGCGACATTGACGGAGGAAGAGACACCTGGGTGACACGAGGGGGATGTTGGGTGAAGGACATGAAAAGAAGCAGGCCTATTGAAAGAAAACCTCTCCAATGGCCTTTTTCCTGTTTGGCTTTTGTTTGCTGCTATCTTGCAGTTCCACGTTATTCAAAGCTGTACAATGAGGTACAAAGCTTGCCGGCTGCCTGGACTCCGGCCCCACATTCCCTCTTCTGCCCCCACCCTCCCCTCCTTGTGCAGAAAACTCTGGCCGGTTAAAGTGCTTTTTGCCAGGTGGAACTGAAATGTTCGCAAACCTCTTGACCGCTTTTGCTCTTGCAGGAAATGAGTCCAATGTGGGTTTGTTAATCTGACACAAAGGCCAAGAAATACAAGAAAGCATATCCACGACTTTTCCACATCAATTTCTTTCCTTTTTGTTGTTGTTTTTCACTTAAAAGACACTAATACTTTAACTTTAATGCTCCCATTACTGCAAGGAGTGCTCTTAATGTCTTATTGCGTTACAGCGTCTCATAGAGGCATGAATCACAGCAATTGTTTGTGATATTCTTTACTGTAAGGGTAAACTATGTAAATGGTGCTATACATTGCATTTATTAGCAACAGAAGTCACACAATCTTTCCATCGTTTTTAATTATTCATTTGGAAATTTGGAAAGTCAAATGAGTTGTGCATGTGACTGATTGAAAAGTGGTATAGTGGCATAAGTGACATCTTTACAAAGGTTTCCAATTCAGACCCATATGACAGTAGACGGTATCAAAGTTTGATGTTGCACAACTTGTTCTAGTTTTACCTGAGCAATTTAAGTGTCCGTAGCTATTTCTCTCAAATACAGCCATTACATTCACAGTGACAGTTGACCTTTTCCTCTGGTAAATGTATCACAGACCACTGGGATTGGGCCCCGCATTGATAGAACTGCCCTTGCATTGTTTTTCTTTCTCATGCGCTGGGATTTATTACCAGCCCGAATAGGCCCGCTCCGCTCAAGTGTGGAGAGAGAAAACACTCAAACGCTCAACGCCAATGCGACAAACACTTAAGGCTTCCACCCTCTCCTCTTTTTCAACCGCATTCTGGAGTGGAGAGGCCCGGGTTAAGTGAAGTACGTGGGGGTACCGTTGCCCACATCAACAGCCACCCCTCCCTAACTTTGACAGTGACTTACTATCTGCTCCCATTCAAAACAGAGCCAGGGTTGAGGTCAAAAGTTAATCTAACAGTGAGGCTCCATCGACAACTGCCCCCAGGCCCATGTGTTTCGAAGAATAGGCTGGGAGGATTTAACTACCGCGGCTTTAAGGAGAGTGTTGACAGGCGTGTGTGCGAGCTCACGTCAGGAAGTGGCTGGGGAGAGTCAGGCGAAGAGGTTTTGTGTTCACGATCCATTATCTTCAAGCTGGAATGGTGTTGGATAAAGGTTGCTTCTTGCCATTTCGGAAGGTGTAAGACAAATACCAGTGGCCTATGTAAACACTGAGGACGGAGGAGGCAAGATGGCTGTCCTTTGTGTACTATATCAATCGTTCTGACAATCTGGTGCCACTGTGTTGTCATGACGCTCACGGGGATATTTTTGGCGCTGGTCACAGAGGACAGTTGGAAGATGTGTTCTACTTTCGTGACTTGTGAGATGTGTGGATGTCAAGGTCAAAGTAAATCAAAGGTAAACTCCAGTTCAAATTTTGATAGTAACGATGTTGAAAATCCATATACATGTGTGGGACATGGACGAGACACATTTTCTACAAGACGAGACACGAGATTGGGTCCGCACGAACGAGACGAGCTAAGCTTTGGACATACTTTCTGTTTACAATTTTGGCCTGACAATTTTTTGTTGAGGCCAAAAAATTTATTGGAGAACTACTTTTTCGCAATACAGCTGTAACTCGCCAGAATAGTAGTTGACAAATTGTAAACGTAAATGTCATGATTTAAGTTACGTAAAGCAAGTATCGAAGAACCTTTAAACCTTACAACAGGGATCCCTCATCATTAATGGTCTCAAAGTTGTATTTTGATTGATTCATGCATGTTTAAGTAAATCTTGTATTGTCCTGCAACTGAGGCTCAAGTTTTACGCTATAAGAGAGAGAGAGAGAGAGAGAGAGAGAGAGAGAGAGAGAGAGAGAGAGAGAGAGAGAGAGAGAGACCCCCCGGTTCTGCAGTTCTGAACAGGAAGTGAATGGATCTGTTTATATTTCCAAGCCGCTTTAGAGCAAAATTGCGGTTTACAGTTCTGCTGCCTAAACCTGTGTTGCCACATCAGCCTGCAGCCTTTTGGCAACACCACAACACCAATTTTTATCGCAGTCCCTTCTCATATTATTATCCATACTTAAGATGGTAGAAAGGCGGGTTTTCCCCTCGAATGGGCCTGCAAGTAATAGTTGACATTTCCTTTCACTTTCACAGGTGTCAAATGGAGTATGTCGCCCGCCAAGTGACAGTTATAAAGTAGAAGATGATAAATCAAATTCCTCACTACGGATTTTCTACAGATTAGCATATTTGTAGAAGCAATAAGCCATGCATCAGCAGTCGGCCGGATATTCTCATGGATTTATGCCTTATAAATCACAATGTGCAAAAAACCCAATTTTATGGATTTTGCCAGATTATCTATGCATAGACAAAGTGGAAATTGAAGGATAAATAAGAACGGGGAGGGAAGAGACAAAGCATCATAGTCAATTAGTTATGTGTGATGGCAGATATTTCACCTGAGCATGCATGTGTGTTGTCTACGCACGCGCTTGCCAAAATGCCGCTGCGCCTTGTTCGACTGGGTTTGTTGTTGCTTTCTCAGTGGGTGTGCGTTTCTTTATCTCCTTTGCCTGTCGTGTTGACTGATGGCTAATATGCTAAATGGAGTCTGTGTTTACCTCACCTGTGTCACTGGCGTTCTGTGTGTATGTCTATGTATATATATATATGTGTGTGTGTGTGTGTGTGTTTGGGAATGTGCAGGGATGAACCATGGTGTTAATAGTACTCAGACTCAGACTTTGACAGACAGCAGATGTGGACAAATGTAAGTGGATTATGTCGTATATTGATTCTATTGTAATGGGAAAAGCAGGTCATAGAGGTGGGCAATGAAACCATTATAACTTTGTACATGTAGTAAGCAGTGCGTTTCAGTCACATTCACCTGTTAACAGTGCCGTTTTGAGGACTTTTGACCAATTTTGACTCCAAAGACAATAGAATTAAATAGAATTTTTTAGCCTCACAATACACACAGGTCACTACTCCAGCCCCTTAATCATGATATACTTGATATACAGAAGAAAATAGATACATCAAGGCTTAACTCTACACTACGTTTAAACAAGGAAGATATATTTTGAATTGATAATTGCCATAGAAATGAGGAAATGTTTGTTTTTCGTCTTCAGAGGCCTAAAACATATCAAAATTGCATCTATATTGTGACCATTTAGTTACATATACAATCGTGAGGAAACTGTATCGCTGCATCTACTGGTAATAGTCCTAATTTTTACGTCCTTTGATACCTGAGGATAAGTGAACTCATCACAAATCTTATGAAACATTTTAAAAAGCGAAACATTTTATCTCTATGTGTGTAGGTCGGAAGCGAGAATCCAGTGAGAACAAATGCAGAAAAAGGTGACCAGCCTGGAAATGTCACCCACTCTACTTTTTACACACCTCCTGGGCCAATTTTTGTATGTGGTTTTGTTTGCTTTTAAGAATATCTTGCAAACTTTTACTCTTGCTTTAAAATAAATATTGACCACAGTCCATCCCCACTGACCATGTTTGCCTTTTCTTTTTTTTGTGTCTAAAATAGACAGAACAAAGGTTGCTGTTGCGAGTTGATCATGGCTCCTCTTGCGCACACAGTGTAATTGATGACATGATAGTACAGTCGCACTTTGGCGTGGTGTGCTCATATGTTCAGGATGTCCCCGTGCGGCCCCTCTCTCCCCAGGTGTGCCACTGCGCTGGGGCTAAATGATGAACACAACCACAGAGTCTGCCGTCTCTAATGGGGACATTATGCAGGAGGATGGGAGCAGAGCTCACACCAGGGATCGTAAATCACACAACACTCCACATTCAGTGAGAGAAATGGGGAGAAAGAAGGAGAGAAGAGGAAGAGGAGGAGAAGGAGATGGGGCCGAACTTCTCTTCTAAGCCAGGGTTAGGTAAACACAGAGAATAGAACTCACAATTACTAAGGTCGTTTTCACACTGCCCCTAGTTAGGTCAACGTAAAGGAGCTTCACTCCAAGAACGGTGCGATCGTCCAAGTGTGAACACGGCAGCCGCAGTAAACGGTCCGCTCCGAAACCGCTAAAAATAGGTGGTCTCAGTGCGGCTTCTCCCACATTCTGGTGCGAGGCGGGTGTGGTGTGAAAGTGGCTGACCTCGTGCAGACCTAAACGTCACCATGCAGTCTGTGGTGAGGGTGAATAGATAAAAAATGCGCTTGGACTGCGTATATTTGCATGACTGGGTGCTACAGAGCTGCCGTTTGCAACACCATTGAACCATTGAACATCACTCTCACGGCGAATTTACCAAAAGACCAGCACGTACACCACTGGGGGCAGTGAGCGCATGCACAAGGCTCTGTTTGCTTGAAGCCTGTTGGCATGGAAATAAGTGCGGATGTCAGCTGATCATGTCTCACGTGGCTCATGGTTTGGGGAGAATGAGGAGCGGCACATGTGAACAGGACCAAACCAAAAGTGTGGTAAACAGAACTACATTTTTGCTCACACTGCCTTTTTTAAATGCCTTTTTTTTGTTATGGGCATTGAAATGTTTAAATCACATGTAATTTTCAAATGTCGTATTTTTGGTCAAAACTGAAGTAGGGTTAAGAAAAAAACAAACAAACTATAAATTGATTTACTCAAAAGGTCTTATTTAGTTGCCATTTGTTGATTAAAACTACATTGGGAAAACATTTCAATGAGCTCAGAGTGCACAGTAAAACACAAGGTACATAAACAATGCATAAGGAAGTTTATTTCTCACATGTCACAAGAGGTTTAATTAAGGATTGATTAACTTTGCACTACCTAAAGTTTGGCCTTGCTACTAACATTGCACACTTTTTGATGCCATTGAACAAGGCCCTTTTTTGCCTGTATGAATGTGTAAATGAATATGCGACTTGTCATAGAAACAACATGTTAAAGGCACAGAAGTCTCAGTCTCAGTTTGGCTCAGAGCAGATGTGTTGTGATATTATTTCGTCAATATCACAGGTTAGCCTCAATTACTGTCACTCTTGTATCAAATTTTGGTCCTTATATTTTGGCCTGCTTTCTCGACTTGAATCTTCTTGAATCTCCCATGGCAATACCAGAGCATCACCATATTGAGAATATCCCTGCGTTCTTAAGTCGTCCGACACAGTAGCAGCCACAGCACTGCAGGCTTACAGTAGCTTCACACCTCCATATCCTCAGCCTCTCGAGCCTCATCGTCTCTGGCGTCTTCCTGTTCTCCTACACGCGTTGTTTGTTTTGGTCTGTCAGCCTCATTATGTAGAGCGGGCCGCTTGGGGACACGTGGGCTAACAACACCCCTGGAGAGGAGGAGGGAGAGGCAACTTAGTGGTAATGTAGCAGTGTGTGAAAACTTCTCTGGGAGTCATTCCAGCACTCATCTACATTAATAACCACACAACCACTGATAACGCACTCATTTAATGGATGTTTGCGCTACTAAAGTGCTTGATAAATGGACACTGTATACTGGTAAACACTGATTGCCTTTTGTAATAGTGTGGGAAAAAGTGTATTGGTGTTATGGTCTCACCATATCTCACGTTCATTTGAACTTGATTTAAGATAAGCAGGAATGTACTACGTACGTTGAACGTTATCGAGCAATGTCTACAGTATTTATCAAGTAATGGCTACATTACATTGTTGGCCTTGAAATCTGTGCCGTAAGTGTATGTGGGTGGAGTTATAGTTTTATGGATCATTAGTTCTGTCTGTAAGAGGTTGTCTTCACCTGATAAGACAATGCAGAGAAACCAAGCATTACATTAAGTCAGTTGAGATTTCTTGTCTTCAAAATTGTTGCCAAATATTTAGTGTGATACCTGCATGTAGAGTGTGTTATCGTAAGTTCTTTGAACTTGTGGAAGAGCAAAGTTAATCAGTGTCAGGTGGATTGACTTGATTCCAAATATTGGTTTGTGGTGGATGACAGACCAACCACTCACCAGTGAGAAATGAAATTACATTTTTGGATGGGAATTTCACTTCTGAGATTAAATTCCATCTTCCTGACGGATTGATTGATCCCCAACTTTTAACTTTTATGTTTTGAACCAAACATATGGCCTTTACTCTGGTAAGAATTTCTGAATTACAATAAAATTACAGTTATTCTCTTTTTTATGCACACTGTATTTTATAGAATGTGAATTACATCACTTTATTAATCATACTATGTAGTCATATACAATTTATGATATAGGAGCTAGACCCTTCTAAAACTATTCAGAAAAGGTAAAATATTGTCCTATATGTGATTGTTTTGGGGGGTTGTGCACTTGTTTTTTATTTCATATTGTTTATGTGTGTGTGTCTGTGTATGTTGTATATATATATATATATATATATATATATATATATATATATATACACACACACACACATACACACACATTGTATATGTTTTATCAATATCTGTGGCCATGTGCTGTTCCCAGTTTGTCCTCAGTGCATCAGATTTGTCTTTTTGAACAGACTCTTGAGTAAAAATTGGCAATTATCATAGGCTAAAAATAGACCTGTATATTTACACAATCATGCAAATGCAAGACAGAGTTCTATGTTTGTGAATTTTTGTTCATTGACAATGGCAATAAACCCTTTCTGATTCTGATTCTGATTCTAATTCTGAAAAAAAATATTTATATCCAGATAAATAAATTTAGTTTTTATTTTTACTGAAATGAAAAGCTAATTTGTGATCTGATTAGTGGGCCGGCCTGGCTATGGATTTTAAAATAGGCAAATATCGGATATCGGTATTGGCTCCAAAGAAATAAATAATCCTTATCGGACTATCCCTACTAGAGACCACTATAGCTTCTATACACTTTCCACCCTTCACATAAAGCCCCAACGTTTTCTTTTCTCTTCCCTCCTCTTCCACTTGCCACTTTCTAAATTTCCTCTAAAACTTTTCCCGCCGCGCTGCTGTTATCGCTGCACACCTGCAAACACTTGTGTCTCCGCATCTCCAGCATTTCACTCTGAACACCTCCACACGCCGGACCGGCACCTGCCTCTATTCCAGCCACTGACATATAACCGGGGAATAATTTAACAAGCCGCTTCCTGCTTTTACAGCTTGTGTCGGCTGTATTTACATGGCGTAGGTGTGGGGGTGCATAGTGAAGAATGGTGCCGTGTCTGCTTTCGACTTGTGAACTAAAAGAACAGCTTGAAGTGGGTCGGTGGCACTACAATTTAACCAGGCGTCTCGGGTCTTTAGACACGCTTTTTGCAGTCCTGGAGAGCAGAAGCAGCACAGCAGTGAACAGCGAATCGGAATACGAACAGTTCTATAATGTAGCTTGTTTTTGTAGAATGCAGTAACATCAACTCCAAAATGGAAACATGGCTTTTGAGTCGCTGTGGTGTTATTTTGCTACGGATATGGCAGCAGAGCTAGTTCGAGTTTTATTGACGCTGTGGGTGGTTGGGTTTTGGCCTGTCACAATAACAACATTTGAAGTGCAATACAAAACTACAGAAAATATTGTAAACCTTTCTTCTCAATGAACTATATTGCAAATAGAATATAAATCATAAATTAAATAAACTTTGAAACACTTATTGATGCTAAGGCTGGGCAATATGACAAAAACATTCATCACATTTTATTTCTCTATTGATCACTGTTGTTTTTTTGTTTTTTTTTTTTTTTTTTCGTCTTCCATCCATCTTCTTCCGCTTTATCCGGGGCCGGGTCGCGGAGTCAGCAGTCTAAGCAGGGACTCCCATACTTCCTTTTCCCCAGACACTTCCTCCAACTCCTCCGGGGGGATCCCGAGGCGTTCCCAGGCCAGCCGAGAGACATAGTCCCTCCAGCGTGTCCTGGAGTCTTATTATATTCAAATAATAAATTTCCTGAATACAAACCATATAGATTTTTCATAAAGACCATTTAAAACCAAAACAAAAAACTTGTAAACACTAAATCACCCAAAATAATATTGTTCATTTGACATTTTTTGAAAGATATAGTGATGATCATGACAGGAGCAGTTGGGTACGAGTGGAAAAAGCACATTGCATTCATTTGTTGATGGAAATTCATTGTTAATATTACATATTGCTACAGGAGTGTATGTTCTCAGAATAAATTCTGAAGGAACTTTTGGTACTCTCAAGGCAGGCAGAATGAACCGAACAAAATCAGTCTAAAAAGTACTGCAAAATATATCCCAGGTTGACATGGGAAGAGAACATTTGCAACTAGAGTGTGCATTATGTTTCAGAAGTCAAAGAAAGTGCAGAATAATATGTAAATTCTGTGGCTGTCTCTAACCAAACAAGGATTGGTAAAACTTTGTTAAAGCTGCAGACTTTTTGTCTATAAAGTAAATTTTTTGTCTCTAAAGTCCATTTGAAGTTTGAAGTAACAATATCTGCAAAAAAGAGCTGTGTGCATGCAACACAAATATCGAGTCTTTCTTTAGTCTTTACTCCACTCTCCGATTTAGGTAATCTAACTCATTTCTCTGTACCTGTATCGGCCTTTGGATGAGAAACTTACAGTTTGTAAGACGGCCTCTTTCTCCAAAAAACGTCAACAAGAATTTTGGAAAATACAAAATAACAGAGTCGTAAAAGAGAACTAGCTCCTTTCGCTAAAAGCAGACTTCAGCCCTCACTGGCACGGTCACCGATGAAAGTGAAGACCGCTTCTGTTTGTTCTACCACTATGTCACCGGACAGCTGTGACATTTGGGTACTGAGCTGCAGGCCAAAGCTCAAAAGCGTGGGTGTCCTATGGGTGCCAACTCAAGTGAGGTCACAGACATGTCAGACACATTTGTGTGTGCAAGTGTTTGTGACATGGGCTCCAAATTACCAACACACTGCTGGCCTTTGGCTCGGCTCGGTGACTCTAATGTGCACAGTGACATTTACTCCCAGAGAGATCACATCTGCCCCGGGACTGACTGACAGAGACGAGGCTGCCATTTAAATAATAAATCAATACATTCAACAAAGGGTTGCTAGAGACTGGTATATTTACTGCAACTGTAGAGGTTATGCAGATGGCATCACAACATGTGACGGAATGTAGACAGTGAGTGGCAATGGTATGTAATAAAGCTCAAAACACAACTAACTGTGAAAGAGCAGCTACAGTCTAATAACAAATATAAACGTCTACAACTCTTCTAAATATTTAGTTTGTACCTGACATCTAAAAGAAAAAGTCGTGTAAACAGTAGAAAAAGACACTCTAACTTGGGACGGTCCAACTGCCACTAATTTGTAGCACGGGTCTCTAAAAGGCAGAAGGCATCTCCTCTCACATATTCTTGTGACATCCAGAACAAAATGTATAACTCAATTGACCTCAGATTTATAGAGTTTAGAGCTTCACTTGTTGACTCTGCAGAAATCTGCGCTGTTTCTTAGTCCTCCGTGTTATTTTCTTTTTCCTTTTTACTTGTAAGCTTGCCACGTTTGTTCAGACACAAACATGGCATTTGCACTTCTCTGATTGGTTAACCCACCTGTCAATCACGCTCTTTGGAACTCAGGGAGATATGATTCGAACCTATTTTCAGTTTCCATGTTATCGTATACAGTTCATTTTAGCAGAACAAAATATCCACAGACAAAAGTGAGAAGAAACACATTTTTGTCAGTTTTGCTGCTCATAGTTTTTACACTCAGAGGAATGTTGAGGAGCTTTTTCCAAATGAAAATGATGTCAGTGCATAACCTATTGCAGATGCCCCTAAAGTGAATGGGCAATGAATAACTAAAAAGAAAAAGTACTGATGACACAGCTACTCTACTACCTGAGAACTTTAGCTGAGAATATTATTGTGGGACCCGACATTTTTTGTGTAAATGAACACTTTTCCAAACACACATATTTCCACCCCCGAGTATATTGTTAAAGCAGCACTTTGTGACTAAATCATACCGCTGTGATCCGGCTGCATCAAAGTAGAGAGCATTTCACTGATCTGGTTTGGCACTATGTTATGTTTGGGATGTGACATGTTGGCTGTGCAGTGGTGCCCACCTTGATTTGTCATCTGTCAAAAACGTTATGTGAATTGCAATGATATGTCAAAGGGTTTTTAAGAACTACACGAACAAGTTAGTGACGCGGGTCCTGTCACGGTTGTCAATTTAGTTTTAAGCCCAAAATCACAAGTTGCCTTACAAATGTGTTAATTTTAGCAGCAGAAAGTTATACAATGAAACTATGGAGCAGTTTGGTCATTGGTCAATAATAGAGAAGCGGGTTAGCCAACATTCACAGGCATTAAGCAAATGGAGAGCTGTCCCAGAGCGTCCCCTGCCCTTAGACCCTCCTTCTCTTCCAGGAATTACTGCAAAAAACTCAAATATGCCAACACTGTGCATACTGTGTTAGTTTAACCAAAGTATTAAATGCAATAAATTTGAACATTTCTTGTAAGGCTATGGCTGAAAATCACAGGGTCCCTCACAATTTTATATAACACAAAATGACTCACAATATCATGTTTTTTTGCGGTAAATGCTGTAATCCAGTGTTTCTCAAACTGTGGTACTGTGGTAGATCCTACTCGTGGTATGCGGATAGCTCTAGTCTTTGATTCAATTTGTGTCAATTTTATTTACATTTCTGTCCTCCTTTGGGTTACTCCTTGGACAAAACTACTTAGATCTTCTCTTAGTCCTATTTTAGACCGTATTTAGCCCAGATTCAGTTCAGTAATGGTCATTTTATAGACCAGGTTTATATCTGGTGGTACTCAGGGGGCCAGATATTTTCTCAAGTTGTATTTGGTGTGAAAAGTTTGAGAACCACAGGTATAATCAATATATTCTGCAATATATCACTATTATTTAAGCGCCAGAACAGTATTTCTTTGTTGAACCACTACCTGCACAAACGTGATACCTTTCCTTTTTCTAGACAAGCAACAAAATTGTTGCGCTGTCACAAAATACTTCAATAAAATGTATCAAAAAGTACTCACAGCGATATGTTGATGCAGCAAGCCCATGATATCGTTAGTGTATCACTAAATTTAGTATCACAATATATCAATATTTAGAGATTTTAGCACACCTTTAGTTTCTTGTGCGCTGCTTGTAAAGAGCACTTGATCAAAATGTGTGATGAAAAGCTCCAGAGGATTTATACACTTCTCATCCATCTATTTACCCTCGGCTTCAAAGAGAAAAGTTTGCATCAGTTGCAGCCCTCCACCTACCGAAAAACATCCTCACAAACTCTTGCTCCTCTCAAGTGATTAGCCTTCTCTCCTCCTCCTCCTCCTTCTCTTCCTCACTTGTTATAGAACCTCCTCAGAGAGAACCGGCTCACCTCCACGTCACGGTGTAAGGTCAAGATCCTCTCCTCAAACTCTCTTTCTTTTTTCTTTTTTTTAACGTCTTGCCACCGAACTCTTTTTTTCCCTCCCTCTATTCCCTCTTCACAATGTAGTCTGTCCAGCTCTGCCCTGGAGGAAGAAATAAAGATTGTGTCCAAAAATATATGGACTTCCCCAGGCGGAGTTGGCAAAGGCTGCGAGAAGCATGTGGATTTAGTGGTTGCATTTAAAGTGCTCTTGGCTTGGAAGCACTAAGTTATTGGCATTTTTATGGAGATTGATAAAAGTCAAGAAAAGAGATGCATTGACTGCATTGGTTAGACTGGACTCATGGTTATTGCCTATGTATTTTCTGCAGAATTTGTATTATGTACATAGGGGAGGGGTGATATTGACAAAATCTCATATCTCACTATTTTTTGGAGTATCCGAATAACGGTATTCAAACGATATTATCTCAATCCAACAGAAAACATGTCTTTAAATGTATCTGGAAGTTTCATTATCAGACACATGTGAAATGTCTGTAAAATGAGTCACAAAAGTGCAGCAATATCACTGTAAAACCCTTATTTAAAATAGCTTTGTTTTCTTTTTTTAATACATTTTTGTAGCGTGCTATAAACAATATACTCCACATCTTCAAGACAGTCACAATAATTATCTAAATTTAAACTTATTGCCCTCCTGAACGTGTGGAATATCATCATCATGTTGTAACGCCATCTATGTTTGTTGCATTCTCTCATAAGATGATATACACATTTTTTGAATACTATACAAACTATATAAAGGTGAACTTCACAAAAAGCTTTTTTTGCTTTCAGTTTTGTAGTTGACTTTTCGAGTGGCCCACTTGAATTCGTTTAGCTATGGAGTATACTAACAATTTCTCTTATAGCCTGTATTATGCTTTGAATGATCTTATTTGCAAGTATAAAAATAATAGTGCAAAGTGCGTGTGCGTGTGTGTGTATGTATGTGTGTGTGTGTGTGTGTGTGGGTGTGTGGTAGAGCTACACTAACAAGATCCCAGTAGAACAGCTCAGTCTGGGGAGCCACATCACACTGCACACTTCGTCTCATTCACAGCGGCTTATCCAGCGCTGTCCCTGTGGTAAAGAACATGCTACAGGGGGGACGCCAACCTCAAGCTGCAATTACCCGCCCCTCACTGTATCGGCCCAGAGACAGGATGATGCAACGAACGTCGCTTAAACTAAATGTGTGGCAAGAGGTCTCGCTTTCATGCTTGATTGGAACTACGGATGTCAAGATTATTCGGTTAATCGATCATCAGGATTATTCAGGTCAATGTTGTTTACTCACAGTCTCAATAATCATGAATAATCGTTAAATCATGACGTCAGAACACGAAAATTTGATATCGTGACACCCCTGGAATAAAGGTGATCTTATCTGTTGATGTTGTTTGGATAGCCAAGAGTGATTATTCGTTCCAATAGATTTGATTGCTAAGCGAATTAACCAATGACAAAAAAATGCAGACTGTGCCAAAACAAACATGCCGGTTTACAAGAGTCAAAAAGCTGTAACTTGGGCAGAACAGGTTATGATTTGGGGATTTTTGAGAGAAAATGTCTTCTGCATTTGAATTATAAGCAGTAGATCCCTGGTCTTCAAACTGTTCAACTCCTCCCCCTTTTGCAAGGCGGGACAGTGATACCAATTTTATGTTTCAGTATATGTCTTTTAATGACTTCTCCGGCACAAGAATTTCCTTTGGGATTAACAACGTGATATCTTATCTTATCATGGATAAATGGCTGTAATTGGTTGCCCCCAAACTTGAGGGAGCGAGTGAATTGGTGGAGATCTCCAGGCGCTCAGAGATAAAGTAGGAGAGGCCAGCTTTTGGATTCTTACTCTCTCCTATAACCTCCTGATGCCATAAAACACAATTACCTGCTTCTCACTATATCTGCCAGGGGACAAGACTCTAAATTGAATAACACTTCATCATGTTTGCATCTTCAAATGTGTGTTCAAATGTGTGTCCACTTTTCACACCCGTAGAAAAACTCAGTGGTTGGTCCCTGTGGCGATGTCTCCCTAAGGCTGGTACCATGTCTCGCTGTACTGTCACCGTGAGTAATGTGAGGATGAGCCACTTACTCACACCTCTATATGATTATATACACTGTTATTCCAGGCATAGTATGCGAAGGCATAAAGACCGGGGAAAAGTTTGTGGTGCAGGGCATATTGGCAATTAGTTCTTCCAGAATTTTTTTTTGCCAGATGTTGTCAGAAAACTGGTGATGCCTTAACTAATAAGCACACTTATTTTCCAAATAATCTGTCTTGCTGTTCAAAAAAGAAAAAGTGAAATGAAATCCTTCCGTCTGCAATGTCCATTATATAACCACTGCTCTAGCGTTTGAATATATGAATAGCAAGGATTATATTGATGTCAGTAATTAGCAAAACATTTTTCCTATTAAAAATAAATAAAAAATACTTGAATCCACCTCTGTATTAAACAGCATATACCAATCCATATAAAACATCATTCTGCATTTTCTTTTTGTGAATCTGAATAATCACTCCTTGGCTCACCTGTCGCCGATGAGACGCGTGCCAGATGATTGGCTTGCTCACACCTCGGTGCGACTGTTTAATCGTCTTCCACGCACAGTGAGTTGGAGCTTTGTGTGGTCTACTCCCTTCCCCGTGGGCACCAGCCATAATTTGACTTTTATTGAAATTCAGCCTCAGCGGGTTCAAGGTGGCTCAAGGTCGGTCTTTTTAACTGCCACAGATGAGATGTGGAGTGCACCCCAGTCAGTCGCTCCTCAAGGCTCTCTTTCTCTCTCTCTCTCTCTCTCTCTCTCTCTCCCTCCCTCTTCCATCTTTTCTCTCTTCTGTTTTCCTTTTCTGACAGTGGGGGAATTATTCAAGAGGCAAGAGTCAATTTTGTGGTGCATCCAAACATGGTTAACAACGCCATTTAATGAGATTGGATGAAGCCGGTCGCTGTTCCGAGTCTCGCCCCCTCAGCCGTACAGTTCTTTATTACTTTTCAGTGGTACGTTGCACACGGACTTTGCAAAGAAACTCTGCCATTTTAGATTGGATGACACACTGTATTTGTTGTCTCGAGTTTGCTTTTCAGAGGGAGGATTATCACTGTTCCCTCATAAGTGCCTTCCAAACTTGGAGTGCACCGGCAGAGGTAATAGGCGTAGCAGCTGGCTTTGTGTGTTGTGAGCTTGCATACATTACCAGATTATGCACAGGGGAGATACTGGTGTGTGCATGTACTGTATGATCTCTTTGTCATTGATTCCGGCATGGCATTGCTCGCGATTTTTGACTATACTCTTTATTTGCTGTTTTAGGCTACGTTCACACTGCAGGTCAATATTCTTTTTTTTGCCCATATGTGACCTGTGTCCGATTTTTTTCAGGACAGTGTGAACAGCACACTTCAGATTTTTGGCCACTTTCGTTTGTGGAAATAAATATGATATGTAGCCGTACTTTTAGAATGCGACTTCAGTTTGAACGCTCAGGTCTCCAGATCCGACCTGAACGTTATCAATAGGCAACATTTCCGGGATAAACGTCACAATTCTGAGTCAAAGTGGAGAGAAATGGCAGACGAAGGAGCAGAAAACTGTCAGTGGAAGAAGGAAGAAGTTTGTGAACTAATCAATACACGGCGTGACAAATCAATTCATGGTGTGTACCGTAATCAGGCGGTATTTGAGGGGATTGTTAAAGAGTTGGCCTGGCTGCAATGACAGCGGAAATAAAAAGCCTAAAGACATCAATAAAAGGAGCGGATGCGGCATGACGCGGCTGGGTAACGTGCCTTTTTTACTCCCGTAAACGCTACGTGTGACCATGCGTGTGACGTTCTTTTGTGACACAGCAATTTTTATGTAATGTGAACGACCACATCCGATTGTAAACAAAAAATCCGATTTGGGCATCATACCCTGCAGTGTGTTTGCAGCCTTGGTTAGAAATGGCTCCTGAAGAAGAGTAGATCCATTCGGGGGTATCACAATTCAATGCATTCAGATTAACAGATATTCACAGCTAGTGGGCAGCTGAGTTTGTGGCCATTTCCTGAAAGGATATTCAAGGCCATATTGCTTTGCCATTTTTCTTATATCCTCTGTGGCCGACCAATATGTGTGTTTTGTGAAGAACACTCATATTCTGTCCTTATCCGTCTCATCTTGGCCTGTGCCTTTTTGCTCGGCACAGGTTGCACACATTAGCAGACGGTTATCTCAGATCAGGCCCAGTCTTAAGGACAGGGATACAGTGTTTTCTTTTGCCCTCTCTTTCGATGCTTACGAAATCTTTTTCCTTGCACAAATATATTAGAGTTGGCTACAATCTGTGGTCGTCTTTAAGTGACACAAGAAGTATTTTAAATCTCTTGTTATATCCTAGTTCAGACTTGCTTTTTTCTTGGTTTTGAACTTGCTTGCATCCAGAGCTTGACCATTCTGTTCTCATTTTTAACTGGTTAATTTTTGGTTTAGGTTCATTTAGGCGTTACTCATGGTAACACTAGATATGTTGTTTGCCTTCTTTTAGCAAAAATGTACAAAATATGAGGTTTCGTAGGTGGGTTCACTAGCCTTACTCTCCTTGCAAGGGAAATTATGTTTACCAACACATACAGTGACTTCAATCTCGTCATATTTCCCCGGGTAATACTAGGAGCGATGTCGTCCTTGTAACAATTCCACTTGTTAAGTTCCGTTTTCCAACTATACCGTAGACCCCACGCAGCCTCATGAGCGTCACTTCCTGTTTTAATTAGGTTCAAGGAAGGCAGTGAGATGTAATTGAGTAACAGCATTTTTGGTCACTCAGCAAATATCTTGGTCAGCTTGCAAAACAACATTGCTTTAGCCAACCCTGGAAAACCCATTAGCCATAGCTCAGTGCTAAATATCAGGCTCCCAGAATCCCCAGTGCTCCTAGCATGGACAGCATTTTTCCCTGGCAGTGAACTTGTTTTCCTCCTCAACTCAAGTGATGATGAGGCCAACCTGAACAGGCTGATATTCTTATGTGGTGTTGAGAAATGTCATCGCTACTCGAAACAAGCAACAGGCCGCACATTTGGGAGAATACTCGTTGTGCACGTAATGTCAAAAATATTGACTGAACGAGTCCCTAAATCATTTTTGACATTGGCGAAAATGATTTTGTTTTTGTCGCGTTCATGTTCTTGGAGTGGTGGTTGTAGCAGTACTACAGTAGTAATAATAGTACTACACGTGATTGAATTTTAGCGATGTATCGTAGTCAGTGGTTTTGCTAATGTTACAATTGTGCTTTTGTTTAAAGCAGTTTGTTTGTTTTTAAAGGTTCGATTTTTTACTGTAATGACTGTGATGATAACACAGCCAGGGGAGAATTCGCAAGCTGCACTGCACATACTTAAAGCCAAAGTTTAAATTACATTAGATTCTTTTCCTGTGGATGTGGCTTATCCAACATAAACAGTATTCGCTACTCAAAGTGTCATTTTCCCTTCCACTTGGCGAGCACTTCTTGGCAATGTTTTGAGTGCAACCCGATCTTTAAGAACCGCATGTTCACGTCAGCTTGTGTTGTTTTAAATTGGGGACATTGACTTTGGCATTGCTTCTGCTAAATGATTGCAATTTACCTGTTTTAAAAAGTTGAAGGGGAGAGGGCCCGGTGATAATTGTGGCTGTTATAGCGAGAATAATCACAATGGGTGGGTGTGGTGAGTACATTTTGGACACTGGCCAATACAAAAACCAGTGAAGCGTCAGGGAAGCCCGGCCTCCTCCTCTATATTCAGTTTTGCAAGGTAGCGGCCTGATAGGAGTTGTAATTAGACCATTTTACTGCCGCAAATTGCCAAGTTTCTTTAAAGCAGAGCGGCCGCTGAGGCAACACGTGATGTAATGAGAATTGTGATGGTTGTGGGAGGCTAGCACTGCTCCCATCTGGATTATTGCTTGGTCACTGCTGCTGGTCGGCCGCTGTAGTAAAACCTTAGCAAATTCTAGCCTCATTACTCGCCCATAAAATGCTGTAATGTCAAGCTCGTCCGTCAAGTGCACTTAGCAGGCTGATAAACACAAACCTTTAGAAGTATTGTGCACATATGTTGATTTAAATGCTGTAGCGGATCAATAATTGGATTCACAAGCCTGCGACTTGGCATTACAAATTCATATATGCTTCTTTAATGATGCCGTGTTGTTTTTGCTACATTTGACACATTGATTCATGTGATGTTGTTAATCCAAGACCCTAACTCTCTGGTATTAAAAAGTTGAACATTTGAATAAACCTTAACCGCAACAAAACTGGTATAGGCTTCAATACAGAGCAATTCGCTGCATTTGGTATCTTTTTCAGGATATCAGTTCAGCCTTTATTCTTTTGGGCATATAAACTGATATAATAAGACTATTTTCTTGCTGTTGTTGGCCCAGATGTACTTATGTTAAAGGGACATAAATGATATTTTCAATCTATGTTCAGATATTGTTTGATATTGGATATGAGCAGAAGCCAAAGTATTTAAATTGTAAAGGATGAGAATGTAGCTCTTTCATAATCTTTGACATAAAAAGTTGACTCGACTTGAACCACGACGACACTGGGAATTTGTAGCAGAACCTTTCATAAATTGGACGTAATAAAAAGGTTACTGAGTCAAGTATAGACCTACATTGTACAAGAGAGGACAGTTTGTATTTCTAAGGCTGGATTGCCCCACATTAGAATCCATTAAAAGTAGGTCTCATGCTTGCTGCGCAATTCCCAAAACAGCACTGCCCTGGACCAAAAAGATCTAGGCTACATTAAGGAGATCACATTTCTGCTCTAAGTGTCACCCGCGCTGAAGCGGACGATAGTAGAATACAGTGGGACCCTATTGTAGAATGCTGCTAACCATATTACCACGGATTGCTTTGGTAATTGGGTTTTCCATATAGACTGTTGATTTAGTACTTGAAACTGATACTCCGAGCTACACGAATGGTCATTACATTGTGGGCTGTATCTGTTCGCGAGATAGCTCTGAAAATAATGGTATGATTATGATGAAATTTCCAGGAAAGGTCAGTAATCGGCCAAGGAGAAAGTTGTAGTTTTTGCTTTTTATTTAGAACGGTGTGGTCGCTGTCCAGCCATAAGGTTATCTAAAGAACTATTGATTTGTTTCAGTATAAGATATGAAGGTTCTTTGGTTCAATGGGGAATTGACCCATGGATTTATTTTTAGTTTAGAAATGGCCTTTTTGCCCTGTAAGTTTCAATAACGCCTCGATGGAGGTCTTGATTTTCTATCGGGCAGCACAATATATTGCAATTTCACACTAACACCAAAGTGACAGACGTATTGTGTTTTTAAAATTAAAATGTTGAAAATTTAAAATGACTCCTGTTTGTCATTCAGTCTTAACCTTGATTCAGTATCTAGTCAGACATATTTGTACATTTGTTTTAGAAATCTTTATTTCAACCAAATCACAAATCGCAGCCTTTTCCAATATTGTGCAGTCCTACTTGTCTAATACATATTTACACAAGTATCATTTATATTATGAATGTTGGTGTTGAAATATCAAGTAATTAATTGCGTTTTCCCCAGTAATATATTCCACTTTCTGTCTGTTGGCTGTTTCAATCCCAGAAGAACAACCCATCGAAAGCATTTGCACTTTTGCCGGATTCTTGCAAAAAATGACCCTTAAATACAGAGTGAGGGTTGGTGGCGGCAGTGGGGATGGATAGGGACTGAACAGGCGAGGGAAAGGCTGGCTGTGTGGGTGACGAGCGGAGGATGGGGGGGGGGTTATGATGAATTAAAGATGACACTCTCCGGCAGCCCCTGCTTTCTAAAGATCGCTCTGTCGGCTAATGCAATGTTAATGAATGCAAATGGTGTGCCTAACCTCTCTCCACCTGACCAATGCCGGATGGAGCCTATAGAACTGAGAGAAGAGGAGAGGCGATAGAACTCGACTTTCTGTGCTTGTAGCCCACTGACTTGACCACCGGGGGATGTGATGTGTGTGGGTAGGTCCACAGTACCTGGATAGCCAAGAGGAAATGTTATTCTTTTGCACTTATCTTCGGAAGCCCTGGCAAGCGAAAAAAGTAAATAATATAATAATACTAATAATGGCTGTCAAGTTTCTAAGTTCAAAATATATTTTTTCTTGCTATAACAAGCTGGATACTCATGAAGGTGGTTTAGCTCATGTGGAAAAGTGCTAGATTTCACCATGGGTTGACCTAGGTTCAAATCCGACTTTCTCCATGTGTCATTCTGAAGCAGTATGGTTCTTTGTAACAATTGTCTAAATATGTATTCACTCTAAACACAATTCCAGACTATGGCACCCTCCAAGGGTCATAGAGAGTTTTTTAGTATAAACTTTAGTACAAATACTTGCACTTGAAATTGAGTGATAATATCTTTTTTTTCCTTTTTTTCCCCGCTTGTCTCTCCGTAGTTTACCTGGATAGCCAAGAGGAAGTGTTAGTTTTTTTCTTGAATACCGTCTTTGCACAACACTAATGGCAGGGAAATTGAGTGTACAAGGTTGAAGCCTGATGCAATGTGGCGTCCCAGATGTGTCGGGGCCAGAGAGAATGTCACCTTGCTGTGTTGATGGGATAATTTCATCACATTCTTGCTGTTCTTGCATCTCTATTAATTTCCTTATCTGGTGAGTGGTGATGCATTCGTGCTAACATCTGCTCCTGATCTAACAGTTCTTTTGTTTTGGTTAATGTCTGCTTGTATGAACGTAATTTAATCTGGTTTATTTAAAAATGTGATGTAAAATTATACTTAAGCATCCAGTTTGCAATTGGTTTCTAACTTTTTTTTGGTATTTGACTTAGAGTTGCACAATTTTGAGAGTCACATTTGACAGTAAGGTGGATGAGGCATTATCAAAACTAAATAAGGTGACTACATTAATAATTGACAAGTGAAATAGCTCTGGCTTTGAAGATATATGAGTTTGTTTGTTGGCCACATAACTCAAAAGAAGTGTCAGCTTTTGTTGTGGACCAGATGTGTCTAAATTCTTTTCGTGCTATCCTTCTTGCAAGTTCTACCAAAAACTAAAAAAAATAAAAAATAAAGTTACATACCACTTTTCTTCCCAAACTCAGAGACCGAGAGGGGTTACATTCCTGTGAAAATGCACTGTGTGATTTTTGGGCCGAGGGTATTCCACCTGCTCCTCATAATTAAATATAGTTATCGCTCTGTGGTGTAATGTTCCCCAGTACGGCATTAAACCATGGACACGAGCACCACCAGGCAAAGTTACAGGTCATATCTGTGGAGGTATTTAGCAGTAAAAATGCCTGTTGTTCAATAAATGCACGTTGGATATGTTTAATGCCGTACTGTCGAATATTGCAGGCAAAGCAATAGCATATCCATGGACACAAGCAGGTGGTGGACCCCCTTTGTTGTTCTGGAGATATGCAAAATTATAATATTGCGAATACCGTCTACAATCAAAACGATTAAATATTACCACAAACAGAGGTGATTAAAAATAAAATTAACAGCAACGCCTAGTGTAATCTTCTTAGCAAGGGTGTAACGCCAATATTTCAGGATTTTCCATTCACAGTTTGTTTAATACCTTGAATACTTGAATTGGTATGTGACACATTTAGCACATACCTTGCTGAATTGTCAAAATATTTTGTCAATAGTGCCCAGCCCTAGCAGACCCCCATCAGAAATGCTACACAGAACACACTTTCAAGTACTATTTTACTACTTTTAACGTTGCACTTTCTTTGAACACGTCTCTAAAAACACTCTTCATTATTCTTCACTTCACTTTATTCATTACTATTCATAATTAGCTTGATTGCTGCTTTGTTTTTTTAAAAAGCCTTTTCTTTTCACTCATTTTCATGTGACTAAAAATATATTAGACAGAAATGACAGTGGCACTTGTCTCGGCCTGTTGTCTTTACACTTGTCAACATTTTAGAGGAGCGTTGTTGAATATTTATTTAACAATCAAATCGTAAGCCTTTGGAAATGCAAAATACTCTTTCTACTCTTCAATCAATATTCCCAGGTCTATTTATTGCTTTTTTTTTCTTCTCAGTGGCAGTTTGAGAGATGGCAGGTCCGGATCACTTGAAACACATTTCTTTTTGTTAGCCAAACACTGCCTTTGCGTGCCTTGCGTCAAATTTCATCCAAGACCTGGTGATGCAAAGGGACTTGTGTATCCCCATAAGCAACGTCTCTGAGGAGGGCAGATTATTTTCTCTTCAATTTTCAAATCAACCACATTGTCATCGGTGTCTTCGGGGAATCGTCGTGACAACACATTTCTTCCGAGGTATTCCTGTTGGCTGTCTGTAGCTGCTATTTCAGAGGCTTTTGTGTCAACTTAGGTATTGCAAAGACTTAGGTATTGAGTAGCATTCACCAAAATACCAAAGACACACGTCAATATGCAAATGACTGCGTCCTCGGTTGGACAGGATTTGTTGTCCCCAGAAAGAAGAAAAAAATTAATTAAACTAAAGAATAAAAATAAAAAAATCTTGCTGTACTATACTTAAGTTTACGTTTAGATATCTGTATTTCAGTGATTTTTTTTATTTATTGATACTTTTACTTCACTATATTTGAGAGCAGGTATTCTACTCAAACAAATGTGTGTACTGGATTGAAAAGAAGAACATACTTTTCATATGGTTTAAGAGGTTATTTTTAGGATGTTCATGGTGACTTCCTGCATAAAGGCTTTGAGTTTAAGCCCCAGCTTAAAGCGAAAAAAATATATATATGCATAAGATTCATGTGTGTGAAATACTTTTACTTTAATGTGTCATTTTTTCGCTCCTGTATCTGCACTTTACTTGAGTAACACGCTTGAGTACTTCTTCCTCCACCGACCTTAAATAAATATACGATGTAACCTTTTTCCATTTTAATATTTTACGTCATGTCGGTTTCCTTTCTTTTCCTCCTAAAGTGGACGACTGATTACTGTGAAGGGAGGAGGGGGGTTCTCTCTTGTTTGTTTGTCACTTTTTGTTGCTCTGTATTAAGATGCCAGGCCCAGCAGGCAGCCATGGGGCTTCATCACTGTTAAGAGCTCATTTCAATCCTGCTGATTTCTCCTCTTGATTTCTTTCTTTTTTTTAAATGTCTTTTTTTTCCCTTTTTCCCTTTTTTTTTTTTATTTTTGTTACACCTCCTTATCCGCTTTTCCCGTAATCTTGGTTCCGTTTATAAAAAGGTAAACCTCATTCAAACAGTGTCATTAAACCCATCTTTTCCCCCCATTTATTTTTTTGGGATACCTCACAAATCCTCTCTGCTCTTCAACACAGCATGGTCATTTTGAATTACAAAACAAACCAACAACCTTGAAGATTCCGGGGAATGACAGAGAGTAAATACATAAATGAATGAACAAACAAACAAACATATTTACTTTGTGAGATTTACCTTTTTGTGTAGTATTTGCATTTCCTTTGGGATCAATAAAGTATCCATCCAACCATCCATCCATCCATCCATCCTGCTTGTTATATTCTTGACCAGTTTTGAATCAATATTTATGCTACCGGTACTGCCTTTTTTGGTCGTGACAAGCATTGAGTTTGTCCAATACCTCCACGAAAATTCTTTCATTCATCATTGTTGTAAAAGCCCACATCTAGGGTAGTGGAAAGATGTGTTGGAAGGTTCAGTAATCCTCTGAGAATTGTCCTCAAGTATTGACTAAAGAACCAGCAAGCACATGTTTTATCGATCCGTAGCCACACAATCATACACCCGTGCTCACAAAGGACTAGAATTACGCATGCAAGTGGTCGCAAAAACTGCTGAACTCACCTTAAAGACTCAAACGCAATCACGGCCGACCTGTTCCTGCTTTTCTTCCACCTCGCCGACACCACTAGATGTTTTTCCTCATCTTTTCTTCCCCGAGCCCCCGCAGTATGTAATTATGCGTGTTGCTGTGATGTATCATGCGACTCCTTGCTGACGTGTAATTGTGTGAAGAGGCCAGTCGTATCGATCGCCAACGCTGGGCTCCATCAATGTTTAATGCAGTCCCCTCCCCCCCATCACCAGCCCCGTCTTCTCCTCTATCTGTGGAAACGGCCTACCATTTGCTATCGATCTATCGCCTGGTGCTAATGAGGAGCAGTGCTTTGTGGGATTGGGAGCAGTAGGCCCCCTCGGTTAGAGCTGTGGTTATGGCACAGTGTGAGTCTTAAGGGTTTTGACCATTTATGTCAGCCTGACACAATGTCAAGTCACTTCTCCATGTGATGCAGAGGAGTAGAAATGGCTTTTCTAGATCTTAGCTACATATACTTTGGTATTTACTACTAGAGTTGTATAATGTATAGTATGTACTCTTTTGGGGTGCATATGACTCTGTGTATCTATCAATCTCAATCTATCCTTCTATTTTGGACAGTTTTTGGGGCTTTTTTGGACCTAATGTCTTGGATGGCACTATATCTATAGGTTCAGGTTCCTTTATTTGTACATGTAAGTACATTTATTTTGTAGTTTTCATCTCTCATACTCACCAAAAAGTAGAATACAGCATTCAGTATTCCAGTGCTAAATGGTTTTAGCATTACAAATAAGTTAACACCGTAGACTAAATGTAAAATAAAGGGGGGCTTCAAAATGCAGAAGAAAATTGACATAGAGTAATTTGCATTTTGTTCATCAAGAAAATAACAGCTGGAACAAAGCTTTTCTTAAACAACTACAAATCTAAATACTGCAAGGCATTTACCACTTCTGCTTCTACTACTGCCAATTTTGGGAGTAAGGGGTTACAAAATTATACATTACTCGTTACAATCTCAGTAACGCAAGCACAGCGCTGCACAGCTCAAACCTGCTCCAGCGCTTCAGTTACTCCACTCTTCACAGTGCTCTTCACGTGCACGCTCACTCTCACACATCCCACCGACAGTCCCGCTCAGACTATGGAGAAAAGTCCAACCTGAGTGCCTCGTGGCTCCGTGTCCAGTGTCGGGCCACGCCTTTCCTACTTTTCCCAATAGTGCGTTTGCATGCCGTCTGAGGGTCCAAAAGAGGAATTAATCATAGACAGTTTTATAAAATACAGAAGGCAACCAGTTCCATGATGACTGGAACATACAATGTAATTTGCAATATTATGAAGAAAATTGGGAACTACAAATTTGTCGCATGGCCAAAGTAACTCAAAAGTGAGCATCAGTAGTGTAACATTTTTGGGAAGGTAACATTGCAATACTAATACATTAAGTTTATAGCGCCGTAACTAATAATACTTTTCAGAGTAACTTTCCCAACCCTGCTTATTGCTACAGTATTTACAATTAACCAGTGTCGCACAATATATAACTTTCTCTTTCATCCATTCCATAAAAAAAAAATAAAAATGTCCACGCATGAAAACCCACAGCGCTGAGGACGTGGCTTCATTTGAATTCCTCTGACAGCCAGCAGCTATTGTTTTCCTGCAGATTTATGGTGCTGGGTTACACCTTCAACATTAAACTCCCCATGTTAATATGTTTCTCATAGAGTGCACTGCCACAGAACCTGGCCGGGCTTTTAATTTATGGTGGCCCGGAGGTGACGCTGACAGTGCACTCTACAGAATACAGCAGCAAAACAGGCCGGGCCCTGCTCCAAAAAGCCTGAGAGAAGTCACCCGCACCTCTGCTTGTGTTCCAAATGGCTCGATAGAAAGTGAAAGGTGAGAACGTTGTAGGGCAGCCAGACGTAACAGTGATCAGAGCATCGGAGCTACTGGAACAGACAGGAGTCACCCAGTCGCAGCCTGAGGAAATTAACAAAAGAACCAAAGATTATTAGGATTATTATTGAAATAGAAGTAAAAATAGCCACCGTAAAATGTACCTAATTTAAGTACATATAGTGTTTTAAGTGCTGTAGTTTTACTTTTGAACTTTGTTACTTTCCACCTCTGGTTATTTTGGAGATTTTTTGTCCTTAAGCAAACTAGAGCAGAACAGACCCATATCGCAGACTGTAAGGTGATCTGTAGTCCTATAAATTTGGATTATGCCCACTAATTGTTATGCACATTTCGGTCATGCATCTTTTAAATCCCACTTTAAGCTAATACACAGTTTAATTTATACAATTTCATAATTAAAATGTATAGCTCATTTCTGAATGGAACTCTTCAAATCCACTTACAATTAAACGACTGAATGGTCCGTCTAACAGCACATTTAAACCTCACACACGCACACGCACACAGACACACGCACCGCACACACAAAGGTGGCTTCAGTCCCTAGAGACGTTTTACAAATTCCCTGGCGTTAGCAGACAGGTGCCGGCTGCCACACCCCAACGCTAATACCCATTTAGCATACATTATTTACTTATTGGTTACCCGGAGATTCCGCTAATAGCAAACCCTTGTCCCAGCGGCCCTACGCAGACGCCCCTCCCATGGGCCTTTGACCTTAGCCGACACGCCATTGGAACCATCTCCGGCGTTCTTCTTCCCATATAGTTCTTTTTTTCTAAAGGAAATAGAAAATGGTTGCCGAAGTGCCTGTGTGATCTGACTAAAGCTTGTGTGATTTCCCTGGAGGAGGCCCTGGCAGTCCCCGCGACGCGATGCTGGCTGGCGCTAAGGGCTGCGTGCCTTTCCTATCTTCACAGCTGACAGGGAGCTGCTCAGGCGGGAGGGCTGGAGCGGTCTGCAGGAGATAGACAAAGCAATGTGGTTCTGGGGGAAATTGAAATATTCTAATAGAAAGTGGGTGTGAACAATTCTGTCACTGTAGGTGTGTGGAAAATGGAGCTTTGGATTGGGCTATTGTAGAGGTGTCAGCGTTGGCGTGTCAGTATATTGTGAGCATAAATGACTAATGAATTACCATGGCTGATTAATTTGTCGTATGTATGTACAGAAAATTAAAGGTTTTGCTCATTTCTGCCTCTTTTCTCGCAAGGATATTATCCGTTTATTATTGCATATCTCTTACACAAAGGCAAAATAAAGTCAGAACATTTTAGTTTATTTTGTTTTAGTTTTCGCTCCCAATCTTAAATAAATCTTAATAAATAAAGCCCGGCTGAGAGAGAAAACTGTTGATTTTATTGGACCACTTTTATCAATGTTGGTCAGTAGGTATTAGTAGAAAATCAGTTAGCTTAAAACAATATTAACAATGGTTTGCACAGAAATGCAAACCATTGTAAATTATAGCATCCTTTGTCAGCTTTATGAATACTGATTTTTTGGATTTGATATAGTAAAAATACTGATACCGGATTAGCTATATCAAGTGTTTTGAAGTTGTATGTGACCAGATGAGTCACCTCTTTAAAGCCGTGTTCAGACCGCTGCGGCAAAGCTGCCAGTTTACATTCAAAGTCTATATGGACGAGTGACCTGCGAATCCTGCGTTTTGAGCGGCGACCGCTCTGGCCGCTCTGGTTGCTCTGGCTGCGGCCCGCAGAAAAGTTGGGCAAAGCTGAACTTTTTTGCGGCAGATGCGGCGGCGATAAAAAAATCAGCCAGATGCAGCTCTTGGAGCAAATAATGATATTCGCTGAACTCTGCTCACCTCTGAAGTGTCTGCGGGACCCAGAAAAGCCGCCGAGCCGATCACCTCTGTTTTTGGACTTTGTAAAATAAATACACCAAAGCCATTCTCTTAACCTGTACTGCCATAGGACACAACTCCTCCACTGCGCTTGTGCGTTCGCCGCCTCGGCCGCGTGTCTGCGGCGGAGAGTTTATTTTCAGGCGGCGCGGGTAGGGCGGCTGCCTTCAAATGTACAGACGGCCCATTTCTGCGGACAGCATGAATTTGGCCGCCGCGGTGTGAATGCGCCTCAAGAATTACCAGCATCAAACCCAAGTGTTGAACCTGACTGACTGAGGACAAGGGCTGGGTATTGCCTAGTACCTCACAATACAGTACATATCCTGGTACATGATCCGATACGCGTCCTGATTCATGGATATCCCTTAAAACCGGGATTGAAAGTTTACTAAAATTATGTTTTGATTAAGTAGAATAACAAAATGCATTAGAATTTCATATTAACACTGTCCTCAATATCAGAATACAACTGTAGGTTCAGAAGAAGTAGGCACATTGCAATGACTTTATGTCGTTTAAAAGTATCACGATACGCATCTCTGTATTGCCAATAAGTGCGTCACCCAGCGTCTCGCAATATCGATGTATTGAGCACAGCCCTACTGAGGAAACGTCTTGGCAGTGTTGTCTATTCATTTAATCAGAGTGCGAGTCCTGCCCTTGATCAACAACAGGAGTGGGCGTTGCTTGCCAACCGTTTGCTATGGCGGCCGTCCAAGCCTCAGACACAGCCGTTGCGGGGAACATTTCGTCAGAGTTTGATCTGCTGGTGATCGCCACCAGACATTCCATTCACACTACTGTCTCCTTTTTTTTTTTATCTCACTGTGGCCACAACAAACAAAACCAAGGATATACAATAAGGACATTGAATAATTTTAGCAAGGTATTCTTCTCTGCATACTTTTTTTTGTTGTTGTCTGTTAGAACATGATATTATGCCAACATTTCCTGTATGATTAGTGGTGTTTAGGGATGTTGCAATATGAAGTTACGTGTTAACAACAGTGTAATTCTTAATTCACTTTCATTCACATTGTCACTAAATCAGCAGTCTTTATACAATACCAGCTTTATGAAATGAATCGTTTTGAATGTTTAAGTAAAGTCGATTTTTTTTACTACTAAAAACGTGAAAAACAGAACCAGCTCATTTAAAGTGTTTACAGCTGTCCACATTGCTTACTACATAATGTCCTCTTAGCATCCTAACCACAATGAGTTTATAAGTGTTTAAGCTAACTAACATTAGCATGCTAAAAACACACCTGGTTTGTGGAGAATAAAATGCTCTATCTCTTTCATTAGAATAGATGCTTTTACAAGATATCTGTACTGTAGAAAAGAAACAAATGTAACTTTATTACATGAAAAAAATCAGGTACAACCCATTTCATTTGACATAAACAGATTAAACAAACACTTTACACATTACAGACTCGAGCCGCAGATTGAGAATGACTCTTGGATGAGGGTCGAAATGTTTTGTTTAAAAAAAAAATTAAAAAAAAAAAAAAAAAAACCTGTTCAGATGACTACAACTGAATCTTTTTCTACAATGTCCACTCCTGGACAAATGAGGGTCACTTTTTAAATTCTTATATATGCTGTATTACATATATATATATATATATATGTATAGTGACTTGTATAGTCCTTTATATTAAATTAATTAATTATTTAAATTAATCCGAAATAGTATTGAGCCCTTTTAATGATATAATATAACATTAAGACTTTTTACTTCAATATGGATTTGTAGATAATAATCACATTCTAAATTCCTCACATTGATTCTTCACTCTTGCACAAGGCCTCAGCCCCTGGGGGCAGTAATGGCAAGGTGAATCATTTTATTGTTCATTGTAACAGTTTGGGATTCACTTTATTTATCCATCAAACTTTCTTTCATTTGAGTCCTGATCTTGATCTTTTAGTGGGGCTTTCCAGTCCGACTGCCAATCACTTCATCTGTATGCACAAGAGCGACTTTTTTTGTTGTTGTCTGTTTCTCTTATCTCCTCATTCCTGCCACCATATCAGTTTTCAGAACCCAACGTACCAACAAGACAGATTCAGTATTAATCACCATGAGGCTGACACGCGTTTTGGGCGAGCTGCGCGGATGATTTGTCTGTGGTTTGTTTTCTGTCAAGGAATAACAACAGGAAAGGCAACCAGTCTGAATATGTTTGTGTTCCTCTGCATTCCACAAGACAGGTCGACAGTACAATAGGCTCTTTGACATTATCCTTTGTGTAAATATGACTGAAGAAGACTTTTAATGATATCTACATTTTTGTTTAGATAGTCATAAACAATAGACGGCAACCTCCCTCGTTTCGCTGTATTTTTAACCGTGTAAGGTCTTTGGAATGTTGCCATCCGTGCTAGTTGTCAGGAAATTTCCCCGCCAGAAAAACAGAAACAGAAATGACCTCAACCTGGCGCTCTTTCTCTCTGTTTTTGAAGCAGTTCTGCTACAACACAATTTCCTTTCATTTACCCATGAATTTGGACGCACTATGACAGGATGCACACAGACTTTTCCTGATTGAGCATTCAACAGCTTGACAGACTGACGGACTGCCATTTTCCCTCCTCCTACTCATGATTCCAGTAGACAGGGATGGAACGCTGAAAAGGATTTGTATTAGTTGATTTCTTGGTGTCAAGTGATCACCAAAGCTTCTGTGTACTCTTTCCTCGACAGATGCTACTTAAAATATCTTGTTCTGAGGTCTTTCTGTCTGTTTTGTTCTTTCACAGAGACATTGATGGACACGCGGGTGGCCACAGCGGAATTGGGCTGGACAGCGTACCCAAACTCAGGGGTAAGTTGAAGATATAAAATACACTGACAATTTACGTTCTGAGAAAATTGTTTCACTACTCAATTCAGATTGATAAAACCCCCGAGCGTTGTTTTAACCAGGAAAGTAAAAAAAAAGACGATAGAGCAAGAAGTAAAGAATAGAAAGGACATGGAAAAGATGGAGAGATTGTATTTTTCTAAATGGCTTGAGAGGTGATTGGTCTAAAGGCAAAACCTGGCATGCTGTGATTGGCTGATATCAATACAAAAAAAGCAATGATCATTATCAAATTCACTTGAGAAGAGAAGAGTGCAGATAAAATCCTTTCAGTCTCACGCACAGATGAACAGAACTGCCTTGAGCCTGTTCCAGATTTTAACTGCATAAAACGGAAACGCTGATTCCCCATGTTTAGTCCTGACTTAGGCCACCAGCAGGGACTGGCCCCCTGCTGGTGCCCCCACTGAGTGTGGAGTGAATGAATAATACACAGAACTGTATTCAGGCGACATTGAGCGTCTGGTAAAATGCTTATCATTGTTGACAAAAAGTGTAACCAGAAAATAAAAACTTAGGTCAAGGACTCATATATTTTCACCAATAAATCCTTCCACAGTATTCTATGCTTTATCACGAGGAATATATGGAATTTGGGACTACATTCAGTTCACATTATCTTTTATTAATGTTTAGAAGAATACAGGATACTAAATAACTGCATTAAAATGTATTTTGCAACGTATTCTGTTCCATAGTCTAATCAGAGAACTGTATTCTGAATACTTACACTTCTTTTCCTTGGAGTTTACTTATGTTATGATGTAAAAACATGATATAAGTTCAAAAACAGTTGATTGTTTGTTATGCAGTTATTTATCACACACACACACACACACACACACACACACACTCACTCACACACTCACTCACCAATAGATCATGTTTTCTAGTTTTCTCTAAAATACACTGCAGTTTGAAGCCAAAATTGTGTGATAAAATATCGCAATGTATTCCTTTTGATTTTATGAAAGTAAAATGTATTCCGAATATGTATTTTTGGTGCATGTTTTTAGTTACTTGCCAACACTGTGTATTACTTATGTCCTCAATTCATTGTACTCTCAATGTATTGCGACATATGTCTTGGTCAATCCTATCATAGTGCGCTGACTGTAATACCTTCAGAGATTTACAGCTTTCGTGGGATCTATCACATAAAATATTACACGGTCGGATAGACTGGCTGAAGAATAGGAGAGAAGAGTTAGTGCTACCCAACATAGCTGCTATCATGGTTATTATTTTCTCAGTGTCCCGGCTGGTAATGACTTAATAACATAATGGGCCCATGAAAGCCCAGGACATAGTACCTTAGTCCTTGCAAATGGTGGCTGCAGGGATAGACATAATGATTCTGTAATGATACATTTATCCAGGGAAGAGAAAGTATTAAAATTGTAGAGGTGGAGTCAGGAATGCCCAGGGCCTTGATTTGATACCAAACTATTTCCGACATCCAGGAAGTCTCATGCACATTTGGAGAGGAAGGAAGAAAAGTCCCAAGTCATCAGTATAGAACTAAGCTTTCATTTTATCAATAGCAGTGTGATTGCTCTATTGTGGTAATGGACCTTAAGAGAAGTTTATGGCCTTGTTCTGCACTCCATAATCCGATAACTCCATAAAAAGCTGTATATGGCATTGACTCGGAGGAACAATCAGGGGCAGACAGTGACGGATTCGCTATTTTCCAGGTCTTTGGGACTTTATGAGCCCCTTTACACAGGTCATATGGCAATTTGCTGAACCATTTGAACGTAAAATTGTGGTTCATGCTGACATTTTTTCAAATACTATTTTAATCTATGTCTTTGAAGATTCCCTGTTGTCAAGTTTAAAAGAAAGCATCTCTACCTCTATGTAACTTTTCTGGTGGAAGGTCCGTCTCCTGTCTATCTCTCTCTGTTTTCTCTTTGCCTGGAATGATCCCCAACATGGCAGCAAACGTCTATGGCCTCTATCTTGTATTTTTCATCTTTCATGTCTTTATATTTTAAATTACAGGTGTTTTTATAGCCTTGTAAAAATAGATTTCTTACTGTGTGTGTGGTCACCTCACCACATTAAGTTGGGCTGGCAGCATCCCCTGCTGTTAGTCTCCATGGAGATGGATAAGTTTAAAACTGTGGAGTTACAAAGTGCACCTTTTACCTGATTGTTAAAATATTACTATTAAACCTAACAATTGTGCTCTAATGCGTGCTGTGTAACCATTTATTAGGCCAAATAAATCCTGGATTATTATCAAAACAGTTTTGCATTGTGATGTTAAGTGTTTATATATAAAAATAATTGATAATTGATTCTAATGATACTAACCATACATATTCCAGTCCATTTGGAATCAGCAAATGTTAACTTCACCTGCCCCTTGCCACGATTACACATTCCAAACCAGATCCGAATCAAAATGTCACCATGAGGCGATAAAACCTTGAACATATCCTGTCTTAGTCTTCCTGACAAGTACTCATTTTTTTTACACACCATTGTCTTTTCTTCCTGTCTGACAAGGAGCTATCAAGGCCTTGATAGAGACATCCCTGCTGTTTCAGGCGTGTTGACTGGAGTAAGCCTTCGGGCACATGGAGCCTCTGTTAAGCATGGATTTCAAAGCTTTGACTGTTGTAAGGGTTCTGGCAGTGAGAGACCCGGATCACTAGTACAAGCTGGTGGAAGAGCTGACGGGGTCAAGAGGGGAAAGTCAATCAATATGTTGTAAAACTAAAATCTATTCTCTATAAATAATCCATGATCCTGTCACTTGTTGGCCTTTGCTTTGGTTGTAGCCCACATGCAGAACGACATGCCTTCGCCACCGTCCAATTCCTGGTCAATGCGGTGAACACTTTCTCTCCTCTCTTCAACCTATTTCCTGCAAAAAGCCTTCTGTCCAGTCCAATAAGTTATATAAAGCAATTGGGCGAAAAACTCATGACATGCTCTTCATCCAACCATCAAAAGACGATTTCGGGCTTTGCAATTTATCCAATTTAAATCGAGATCTAGAGTCACTCATTTCTAATCGTCAATGTCCAGCTTGGGTCTTTTTGATCAAAAGGTTGACAGCCAATACTCTCTAAAAGCTTGTGGTTTTGATCAGAGTTCAGACTTTGCAGGAAGAAATGTGACTAGAAATCAACTTTGACAAGCTTTTTATTTGGATTAAATAAGACAAAAAACATATTTGATCACTCAAAATGAATGTGTAACATCTTTTGTCAATAACGAGCTAGAATATTTTCAGCACAGGGAGTTTTGTTTGTGTAAATCCTGGAATGAACTGTATTATTAGTTCTTCTGGTCTTTAGGAGGGACCAAAACGGTTAGATTGGGGGTTAGAATGATGAAAAATGTGTGAACTGAAAAGATCATGTTTTGAAAAGTAAATTAGAGGAACATGAAATCATTTTAACATAGAGATGTGATAGAATCCTATAAGCACAGAGGAGATTTTTGGGTGAAAAGTATAGTATATGAAATTAGATAGTGAGCGAGAGCAATATAGAAGAAGAACATGTATAATCCTGTTGAAAAGAATTCCAGAACTCCAAAGTCACTGTAATATACTCCAGCTACACGCAGAATTGCACCATGGGAAGATTCTTGTAGAAAGAGAACAATATGTGTACTGCCGATGCCTGACTTTGTTGATAATGCTGTCAATATGAAGGAGCATTAAATTGATCGTCACAGGCTTGGATTGACTGTACCATATGACATAATAAGCATAATGAACATGATAGAACATTAGCTGAAGGTGAACTTGAGACAAAATCAATGTTATTATAAACCCCCGGCGGGATTGGACACAGGCCTTAATGTAGTGCAATGTAAAGAGTGACACGTTTTATGACACATCCTCATTTTAATAATGATGTATCGCTGTATATGGAGCTGCGTTTAAGTGGTCACTATGCTGCTGCCTGTGAACCTGCTAACTGCTGCTTAAATATGCATACAGCAGGGTAGGCCGTCCGCTACTCTCCGACATGTCTCATTAAGTTTGTAGAGCACATCTCTCCTTCAGCCGTTCAGGAGACAAGCGCGCCGCAAGTGTGTTTGTGTTGAGACCTACAAGGTTCATTCTGAAGGAATTCCTGTAGAATAAAGTCCGGGATAATTTTATTAAAATTGACTCAATTAACTGAAATGTTTTGAGAAATTGTTGGAAAATGTTTTGCTTATTAATATGTTTTGAAATGAATCAACAGGGGCATCTGACAGAAACTGTGCACAATTATTATTATGTAGTGTATTGGAAAGCCAAAAGGAATATTAGATGAAAGTGAATCTAAACTTAATTAAGATGTTTTACTACAAAATGTCAAGATACTGTATAGATGTTAGATGTATTCACCAGTACTGTTCCAGCAGTACTGGTGAATACATTGTTTTTAAATTGTTTTTAAAAGGATTGTGATGTTATTCCACTTGACTTTAAAACAATATATCTCGTAGGGCTCCAGCGATGGAGATGATTGATGAATACTTGAAATGTACTTTAGGCAGCACCAAAAAAGAAAATGACACAATATGGTCGACAGGATGGAGCCAACTGTCAAGGGCTGGACTGAAATAACTTTGGACATTTGCAAAAGGGAAAAAGTTACGTTAAAATTTCAATTAAATACATTTTTGTAATGCCCCAAATCATAACAGCAGTTGCCTCGATGGGTGATAATTATATAAAAGAGAAGCAGCTTAAACAATGTTCACAGGAATTTAGCAAATAGATACATGTTCCAGCATCCCCTGTCCTCAGACCCTCTACCTACTAAAAACCCTGTTGGCTTGTTGTGTAAATTTATAGAAGAAAAAGATGATGACATTAGTCCCAATCTCTATACATTAATTTATAGTCAGTCAGACTCTATACAAACCACACATTCGACTTGAAAAATGCTTCCCAACATGTGCGTCCTAACCTTTTCATTTCAAATCCATCTACTGAAGCAAATAGCCTATCATCCTTTAATATGTTAATGTCGCTCTATACTGGATGCTAAAAACAGCCGCTCCTTTGACATTGAGGATGGTGTTTTTCTCCCCGTCTCTCACCTGAATCCTTGTGAGTCAGTCCTTGCGCTGTTCGCCTGTCACTTCCTCTTTCTGAAGCATAGACTTACTCTGTGATAAATAAAATATGTAGCCGCACGATGATGAATGCCCCTCGACCTTCCAATGTGACAGAACAGACTTGAAAGACCGAAGAAAACCGCACCAAGGTAAATGTGGCTCCAACTGGGCTTTTCGCATTCTGTCATCCAAATAATCACCCTGTTTATGAGGCTAAATGATTAAAGAGGTAAAAACGGTTAGTACAAAGAGAATTCTCACAGGCGAAAAGAAGGATTTTTGTGGCCTCCCATGGAAGGCCTATCAGAGGAAAATAGAGGAAAATGGCATGTGAAATGACAAAGCAGCACACGAGTGGCTGAGAGTGGTTGAGCTGTGTTCGAAGAGAAAGCTAGCTCTCCAAGGTGCTAGAAATGAGTGATAAAATGCTCAAAAGAACAGGACATTGGATTTTAACTCGGCGTGACCACAAAGGGGATTTTAGAAACATTCATCTTAGCATCTGTTACGATAGTTAATATCTAGAGTTCTTTTAGGCAGACAATTTTATTAGTGCGATGTATTAACATTGACATGTTTCGGCTGCAAGCTGCGAGAACTGTATCTTCTTTGAATCTTCAGAACTGTCACAGGTCTTGGTGACATGTCACATATCAGCTGTTGTTACTTCCTGATCCGTGGTCAGCCTGACCGTCATGGCAGCTCCATAACAGACTGGGACAGGGCTCAGGTCATAGGAGCTGAAACCAACAAGTTCACATGTTGGATCAATGAGGCAATCAAAAGGAGTAAGCAAGGCACAGACACCATCAACCGTGATCAAGGGGCATTCCTTTTATCACACACATGGGAAACGCTTCCCCAAAGACCACCAGCGGAGTGACCAGCCAGGTCCTTAAGGCTAAACAACAGATGATACTGTATGTGACACGACACCACCAGGACCGCTGACCGTTCTGAAGATGTCTCGCAGCTAGGAGCGGAAAAAATGTCATGGTATAGTAAAAATGCAGGGGAACAGAGTTATTTTGATAATACTATATAGGAGTAGGTGATATTGTAATAAAAGAAAGAAATTGTTTAACTAACCCAATGACAATATACAGAAAATCAATCCATCAGAAGTTTCTGTTCTGTTATGTTATATTCACATAATGAAAGTGGTACTTGGTGTAAAACTGAGGATTCAGAGCAAGTCGATTGTAGAACCCTCAAGACGTTCCTAGAGCATATAAAACTTTACCCAAAGCTTTTGTTAATATTCTAATGCTCTCAAGGGACTTTGGGGGGGCTGTTTCTGCATTCTTCTGCAGACTTTCCATACGGTTATCTACAGAAATGTACAATTTATTTCGTAATTGAAAGAGCATGTTCAAATGTTTGGTATTGTTTGTGCGTTTAAGTGTTTACATGTTTACCGTGGAATATTCAAGGACAAACATAAAGCAGCACTTACTCAACATTCTGAGTCCGTCCTGTTATATTGTTCGCTGCTTTATTTGGATATAAAGCTTATCTGGCCACAGAGTTAAGTAAAGAGAAATGAAGGGAGATGCATTGGAAAGGGCATCTGGGCATCTGGGCATCTGGGCATCTGGTATAAAAACACACACATCATAAGAAGCTCCAGAACCGTCTATCTCATTTTCCCCTCATCTAAAAAATAAAAGGGGTTTTCACTTTCATCTCGAAGTCTGAAGACATTTGACGAATTCCATGGCTTAAACTGTGATGACGGAGGGACCAAGAGCTTGAGAGGTATTTGGAAAATGCAGTAAGGGGGTAGCGGCGGTCAGATTTCGAGACGTTGGGGGCCCAAGGATCAATTGTATGAGAAGCAAAGCCAGGGAAAAGCCTTGTGGCATTGAACTGTGCGTGCGGAAAGGCTGGGTCTGGGTTAACTCATGTGACCGGGCTTGTATGCTGGGGCGGGCGGGGGAGGGGGGAGGTATGCTGGGGCGGGCGGGGGAGGGGGGAGGGGAGTGTCGCCGGGGGTTACGGGGGTTACCGAGGCGACTGCTGCACCGACAAGGGCCAGTTGGTGCGGTGAAGCGTGGAGAACTTGAGGTTGCGGTGTGGAAGAGGATAAAGAGGGGGGCAAATGAGCCGCGAGCGAGGATTGTAAACAGAAGAGTTAAAGCGGGCAGTGTGGATGAGAGGCTGACATTTGGATTGTGTAGCAGGTGCACGGGAGGGAGATGGAGTGGATTTAATTTTCGGATGTGTTTTTGTTTGTACTCGTGCGCGCATAGATTTCACACGAGCCCCAGTGTGTGCGCGGACATAAAGCGCAGCGGTGATATGTGCCGCCGCATACCACCTCCTGCAAATAGGACACGGTGTTACAAGATGGCTTTTTGAGTTCATTTTCAGTACAGGTGTGTCCGTTCTTTTGAGAGGGAACAGTGCGTGTTGTTTGTTTGTAGGTGCAAAGCTGTGCAATTCGTCACATTTTGAATTGTCAACAATCAGCTTGGGGATTTTTAATTGACTGTTTGAAGTAGAGTTTGGACTTGAAATCAAATGATAATCCTTTTTTGCATTAGATGGCACAAAAATAAAGCATTGTCAATGATAGAGCCTGAGAATAAATACGATATATATATATATTTTTTAATAAGAAAAAAAATATCAAATAGAATATTGAGATTCATAAATACAAATTAAAAATTAAAAATCCTTCCTAAGGTTAAATATACACTCTGATAAAAATTGCATGAAGGGGGGGTAAAATTGTTTATATATAATGTATATAAATTACTGTGCTTTACTGTATTTGACTTGACAGTAAGTGAAAGGTGTGTGAGAGCAAGGAGGACATTCAGCAAATCGTCCAAGCTGGCGATTTCATGGCGCTGAGGCCGGAACAGTCTGGCATTGGTAGTGACCTTTGGACGGGTGTTCAACCACGTACAGACGAGTAAATACAATTTTGATATTAATCAATAAAATGTTGTGATTCATTTTGTTTTGCCATACGCCTTAGGTGCAATCAATCGGTGCACACTGTACATGGAGAGAGACGTTCGACCTTAACAATCAAATTTACTGGAATTTAGAAAAGATTTTGACAACAAATTTAGATCTTTCTGGGAACATCAGTTTGCATACGTTACCTTTTTTTTAATAGTTTGATCATTTAAAGTTAACCTTGACTGAGAGTTGTGATCTGGAGCTGTAACAGCATTTATTAATTCACTTTTGAAAAGTGTTAAACAACAATATTATTTCTTTGTTGGACAAATAGCGTCTCAGACTATCATGATGATTACCGGTAATAATTAACATATTTCTATGTCCATTATTCATATTTACTCATTGATATGCTGTAAATATATTGTCCACATGCAGAGCAATATCATTTGCAAAGACTAAGAAGGTCTGCTCCCATAAACAAGCCCCGTTAGGACACTTTGTTTTATACAGAACCTGTCTATTTAAAATCACTCCCCCTTAAGCACAAGACAAATTACAGGTGGTATTGGAGGCATCTGGGGAGAAAATCAGGACTTATCTGCTTGGTCGCTTCCCGTGCTTCATATGCTTAACAGAGCTCTCGTGTGCAGTCGTCAGCGCAGCCCGAGCCGGTTCGAAAGAGCGTGGATAGATCCGTAACAGCCATCTCGCCATCTGCTGACCAGGCTCAATACGCCTCAATTATTCATAAACTGACAGACTCATAGACACACAGGTACGGAGGCTTAACGGACTGAAAGAAGGGAAAACCTCAAAAAGGCAAGAGAATTGTGAGGTCTGCTGAATAAAGATACACGCCTATAGGGGATGGTGTTAAGACGAAGTGAAGGCGGTGGTAGAGCGGGAGAGGATGAACTTTGAACCCGCTCAAATGGACTTGGAGGGAAGATGGCGGCGGCGCGGTGAGTCACGGAGCTGTGGCCAGATGAGAGGAGGGCGCTCGCTCATACCGGGCTGCACAGATGGGGAGAGCATACCAACGAGTGCATTTGTGTAGTCAGTTATATTCACAAGCACAAAGGGAGGAAGACTGGAGAACTTTTCTCTGGTCTTCGGTCCACCAAGCATGTCCACCAACTCGGACTTAAATCTAAATCAGAATGACTAAATATAACTTAAATATACATACATATTTATTCAGGGTGAGGGCACATATTGCACAATTTTTGCATGTGAGCTGAATATTGCACAGCGACCGAGTTCAGCAGTTTGTCGGCGGCAGCAGGAATGATTTCCTGTGTCTAACAGTGTGAACGAGCTCTTGCAGCCGACCGGCACATAGTGGAGCGAAAGTACAGTACATCCTGATTTTGGACGACAACCTCTTCTCTGACACTAGCTTTTTATAATGTTACTTTACTTTTGGGCACCTGATATTCCCTTGTATAAGTTAATTCAATGTCTGAATAATACAGTGGGGACAAGTGTTTTCCCTCTCCTATCTACTGCAGAGAAACTTGTACTTGGAAACGCACATATTTCTTTTTCTGTTATTACTTTACTTGTCTTTCCTGAGGGCTTAAAATAAAATTCAATGTACCTTTATATTTTCTTGGCCTGATAGCAAAATAGCAGATTTACTCACTTGGTATTGGCAATATTCATGCGTCTACGTTTCAGCTCAGCATGCAAACCGGAAAAGACAATGAGACACTTTCACTTGTTCAAGCCACAATATGGAAACCTTATTTTTACATCAAAATTCTCATATAATTTGCGCTGGACAAAGTATACAGAATGCACCCTGCGTTTTCACATCAAGCTCATCTCTTCCTGTGCTGCTTTTTTCCTCTGCCTCCTCCTTTCGCGAGCCAAATGACATGTGGCCACTTCAATTATTGATTCCCTCGCTTGTGAATTTGCCTTCCAGATTTGACAATTGAGAATTCTGTCGGATGTGCCAGGATGCTGAGACAATTTCCCATCAAAGTATGAATAAAAGAACAAAGTGGTAAAAGTAGGACAGAAAATAGATGGAGGGGAAACGCGTGTATTTGTAACATAGTGAAAAGTGTGATAGCGGGGGGGATGAAGCCGAGTATATTGTGCACAGTGGGAGTGACCGATGCAAAGGTTTAAATCCTCCTTTTTCACCTACGTCTTTCTTGTCTACTATTTCTGGCTCAGCTGTCTCCGAGCTCAAAGTCTCTTCCTCTCGGTCACGGCCGCCGTTTGCTTCTCAGAGTGTTTTTGGAGATGTCAGGTGTCAGATCTGGCAGGGATCCACAAAAATACCGTAAGCCAAGTTCACCGGTATGTTTAACTGTAAAAGAAATGTAACCCAATGTTAAGGCTGGAACGAAGTTTACCACCCATTCTGTACCGTAACATTTAATCCAGTCATTTTATGACGTATTTACCTAGTCATTGTATTTGAAAATAAATAAATAATAATAATTTATTAAATAAAAATAAAAATAAAAATAAAAATAAAAATAAAAATAAAAATACAATAATAATAATAATAATAATAATAATAATAATAATAATAATAATAATAATAATAATAATAATAATGTATTTGATTACTTTGATAACTTTAAAATAACAATTACTTTGATGTTAGAACTTTCATGTAAACAAAGGCTCACAAATTTTCCTGAATATAACTAACCAAAAGCAGAGTTACACAATTAAGAACAAAATGCCTTATCTTATTATGACATTACTTTTTCAGGGCTGTAGGCTTTTAGTCAATTAATCAGCTGAAGACGTCACATGTTTTATTAGTCAATTCATTATTTTACTCAGATCATGTGCATTTACGGAGCACAAAACGGATATTTTTGGAGTAATTTGTGACTTTTATCTCCCGTTTTACATATTAAGATACTATTAATGCCACTCTGTATGAATTAGCTATGGATTTGTGGTCTTGTGTGAGAGAGAATAGCTGTGAGATCTTCTGCCATGTCCGCTTTAAAAGATGAGTCAACCCAGAACTTCTTCAGTACCTGCAGCTTCTCAGACTTTTTCTGGTGCACCTCCCTCAGGGGATAAAACATAAATCCATATTTCACATTTCACACGAAAAGCGCAAGGGATCAAAGCGGAAATGAGGCGATATAAATGCACACGCAACATATTATTCAGAAAGGCTTTTAATTGCCATATCAAGGGTCAGGTAGCGGAGCAAGTTTTACAGATCCCGACTAAACAGGCGCACCCCACACTTTGAGAAGCTCTGACCTATTGGCCGAGAGTTGTGCCTTATTCTCATACACCACCTGCAACGTTTAAACTACGTATGTTTTAAATTCAAACCTGCCTTCCAACAAAAGGTCTTACTGTTACGTTCACACTGCAAGTTAAATAAAAAAAAAAATGTGTTGCCCAAATATAAAACAAGGCCAGATTATTGTATAGTAATTTTAAATTGTTTCTTAATGCATGCCCTTTTTGATTGAATATATGTTGTTTTATTATTGCTCGGTGTTTTATGTTGCACCTTAAGGCCGAGACAAGTTCCTATGTTTGTGAATTTTGTTCATTGACAATGGCAATAAACTCATTCTGATTCTGAAACCTTCAAACGCCTGACAGACAACAGCAGTGAAGGTAGAAAGTGCAGATCAAGTGAAGTTATAAAATGAATTAGTGTGACAAAGATAAAATATACACTTTTGCCTATTTAAGACAAAAGATAAAGATGACTATACTTGGCTTGTACTGACAAATGGTTCGTCTGTCTCATAATGTGCACTTCAGACACAGCTGTGTGGTTCACGCGTGAAAACTGCTTTCAGTCACATCTGAATTGAGCGTCAAGACCTGCAGCGTGAACGTAGCCAGTGTGAAAATGTTCTGTGCAGTTCTCTGGAGTGGACTGTTTTATACCTCCACCTTCAGATTGCATAAACATATTGTGAGTCACGGTGACCCAGTGGCTCTGCTGTCCACAGTCCCTCCATGGGGCTGTCAGGTCTGGACACAGTTCTGCTCTGAGCTTTTGAGCAGGGCGATGGAGGTAATGTTGCCCGTGGTAACAGTGGCCTCGGTGTCAGCTGTGAAGGCGCCTGAGTGGGTGTCGCCAGGTGCTCCAGCAGATAAATGAATTCACTTAGCAGCGCATTAGCCGCACAGGCCAGCGCTGTTTTGTTTTGGTTAATTTAATTTTTGCTACTAATTTGTTTTTCTCGTGGCAGTGACCTTTTCCTTTACAGTGAATGTGTAGAGTCCAGGGTGCAGCAGAAGTGCACAGCTGGTTCCTTATTGGTACATTTGTGACTCAAGGGCGTTTTCATGTTTTGTACTGTTCTATACATTGTCTGCTCATTAATTCATCCTAATATTTATAATATTTTTAATATGTATTCAATTTATTTTATTTATTTTATTTATTTTATTTATTTTATTTATTTTATTTATTTTATTTATTTTATTTATTTTATTTATTTTATTTATTTTATTTTATTTATTTTACTTATTTTATTGTCATTTTTTATCATTTAAAAAATATATATATTAACGCCTGTCCATAGGTGGGCTTTTAGAACAATTCCTTACACAAAACATTATAAATTACCAAAGATAAGTAGACAAAAATAACAACATGAATTTCACTGGAAAAGAGTTCCACACGCTGGGTCCATTGAAAGAAAAAACTGGACTGTCCAAAAGATGTTGGAATGGAACTACACCGTCTCCACTGACAGAGGCTCTGGTATTAGGTCTGATATCACGGCGTGTGGATATAAAAGAGCAGCTTGATGAGACGGCTCACTTCTGATAAAACGAAAACAGATCAACTTTGGTTTAACCTTTTTGCAAACACTCTTGACCTGGCTTTGAAACTTTAGATTGCTTTCAATTTAAACTACCATCCCGGAGCGCTTCACATTTGACTGCAAAATTAATGCAGTGATTCATCTATATAATACTTGTCAAAATAGTAATTTTCATGTAATAAAATGTGTCCCATCAAGAGCGCAGTTTTACCTGTGATTTTCGAGGCTTTAAATTATGAATTAAATTTTCACATTTGACTAGTGACAACATTTAATTCAAGATTGGTTTAATGGTTGAATGTTGTTTTAAAATTTTCGTAATCAAACAGAATATTACAATGGGAAGTAAACAGCACAATTTGATGAGCGTAATCTGATTTTGTTCTGATCGTCCCTCTGATTACTCTTATCCAGGGTTCAGAAATCTGATCATAATACATTTTTGGTGTGCACGTAAACATAGCCTGCAAATATGATGCTAAATAAATGTAAAAATATAGTTTCTATGTTTTTCTCAGCGTATTAACTGTCAACCCAAATTAATGCTAATTCTAAGCACCAAGGAGAGGCTTCAGTCCCAGTTATGAAAATTACAACATGAATAGACCAGCTTTTAACACAATAGATAAAATCCTCCAGTTAAAGTAGTGACTACCGACCAAGGCTAGTTCAAGATCCTGGTGCTGCAAAGAACCGATTTCCCCATCAGGCTCATAAACGTTTACCTTACAAAAGATGGGGCAATATTGAGATTTTGGAATCTTGAGAGACAAAACTGGCTCTGCTCTAATCAAGAGTTAACGCTGGTGTTGAGAAGCCGCAGTTCTAAAAATGCCGCGCTACAATGTCAGCAAAAACATGACATAATAAAATAGAAACTGTGATTCTAAAATTGTTGACTAGTTTATATTGTGTCAAATTATCATTTTGTCTCGCTCTCGTGGACCCAATCTCGTGCCTTGTCTTGTGAGAATCTTTCTTGTTGTTGTTGGCTCAGGGGACCATAAAGTCAGAAATTGAACTAAACTCAAATTTCCTGCAGTTTACAGTTTTTCCAAATGCTGTCAGTGCAAGTAAAGGACACTTTTATTATTGCAAACTATACTAGCATATAAATACCTCCCCAGTCTTAAGCAACAAGCCCATTTTACAGTTTAGGGGAGCAAATCTTCAGTCTGACCAGTTCCGACACAGATAGACAGTACGGATTGGAGTCTAGTCAAACTATGTGAGTGTAATTATAGAGTTTGCAGGGATGTGGCAGGACGGCGGTGTTTCAGACATCGCCATTTCCTCCCCATCCATCACACTCAGCCAGACGAAACCAGGCCTAAATAATCACTCCCATGCAACGGCCCTCATTCAATAACACAGCTGATCACAAATGATAATTGCAATCGTGGCCACGCATATTTGAGACTTCTGAGCCGGTGCCGCGTGGCATGAGTTGCACGCGAAAATGTTCCCAGAGCAGAGTCAGTTAGCGCAGTCCCAAACCAACTGTTGCCTCAAATGACATGTCCATTGACTTGAGCAAACTGGCCCAAAGGTTCAAATGCAAATTAGCTCATTAGGTTAGAGCGATTTGAAACAGTCTTTGGAAGAAAAAAAAAACGACAACTCGGGGGATTGCAATGAGAGGTGCAAAAAGAAAATGGCATCTTCCCACAAGAGTATAAAGTTGTCGCTGTGCTAGCTGTTCATGTCAAGTCATTACACAGTGTCCTTTTTAGACCTTGGCCTTTTTAAATATGAATGATTTTGAGCAGGGAATTAATTGCGCCGCTGTCTTAACTTATCTAACTTATCTTTTCTGCCCTTTTGGCCACTCAGCTCTTGCATTCATTCTCTGCAGGACATTTTTTTTTTAAAATAAACACAACTAAATATACATGCACAATATCATATGGTATCATACAGTAATACTGTAATACTGTGTACTGTCGATACTAAGAAAAAGACTCAATACTTGATACCGCTACAATCCTAAACATAGGCACTGTTCCTCTAGACCAGCCATTTCCAAACTCTGAGTCTGCAGCGTCGTGGCCCTTTTCAACCCGACAATCCCTCGGGGCCCCACAATAATAATTTGCTCATATTTGAAAAGAATATGTCATGTTTACAAATACAAATTGAAATAGTATTGGATGTAGGCTTAATTTTAATTTAAACTGAAAATATATTATGTAAAGTGGTATTCAAGTTCAATTTTCTTTGATGCTGCAGTACCTCTGAGCCTCCACCATTATTTATGGTTATTTAATGATGGTGGGAGTAAATATGTATTTTTACTTCTTCTCACTCCCTTTTGTGCGAGCAGTGTCAAGTCATTTATTATGACATATATTATGTTGAGGGATCTCGTGCAAAAACGAAAATGAGAAGCATGATATTCTTGCACAGTAAACAGCATTTCTGTGTGTGCAAAGTCACTCACAAAACTCCAGCTAACTCACTTCCTGCTGTGCTCCATTTTAATCCTTATAATACAAAAACATTCGCTGACTAACCAATAATTTGAACAACGAAGACACTATCGACCAATTAATCGACTAAACGACTCATGGCGAACAGCTGTAACCAAAAGTCTATCTATACCTCTTTACGCACTAACCCCTCTGCCACTTCCCACGCCTTACTCAGCGCAAGCTCCACTCAAACTGTGTATCCCTAAGTGTGATTTATTCATGCTTAATTGATAGCAAAACCAAAAAAAAAAAGGATTATGCAAAGGTGTACTTTTTTCCACCTTTAGTGCGTGCGTGGCTGCGTCGCGGTGAATAGCAAATAGGCTCATTATTGAAATGTCCATCCTGCGAGCCCGTGTCATGAAAAGTAATGTGTCTCCAGCCCCCGCCCACATGTTTGGGCCTGGCTGTGATAGATGAACACTGACGCTTCAGTTGAGAGTGCTCAGCAGTGGACCAGTCCGCCCTCTTCACTTCAGTCCCAGGAGGATATGGGCGGGTACAACACACAGATCACTAACAGAGAATAGGAACGCCTGTTATCATGTTCTTTTTCATTCTCTTTGCTTTAACTGTGGGACTTATCATATACAAATGGAAAGAATATATTTGCAATGAAAATGAATGAATGCAAGATAGATATGTTTAATGTCATACTGTGGAACATTCAAGGCAAAGCAATAACGTAACAACAAATGCACCTTTTATGTTTTTTTTTTTGTTCGGGAATATTAAACATCGACCTGTGGCATTTGATTAATCTACAAAAAAGTTTAGTTTGAACGATTTTTTTGAATGCCCTTTTTAAAATGAATTTCCATTCCATTCATATGTTGGAAGATCCACCCACAAAAGTAAAGTAAGTTAACAAAAGTAATGAATTCTAATTAATTATTTAACATTTTGCTTCAGGCTACAGTAAAACATTAAAGTACGAGTACATTTTGTTGGCTTTCTGAATACAGCTCTACAATGTAGCACATTCTCCTAGCCTCCTACCATCCATCCTTGCTCATTCCAGGGCTTGTAGGTGTCTTAACTGGCTCTGATTTGACGAGCAATCAGTTTGAGTGAATCCACTGAGGAACCAGCAGTCTGCAGCAGCCTATAGATTGGCCTGATGGATGCATGTACATTCAGGTCTTGTGTGAATTGACAGAGGTTGAGTGATGAGCTAACAGTTGTCAGCCACTATCTTCATTAATGTAGTCAATGCCCAGCCAGCATAATCCACTATTGAATCTGTATCGTATCCTTTTCTCTAGTTATGGAACTATCCAGGATAGAGACATTTCCCCCTCTTATTTGTTTTAGTTCTTAAATAAATGTGAAATATAGTTTCACAAAGACCATGTCACTATTCACCTTTGATTCCAAATTCTCCAAAATGGGTTAGCTAATATGTAATTAGATTGAGTTCGTTTTTCGGCATCCTTGAAGGACACATTTTGCATTTAGCTTATATTATTCCCTGAAAAACATAGAGTTGTATTTAGCTTCAGTCATCCTTGTCCTTGAATCCTTTTTATGAGCTCTTCTTCTCTACTCCTTCTCTGAGCCTCACAAAAACACCCAGTTTCAAATACCCCCCATCAATGAATCATCGCCTGGCTCATTCTGGGCATATCTGCCATCAAATTGCGTTAATTACAACTGCATGCTTGTGTTAGCATATTGTAGCAAGCTAGATTTTGTGTATTTCCTTGTGTATTTCGCCATAGTAATTCCTTCTGCTGCCAGTAAATCTTGTGCTAAAACCAAATCTTAATGAAGAAACTCCTGACTGATGGATAGTAATGTGTGGTTTTCAGTAAATATACATTATTTTATGTTCTAAAGCATGCATATGCAGAGGTACTCTAACATACAACATACAAAACAATAGACATCATGAAGGCCATCCAATGTTACAATATGCAAATCACTGCACGCTATGCAGAGAGACTTGTTATGAAACATTATTATGACTTTTAGGAGCTTTTAAGCATATTATAATTGTTCGCCCATGTCATTAAACCACTCAAAGTTCTATTTAGAGTGATTTATGCATATTTGAGTAATCTTTTGCTCAGTCAGTCCATGTCTTCACCGTTCCCCACACTCACAGCTCCTTACTTACTTAAATGAGGGGAAAGTCAAGTTATTATTAAAAAAAATAAATAGTAAAAACACTAAGACTAAGAATGGGAAAATACATGTACATCTCAATGGAGAACCACAAAGTCACATGTTTGGAGGGAATTCTGTTGGAAAAGTGTGTCACAGTTTTTACCCTTTTTATTTTTACACCATGTCAAAGTGCTCACTATTCACAAGGAAATTGTGTGTGAAACTGTTGGAGAAGCTGTGGCAGCCAGGAAGCAATCCACTAGCATGTGTTCTGGGACTGTCCAGTTGGTCAAAAATATTGGACTATGTATTTTGGCCTCAAAACTCCTGCCATAGTCACAATAAATGGATACCTTTGTAGTATACCCCTGGCGGTAGGAAAAAAGGCCATTACAAAAAAAAAAGGACAACACAATCTGCGGTGACACACATTGACCGGACTGACATTGTGACAGACATACAGAAGATGGGGGAAAAAAAATGACATTCAGACTTAATTTGGAAATGGACAAATTTACTAGACTAGATGGGATGAGGTTAGTGTGTCGTGATTTTGTTTTTTGTGATCTGCTGTGCTGCTTGTGTTTCTTTGCGTATTGTTAACTGCACTCAGGTATTTTTTGTGTGTTTTTTTGTGTGCTTTTTATTTTATTTTTTTTTACAAATTACAGCACTGATGCAAGGGACTCCACTCCTCGCATGACAGTATATGATCTGTTCCTTTGTGAATAGCTGTGAAAAAGGTTCCTGTGCTCTTTTGTGCTGTGGAGATGTATCTATAGAAAAAATTCACATTATCCTGACAGAAATCAGCTTCGCTCCTGTCTCCTGCTGTATGGTGCGCTGCAGAGAGCCCATTCCCCCTTGTCATTGTCCATAGATGTAACATTCATGTTTGGAGAGGTGCGCCCTGTCAGCTTATTGATCCAGTCCCTTTCTGTCCCCTCCGCTCTCCCCTTGATGCTGCACGCCTCTAGTCCCAGCATTGTGTCCATATGAGAGCAGCCTGTGTTATTTTAGCCCGTGAGGATAATGGCAGGAGATCAATGTGATGAATGGCCTTTATGAGGGCTCAGTATCGATGGCTTGATGGCAGGGAGCTGAGGCTGAGAGGACCGAGGCGCTGGCTGCATATTCTAGTGTATTTTCATTTGATCCATCAGTCCAGCTTGAGCTTCGCCGGGTCTTGCAACCGGTGAACTGCAACCGGTCATTAATGCAAACATTAGGCCCCATGTGAATCCATAGTTCCATCTCAGCGCTGATGTCCATGAAACAAAGAGGCTGCAATGATGCACAGTGACCACACTTGACAGTCAAAGTAAGAGATGGAAGATGAACTCATATTAATGGATGAAAACCAAGCTATTAGAGTACAGCCATAACGTTCTATAGCTTCCACGAAGAGGTTTTAATCAATAATTTCAAATAGGCCAATCTGTAGCAAGTCAATTTGCTTTTCCTTTTGTTTGACACTTTTAATTTACACTGATTTAAATGCATATCTATCATACATTTATATGTGTCTAAACAGTTAGTAAAATAGCTATATTGGCTGGGATGTAGTTGCCAGGTTTTTCTGTAATTGCTGGAAAAAAACGATTCAATCTTTACTAAACAAGATAAGAAAATGACCTAGTGTTGCGGATAACTAAAACTGTATCTAAACTGGTACATTACAAAAAGTGTTGTCACAGTGCTAAAATTGCAAACTCCATTTCGATACTTAAGAGTAGGCTCGATACATGATGCTGATTTCAATACCACAATGATAATAAAGCAGTACAATGGACTCAACACAAAATACTAGTGCTTTCTTTCTGTTACCATGTGGTCTGTACTAGTTCTGATAAAGCTCAAGATCATTGTAAAACTGTACAAGAAAGGTCACATTTTGGCCTGTTTGTGGGTTTTGTTTCTGGTTGCACTTTATCAATTAGTATCTGAAAAAATGTTGTTTACTTTTGACAACCTTAATTACAAATCACACTCTTGTAGCGCAATTAAGCTGCTGTACCAACTTTACCCTATATAGAGAGATGTATACTGTACATTCAATTGGCTTCGACTGCAAATGCGCTGCCAACATAAATTTACAGGTTGACTGTACTGTCTTAACCTTGAGCTACAGTGAATGATGCATGCCAGGCACATATATAATCTATAGACACTAAATAAATTGGCACTTGTCTAAGTCGTGTTATGTGATGTGGTCCTTGAAGATAGAATGGACTCGGTGACCAGAAGATCCCATTATCAGAGAGGTGACAGGCCGTGATGCCTTCATTTGTGCCTCCTCCTCTGGGTCACGTCTGCCATAGTGCTACAGATGGGATTGAATATACATAAGTGATGTTGTGAGGGAAGGCAGGAATCTTAATGTGGACTTTAAAGATTTTCTTGAAGCACGTTGAAAGAAGGGCTGGAAATTTGTTATACTGTTACTCAAGTCATTTACATTTATCATCATATATTTATTTAGTGGTAGCAGCCTTTTTTATTGTTAGATAGAGTTTTATTAATATAAGTTTCATATAGTTATAGTAGATAGTAGAGTCAGAACTTGTCCCATAAAATTTTAGTCTTACAATTATTGTGAGAAGAAATATTACAATTGAACAATTATTCATGATTATTGACATCAGACCAAACGTTAAGATATTTTTTCTCTAATTCTAATTCCGTTTCCACTAGTGTGTGACCAGCTTCATCGTTTTTTTTAAAACTATTTTTAATTACCGTATTTTCCGGACTTTTAGCCGCTCCCCTATATAAGCCGCATTTGCTCTATTTTTAAAAAAACGATAATAAAACAATACCTTTTGTATAGGCCGCAGAACTCTTTCCTTGACTTTTGGCATCGCATGAGCTCGTCCCGCTGTCCCCTCCAGCGTCTCACCGTACATTCATTGATGTTAAGCTTGCGTGCAGCCGCGCGGCTTCCTAGCAAGATCGTGGCCTTTCAGCTTAAAACTTCTTCGTACGAACTTCTTCGTTTGGGTTCCATAAATGATGCGCAAGAATTTGAAAATATTATAGTTGGTAAAGTTGTCGTCCGTGTTCTAATTTGCTAGCTGAATAAAAAACAACACTGCTTCTTTGCTTTGAATTTTCTTGTAGTTTTTGATTCTAAATTCCGGTTAGTTCGCCCCTAGCGGTGAAAGAAAAAAACCACAGAAAAGCCGCAGCCTCTAAATAAGCCGCATGGCTCAAAACATCTGACAAAAGTAGCGGCTTATAGCCCGCAAAATACGGTATCTATTTTTTTAAACAGATCAAAAAGAAAAACAGAGATAAAAAATACAAATAAAATGCAACCAGTGAGAATTCAGGATAGGTAAAGCATAAAATATGAAAGTAAGGTGGTGTCAACCTAAGAAAAGAGGGGTTAAAGCATACTATGTTCAAAAATAAGAGTCCCATTTTGTCCATTTTCAAACTGAGTCCAGCGGTTATGATGTCCGTCCAGTCTGTGAGTTTGTGTCATCCATTTTATTGTGATTGCCTTCTTCCCGGCCGTCAGAAGTACGCTCCAAAGACATCCGTTCATTATGTAGATAGAGTAGATTGAACTGTATTTTCAATTCTAAAATTGTTAGTTTTTAGGATTATATCGTCCCCTAAATAATTATCCATTAACCAAAAATATTGACATCCATAACTGCAAGTATCATTTTGCAAAGTCTGGCAAAGTCAGGCAAAGTAAATGGTCAACATTCAAATAACATCATCAAACTGATTCTCAAACTGCAGGATTCATAAATGGAGACGATTACACGACCGCCGCAGAAATGTGCACGCTGCAAGTTCGGTTTATCTTTGACACTTTGGAAACACAAGATGTCTTCTGAAAAGTAAAAAGTAAAAATCCATTATCACACGAGCCAATGAATCTCTGGACAGATTTTTACAACAGGCATTATGAAAGACGCCTCGGGCCAGTGCGCCGCGTGAAAGATGGTGGTCATTTGACTAGACGAGGGGCAGAGAAGACCCCCTCCTGTAGACTCCTGCGCCGGAGCTCAGGCCTGGCTTGTATTAATGAACAGGCGGCGCTGAAAGGGACAGGTTGCTGTAATGCTGATGAATGGTCATTATGGAGCGGAGACGAGAGGAGGGGTGTGGAGGGGGGTGGATGGGGGGGAGGAAAGCAGAGGGGGCTCATAGGGCGCTTTAATTTGCACCTCAGATTTCTGTAAACTCGTTCATCATGTCGCCGCGATCACGCATCCCTCTGGGTCTTCCTCCTTTTACTACCAGCTGCCCTCGCTCTCTCACTAAATGGCTTGTTTTTGTCCAAGTTTCACAATGCCATAAAGAGGTTACACAAAATATAAAAAAGTGCTGTTTTCATTTTTCATTGGATACTAAAATGGTGCCAGAGAAGCCATTGCAATGCTTTTACCTACAAATATGCTCCCACATGTTTTTAAAAACTTACACTTCTGCCTATTCTAAGTGATCTCAATAGCATCTCAGAACGTATAGTACAGAAGATACCGACATCTAATCAAATACTTCAAGTGCGTATGATTTTCAAATTTTCATTTTTTACTTTTTTGGCACATTAATTATAGTTTTACACTGTCACAGTCGCCATTTTGAAACTTTGTGGACATTCACTATTTTTGTTGGCGCCTGTCCAGGGTGTACCCCGCCTAAGGCTCAAAGTCACTGAGATAGGCTCCAGTCAACTGCGACACCTAACGGGAACGAGCAGTAGCAAGCGAATGACCAGTCAAGTAGCGCACAAAGGAGGGTCCACACTACACGACTGGACTGAGTGTGATTACAGTGTCTGAAGTCCACACTTAACATCTGTCAGTCACGAGAGAGTTCCCACTACTCCCCTCTGATTAACAACTGAAGACACTTTTTCCTACAGAATATAATCAATCCACAAAAACAACTTCATATTCTTTAATAAGCATAGAGATGGATTATTATTATTATTATTATTATTATTATTATTATTATTACATTATTATTATTATTAATATTATTATTATTATTATTATTATTATTATTATTATTATTTTATTATTATTATTATTATTATTATTATTATTATTATTATAAATGCTTTACTTAGCCTGTTGTTTGGTTAAACAGTGTCATGATGTGGATGATCTCTAGATGATCTGAAATAGACAGTAAAAGTGGCGACAGAGCAGAGGTGAAGAAGTTGGACATGTTTGATTTTCTTGATTTTATAAGAAGAAAACCTCTGTCATTTGGCTCATTTAGGAGACAGACATGAGCTGCACGAGAGGAGGAGGAAAGAGGAGGAGGAAACAGGAGGAGGAAAGAGGAGGAGGAAAGAGGAGGAGGAAAGAGGAGGAGGAAAGAGGAGGAGGGGTGAACCATGGAGTGTTTGGTTTTAACAGTGGTTCAGTTCTCGTTGTAAGTGTAAAGGTAGTGTGTGTGCTCTTTCTGTATTATTACTCTGACGTTTAGGCAGGAATATTAAGCAAACACCTTGCTGTTGAAACTCATCTTCCTAACTCTATAAACACCAATTCAACAAAACCTCTGAATTCAGTTTTTCATTCAGCTCTAAGGTTTATTACAGGAGAAGGACACAGAACTCACCACTGTCAATTACTTTCTAAAGTAGGATGGCAATCGCTGGATGCCAGAAGAGAACAGCACTGCCTTTTGTTTGTTTCTAAGGCTCTCATTGCCATTTTGCATGATTATTTATCAAGTTTGCTGAACATCAGATCAAGTATTCATCAATTGAGATCTCAGGACATTTTAAAATTACAGTCGCATAGAGTCAAAACAGAATAAGGAAAAAGGCTTTCAGAAATGTTGCTTCCTGTCTGTCGAACAGAACCCACAGATATTTGAAATTAAATCATTTTATTCCTTTTCAAAGCACTGGTTAAAAACTACCCACAATGCAGTGCTCTTGCTTTGTATAATTGTATCCAATGTTGTAAGTGTAAGTGTGTTTTTATGTATTTGTTAACTGTATTCATCGTTCTATTGAATTCTTTATTTGCATTTTATCTGCATTTCCTGTTTATATGTTTGACTTGTTTTATGTTGTGTTAACAGGGCGTTCTTGTAAATGAGCGCTTGTTCTCAAGGGCCCTCCCTGTATAAACCTAAATAAAGGTTATAATAACAAAGGTTTTCTCAAATGCTGTCAATTGTCAATTGTCTTTTCATTGTACAGGTAAAAGTTATGGAATTTCCTTGTGTGATGTCATGATTATTCAGGAAGTAAAATGGTATATCTAGTAAAATGAATTTTCCAACTTGTCATGCACTTTAATAAGACATGCCCCTAATGGGGAAATATGTGACTACGCTAGATCTGATAGAACAATCTTATAGGTCAGCAAGGGGATGAGACATAAAGTGATAGAGGCGTTTGTGTTATGCTCATTAGAAAGAACGAGCTTGGGCCACTGCTACCAACAGTTACTACAGAAAGCCCAACATAATCATTTTGCTCTATAAATTTGTACACTGCCTAACAACAGTGCTGTGGAATATAACACCTAAAATATCTGCATGTCCTTCTTACATTTTAACCAACAATAGATATCGTTCCCTTTTTAAGTGATTTTTCTCCAGCCAAAAGTTAATAGCACATGTTCATCATGTTTTCGGAGTTAAGACCCTGGGGTGGGTTCTGACGCTCATCCAACATACTTTCTGGGTCACACCTGCCAGTGAAGGCCGCCGCTGTATCAGTGTGCAGTCTGCATGCTAATGTAGTACTGTGAACCTCCTTTTGGCTAACACACACTAGCAGTCCTGTCGCTCTAATTGTTATTTAGAAGCCTATAATCTTGAATTTGTCACACACCTTATTTTCATAACCCACAGCCTTTTCTGTGCGGAAACATCCAAAGTAATTACTAGGTTTGTCCTTAAACAGTGGCGTGCACAAACTACTGCTGTGAAAGCAAGAATAAGTGTTATTTTTTACTCTTTAAGAAATGGTTTATGGCTCAGTGAAAAGATGGACAATTGTGTATTCTCAGTGGATGCATAAGCTCAAAAAACTGGCCGGTGAAATCTTTTTGTTAATCCAGGAAGTCGAGACAAATACATGGCCTCGGGGAGTTTGTTAATAAGAGTACAAATTCTGAGCAGCTTAACTTGTATTAGCATGCTTTATCTACATTTTTTTCAACAAAAAAAGGAGAAGCACTGATAGAAATGCATTGAATTACATGTTGCGTTATGTATTTAGTGAAATCATGTCACAGGAATGCCCATAGTATGGAAGTTTCTTAATTATGACTTGTTTTATTAATGTTGACATTTCTACGTGGTTTGCTCTATCTATGGCCAGCATCATCCAATTTACAGTATTTGTCCTTCTCATACACAACATTAGCAGTGTCCTTGCCTTTGTCACCTTGTCTCACAGACGAGTTATACTACATACTTAAATATATTGCTGCCTGCTGGCCTTCTTAGCTACTATCTAAACCTCCTTGTGTAGAAGCTTAGGCAGACTTGAATAAAGAATACTACCACAGTGTGTTGTGATGAGTGTTCAAATATCCTGGTCTCGTACTGACAGTAAATACATCCGGAGTCTCTCTTTATAACACCAGGACTCGTTAGGACAGGGGTCTACAACCTTCAACAGAAAAAAACAATTGAGACACTGAAAATGACAAATGTATTTAAAACAATTATAGGTCAACTTTTTGCCGCTATTAAACAATTTAAAAGAAAATCAACATTGAAATTTATTGCAGTGGGGGAGTCCAAGCGTTCTCCCAGAGGAAATGTTTGCGCAAACGATATGTCATTTCCTACATTCTAGTGCATTTTATATGTAATATTTATAACTCTGCAAGCTACAAAATGATCTTCATTTTGGGCTTCCTTTGAAACCCGGGCAGGGTTTGCAGAGATTCGAGCCGCATGGTAAAAAGGCTAACTTTTTAATTACTCTAAATATTGGACATTGTTTTGTTGTTAGGAGGCTCCAGTCCCTAGATACAGAAAAAACATTTTTAGTATTCTACAAACAGTCTGTGTTATTTATTAAGTTTGTATTTCACACTAATAGATTCATTTTTCCTAACCTTTTTTGTTCACTCACAGTACAAAGAGCCACAGCAGAGGCTTTAAAGAGGCACGTTTGGCTCTTGAGACAGTGGTTGCAGACCCCTGCGTTAATACAACACTTATTTTTCCCGAACAATCATTATGAGAATAGTCTTTGAAACGTGTATTGAATTTTTTAACATTTTAATTCCCATAACTAATACATTTTTCTTTTATTTCCCAGTGGGAAGAGGTGAGCGGCTATGACGAGAACCTGAACACCATCCGGACGTACCAGGTGTGCAACGTCTTCGAGCCCAGCCAAAACAACTGGCTCCTCACCACCTTTATCGACCGGCGCGGGGCCCAGCGCATCTACGTGGAGATCCGCTTCACCGTACGGGACTGTAGCTCTATCCCTAATGTTCCAGGGTCTTGCAAGGAGACTTTTAACCTTTACTACTATGAGACTGACGCTGTAATAGCCACCAAAGGAACCGCATTTTGGATGGAGGCTCCTTATCTGAAAGTGGACACAATAGCAGCAGACGAGAGCTTCTCACAGGTGGACTTTGGTGGTCGACTTATGAAGGTCAATTCAGAGGTGCGAAGTTTCGGACCTTTGTCAAAAAACGGTTTCTACCTAGCTTTCCAGGACTATGGGGCCTGCATGTCCCTTCTGTCTGTCCGGGTTTTTTATAAGAAGTGCCCAAGCGTGGTTCAAAACTTTGCAATTTTTCCCGAGACGATGACAGGAGCAGAGAGCACCTCGCTGGTCATCGCAAGAGGGATGTGCATTGCTAATTCTGAAGAGGTGGATGTCCCTATAAAGCTGTACTGCAATGGAGATGGAGAGTGGATGGTTCCTATTGGGAGCTGCACGTGCAAAGCTGGATTCGAGCCGGACAATGGGAACGTATGCCGCGGTGAGTAACAAACAATTATCCCAATCCAAAATCGAAACTAGTTAACACTGTTTGGTTGAATGTCGGATTAACCCTGAACAAGACCAGGACTACTCAATGGCCAAATTGTCCAGAAGAATCCAGGCGACAGGTTGAGAACTTGTTGCGACACGAGCAGTACCTTGTGGCTTGTCTTGCATTGCGCGAAATTCCAAGCCAGTCCATTCAAATATTTTCCTCAGTACATGGTCTTATTTTGATGGCTCGGATAGAAAATTATTTACCAATCCAGTGCAACAAGAATGTAGAATGGATGATTCCTACGAAAGCATCTTAAAGCTTTGTCAAACACCTCTTCTTATTCTGTCTTGAGTGCTACTTCTATCAGTTCTCAGCACTCTTTCCTTTTACTTGCGCTGTTTGATATTGACGGACTACTCATATTACAAAAACATCACATTTCTGTAAACTCAACATAAAGTAGTTTTATTTCGGGCATGCGTACGGTATGACAAGACATCTGCGTACCTTGGATCACAGTTTTCTGCACCATTTGAGGAGCTGATCCGATTGGCCCCCCCCCCCCTCCCCATTTCCCTTGATAGCACCCATCTCCGTCTCTCTACAAAGGCGCATTAGCATTGATTCTTAATCTTTAGCGAGCGGCTGCCGTCTGTGTAGCCTACTTTGCAGATGGCGAGAGGTTTGATGCTGCTCGGCACGGTGCATTGAACGTTCGGAAGAAAAGGCGCGACTCCATTCTGAAAATGTTAGACACTGTGTAAAATGTTAGTACGCTATCAATTCAATCTATTCCAATTGACAATTTAGACAAGAAATATATAATGATTGCATTTGTTTCAATAATTTTTTTTTTCAAAATGATAAGCAAATTGTATCTCCTTTTGAACTTTATTTATTTGGCTTGATTACATTTAAAAAGTTGAGATATAAGCAAGGGTTTTTTTTTTCTTCTTTTTTACTGCTCATGGCACATTTGGGATCAAAAAAGTAAATAATATATATAAACAAAACAAAAACCAAAGAAAGAAAGCTATACGGTACTTTTTGGACTATAAGCCTTTTACTTTTTTCCCACGCTTTAGACCCTGCGGCCCATAAAACGGTGCAATTAATTTATAAATTTTTACTAGCTAATGACCACCGGGGGGCACTCTAGCAGAAAGCGCAAGAATTTGACACATTGTAGAAGAAGACGTCAGTGGACAGTGGTCACTTTATTTTAAGATTCAAAATGCTTTGTGTTTTATTACAATCAGACTCATATTCACGGAGAAATTAGTCTAATGAGGAAGAGAAGCTAGACGCAGCCAAACGCACTCGCAGAGCGGTGACACGCGATATACAGGTCTGCAGTTTAGAAGCTGCCTCATTGAAATGAGACTTTCTTGGGCAGACCTGACCATCTTTCTGTGTAAATATATCACAAATATTACAACGTAACACTCACTCGCTAAGCACAAGCTCAGGAGCAGATCAAACCAGATGTGAAGACACAGACACAGTAAATCAGCTCACACAGAGTAACCAAGGACAGCAGGGACAGTAGGGACAGCACAGATGTATTTTCTGTTTGTTAAACTTCAAAATGCTGTGTGTTTTATTACAATCCAAATCATATTCAATGAGAAATTAGTCCAATTAGACCCGCACCGCGCAGCGGATGCGAACCCCGGTTCAAAAGACAACCGGTGCAAATATCTCATGTTACAACCTGGCCACCTGCGGCTTATTGACAGGTGTGGCCCGTATATGTACAATTTTTGTTTCTTTGTAAATTCCGTTGGAGCGGTTTTTATTCAGGAGCACTGTATAGCCCGAAAAGTACGGTATATGGATAGTACCAAACCATTGTAGTCATTAGAATAAAAAGGAAACGATAGACAAAATGGGACTGGGAAGTTGGAGACAGGGGGAAGGCAAGAAAGATGAGAGAAGATGGAGACGGAGCAATTTAAGACTACTGGATAACATACTCCAAGTGGAGTAATTTGCAAATCCTACTTTCCAGTGTTAAACATGTGTCTCGCCTTGTCTCAAACTTAAATGTACAGTACGCTAATTGCAGAGCCAGAATTTCTTGCCAGTGGAATTTTGTATTCATTTTGACATCTGTGCTCCGACGTTTAGAATGGATGGTTCAATGCAGTTTATAAAAAGCCTTGCCTAGATTTTCCTTGGTCACCTTCTGTCCCTTCTGCCTGTCCTCTATCGCACTTTTCCATCCCACATACTCACAAAGCCACAGTGCGCCCAAGGTTGTGTTGATAATATGGCGACTTGGGGGCTTTTTGCAAGGGTCTGTACTTGCCTGGCCTCCTCCAGAGCTTTGGGGGCAGAAATGTGTGGCGCTCCGATAAGATTGACTGACGCAGATCAATAAGCAGATATAACAGTGGCACATATCTGACTGTGTGCACTGTATACCCTTCTCAGGCGCTGTCTGAGAGGCAGAGCTAATGAAATTACTTTAAAGGTGCAACTTAATGTATTCGACTGCATGTTTAAGTGCTTATTTCATCTCATTCTAATGTTGATAATATTCATAGGTCATTTAATTCCACATTACCATCTCTGTTTTGCTGTTTTCCTTGCATGGTAAATTAAGTTGAGAACAGAAAAAGAAGATTTGTGAGTCATGTTTGCATATTTTTAGATCAGCAACATATTATTGGTCCATATCCTTGTGTTAGTAATCTTGCTATTTAAGTGTACGCTGTGCAAGAACAATACTTTTCTTTACCTTGCACCCCCCAAACCAGAATAATCTTTTGCTTTTACCTTTTAGTAGTCTGTGTTTTTCAGCTGAACCTCTCATCTTTGTTCGCATTACAGCAAATTCAATTCAACTCTCACAAAATGTTTGACATTTTAACGCAACAAATCTCGGTACGCTGCTTCGTTTTAAAGTTTTCTGTAATATTACCTACCTTAAACCTACACAGTAGCCTTGTTACAATATTTATAAAGAACTTGCACGAGATTAAACAGAAAACCTCTTTTGGCACATTCTCTGGAGACAACTCCCTTTTATCTGTATACATTGAAAGGCCTCTTATTTTAGAGTAATTTTCATCAAGCATACAGTTATCAATTATTTAAACAGGACAGTTGCACTCTATAGTACTTCTATACAGCAAGTGTGTGCAGCCAATAAATTATAAGTCGATGCATGCACTGACAAGTAATTGGCCATTAACACGGTTCCCTTCATGGACCACTTGCAAAGGTTTAAGGGTTTCAAATGGAACTTGTTGAGTGATTCTGGACTCTTTGTCGGGCAATGGTTATTTACAGGGAATTATACAGGGAATTATTATTTTTCATTTACAACCCTGAAAAGTTAAGTTTGTTTATTATCTGCCAATGATGCATTCCTGATTAGATATAAATGTATTTGAGTAAAGCTATTCATTACTTTGAATGGAATTGCATTTTTAAAGATACCCTTAATATAGTCTTAATAAGTGGTGGAAATTAACAATCAGAATCAGAAAGGGGTTTATTGCCATTGTCAGTGAACAGAAGTTACTTTGGCATTAAGGTGCGACTTACAACAATGAATAATAATAGCACAATATATCAAAAAAGCATAACAACAAAGTACAAAAGTAAAAATACTGTACTTAAGCAAAATTATTATGTAGCTGTACTCTACTGGAAGTCGTAGAAAAAGATTCAGTTGTAGTCATCTGGACAATAGTTATCTGTTTTTAGAAAAACAAGAGCCATTCACAATCTGCGGATCTAGTCCTAAAACGCAGATATTTATGCTACTTTGAGTAGCCTCATAATAACAGTTTGTTTACAGTTTCACTTGAAAATAACCTTCTTTGTATCCTAACAGCCATGTTATGGGCTATCAAAATCCTATTGTAAGCTGGCTGTTGCTCCCTCATCACTGATGAGTACCTTATTAGCATCAGAATGCCTCCATGGCTTCAAAACACTATTGTATATGTCGGTGTAATCCCTCATTCGTCCAGGAGTGTTCCATTGTAGAAAAAGATTCAGTTGTAGTCATCTGGACTCTGTTTTAGAAAAAACAAAACGTTTGAGAATGACTCTTGGATGAGAGTTGAAACGTTTTGTTTTTTCTAAAACAGAGTCCAGATGACTACAACTGAATCTTTTTCTACAACACTATTGTATATGACCAGTAAGTTGAACATTAAAACTCCTGTTTAAAGAGTGATTCTCTCTCCTTTTTACCAAACAAAAATGGCCTCCTTAACTCCTCTTTTAAACCATCTCTTCTTCTGCTTAGAATCTTCAAATGTGTGATTTGTGGCTTTGAGATGAAGATGCACGGCACTCTGTAATCCTGTGTCGATAAAGCCTTTTGTGCAGTGCCTGTTTAGTCTCCCCTATGTACCGCTCTTTACAACTTTCTTCACTGCATTGGATAGAATACACTACATTGCTGTTTTTGTGTCGGCATCTTGTCCTTAGGATGAACCTGTTTTTGTCTTGAAGTGTTGCCCGGTTTAAAATAAACAGGGATTTCGTGCTGTCTTAAAATCATTTGTAGTTTTTCAGACAGTCCAGACACACCTCTTTCCCTTTTGTATGTTTTGTCCATTTTGTCAGTATTGTCCATTTTGTTTTTCTAAAAGTAATGTCCAGATGACTACAACTGAATCTTTTTCTACAATGGAACACTTCTGGACAAATGAGGGATTGCACCGACCTGATTACTTGATGTAAATTTTACAGTGGATACTTTTTACGTCACTACATTTGAGAGCAGTTATTTTTACTTTTTTCTGTACTGTACTGAAAAGTAGAAAGTACTTTAATGGTTTTAGGTGAGTTTTTTGGTCATAATGAGATCCTGTGTAAAGGTTTTGAAAAGCAAAGTATACCCATAAAATTCACTAGAAAAATTAAAAATGTATTTAATTGATATTTCTTGATCAAAGATTTAGAAAAGTAGTAGTATCTTTACTTTTTACTCTTAAAGTACATTTTCAGTAGATTTTTTATTTGCTCACTAACCTATTACGTTAGTGAACCGATTTACTAATTTACACTCTTTACACTTTACACTTTTTTGTTTTAGTCTGAAAACCACATAAAGTGGCCATATAACGACTTTCATTTCTACAGTATTTAACATGACGAGCTAGAACAACCCAGCACCTGCCTATTAATTACAATGCCTTGTTAATCTTTATGGAGGGTATTTCATTGGCGCTGACATAATGGTATATTTATATTGAAAAGTGAAGTTAATTGGATGTATAAGAGTGATTCCATTGCACCCTCAGCGCATAGTGACGCGTGTATTTGAGCCACTTCAGCCTGATTGCACTCCTCCAATCAATACGTGGCTAATTAATCTCCGAGCGCATGCCGTGTGCTGCTGGCTGTTCCAGTTAGTATTGTCGGACCATGTTGAGCCCTTCTGTATATGCCAGTGTGCCCGTGTCATTAGCATCTCCCCAGCTCCCACACCATCCATTTGGGTAACCCCCGATCTCCGGATGCGCTCTCCCTCTCGCTCTCCCCTATGGCTCTGTAAGCAGCCTGCTAAATATTTTATTACCTTGCTGTTAAATGGAGCGTAGACAATTCTAAATAGCTACCCTCCACCTCCACCAGTGAGGAGCTCGGGATCGTGCTTGTCCTTCTCAGCTAATAAAACAGTGATTTGGTGACTTTGCTGAAGTCGTCATGCGCTCACAATGTTCCTGTCTCCCGCTGAGTGATTTATGCAATCACCTTGGTTACTTAGCTTTTCTTCAAGCTACGTTTTTTATTTTTCGCTATTATTATCATGGATCATTTTAATGCGCCTTACAAGTCGATAAACGCCCCGCTAAGATAATTTTTCAGATGTTTAAAACTCAAAAGCAATCCGCGGCTAATTGTCTCAAAGTTGGGGGAACAAACAATGAAATTCTAAACTTTATTATTGTCAACTCTTCCCATTGAGAGCCAAAAGAAATTGAATATATTAGGCCACCAGCAAAGATTTTAAATTTGAACCAAAACTTTGGCCTTGACTTGACTGAAGATAGTGTACTTTCTTTGATGTATTTTTTTTCTCTAAATGTTGATTTACTTCTAGACATTTTTGTTGCAATTTCTCAGCTACTGTTCCACACAATGCGCCTTATTGCTTTAATAACTCATCCTAACTGTAATCTATTATATACATTTTTAAGGGCCGTAGACTGGTTAAAAGGTTTCTCTAAGTACCAAGGAAACAGTGCCATTTTTAAAAGTAATCAGAGACTTGAAGTTTACTCTTTTTATGGTAAAGTTTTCAAAAGCCAACTATATTTTACTACAATCGAAATATTATTCCATCCCTCCATGATAAATTCCACTCAACGTTATTTCCATTGATATTATCTGTAAAAATAAAAATACTTTTTGCTATAGAAGTCTAATTGACTGTCTTCTATGGTTGGATTGAAGTAGAGCTGTATTCTTTAGTCGATTGGTCGTTGGTTTCTTTGTCAATACATTTTTTTCATTAGTCAGCTGATTATTTTATTGGGATTATAAGGATTTATATGGGCAACAGCAGAAAGGAGAAAGCATAGAGTGACTTAGCTGGAGTTTTCGGAGTGACAGTTCAATCCATCATTTCCTTTTATGAAGATATTTAACCAGGTAAAAGCTAAGATCAAGATGTCTTTTTAAAGAGGGACTTGGACCAAAGTTGCAAAATTTGCAGCGCACACTTATAGAATAAACTATATTTAAAAGAACAGACAATTTTCATAGGATTACTGCTGTTTTAAAAAAAAAAAAATTTTAAACCCTTCAGTGAAGGGCTCACACAACTTCAGTTCAGATTGGAGTGTTCCAAGCTGTGGGAGCAGCATAGCAGAAGGCTCACTTGCCCTATCAGAGGAACTCTCTGCACCAGGATGCACAGTGCACAATCACGCCAAAGCTCCTTTTAAGTTGAGTCTTTACCTGACAAGAGCCCTTGGTCAAAATGTGGAAGTTGAATGTGATTGTTTCTTTTGGAACACCTCAACTTCACTTTGCAGTTATAGTATTAGCACTCCCTCAGCCTTTTTTTCCACCATAATTCAACCCAGCACGCATATATTTACTTTTGTTGAACATTTATGTAATTCCTCACGACGGTGGCCCTATAGGTTTACCCAATCTCCAGATATTTCCTCTCAGTGCCAAGCTTCAGTGGGTTTTTGACACGCTGGCACATTAATATTACAAATATTCAAATAACTTTATTTAACATTCTGCAAGCTGACAGTGGCAGCGGGAGGTTCACAGCCCATTGAGCAAGTGCGCTTCCCTGGGCTAAGTGCCGATTCATCATGGCCGCCTTACTGCTGTCTAATGGCTAGCATCATGGGGCCTCAGCACATCGCACACACATCACAGCGTGTCCCATCTCTGGGACACACTCAACACAAAGTATTAGTTCCTCCATGCGTGGATTATTAAAATGTTAAATGCAGAGTCCCAGGCCCATTTGTCACAATATTAACCCTGGTCTTAAACTTAATAAACCCCGATATACAATGCAGCTTAAAAGTACTGTTGTCATTGTTGCTAAATATACTGCTTCTTTGCAAAAGTTCTGTGTGATCAATAAGAACCCCAACTTTTCCAAAACTTTACAAACTTTTTGGAATGAGGATACTTTTGTCATTACGTAAACCTACAATTCTTTTGCAACATCTCTTGCAGTGTGAAGTTATCTAGTTTCTCAGTTTTCGATTGTGTTTGTTTTGTTTGTTTTTAACAATCATCCAACATTAGGTGACCAATTTGAGTCCAACACAAGCATTTACAATTTGTGCTCACTCCAGTCAGAGTAATGTTAGTTTGAACAGGAATGGCATTTGGCGTACATTTAGCCAAGTAACCATGTGGACTGATAAAAGGGACCCGCCAAATGTGATTGCTTTATCTGGCAAATGGGGCTGGTAGTGTTCAAAGTAGCCAAAACATTAAGACTATATTGCTCCATTGTATGAATTACACTAGTGTCGGAAGATGTTTTTGTGTAATCCAAACAAAGTACTGCTTTAATGTCCAGAGTATACATTCTAGGTACATTCAAGATTATTCATTTAATCAGATAATCACAGTGTAATCATAAAAACTAAAAAATATTAATAGCTAAAATGGTAGGCAGCAAAAATGAATCATTTCAGTTCAATATTTGCTCCAAAAAATGAACAACAATGTAAATTAAAAAAAATATATCAGAATCAGAAAAAGGTTTGCTGCCGTTGTCAGTGAACAAAATTCAAAAACATAGAGAACTTGTTGGTAATGCAACATACAACAATAATAATAGCAAAGTATATCAAATCAAATAAGGCATGCATAAATTAAGAATTAGATAATAATATAAAAATGAACTTGGTCGCAGTATTTACACCAAATTTACCGATGGTCGGAAAATTGCACTATTATCAGGCTTTATAAGTGACAATTTAATTTCACTTTAACTTTTTCTTTCAGAAATTTGGATTTTTTTTACAGCTAGACTTGTGTAAGAAAGAAAATAAAGGATTTCACTGTGCCAACGATCGTGAATAATCATCAAAACTAACTTTACTTACTTTATAGAACCTCCAGCGATATGTAGAAGAAAATAACAGTAGAAAATGTGTTGCGTTTTGTCATCTAATTTAACGATTACTTTATAAAATGCTGCTCTTAAAAGCATCTGGCACACAATATGCAGAAAGATGCCCACAGCTATTAAATCCAATTCCAGTCCATTTGGCCTTGTCGGCTTTCCCGTTCCACACATTTTACCCTAGTTTAATTGACGCGTTCATGTGTGGCCACAAACAATTTTTTTCCCTCCAACCTTGCTCCACTAAGTCACCTTGAAGCCCAATTAAGCAACTATCCGACTCTTTCTGTGGCTTCAGTCCATCGCATGCAAAGGATCAGAATCCAACATTGGTGAGGATAGAATGAGCACGTTTCCATGGGGTTTAAGACTTTGGAGCAAAAGCATGACCAAAACAACCACTGCATGAAAAGAAGGCACAAACAGTGAGTGGATAATGACCCAAACACATATGCAGCCTCTCTAATGATGCTCGGGAATCTGGCCAGTTTTGTTCGCACAGCATTGAAAAAGCCATTGCACACGGAGTCCTTTGAAAGCCCCATACAGAGCGTAGTCCTATTATTTGGCACTTTCTGTCCTGGCCCATTCACAGACCGTGTTTTGTCTGCTTTCTTCACCTTCACTTTCTCTGGAGGTCATGTGTGTGGTCAGCGGGTTTTTTTTAATTTTTTTATTCCAAAGGCTTTTCATTGCGGCATCAGAACATCTTTGAGAGAGTCTTTCATTTTGACCCCTGCATGTTCTGATGTTCTGTCAGATCTCTGATATCTTGCGCTGTTCCCAGTTGGGGCTGTAGTTGTTTAGTCGATTAATCGGTCGATGGCATCTGAGTCAACCAAATGTTTTATTATCTGATTTAATGATTTTATTAAGATTATAAAGATTTATCTGGTCCTCAAAACTCCTGCAATGGACATAATATATGGATGGACAAAAAAAAGGCCATCACAAAGGAGTGGATGACTCAAACTGAACCAACATTCAAGGACTGGACCAACAGAAAATATGGAGTTAGTTAGCTGGTTTTGGAAGTGATCTGCCTTATGAAGATGCTGTTTCTTTTGCACGCGCCACAACACACCCCCTACTCTCCTTACACCCCCTTTTAGTTGATGCACTTGACATATATTTAGTCGATCAAGAATTTCTTTAGTTGATAACAGCCTGAGTTCTCAGATGTGCAAAGTAGCTTTTGTGGGTAAATCTTTTTAAATCTTTTACTGAATTTTATTTTTTGATGATTAAATTGCTTTCTCTCTGATGCGATAATGGGTTGTTTTTGTGTTGTAATTATAATAATAGTAATAGATCACAGACTGCAATGAAAGCATAACAGTGCTTTTAGTCATTCAAAGATTTTAGTGTTTAAATCGCCTAAACACAGTAAAATTATTAGAGCGCTTTAGATATTCTTTTTATCTTTTCATTGCTTAATGTCCCCTCTAATATTTCCTTCTCTCGTCCTGCTCTTTTGGTCTGGACTGAGCGTGATTTTGGGGTGCCACTCTGAGACACGGGGGACTGGGCCGGACAAAAGCGGCCATAGACTCAGCAGATGGCTGAATTCTGCCTAATTTGGCTGTGCACCCTGCGCCTGATAAAACACAAAAGGCCTTCCACAGAGGGGCTCTCTTCACCCCTCACCCCAGACACGACCCGCATCCATCACACCCTTTGGCCGCATGCTTTTTAATTATGATTTCACAGTTAAGGAGAACGCTCCAAAGTCAATGTCAATAGAGTGACCAAGAGCAGTCTTCCCATGGGACATGTCAATATGGACCATCCCAACCCCCTTCTGTAGAATACAACTCAAAGAAAATATACTATTTATTTTATTAAACAAATCTGGGTGCACATTTGATGTTTTAGGAAACTGATAAATACTACATCCTCAATTTGCTGTGTTATAATTACAGCTTATGCTTCTAACATATTAAGTCTGTTTTATCTATTATACTTAAAGATTTTGTAATTTTTCTGATTAAAAATGGACAATTGGAACAACTTTTATTACAGTTGGTGATGAAAAGGCCACAAACTGCTGAGAGAAATGTTTATGATCAACAAGTTCATATCACATCGACAAGTGAGTGCCAATGTCACTGGATCAAAGGCAGTTTCATATTGCACATTGATGTTACTCTGCTATCATTCCAGACTTTTTGACCAGCTTGATCAACTTTTTTTCTGCTATCAAATATGCTACTATCTTTCATAATAGCATAACCGTTTTATTAGCCATATTCTGTCCTCGTTTATCTTGTATTCTTACAGATTGAATACAATTGCAAACGAGCCATACCTTTCTTGTTTTCCTATTTTAACTCCGAGAACTGGTGTTACCTTTCTAAACCCTTGTCCTGCTTCAGCGAGCTCTCCCTCAGCAGGGCAGTAATGATGGGACACTCTTTGGTTGGGAAAGCACAACTAATTCTTCCTCTCCATTGCCTCCTATTTGTTGATTTAGCCTGTGCCATCAGCATCCATCTGTATGCGCACTGTTGGCCTAATATGAAAGCCAGCCTTGTTTAGTGTGACAATAGAAAAACACCTGGAGGTTATCAGCGGCACTGAATGATAAATGAGTGCTAGCCAAGGTTGTGTTAGCGTCTAATTAAAACTGAATAGCAGTCATAAATGCTACTTCCAAACATTGTCGACGTGGGAATGAGCAGATTTTTGGCTTGGAACTACGGCTAGAATCTTGCAATGGGAAAATAACTCTAACTGACTACTAATAAGACAGGCGTTTGTAATGTTTTGCCTGGTTATTGTGTAGTCTGGCCAGCGTCTTAGCGTCACACTGTGCATGACTGTATGTTCTACTATAGATTCCCCTACTGCAAAGACAGTCACGTAATACATTAGGTGTGAAAGGCACCATAATCTTAGCAGCGGGGAGGAAAGGATATCATCACAGATAGTTCTGTTTTATTCAATATGGAATTCAGTGTTAATTTTGTTGACTCAAATTGTTTTGTCAAAAGTTTTGCAAATGTTATATTTTTGCAGACTAAAAAAATAAATGAAAAAAGTAGTTACAAATACTAAAACGTTGAAATTTTTGTTGACTAAGACTATGACTAAAACTATTCATATTTTCATTGAATAATAAAAACTACACATGAATGAATGAAAGGTGGAGACTGGGGCCATGTACACACGTAGGCGGGTATTTTTATAAACTTATTTTTATAAACGCATATCCACATACGTGACGTGTATTCAGTAATTGTCGCAGATAGTGACGTTTGGGACCTTAAACGCCGTTTGTCCGTGTCCACACTCAAACACATAACCGGAGTTTTCCGAAATTTTCACTTTGGCCGGAGTTTTCCAAAAGCACCGTTTTCAAGAGCATAATCCTCCTCATGTGTGGAAGACAGGTCAAATCGTTTAAAAATATACGCGTTTGATCAGATACCCGGCTACGTGTGGACATGACCCAGATCTAAATATATATCTTTTTTTTAATCTTACAGCCCTAAACAAGACAATAAACAAACTTAACATCCAAGGAACATGTCCCATGAAAAATAAAAATATTTTCTGATAAACTAAATCTTTGAACAATTTTGTCGACTGAATTAGCATGACATTATCTATGCCAAAAACGAATAAACTGTATTAAACTTTATTTTATAAATTAATTCTGATGGAATCAATGATCTTGTTATGTTCGATTGATATGATTAGACATAAGTATGTTGAGAGATACTTGATGGAGCATGTAGAGAATGGAGGAGTGTCACCAGGAATGGCATCAGACATTAAACCAAACATAACAACATATAAAAACTACATTAGATTACTCATTTACCACATTCATACACAGGTGTCTTGACTATAGAAATGACAACGATATCCACTGTCTGGAGTTGAGATCGTGCCAATATTAAATAAGCAATGTGCGTGTTGTGTCGTCCCTTGAATTCAAAAGAAACGGAATCGAACATCTCCTCGCAGATAAAGAAGCATGTGCAATCTTGTAGAGACATCAGTACCATAGAGTGCTGTGTCCAATCGAATAAGCTAATCACATTTCCTGCCTTATAGTTCCACTTTAAGTCCGCCTCTTAACTATCTGTTACATGAATAATTATTTCTGCATGTTGTGCCACCATGGATGTTGTCTAACACCAAGCCACTCATTTAAAAATGATTAGTCATATCAAACAAAACCTCGAAATCTTGGCTACACCCTAACCGGCAATTAGACGTATCCCTTAATCCACACCATGCTATGTCATTATGTGTCTAATTACAAGTTTCACTGATGGTAAACAGCCTGGAGTCGCCGGGGTTAGAGGAAGGGGAAAAAAAAGAAAAAACCGGGAAACAGAGACGCATAAAAAAATTCAAAATGGCATCTCGCTGACAAATTATCGATCCGGACTGACTTGTCAGTCATCTTGCATGGGGCCCCCCACTACACGGCTGTCTCGTGAAAAGCACCCAAAGGAGACGGGCATTGTACAATTATTGGATCTGGAAAGTGAACCAGGGAAAAGAGCAGCGCTGGCGGATGATATTTGTACGTGTGAGTGAGGAGGGGGAGGAGGGATAAAAAGGCAAATAAGTGAGAGAGTGACTTGGTAATCCTCCCTTTGAGAACTCAACGCTTTGTGCTCCATTTGTTTACCAAGTTCCCACACTAGGGGTTTAGGGGCTGCGAAGTTTCTCCTATTGATGAATTAGCCTGTTTAGATTAGTAAATATATTTGCATCTGGCCTTTCTGTCAAACCTGTTCTTCATTTACATTTTATTTTCACGTACAAGTACAAGTACAGTAGCTTTTCTGATGGAGGATGTGTTGATATGTATCCCCTGAATGTAAGTAACTTGTCTGTGTTTTTGTTGCTCGAAAACATCTTGAAAATTTGAATTCTTAATATGAGCAGGTTTACCTCTCCACAGATCTGACCTGTACTTGGCTTGGTTGTAACTTGCTTGTCTCCATGGAGATAGATAAGTTAAATGCCATTCTGTGGAACATTGTTGGCAAAGCAATAGCACACCCTGCACCAGAAAAGTCACATAGTTCACCTTTTTAGGCACAAATTATGTAAAATGTGTCCCCTCATCAAGAACATAGCTGGAGTAGTATTTAGCTTCATTCATGCTTGTTTACGAGCTCCTCTTCTCTGCTCTTCACTAAACACTCACTTGCAAATTTTTCAGTTTTGTGACTTCATAAGTGCTGTTTTAAGTCCATAAGTCATTATCCAGACTCATTCTGAGCATTTCTGCCATTGAACCCCATTCAGTACAACAGAGTGCTCATAATAGTATGTCAAAGCTAGCTAGGTTTTGTTTATTTCCCCATGATAATTCCCTCTGTTGCCAAAGTCGCCAATAATACGCCAATAACATCAATCCTAATAAGGGTAAAAAAAAGGATCTAAAACATGAGATGCCAAAGTAAATGTACTCAAGAGCGTGTTTAAAGGCCAATTCTTATACACCTAGTACACAATACAGGTCCTTTGAGATAAGCAACAAAAAAATAATCAGTACATGAAACAATTTTTGCCCTTACATGCACGCAGTTAAAACATGCTGCCAGAATGTTCACAAAATAGGCCTATTCTTAAATGAGTATCACTACTTAGTCACGGTCCACCTCTGCGTGAAGTAGACCTGTCCCACATCCCACTCACTCCTCTTGTTCGTGAGTGGGCCCATGTGAGCAGGTCGAGAGCCGCCTCCTGGTTACACTGGACGGAGGCTGTGGATAAAAATGGGACCTTTAAAACCAAGTAAAATGAGACATTACATAACAAAGAACTTTTCCTCATTGTCTGTCTCCCCCTTCTCATGATGATGATGATGATGATGATTGATTTCTGAGCTCTTAACCACCATCCTAAAGAGCATTAACTGAAATAATGTGGACTCGTGCGGAAACATAAAAGCCAGTGTCTTAAATGTGCCACTTTTAGGGCCTATATCCTTTATCATTTCCTTTTCTCCCTTTTGGCTATAGAGACTACTTAAGTCTTTGTAAAGACCCTGATTTCCTTTAGATATGAGTTATTTTCTCTGACAAAGGTATTGGGTGTGTGAGTGTCTTTAAAAAGCCTGTTTCTGTCTCTGTGCGATAAAAAACCATGCAAAGTTAAGACGTGAGCACTGTTTGATGTCGTAAGTCTAAATGAGTATTATCAGGAACGCATATTGGATAAAAGTACGTCATTTTGTTGCATGTATTTTATTTAAGTATAGAAGTTCAACCCATAAAAATTATGTAAAGGATTTTCAACCTTTGAAAAAGTGCATTTTTTTTTTCTAGTCCACATCCCATTTTAGTTTTTGGTTGTCTTTGCATCGTCTTCTTTGATCAAACTTGAAAGTATTTTGCCTTTACTAGTACTAAGAGGAGGGCAATATACATCTAAAAAAAGATAATAACATGGATGTTTGTTTGAAGATATGCAAAATTTGAACAGCATGCATATTATTTATAGTTCAAAATTGCAGCAAATGTGTTTTGCCCATGGCTTTTCTTTGACAGGACAGTGCAGCGTGAAATGTGGATGAGACTGGGGAAGGACACTTCAGTGGGTCATTTATGTGTCCTTTCACGTTTGATACGTAAAACTCACACATTTAAAGACACATTTTAACTTGCATTGACAAGCAAATAAAACAGCACTAAACAAGGGACAAACCCAAGACTAAAGCAAGACTAGAACAGGGACTAAAACAGGACTAAAGCAGGACTGAAACGGGACTAAACCAGGGACTAAAACAGGACTAAACCAAGGGCTTAAACAGGATAAAAGCAAGACTAAAACAGGACTAAACCAGGGACTAAAATAGGACAAAACCAGGGACTAAAACAGAACTAAAGCAAGACTAAAACAGGACTAAACCAGGGACTAAAACAGGCCTAAAGCGAGACTAAAATGGCACTAAACCAGGGACTAAAACAGGACTAAACCAGGGACTAAAACAGGACTAAAACAGGACTAAAGCAAGACTAAAGCAAGACTAAAGCTAGACTAGACCAAGACTAGACCAAGACTAGACCAAGACTAGACCAAGACTAGACCAAGACTAGACAAAGACTAGACCAGGGACTAAAACAGGACAAAACCAGGGACTAAAACATGATTAAAGCAAGACTAAAACAGGACTAAACCAGGGACTAAACCAGGACTAAACCAGGGGCTTAAACAGGATAAAAGCAAGACTAAAACAGGACTAAACCAGGGACAACTCCAGAACTAAATCAAGACTTAAACAGGACTAAACCAGGGACTAAAACAGGACTAAACCAGGGACAACTCCAGAACTAAAGCAAGACTAAAACAGGACTAAACCAGAGACTAAAACAAGACTAAACCAGGAACAACTCCAGAACGAAATCAAGACTAAAACAGGACTAAACCACAGACTAAAACAAACACGACTAAACCAGGGAGAACTCAAGAAACCATCTGTTGCTACAGTAACTACGATTCCAAGAAAAACAAAAAAAACTACAATAAACTATTACTCCAACTACTGCTTTTCACAAACGACTCAACCTCTATTCAGATCTTTTCACTGCAGTCCTGGAAATTGTGTTGACCTGATCCATAACGACAGATGCACTGTGCGATAGCTTTATAACTTAGCCTCTCACATTGCTGTATGATGCCCAGCCACCTCAGTGAAAGGGCAGAGATTTTATCAGAGTATATCGGGGCGGCCGGGCCAAAACGCCATGCACGCTCCTACGCCTCGCACACAGAATGATATCTGATTAGTCCGAGTCGAGCTGACAAACAAATGGATTTGCTGTGTGCAGAACATTCTCAGGGGGATGTGGATACAGAGACGCAGCCTTTTGTGTCCGAGTCGGTGCAGAGCATAATAAGACCCTTTGGGGAATGAGGCAAACGCAGAGTGATAGGGACACAAAGGCACACATGCTCAAGCACTCAGTCAATTTCAGCGCCTCACTATCTGCCCCTCTGTCTCCCACACGGCTTCTCCAAAACTGACCTTTCGACTGCGGGCTTTATATGACTAGTCGCAGTCTTCGGCCGGCACATTTGGATGTCGGCAGGTTGTTGAGGCCGAAGGATGCGACCCGCAATTAAGGAGGCATACTTTATGTAGCAAAAGTTAGATTGATTTATGTATTTTTGGGTAATTCGGTATTGTCCAGAGGCTTGAGTGCTCAGAAGAATTTTGTTTGCACCATTCACCTGTGATTCTATGAGAAAAAAATACTTCCAGTCATGCGTTAACTGTGTAACTTCTGCTTCCCACAAACTAGCCATCCGAAATAAGAACACAGCATTTTCAAATACAATATTTAAAGGTTTACTGTCACGAGGGTTGCGAGAGTAAAATGAATCGCAAAGTAAAAGTTTACATTTTTCATTTTTATTCTTAATCATCTCTTTTTGAAGCTTGTTCTTTTTACTATAAACAATTTACTTCATATTCAAATTCTGCATATCTTCAAAACAACATTAGCGATATAATCTAAATGTTGACGTATTGCCGCCCTCTAACTACAACACAAACGATCTGTTGCATCTGGTGGCCTTTCCTAAATTTCACATAATTATCCAATTATGTTTCCACCCCAGAAAATGTATTGTAAAAGCAGAACTTTGTGAAACATAATGTCTAATTCTAAGGGCTAGAGCTGATAGACCTGCTTCACTTTTGTGTCTGAAAAAGCTGATCTAAATCCATAATTTCAGCCGAGCTATTAACAAATATTGTACATGTATATATACTTAGTAACCCCCACCCATTTTAATAAGCTAATACATTTTTTAATATATAATTCTAAATGGAAAGAAAACATATTATGCAATGAAATGATTGTAGTCCTGTCTTCAGTCTTTTGAATACGTAATTGTATTGTGTAGATGTTGGCGCTCCTAAACCATTGTGGCCTGAATGGTCCAGCAGATCCCAGGCCCTCCTCCTCCAGTTCCCTCTCTCCATCTCATCTCCTCTGCCTCTATAAGACCTTCTTTACCACAGCTCTGCTTCTCGTGGCGTTGTGCGACGTAACAATGGCGGTATTAACCCAGTGCATTAGGAGTGGCCCGACTCGCGCAGCCAACGTGATGCTTTTACGCCCCTAATGCCGTGTGAATGGGGTTAGTGCTACTCAGAGAGCGCGCGGAGCTGGGGGCCACCGAACTACTCAGTCAATGCGGGCCCCCGTCTCAACACACACCATTTTCATAAGCACTTCATCTGGAGAGAAACACAGATTGTTCATAAGCCTATTTTTTTTAGACAATGCTCAGTCCTCCTCAGCCCTGCGTTTGGAGTGGTTCTTTTTGGAGCTGTTGGAGAAGAGCGATGACATGTTTAAATGTACTGTAATCTAATCTCTTGCCTAGTAATAATAAAAAGGTTTAATATTGGACTGCGTTGTGGTAATATTAAACAGGAGATGTTATTGCTCCTGGTTTTTCTTTTAATATTATTCTTTTTTTGGCCCACATGCTCATGTGGGAATGAAACTGGGGAAGGACATGCAGCAAATTGTCCGATTCAAAGTCATGACTAAGGCAATCCAGCTGAACACCAAGCGGCACAACCCCTCCAAAACACCCCGCCCCCCAAAACACCATATGAAACGTATTCATTTTTTTCCTACCGCTTATTCCCGTTATTGTCGCGCTGTGGAACGTTCCAGACAAAGCACATTAAATACTTTGTCACAATGGATTAAAATGATCTTTTAGTTTAGTTTGTATGATGTCTGCCCATTAACATGCACTGTCCCGAATGAATAAATACATAAATAAATAATAGATAAATCAGTTTCTAGCTGTGTGCACAATGACACTGAATATGGATATTTGTTTACTAAATTAAGAGACGCATTATTCTAATTATTGATTCAACAACAATATACTATCCAAAATTATCAGAAAAAGAAGTACATCTGTAGAGAAAAAAAAATATATATATATTTTAAGGGAAAATGACTTCTTCCGGTGTAGCTCGTGGCTGGTAGGGTTATTTGCACAGCCTGCCAATGCCAAGAAGCTGTTGGCCCGTCCCGGAATATTTCTTCTGTCCAAGTTCACCTGCCATAAGAATCAAAGTATTGCTGTAGAAAATAATAAACTTTGTTGTGTGTATTTGTAGTTAATATTCATTCTCTCATTCTCCAAACTCATTATTGTGCAATCCTAGCTGATGGTACAAAGTGCGGTTCTATTCTGCTGACTTATAGTACGACTTTGGATGTGGAATGTGTAGCAAAACCTGTGAACACATCTTTTGAAGTGTAATGCTGTTTCCCCGGCTACTTAGCTCCGGGGTCAAACCAGATTACACCCTTGATCCCAGCCAGCGCCTTCTGATCAAAAGGATTCCAACATGGCGCTGCGTGTTTGGCACTTTCTCGCTGTGTCTTTTAACGACGCTACATGTTTATCGCAACCTTTGTAATGAGTTTGTCCTGATGATCTGGTCTTAATTAGCCTTCGTGTTACGTCGCCGCTCTTCCTACGCGCTTTTCCTCTTCCTCTCCTTTCCCTGCGTCTTGCCGCCTCTGCCCCGCTGTCCGTCCGTGTTCAGTGCCCCGGAACACCTTAATCCAGTGTGAAAGCAATTGGCTCGCTCAGATCTAATCAATACCGGGGCCAGGGCAGCAAGCCAGGGGGAACATCTCTGGGCCCCTTGCTCAGCTACAATCAATTTGGGCCCATCGATTCAGTGATTGAAATACAAAGAACAGACGCAGTGGAGCGTACTGGTGCCGTACTGTTCCAGCGCGTTATATATCTCCCCCGTGCGAGCAATCCACTATATTTATTATGTGTGTATGTATTGGGAGATTGTGTGCATATAAGGATAACGTGATTTATTCGGGTGGCCATCTGTGCTAAAGTGGGAATGGCATTTAATCTAGCGCCTCTGGGATGATGCCAGCTAAAAAAAAAAAAAATCATTCCTAATCCAATATGTCCAGCTGCAGGAAGTCATGTTTTAAAGGTGCAATCCACTGGAGTGTACGCGGCTGGTTTACCCTGTACATTTGTGCGCACTCGAGGGTGGCTATGTCGGCTCCGGTTAACACTTAAACCGCTCTGTCGAGTGCTGCCCAGGTCTAAACGGTTTAGAGCGTTTCGTGGTGTGGAATAATTTGGAGAATTTAGATGACGTCATCGGAAAGGCTTGTAATTGATGGAAGAAGCCAGATTTATCATAGTTAAGATATTTAAAGGTGGTTCTAAGAAAGTGATATTTAGCCTTAATAAACCACGGACAAAGACTTGATGCATAATGAACAAATAGTTTATTAAGAATGATTCAGACTTAGTTACTTCTTAATTAAGGGTATTAAGTAGTAGTTACTAAACCTGAATTATGATTAATAAATGATTTGTTAATTATGAATGAAGTTTGTTCAAGCTTCATTAAGGCTATTAAAATTATAATAATTTCACGAATAGTATAACTGAGCGAGGTTTAATATTTGTATTGCACTGAAATAGATTCAGCTTTTGTAAACACTGCAGACAATGAGTAAATGGCACTTGCAAATGTACTCTTCAAGTGCTATCCGGGTGTTTATTGCTCACCTTGGGGTCGCCTCTCCACAGAGCTGACCTGTAGCTAACCTCCCCGCAGATAGAAAATTCAATCTTTCCTGTGTGTTGTTTGTGTCAAAGTTGGCTGCTTGCTAGCTTCAGCAGAATGGCTTTGGCGTTAGATTACTATAGTGTTTTAAATGTTTGTCAATAAAATGTGTACATAAAGGCAGCAGCCATAGCAACCACAGTCGCTCACTCGAGACTCCACCAGCCTTAAATGTTTCACGCGAAGAACAGATAAACTCAGTGATGACAGAAGAGCGCCCCTTCCAAAGACTTTCTTCTGTACATTTAGTTACATATTTAACAATGACAAACAACAGAAATTACTGCATAAACGGTTTTCGTAATCCTTGTTGTAAACAGTTGAGCATTAATTACACATAGCTGTTTTGTATTTGGTGTGTACATTATCTATTGATACAAAATAATCCATCGTTCATGTGAGAATAAACACTATTTTTCCTCTCTGTACATTGGGCATAGACTCCCGTTCAGTCATGCATTTTTGATGTCGCAGCCTATTATAGACTCTATCCTCTGTCTGACCTTGTTTATACTATTACGCCCTGTGATGTTTGTTCACCTGGGACTGTAGCTGTATGTTGACTGGGAGCTGGAATATTGTTGTTTGATGTGACTCCAGCTGAATAAGATCAGTCAGGAAAGAGCCACCTTAGTTGCCACCCGCAATTACATGGCGGCAAATACACAGCAGACAGGCTTTGCTTTAGTACCGTGTAGTACTGTGTGTAGTGCTGTGTGTAGTGCTCTGTGTAGTACTGTGGACGTCAGAGGCCAGTTCCAGCTTTTATGCATGTATCTATGGACGTTTAGGATGTGTATTTGGCTCAGATGTGTGTGAATTTGACCTTAGTTGTTGTGGCTTTGAATAACGTGATTGTAGAGCCTCAATAGTAATCTTGTAATTATAAAACTGAACCAATTACTTTCTAGTTCAAGTGCATGCTCTACTTCCTCTGCAGTCCAAATGGGTTGGGGGGTAGGATAAATTTAATCCACCTTTTTGTCCACCTTTGGGTTAGTCTAGTAACAATGGTGTAGTCCTGGCCCTGGTTTAGTCTTAGTTTAGACCTGGGATTGTCCTGTTACAGAACTGGTTTAGATCTGGTGGTACTTGGAAGGCCAAATATTTTCTTCTCTGTTAGCTACGTTAGGCCAGTTCATACTTCAAATGCAGGACAATAAGTGTGTTCTTGCACCTGGGGCAGCAAGAACAAGAACAAACATCTTTCTTCTTATGAATAAAGTATGAATTGTCTACTGCTCATTTGGACACGGAGCCCATAATCATTTGAAGTATTAGTTTGCTTGTACCTTGAGTTTTTTACCCTTTTGACATTGCCTTTGTACACAAAAGAGCATATTTTATGGTCCATCCGAGCTTTTTCCTTGCCGTTACTTTAGTTAGGGGAAATAAAAGGGAAATAAAAGTATGAAATACCATAACAGTTCGCATCATAATCTTGTATTTCACATAAGTACACTTCTAATGCCTTTTTGAATTTGGACTTCCTTCACAAACACTCGAAAAAACACTTGAAGTAAGTTGATTAATCTCATTCATTTAAAGCCAAGTTCTCTTATATACTCATCTCTTAAATGACAAATCTTTTCTCATTAAATGCAACCGTATCTGTGGTACAAATATAGACTCAAATACGTACATCTCGGGCTATTATCAGCTGCGGCGCATGATATGTTTTTCAGCTGCCTCACAGTGACACAAACACATTTAAGTCATATCACGTCCACATATGTTTGCTGATTTCATAGCTCAGGGCGTATTGACCAAGAGTGATTCGCAAAGGTCAGTGCTTTCCAGGAAATGACAGGCGCGTTTGGAAACAGTGCCACGAGAAACAGCTCAGAGATAAGGTGGCGATGTGGGGTTCGTGTCCAGCTAAATACAACGGGAATTTAGATGCGGTTTGGGCTGGACTTTGTTCAGTGAGGCAGACTTGAAGACAAAGTACAAATTTCTTGGACAGTACTACCTCAAAATATTTAGTATTGTTTCGTCAGGCCTGGTCATTTGAAAGCTTAAGCTCCTGGTATGTGGTAGACAGCAAGACAAAGGCTTTGGTTAAGTCTCAAGTAATGTTAAGTGGATGCTTTGTCACATAAAATGATCGATAAAAGAACTGTGACAATAGCAGCACTGACCATGAAAAACCATTCTATATCCATTCAGCTCTCATTCATTTATTCATTTATGACAAAAGCCTTGTTTCATTCCTCACAATGTCTTTTTTTGTAATTTAGTTGTTAATTCCAATCAAAAGTGCGCACGTTTCTTGAGTTCTTTTTATGTTTACGACACATCTGCATTGCAACACTATTCTCAAGTTCTCTTTTTAAGTGTGTTTTGATCCAAGTTAAGAGTAAATGGCAAAGCGCATGAAGGTCGTAGGTTCAAGGCTTTTGTGTGCTTTGCTCTGAATTTACATATCAACTTCATACAACTTTTACACACTTACATTTACTCATTTTTTTATGTTTAATGTGAATGTTGTTCTCTTCTCTTCTCTAGGCCTGTGAAAAAAATTGAAATCATGCATTTGTTGACTCCCTACCTGGAGATATGATTTACTTCAGTAAGTTTAGTTAGTTTGTGGGGGGGCGTGTTACCGGTACAGAGTGCTTCCTGGAGGACGGGCTGAAACTGGGAAGCAAGCTGCGGCGCTCACCAGGCTGACTCATCCTGGTGAGTAGGCCCCGTTCGTCTGCTCAACCCAGGGAAAGGATAGAGACTATTCACTTGCTAAAAACCGCAGGAATCAATCAAAAAAACACTTTGGGCACATATACACAGTACCAATCGCACTGTAAGAATTCGATTTTGCATGATATAGGACCTTTAAATCCACACTTAAAACCACACTGTTGGTTACAGCCATCAAAACAGTTTCTATGTTCTGTATACGTCATTGCATTCTCACTCGCACTCTCTGAAAGCTTGATGAAGTCTGAAGACATCCCGAGTGTCTTTTAACAGCATTTTCAGCGGTGTCTTTTTACAGTTTGCTCCCTTTTGTCTGTCCCTTATTAGAAATGAGAACTTGGCTGTTGCTTAATATGCAATGACAAATTACTGCTTTGCACAACATGATTTTGCCAGCCTCGCCACCACCAGCAGCAGTAACAGCCGCCTCAGATGCACTCTCCAGAGCTTTGGCGCTTTGTTTTCCTCACACTCCTCTGCTTTTCTTCTACAACTCACTCAATTTGCCTGATCTCGGTCACTTTGCTTCTCTCCCACGCTTCGCACATATTCTCTGCCTCTGACGGCGAGGATTTTATCATTACTTACCATTAGGCATAATAGCAGCGCGTGTGATGGAAAGTGGATGTGCTCGTATAGATTGAGGAACATCTGATGATTAAATCCATAATTGTTGCCTTTGTAGGGGATGTATAGGTGTTTTAAGTACCCTAGTACCTATATGGATGGCTTCCTCTATAACATCACCATAGCTCGCTTTCATGCAACATGTACTTAGACCCACTTTATCTGTTAACATATTCAAATGAGACTAATACAGTTTTGGAATCTTAGTTTTGATGAATATTGTGAAATATTTGTAGCAACTTGCCTGATTTTTTATTTTTTTTTTGCATTCTTTTATATATGATGATGATGATGATGATGATGATGATGATATCTCACTCTGTCGCAATAGCAGAAGAAGCAGAAACGTTTCAATTGTGATCAATCCTTTGGTTAGAAAAGCACAGACATCTTTCTCATCCACAAATGTACAAAGTGCAATTGTGTGTACGTTTTCGAAAAACTAAATTGGATTTTTCCTAAAATAGGCTGAAGTACAGCCATCGCTGCTGCCTTTTCTATTTTGGTTCAACCACAGGGCTCCTCTGTGATTGGTTCCAGTCCCTAAATGCCATGTGATTGGCCCGTTTACCACTGGTGCGGACTGATACAAATCAGCGGGCACAAGATGGATTCTCAAGAGTTTGTGATCTCACAAAAATCATCAGAATTCATCTTGTTGGCAAGGTTAGTTTTAATTTATATGTGAAAATTGCCAACATTTCTTGTATTTGGGACATATGAATCTTAAAAATGGTGTTTACATGTTTTGCTTCATTCTTTTGACGTATTAGATACTAAAACATACTGAGGGGATTTTGAGTAAACTAGAAGATGAAAATGTCATTTTTTTGAGTTAAAACTTAAATAAATTAGGCTTTGAATTAGAAATCAATAAATACTCCTGTATGATCCAGCAGTTTTGTGTGTGTAGGTGGTACATTAAGGGCTGATCTATGTCTCTAAGGCATAAAAATGCATTTTGAGAAAAGTTACAAAGTCCCATATAAATAAATCATCTTTAGGTGAAGATTTGGCAATGTTGTTGTTTCCAGGTGAAATGTTGAGAGACCAAAAAACTTTTAAAAAAGTGTTTTGCATGTATTGCGTCGCCTCCAGTACAGGGATGGCCTGGGGGCCAAATGCAACCCTTAGACATTTTTTGTTGGCCCTCAGGCGTTCTACTGAATTGGCCGGAATGACAAAAAGTATTTGTTGTTATTTACTGTAAATTATGAAAGATCCCACCATCATAACTCATAACAAACGTTTCATGTGATACAGATTTAACAGATTTGACATTATGTTCCAAGCCTTAGTAACTGTGTGGTGGCTCATCAAATACAAGTGTAATCTGTGTCCCTCTGCTCTGTGTTTCAAAACAGCCCTCAGGAAAAGCTTTGGACACCCCTGGTCTACGATAGAGGATGTGTGGACATCCAATGTTTTACATTTAATTAAAGCAAAAGATTTTAAGCCAATCTGTTTAAATATATATTAGTTTATCTAAGATAACATATTTGTATTGAAAAAAGGTGACATAATATGTGTTTAGTGTAAACATATCTATCATTTACTATTTATCTAATTGTGTTTATTATCATTTTATTTTTTATTTCTTTGAGTGATGAAACACTATTCTTGCTGTACACACAAGTAACTTTTCTTATACTCTGTAGTAGATTAGTCTCTGCTTCTCATTAGATGTTTTCTCTGCTTGAAACCAATGACTAGACCCTTCTCCAACACACTTTTCGACACCTTTTCCATGACCACAGGATTTGTCTTTCCACATGGTTGTTTCAGAAATGAGAAGCCATTCTCTGCATCAGTTGGGTTTAAATACTGTGTTGCAGCTGAAAGGTCATCACCCATGCAGCAGTTATCCAGTAGGAGGAGAGGACCTACTGCATTTGCTTAGTTTAATCCAAGTGACAGTCTATTTCCTATGTCAACACAAGCTAGCTTAACAGATCAACAACCATTGCCTTTGGATCACATACAGATAGTACCTAGAAAACTAACATGAACATGTAGAAGTCATGCAAACTCCACCTTTTCAGAGTAGAACACTCAACCTTGTGGCTAAGCCTAAACACTTTTTCCAGCACTACATGCATGTCCGGACTCTAAGCCTACTATTGGATTTCAAACCCACTGTCCATTTCTTTCCTTGTCATCCACCTTCAAATCTACTTTAAGGTTGCCCTCTGCCCCCCTCTGTGTCTGACAGCCTCTTTTGCCAAGTGTGAAAATGTCAGGATCAGCATGAAGAGGTGGTGATGCTTACTCGCGGATGATAGGTCAGTCCAGTGCCTTTCTGTGTGGCGGCATTTGCAGCTCAGCCATGCAAATCAAATGTTTCTGCCGACTACTGATGCCAAGAATATTGAGATTCAGACGAGAAAGGATAAATTAAATGTTAATAAAATACAAATGGTGGCTGTTTACTTGAGTGAATAGCATTTCTTCCCAAAGGTGAGAGGTAGAAACTCCAAAAAAGGCAGCACCACAAATGAGCAGTTATTATTTTTCAACCAAAATTCAGTTCGATTGAAATATACTAATAAGAAAGACAAACATTTAAGACTCATTTGTGGCTATTTAGCCTACCGCCGATTTACATATAGATCACAGGATTTTGTGCTAACCTCAGAGTATCGGTGATCCTTGAAGAATGACTTTTACTTCTTCTTTACCGTTAGAGCTTACCAGTTCTTTTTGATGCTTTATCTTCTAAGAGTAGTGAGCCTTGCAGTGTAAGCAGACTGCCTGAACGTAGATGCTGACTCACTATTCTCAGCTAATGTAGTGTATATTTAGCTATACAGTAGATAGAGAGGGCTTTGTAGTACACTTTAGCTGACTGTTTACTATTGGTGCTGGGCACAAGCAAATATCCATTTAAGAAAAGTACACAATGAATGTATTTAAGATCCAATAAAACTTGATAGCAGATGTTGTTGGCACTTGGTCACACTTATACTATAATATCTGTCTGGATAATGTGTATTCAGCCTCTATGTGCAGCTAGACTACAACCAATATTCATAAAAGTGTTATTCTTTTTCCCAGTAGGGGTTAGGGTAGTTCAAGTTTATTTCAGTGGGCAGTGGCATACATAAACTTCAAACCACGCTCAGACCAGTACTGTCATTGTATCCTTGGGTAGGACACTTCAGCAACTGTGCCTATGTATGAATGTGTTGTGTGTGCGTGTTGGTGGTGGTCGGGGGGTTGGACTGTCACAGATTGGCAGTCTTGCTTCCATCAGTCTACAGTTGGCTTGTAGGGAGTAAATGAATAATGCACAACACTGATTGCAACTTTGAGCATCTGGAAAATTACTAAATAAAGCTTGGATTATACTTCCCGCATTTGAATTCCGCACGGAATTCCCGCATTTAGAGCAGCATCAACACTGGCAGTATTTATAGTCTGCGTGGTTTATACGGCTGCAGACAGTAGAAATCTGAGCATACTGCTGGGAAATCCCGCTCATTTCCGCACGGACCATCCACGTGGTTACACATTTTTCCCTGGCGTCAAGGTGGAAAATATGGACAATATGACAAAAGCTCGCAAATCGTCGCAGATGCTTTAAGCATGAACTGAGACTTAAGACTAAAGCGTGACTACTATTATTATTCTGTTATGAGGGCTAACTTAGAAAAAAAACACAAAAACACAAGCGACATTGTGAAGAAGGCTCGTCAGCGTCTTTTCTTAAGAGAATTCACAAAAAAACCATATCATTCTGCTGAATTTTTATCGCCGCACCATGGAAAGTCTTCTTGTTGGCTGTAGCACTGTGTGGTTTAGTATTACATCCAAAGAGAGGAAAGCGTTAAACAATGTGGTCCACTCAGCTAAAAAACTGTAAACCGTGACTTGAGGGTCTTTACAAGTGTAGACTTTTAATCATTCAGGACTCTGATCACCCTGGCAGAGCCATGTTTGTTTAAACTTCTCCCTTCGGGAAGAAGATATTGTTCTATCAAATGTAAAACCTCTCGTCATGCTAAAAGCTTTTCCCCCCACAAGCCGACAGTAGCTTGAGCAATGCACATTAACTCTTAGGTTCTAACACTTTACTTGATTTTATTATTTGTCTTAAATAATTATCATATTAACTTTACATGTTGATTTGTTCATCTTGGCTTGCTAACTTTCACAGTGTCAAATTTGTCATGGTACTGTTTAAGGTGTTTTGTAGATTCATGTTCATTGTTTGTTTGTTTGTTTGAATGGTTGTTTCTGATGTCTTGTTGTGCGTCTTGGGCTTTTTTGCACATGTTTTTCCAATGTGGTTTTTTAACTACAAATGGCATATAAACTGATTGATTGATTGAACTGATTACTTTATTAAACTAGATACTATGCTTTTTTTCAGGTACTTAATATTGAACTGTAGAGCCTTCCAGTGTTTGTAAACAAACCATTACCATTAGCCTGGTACCGTTCAAGCAGTTAGCACTAATGCATTTGCAATGGAAGAGTTAGCATTAGCCTCCAAACATCGCAAACTATGAAAAACCAGGGCAGTGTTGGCGACTGACAACCACTCGATCACACACAACATCAGAGCCTCCAGAGAAAATATGAATATATTTGAATATGAATGTGAACATTAATATGAAATATGAAATATGAATGTAGCATATGTTTTGTGTAGATTATTGCCATCAAAATTAGTTTTGTGTAGATTGTTGCCATCAAAATCTGTCCACATGTTAACACCCTCAATTATTAAACATCATTAAACATTTCTGAAATCTACTGAGATTCTGGACAATAATGCACCAACATAGCGGGTCACAAGAGTTTGAAAAGCTTGTTTTGTGTTACCAGGCGTCACAAATCCTAAAGTGATAAGTGAACTTTAGAACGTGGATAATGAAGTTAGACATTACTCACTGGCAAATGTGATGAACATATAAATAACAACTTGTCTCTGCGTTTTTTGTGTTACTTCATTAAAATGAACGAGATTGAATGAGACTGCACAGCTGTTTTAAACACATCACCCCTGGAAAAATTAAGTAGACAATCATTTGACATTTTGTTCATTGTAAACTGCCAAAATGCTCTAAAGCGGCTTAATAATATTCCATTGACTTCTGTTCAAAACTACCGAACTGATAAGTTTCTTCACAGTGACATTTCACTAAGCAGCAGATTATCATTTATATTTTAAAAGCCTACATTTATCATTCTGAGTCTCATTTTTTCAAATAAACACAACTAAGGAAAGGGATGGTGGTGGGTAGGTCGTAGGTGAAAACAGGAATGTTATGAACAGTTGCAGGACAATACAGCATGATATGATAACTGCATGAATCAATGAAAATACTACTTTGGGTCAATCTGATGATGCGGTTAAAAGCTCATTAAAGTTGATTTGGCATAATACTGTATGTGCCTTTAAAACATTTATGAAACAGCTCCAGACTGACCAGACTGACCTGACTTTGGGAGGGTCAGGTGGTATAGCAGAGAGGCCATGCAGACATAACACGAGAGATGTTTGAGATCACTTGTGCTGTTGTATTAATATCATGGCTACTTTTTTTTTTTCATTGTGGAACATACCTCAAAATCAAAAGACTGAAGGACTTCATAAATATTAAACAGACTATACAGCTGTCATCGCTATTTAAACCGCTTTCTAGAAAAACCACAGCTGCCCATTACAAACCCACACTTTTCTTTTGTAACAGACCTATTTCCAGGTGCTTTCCCTCTTTTTCCATTCCAGGCCATTCTTTGTTCCCAATCTGCACTTTGTCAAACAGCCATGACAGAACAATTGCAGACCTCTAGTGCTCTACATTTAATGGATGCTGTTGAACCGTGGAAGTGTCGAGGAGCAGAAGAAGCAGGAGTGGGCATCTTTGGCTAACTGTTATAGATTAATTGATCTTGCCGTGAAGTTAATGAGCTAGATCCCTTTTAAAACAGACAAGTGCTGAGACGGAGGAAGCTAATGGTCGCTCAGGACTCTGAGACAAAGAAAGCCATTTTCCCTTCGACATATACGGTACTTTATTTGTGGTGAGTCAGAATCGCCAGGTAATTGACAAGAGCTGTTACGGCTCATTTTATTACCTCATCAGATTGATTCCTGTGTATAAGACATTTTTTTAAAACCTAAATGAGGCAGTGAAACTTTTATAAATGCTGTGTTGTCAAACTTTGTCTAAATATCCAACAGGGTATTGGTGTAGTGGGGAAACTTGTTTAAGCAATTTAAGCCACGTCATTGGCGACAGGGGCTCGGGTTAGAGAGTTCCTGATCCAATGTTGTGTCCTTTGGTTACACCATAGACATTGAGTTTATAAGTTAAGACCAATATTTTTACTTTCATTTTCTTTTGACAAAATGTTCCAGGCATATCATTGTTTTACATTGTATGAAGTTATAAAAGAAATGGCATATACTTGCATAATGGAGGTTGTAAAAATGTCGAAACACACAGAAGTTACAAACCTGTTCTCTTTTATTTGCTACTTCACATTTACTCTAGCTCTTGTTTTGCTAATTGCACTTTCTGTTACCACACTGCAGAGCAGAAGTTACTGCCCGTGGCGCGTCATATGTTTTGGAGGACAGTTTTGTCTTGTACCTTGCCAGGCTGAGACGGACTGGCACAGTGAAGAGGCCTGGAATATCATAGCCTTGTCTTCGTTCTCCTTTGTGCCCAATTGTTCTGGGGCATAGTCTTATTGTTGACACACATTACCAGAGAAGAGAAAGAATCCTTAAAAAGATTCATCTTATAGTCATATTCTACACATAGAGACACAGCGCACTTGGAGTAAGCCAGATTTCCCAGTCGGCGTCTCCGTCATTGGCCGGCTGTTCAAAGAGAGACTGAGGGCCAAAAAATACTGGCTGTGAGGTTTCCATGGTAACAGCCTGCCCAGGGGCGTGGGCTGTCTGCTAAATTGTGAGCTGGGTTTGTTAAGATTCACTTCCTTTCTGCCTATTTTAATAAAAAGCTTTACTAGCCCCAACCTTCAATGAGGTGACATAGTCAAACCTTTTGTTAACATTATACCAATTCTAGCCTTTATAAACAAGCAATTACAAGCTTAACCATGTCATTTTGTTGTTTATTTTCGGTGTTTTATATTAGGCTAAGAAGAACACAAGTCTTTTGACTGAACAAGTCCGTTAAACCATCCATTGTTAGCCAGACACCTGCTCCAGTCATCGACATTAACAGTGCAACTCTTTGATTTCACGTCCGTATATGGAACAGGCCGACTTTTCATCCACTCCACACTGGCCCAGTCTCGGGACTGCCCTCTTTTAAATTGAATCAATCTTTCAACCAACTTTACTGTGCATTGTCAGTTCAAAACATATTTTTAACAATATCCTTTCATTTAATTTACATTTGATACTATGTCCCTGCTGATAATTATTAAATACATATTGCCTTGGGTTTTCGATGCCAATTTGAAAGAAAACTGTGATTACGTTTAATGAATAGGATGTACTATTCAATTCACTAGGGGTTTTATTATAGGTGTGAGATTCCTTGGCAGTGACTTGTTAGATATCTATGTATAATATTTAGTTGTCAGTTGTTTATTGTTATGGACACAGGGGCATGTTAGCATGTATTTTCAGGAATAGCGGTTTGAAATTATCAATATATAAAGGGCACAAATATGTTGATATTAGATGTAATTGGCTTTTCTTCTGCCCACTTTGGGGTACTGACCTGTTGAGAATAACTGTAGGAGACTGGTTTTATTGGGATCTACAGTTCTTTTATTACTCAATTAAAGTTCATTAATTCAGTGCGGATGAATGGTCAATGTGTGTGCACTCGCCTTGTCCCCTGCAACTGCTTGGTAATCCGTTTGAAATTCTGTTAGTCACATCAAATAAAGAAACGTAATCTCCATCTTCTGCACCCTAAAATTTGATGTTCAACTTTTTGCTGGCTTTGTTCAGTGTATTAAGGTCTGAGGTGGACTGAAGCCCATTGGAAGCAGGTGGTGTATCGCGTGTATCAGTGAATCTGCGTGTGGTTGCATGTTCTTGCTCCGATGCAGGTTTTGACAGGGCCAGAGTGGACACATGATTAATGATCAGGGGGAGTGGACGGCGGGAGCACCCAGGACTTCCTAACAAAAGCAGCCTATGTATAATGCTCCTGTGCTGCACTTTTTCAGTCATCCCTTTAGACTGATAAAAAAAAGTTACTCTGGCCTTTCTTTCCTTCCACACATTCCTTCTTTCTTAGAGATTAGATGGCGATGACAGAGGTCAGCAAAGAAGAACGCAGAACAGACTGGCCAAATGGTGTCAGCGCTCTGAACCCTGCCTGCTTTTACGTAAAGGGGCAAAGTAAAGGCTGAGAAACTCTGCAGCTTTTCAAGTGAGCTAAATGACATGTTGAAAATATGCATAAGCTTAATGTCTTCATTTGCACAACTACAATATTATTTACACATTTTTAACTTGGTGACATTAATTTGTGCTTAGGGTTGTCAAAAGCACTGAGGCTAAAACAAGTATCAAAACTACATTCTAATTTGAATAAACAAATCTGAGAAAAGTCACTATAACGGTTTAGTAACTACTTAATTCATACACTAACCCCTATCTTAACCCTAACACCTCAAAGTCTATATGACAAGTTAGACTACACATTTCACTAAAATGTAGTGAACACAATTATATTTCAGATTTTATTTTCCCCCAGTTTGATCATTTTTGTAAAGATTATAATGTTACTTCCTGGTTAGACAGGGCCAGCAAATATGACATAGGTAGGCAAGGCAAGGCAAGGCAAGTTTATTTGTAGAGCACAATTCGTACACAAGGCAATTCGACAAAGGCTTCACACAACAGGAAAAAATTCATTAAAATCACAAAGACATTGGCAGAAATCACAAAATAATAGTTCAAGACATAAAAGAGAAGGAAAGCATTTCAGTCATATGCACAGCCAAACAAAACAGTTTTTAGTTTAGATTTGAACATTGCCAGAGTAGCGGCCTGTCTCACATCCTCAGGAAGACTGTTCCAGATTTAGCTGCATAAAACTGAAACGCACATTCCCCATGTTTAGTCCTGACTCTGGGCACCAGCAGGAGGCCGGTCCCTGAGGTCCTCAGAGTCCGAGATGGTTCATTGGCACTAGCATGTCCGAGATGTACTTTGGCGCGAGGCCATGGTGAGACTTGTATACAAGCAGAGCTGCTTTGAAGTCTATTCTCTGAGCCACAGGGAGCCAGTGCAGAGACCTGAGCGCAGGACTAATGTGATCATACTTCTTGGTTCTAGTCAGGACCGAGCAGCAGCGTTCTGGATGTACTGCAGCTGTTTTACAGCTCTTTTGGAGAGGCCAGTGAGCAGGCCGTTACAGTAGTCTAATCTACTAGAGACAAACGCATGGATAAGTCTCTCCAAGTCTGGTTTAGAGACTATACTTTTGATTTTGCCAATGTTTTTTAGATGGTAAAAGCTGCTGATGTTATTGATCTGACGTGGCTGATCTGAGTCCATTATTACCCCCAGATTTCTAACTTGATTTGTAGGTTTTAGAGCAAGACTCTGGAGGTGACTGTTAACACTTTCTCTTTGTTTCTGTGGGCCAAAGACAATGATTTCAGTCTTGTCTGAGTTCAGCTGGAGAAAGTTGCGGCAATTCCACAACAGTTGCCGAGCAACCATACTGTAAAGAGTCAAAATCCATGATTATGATTTGACATAGAATAATCCAATATAACACCTTTATTTTGTTGTATGATTGTTTAAAATGTCAGAAAACCACAGCTAATTGTAAATTGTCTGTGTTTTCAACAGCATATCGTACATTGATGACATCACAGAAGGATTCTGCTCTACTTCCTGTAATTTTAAACATTTATTTTTCAAAATGTCTTCACAAACTACAACTTAACGGAAGTAAAAGTATGATAAATATTTACCTGTAGTGTGCAGTGACTTTTATGGATGGGCAAGCGGACTTGGGGCATTTATCAATATTTGTGGATAACATTTGGACGCAAAAGTGAAAAAAAATACTTACAATGCAAAAGCCAGTTTTGATCCCTGGTCTCTCGTGCGAAGGGAAACCGCCTATCCTAATGAGCCAAACTATCTTCACTGTTTTGACCACTGGATAGAGAATAGTCTCACTTTACTGATCAATTCATTAAGATACTGGCATGCATTTGCGGGAAAAGAAGACTCAAACTTCCCGCACAGTATTGCTCAGGGGCCTGTAGAGGCCACTAAATCTGGGGACATACTACACACCTTTTAGCCTGATTTTCCTAAAATGTTCCGTCGTGCTTAGTGACTCTCAGTCGCTCTCAGTCATCTCTAGTTGAAGTCAGTCGCAGTTGCTTCATTCGTAGTGTGGACCAGCTACAACTGAACTCACGTTCGCATCGTAAAGTGTGGACCCCAGAAAGACATGACTAGACTCCAGTCATAGTCGTTCATACATGTTTGAATTATAATTCCAATATTTGCAATGCTCCACTGCAGTGGCAAGTTTACTGACACTACAGCATTCCGGGGCTCAGCAGCCAATGACGAGGAGCGAAGGAAAAACTGCAAACAGCCGCGTCTGTGCTATAACCAAAACTTTCTATTTTTGTCTTTTCCGACAGAACAACGCACAAACAATGCCAACAGCGAGGTTTATACTTAATATTCCTGTCTAAACATCAGATTAATAATACAGAAAGGGCACACGCAATATTTTGATGCTTAAAGCCAGAGCTGAACTGATAAACAAACACTCACATGGTTCACCACCTCCTTTCTCCTCTTGTCTGCCTCACATGTCCAACTTTTATAAATTGGATTTAAGACTACAACATAGTTTTTGTGGATTATTGATTATAATTTGAAGGATAAAAGTGTCTTAAGTTGTAAGTCAGAGTGGTGTAGTGTGGACTCTCTCGTGACTAAGTGTGGACCTCAGACTCTGTAATCACACTCAGTCCAGTTGTGTAGTGCGGACCCTCCTCAACATTCTAAAGCTAACTAGAAATTTGTGTAGAGTGTCGCCAGTTAAAAAGACACTTTCACTTCCAGCCAAGCGTCAGCAGCAGAAATGAAGGGAAAACAGGTTTATTTGGATATATTTCAGAACAATTTAAATAAAGTTGTGACACAGTAATTTTAGATTTTATAGGTCAGTCTCTGCTTGCCACTGATATTTACCACAGCTGCGAGCCGACCAAACTAAGTCATAATTCGAAAAACAGGAGAACCTGTCATATAGTCTTTAAATAAATCGCTACTCAGCCTGAATCATTCTTAATAAACTAAAAATGTGTTAATTATGAATTAATGGTGTGTTCAGCCCACGACGTCAAGGCGTCAAATTTATTAAGCATTATTATATTATATGTGGACGCGCATCCAGGCCATCCAACGCAGCGGTTGAGCAAAGATTAACTTTTGGTTGCTGAGGCAATCAGAGATTACACTCCAGTGACCTACCTACGTATTTCTTTAACAAAAACAAATAATTAACCAAATATAACCAGCACCGGTAAAACTCCTCCAGACGTAGCTTTTGGCGTAAATGATCTTGTCTGAAGTGGACCCAGACAACCCGCCGAGCCGATCTCCCCGTTGTTGGGCTTTGTAAAGCACATACACCGAAGCCAGTCGCTCACCCTGGTCTGCCATCAGACCAAGAGATCAGCCACACCGGGAAACACAACTACTTTATTGTGCGTTGGACGTCTTGTCATTTGAAGGCAGACGCTTTGGACATCTGAACGTAAACTCACCAGCAGGCACGCATCTAAAGCGTCTGCCTTCAAATGCAAAGACGTCCAACTTGTGGTGAATTGAAGTATAATAAATTAACCAAGTTTAAATTACATTATGTTGGTATCAAATATTCAGCTTTAGTATCAATATCTAGTGTGTTGGTAGGTGTAACAAGATCCTTCAAAAACAGAACAGAATTCTGTGAAATTCTGCTTTAGGACACTTTTTATTGAAACATACAAAGGATAAGGATACTATTGTGTACATACTTATTAATTCAAACCTGTAATTGTTTTAGTTTTCTACTTTGCCTTTGGTCCAACTTTCAACACTTGTGTAATATGTCACATTGCAATTCATTTTGACCAAAGAAGAGAGATTCTATAACCCTAACTTACCTTTACAATCTTATTTCCAGAATTGCATTTGCACATACCACTTCTATGTACCCAATGACTTATGCTGAAAATATGCAAAACCATTCCTTTATCCAATCAGACGAATGAATAAATCCCATCCCTAAAAGACATGGTACTACCTGACTTGTAATATCCCGCGGCCATTAGGCGATGATTCTGACAAGCCATTGTTTCTTTCCATGCCTCTGTCTCTAATAATTGTATTGTGTTTGTCAATGACCTTGTAGAGGAATGGAACACCTGGGTTGGAAAAGCAGCTCATTATGTGGATGGAGGCTGCGAAATGAACAATGGCACCGGCAAGAGGCTGAATACCAATCGGGCGCACTGCTGATTGGCTTTTTGTTTTAAGATGTTGGCTGTCCGACCACGTTCTGGGTCCCCTCTGTCACCGCGAAATGCTCGTTTTTAGTTCCACTCATATTCATCACACCAGGCAAATCTTCCGCTAGGCTCCTCTTGGCTTGTAACACAGCCGAGTAGGAGTAAGCCGTCTTTCTGAGTGACTGAGCAAGCCAATAGTCAAATAGGGGTCAACTGGGGTCCTGACCTGCTCACAAGGCTGTCTGCAATGTGTTTGCGGGCGGGTTTGGGGGGGTGTAGTATGCATGACTCCAAAGCTTCTAAAGGCTGTGATCCATGCCATGTGATGGATGAGGAGAGAGGTTAAGGGCGCCTTTGGAGAGCGAAAGGCTTGGACTTAAGGGTCGCAGAAGTTACTGCACACGCTCACGGTTTTTAGACAACACGGATGGAATTTCGAGTAGAGATGAGGTTAAGTATCTCCAAACAAATACAAAATAACTTTCACCTTTGAGCTGTTACTTCTGGAATTGACCCCATGAAGCATCTGCATAGTCTAACCATGACATTTTCTTTCAGCAGTTGACTTTTACACTCTTTGGTATTCCATAAACTTCCACTCTGTCATCCATTTTCATATCTTCCATCACCAACTTCCCCTCTAGTTTTACAATTTAGTTTATTTATTTGAGCAACATGCTGCTCCTTGTGCTGCAGTAGGTATTTGTACTCAAAAAGGAGTAGGGAGAAGAAACCATTTTAACGCTCACTGCTTTTAAACTATCTGAAGTAACAATTTTGTTGAATGCCTTTACTGTTTGGACAGTAGGGCTGTTGTTGACCATTTTAATAGTTTTAAATTGTTATCTGGAGTGTACAGACTCTCAAAGACGTTTTTTTTTTAAATAAAGACAGCTGTATTGTTCAGTCAAATTCGCTTTTTTTAAATAAATGATACACTTTTTAAATAAAATATTCTCTATTTAAAAGCTTTCAGTCTGCTGCTTTTTTTTTTTGTTGTTTTTTTTGTTGTTTTTTTTGCATAATCTGGTTATAAATACATTTAATACCTTTACAATAAAAATCATAATTTGATTGGTTGACTACTAAAAATGTATTGTTACTGCTGTAGTGGTGAGGTGTGACTGAGCCAAGACTTGGAACATTAATATTAGGTCTGTATCGCAAGTACAAGATCAAATGTTTGTTATTTAGGTTATGATTACAATTTTTCCAAATATGCAATCAAACTCTTTTGGTTATTTGGGCCATTTCAGCAGGAAGCCCGAGGGCTAAAAACATTTGGTTTAGACACCCGTGCATTAAACGTATCTGTCCCCATGAAGATAAGCAGATGATGCCACCAGGTCAAGTTACATTTCTGTCAGATCTGTGGAAAGGCAACTCCGCTCACAGTTAGGGCTGTCACGATATTAATTTTAGAGTCACGATCATCATGAGGAGAAATATCTATCTATAATAATTTTCCAATTATTCATGATTATTAGCAAAAAGAAAGGAAACATTTGTATTGTATAACAATTAACTTCCCTGCCCTTTACCCAGTGTGTTAATTTAAACAAATTAAATATAATGGCCACAAATGGATTAATTAATATAAATGTAGGCTTATTGGCCCCTCATTGTAGCTCTTTTAAGGCAAGGCAAGGCAAGTTTATTTGTAGAACACAATTCGTACACAAAGGCAATTCAAAGTGCTTCACACAACAGGAAAAAAAATCATTAAAATCACAAAGACAAGACAGAATAGTTTAAGACATAAAAGAGAAGAGAGCAAATAAAATCATTTCAGTCATATGCACAGCGAAACAAAATCGTTTTTATCTTAGATTTGAACATTGCCATTAAGCATTATATAATTTGTTAATGAGATGAGCTCCATGGTAACGCTCTGGGGCGGGGCTTGAATCTTTGACAAAGTCAATTTCCTTTGGCTCAAGCCAACAACAAACAGCTTTGTGAAGAATAAAAAAGTGTTTACAGGTAAGATTACGCTCTGGAATGACCTGTCTCCTCCTCTCTCTCTCCTTCCCCCCTCTCTCTCTCTCTCTCCCGCTCTCTCTCTTTCTCCTCCTTTGAGCTTGTGCGTTCAGTGGTTCACCGGTTAATCATGACATCCTTACTCACAGTAAGAATGCAGGTTTTTAAAGGGGTTTATGAACACTAAAACACCTTCAATTGAATAAATGCAAGAAAAATGAGTTCATGCCATACTGTAGAGCATGCCAGGCAAAACAATTGCATTGCCATAGTGGACCTCGCCCCAAAAGAGTTAAATCGTGGACCTTTAAATACTACTACATGTATGAGTATTTGCTTCCTATATCTATGCATTTCTGTGTTGTCCTATAAATCCTTGCATGTTACCTCTAGCTTCTCTATGTGCTCTATACAAGAGTAAACTCCTGCCACATGCATCTATGTTCTGGTGTAAGGGTGCCTTGGTATATGATGTATGACTCCTTCAACACAATGGCGAGCATGTTGCACTGTCAAACTGGAAACCCATACTTCAGCTATTGTGTAGGCCTGCTTGTGTTCTACAGCATTAGTATTTGTGTCATGTCCCAGCCTATCATTAGAGCAACTTTTCCCCCTGTTATACAAAGTTGTGTCTTGAATTATTGATGCACAGTTCACCTGACCTGTTATGTTCAGTCTGCTTCTACAAATAAATGTTTTAATTAGCACATGAACCTAACCCCAAAAGCATTCATTGCGATGCATTGCCTGAAACAATTTCAATATTATTCGAGACTGGACTACTACATAAATTGATGAAATTACAATTCAGAGTTGTTGTTTTTTACAGATTAGAGGTAAGCAGTGGAAGCCATACATCACCCACCAAAGCACTTTGACACTAATATAAGTGGTTGGTGATTAGACTGGAGCTATTAGTTATGTTTTCTCTAGAGCTCTGAAAGTCTGGGATACATCTGCATGTTGTAATCCATAAAGCTACTTTATTATGTGCACAGTCCAAGGTGCATTTGCTACCCCATTGTTTTTATCCATCCATCCATCCATCTTCTTCCGCTTTATCCGGGGCCGGGTCGCGGGGGCAGCATTCTAAGCAGGCACTCCCAAACTTCCTTATCCCCAGACACTTCCTCCAACTCCTCTGGGAGGATCCCGAGGTGTTCCCAGGCCAGCCGAGAGACATAGTCCCTCCAGCGTGTCCTGGGTCTTCCCCGGGGCCTCCTCCCGGTGGGACATGCCCGAAACAATTCCCTAGGGAGAAGCCCAGGAGGAATCCGGATCAGATGCTTGAGCCACCTCAGCTGGTTCCTCTCGACGTGGAGGAGCAGCGGCTCTACTCCGAGCTCCTCCCGTGTGACTGAGCTCCTCACCCTATCTCTAAGGGAGCTCCCAGCCACCCTGCGGAGGAACGGAAACTCATTTCGACCGCTTGTATCCGCGATCTTGTCCTTTCGGTCACTACCCAAAGCTCAATCTCACGCTCCATCCCACCCTCACTCGTGAACAAGACCCGAGATACTTGGACTCCTCCACTTGGGCAACGACTCCCCACCCACCTGGAGAGTGCAAGCCACCTTTTCTGGTTGAGAACCATGGTCTCAGATTTGGAGGTGCTGATTCTCATCCAGCTGCTTCACACTCTGCTACAAACCGTCCCAGTGCATGTTGCAGGTCCAGGTTTGATGGAGCCATCAGGACAACATCATCTGCAAACAGCAGAGATGACATCCTGTGGTCCCAAACCGGACACCCTCCGACCCCTGACTGCACCTAGAAATTCTGTCCATAAAAACAATGAACAGAACCGGTGACAAAGGGAGCCCTGGCGGAGTCCAACACTCACTGGAAACAGGTCTGACTTACTGCCGGCAATGCGAACACAGCTCCTGCTCCGGACATACAGGGACCGGACAGCCCTGAGCAAAGGGCCCGGACCCCGTACTCCCGCAGCACCCCCAAAGGACACCCATGGGACACGGTCGAAAGCCTTCTCCAGATCCATAAAGCACTCATGGACTGGTTGGGCAAACTCTCATGAACCTCGAGTACCCGAGGGAGAGTATAGAGCTGGTCCAGTGTTCCACTACCAGACTAAAACCACTCTGCTCCTCCTGAATCCAAGTTTCACTATTGTTTTTAGTTTATTATAAAACTTTTTTTTTCTCTTTTTTTTTTTTTTCTCCTACCTAACATCACATAATCTCTGAAGAAATCGGCGAGTGAGCAACTAACCAACTGTCAGGAAGGAAAGACAAATAAACTGGTCTAAAAAAATGATGATGTTTTTCTACAGATTTCAATGCAATTATCTTATCAGTTAATAAAGTCAATCGACATGTTACTACTATGAAGCTGTTTTAGATCAATTTCGCAGTTTGCACTGAACAAATATAAAATGATTATCTATTTATGTTTTAACTCAAAATAATATTCATCCTTTAAGGAAGATCATTTTTCCAACATTGTCAATCCCATACATGGAATATTATTTCCATTGTCTATGCAGAAACGTATCTCACTGTAATTAGCCAGTAATGAGTACTAGTGGCTGTATGAACTCACTGTACACTTTGAGCGATGTATGTACTGGCAGACAAAACCAAAGCTGTCACTCAAATTGGGAAAGCAACATGAGGTAAAGAGGAACAGGCTAAGGGAGCAACTCATTACCGGCAGGACGCTCTAAAGAAGGATGCTAGGGGCCAGGCGGAAAAGCAAGGGAACTGTGTCGAGACCACTTGGAAGAAAGGGATGCTTTGTTTGAGCTTATAACCAGCTCAGATGTGGGTTATTCTTGCACAAGGGAGACTAATTGCTTGTTTAGATAATGTTCTATCCCCACCCGTCGTCGAAAACCAACACATCCGATGACTGATAGGTCCACGGGGTGTTCTTTTTGCAGATCTAAATTTTCAACAAATTAAGAGGAAAGACTTTGGGCTATGTTCCCAAAAATGTGGTGATGCATAACGCTGCTCAGCCCACTGCCTGTGCCCTCAGTGCAAGACCTTAGAGGATTGGGTAATATTGTTCACATGGATTTTCTCATAGTACTTTTGCCTCTAACTGTTCGGCTCTCCCTCAGCTCCTCAGCACACACATCACTTGGCGGTTAATTAATGAGTTTAATGCAGGAAGTCAGCATTTTGATTAGATGAAGAACATTGGCTCCGTTACGCATGTGTTCAAATGCAGATGCAAGTGGATATGTGGAGACGAAGAAAAGCAAAGGTTAAACCCAGTGAAGTTGATAATTGTGAGACATTTCCAGATTGTTTATAATTGCAATATGTAGAGTAAGTTATACCAAGATTTAATACTAGGACAAGTACCATTTCTTCAACACTAATTCAGTACTTACTTTATTTATGCCTATTTTTTTACACGTGACTTTTTCTATTATGGACACCATTTTGAGGACTGGCGATTCAAAAAGTCCTCAAAAAGGACCTCAAAACTCCTGCCATGGACTCAATAAATGGATGCGTTTGGCCGCAGGAAAGTAGGTCATCACAAAGAAATGGATGGTGTAAACTGAACCAACAATCAAAAACTGGATCCGAATTATAACTGACATTTATAATATGGATTTTATTTTTGATTCTGACTCAATTTGAAAATCAAATTTAGGGACATAAACGCTGGACAATTTATGCAGATTTTCGTGTGACATTATTACTTTATTACACGTTTTATTCTCTCTCTGTGGCATGGTCTGGGTTTTATGTTTTGTGAAAAAAGAAAAAAAGAGAAAGAAATTAATTGAATGTAAAAAAATTAAAAACAACATATTTTTTAAAATTGTTTATTGAAATTACAGCATCGCTTGAAACCTATGAATAGCAACCTTTAAAACTACTGCTGCATTTCTATTGCAGCACAATACTACACTTTTTTTCTTCTTTGCTTCCCTAACAGTAAATCCATCCATTCTTTGAAAATAATCCGTAACACCCCTATGACTTTTCAAAACCAGAAAGTCTAGTCTAGTCGACCGTTTTATATTTTTGTATACACTATGTTGAGTATGCATATCATATTCCATTTTTACCATGCACACCGGTGGAATAGGGAGCGGTAATGGGGACATTTATTATTCAAACTTATGTCAGAAAACGAGTTGTTTTTGTGTATTTGAAATAACAATGCAGTGAGGCAGGCTAAACAGTGCATGGAGATCTCCTCTGCGCTCCTGGGCGTAGCCCTGCTATATCCTCCCATTTCAACAATTAACATAGCTTCATCTGGAAACCATTAATTCCAAAATATAGGTTGCTATTATAACTTCCAAGTGCTATACAGCTACTGTCTTATTACTAAAAATTGTAAACACTATACTTTCAAAACTAATGTTTGGGCAAACAGAGTATTGTAGTGTATTCAATTCATTGTAGGGAACAACCCTGAAATTGCAAAATGAAAAAAAATAAAAACAACAATTTGAATAATCAGAATCAGTATCAGAAAGGGTTTATTGCCATTGTCAATGAACAAAAACGTAGGAACTTATCTCGGCATTAAGGTGCAACATAAAACAATGAGCAATAATAAAAATAACATATATTCAATCAAAAGGGCATGCATTGAGAAACAATTTAAAATGACTATAGTATAAAATAAAACTAAAAATAGGCATTACTATGTACACAAGATTACAGTTATATTTAAAGTTGTAGTGCAGAAAGTGACAGTGCAGTGAGTGATTCTGATGGAGGGCTCCCACTTGAGGTCCTGGGTGATGGTGGTGCCCAGGAAGCGGAAGGAGTCCACGGTGGTGATGGGGGAGTCTGTCATGATGAGGGGGGGCTGGGGGGCTGTGGCTTTCCTGAAGTCCACGATCATCTCCACTGTCTTCTGGGCGTTGAACTCCAGGTTGTTACCGCTGCAGGGCACCAGGACACCAGCCGGTCCACCTCCCTCCTGTAGACAGACTCATCCCCGTCCGAGATGAGCCCGATGAGGGTGGTGTCGTCCGCAAACTTGATCAGTTTTACGGAGTCGTGGCTGGAGGTGCAGCAGTTTGTGTACAGGGAGAAGAGCAGAGGAGAAAGTACACAGCCCTGTGGAGCTCCTGTGCTGATAGTCCGAGTGTCTGAGACATTCTTCCCCAGCCGCACGCACTGCCTCCGATCCGTCAGGAAGTCAGTGATCCACCTGCAGGTGGAGTCAGGCACGTTGAGCTGGGAGAGCTTGTCCTGGAGCAGAGCAGGGAGGATGGTGTTGAAATGCAGAGCTGAAGTCCACAAACAGGATCCTGGCGTAGGTTCCCGGGGAGTCCAGATGCTGCAGGATGAAGTGGAGTGCCAGGTTGATGGTGTCGTCTACAGACCTGTTGGCTCTGTAGGCGAACTGCAGGGGGTCCAGCAGGGAGGAGGTGAAGGACTTGAGGTGGGGCAAGACCAGGCGTTCAAATGACTTCATGACTACAGACGTCAGCGCCACAGGCCTGTAGTCATTAAGTCCAGTGATCCGGGGCTTCTTGGGGACAGGGACAATGATGGCAGACTTGAAGCAGGCTGGGACATGGCATGACCCCAGGGAGGTGTTAAAAATGTCTGTGAAGACGGGGGTTAACTCTCCTGCGCAATGTCTTAATGTAGCGGGCAGAGACGCCGTCTGGTCCAGCAGCTTTTCGGGGGTTGGATTTCCGAAATAGCCTGTGAACATCCTGTTCCTGAACTGAGAGAGTGGTGGGGGAGTGGGGGGGGACCAGGTTTGGGTTGGCGGAGGTGGCCACCGTGGGGGAGGGGGTGGTCACATCAAACCTGGAGTAGAAGGTGTTAAGTTGCTTCCAGTTCGATTGTCTGCAGCAGGGGGGCTCGGGGGCCTGGTTGGTGAGGAGCCGGAGCCCCTCCACACGGAGGGGGTTGTTGTCAGAGAACTGCTGCTTCAAGACGCGTATTGTACTGTGATCTCGCTCGAGAAACCTCTTTGCTAAATCCATACTTTGCGTCTTTGTAGCGCCCCTGTCACCAGCCCTGTGCGCTGCCTCCTTCTGCTGCCTTAACTGCCTCAGTTTTGGAGTGAACCAGGGTTTGTCATTGTTGAAAGTGACTTTGGTTTGTGTTGGTATGATGCTGTCCTCACAGAATCGAATGTATGACGTCACAGTGTCCGTGTACTCATCCAAACTATCTGTGGCAGCTCTGAAGACCTCCCAGTCTGTAATGTCCAAACACGCACGTAGCTCCTCCGCTGCCTCATTGGTCCACTTCTTAGAGGTTTCCTCACTGCAGGTTTTGAGAGCTTCAGCCTCTGCCTGTACGTGGGGATCAGGTGAACCATGGCGTGATCTGAAAAGCCGAGAGCAGCGCGAGCCACGGCGCGGAAGGCGTTACTGACTGTTGTGTAGCAGTGATCCAAGCGTGTTCTGCTCTCTGGTCGGGACTTTAATAAACTGTCTGTACTTTGGTAGTTCGTGGCTGAGATTCCCCTTGTTAAAATCACCCAGGATAATACACAAGGAGTCCGGGAAGGTCCGCTCCACACTCAGAATCTGGTCCGCGAGCGCGCGCTGTGCCACGTGCACGTTTGCGCTCGGGGGATGTAAACAACAGCCAGAATGAATGAGGCGAACTCACGTGGCGAGTAGAATGGTTTGCAGTTAATGAAGAGATATTCCAGATCAGGAGAGCAGTGTTTGGAGATCACAGTCACATCTGAAGACCAGGCGTTGTTGATGTAAAAACAGACTCCTCCGCCGCGTGTTTTACCCCGGAGAGACCTTTTATGACGATCCGCACGAAAGAGGCAAAACCCCTCGATCTGCACGGCGCCGTCCGGGATCGGCTCGCTGAGCCACGTCTCCGTGAAGCACATAACAGGAGATGAAGAAAAGTCTCTGTTTCGTCTCATCAGCAGCGCCAGTTCGTCAATTTTGTTGGAGAGTGAGCCGGACGTTGGAGAGGAAAATTCCCAGGTAAGGGCGTCCGAGTGCCGCGTCTCCTGAGGCACACGAGGACCCCGCAGCGTTTTCCTCGCCTGCGGCGTCTCACTCTTTTAGCCAAAAGAAGGGTTGATTCAGCAACAGAAGCTAAAAATATAAAAATTTAACAACACAAAACAGAGGCATTACATAAATATAACTCAAATTTAAAGAAGGCATTAGAATTCTGGATTGCAATCTGCTGTCCACCTTCACTTAAAACACAAACCACTCATTTGAAGGGAGAAAGGTTGGTGTAGAGGAAGCGATTTTTGTGAAAAAAGAGAGTCCCTCTAAAGTGTAACTTCTTAGATCAATTCTTCAGATTAAAATTTATGATGAGTACTGCCCGGTGGTCGAGTGGTTAATGCACAGGACACATATGCCAGCTCCTGTGCAGCCGGCTGCAGTGTCGTGAGTTTGAATCCCGACTCCGACATTTACTGCATGTCCTCCCTCTCTCTCATCCCCATTTTGCACTTTCTTCACTGTCTAATAAGCCTACGGCAAAAAAAGAAAAATAAAGAAAATTATGACGAATTCAGATGGAAGCCAAAACGTTTCGATTTCCAGATGACTACTTTTGAAAAATGTTCTATGAATCACTCCTGGAGAAATGCTACTATCAAGTTGACAACGCTCCCTTCAAATTCTAAACTTTTTTTTTTTTTTTAAATTGTAAGTCTGCTTTTCATTTCAATTGTTGTTTTTTTACATTTTCAACATTATTTTTTTAATTAAAAATGGGAAAGTGAGAGCCAATTGTTGTTGTACTTGTATCTAGTGTAATCTAATCCAGATACAAGACCCATTTTTGCCTCCATTACCGATACACAGCTCTCCTATTTCCATCCACAGAGTCAGTTTAATAGATTTGATAGAGCCAGTGTGTCGCTGTTATCTGACTTCCTGAAAGCGGCATCACCAGTTGTCCTCTGCTGAATTATCTCGGACCATATGCCCGTCAAGTGGCAGCAAATGTGTAAACTCCATTTCATTTACGGAGGTCATTCTCAAATTGATTCTGGAGGTGATAACAGCACTGAAGCCAATGTGGGGTTTTTTTCTCACCCTTTGTAAGAGTGTTTATTTTGTATTGTGGCTGTCCATTCTCCGGTTTGCCTTGGGGCCAGTTTTTGCGGTGCTGCATTGACAGACAGCTGAATCAGCACAACCTCTCCTGCTCCTGTTTTGTTCATCTCCTCTTTCCCTATTTATAAGCGCCCAAAATGATATTGTTTGCCTGTAAACACACGATCTGAGGCCATTGCATATTCTTTTTCACAACATATTTGACTGGTGCTATCTATAATATCTAAGGTAGAAATCACAATACAAATTGAATCGGACTCGGTTTGATTGGGGACCAAAGTTGAAACCTTGTCTCGTTCTCTGAGCTGGTTCGATTCACATTCACAACACACTTCTATCAATCGAACCAAATGTCCAGAAAGACACCTCTCCCCCGCACCTGTAGAGGCGCTGTGTACAATATCAGCCAAGTTATGATATGGCAAAAGTGAGGGAGAGACCCAGAGCGCTGTCTGATTCGCGTCACCAAAACAAACTTGAATCAGAGTTTAGAGTCATTCTTTGGCTTTTACGAATTTACCCCACAACCTGCCCCACATATATGTGCACAACCTGCCCCACATGCTCACAACCTGCCCCACATGTGCACAACCTCCCTCAGCTTCTTTGGTCCAGATCAGAGTTTGCATGCTCACATTTACTCAAACAAACCGAGCCAGCCAGGGAAACAAATCCTGATTCAAATCAACCCTAAAAGTGCTTTTACTTTACGTTTTAGAGCAGATAATAGCTCTTTCTATTTTTTTAACTGGACTGGAAAAGTACTTTTCTTTAAGGTTTGAGACTGCCTGAAATGATATCCTGCCAAAAATGTTAGAGTTTGAGAGCGTTTTTTGACACGAAGATATAAATATAATTACTAGATAAATTAAGTTTTTGATTCAGTATCTGCAGCATAACTCTTTGTCAAGAGTTAACACTTTAATGGTTCTCAAAAATCTGTGTGAAATACCTTTTACATGTGCATATACTGTGTTCTTGTACCGTTTTTTTAGATAGTCTGTTTCATGTGTTTTTCACATTTCTGGTTGAAAATGAATAATCAAACTACATATAGGAGACTGTTACTACTACTTTAGTCACAGCTTTGTTGTAACATTGCTGACACCAAACATCATGCCTTCTATAGCTACGTTTACTGCAACAGTTAGTTCATATATAATGAGGTGTACTCTTTCTTATCCACATTTTAGTTTACTTAAAAGGATTGCATTAAATGAACTTTCATCTTCACTGTTTTCAGGACATAAATAATCAATACTAATCCTTGGATCTGAGATAGACACTCTAGAGCAGGTATTGATGATGAAAATATGACATAAATAGGAGAAAGTTATCGACCATTCCTGTTTTTGTAGGATCTTGATCTTCTATGCCAGAAATACGATGGCAGCTTTTACTATATCAACTATGTTAGTATTTAGTGTATTTGTTGTTTGTTTTTATTATTAAGTATTTTTTTGTACATTCAGTTGCATAAAAAATGTTTTCACCGTTTTACTTTGTTGAGTACTGAGCCTTTTCTTTAGTATAAAAATGTTGTTTGTGATGTTTGTATCGTGACACCACTACAGAGCATCATTGTTTCAAATATTGTGTATTCTGTCAATGTGTTGGATAAAAGATAAACAATGTAAGCAAGCATTAATGTAAACTTTCTGCTTATAACACTCAGATCCATGTCTGACTTGCTGTAGCCAGTGTATGTGTGTGAAACATTCCTTGCCTCTTCACCTCCTGTACCATTTTACAGAGCCAACATTGATGACACATAAGTTCTCTTGCGCTCTTGCTGAAAATGAATTTTTGATCTGTTTTTACGGTCCCGTATTCACTGATGTCTTCAGAGGTTATAGCTGTATAAAATGGGAGTGCAGCTGCTCCGTGCTCACACATACGGCTGCCCAGGCTGTTTAAGAGCACCTGTGTTCTTGGATTCAACCAGCTTTGTTATTGCTGCGCATAAAAAATATGTGCTTCAGCCGAGAAGACAGTAGTATCTGCTCCTACTGTTTGCCAGGGTACTCTGAGTAAATACCTGAAACTACTGCTATTACTGCAGCACTGTACCCTTTTGGAGACTGTATAGAAACAATTTAAAGCACCTGTTTTTGCTTGTAAAATTCTTAGGAATCTATTGTGACCATGATTATGGATTGATAGTTTATTCTTGAGATTCCTGCTCTGTATTTTGCAAACACCCCAGTATAGGTCGTATAGCAGCACAGGGATGTTTCCACGCGGTGCACCTCCTGGGGTTATTGAATAAGATGTTTGTGAACATGTGTGGACAGTGGCGTGTGACCAGACTTCAGGTCAGTCATTTAGCCTCTGAGAAACAGACTTGGACTCACCACTGGGGGCAGCAGCGGGGGACGCGAGTGTGTCTTATACATCACTAACAGCCCATCGCAGAGAACAGAAAGCTGCTTTTTTTATATAATGCTGTAAAGAATGCTACTTCTCCAATTCTCTGCCTTTCTGTGTGTGTGTGTGTGTGTGTGTGTGTTTTTAAAGGAGCATAAAATTCTCTAATGATATCCTAAAAGCGTTTTGATACCAAGGTCTAAGGTTGTTCCCATGGAGTTACTAAGTGTTTGAGCTTTATCACAGTTTGACTCTGAAATGAAGAGGGTCAGAACAATTCTCAGACTTTCTTGATATTGCTTTAGATATTTTGTCCTAATGCCGTGTTATACTTAAATTCCAACATAATTTTATAGCCTGGCCACCGAAGCTATTCACAGAAGTCTGAGGCATATTGTCTCAACCTCTCAAAGCCCAACGGGCGGAACCGACAGGCGTATTTACACACCGGAGAAACATATCGCCGGTATTTTTCATTGTTCCTACCTGCATAATTGTGATAAATGCCAATAAAATTTATCAACATAATACACCAGTCCATGCATAATTTTTAATCTTATTTTATACAATAGTAATTTTAAATAGTTTCCTAATGCATGCCCTTTTGATTTCATATATGTTGTTTTTATTATTGCTCAGTGTTTTATGTTGCACCTAAATGCCGATGCAAGTTCCTATGTTTGTGAATTTTGTTCATTGACAATGGCAATAAACCTTTTTCTGATTCTAATAAAAAAAGATTACATTTCTTTTATAGTATAGTAAACACAGAACTAATTCATAATGATGTTTAGTCGTTTGAGTATATATCCATTTCTAAACTGTCAGCAATTGTAATAATGTTTTGTGTGACACAAAATTGCAATATCTTAAAATTGGAAGCAACCCGCCCAAAAAATCTGTTGTTTTGCAGATGCTCTGAACCAGTTGTCAGTAAGCTTATCCAAATGCATACATACGCCCTTTTCTGTATTTTCTTTGTTTCTGTATTTTATTTACCAACTCGAGTTTTTGAGAACCCCATGTGTGTGTTTTAGTTTGAGACGCAGCAATTTAATTTAACCCTAAAAAATACTGCAGTCTTTCACCGCATCTGCATTTAAAGACTTGTTAGTTAATGTGCATCAGGCGGCCATACATCTTTCACTCAATATTTTATCGTCATTGCTGAGCCAATCTTATGCAGCTGGAGAAACAGTAAGACGGTTGTCCCATTAAATATATTACCTCTCTCCCAGTGGAATCCAGCAACGGCACCGCTCTCCCTGGCATCCGTAGAGCCTGCTAAAATATTAGACATTTATCACGGTTATTACAGTCAGTAAATCCTTCCACGGAACGCGCAGGCCCTTTAGCTTTGTATTCTTTTGGGATGTGGCCGTAAATGGATTAGGTTATTGCCTGGACTTACTCGCAGTCATATCAAGCACAATAATCTCTGTCCTTCACCGCGGCCTGGGGCATGTAGGGAAACTGACCTCAATAAAGTTTAAACACACATGGAGGTATATACAGTAGGTAATAGGGGAATAGAGTTCTTTAAGAGCGGTGTAATGAGAGGAGATGGTTGGGAAGTTAGTCGACAGTAGCTTTTCCTCATATCCGTTTTTCAAGGATTCTTACTAGCAATATAATGAAGATGTTTTAAGACGTGAAATGCAGTTTACGGTCTGGTTTCTTAAGGTAATGGTCAAGCAAAAGAGCAACCTCACACGTATAAATCATTGAAAACTTTAAACACTTAAGACTTGGAGAAACAGGACTTTCATAGGTATTCACAAACAAGGAGCTGTTATAACCAAGAAATTAAACTTAAGCATTGATCATTATAACCCTCTGACTGAAATGTTCATTAAGGCATATAAATCTGAAGGGGAATAATATCTAAGTATGATGGGGAAAAAGAAGGTTACTTTGATTTGAAGAGTGTAAAAGTATTTATACGTCTCGAAATGAAATTATGGAAAAACACAAAAAGGGAATTTTCTTTCGTCACTATTCACAGAGACTGCTGGAGAGAATGTGGTTTCCAGGAGGACCACCATTACCACATTTTTTGGGACTGCCCTATTGCTTAAAAATATTGGCCTGAGATCAATAAAGCGCTACAAACTGTTTTTGACACTAACATCCCACTTGATTTCAGAACTATGTATTTGGGCCTCAAAACCCCAACCATGGATACAATAAATGGATATCTTTGGAGCATAATTCTGGCAGCAGGAAAGAAGGCCATTTAAAAGAAATGGATGACTCAAACTGCACCAAAAATTAAGGATTGGACCCAGATCATTTTAAAACAACTACCTTTTTACTTTTTACTAGATGGGATTCATTTGTTGTGCTATCATTTTTATTATATTTAATGGATGCCTTGATTTTGTTTTATTTTGCTCTCTGTCTCGTTTTGTCTGTTGAAAAAACAGATGAATGAAATGAAAATGAATTGAAAAAGGGTGTCAATAAACATGAATACAAAAGAGATTAAAACTGACAATTGAAAATATTGATGGATGGAATTATTTGATTTCCCTATGCTGGTTCTTTGGACATATTTTATGTAACTGACTTCTCTTTCTTTCTGTGTCTGGCACATGACTCCTTTTTTTATCAGTTCCATTTGTCCCAATGTCCGGCAAATTTGACCACTTTCAAATGTAGTGCAGAAGCTAGTCTTACCATTTTCTGTTATTTTGCTAAACTATGTTATTTTAGTCCATTCCTTTATTCCATCCTTGTCATCCATCTCCTTGTTATTGCAACTAAAAGTACATTCTACAGGTACCTATCTATCGTTTCCATTGTTTATCTATCCGAGATACATTGTTTGTTTTGTTTGTTTGTTGAAGACAGTCCGCAGTGCCTCATTAATCTCAGTTCAGCATTTAGGCCAGTCCCAAAGCACATTTCTTTCCAAACATTAGATATTGCTGCCCTCCGTTTACCGGTTAATTCTAATAATAATTCAGTTTTTATTTCCTTTTCCAGCTTGTCCTCCGGGTACGTTTAAATCCAGCCAGGGGCCAGGCCTGTGTCTTCAGTGTCCTCCCAACAGCCGATCCACTTCTGAGGCTGCCACCATCTGTGTGTGTCGCAACGGCTACTACAGAGGAGACGCCGACCAGCCGGACGAGCCCTGCACAAGTCAGTACACATATAAACAAACTATATCTTTCATCACACTTGTTTCAGGACTGTACAATTATAAGTTTGGTCCTCTTTAAGAACATGTACTCAAAGATTCTATACTTTACTTTGACATTTATATTAACTATCGGAAGTTAGAGTTCGAGTCAGGGTCATTGTACTCTTTGGTGAGTTACGTTTAATCTTACTGGTTAGAATCATTAAGGTCTCATAATGAAAAGCTTATATAGTTTCTGGTTGATGTTTTAAAGAAACTATGAAAGCCACAGCATACTATTGTTGAAGGTTTAATACGGTTCATAAACAGATACAAAGCTCTGAGAACAGGACTGAATCACACTGCAGACAAATGTTATACTTTAGTGGTAAACTAGGGGTGTGGTCTAAGGTAAAAAACGGTGCGTGCTGCAAAGAGTGCCCCATACTGATGATACAGGACAACGCAAATAGCATCATGAGGGTTTAAACAAAGGAGTCATATAATGATAGATAGCACATGAAAGCCTTCATTCCATCAGACGATCCATCACACGGTGTGACCTGACAACATGACTGGGACACATCAGGTGCGGTGTCACAAAAAAACAAAAACATCAGAATTCAAATAATGATATAATAACTATATAAGCAGATGTAACAAAAAGTTAAGTAGTCCTTCAAATAAATACAAATGATACAAATTAAAATAAGAAAAAAATACTTTAGTACAAATGTTTTGGCAAAACAATATATTTTAAGAAACCCACTTGTCTCCTCATAATAAATAATAATAATAATAATTAATTAGTCATATATAGTGCTTTTCCAGACGGTCAGCGTCACTTAAAAATTCCATGGAATATTCATGGCTTTCAGCTTACCATCATAGGAAACATTTTGAGGACTTTTCACCATTCAAAAGATTGTATATTTAGTTTTAAATAGTTAATTACTATGGCAATGGTCCTAATGTTCCATCATTCTGAAACCCATGGATTCATTCCTTCCACACTCTAAGCTACTTTTGCTGCCACAAGCACTCACACACCACATTTATACAAGGAAAGGTGAGTGAAGTGTCTTGCTTAAAGACACAACAACAGATTGCATTACAGCCACTGCCGCTCCACTGTGGCACCAGGTCCGACCAGTGGACTCCCATTTCAGCACGGACCAGGCCCAACCCTGCTTAGCTTCCAAGATCAGATGAAATTGGGCATTGACAAAGATGTTGGGTAAGAATCTTTTTTTCATGTAATAAAAGCACTGTAACGAAAAAAAGAAGTCAAAAGAAGTAGGGCAAAAGCTTCTGCTCTTAACTACCTCTTTCCAGGTGCACTTCCTTCTCCTCTGTCTGTTGTTGCCGCTCATTCCTGCTCTCGTCCCCTGAAGTCCTAATTACTCAGACAAACCCTGTGCCGTCTTGACACCATCCTTTGGCTATTAGCCGGAAATCCAGTAAAGGCCCTCTCAGCCTACGTAGTGATCTTAATACCATGTACCAGCAGTATGCAAACCGCTCTACCTCCCCTGTTGACTCCGTTACAGACCGCTACAACATGGTTAGACCCCTGAACATTTTCTTTACCACTTCAATATTGCTACCAAAAGGGAGTATCTTAATAGTTTATTGTCTTCACAGCCCTGGCCTGAATGCGCCATTGCTGCGGTTATGTATTAATTTTGCACTGATTTATTCAAGCAGTTCTTTCTAATTGGCCCCTGGATCGGACACAAGACCACCAGTGGCTAGAGCAGCTGTGTTGTGTGGCTGTTACTGATAAAACATGCATAATTTGAGCTCATCTTTTTTAATTTGTCTAAAAAAACATGCCTTCAAGCAGAATTGTACTAATATGTTACAGTGTGTAGTTGTCCGTAGCTTCTCATTGGAAACTGCAGTCGTCCCTTAAGCTTGTATTTTTGCTCCCCTGGTGTACTGCGCTTCTCTCTGGGGGGGTCACACTGAATGCTTCATCAAGTTTATCATCTGTAGATATACCAGGAGGTTTGAGTTTTCCCAAAGTGCATTCACAACAGCTTCCTTTGCACAGCAGCATGGGCCAACAGCTCACCTCAGTGTTTCAGAGCAACATTCTATGGCGATCAAAATTGAATCATCATCTGTCACAAATCCTGTTTAATGATTAACTCCTTTCTACACACTTCTTCCTACACGTTATTTGCCTTTATTTAGCCTACAGTTTAAGGCAAAATGAATGTACAAGAATTTTGATCAAATGAATCCAAAGAAATAATTTATATCAATTTATTGACATATGGCCCATCTCTAATCAATGGGAAAATCAAACACAAGTCCTCACAATATCACTTACAGTAAACAGGAAGCCAAATCCATGAATATTATTTTTTTTACTGGAGATGGGTGCAGGTAAAATAATTCTAGCTAATATGCATTTTTTGGTTGCAACATAGGGAAAACCAACAGTATGTTTTTTGTATTCAAACCTTTTTACATGTATTATTCAATTTAACCATTTGTGTTGATTTAATCAATGTTTGGAATAGATTAAAAAACACCAGAAGAGTGAGGTTTCTATGTGCAGTCTTCTTACACTGTACAAGCTTCCATTAAAGCTTCCTTATAGAAATCAATAAGAACATTCTTGTCCATAGCACAATCCAAAGTCGGGATCACTCTATATATTGTATGCTCACGTCAGACGGTTTTGTGCCCACCAAGGGCACCAAACCTTGTGAACCCATGTTAATATTACATAAGAACTAACAACTACTCTACTACTACAACTACTATTTTTCTGAAATTCTACAACTGTGGTGAAGAGTATTTGTGTCATTTCAAATGTTGTTGAGTGTTTAAGGTTACTTTCCCAATTGCTAAAGACAACTTAAAAATTGGGACAATATTGAGAATATCGTTCACACAGGTTTGGTCCTGTTTTGGTCCCTGTTTAGTCCTGGTGTAGGCTTGGATTTGTCTTGTTCTAGACCTGGTTTAGCCCTTGGTCTAGAGTTCCAGTTTTGTCACAATATTCAAATGGTCTATTTGCAAGTGTGAATGCACCTTGAACCAGAACTGGAACAGGACCAAACCAAGTCTAAATCTGGGTGTGTTCACACTTGTAGTCATTTGGTCCAATTTTAGTCTTGGATGTGGACTTGATTTTGTCCTGTTTTAGTCCTTGTTTAGTCCTGCTCTAGTCCAGGTTTAATTTCGGGTTTAGAATTCAGAACAGGCGACTTTGAGTAAAAGAATCATAAAGGGATGTATTCAATTAAAGTTCCTCAAATCCAAAGCATTATGTCAGTATTAGAATTCTTCTGGAGCAGCTCAGTGAAGGACGCATGGAAGGTCGACACTCAGTGTAAAACAACCACTTATATCTTGGTCGGATTCTTGCCATGCTCCGACTACCGACAGAAGGGGGCCAGCCGGATCATCCCAGTAAGAATCTTTTTAATACTGCGAGTTTGTGATAAGAGCGCAGCGAGAGTAGCTTAAATCAGGCCAATCTGTCTCGGCACTAGCGGTATAGCCTGTGCTCGTCCCTCTCCTCTCTCTCTCCTCTCGTCCCCTGTGCTCCCGATCGCTCTGATTAGCCATCTGATGGATTGTCCAGTAGTGGGCTTTGTCAGCAGGGGGTCTTGCAGCTATACCCCTGCCATCCCATTTTCTCCCCTGAGGAACATGCTACATATACGCCTACGCTGCACTTCAAAAACATCCCCTTCTCTCCGCTCGCCTCTGCTCCATCCCCAGTTTGTGTCACGTGCGTTCTGTCTCGCAGCGGGACGCCTGCGCTGCTGGCTTGGGTAGTGACTAGAACAAGCTTGTGGGTGGAGGTTAGCGTGGAATTACATCAAGTCATAGTATCTGGTTTTTGCTCGAGGCCCCTAGTGACAAATAGATCTTTGTGTAGTTTGGAAGTTTAACAAAACATATTCTTTAGTTCACTGTGTAGTATCTATAGAGGCACAAACTAGAGAAAGTGTGTGTTTGGCTTTTTTTTTATTTTTTATATAGAACTCTGTCTTGGGAGGATTTGTTTCTCTGAGTTGGAGTAGAACAGACTGAGTGGTCACTAAGGGAGGTCAGGTGGTGCAGGGGTCCATCTCTGATTGGTCCATCGGGGAGCATCCATTTATGAGAAATGAAAATAGAAAAGGGACAAAGCCATAAAGACTAAAGGCAAAGATAATAACATTGACAAAGACCAGACAGTACTTGTAATAACACTAATCACTTTACCCACTTAAAGAGCGCGTATTATGTTTTTGCTGTCGTGTAGTAATACATTAGCACATACATACAGGTCATACATACAGGTCATCTGCAGAACTGTTTCTCTTCATAGTGGAATTTCACTGTAGCAAACAGCAGATTTTCATTTTTCAAAAATGACTTTGCTACATTTTACCCTTTGTGTAGTAAGGCCCCGAGTCTACATTTTTTCAAAGAATCACATGTAAGTACAGATTGGTGGGCGGGGGGTAGGTGAATGCAATCAGCAGTCTCCTTCAAATCAATAACGGAACAACTGCCAACACAGTTAAAGTTATGCAAAGACTTCCAGACTTTTTTAAAATGTTTTTTACACAAAAGTGCTAACATTTGTGAATTTGCCAAGTTTCCAATTGAAGAATAAATCATTTTACCAAACTGCTCGATTAAATACAGTGGGAGTAAGGTGATAAAGGGATAGATTATTATTATTATTATTATTATTTATCATTATTGTATTATTTTAGTGCATTGTATTGTTTTTGCTGTTTGTTCTTTCTACGTTTTTAAATCACAGGGATTGCAGATGGAAGTTATAATCTGGTACAAAGCAAGTATTTTTTTCTTTTAATGCTTTTATTAATGCTCCTGTACATGTTACCTGTGAGTAAACTAAATGCAGGAGTATGTTCTGAGCACTCAAACCTCAATAGAGTACAAGCACCATGTGTAAACCAAAATACAGCTCTTGAATGATTTAGTGGTGAGGGGAAACCAATAAAAGCTCTTACGAGTCTATTTGGCATAATATGTCTGCTTTAAAGAAGTGAATATAAAATTAGAAACTGTTCTAATTTCCTGTCACTGATTCAAATGTTTAATAGTCATTTAATACATTGGGTAACTACTTTCTAATAAAACCAGCGCCATTTTCATTATATAGAAGGTATGTATTATCATATGGAGTCATGAAAGGCCTTTCCCTGGTGCGGTGAGAATAAGGCCGGATAAGCTCTGGACAACCAGTGCTTAATCAGCCCACTCGAGAGCCGGCCCGAACCTTCATGCTCAGAGGAATTCCATTTTCCTATCTATTTCTTTTAGAGGTCAAAAGATTATGAATCTTTCCATGTAATATTTTATCTTTTTCTTATATCCTTTTGCCTGAATCAGAAATGAATATTCTAATATGAAGGTCAAATAAATGTAGCTATGTAGAATCCTTTTTGGCAAGGAAACTTTATGACTCAGATGAGACAATGCCACATGTGAACGATATTGTTTACATCTGCAGTGATTGAATCAGGAATAGAAGGAACTTTAGGAGCACAGCCCACAGCTCGACATATTATTCAACTACGCCTGTATACAGTTGTTTACATCCATCACCATGGCCAACCACAACCACGTGAGATTTCGGCAGTGCGGTGGTATCAATATAAATATATGGAACAAGATGGAAAATGTGACAAATCCGAACCGTTCCAACATTCCTAACAAACTTTGGCTGTGTCTTTCAGTAGAAACAGTCTGTGGCTTGTCGGACCTAAGCTGCCTGGAGCTCTGTCAAAGGCCCCTGATTCTTCACAACACAGATCAAAATGTCTGACTGAAAGATGGCTTTACATACATAGTTGGAGAGTATTTTGTTTCCCCTCACATCTGTGGAAAATCATAGTAACTCACTCAAGCGCTTGTAAGTTACACTTGTAATGTGTCCAAACAAACTCATAGTAAGTATTATCCCCGCTCTCACTCACTCTCTCACACGCATAATCTTTCTTTCCGTGGGTAAATGCTCTGAAACGAACTCTTAAGTGTCTTGTTAATTATTGCTTTTAATCCGTATGTTGTCCCAGTTTATAACGCTCTATAACAACAACACTTTATAAAGTAAACAAAGATTTAGTTCTTTTTAGCATTTTAATTAAGTAGTAACTAAGTCTGAAATGTTCTTACAACGTATTTGTTCTTGCTTTTTTAGGGCTAATTAAAGTGTAGTTATTGTAGTTTTTTTTAATAGACACTATGGTCCAATGAAATAAATCATCTGCTGAAGTTGAGCATTCTGTTCAAAAAGGGACTGGAATGGGCATCAAAAAACCTCTCCTGACTTGGGACAGTCAAACCACAGCCGCTAGTTTGTAGCACACGTATCTCAGATGCAGAAGACTTCTCTGAATATCCTCGTAACATTCAGAACTAAATATACAACATATTTTATCTCAGAATTGCAGAGTTTAGTGCTTTGCTTGTTAATTTGAATACATTTTAATTAGCGGGCAAATTATTTGGAAATCCACTCCGTTTCTCAATCCTCTGTGTTATTTATTTTTTTCCTTTTTTACTCTTAAGCCGCTATGTTTATTTAGTCACAGCCATACAGTTTGAGGTTTAGAGCAAAAACAACATAGCAAACAAACTGAACCCATTTTGAGCCAGTTCCGCTACAATTATTGTTATTATTATTTGTTTTAAGTTTGCAGACTTCTTTATTTGAAATTGAGAGAAGCATAGTTTATCCATTCTGAAGCTTCAGCATCAGCAGCCACTGATCCTCTCTGACCATCCTCTGTCTCTCTATCTTCATACATTAGCCCTCCTCTTCGCATGTTTGATTTCATGTCACACTGCCCACACAGCACTGCGTTCTTTCACACGACGCTCCCTGGCTGTGATCACTATCTCCACAAAGAGACCTTCTGTTGGTCCCTGCAGGCCCGTCTCACATCATAAAACAAACACTCCTCTCCCTCACAGCCCCCTCTCAGTGAAGATGGGTAAACAGTGTGCACAAGTGTTTACTGTAATTCCAACCACAGTACCTTCCAGATAGTGGCTGTCCTGGGAGGAGAAAATGATTTATCTTTAGTGACGCTGTTGAGTATCACTTTGACATGATTGAAACTAATCTATGTGACCGTTATTGTAATGCACTGCTACTCTTATCCATAAAACCAGGGGCTCATTAGCATTTCATTAACTTTAAAACATGAGTCAACCAAACGTGATCATTACATACTCTCACTCAATACATGCTTAACTTTGGAAGTAGAACTGCATACTTTTAGTTCAACATGATGATCAAGGTCAATGTCCTACCAAGGAGAAAAGTCAGAAAAGACAGTAGCTGTGAAAAATATTTCCTGGAAATTCAACTGGAAGAACAAGAGTTGACAGAGGGAAGTGCAGAGAGAAAGCATCAGATCTATAAAGGCTCGTTCAGACCATGTCTTCCGAATTCGCGCCGGACGACCCAGTTGGACACCTGTACATTTGAAGGCAGACGCTTCACCAGCAGACGTGCGGCCAAGACGTTGAGCGCACATGCATGGTCGAGGAGGAGTTGTGTTTCTTCATGTGGCTGTTCTCTTGGCGCAATGGCAGTCCAGGATGAGAGAGTGGCTTTGTGTATTTACAATGTCCAAAAACAGAGGCGATCGGCTCGGCGGCTTGTCTGGGTCCACCAGATATTTCAGAGGTGAGCAGAGTTTAGTGAATATCATAATTTGCGGGAGCGAGCTGGGTCTGGATCATTTCTTACCGGTTTGTTTTGGTCCTTCTTCCGTATAATGAAATGCGCAGGTATGTCACTGGAGGAAAATATCTGATTAGTTTTTGCGTTGCATCGGCCACCAAAATTTCTGCTTTGTTCTACTTCTGCGTCAGCTCCTCAAAAATGCTGGACGCCCTGGACGCGCACCTAGACTTTAAATGTAAACTGGACGCTTGGACTGGACTGCAGTGTGAATGCCCCTTAAGAAGTGGACACAAGAAACGCTTTACATTTGTCAGTTACTTGCGTCAACAAAACAGGTTTGTGCATTGCTTTCTTTATTTTTGGTTATACATTTGGTTTGTGTTATCAATGGAACCAATGAGGTTTGATGATTGTATACCAGATTTTTAAATCAAACCTGGTCAAAGATAATACAGTTATATATTTTTATTTTGACCCTAAGAATGTCCCAATAAATTGATCAAATTCAAGCTCTCTAAATAATTATCTAATACCGACTTCAACCTCCAGGTGTCAGCAGAAACCGTTGTTGTTGGCGCGAACCATAGGCCTGGCTAGTTCTGGTTGCCTCAAAAGTGACGCGACTTGGTAAAATATATAATTATATGTAATTAACACAAAGCGGACAGCAAGTTACTGCTAGATCACTGACAGCACGTTAAGTTTCTGTCTCTAAGCTAATGCTAATAGGAACTAGCTGAGCAGTATCAAGAAAATGTTCTACTGTATTCTCTCAGTGTGGGAATTTGAATAGCCCCCCCCCCCATATTTAGATAATAACCACCAGGTAAAAGGTTTATGGTTTGATTTAACTACTTCTTGTCACCAATATTGAAAAACCTTTTAGAATAATGCAAATGTATGATTACGTAAATCTTCATTGCAGCGTATTTATTGCATTGCATATTTTGTCAGCGTACTAAACAGGCAAAAAAAACAAAAAACAATGCTCTGTATCATTTATCTCAGTTAAAAGAAAATGTAAAATGAACTTTGGTATTGATTTATGGTCATATAACCTGCCCTTACGAACCCTGACATGGCTAAATGAATGGTATTGGAAAGGCTCTAAGTAGCGTTCTAAACAATTGAAATCCGAACGCAAATTAAAACAGCCCAAAGCATCCCTAATAGTCTGCAAATCACACTTTAAGTAGCAGTCACATCTGATCCGCGGTGCTGTGCTGTCCCTGTTTTACGTGCACGTTAGCAATGGTGATGAGGGCTGCTAATGTCTTTGTGCAACCCTGTTTATCTCCCTGTTAGGCTGTAGCAAGGGTCTGCAAACATAATCATTCTCAACATCTCCTTCAGGTGACTCAGGGGACAGAGGCTGGTGGTTGGTGGGTGATCCTAGCTCCAACCAGCTCATACTGTCGTTGTATCCTTGGGCATGGCATTTAAAGCTGGGGTGTCTTATTTTTTACACTGCAAAAGGAGGATGTAGGTTTATTTAATCTGTCTAACTAGTTCCTCTCACAATCCCTTTGGCACATCGTTAATATCCACATGCATTCATTTTCGGTGTGTGCGCCGTTGGAGAGCAGCTTCTTTGAGACTGTGAAAATGAACTGGGGTTGACCACCTGATTGCAGTGCTACTTCGACTCCTACGTTCATCTTGACAAGAAATTAAATACTTCATTAATGCATGCGGACAGCGTGCAGGGGCAACATTTTTGTCACAAAGTCCTGTATTTACAATATATCTAGGGTTAGGGTTTAGGAAAACACAAAATGTACTCATTTCAAATAAAAAGTCAGGTGCCCCAGTTCAAGCCAAATTGTTTGTTTGTTTGTTTGTTTGTAAAGTTGTGCAGTAAAGTATTGGGTGATTTGTTGTATCTAGTCATAGGTATAGATTGGCAGCTACGTTACTGTCAGGGCAGCTCACGAAAGGCAATGTAAAATTGACTCAAAAAAGTTGATTTTCACAACTAATTGGCTCCAAAAAGATATTTTATCATTCTGTCTGACTAAAATGAACCCAAATTCAAACTGAAGCTGACAGTAGATTGAGCATTTGAGCTGAAGCTAATTTCACCCCCAAATTTTTTTTGTAGTTAATAAAGTTAAAAACCAAAATACAAAATATTCATTCATTTCATTTTGTTTTCGTATTTTAGGGTAATTTTTTTGTTTGTGTGTTTGGAGTACAAACTTAGGCAAGGCAAGGCAAGTTTATTTGTAGAGCACAATTTCTACACAAGGCAATTCAAAGTGCTTCACACAACAGGGAAAAAAATTCATTTAAATCACAAAGACATGACAGAAATCACAAAACCTTAATTTTTGTTCATTCAATTTAACAATTTTGCTGACATGAATATGTATTTGACATTGCCGCATCTTACCTCAAAGATCCAAACAGAGCACTTCTCTCAAAAAATGCTGGACTTCTTCCCAAGAGTCTCTAAAAGCAAAGTAGGAGGTAGAGCGTTTACCAAGCTCCTGTGTTATAGAATCAGCTCCTGTCCATATTAAAGTGACCGACACAGTCTTCATCTGCCCGAGGAGCAACTCTGCTGTGGTAGTATGACAGCTTGAGCTTTATCCTCTTATAAAGACTACTTTTATCATCAACAGTATTTTATATTTTAGTTCTCCTGTGTCTGTTCATTGCTGCTTACATGTCTTCGGGATGGGCACATCGCTTTTAGATTGATTCTTTCGCTCTATCTGCCTCTGCACACGTCTGTACAGAGCGTTTGTATCTTTTACAACGACTATCTCGTCGACGCCTCCACCTAATGTGTGGCGCTTTTATATCTTTAACGACGGACCCGGTCTCATCTGCCCCCTCCCTAGATTTAGCTTTCGCTAAACTACTTGTCCCAGACAAAACTCGACCAAAGCTAGCTTTATTGTGAAAACTCGCTCTGGGTGGGTGCGCCAGGCTCGTCCTGGACTTTGGAGTGGCCATAGTGCCGACTGACAATCTAACCAGCGTGTGTTCTAACCCTCTCCTCAGGCACCTGCTATGCAGCTGTGCTTGGACACCAGCACAATGGGCTAATGTGTTGGATTTTTTTACATGTTCAAATGTAATTGTGTCTAAGTTTTAGAAATGTTAAGAATTTCTCTAAAGAAAGACCTTTTAATTTAGAGAAATTTAAACGTGCCATTTTCAGGCTATCCGTCAAATAGTTTAAGACATAAAAGAGAAGAGTGCAAAGAAAATCATTTCAGTCATATTCAATTCAATTCAATTTATTTTTGTAACGCCCAAAATCACAACAGTAGTTGCCTCGAGGGGCTACAGTGGAAAACAAAATAAACAATGATCATAAGGACTTGGAAATGTCCCAGCGTCCTGTGTCCTTAGACAGATGTTTTAGACAGATGTCCCAAGCTCCCCTGTCCTTAGACCCTCCTTCTCGGCCAGGAAAAACTACCAAACCTCTTTGGGAAAAAGTAGAAACCTGTAGGAGTTCCACAGTGAAGGAGAGGTCCTACTCCCTCGGACGGACAGGCGGACGCGCCTCAATTTGCAGATACACTGTGGAGCTGGACCCACTCAGGAGGAGAACCAATTCTTCGAGGCCGATGAAGAACCGTTCATATGGGGTAGAGACCGTTTCTCCAGGCAGATCGTTATGCACGTTATTCTTCCCAGAAATGTTTAATTTGACTAATAATAAGTGGGTTACAGCTTTCTTTTAATATTTTATATTTCCAGGAGCTGTCCTATAGCTGTATACTTCACTTCAAGAGGTGCAATCCAGGGACCAAATTATGTACCATTTGATGTATTTTTGGAGCAGCAGTCGCCCTCTCAGGCAGACCATAATAATGACAATATGGAGGTCTTGCCCTGCTGTCTGTGACCCTCTGTTGTGAAAGTGCTGTGGAGAGGCTTTGGCGCTAACAGTGTCATTCCTGCGCCCCTGTGTTTGCAAGCTTTGTTTTAGCTCCCCAGGGCCATCCGCACGGCGCGCTAGCAGTGATTAATTGTGTCTCTTGTTGACAGAAGCAACTCCTGCCTTATGTCCACACAAGTCTCAAGTGCACCAAGTCAACATTACGCTCTCTATATGTTCCCTTTCTGCATTTCTCGCTTTATTAGAAACAATAAAACAGCAACAGTTAGATATACAGTTTATTTTAGTGAGGTGTGATGAAAGAAAATTGCCTCTAAAAAGGTTAGACATTTCCTCTATTAACTTTAGTGAGGATCCATATCAGTAACTGTATCACATTTGTAGTTATTAGTTTTGCACAATTTATTGCAAAATTGTTATACACCTTTCTATTCATAAAAACAAAGGTTAAACTCCATTGTTTGCAGTGTATGATTGAGCTGAAAACATGCAAACACAATCCTACATTTCCCATCTTACTTTTTTTGTGTGTCAAAAGCTGCTATTATAGAGTTTCTGCACGGCCGCGAGGAACTGAAGCCCACCCTGTGTTTTTGAGAAATGTGAACTCCTGAAGAATCACACACTGAGCTAATATTAAATCGGCGCTCAGGCAAAACAATACTTTTATTATTCCTTGATTTCTGCCCAAGCCTCGTCGCCTGTGCAGCAGTGTAGCAGCTGCAGGCATCGAGGAAGTGAACGGGAGCGTGAATCTCCAGAGCCAATTGGATAAGAATACTACATGCTACGCTGATTTGTGCTAAATAACTAATGTTTGATAGACACTAATGTTTCGCTGGATGGTCTTCCAGGGTGTGAATGGAATAAATTAGCATTTATAATGGATTAATTTAAAGTGAGAGATTTTGTCAACTTGTTTGTAGTAAGTTCCATCTGAAATGTGCAACTTCAAAGACTATTTTCACACATACAGCGAGGAAAATAAGTATTTGAACACCCTGCAATTGTGCAAGTTCTCCCACTTAGAAATTATGGAGGGGTCTGAAATGTTTTCTCATAGATGCATTTCCACTGTGAGAGACAGAATCTAAAACAAAAATGGAACATCACATTTTATGATTTTGTTTGTTATTGCTGCAAATACGGATTTTAACACCTGAGAAAATCCATGTTAATATTTTGTATAGAAGCCTTTGTTTACGATTACAGCGGTCAAATGTTTCCTGTAGTTCTTGACCAGGTTTGTATGGAGCCCATGAAGTCACATTAGTAACATTTTTAAAATAAGGGCTCCCAAGTTTGTAAGTCGCACTCCCGCACGTGCACGAGTTTGTGAATTAGGATCCTGAGAAATTGCACATGCATGCGTATCATCTGAGCTAACGCAGCAGAGCACCTGGAGCGTCTGGAGCACCAGGAGCGTCTGATTTGAAGTGTGGTTAATGTGAACCCTTTTAATTAGGCTACATGAGTTAAAATGAATAAAATCTTATACTGTCCTCCCAGCCTGTTTAGGTCCAATTGTTTGTACTCTTTTTGTTAAAATGTTAGAAATAAATCTGCTTGGGTCAACGCGCCGCACCTGTGGCAGAGGGAGCTCACCGCTTCACTCTGCGTCAGTGCACGCTGTGGAGAGGATGCCCTCGATCCTTCAATGCGCGTCACCATGGGACATATCTGACTATCGTTTATCTGTATAGCAATATAAACTATGCTATTGTGCCCTATACATAAATGTGGCATGAGCTGCAACAAGCGGCATTGCAACGAGGAGGAAGATGAGAACTATTATTTGTATAGTCGCTACTTACAGTAGGCCTATCCACTCAGTAGACAGAGTAACATAGAGGACCTTATAAGACTACATTGTGACGATGTGAGCTAACTTAGGCTATGGGCCATTTTATGGATTGCACTGTGAACCTGCTGTCACTTTGCCTCTACCCAGGGACTACAGATGAAAATTCGCTCGGCTATCTCTGGACTGTGCAATGTATTTATTGTGTAATGTCCCTGTCAAATAAATAATGACATAAAAAAATCAAATGGTACCACATTTCAGATCATTCTGCTGCACACGGTTTATTGAAGCGTTTACATCTTCACATTATGTTTTGATTTCCTGCTTTGCGCACATGCGGGATTCGCCCACACTAATTTACGCACACATATTCCCAAAACACGCCCACATTAGTGATTGAGATGACTATAGGTCAAGGCTGAGAAGAAAGAGCAGCGAATGTGAGACATTACGGTTCATTGAATATTTGTTTAAAAGTCATTATAGTGGCATCGGCACATGACTGTGTCAGCCTGGGTGACGGGGGAAGTGGCACCTGGCACTGCGTCTTGTGCGCTCTTGGATGGTGCTGAAGAGACAGATCCAGCGTGCTCCACAAAAAGATCCAGCACGCACCAGTGACAGAAACAGATGTTAATTGTTTGCAACCCTGAACTGCTATGAGCAGCATGTAGCTAAACGGTTTGGCCTGTGGTCACTGATGTGCCACTCTGCGCTTTGGAGACCCAGTTTGATACAATGGGAAAATTATGCACAATATTTTGCTCCTTCTGATTTATTTCTAATATTTTAACAAAAAGAGTTCCAAACAATTGGACCTTAAGACGCATAAGTGATGACAGTAAGACATTTCATTCATTTTAACGTATGTAGTCTAATAAGGATTCACATTAACCACATTTCAGATCAGACGCTCCAGGCGCTCTGCTGCGTTTTGGCCGATGATGCGCATACACATGCCCTTTCTCAGGATCCTGACTTACAAAGGCGGGAGCGCGACTTACAAACTCGTGCCCGCACGATCAGGAGTTTGAGAAATACCTCTTATTTTAAAATGTTGCTAATCTCGCTTTGTAGGCTCCGTAGGTTTACACATACATAGAGCAGAAATTTTGGCCCACTCCTCCACATAGATCTTCTCTAGATCTATCAGGTTTCGGCGCTTTCGCTGAGCAACTCCAGAGATTTTCTCTTGGATTTAGGTTTGGAGACTGGCTATGTGCTTCGGGTCATTGTCATGTTGGAAGACCGAGCCTCGTCCCATCTTCAATGCTCTGACTGAGGGAAGGAGGTTGTTGCCCAAAATCTCGCAATACATGGCCTCATTCATTCTCTCCTTAATACAGTGGTCGTCCTGTCCCCTGTGCAGAAAAGCACCCCCAAAGCATGATGTTTCCACCCCATGCTTCACAGAAGGGATGGTTTTCTTGGGATGGTACTCATCCTTCTTCTTCCTCCAAACAAAACAAGTGGAGTTAAAGCCAAAAAGTTCTATTTTGGTTTCATCTGACCACATGCCTTTCTCCCATGACTCCTCTGGATCATCCAGATGGTCATTGGCAAACTTCAGACGGGCCTGGACATGTGCTGACTGAGCAGGTGAACCTTCAGTGTGGTGCATGATTATAAACCATGACGGCGTAGTATAATACCAATAATAACCTTTTGAAATTGTGGTTCCAATGAGCTGAAGAGAGCTCCTCCCATAGTTCTGGGCTGATTCCTCACCTTTCTTATCATCATTGATACTCCACAAGGTGAGATCTTGCAAGGAGCCCCAGTCCAAGGGAGATTGACAGTCATCTTCCATTTTCTAGCAATTTCTCCAACAGTAGATAGTTTTTCACCAAACTGCGAACGAAATTTAATAGACAGCCAATGCAGTGCAGATAAAATTGGAGTAATGTGCGTTCGTCTGGTAGATCCTGTTAAAAACTGTTTTGTGGCAATTGCTGACACTTACTCTAAGTGTGGATCTGTTAAAACAATTAAAAACAGAATTACAAATTACTAAATTAAACGAGGTGATCTATAATTAAAGGTTTTTTTTTAATCCGGCGCCAAAATGTAACATTTTAATGCCCTTGGTAACACCACAAGTTTTTACAAAATAAAAACGTAACAATAATTGTTAATGATAAAGCGGCTAAACCATTGAAAACGTAGGCCTATTCTTGAATTAGTTCCAACCCCAGACATACCGAGGAGGTTGCAGGGGCATCTATAAAATTCAAAAAAAAATTCAAATGTTATAAAAGGAAAGAAGACCCCATTTAAACGTGTCTTATATTCTGATTACAGGTGTCCCTTCCAGCCCGCGAAACGTTATCTCCTTTGTGAACGAGACATCGGTGATCCTGGAGTGGCATTCGCCCCGAGAGACAGGCGGCCGCAGCGACGTGGTCTACAACATCGTGTGCCGCAAGTGCAGAGCCGACCGGCGCTCCTGCTCGCACTGCGACGAGAACGTGGAGTTTGTGCCACGCCAGCTGGCCCTCACCGAAACGACAGTCTTCATCAGTAACCTGGTGGCTCACACGCTCTACAGCTTTGAGATTCAAGCTGTGAACGGCGTGAGCAATAAGAGCCCATACCCGGCACAGCATGTCATCATAGACATCACCACCAACCAGGCCGGTAAGTGGACCCTCCGCTGAACTGTGATAATGAGGATGATGAGATGTAGCCAGGGAGGAAGATGGCATCTAGTTTAGCAGTGTTGTCATTAGAGTTTTCCATCTGTACTGGCACTATGATTTAAATCAGTTTGCTTTTTTAAAATTTGTGGTTTTGTGCTTTTGGGGTGTGCTAGTCCACATTTTAAACTCTGACATTCATTTGAAAAGACCAGAATGATCTCAGTCTGGTGCTGCGTTCATCTCCCCGAGTTCAGATGGGCGTGGTTGACAGGTGGATTAGCCAATCAGGGACACACACTGTCTGTATCAAAACAAACATGGCCGCTCACGAGGAAAAAATAAAGGAAACAAATATCACATGGACTGAAAAACATAGTGGATTTCTGCAGAATCCATTTCATTTCATTGAATTGAATTGATTAATCTTTATTTAAACAGGTAAGAACCCATTGAGATCAAACTCTCTTTTTCAAGAGTTACCTGGGGCAAAATAAAGATATAACAGCACATACATTTTAAAACATTACACATTTAAAAGACATTTAGAAAAAAATATCAGACAATTTTTGTCTTTTAAAGTTGAATTAAAACCCCTAATTGAGAGTTCCAAGCTCGCTTTCCCCAGTCAGTCCTCACACGAGACAAACCAAACAGATCCCATGAGCGCAGGGCATAATGACCCTCCACTCTCCGCACCAGGGCACACAAGCAGGAAGGTGCGCAACCGCATATACTGTAACTCTATACGCTAAAAGCATCTAATGTGCGAAGCTCCTGGCACCCAAAGAAGGCCATCCAGCCTTGGCATAGCGTTCACAGTGGTGGGTGAGCCTCCCACAACCCGTTGTGAATCTCAGAGCACAGTGATCAATTTCAGATATTTTGCAGATACATTTATGTATAGGGCATTGCCATATCCAACAAGGCATAAAAGTGGCCATTACCAGACGTTTGCGGGCTTCAAGGGTAAAACAAGCTTTATTACGATAGTAAAAATCTAGTTTTAGCTTACATTTTTTAACCAAGTTTTGTAAGTGAGCGTTAAAAGAGAGCTCTTAGTCCAGTATAAAACCAAATTAATCTGAGGCGAGAGAAGTTTGATTTTGTTCCAAATGATAGATGACCATGCTTCTTTGGTTTCACATGTGTCAATGAAATAAATGTAAGAAATATGTAGTTGGATCCCAGGCAATCTTGACACACATTTCAAGACCTGAGACTGGCACTAATGGCTAGAGGATTTTTTTTCTTCAAATATCAAAATACGATGTACTTTTCAATCTCTTTCTTCATTGTACTGCTGACTGAAAGACTGCTGATTTTACCTTACTCTACGATGAATATACCTTTTTAAAGGTTGTGTGGAGGATTTTCCTTCGTTTTTCGTTGTCAATATCTGTTAAAAAATAGATGTGCAACAGCAGATAACAGATGTGCCACAGGCTTGTACTTATGGTAAACTAATATGAAGACTTCTCAACATATGGTAAACTAAAAAAAATGTATGGACGTGCTGGGCCAGTCAAACTTTCACCAATAGAAAACGAGGTTGCCTTTGTTACCTAGTGGCTGTTGGCTTCTCAATCAAACTCACAATTTCCTTGCGTAACTGACTAGACTACATACTTTGAGTACGCATTACGTAAGACGCCGTTACTCACAAAGTTTGCAACAATGGCAGACAAGAATCCACAACAGTCAGCCTGAAAAGAAAGTCAGTATTTGAGGTTATTATAAAGAGGAGACAAGGGGAAAAGGTGCTTGAGTAAGTTTTTAATTCCGCCCATGCTATATGCTTTGAGGTAGAATGAGTTGTAGCAGCGGCAGCAGCAGCGGCAGCAGCAGCGGCAGAGCAGCGGCAGCAGCAGCGGCAGCAGCAGCGGCAGCGCAGCGAGCAGCAGCGCAGCAGCAGCGCGCAGCAGCTCCAGTTGTAAACATTTTCCAGCGTAAAAGGAGGACGCATTACTTCTTAGGCAGCAGTGGAGGAGGAGTCTACCATTTGAAAAAGGACTAACAGTCATTGGACTTCTCTTTCCTTAGAAAATCCTCAATAAAAACGTTAAATGAATCAAAATAGTATGCACTTTTGTCTTTTTGTTATTATAATAATTGAGTCTGCACTTCTGGAAGAAAATCCATTCTTTAGAGCCCAACATAAGAGGCATCATGTTATACTCTGCAGCTGCTCTTCTGCTTCCTTTGAGTTTATTTACCCAAATCCGATGACAGAAATAGACTCACTTTGCATTTCTTTTAGGGCATTCCAGAAACAGCGTCTTTTGACACGGGTTAAGGTAATCTCTGTGCAAACCGTCTGACCTCATGTGTTACATCTTGAAGCTGAAATATGCTTTCTGCTCAACCTGACACTTGCTTTTCTTGTGTCTCTTTTTTGGTCTTTCTGAATGAAACTCAACTCTTATTCTTTGAAGTCTGGAACTTCAGTAAATATATTGTAAATGTGCATCTTGAATATCTTTCGAGTTCAGTTATAAAGGACAACGGTACAGTGTTACGCTTTTGTATATTTGAAGGAAATTTAACACCACCCACACAAACTCACACGTTAATTTACAGTATGAAAATTGTGATTAAATAAATTGTAAATTCCTTATTCAGTGTCATTTTTCGTTTCATTTTAATTTTGGTTTATTTGTTTTGGGTTATCTGTTTTTCAGAATCTGAATCAGAAAGTGTTTATTGCCATTGTCAATGAACAGAATTCTCAAACATAGGAACTTGTCTCAGCATTAAGGTGCAACATAAAACACTGATCAATAATAATAATAATAAAACAACATATATTCAATCCAAAGGGCATGCATTAAGAGATTTAAAATTACTATAGTATAAAAATAAAAATAAAAATAGGCATTACTATGTACACAAGATTACAGTTAAATTTACAGTTGTAGTGCAGTAAGTGGCAGTGCAGTGAGTGATGAATAGTTGCAGTTAAAGTGGCAGGTGTTCAGAAGTGTTCAGGAGTCCAACGGCAGAGGGAAAGAAACTATTCTTGTGGCGGAAGGTTCTGGTCCGGATGGACCGTAGCCTCCTGCCTGAGGGAGTGGTTCAAATAGACCATGTCCAGGATGAGAAGGGTCAGCTGTGATCCGACCTGCTCGTCCAGAGCCCTGGAGACGTACAGGTCCTGCAGAGATGGAAGTCTGCAGCCGATCACCTTCTCAGCAGAACGCACAATGCGCTGTAGTCTCTGTTTGTCCCTGGCTGTGGCTCCAGCGTACCACACGGTGATGGAGGAGGTGGAGGATGGACTCAATGATGGCCGTGTAGAACTGCACCATCATCTGCACTGGCAGCTTGGCTTTCCTCAGCTGCCGCAGAAAGTACATCCTCTGCTGGGCCTTCTTGATGAGGGAGCTGAGTGGTGCCGAGGAAGAGGAAGGAGTCCACGGTGGTGATGGCGGATTCTGTCATGATGAGGGGGGGCTGGGGGGGTCCACGATCATCTCCACTGTCTCCACTGACCTCCAGGTTGTTGCCGCTGCACCAGGACACCAGCCGGTCCACCTCCCTCCTGTAGACAGACTCATCCCCGTCCGAGATGAGCCTGATGAGGGTGGAGTCGTCTGCAAACTTGATCAGTTTTACGGAGTCGTGGCTGGAGGTGCAGCAGTTTGTATCTACCTGATATTGAAAACAAAATGTACTCTGGATCTTATTTTAATTTTCAAATCCTAAAATTGAAAATTACAACCTGGCAAAAAACAACATCAACAAAGCTTTTAAATGTGCACTTAAGTTCAACTTACTGAAAAATCAGTTGGCTTGGTGGTCTAAACTCCCTTAAAAAAATTAACACTTGCCCCAACTTGCTCTTGCTCAGAATTCTTCATGCTCTCTTTGCTTTTTGACTTGTACGCAGACCGCACCTACTGTATCTGGGGACAAGCTCTAAGCAAGGAAAACAGGCTGTCTTTACTGCTCTGTTTTTCTGAACATGAATTGGACCATGAACTCTCCCCTGCATAGTGAGCTGCTTTGAGGAAAGGGCAGCCATGGAATCACTGCTTTAATTGCTTGCTCTCAATGATCCTACAACTAAAAAGATGTGTCTTCCTTATGATAACGTTAAGATAAAGTGTCAGTGCAGCCTGTTTCGTACAAGTAACCTTTGAAAAGACTTCTGTGTAGACGTGAATACATTGTCTGTTTTGCAAAGAGGAGAATTATAAGATAAAGTTTAACTACAAAGTTTCCAAAGAACAGTAGTGCTCTGAAGGTGGCAATTACTCTTCTTTTTAAAACTCACAATCAAGAGGTATACAATGTCAGCTCTGACTAGAACTAAAACTACCTTACTAATGAGCATTGTTTTTTAAAAAGATGCAGCATTTACTCGTCTTTTTGGGAATAAGAGACTGTTTTTCACTTGAAGACAGATGCCTATTTTATATTCAATCAAGCAGCTTTATTTTTTGTTGTGAACCAACTTCACACATCTTCACACACGGTTTCAGCTACATTCTTTCTGTCTGTGGTTTAGCGACAAATGCACATTTTGCTCAGGATACATTTTTGATTGGGCTGCACAATATTGGAAATAATGAGATATTGGTGTTACGTACGGCAATGCTGATATTATTGCAAGATTTGAATATATGTTTTTACATAATAAACATTTACATTAAAACAAATATGTTAATGCCTTAATGTATTAGTCAAACTCTGTCAGATAAAAAAACACAACAGACACTGAAACAAATTAATCATGCCTTGTTTTGATTAAAAAAAAAAAAAAAATTGCAATATATTTCAGTTTGTTACAACATAAATTATTGCAGCCGCTAATTTTTTCAATATCAATACTTTGCAATATATTGTGCAGGCCTTTTTTTTTTTTTTTTTTTTTTTTTGGCAGGTACTTTAACACTACTTTACAATCTGGAATTAGCTTGAACTATGCTTTCTATCTAATTTATCACTTGAACAAAATCATTTCAATGACTAAAGCGGCGGCATCAACGATCAACATTCTTAATCTTTCATAACTGCAGGCAGCACAGGATGACGGAATGAGTGATCCCAAAGACAGGAGGCATGGCGGCCATGGCGGCAGGAGAAAGGGAGCGCTGTATTTGACCACGCCGTCTGTGACAACGAAGGAAGCAAAATGAGCCAGTAAATAGGTCTGATTATCGGGGTGGCCTAATGGCACTGCTGTCCCCGGCCTGACAGGCTAATAGCACACTTGACAGATAGATGTAGAGGAGGCAATGGGCCGCCCTATTGTTGGAGTGCACTGCATTAATGAGGTGTCTGCCTGTAATCTGCCAGCGCTGCATCCACCAATATCCCAAGCCTTTGTGGACTTCAAATTGGACTGAAAAGTAGAATTTGTATTAGAATGAACTTGAACTGAAAAACATGTGGTTTTTTTGAAGTTCAGTGCAGTTTGTGTTTACTTAAACTACTGGAACGTTAAGATTTCTGTCAAAACAATTTGAAAAAAAAATAAAAAAAATACTTTTTTCAAGTGGCATCTTTTTTTTTGCCATTGAACTCTTTATTTTGGCATTCATAGCATTTAGATCGATAAATCTCAGATGGTGGGCAAGGGCCTGTGCCTCTATGGGAGATTCACTGTTTATAAATATCCAAAATAGAAATCCATAAATGTAAACTTTGTCATCATTTGTTAAGATACTGGGACTGCAAACTGGTCATATTACTCTAATGCAGGGCTATTCTACTTAATTTTCCTGAGGGACAGATTTCTCTTTGGGTTGTGGCCTCTGGGCTGGATAGGCTACTAACCAGGTCAGAACCAAGTCTAACCCAGAATCAAACCAGGTCCAAACTAGGTCTAAAGCAGAATTAAATAAGGAATACGCCAGCAAAACCAGCAAACCAGGTTTAAACTTGTACCAACCCAGAATTAAACCAGAAAACAAGAAAAAAAAAATTATAATCATAATATTTGGAAGATGGGTTGTGGGCCGAATCGGATCGTTTGGCGGGCCTGACTTGGCCCCCAGGCCTTAAGCTGAATAGCCCCGCGCTAATGGCATGGTAACTGCCTTTGGAGTTGAATAATGGCACCACTTTCTGAGGCTTTTGTGAAATGATTTTTTGGTTTATTTCTGCTCACAGAAAAGACGTTGAGCTTTGTGCCAAAGAAAGTTACGATGTCATGCGAACGGTGGTCAAAACAATTTAAATAAAGACTAAAGCCAGTCCCAAAGAATATACTCCATGAATACCAATTTGTGTTGAATGAAAAGCCTGTGAGAAAATAGACAAGATACATTTGATCTCTAAATGTAGTGAAGTATTGACTCTGACATTACCTTAGTTTCCATTCCCACCCTTTCCCAGCCTCTTCCATAACGTATCAAAAGACTTACTTCTTTAAAAAAACATAGATCAATAATGTTTAATGAATGAAGTGGTCCCATTAGAACCTGATTGCTCACGTGGCTGTGTGATTCCTGGCTCTGGAGTGCTGTTTGCTGGCACAGCTGCTTTATAGGTTCGAGATGAGTAATACGATTGCTAAACACATAATAATTAATCAACACTGCGCCTTATTTATTTTCTGTTTGGCACATCCTTTCTGCAAACATTGCTCATGGATTTGCCTCAGCCTAATCTGAAAAGAAATCACCAGCTAATACAAGGCTTTATTACTCGACGTGATGCGGCAGTTCTAATGGCGTCTGTGTGCTCGTTTGTCAATACTCGCTGCGGCTGTCGACACCAGGCACGTATAGAGGAAATGTATATGTTTCAAAGAGCCTATGTGTGTACGTGTTACTTCTTTCAAATCAAACACTTTTTGTAGGAATGCAGTTTAACTATTTACACATATTCATCATCAAATGTGTTGTCATTGAATGGCCTGTACCTGATTTTGAACCTTGAGTCAGGAGCACGTTTTAGTTTTAACCCTTAGCCCCGCCCACTTCATCCTTTCCGCCACTGTGATATTGCACCACGGCCTAAAAACAACGGTCTGGAATTGTCTTATACAGTTGTTTACATGCAGTTCTCCAGTTTTCGCCTGATTTTTAGTTTCAAGTCACCCTTGATAATGTGCCATCAAGTGTCTGGGATAATGTCAGGCCGTTGTTTTCCCATCATTTGTAGTGAACAATATGCCTGATTGGAGGGGGGAAAAGCTACGTTTCTACCATGCATGATGTAAAGACTATAACAAATAAACAGGCCTGTAATAGAACATCTTATGGTCCAATGTGGCTCATTTGGTCTTCTGATAATTTATTTAAAAGGTTCTTTTTTCAGACCAGACATTTTTGACTGCTCACTTGCAATCTTCTTCAGAGTGTCACGGGATATTGCTCTGATATGTCAGCTGATTTGCACCGGTCTTTCTACTGGCAAAGGCAGAATGACAGCGCCATCTGCAGTTTGCCAGTATCCCAGGTGTGAGAGACTAAAAAGGCCCCCTCGTCCCTGTTTAAAGTCTTGTGGGCAAGTTTTCGTATTTGAATTGCCTCCTTAAGCCAGCGTTGTCCTCTGTCCCAAGGATTCCATTCCAGACCATAATGTGGTTGTCTCTACGTATAGGAAAACAGCACCAAAAGCTGTTTAAATGCTTATTATTATTGAATTATGCATGAACACAATATGTTATGGATATGTTTGTGAACATAGGGCTGACACTAACAATTATTTTAGCGTTGACTTGTCAACGATTATTTTTTCAATTAGTTGATTAGTCAAACAATTATTTCTACTGTTTATTGAGACTGTTCAAATACATTCTTAACCAAAACTAAGATAGAATTATGGTGTCTGGAGATTTCTAGATAGAGCATATTTATGAATAAAGTGTATTTTTGATGTTTGACATTTTGATTTATTAATGTGCTGTCTTTGTTATACAAAGTCGTATTTGTCTGTGTTTTAGAGTCTGTATAGTCCAGTTAATGATAAACATGATCAAAATATGATTACCTTTATTTTTGTATAGTTGACTTGTCGCGATTAGTCGACTAATTGTTGCAGCCCTAAGTGAAAGTGAAGCTTAATTATGAAAAAGGTATTTCTGATCACCACCCACTGTCACGCTAAGACAGTACAGAATTAAGTTTAACATTTAACTTTTCTTCATGTTACTTATATTTTAGATGGTAAAAAAAACAATTGACTTTGTGAAATAAAATGTAAAGCCTATTACTGTTACTGTTTGTGACGCTGTCCGCCCAGTGGTGTGGACAGAGGGGGATATTGGATCTGAAGGAGTTGTGGGGATTTAGTGTGAATCAGCGAAGAGGCCATCTAAGTGGGCCAGGTCTTGTGTGTGTGTGTGTGTGTGTGGGTTTGTGCGTGTGTGTGTGTGTCTAATCAATACTGGGATTTAGGAGTTCATTCAGGTCTGGCTCTATGAGGACCTACCAGAGACAGATACACACAGCGGTCATTCTAATTGCAAGGCAAGGATAAGGCAAGTTTATTTGTGGAGCACAATTCGTACACAAGGCAATTCAATGTGCTTCACACAACAGGAAAAAATGCATTAAAATACAGAAATCCCAAAACAGTGTAAGACATAAGAGAGAAGAGAGCAAATTGAATAATTTCAGTCATATGCACAGCTAAACAAAAAAACAACAACTTAGATTTGAACAGTGCCACAGTAGCGGCCTGTCTCACATCTTCAGGAAGACTGTTCCAGATTTTAGCTGCATGAAACTGAAACGCAGATTCCCCATGTTTAGTCCTGACTCTGGGCACCAGCAGGAGGCCGGCCCCTGAGGTCCTCAGGGTCCGAGATGGTTCATATGGCACTAACATGTCCGAGATGTACTTTGGTGCTAGGCCATGGAGAGACTTGTATACAAGCAGAGCTGCTTTAAAGTCCATTCTCTGAGCCTGAATCCAGTGCAGAGACCTGAGCACAGGACTAATGTGATTGTAATCCTCACTGGTAAATAAAGTTTCTGAATTTCCTCTAGTGAATTAAATCTGGGGCATTTTGCCATCTTAGAAAATCCAAAACCCTTTATTACAACATGGCTATTGACATAAATATGCATAATCTTTTTAAAATACATATTTTTGGACGCATTCAGTATGTACACATGCAGCATTCCTTATCTATTTTATTCTTGGTTAGATTTAAATACCTGTCACAGTTTGAAAATGTGTTCCCTCAGCTATAAAGTGACACCACAGGCCATCACAGAATATTTCACAGAAGTTGAAGACTGTATTAGATATTTTAAAGTAGGAAAAAATCCTAACCTAAATGTTAGAGCTTTTGAATGAAAAGTGTGGTGTTCTTTTTACTATAGTGCTGTTGGTTACATTCTTGGTCGACTATAGACAAGAGTCAACTGCAGTTGTAATTTGGGGCTTTTCAAAAATACATTTTATTGAATCAAATAACCTGTGCATCGACTAAAATGGGGGCGTTGTGTGATGCTGTTAAAATCTCTCAAATCTATCTCTAGTCAGACCCAAACTGTCCTCATAAGACCGCAAGATGTATGCAAAGACATGTATTTGTATGTAAAAAAGGAGATTAAACTCACAATTTGTTGACTTTATCTGTTTTATTTTTACTTCACTACATTTGAAAACAGGTATCTGTACTATTTACTCCACTACATTTCTCAACTGGACTGAACATTAAATAACTTTTAGTTGAAGACCATGTTTTGACAAAAATATATAAATAAAAATGACTAGATCTAGATTATTGAGTCGATTCCTTTGACCTAAAAATCAACACAAATCTATCAATATCACTACATTTGATATTTTATTAGTTCTCAAAATCTGTGTGAAGTAAATGTTTCTACTGGCATTTCAATACTTTTATTCATACTTATATATATATACTTATTTTTTGCCACTGTAACTGTACTTTTACTTAAGTAACAAACATGAGTACTTCCACCCCTGTTCAAAGGTTTCAGCCACGTGTTAAATTCCCATGGCATTGTAATGATATAGAGGGTTCTGGGAAGAAAAAAATAAATAGATCTTGATTTGCGCATAACCTTCTTTGATCTGGTTCAGCTTTGTCTTCTTGACCTAAATTATGTGCCAAAAATTCCCCAGACCACAGAACGCCAAGTGCATTTACAAACACATCTCCTCCATTTAGCTGCTCTGCCTTTGGAGCCCTTTCCACACAAACGTAAACAAATACACTGTGCGCGCCTCCTCAAATATCCCATTCTGTTCACCAAAATTTACAAGTCTCTGAAATCCAATCCGATTCTAGTGCAAATTATTCATTACAATTAAAATAATAAAAATAATAAAAATAATACAGTTTTACCACCTTATCGTTTTGTTTTAAGGTTTGCCTTTTATTACACCATTGTCTGTGTCCGAGCGTTGCATCATGTCCCAGATGTCTTTGGGGTTTCTGTCTGTGACTCCAACAGACTGACACTGTTCATTTGATGCCTGTTCTCATAAATGTTGGATACTGTCCCTGAATGCAAAAAAAGTGAGCCGCTAGCTGGAGGCAAAAATGAAACTAGACTTGAATTCCAGTTTCTTGTCTGTTATGATGTCTTTATAGTCGCTTTTATCAGTAAAGTCAGTGGCTTTACATACAGACTTGTGGCGGAGAATTTGAGATGTTGCAAGTCAAACGTCTAGTAAGAGTAGGATCAGTGTTATGTTCTGTCTTGAAAGATTAAACTAAACTAACTCAGCAGTGTCTGTGTTGTATATTCATATGCAATTTTGTTTAGACTTTTTTAAATTCATCTGGACTAAATGCAAACTTTGATGAAAGGTGCAGTGTGCAACATTTCTGGGGATGTATTCATTTTTTGATTTGGACTGGCTTTTTTCTTTCTAAACTTGAAATTAGGGATGAACTGATATGTAGCTATTGATACTGACATTATGATGGTTATTCAATCACTTTTGTATAGTGTAAACAAAGACAATGTATATCCAAGATAAGCATAAAATCAATTATAAAAACACATAATTCAACAAATAATAGCTGGTTGGCATATTAGCACTACAGTCCGTAATATTATTCCTAGTTAAACTAGTTTTTACACTTTCGCATTCTGTGAATTTTTTTATTTTAGATTATTTATCAGACTAAAAGTCTCCCTCTGTACCTCTCCAGGCCGTTTGTCATCATCGCATTGCTCTGGCTCCTCCTCAGCACCCTGAGCTCTAGTGACACACACAGTGCTCTTTTCTGTCATGTCTTAACTGATCGTTTAGGAGAAAAACTAGTCAATTGTTTGGAAAAACATCCCATTCACCATGAGACGCAAGTAAATTAGTAGCGCATTTATCAAATGAATGAACTGTCTAAAACTGTTCTAGAGCTCAATAAGTTCTTGTCATTTCTGGGTCATTTGACTTAGAATAAAGACATAAACATTTACAGCCTCTTCTGTTGAAATATACCAACAATCTCTATCCAAAGAGCGGTTTTCTTCTTGTTTCTTCAAAAGACCTCCAGATTTAACTTTCATTACAGGAATACAATATTACCCGACTGGTATCGGTGCTTTTGGCCGATACGATATTACCCAATCACATACATTTTGGCCGATAAATCTGTGCATGCCAATTGAAGAGTTTTGGACTAGACTCCGATTTTTACTTGGGTTGACAATGATTTGGAAACCAGGAATAGACTTGCTGCTTTGTGCTTTATTCTGTCCCCAACTCAGATAGACCAGACTCGAGTGATTCTGACTTGGACGTTGAGGACCCTTGAACAACTATGACTCTGAAACCGTTAACTGTCAACACAACTTTAAATGAATGTCTTTTCTTCACAGAGCACATTCAAAATCCCCCTGTATAATGTGATTTTTTGAAGAGAATTCCAGCCGCCATAGTTCCTTGACAGAGCTCCTTGGCGCTGAACTGATCCTCCTTCATGATGTTTGAGAAAGTCCCATTACTATGTAGTCATGGTTGGCTTGGTCCTCTGAGCCGCTGTTAATAGGGAGGCTATAGTAGTCAAAGGCAGGCTGAGACAGAGGCAGTGTGCATGGCTCCAGACCACTCTCGTCATCTGAGACACTGAACCCCCATTAGGGAAGTATACACTCCAGTGTGCCAGGCTCACTGAGCAAAGCGCCACTGCTGCAAATACTGTGCTTTTGCGATGGGGGAGGCTCAAGTGTTTTAATGTTTACAAAAGAGATGACTGGGAACACAAGTAGAAAAGTTAGAACGTAAAAATGAAACACTAACATTGTTGTGCCAATGACATTTCCTAAGCCAAATCGGATAGATGACATCACGACATTCGATAGGCCAAGTATTTCATAAAGATGAGCATGAGCAACTAAAGGGAATATTGTTAAAATGCAGTTTTTTATTGCAATACAAGAAATGTATGAGTCTAATGACCAATAGGAATCATTAGAATAAACATTTATGAATTTACCTTTTGGATGTTTTGATGCAAAGTCCAATGTGATCAATGGGGAAATCTGACTCTAGCCCCACATCTTCAGAATCAGAATCAGAAAAGGTTTATTGCCATTGTCAATGAACAAAATTCACAAACATATGAACAGTCCTGGAGACGTACAGGTCCTGCAGAGATGGAAGTCCGCAGCCGATCACCTTCTCACAGAACACACAATGCGCTGTAGTCTCTGTTTGTCCCTGGCTGTGGCTCCAGCGTACCACACGGTGATGGAGGAGGTGAGGATGGACTCAATGATGGCCGTGTAGAACTGCACCCTACCACACGGTGATGGAGGAGGTGAGGATGGACTCAATGATGGCCGTGTAGAACTGCACCATCATCTGCACTGGCAGCTTGGCTTTCCTCAGCTGCCGCAGGAAGTACATTCTCTGCTGGACCGTCTTGATGAGGGAGCTGATGGGGGGCTCCCACTTGAGGTCCTGGGTGATGGTGGTGCCGAGGAAGCGGAAGGAGTCCACGGATTCTGTCATGGTGAGGGGGGGCTGGGGGGCTATGACTTTCCTGAAGTCCACGATCATCTCCACTGTCTTCTGGGCCTTGAACTCCAGGTTGTTACCGCTGCACCAGGACACCAGCCGGTCTTTGTGTTTTGTTTGGGTTTTTCATTTCTCTCGCTCCCTCTGTGTTTTCTATGTTATGTGTTTCACCACAAGCCTAAGAGAGCAGTGCAGTCTCATTTAGTGCACTGTCCTCTTCACACTGAAGTCGTCAAACAAAGCTTCATGTTATTTAGTCGAATGTAAGGTCATGTCACAAACACATGTGAACAGATATAAGTGCAATAATCTGAATATTTGAGCCCTTTAATACAGCGATTCCCAGCCTTTTTTGTCTGGCGCACCCCTTAGCTTTGTCTCACACTCAAATAAATCAACTAAATCTGTGTACTCTAGTATTTTTCATCAATGACTTACTATATTTTCTTGTTTTAGTTTTGTTTTAGTCCAAAACCCTTCAAAACTTCTTAAGTAGTCCACATTCCCCTGCTTGAGAAACACTGCTCTAGTTAATGCTGGATGCCCTTCCTGTTACAACCCTTTCCATTTGTTGGTACTTGGGACTGCAACAAAGAATAAATACTTTGGATATGGATTTCCTGTGGCTGGATCCTTGCCCCCATTAAAATGCTATAACAATATGAAAATGTGGCCTCAAACTTACGGTGTTCATTAGTATTCTATTCCAAAACATGACACAAAAGTAAAGAAGCATGTCATTTTCCCTCTCTTTTCCTTTGGTTTCCCTTGCCCCTTCTTCTCCTCTTCCTCCCTCTGTCCTCCTCCTCTGTCTCATCCACACACACAGGCGCTCTGACTTTGATTAATGGTGAGGCGAGCTGTGCATTCAAAGCCAGGGGCAGCGAGTGGGGGCCAGATAAAAGTGGAGCAGGAGAGGCAGGCATGGGGAGGTTTGTAGGAGTATGCGGGAGCACGGGACACGGTCACCGATCACTGTCAGCATCAGGGACCCCAGGTGACAGAGGGGGGCTGGGGTGGGGGCTCTTGCTCATACATACGTCAGATTTTTCAGTGACAGTCCGGGTACAGGGGGGCGTGTGTGCTCGAATGCTAACCTGTCTCACACTGTGTGGTTGGAGAAGAGAGGGTCACTTTATCCCTAACTAGTAATTTAGGTGAAGAACATTGTTAGTTCAAGGTGCACCATGGAACTTTTCTGGTGTGCTTGTCTTGTTTCCATGGAGACAAGTGCCGGATCTCCAGCGAATGTAGTTCTGACCAAGCTTCTCTGCAGTGACCACTGCTCCTGAGGAGATTCCCCGGCGGCATTGAAGGGTCAAATGCAGAGGACAATAAAGATAAACTTAACATTAGATGTTTTGCCTGGAATTAGGGCTGGCCGATATGGTGACAAAAATGTAATCATGATCTCATTCCAGTGGCAAACTGCTTTTTTGGTGATATTGTCTTATGGCAATCCGTTATTTCAGTGTGAGAGTTTTCCCTGTCACACTTTTCCTATTGGCCAATAACAAGAGTGTGAATCAGATGACATTATTCAACTCTTAAATGCTGTAGAAGCATAATAAGTGTTCATGAAGCATTGTGAAGAAAATTGTAAGACATATTTTTTGCCATATCACACACCCCTACTTGGAATGTTCCACAGTATGCCATTAAACATACTCCCATGGAGACAAGAAGAAAAGGCTTCCAGGCAACGTTAGTTCAGATTTGAGAATAGGGGAACCTGTCCACAGTAAGTTTTTCTATTTTAGCAACAAAACAAAACAACCGTGGTTGAATAAATGTTTGACACAGTAGTTTCAAAGCAATAACATCTCCCGGTAGAGACAAGCGAGTGGCAGACAATCCACCAGAGAAGTTGCACAGCACTCGTCTAAATGGTTGAAATGAATAGTCATGGGACATTGGCGGTTTATTGGGCTGCCAGGGTTTCTGGTTTGATTCCCACTCTTGAGTATACTGTTTCTTATAAAATTGTTGGTGTCAGAAGTTGCAGATCTAATCCGTACAACCAGAAGGTTCAAGCTCAACTGTATAAAACGCAAAAGTGTGTATTTTCTGTGCTGAAGTCAAACATGAACGTAAAGAGTTAATATCAATGTTGAAGTGTGTGACATAAGTTCAGAAACACACAAATCAAATCAAAGCAACAAACATACGCAACATACTATTTTTTTGAAGAACAGAACAGCGCTCATAATCATGGCAAATGTTTATTGGCTTATTTGTCTCACTTATGCCACTGATTGTCAAATTTGTCCATTTTCAAATTGACCGCAAAGGTGACTTTCTCCATTCCACGGATGGCACGGCCACCTGAGCCCACTCCCCGACAATCGGATCCGTTTTGTGTTCTCTATTTTGTTTGTAATGGCTTTCCTTGTGGCTGCCAGTATTACATTCTAAACGTATCCATCAATCGTTTCCATTGCAAGAGTTTTGAAATAAAGTGGTAATCTTACTGTCGTTTTTTGGCCCTAAAACCTGTTTGAAATATATAAAAAGTTTAAAATACTGTAGACAAGAAGGAAACCGCGATCTGAGAACATTTGGTGGATTCTTTTCTGTCATTCATATGCTTTACAGTCCTTTAATCAATATAGGATGAACAGCTAAACGGCTTTGCTGATGTCAGTCTTGATATGGAAGACATCAAGACATGAATTGTGACTGGGTAAACTGATTTTTAGTTTGTCCTTTGAAGCATCACCTAGAGTAATCATAGCTGCAAATTGATATTCTTGCTACTTGTTTGTGGGACTATATGCATAAAGATAATGTAAACTTCTTTTCTAATGTTGCCACTAATACCTTAAATGCATTTATGTGCCGGTTTAAATCTTAACATCGTTTTTCTTACATTTTCCTGATTCCTACATCGCAAACACCGCAGAACAAGTCGAGTTAAAGTTGGGTAAGCACCATCCTGTTTAGCCCCATCTCTTCAGTGCAGGGATTTGAGAGCGGAGTGCCCCTCCCGTGGGTCTGTCAGGAACAGTGTGTGCCTGTGGCCGGTAATTGATAATGCGGTGCAGGCGGCGCTGGCCCTGGTCAGTGGAGCGTGAACCAGGCTGAGAGGCTGGGCTTCGGCCTACAGCCCTCTCTCTGTCTCCAGAAGAGAGCAGAGAGCCCAGAGAGGCAGCTCAAACACTGCCCATTTACACCCCACAACAAGCGCTTCATTCTAGCGGGGGCTGCTGCTTCATGGATTTTAGGCGTTTACTCAAAGGTTCAAAGATGTTTTTTGGACTATTCAATACAAAAACATTATATAGTTGTAGCAAACAGCATTATATAATATTGGAAGTTCACTGTTATTAGTGCAGTGGAACATTTCCCAAAACTCTATAAGTCTGTTTTTACCATAACATGAACATAGTCGTCATAGTAGTAGGCTGTCAAAATAACAACATTTGAAGTATGATATATATTGCTGCAAAAAATATCATAAACAATAATACTGAAACTACTGTTTGCCACTAAAGCCACCAACATACAGTAATACATCCTTTTCTAAGAGTCCTATTGTAAAGTCCATATTTAGTGATTGCAGTTACTTAGTAACTCTCGTCAGCTCAAATCTTGTCATACTACAAAATAATAATAAAGTAAGTCCCCATATATACAAAGAATCTTTATATATTATACTGTTATATATTCATAGCAGGAGTATAGGAAATAGGGCTAGTAGTAGCAGAAGTAGCGGGAGTAGGAAGAGTAGTAGTAGAGGTGGTAGGAGTAGGGCCGGGCACCATTGGATATTTTTCGAAATATTTTTACCAGTACTGTGAGTGTGAATGAATGGCCAAAATAGTTTTCCCAGCATTTAATCACTCTGTTACTGTGTTAAATCTCATTTTAAAACATACTTGGATGCAGTCTGTCCAGTTGTAGCTCAAAATCACTGCACAAACCAGTGAATGAGAGCCACACAGCTGATTCACACAGCTCACATGTACCACCACGCCGTTAAGTTTCACTTTTCTACGCATATGGCACGTGTATAAAAGACAGCCGGCACAGCGCATGCTTTAATTCACATTTACGCTTTAACATGAAGTTTACCCAGTGGAAGAGGACAACTATGGCAAAGATTGGCTAATATTCTCCTTTTTGCTTACTGGATTTTAACCACATTTACTGTGAGATTACGCTCTTGCCTGCACCTAGCACGAGGACTATGGCGACGTTTGGATCATATTAGCTGCGCCGTGGATTTCACGCGGACACTGCAGAAGCACAACATGCAGACTTTTGACACATGGCTCCGCACTGGAGACAGTATATGCCGTTGTTTCTTCAGCTCTTCTGTTTACCAGTAAGATGATACACAGCGCTTTGTTTGGACATGGAGGACTAAAGTTAAAACATTCTGTTTGCGCTGGTGCCCTGTCAGGTGTCTGCGCTGTTTGTTTTTGTGTTGTGCGTGCTCATTATTCTAAAGCCAAGGAACCGGAAGTTATCACCAGTACTTCTTGGACCTTTTTGGTCAGTTTCTACTTGGAACAGATTAAAAGTGCCCAGCCCTAAATAGGAGTAATAGGAAGAGTTCTAATTACTTTTCTTTTCTCAATCCAATGAATGGTGTTAGCTCACTTGCAATGATAAAATGGTATTGCACAAGGCTACAGTGCTGTGTGACAAAATATTTTTGACATACTTGCCATTGACCTTCTTTTATGTAAAAAATGAACTCAATAGCAGTTTTGAGTGAAACATTTTACTGTATATTTCTACTCAACTGGATAAATAAGTATGCTCCGCTCTATCTTTCCCGCACATGATGGTTTTCCCCAGCCCCCGGGCCTGTCTCTGAGCGACAGCTGAACCACGATGGAGGCAATAGTCAGAGGCTCATGGCAAAGTTCAGCTCAGGTTTGTGCTCTGGTGAAGTGATGCTGAAGGAGGAGTCAGGTAGAGCGGCGAACATAAACATGTTTATTATGACCAAAACATCACAGGGATTCTACATATGGGTCCTGCCATTTGTCTGAAAACAGTTCGTGGAATTTGTAACCACATTCGAACACACCTTTTCCGTTATTTTTACTTATTTATTAACGTTGTATTAGAACTGTAAGTGAACTGTAACTAAATCAATACTATTATTATTAATTTGAACTGTTAAACAGTAATGCAGGAAAAACTACTGACTCCTTAATTCAATTGCAAAATAGCCTATAAAAAGTTAATGAAGTAGGGCGTTGCGAACCAATTCAGACTAAACGTTTGAAACTAAAAGATATTGTATGTATTAAAATATTAGAGATTCTTTATTAAGTTAAACATAATATAGTTATATATACTAAAAAGCATACATATTTTTGTGTTCAAAGAAAAATCAATATACCTTATGAGGTTTATGCAATTCTGGTAAACAAATGGAATGAATTAAGTGATTAGGGAAGTGTCTTTTTGTCTGGGATGTTGCTTGTGTTTTGCTGTTTATGTAAAGCTGTTTCAGCACTGTGCTAGAATGGATTTTTCAGAATCTGCTTTAGCCTATTCTGTTTATGCCTTACATTATGTAAATAATTGAAAAATATAAACCAAAAATCAATCAAGTCCAAAAGTAGATTATCCCATTGGCAATCAACTGTAAATAATTATTGGTGCAGTTGCTTTTTTGTTACCAGTATTTGTATAATTGTAATTATATTGTTTATTTTGGTATTGGGACGATGCATTTCCTTTTACTTACTTAACCCGAAGTAGTAGTAGTGTAGGTAGTCTTGAAATTATATTTTGAAAACCGCGTCCAGGCCTTTTTTCTCCGACAAGCTAAATTTCAACTTCAAACGAAAACTGAAAATATCACAAATTCCCTTTTCTTCAAAGCAACGTACGTAAGCGTTTTCGCAAACCAACAAAACATTCAAGTATGATGAAATTATGTTAGAATGCTCGACGCATCCAAGTCTTTTCAAGCTTTTATATTTTCCATTCAAAACTTGAGAATGTCACGCTGCTCCTCTGTTGTGTAGTCCGTTCAGGTAGCCAAAATAACAGTGGCCCAAATCCAAAATGACTGCTTCCTGAACTTCTGCCAGACCTCTGAATGACTGCACTGGCAAAAAGCGACTGTGAGTTCGGCTAAATGTACCTCCTACCTCTGTACCTCATCCAAATATGGCAGCCGGATTTGTGCCAAAACCGGCCTGTGTTGGATTTTCTGGCACTAAAGTACGCATGAGAGGGACTTGAAATCGGCTCGTTGCTACCTGCTTGCAGCTTGGAGTGGTGTTTGTTTCATCTTTGGTTCCGAGGCAAAATGTTAAACCCTGCAGTGTGTGTCGATAAACTGTGTTGAAACGTGAACAGGCGATGCTTCCGAAAAGCTGGCACTGTTCGTTTATTTGTCCCAATATGTTGTTCCATTATGGGCTGCCAACAAACAAACAATTGCAATCACTTGTGAAAGGAATTGTTCATTTTGATTTCAATTGTCTGTGTTTACTTTAGCATTCCAAAGTTTTTTTAGGGTGCAAGTTTTCTCAGACAAAGTGGAAAAAATAGACTGCAGAATTGTTGCAGTTGGAGTAGTAGTAGAAGTAAAAGTGTATCATTGTGTAGTGCAGCTGGTGTAAGTGTAATAGTAGTAATAGTAAAAAGTGTAAAAACATCCTTTGTATTTTTGTAGACTTTATTATTCCTGTAAGGATATTTAATTGTAGGAAAACACACTCAGACACGGGGAGAAACATACTCTACGCGTAAAGAACACCCACGATCTGACAGCTCCGCCTGTGTTGAGTTATGCGTCCTCTCTCTTTGTGTTGAAGTTTCACAACTGTACAACAAAAAGAACATTTCACTTATTTGAAAAGGCTCAAACATGTTTTTGTTCACATTATTATTCTGAAAATGTTGCCAATGTCAATGTCGAGTTATGCTCCCTCTTGGATATACTTGTATTCATTTTATATCAGTATGTATAAATCGCGCATATTTCAACAGGTAATATGTCGAGTTATGCACCATCAGTACTTGCTTTTATACTTCTTATTAAGTCTATTAAAGGAGCTATGTCAAATTTTGCTCCATTAAGTAAAACCAGATAGAGACCATGTTTTTTGGGACAAACAATATTTACCTAGAAATTTTAATCATTTTCAGGTCAAATTACAACGCGACTTGTTCCGTTGAACGCGCAACGCTCACCGACTTTCCGCTTTTAACAGAAGGGTAGCTCAAATCAATGGGTAAAAATAGAAAAAAGTGCTTCACGCCAGCCCTGGAATCAAACCTTTGACCATTTTGGTGTGAGGCTGAAGTGCCAGTCGCTCAGCCGCTGCACCGCCAACTTTGATCAGAGTTATATTATTTTTCTGCTCGTAACCTAAAGTGCTCCACGATACACTCCAGCTCACCGTTGCCCTGCCAAACAAAGCATCTCCACTTGTTTATTTTCCTCCAGGCGTTCGTGTCCATATTTAATCCTGTCCGGGGTTTGTCCTGACGTGTTGTTCTCTTGCTGTGTTTGTGCCCCGCAGCTCCTTCGATTGTTCCCATCATGCACCAGATCAGCTCCACCATGAATAGCTTCACACTGTCATGGCCACAACCCGAGCAACCCAACGGCATCATCCTGGACTACGAGCTGCGCTACTATGAGAAGGTAAGATAAATAATCCTTTTGTAGTATAATATCGACTGTTTGTCAAGCCTGTTGACTAAAACGGTAATAATGTGTCAAAGATTATATTAGTCACAAAAAGAAAACTTTAACAACACAAAGGAGAGTTAGAACATGCTGACTGAAAAGTGCGCTAACGGAACAAAACTCAACTCTAGGTACATTTTAATATAGATACAAAATTAAAACAAAGCACATGAAAAAAGCTGTTAGCGTCTTAAAGTCACTAGGTCAAGTCATATTATGAATAAAATTGTGACTAAATACATACTACATCAAAACTGCAAAAAAAAGTCAATTGCAGGGCTGCTGCTAGCCATTTGGAAGCCCAAGCAGAAATGGCAGATAGGGCCCCCATGCCTCGGACCCCCTCGAAAGTGTATGGCTTTGAAGGCTGTAACTATTTATGAAGTAATTAAAAAAACAAATTGCATTTTTCCTCTACCAAACTTTGTGAAAAGGTAATTTCCTGTGCTCTAGTGCTTTTAGATATGGTATTAATGGCAACTCGTTACTCAGTTTGTTGTGAGGCTCTCCACCGCCCCTGATGTTCCCTGCCCCGCCCCTGTTCCACCGATCACTTTCGCTCTCTCTTCTCTGCTCTTCTCACACTGCGCTGAGGACCGAGCCTCCAGGAGACACTACAGGCTGCAAACTATTTGTCAGGACGTCTGAACTGACACTTTCTGTTACATTCCTAAAAACATGTTTAGACATTTGTAAGAACCACTTTGGCTTCGCAGTTTGCCTTGGCAGCTTGACACATCGCGCATCCAAATTGTGCCCCTGATCAGTCTGTGTCTGTTTTATCTGTGGCGTCTACAGTACCGTCCTCCTTGTGCTCATCGCCAACATGCTGTGGAAAGTTTAGATCAGAACTAGAAGTGATTAAAAAAAAACAGGTACGTTCACAGTATGTTCTACTGGAGGCTATGGTTTAAATATGAAGGAACAACACAGCTGCTGCCCAAATAGGCTACAATATTTCAGTCAAAACAGAGGCCCTTCAGAGCACTTGATGCCCCATTCATTGTGAGTTATGTGCGTAATGGGTTGGCCGCTCTGCTCAATTGAATTTGAGTCTTAGTCTAGCCTAAATCATTTGAAGGCACATCAGAATTGAGTAATTAAAGTAAATACATTGCTAGAATTCTTGTTGCTAATCCTTAAATAGAGTACAACATTATTGATCATATGTATTTGCATGTCTGTTTCTGTTCCAAAGTATGGCTACAAGTAACAGTTCAAGCCCAAACTGCCAATCATTTCACCAGTTCCAATCACCTGACAAACAACTGGATCTGCAGAACAAAACCTGTCCGAGACTCCCGAGTTAAAGCTTTGAAGACATTAACTCGATTCCTTTATCTTCTCGCCTTGTCGTCTTCCACTCGCTTCCCCTACTTCCTCTGCAAACACTCAATTGTCAGACATCAGCGCCGCCGCCCCCCAGGGTTGATAATGTGTTCCTTCAGCATGTTCGCCTGCCTCTCTCCCACTGTTCTTTGGTTTCGGCTGCTGATGAACTGAATAGGCTGACCTCTGCTCCGAGCCCTCTGCGCACAGTACCTCTACCTGTCCCGCTGTGAAAATGCATTGCACCTGTGGGGGGTGGAGGGGTGTGGAGATGGAGGGGTATTGACCAGTCTGCCCAGACACAATGCGACAGCTTTATTAAGTGAGCAGACCCGGTTCTCTGCTCTCGTGTAACTCCAGGATTGACCTGTATAGTTTTTATTCATTTTTTTTTTTTTTTTCATTTGGGGTGCTATTTGTTCTCCTAAAGACCCATCGATTGCTTTGGCGGAGTTGCATGTTGCTTTCCCCTTTGTACACAGTATGTCATCTTAAACTTCTCCCAAGACCTGCTCCAACTTTTACCCATTTTGCTTTTAACTAGGAGAAGGAAAAATCAATTTTGTTCAGAACTGTATTTCCACACAAACCAAAATCAATATTCAGAGCTTTGGAATAGCGCTTGTCACTTAAGCATTTTCACTCAGACAGGACAACAATGGTGTGTTTTTAAAATGATGTTTGGGAGCTCGGTTATCCAATAATGTCTGCTTCTTCCCCCTGTCCCCCCAACGGCGTCGCGCTGGTCATGAAATTGAATCGGATCGCCGCGGGCCGTGGAAAGCTTATCTGGCAGACAGCACCAAGTCTTGTAAATAACACTCTTATGCCCTGCCATTGGCTCATGAATATCAATGAAAACTAATCCTATTGATGTTTATGTAGCGTGTCCCTGCTCAAACAGAGGAGCGAGCTGTAATCGCAAATTAATGAATTAACTACATGTCTAATTGCGTCCGGAAGATTCAGGTAGAAGAGCGCCTCCACATGTTTGCTTCCTCACTCCAAGTAAAGATTGATAGTTATTTTTAGAAATGTACACAAACTGCATCAACACACACGTAATAATAAGTAATGTATTTTGGACGGATGTGGGAAGATGTGGTAAACATTTTTACTCAAGTGAGAGCACTTAGAAGTACAAGTAAAAGGAGTGATCCGAATAATGTCTCAGATAAGAATAAGAAGATATTTGGTTTGAAAATACTGTACTGTTTGCACGTAACATCTAAATATTGCACAGATTCTGGTCATTCAAACGTTTTTAAAGAAATGAATGCCATGTCTGACAAGTATTCAGATCATTAAAACAATTATCAGGAAGAATATGCTATAGTGTGGTGTGAATAAACTTAAGAATTAGAAATACTTTTATTCATCCACAGGGATGTTTTCTTCCTTTGCCGAAACAATTTTGTGAATAATTCTTATCCTATATAGTACTGACTGAATTACTACATTTTGGCTATATTTTACATATAATATAATTTGACTTTTACTCAAATATTGTATTTATGTATTCATTGTATTTTACTCTAATCTATACTGCATTTCTGACTTTTCATGAAGTCATTGTTGGCCAAGCGTGTTCACTTCACATTCCAACCACATTCCAAAAACTAAAATATGATTTCTAAACTAAAGTGTAGCCTGTTTCTAATGTAGCATTAGCTCCCTGTAGTCCTGGAAGATGGCGCTGTGGTGGCTGCATGTGGTGGACACAGAAGGTGAATGAGAGTGATTGCTTTGTGACACACTGAGCTGTGGAGATGAGATTTCCATGTCGGTGGTCCTCTCTGACACATTGTGTTTGGGACTTGGTGAGGCTTTTGATGGACTCTAAATAGACTTCTCTTCCTAAGACGCCCTGTCCACATGACACTGGGGCTGTCTGTGCCTAGAGCTTATTCATGTGCTCTCAAAGATAAACTGTGCAGAGTGAAACAATATTACAATAAGTGTCTGTGTGTTGTGCTTCTGTATACAATTATGTACTTTCGTCAAACACATTTTACTCCTACTTGAGTAGATTTTCAGATCACTTTGTTTGTAAAGCAGTCTCACTACAGTTATGCCTCTTCTCTACTCCAGTGTCCAAACGACTCCTCTCGGTTGATGATTCTCGGTTGAGGGCTAAAATGTAATTTGTTAAAAAGGGAACAACCAAACTTACTACAAAAATATACAACACATGAGAAAGATTGTGCACACAGAGGAGCTTTGAGGTCAATGAAAGACTCTGCACCGACATGTTGGCGTTAGATTGAACTAAAGGGATACTGTGCTATGAACTGCAATATCATAGTTTAGATTTAAAGGGCAATTAGAAGTAGGAATGAAAGATTTCAGATACCTACAGTATTTGTTTTTGAATGAGAATATACAATAGACATTTTGAACTATTATTTTGCATATTGTCAGAGAGCATATTCTTTCATTTTCCCCATTTGAAGCACTCCTGTCCCTTTAGTAATGTCTAATCCGCGCACAGACTGTTAGACTCAGGGCTGTTGTGTCTCACAGTGTGAGTAATACGATCATAAAAAGTGTCTCTTTTCAGAAATGGCCTTGGATCACTTCTCTTTATTCACTTGAGCGAGGCCTGTATTCATCTGAGCACAGTCGCATTGTCAGGATCCAGGCGGATTGTCCCAGTGTGCCGTTTGAAGGCACTTACGGAAACACAGCAGTCACAAAGGACTGGAGTGTAATGGAAAATATCCTGTAGTTTTAGTACTACATATGTCGGATTACACACAATCGTAAGGAAAGAATCAAAGTCAGAAAACTTTATTGTCATTGTCAGTGAACAAAATCGCCAAACAAAATGTACAAAATTATTTTCTGTAACATGTAAACAGTAGTAATAGTAAAAAAAAATCTATAAAATAAAAAGCATGCTAAAAATGAAGTATTAAGAATAAAATATATTTCAGTAAATCTAAATACAAAGAAAAAGACAAGTTATTCCACATATCTGATTTAATTGTGTAAAAAATTTAAACAAAAAACAGAACTAGTTCATTTTAAACCGTTTGTAGCGGCCTAAAGCTATTCCTCGTTTTCTCACGTATTCCAGCCATCCTAATTATTCAGTGTGATGAGTTTTTAATCGCTTTTCACAACTTTAAGAGGACAGAGCAGAGTTTTGCCAACAACTAGCATGTTACCAGCGCACTTCCTGCTTTTCAGAAAATAAAATGCTCTGTAATTAGAGGCAAAATTGCAATAGTCATCAAGTTCGGTGCATTAAAAACTGAGTGTGAATAGTTGACCCTCTGACAATTGGTGTATCCCAGCTTTGGCTCATAGTGGCTGATATAATATGATGCCGCTTTCATGTGGTGTCGGAAAGGTCGGAGGTTGCACATTAACAGCTCGGCACCAAGTCGTAGAAACGGTCCGAGCCGTGACGTCAGGGATGTTCGACTGGAGGAAGTCCAAAGAGTTCGATTGCAAGAGAACATTAAGCTTGGGAAAACTACTGTAAGAAACGTCCGACCGAAAGCCCCTGAACGCGCACAAGTCGGGTGAACGAGCACCGCCCTTGCAGAAAACTTCAATCCGGACTGCCCGACACGCACATGAACGCGGCACGACCCCCCTTCAAAAGCAGCAGGTGAAGGAATGAATGAGACTGGCCCTGCTTCTATTAGACCACCGTTTTTATTGCAAACTTTGTCCAACCTGAACCACCGTACCACGATAAGATTGTTTTACTGCGGCGAAAACTGTGTTTATTCCCCAAACGATATTTCCCCTAAACTACAGAAATAAAATGGCAACTCTCCGTTTACAGTGACAGCCCAGACTGCAGCTGGTAATAACTCAGAAAGACTGTTTTACTGGCCTGATATAAAGCTGCAGTTGTTGCTAACACGATCGTCTCTACGGCACTGTTCCATTTTTTTCCCCACCTTCCTTCTCATTACAGAATAAGTGGTCTTGGGACCCTGTAAATTGCGAAGCAAGATGAAAGAAATTAAAGGTTCATAGTGAAAAAAGCCCAATGCGCTGGTCTTCTACGTTTTTCTCATGCTGCTTCTTTTTTTTTTTTTTCTTTACGGCTGCTTGAAAATTTGGGGAAGGTGGAAATAACTCGGCATAGCGGAGGTCAGGCCCTCCATTAAAGCTGGAGCAGAGCGGCAGCAGCTCTGGTTACTGATGGCCCCAAGTGTGACCGTGTGTGTGTGTGTGTTTGGATCTCTTCAGGTTGGGCCCATTCTGGATGACGGCTGAAAAACACTGCTCCTCTCATCCGCTGAATATACCCCTTAGCTCCATGTGCATATGAGGTGCTGGAATTGCATTTGTCCCTTTTGCTTTAAGAAACTCTCAAGACACGTTTTGGATTTCAAAAGGATGTTTATTTCATAGCTTTTTACTACAATTTCACTTCGCCATACAAAAAAAGCTGTTCTAAAGCCAGAAACAGTATGCACGTGAATATTTACGATGTGCCAAAGGGTTTGTAAAAGCTCGGGACAATTTCACATTTAAAAACATACTTCCGGTTTTGTTCAGGTACCCATAGCTTTAAGGTACTTTAACCTTAATGTAGCGTATACAGTATGTGGGATATGCCGCTAACGAAGAGGACCCCAAACAATTGTTAAACTTGTAAACTTATTGTCATCCTCAAATCCAATTTAAAGATGTTTCTTTCAATTTGTCTTTCTTTTACTTCTAAAGTGTCAAATGTATAATTATTACTATTATACAGCTCAGGTTTTACTTGTATCCAATTTTTTTGTTTAATGAACGTCAGCTATATTTTAGTAGAAGCAGCCAATCATTCTACCGTATTAAATCTTAACTAATGAACACCCATTGAAACAATCCTTTTTCAACCAACAGTGTATATTCTTATTTAAACTCAGACATTATGTTTTAATCAGTTCCCTTTTTAGATAAATGCTCTCTTTGCAAACATATTCTGTGCTTTTCTCCGTTGTGCGAGCTCAGTTGGAGAACATGAGAAGAACACACATGGTCTCTCTCCAGGCCGGTTTCTGTGCCAGGTGGTCATGCTGTCCATTTTGAACGGTTGGCATTATTATTAAAAAAGAAATTTAAAAAAAAAACCATAAAAGATAAAATACAACCCCCATCCTTCAAGCCACCCCCCCATTCGTTCTCCATCTCTCACATTCCGAACGTTGGGTCACCGCCAGTCACCATGGGTTTTGTAGTCTGCTAGAACATGTCAAGGTGGCCTTTACCGGGTCCACAAGAATAATGATTCCTTTCTGAATAGCTCGGCCCAAAAAATGTGGAGAATAAGATTTGGAAATGTCAGGTGGAGATACAGAGACAGATCTTGTTTCTTTGGCCTTTCGCCCGGTACAATGGAGCTGATGAGAAACCCTATCTCCCTGTGGAACGCTCCTAATTGAACATGTACCACTGTAAGTAAAGGGTTATAACACCTACTGCAAATATGTCTCCTGACAGAGTTAGAGAAGAAGTTGGAACGCATGTGAAATGTAATGGGATGTATCTAAAAACATATTATGTCCCAACGAAATGCTTTGCCTTGTCATTCTCTCCAATCAGCTGTGTGCTGCAGTCACAAAACGATTGGGTCAACTCAGAACGTATGATGTTTACTGTGTACCAATTAGCTTTGTGTTTTCTGAATGTTCATTCCTCTGACCACGGGACAAACGTGTGCGGGTGCCTTAAAATAAAACACCTGGTTTGCTTCAAAGTTGCTTAAAGCTGAGGTGCCTGATTTTCACACCGCAAAAGAGGGAAGTCTAACGAGTTCCTGTAGCGCTCACAAATTAATATCCTCATGCCTGAATTAAGTTTTAGAAGAGATTTTATCAGACAGTGTGAAGTGAAACTGGGGCGGACCACCCAATCGCAGCCAATCGGAGCGCTGCTTTTGGCTCTTACTCCGAGAAATAAAATAATGATTATATGCAGCGTGCAGTGGCCTCAATTTTGTCACAAAGTCCTTCTATTACATTATGGGGGAAAACACTGCTTCAAATTGGTTTTAATTTGCATATTATAGCAGTATGTTGTAATAACATTTTTTTGAAGATACAATATATTTGGCAGCAGTCTTTTTAACAACTTTATTTAGTGTCACAAAGTTGATTAGTCATGGGTTTAATTATAATTTCTAAAGTTGGAAGCGTGGAAGTATCTAATCCACAGCCAGGCAATAAGCTGGTTTTTCATTCATTTCATGTCGCTACAAATAAATTCTTGTTAGATTTGGTGAACGTTGTATTCTTTCACATCATTGCTTTGACGAGCTGTGGCAGATAAAACGGTGACACTTTCCAGGTCCTTCAGTTAACTCGACCAAATAAGCCGTGTCCACCGGGAGTCCATTCTTGCTAAATTAGTCCGAATGAGTTTAGCCCGCTCCCCGCTGGCGCTGCTGTCTGTCACCCCTGGCAGCGCCTTTGATTGGTCGCTCCACCATCTGCCTCTCCACCTGCATCTTTATTTAGCAAGTTAGGGTGCGGCCGGCTAATCCCCGTTTGACTGGCAGCATGGAAGGCACCTCTCATGGCTGGAACTTCCCCTTGGCACCTACTTTAAATGTTTTGTTGGCTATTCGATGTGTCCGAAGTGCCAAGCTCCAGTTCATTTTTAAGAGGCAGATGTGTGTGTGTGTGTGTGTGTGTGTGTGTGTGTGTGTGCGTGGAGCGGCGGTAGGCTAATCCCCGTTTGACTGACAGCGGGAACGGGCCAATCGTAGACGGGGGTTCCCTCGAGTGATGCGCCCACCATTGGCTTGTTGTTGTCTGTCCTCTGTTTCTAAACATATGGAGGCGCTGCGCTGAGGAGGACGCACAAACTGACATGAAGAAATAGACAAGTCGCGGCCCCCTGTGGTCCAAATGCAAGATGGACGGACGGTAATATTTCAGCTTCTCTGGGGACTCATTTCCTTCGCGGCAATGATGAAATAAACCGCTTTGAAGTTGGAATGTAAGCTTGATTTGTTTGCACCAAAGGAATAATAAAACATTTTGGGATATTTATTATAGATCACGCCAATTAATTTGTGCAAGGAGTTACAAAAATTAATAGGTTTGATGTGGTTGTTTATAGCGCTCAGATTATGCAGTAATGTTGCTAAATATTGGTCAGGTAGTTTCACCAAAATTATATTCACTTCAAAAAAATATATACTTTTGCTCGCACAATGTTACAAGAAATGTTCAACAAAACAACCAAAGCTCTATTCGGACGGGATTAGCTTTACCTAGTGACCTCAGGCAATAATTACAAAGGTCGTCAGTGTGTCCAGTCCCGTATGAATCGTCCATGTCTGTGAAAATGGCTGTAAAAATTCCCTCGAAGTTTACCTACCGTGTTTCCACAAACTCACAGGTCCTCGTGCGAATGCTCTTGTCTGTGATCTGTGCTGTTTTGGGCTCCAGTCAATTTTACATCCAGATGCAAACTAAATTAATCATATTAATTTGGCACAGACCAATCTCCAATCCAATTATTGTTTCTTTCTGCAGTTAAAAAGTAAAACTAAAACATCAAACAAACTGCGGTAAAGACGGGAAACTTTGGAGTTTGGATGCGTTTGGTGCGAACTTCAGAAGACTACGACTGTTTCATTCTCAATGCTAAAAACAAACCAAAAATAGTTTCAAATGGAAGAAACGCTAGCAATATGAATGAATTTGGTTGCAAGTTGTAAGGAAATTCTAAACTCTGCTTTAAAAGGGCAAAGTAAGCTTTACTAGATGGCATATCATTCTCTTCATGCTAATGCACGGTTAAGATATAAATATTAACAACTATTATGGGAGGAAGGCAATGTTACTCATTTGAGGACACCAAAAGTAAAATGTCAAATCAGATATTTGTTGACTTCTGCTAAAATTTTAAATTATTCTTATTCACAGTATGCAGCCATCAAAGACAAATACTGAGACACTTTGAGAAACTGTAAATTGCCTGCATTCAGCGTCCCTTTAGAAAACTATCCTCTCTAAAAACTTGTTGCGGCTAACTCCCTCCCTCCTTCTCGATTCCTCCCCAACATTTGTCTTCATCAAGCCCAGAGTGTCCAAGTACAGTTAATGTGATTGCACACATCATAATGTGGCTGTGTGGGAGGTGGGTGGGGGTGGGGGGGCCGCAGCGGCTGATTTCATAGCTATGTTTACCTCATCTGCTCAATGACGGAGCAGCCGGAATGATTCAATTACACCAATCAGATCGCATCAGGATTTCTATGTGGGTCGTCTGCGCCTGGAGTTCTTTATCGCTTCCTGACATCACTTTCCATCCACTTCTGACTCTGCTGATTTTCTTCCTTGTCTGTATACATTTAGCACTTTTAGGGTAGTAATGCATCTCTTTTCAATGGAAACTGTCTCAGCTTCATTGCTATTTGGTTAAGTTTAAATGCTCCGTGATTGAGGAGAATGTATGTGCTCATTATGTGAGAGTGCTGCAAAATAACAAAAGTAGAGTAGAGGTGGGCAGTACATCAAAATGTAGATAACATCTTGAATGTTGTTTTGAACAAATGCAAAATGTGTTTTTTTTTTTTTCGAGTATATCGTTTATAGTAAAAATGCTACAAAAAGACTTGATCAAAAATAAAAATAGTAAATAAAAGTTTAGGGCTGAAGTGTCTCGTTCAGTGGGGCTGCACAGTTTTGAAAAGAAAAATATATAAAAATAAATTGAATCATGATTTTTCAGATTTTTTTGTATTGCAATTTATTGTATGTTTAACATTTTTATTATGTTTAGCATTAACACACTTTTTTAGAGCATGTTTGCAGTGGTCATGAAGGTTAGCCCCAATTAAAAATACAGATATTTTGTTGTTTACGGTTGAAATTCTATTAGCTAAAGAATTGCACCATTTGCGATTGCATAATTGCTTCTTGTCATATGAAAAAAGGAAGAAAAGAAAAAACATTGAGAGATCTAAAAATGCACTCTGTACGCTGATAGATAGAATTGAAAACTTTTATACTGTCATCCAAAGTTAAACAAGCCAAAAGCCCTGGCTCCTGTTTACAGTATTTGGTGACACCAGGTTTTCTCCCCTCTTTACGGGCTGCTTCTATCAGCCGAGTGCAGCAGTGGGTGTAGAGTGGGCGCAGGCTTATTTTCTGGCTGTCATATCCACTCTGGGTTAGAGGAAGGTGACAGGCCTAAGTAATTACTGATCCCTCTGAGCAGATTCTCATACTGCAGCACCATATAGCATTGTTTCAAGAGCTCTCTACAGCCAACACATGCAAGGGGACACCATCTGTGAAGCAGGGCCTCCAATAAAAGCTGCATTTAAGATGACATTTCAGATTAAGTGTCAAAGAAGATGACATTTCATGCTGTATGCAGGGCTACGAACAAAATGCAATATATTTGGCGTGGAAAGGAAACAAGGCAATGTTCCAGCAGGTCCTTTGTTAAATAATGCAGTGTAGGGTTTTGCACAACAGGCCATTGTTTATACAACCGTCTAGTCTGGAGTTGAGACTGAGATTTGATTGGTTGAAGTTGGGCCATACATTTTAAACATCTTTTAATTTATTCAGGTATAAATTATGATTAGAAGGTATGCCCAGGTATGAATTCATCACAAAGAAGATGGAATGCCTTATGATATTTTGTTCTTTCGAAGACATTTTATTGTTTGTTTGAGATGAGACAAAATGATTATCATATCATAATAGCAATATTTAGATAATATTGTGTCAATCCAATGGAAATATGCTAAAACACCTTTCTTAAAATGTATTTGTTGAGGTTTAAGTTCCAGAGAAATGTGAAATGACTGTAAGATTCAGGTTGGTATTTGTATTGTTTGCACATTTTTCATCCGTATTGTGTTGTTTTTATTGTGTTTTTTTATGCTCCCAAGCACCTGTGGGACAATACCCATTTAACTTAACATCATACAATATTCTCGATATTCACATTTTACATATTTATATATTTAAAACAACATTCACAAAATTATCAATATTTCGATATATTCCCCCCCCTCTAGGGCAGAGTTTACAAGTGATGGAAAATTACAAAATACATGTCACTTTTTGTCAGCTATTTAAACCCATCTTAGCTTTATTTAGAATGCATTCATTCAATTGTGAGAGCTTAGACCCTGCAGGAAGAGACGCTTGGAGAGTATGGGGAAGATTCTCTATAAGATCTTATTTATGTTATAGTGCTAGACAGGGAATGTAGTGTAGGCACATGTTGTATTCCTGTTTTTTGTATTCATGTGCGTTCACACTTGCACAGACACATCCATTTTAGGACTAAACTTGGACTAGACCAGGACCAAACCCAGTCTTTATTTCTACGCGTTTATTTTTCACTCTTTTTTACACTTTCCACTCAAATTCTATTAAAACTCTATCTAATCCCTTCCCCCCCCTCATGTGTTTTCTGCTCTTCCAGGACCACGCTGATATCAACTCCACCGTCTTGCGCAGCCAGACCAACACGGCGCGGGTGGAGGGACTGCGGCCAGGTACGGTCTATGTGGTGCAGGTGCGCGCCCGGACCGTGGCTGGCTTTGGCAAATTCAGCAGCAAGATGTGCTTCCAAACGCTCACAGATGGTAAGGACCGGCGCGCCAGGAGACATGGCTCCGTCCGTCGCCACGCTTCACACATTTACGCCATCTCTCACTCCACTGTGCATTTGTTAGCGGTTAGCATTATGGTTTATAACTATGTATTTACAGCGTTGAGAGCTATTGAATATTTGAATATGTATACAGTGGAGTCTTTATCTTGTACCTGATCCAAAATGTGGAGCTAATTGTTTTTCTTTTCCCACACAGTCCTTCTGTTGCTGTAGAGATATCCCAGAATGCATAGCTGTGATTACAATTTGATCAGATTATTGTTAATAGTGGGGGAACAGACTGACTAGCGACACCTGTTATACTGGCTTTATACTGTCGCTAGTTTACAGGGGGAAAAATAAGGAGAAATATGTGTGGTATGTGCTAAAATGTGTTTGAATAGTTAGTGTACATAATCTTCTGCGAAACCGAAAGAAACATGAAAAGAACTGTGTGATTTGGTTTGAGCTGTGCCTTGAAAAACTTGAGTGAATGGATTTGGAAAAAGATGTTGTAATCTATAGGCACTCAAGGGGAAACTGCTGTTTAGGTAATCTGAAAACTGTAAACATTGTAATCAACATGTTGGGTGTGAGAACAAGATGGATGCCACTATTTTGAGTGAGATTTGTTAATTCTGCTTGGTTCTAATTCTATCAAATTGAGGGGGTTTTTGTGGGTTTTTTTTTTTTTAAGGGGGTTTTTGTGGGTTTTTTTTTTTTTTTTGGGTTATGGGCCAAGCCTTTATTTACATTGCAACATTTTGGCTCTTCGGTCTTCTTCAGGCAAAATCTTTGTTCCCATGCTAGTGCCAGAAACCTGTGGATGAAACTCCTCTAATTGCATTTCATCACAAATGTGGCCAAATCAATAATCAGTTCATTGGGATGGAGAGTCTCACAGTTGAACATTTTTCAATAAAGTTGGTTTAATCTTTTATATAAGTGGACTTGTTTTGAACAAATGGCTTCATGAAACCGTCCAGTCCACTATAGTTGATAGAGGCGAATGCAATGTTATATGTTACAAATGCAAAGGCGGAGGCATTTAAGAAAAACACAAGCACTTCCATCAAGCTTTTCGCTCAGTGGTAGTGGAGTAACCAAAACCTTTTCACGTAGCATTACTGTTAAACTGTAACATATATCAACAAACATATTATGAGTATAGGAGTAAAAGTATGGTGTATAAGTGCGGTTTAATAGCCCTCGTGCTCTCTTCGCGCCTGAATGTCTATAGTAGAACACCCCCCCCTCCCTCCACAACATGAAAAAGTGTTTTTACATCTTTGAGGGTGGCACAAGGGCAAAAAAAGTACTCAAGTAAAAGTTAACTCATTACTACCTACTCTTGCAATATTAAAAGCAATATTATCCAGACAGAAATTGTTAGATTTTTTTGTTATCTTTAAAACAATATGTCTGATAGGAATTAGACAAATGATTATGCAAAATTTGACTCGGGAGACAGTTCACACCTTATTTTAGGTCAATAGATTTAACTAACAGCAGATACTCCTTACTATAAACAAATAGGGGGTGTGTTTCAGTGTCGTTAGCTCCTCTCTTCAGACAGATATAAGAACATCAATAGTCAATAGAACGGAATAAGCTGCGTGGATGAGTGGCAAAACATATTCTCTCTTCAAACGTGTGTCCAGTTTATAAAATTCAATTGTCTTTTGCTACAATGTATCCTCCAGACAGCCTGCTGACTCCTCTGCTGTGCACGCATACAGTTCAAAAGGCCCCCTCTATCTCTCAGAGCGTACTTCATTCCCTCCCAGTCTATAATGCGTCAGACAGGTGACATTTTCAAGTTGCATTGTGTTAATGCTGATGATAGCGATGGATGGGGCAGAGCGGGGCTTAGGGAGTGAGAGATGGGGAGGGTGATAATGATGATGAACCTGACTGTTTAACTGCGCACAGCAGATGTACGCTGGCCCCGGAACACTCCCTCGTGGATGTTCTCTCCCTCGTTCTAACGCATAAAAGTGCTCATCACTGGACCAGCGCCAAGGCACACCAATCTTCAAAACAATTAACGGTAGAAAGAAGAAGAGACATACGCATAGTTATACAGAGGAGCAGAGGAACCAGATACTTTTACTTGCTACACTTTTTTTTGGAAGAATATTTCAAATAGGCTAGCTGCTTTATGCTTGGCAAGTCCTGAGGGTTGAGGTTATGTTGGCGCTGCAGTGGAGTTGTAGTTGGAGTTGTAGCTGGAGTAGAAGTTGGAGTAGAAGTTGGAGTAGAAGTTGGAGTAATAGCAGTTGTAGTTGTAATAGAGTTTGGAGTAGTCGTAGTTGGAGTCGCTTATGTTTGTGATTCTACAAGTAGAAGTAGCAGAGGTAATATGTTGGTATGGCCATTTAAATAAGCTTCCTTCGTGCTGCTCATACTTTTCTGCCTCGATATTTAAGCGTTTTCCATACTTTCTTCCTTGTTTCCAAAAGTAAACTCTCCCAGTTTCACTGATATAAGCCTGTAGCAAAAAGCCACATTGTAGTTTTCTATAGCAGTAGCATATAGCTGAGATTTTGGTGGCAGTAATGTAGTCGTGGTAATGTATCAGTTGTAGCTCTGTGTCAGTATTATACTTATACTTCTCATATATATATATATATATATATCTCATAGTTTGTTCCGACTTGAACGCAGAAACTCTGAGAAAACGTCCCTCCGTGGTCCGAGCTGCGAGGACAACTCGAGGACAAGTATAAACCGAGCATTAAGCTCGGTTTATACTTGTCGCGTCCGAGATGGTCAGCACAGTGAAATTTTTTTAGTTTACGTCCAAATGGACCCGATTTTCTGTGTCGGCGTCAGGGAAAAATGTGTAACTACGCAGACGGTCCGCTGGGACATGAGGAGGATTTCCTTCATGTTAGCTCAGATTTCTACTGTCTGCAGTCGCATGAACCACACAGACTATAAATACTTCCAAAGTCTTCTCCGCTGCCCTCTGTGTGTCTCATTTCCATGAGGAATTGCGGGAAGTATAATCCAGGCTTTAGTAGTAGCCACCGCTCCATTTTCGTACGTAAACAGCTCTGTGTGTTCAAAGCGTAGTTACCGTAGTTTCATTTATACTTCCAACTATTTCTAATGTTAAGATTCTGGTACATGACCATCAGAGGGCATTCATGGTCAGGTAGAGAACTGAGCAACACGAAAGAGGGCGGACACAAGCCTCATTGCATATTCGTATGTATCTGGAATGTAGAGCATAAATGAATCCTCAAAAGTTGTCATCATAGTTATATTTCAAATAGCAACAAAGTACACTTATTATATAGGCCTACATATAAGTATGCTTATACCACATATTATTCCACAAACTGAAATGACTCATTTGTGAATCTGAAAAGCCTGATCACATATTTCAGATATTAGTTCTATTGTTCCATGAAGCTCAAGCTAGTACCCTCACAGCAGTTGAGCATTTGTTTACTCGTTGCTTTGGTGATGTCCTCAGTGTAGTAAGACAGCAAACTGGACTACTAAACTGGACTACTATTGGACAGAATCAGAATCAGAACCAGAAAAGGTTTATTGACATTGTCAGTGAACAAAAGGCTCACAGGCTAGCAACTTGCTTTGGTGATTTGGTGCAACATACAACAATGAACTATAATAAAAGCAAGATATATCAAATCAAATAAGGCATGCATTAAAGAAAAACAATTTAAATTTACTATAAGATAAAAATAGACTTGGTATGTACACAAAATTTACAGTTGAATTTACCGGAGTAATCCAGAAAGTGAACAGTGCAGTCAGTGGTTGTTGATTGAATTATAGTTAAAGTGTTAACAGTTGCATAAAACTTGTGTTTTATGCTAAATTAGCACACAGTAGTTAGCAATAGAATCCTTAATAACTGAGGTATACGCAATATTAAATACATTTATTCTTTTCCTTGACTATTTGAGTACGACCTCTGCCCCCACACAACACTTCTTCTGTCTTGTACAAGTCATTCTTCTCATGGCTCCACTCCAGCTATAATCTCTTTTGTCTGTCTGTCAGCACGTTCCTATACACCTCTGCAATGTGTCCATCTGCCCCCCTCCTCCCCTACACACATGATTGACAGGTGTGATGAAGAAAATGTGAGTGGGCCGCTGCTAAGGTGACTGACTCATTGCTCCCTCCCATCCGCTAATAGTTCAGTAATGGGAATATGGATGATTGTCAGATTTGGAGCCGTCATCTCAAATCACAATTTTAGATTAAAAAAACACACCTCTTGCACCCTGTAGACAAGTTACCAGTTAGATTTTTGTTCTCAATAAAAACCTAATTCAATTAAATTTCAATTCCAGTGTATTTATACAGCACAGGTAAAACAGCTTCATCCGGCCAAACTGCTTAACATAAAAGTAAAACAGTGCAAAACACAAATAACATGATACATAGGGAAAAACATACACAAAAGAGAATAAAATACCCCAAAATATCCTGACCAGTTAGCATAAATGCTGAGTATATTTATCCTCGCAGGTCGGACCTCGAAGAGACGATGTTTCTGTGTTCCTATAACTATAGCAATACATTACAGTTTGTGTATTGTAATGACTCAAATCAAATAATATAAACCAGGAAAGTGCTCAAATCAACCAAAATGTGGATGCAATAATGTTCATTTGTGAATCCAGACAGTGTTACACATTTGCTTGTTATAAATCAATGTTTGAAAGTTCATTTCTGCTTTTGTTGACGTTAATTCCCTGTAGACATTAGCAACATTAGGCCTAATAGCGCATTGACAACTGCGGAGGCTCGGCGGCAGCACAGGAACATGTTCACAAACAGCGTGTGAGCATTAGAGAGACACTTAAGGGAAAATAACACAATATTTGAAGTGTTTGATATTCAACTTTATCAAAACGCAAGTTGGCTTGTCTTATCTCGGGTAAACTCTGGGTTCTGAAATGTTGCCCGAGTTTCAAAGTGGGAATTCAAGGATGTAAGGTTCTTTGCGGGTACTCTGAACAATCCATCCAATGCACAATAAATGCGCATTCGATAAGTTTCATGCCATGCCGTGGAACGTTCCAGGCTATAAACAATAACATCTCAATGGAGGCAAGCAGGTGGAAAGTTACATATTGCACCTTTAAAAGTATGAATCATTCTTGTCACTTTCCCACTTGCACCATGGTTGTAGCGCGACACCATAAATGCATTAGTTCTCCCTTTATCCACAAGGGCCCATTCTATTCTGTGCCCGTTGCAACCCAAATCACATCGCATTAACAGTAGTACTTAAGAAAAGTTGAAAGAAGACATCTTGTCACAAAAAGATAACCAATGAGTTTATATTTTTCATGTTTGGCTGAGCGGATGGGTACATAAAACATGTTTGGATAGTGATTGACAGAGGGTGACTTGCTTTTCAACAGCTCTGAAGTAACATTTCAAGGTACACTTCTCTGAGCCGTTGAGCCTGACGGATACAGAAACACAGAGAGACAGAAAAAAAAAAGAACCTCTCTCTCTCTCTCTCTCCCTCTCTCTTTCTCTTTCTGTTGCCGTCTCACTAAACCGTCCACGCTCCTCTCTCTCGGCCTTCGAGCCGTCACTCAGTCGTGCCAAAGCCGACCGGATTCCAGTCAGCACCTCTACAGCAAACGGATCTATATGTTGTTCTGCTCCTGTCACCAGCTGTAACTGTTCGGTCTTGCCTGTGCTTTCTCTTATCTATCGTCCATTCATCTTACAAGAATTTCCTGTATACACACGCACAATAGTAAATAAGCAGGCCATCAGACTACTGGGATATGAGTGGTATAATAGTACGTTTTGTGTTTTTACATTTGTGAGATTGCGACATTTCATAGATCTAGTCAGTCCTTAACGTTTGAAGTAGCTGCATTTTCTGTGCACCACTTGAAAATTGAGACTAAACTACGACTAAAACTAGAACTAAAGTTGGACTGGACCATGACTAAACCTGAACTAGAACTGGACCAAACCATTTCAACATCAGGACTAAACTGGGATCAAAGGAGGACAAGTGTGAAGGCAGCTTTCTTCTGTTTTTCTACCTTTGCTGAGCTTTTATTCCTCTGTATTTCTTGTCTTTTGTGTGTCAGATGACTTCAAGTCGGAGCTGCGGGAGCAGCTGCCCCTGATCGCAGGTTCAGCCGCTGCAGGAGTGGTCTTCATCGTGTCCCTTGTCGCCATCTCTATTGTTTGCAGCAGGTAAACACTCTTATATGAAGAGCCTGACACTTTTGCCTTGCATACAGTGTCAGGCTCTTCATATAAACAAATGCATTGCCTAGAACATTTTGTATATTTACACCTTTCCAAAGGCAGCTACAGCATTCACATCCAGATATGTTAGAACATTTGGTGTTATACCAGTGGGAATGCTCTTAGCAGGAATAAGAGCAGCAAAATAAATACACTACATCATTTATAACACTGTACAGCTCACAGACTGTAGCGCGTGGCAATAAAGATATATATATATATATATATCGATGCTGTTGCTTTGCACAATATGGCATAAAAAATAAAAGTCATTTATTTCATTACCAGTGTTTCTTCATGGAGACCAGCAGGTGCTATAAACCAGGCTATCCACTACTGGGTGATCTTTTGAATTGTGTTTTATTTATGTTTTATAGTCTTTTACAATGAAAATATAGAGCCAATTAACCCGGTAAACCCTAAACATGAATAAGACCAGTTTTGGTAACTAAAGTTAAAGGTTTTGTTCTTTTTGCTTTGTTGTTAATGGCCCCACCGGTTTAGTCAATGGGACCACTGCTTTTACCCAGCGTACCTTTAAATGGGACGAAATAAAAAATCAAGCAAAAGAAACTATAATGGGCTTTTAACATTGTTACAACGGTGTTTCCTCATCACGGTGTTTCCTCATCATTATTTTACTCAAAGTTGTATTCGATTGACTGTTTCCTGCACGTCTGAGTGATCCTGTATTGTGCTGCAACTGAGGCTCTTGTGATTATTTGAAAAATGAGTTAAAATGTCACGTAGACACCTAAAAAATGTTTGAAGATGGTTTTATCAGTTCTGCAGTTTTGAACAGGGAGACAGTGTACCCGTTTCTATTACTAAGCCGCTTTCGATCAATATTGCGGTTCGGAATGAACAACATGTAAAAATATGATCGACTGATGGATCAATAAAAACCTGAAAAAAGCATAATATCCAGGCCCACTAAAAGTCAATTCCTACCATCAATAATAGTTAGCTAGTTTGTGTTTTGTCTTTGATAGCTGATAAGACCACTTTTGAACCAAATCCCATTCACATATTCAAATCATAAAGTCACACAAATGTTGCAGAATTCCAGATGCCTTTTCTCGGAATGATCATGTAAAGCCAGATATCTAAGATAACTCCTCATCAGTGGTAATATTGCGTTCCTAATACTACTCAGCCTTGTATAATCTTTCATTAAAACATCATAAAAATTATCAATTTTGTCAGTCCTTGAAATTTGTCTGACATCTTTTGACAAGGCCTTCCTCTTGTGATTACACTTTAAAATACATTCAAGCTCTTTCACATTTGAGTTATTACAACTCCTTCGACTAAAAAGTGATTTTTGAGCTGCCGATGGAAACGCAGCCTCACATTCATTCCCCCGACATCCCTCCTTCCTGGCTCTGTCCTCTTCACTTTAAACTAAAGTCAGTTTAATTTTAGGGAGCATTTTGTCACATTGTCACATTTCTCGCCCGCTCTTTTTGGATGTATGAAAGTCAAATGTTCTGTGTGCAACTCCCCGAGCATGTAAGTGTTCATCAAACGGTCCCGCACTCTTTTGATGCTGAGGCAGAGGAGACAGATGAAAAGCACTGAGATCCTATCAAGCTCTAATTAAAAATCTGCTCATTTTCATAAACTTCATTTGCCACCGCTAACCCCCGCGCAAACTCATTACATTTCAGCCGCGTCACTCTCCGAGCGTCACAGTCCGGTTCTAAGTTGACACATCTTTTCATGCAACATCCTTCGATCATTTTGAACTTTAATGTGTGTGTATTTATTCTTTTGCTGGTGCAGGAAAAGGGCGTACACCAAGGAGGCTGTGTACAGTGACAAGCTGCAGCACTACAGCACGGGCAGAGGTTTGTGTTTACTATTTGCAAGCAAAATTGGTGTGAAATGATTCGTTATTAATGTTTTCCTGTGAATCTCCATGCCTTTTCCTTCCGCCGCATGTAGGATTTTAAACTAGGGCTGAGCGATGTGGCAAAACAACATAAATATTCTTAAACATACATGCAATTCCGAAGTCTGTTTTGAAACACATTCTTTTACTGACGGAGGATTATAGAGATAGAACGTGCAATTAAAACCCATGTTGATCATTGACAATTGGAAATCATGTACCCAGCCCTACTTTAAACTACTTGTCTGTCATTAAATGTGTCCTGCGCTTTGTCTAACTAATTTTACATAAAAAGTAGTCCATGTTGAGTGTAAAGTGGTGAGCAAATGAGGAAGGAGTGTTTTCTAGTATCTACGGGTGGCAGATATTGTCAAAAATGAATCTCTTGATGTCCTTAAACGTATTAGTTAAAGATTTACTACCAGACAAATGTGAAATGTCTGTAAAATGAATCACAAAAGTTCAAAAATATCACCTTATACCCTTATACCCTTCACTTTTTTCATTTCATATTACCCGAGTATCTTACCATCGCAGCAAAGTTAGACTCAAAGGCAACAACTTTTTCCACATATCATAAAGTTATTGTCTTGTGCTCTTTGCTGCTTTGTCCAATTCAACGTCCTGAGTTTGGCTGTAGGATATGGATGGTAAAACTGTGCCCTTCCCCAATAGTTACCGCACACTCTGTCCAGACACATTATATATATGATACACTGTAATAGCAGGCATTGTAGCTGAAATTACCCCGGGTATGTGCTGTCAGGCCAAATAAATGACATTTTTCCCTCTGACTGACAGCGCTCTCTCTGGGCCGCTGTGATAGGCGCGATTAAGTCGTATTAGGAGCTCTCCCCTGCTCTGGCTGATGAGGCTGTAGCGCTCGTAGCAACACATGTCTAACCTGGAAACACTCTCGCAGCACAGGATTATGCAGTGCGGGGCCTGGCAGTCAAGGAAAAGGGGCTGAACTCCAGGGGATACGTCTGCGGGGCCCGACACTGCTTGGTGCGATGGCTCATTAAGATGGCTGTGTCCACAAAGTCACTTTTGTAGTTCTCCTTCAAATGACCAAAGTCAATTAACATGAATGGAGCAAACAAACAAAAGATGAGAGATGCCTGCAGCGCCAAATCATCAAACAAGTCATTTGGAGTGGAAAGGACATGCAACACTGATAAGAAATCCTATTCATAGGTTTAATTCTTCAACCCTCTCCCCCCACTCGGAACCCACCAAGCATTGTTTTCCCCCAATTTGACTGACAGTGTTGTAATTACCGGATTCAAAGCAACAATAAAACAGTGCCACTCAGCCAATTGTTTTTGATGAAATTCCCAAGAATCACAACCGTGCATGGCTGTACCCCGCGGCTCAGTGCTGGTGCCGTACCCGTCCCTCTGCGTGCTGCGTGACACAAATCACCAGGGAACTTCACTCCGCAGTACATGGAGTGTCGCGGCTGGATGCTCCTGGTTATGGCGCTGACTTGATGATGAGATTTAACCCTCCATAGGCACCAGGTCATGTGAGACGCTCATTTCGAAAAACATGAGCAAATGGGAAATGCCTACAGACAAAGTGTGTCTTTTCTGGAGTCGAATCCCCATCAGAGCCTGTAGGATGTATTTTAATTGCCTGCGTCAGATTGGCTGCTTCACTTGACTACTTCTTTTCCCCTTATACCCGAGCAGCACTAACCTGGCAGCATTTGTGAGCGACGATTAAAGCCTGTTTGCCACTTTAATACCTACTTCTACTTAGTTTTATTCATGAAATGTTTTACTTCTGTTAAAGAAAGCGTTGACATGATCTTGTAATGCTATGGTGCTGAGACCAGGAATCACTGCAGTCGAAACGTCGTCAATTGTCTTTTTGTTTAGCCTTTATTTTCAAGATTTAGCTACTGCTGCTTGCCATCTGCAGGTGCGCGCAACAATAAAAAAGTACACATTACACGGGGTGTCCAAACTACGGCCTGGGGGCCAAATGCGGCCCTGAGACCAATTTCTGTTGGTCCTCAGGTTTCCTGCTAAATAATATAATATTAATATTGGTAATATTGGAAAAATTCAAACATTTTGATGTTATACCAACCTAATGTTACTGTTCCAAGTCTTATTAAAGGTGTGGCGGCTCATCGAAACTATGTCAAATGCATTATTTTCTAATGATTCACTGTGTTGTCTGTGGCCCTTAGCTCTGTGAATAACGTTTGGACACCCCTGCACATTACATTACAAGTACAACTAACCTAGCTCGTTATTAACATTAGCTCAGTAGAATATACAATTTTATAATAAAAAATTGCTTTTTGATTTGAAATTTGATTTTATAAGATGTGCTTTTTCAAATTTTGTGTGATAATATTAAAGTCTGCAGACCATTTCAAACAGTTGGTTCCACTTTGTGAGAACGATCCATGTGCAAATTTACTGAATCAGAATTTAAACATATCATTTTCAGTAAATTAATAATCCCTTCGTGGGACAAACAAACAACCTTTTGGTTGAAATGAATTAGGGAAAAATATGCACATTTGATAGCCTTTAATCCTTTAGACTTTAATTGCAATTCTATGTATGGATTAATCACACCAACCAACCCCCAAAATGAATACTTCTCTCTATACAAACGAAAGCCTGTGTAAATACCATTTGAAATTGCATTATGGGTATGTTCATGCTAATCAGCCAGACTATATGTAAAACACCGGTGAGCGTTAGATAATGACTTTGTGTTCAAGTAGGAAAGTCAACTCATTATAGCACATTGAGCCCGGGGATAGATTAGTGACCAACCTACAAAACTAATGTGTTCCCCATGGATTTACTGTCCACTAATTGTGTGTAATGATTTCAAGTAGATGATCACAAGACTAGAAGAGCCTATAGATTCTGTTTGATTGTATTTTGGCCAAACAACGTAATATTGAATCTTTAAAGAAATACAGTTGACTTCAGCTTTTTTTTATGTTGGACAAAAGCTCGTGAAACATCAAATTTGAGCCTGAAGCATTTTAAACCTTGTAAATTTGGATGACTATTGCTGAGTTTCAGATGGCATCACAACGTTGTGGGCATACATTATTCAATCCGAATACAGAACGGAAATGAATATAGTGAGTCTTAGGGTTGAGTCAGTAATAGAAATGATCAGGTTTAAAAAATTGTAATCTACTCTTTGGTTATACCATGGCAAAATACAATGTAATCAATAATCTGGCCTTGCCCCGCAGTTGACCGCATGACATCATCACATTCTAGATCTAGAATCTGAAAACTACTAAAAGACCCTTTAAAACAAAAATGTTCAAATTCTGGAATGGAGGCAAAAGTGAAGCGGAATATAATCTCACAATGTAAAGAATATATGACAAATCCAGATGGTTTTGATAAAGGAAAACCACCAGAGCCTAGTTAAAAAACATTCACATTTATATTTTACATTATTTGTTTATTTAATAGGAGAATTGGACAAACATTTGATGAAGGCAAAAACATTATTTTAGGTTTTACTGGACAAATAATTCACCAATTCACAACAAAATATACTTTTGTGAACCTCAAATAGTATTTTGAGGCAAGAAATGTGTATTTTTCTCCATCCTTTGTGAGACGAAAGCAAACTAACATTTCTACCTTGGAAAATCTAAATTGTTTATTTTTTTGTCATTAAGAATTTGAATTAAATTATTTATACGAGTCCACTTCATTTTGCCTCCAGTCACCTCTATTCCAGAATTTTGAACGTTCTGATGACGCAGCAAAGCAAGTTTCACAATGACATTTGTATTTGTCAAAACACTATAACCAACACTTTGTTTACCAGTTGTTCTAAATGCAAAGAAAGCATATTAGTGCAGTGCTTTGCATGTTTTTTTTAATGAATATGTAAAATCTGTGTACTGAAACGGTAATACGATGTAACCACTGCTGGTAATTGATGAATGCAGGCATTACTGCTGCTGCCTTGATTTGTGGATACATTAGGCCATCGAGCGAATGAGTGAGGCAGACTAATAGCAGGCTAAATGTTGGCCACTGGTGAAAATAACATGGTTAAGTGCCTTGCCGTAAACTGCAATTCATCAAACTAAACACTATTAAAACATTTGAACAAAAGACTCAGTTAAGATTTATGTATTTTAAATTAATGCATAAATGCTTGATGTGTGTTTCCCATTCATTATTGATGCTTAATGATCATATTTTAAAGGGGATTAAATCATATTTCCTGCCTGGAAGCTATTACGAGCATGCCTTTGCTCTCAACTAGAATTGTTTGTATTTGCGTAAAAATAGAGGAGACGTTTTTAATACATTTCCTTGTGCACTCCGATATAAAAGCAATGAAATATGCAAGCAAAAATCCATTTTTCATCTGACGGCCACATAAAGATGAGTCCTGTTAACCAGGGCTGCACCACGGGGAGATCTAAATAATACATGAAAATGGGATCCGGACCATAGATGAGATTCTCCTAAATGTCTGTGGAAGCATTTCAGGAGCGGCCATGTTTAGCTGTTGCACACGTTCCCTTGGGAGAACAGCTTGGCGACACATGTAAATAGTCAGTCTTTATAGATTGCAAAACTGTAAACCCTCGTTGGATTAACTCTAATCCAATCTGTATGGAATCTCTGATGAGCAATTACATCCACGCAGAAAACGTTCAAGGCAATTAGAGCACTAACTCAAATCAGCGCTTAGTCGAGAGTGAGATGATCCCTCCTAGACCGGACCTCATCCCTCCTCGGTCTCCTCGCACACCTTTCCTCTCCGGGTGTTGCCCATGCAAATAAGAGCCTTCAAATTGACTTGATGAAGATGGGTTATTCCAATCTTGGCGTCAGTATTTTTGATTAACGCTTCTCAGATAGACTACCGACTACTTTGTACAAATGATGATTGAAGTTGAGATGTGATATTCATCTTTGACAGTACCAGTAGACGAAGTACTTCTACAGATACAAAAAAAAGGAAATGTAGTACATTAAAAATTGACTTAAGTAAAAGTTTTGAAGTATCCATTTGATTATGTAATTCATGTTTTTTTTTTTTTTTTTGAGAGTAGCAATTCAAAGTGATTTTTATGAATGCAGTTATTGTGTTTGGATGTCATATGCTGAAAAGATCACGTTAAACCACACGGAAAGTACTTTCTACTTTTCAGTCCAGCTCAAAAACGTAGCGGAGTAAAAAGTACAAAAACCTGGTCTTGAATGTAGTGAGGTAAAAAAGTAATCTCTGTAAAAAATATGAAGTGCTGACGACTTCTGTGGTTCTCATGTTTTTCTACTTATGAGCGTGTTTGGTGCGATAGAACCTGTGGAAAATATTTTTCACAGTTTTACATCAGTCAAGTGACAGTTTGTGAAGAAAAGTTGAAAATTACAGAGAGGAAAGTGCTTTGACAATTTACCCACAGCTGGTGTATTTTGCTGACAGTTTAAACAATAATTTTACAAAATAAAGTTGTTAGCAGGTATTATTATTTGTCAAATCATAACTTTTGTGATATTTGTATGGCTTTTGGCCCTTGTTTAAAGTCTGGTTGGCATTACCTCGACCTAAGTCACATCTGCTGCTCACGAACAGAAGTACAATTATAAATGTCGCCGAAATCGTAAAAAACGGGGGGAAAATAGCCTGAAGTGTTAGAAAAACTGATTCAACTGTAATCATGTTCGTTACATTTAGTGACCTGTCATATGCATGAATAGAAATGATGTTTATGTATTAGCCAAATAACAAACTGTGCAGGCAAACCTTTATTAGATTTTGAGCCAGATCCTGCTCATGAGCACTTAGCTGAACTACACCAAACCGCTTAAATCCAAAAATCAGCACCTTCTTGCTTTGAAAAGACTATTAATAGTACCACTATTGAAAGTCTTATTCTCAACTGGCCTAAGACCTGCACTGAATATGTTTTTTTGTAGTTGTCCTTTCCTGCGCAGTCCGTCTGTGCAGAAAATCCTCACACTGTTTGCAGACAGTGCAAGTTTTTGAACCGAGCTTACCCATTGCCGAGGTGCAGAGAGGCATAAAGACTTAGTTGATAGCACACAGGTTTATCTCCTTATGAAGTCCTATAGGGAAAAGCAGAGGGGAAATTGGTTCTACTGTTATCAAAGAGGAGAAACCGCTGGGCTAGGGGATAACAGAACAGACATACGCCTACATTTACTCACAACATATCAGCGTTTGTCTGTTTGTAACCTTTCTTTTAACGTCTGCCTTTGTTTGTCTAATCCTTGCATGTTTGTCTGTTTGCATTATGGAGGATCACAACTGCCAAAACTTCAAATACTCGTTTTAAACCGGAATATTACATAGTGCGATTCATTTTTGTGCAGCCCAATATCAAGAGTTCGAATTGCAGCAATAATGTAGTCGATCAACACATTTTGGCAGATGAAGTCCTCCGTATTTTGCACTGTTTTACAAAAAGCACTTCAGGAATAAAGTGTTAACCGCACTTTTTCTAACACTAGTGATTTTAAGTAATGCTTTGTCAGATGTGTTTTACTTTGAAGACTGCACTGTTCGTTATCCATTAGCACAGGCCATCAGCTAATGTGAGTGAAACGGGCGAAGTAGGTGTTTCTCGTGTCTGTAACAGCGCACTTTGGTTGTCCTAGAACTCTCTTTGCGAGCCGACATGTCTAACTGCCCCTCCCCACTGGGCTGCCCGACCCACTTCTCAGGCTCCCCCGGGATGAAGATCTACATCGACCCCTTTACCTACGAGGACCCCAACGAGGCGGTGCGCGAGTTTGCCAAGGAGATCGACGTCTCAACAGTCAAGATCGAGGAGGTCATTGGAGCAGGTACATGGGATATTTTAGGACCCTCTGTATGTAAGTCTATGTTTACATGTTGTGTGCTTTGGAAACAAGGAAAATGTGATGTAACAAAAACCCCAGGACAATTAGTCACAACCTAAAACGTTTGGTCTAATTTTTGGTATATTTAATGCCAACCTCAATCAGCGCTAAGGGTCTCTGTTGACATAAATTGTACTTACAAATCAGATTTTGACCGTCAACAATACATTTCCAGTCATCATTTGGCATTTAAGTCTTCTGTACCCATACATACCTTTACACCTATCCATGCAAATTATGTCCTGCCTATAGGATGCATTTCCATATTTGCGTTGCTGTCTCATGTGGATTTGTTTATGCAGTTGACAGAGGCTGAAATACTCCAGGTAATAAGACTGGAATAGCTTGTGCTGCGTGGCCTACTCAGCAAGCTAGGTGTGAGGAAGTGGCAGAGATAGGATAGGGGTTAGGGTGCAGGGGACTGACTAATTAAAGATTTCCGTTTTTGTTGATTTCACTGTGTGGTGCCACTGCAGGACACCGAGGTTGTGATAATTAATCAAATGGCTTCCAGATATTTATAGGAGAGAGCTGGCTGTTGGGGGTTTGTGAGGTTGGAGGCAGTTTTAGGGTGTTCAGAAGCCTTTCTGTCTTGTTATTTGAAAAGATTTAAATGGAATAGAATGAGTACAGCTCAATGCAGCGCCCATCTTGTCTGCAAATTATAAAAGACATGAGAGATAAGGAGATTGAATGATTTCACATTTTAAATCTGGGAAATTGGAGACACTGAATGATGATGTTGTGATGACAATGATGTCACTTTTTCCTCTGCAGGTGAATTTGGGGAGGTGTACAAAGGTCGATTAAAACTTCCTGGGAAGAGAGAGATCTACGTGGCCATCAAGACCCTAAAGGCGGGCTATGTGGACCAACAGAGGCGGGACTTCCTGTCTGAGGCGTCCATTATGGGCCAGTTTGACCATCCCAACATCATCCGTCTGGAGGGTGTGGTGACGAAGAGCCGCCCCGTCATGATTGTCACAGAATTTATGGAGAACGGCGCGCTTGACTCATTCCTCAGGGTGAGTAAGCACCGACTCACAGGGAAAGGTGCACTATGCAGCTTTTCTGGAGGAGTTTCCTCCACTTCTTTGTGTCCATGGAGATGACATTGTATTACCTAGAATGTGTAATAGAATGGCATTGAACTTCTATTGTTGCATTTATTCACTTAGGTGCTTTTGCAAAAAATGCATTCTTACCCCACAGATCTGACTTGTAACTTGGCCTGTTGGCATCACTTGTGGGTCTCCATGGATAAAATTATGTTAAATACCATATGGTTTACATCTTTTAAGGGACTTCACATGTTGCAAATGCGCAAAAAATTAGGCCAGTGCGACTGAAGAAAGATATTGTGAGGCACAGAATGTAATTGCCATGAGCAGTGAGCAGCAGTGAAGAACTTACTTACCTTGCACAGCGCTAAAAGCCAATTGCAAAGCATACCCTCCATTTTGTGAGCCGACAAAGTAAATCACCTAAAGCAGTGACACTCTTACAGTCTTCATACATACATACATACTTACTTTTACCATTCTTAGCAACGTCTTGTGATTGAAAGACAGCTCCAGCGACCGAATAGTGCAGGAATAGTGGTGGACATAGTGTGGCGCAATTAGAATTAAAAACACTAGGCAATGCTAAATGTGGCTCCAATTCAGTGCAGAGTGCACACAAACAGCAAGGATTTAGTAAAGCATTGTCAAACTCTTTTTTAAGAGTTTAAGAGATACAGTTATTTACCAAGCTAAAAAAACAGTCCTCTGTAATAAGTACTCAAGTAAGCTATAGTAAGAGAGAGCGAGAGAATCTACAGTCATCTTGGATTTATAAATTATCAAAATGTGACTGTACTGACTTTACTGTAACACCATCTACAAATCCAAAATATAATGAATTAGATTTCTTTTCATTTGGCCCTCTTAAATGTTTGCCTGCGCTCCTAACTTTAGTTAGTTTAGGAGCTCACGTGCTGCCAAGTAAAAAGAGGCTCACCTCACTCCGACAGAGCGGCTCCAGACACAATGAACATTGTTCATTCATCGTTCATTCAGCACGTTCTCTAACTGCTTCTCTATAAAAAGTTATAAAATATATTAGTCGATATTCTTTTGTTGAGGGCTTTGTATTCTTATGGACAAAGAATGTTGAATGTTGATGTACTTAACGTGGATTTCCGAACAAAGGCAATTTTCTAAGTTTTAAAAAAATTAAATACAAATGGAAAGGTCCTCAGAAAGATGTTTAAAGGCCAATAACAAAACACGTTTTAAAAATGAGTTTTTAATTTATGATGAATTATTTCTCATTAATCTCAAAATGATTATGTCTTTTTATTTTTTTTCCTCACCTCTGCTCATTTCTGTCCACGTGCTCTCCTCCTGTTGTACATCACACACTGGTCAGCCTGCAGCCGAGAAGCCGGGGCGGGCCAGTGTGAGCCGGGGCGGGCCAGTGTGAGCAGGGGGGCCAGTGTGACAGGCGGGCAGTGTGAGCCCGGGCGGGCCATGTGAGCAGGGGGGCCAGTGTGAGCCGGGGCGGGCCAGTGTGAGCCAGGCCGGGCAGTGTGACGGCTCCCGGGCAGGGCCACTGTGAGCCGGGCGGCAGTGTGAGCCGGGGGGGCCAGGTGTGAGCGGGGCAGGGCCAGTGTGAGCCCGGGGCAGGGGCCAGTGTGAGCCGGGAGGGGCCAGTGTGGAGCGGGAAGGGCCAGTGTGAGCCGGGGCGCGGGGGGGGCGGGGGGGGGGGCAGTGTGAGCCGGGGCAGGGCCACTGTGAGCCGGGGCGGGCCAGTGTGAGCCGGGGAAGGGCCAGTGTGAGCGGGGAAGGGCCGTGTGAGCGGGCGGGCGGTGTGAGCCGGGCTGGGGGCCGGTGTGAGCGGTGGGCCGGGTGTGGAGCGGGGCGGGCCGTGTGAGCCGGGGCGGGCCGGTGTGAGCGGGGAAGGGCCGGTGTGAGCCGGGGAAGGGCCGGTGGTGAGCCGGGGCGGGCCAGTGTGAGCCGGGGCGGGCCAGTGTGAGATGGGTCACATGTGCGAGAGCCGCAAGGACGTCCCCGGAAGTGGAGACCGGCGGAGCAGCTGAACAAATTCACTTGGTGCTTGTTATGGTCTCTCCAGTCTCTTTCTGCTTTGTTTTGTCACGGTCCGTGTAGTATTATGAAGTCATGTTGTGAAAAATCTGATGCAGAAGTAGCAATGTCATGTTTCCTTGATAAACAATGAAATCCTTTCCGCTTAATGAAATGTTGGACAACGAGGCAATGCACAAACTCTGCGCCCACAGAACCGAGAACAGCGACTGAGAGCTCGGACGATTATAAAAAACATTTTGTTTGCTTCAGAGGCGACTGGCAGCAGTAAACTGTAACCATAGAGACACATGGACGCGCATTACATCATAGTTGCAGATCAATATAAAATTTTGCCAGCTGTCTTAAAGGGGCAGGCATGGTGAAGGTAAAACGGGTAGAAATACACGTTTTGAGGCGGAAAAACTACTTATAGGCCCTTTAAAAGCCACTTTATTGAGGAGTGAAGCTGTTAAGCTACAAGTACTGCAATCCTCAGGGTTAAGAACCTTTCATGGTGAAAAGGGACAAATGAAATCTTTTTTACATTAAACCTTTTGAAAGAAGCCTTATAGAACCAACATAATATGTACTTAATGACAATGGACATGATTCACTGTTTCTTGATTGACAATTTACGTACTAGCAGGAGATTTCAGAATGTAATTACCAGATTAAACACCAAGGCTATTAATGGACTTTAAAGTCTTTATAGTCTGATTGAATGGACATACAGATTAATCAATATTCCTCTCACTTTTTCCTTTTTCAATCTCATGGATTGGCCTTCTGTTCCGCTTTGATCTCGGGTGGGTTTAAAGGGGTTCTTTGAAGTTGGCTTTGCTAACCGCCACATCCGACTTGTATTTCCATCGATCTCCCTCAGTCTCTTATTTGTTTCTGGGGTTCAAAGCCGCTGCAGAGCATTCACACGGGGCTGAGACCATCGAGCAGCTGGATGTCACTCAGCTGGATGTCTGCATGCTTCAACGATGCTCACTACTGGCACACACCTACTGTATCAGCAAGGCCAGTACTTTAAGGAAAGGATGTATGTTTGTAAAATGACACAAGGCGCACTACAATTTCAGATAAATATCCCATAAATGTGTATAATCCACTCACTAAAACATGGATATTTTCCGGTTGCACACATGTACATACTGGCACTAAATCAAAAAGTGGGCGCGAGCATTGGGTTACAGTCTGGAGCCCTGTCCAAATTAGGGAACTGTTCTTTCTGTGAGAGAGAAGAAGGAATCTGTGTCATTGGACGAGTGCTGCTTTTGGCCACACCAGATTTTCTGTGGATTTTGGGTAGACTTTCATAGACTGGGTGGGTTTGGGCGGGGTTTGTTGGGCAACTCTGATAATGTCTGCATTGACAAATGCTGTTTAAAAATGTAACCATAGCAACATCTGCTGAAAGCACTAGAGCAGGTTGTGATTTCAGATGGAGGACAGGGGCATATTTAACTCTATGGGAGATTTACGGTTTTGGAATATCTAAGTTTACGATCCACAAACGGTGAACATTATTATCTGCTATGGAGGATGGAGGAGAAAGGAACTCAGATCACCAATCGCCACAAACACCAGCAAATCATGCTTACATTCTAGAGTTGCTCCGATCAGGATATTTGACGCCGATCACCGATACTGATCATATCGGCAGATCATCAAAATGTTGATCTGCCGATACCGATCACGGTTGATACCATCGCATTGACCTTTTTTTTTTCTAATGATAATAAACTTATTTTTTATCTTGAATATAAATAATGTATTAATATGAAATTCGACCAAATCTATCTAGTTTATAGGATCAACTGAGCTTTCGAGGCAATTTTGCTCATCAATTAACCGCGTAGGTTAATGAATACTTGGGCTGTTCATGTCCGCATCATGCAGCGGTGCATCAGGCACAGCCAAACAGAGTGGATATTGGAGCAGGCTTTAATCTTCTGTTAGGACAGTTTGAGGAAGGAAAACGTGAAGAAGAGAGCAGCGAGGACGACTTATGTGCCACTTTCAACTTTGACAAAACCATTCAGTGCTTTGCATTTTCATTTTCCATACGCAGCCATTTGTTAACTGTACAGCTTGAAAAAAGCAAATGTTCTCATCAAAATAAGACACGACAACTTTCACAGGGCCATTGCTCTTGTCACATTTAAGGCACACGTGAAATGATGGTGTAAAATCCCCAGCGTGTGCGCACCTGTAAACGGGTGAAGTCTGAGCGCGTCACTTCATACGGCTGATAGACGACACATTTGGCTCTGAACCTCTGTTATGTTTTTAACTAAAAGACTAGCAAGTGAGCTCGTAGTTCCGTGCGTATTTACAGAAATACGTGGCTGCTCCGTGTTGTTGTCCACTCCTGGAGCAGGTGAGGTGCGAGGTGCAAGCGGGGGGCAGATGGTGAATACATCGGGACTTAAAGGACAACATCAGAGCATTTTAACCAAGAGGGTTTCATGAGGAGCTTAAACAACACTACTGTTATAATTTACAGATCATCTACCTCAAATGTGATTACGATGTAAAGAGATCGGCCCGATCATGACTGGCTCCCGATCAATCAGAGCACCTCTAATACATTCACCAGCTAAACCCAAGGAAAGAACCCCAAAAGGTCTTGTACTCAGAGAAACCGGCAGCTCCTGAGAGAGGCTCGACAGTTTGGCCTCACACAGTCTGACCGCGCCTGGGAAATTTGAAAGAGGAAATTTGACCCAACTGCTCTCCATTCTGTGCTTCCAAGAACATTGACTAAACTTGCTATACATGTTTAATAGAAGACTAAGAGGTATCAAATAGTTTAAAAAGCAGTAGAGGAATGCAATGGCCATTACTAATTATTTCTTGGATTGACCATGTTTTGTCTTGGACAGATCTGGGCGGATCCATGGTAGGAATATACACGCCAATGTCAAAGTACGACGTACAGAGAGATGTAAAGTAATCCTTTCAGTAGATACATTATTTTAAGTTCTAAAATTTCAAATGAGAAAAATTATAACTTTTTTCTCATATTGATTAAAAAATGTTCTCTGTTTCTGAGGGTTTTATTTGACAGGGCAGTTGCAAAGTGAAATGGGAGCGCGAGAGATAAGAGAGACATTCAGAATAAGGTTGAGGTCTGAATCGAACCTGAAAATAAAGTCTGAACTCTGCTCCAATTTCTATATATTTACGTTTAAGAGGATTAAATCCCTGTTTAAAAATACCTACACATATTATTGATATTCACAAATGACTAAATCTCAATCTCGATTTGAATTTGATGAATTGCCCAGCCTAAACACAAATGCTCATCTCTTTGCAGCAAAACGATGGACAGTTCACAGTCATCCAGCTGGTGGGGATGATGCGTGGGATCGCTGCTGGGATGAAATACCTCTCCGAAATGAATTATGTCCACCGTGACCTGGCAGCACGCAACATCTTGGTCAACAGCAACCTGGTGTGCAAAGTGTCCGACTTTGGACTTTCCCGCTACTTACAGGAGGACACTTCCGACCCCAGCTACACCAGCTCTCTGGTAAGCAACCTTTTGTATATTTTATAGTGTTCTCTTAAGTGTCCCATAAACCATCTCAGCTATTGGTCCCATCCGTCTTGTGCCTTTTTTTAGACAGAAACCTTTCACCTTTTCACCGCCTTCTATTTTATATGAGCTCTCTCCACTTCTCTCCCCTCCATCGGCAGCCTCGCTCGTCCCTGCTCTGTGCAAGGGTCTGTCACATCTTCATTAGTGTGGAGACAGGGATCCTCTGGGAAGGCTCCTCTCGCGTTGACATGCCCGGAGTGCAAAGAAACCAAAGGGCATCGTGGCCTCTCTAACTGACAGTTCGACCCCTCCCCCCCCTCATACACACTCACACACACTCACACACACAACCCCAATCCTCATTCATTATTACAGGGGCATCATGGGAGGCTTCAGCCCCTCATTAACTGCGCCACGCTACCGAACTGTAATTACTAGCAGCCATTGTCGGTTCATCCTCAGTGTCTCCTCAGTCGCCTGATTCACAACACATCGCTCATGACGACGCAAACACTCAGGCGCAGGTCATTAGGACTCTCTCTGTGCCTCAGCTGGGGTTGTGTGGAGCTAAGCATATGAGCAATAAAGCTAACGTGCGTCGAATCGAACATTTTCTGTTTTACTTCTCTTTAGTAACCTCAGATAACCTCTTCTGCCAGTTCAGTCACTACACATGTATGTATTAGGTACAATCAAGCAATTAATCAATCAATCGATCAGTCAGTTAACTAATCATTCAATATAACTGTATGCATCCTCAAGGGGCAATTTAAGCACATTGAGCAGTTAAAATACAGGATTATAGAATAACTCAAACAAAGGTCCCACTTCCGGGTTGATAATATGATATATGGAAGTTAGAAGGAATAAATAATAATGCAAAATAACTCTTCTAGTCTCTAAGAGGTGGCATATTATTTTAAGATTTAGTTCTACTCAGGTAATATAAACATGCATTTATGTTATTAATATTTATGTTTTTTATAGATGATAAAAAATGTAAATTTCAGTTCAGTTCAGACAATTCTTACCATTTGCATACGTCCTGCATTACTCAATATCATGAACCGCACTTTTAGTCTTTTTATATTTGACATTGGGGTCAGCAGTAATCCCGCTCTGAAAGCCTGTGAACCTCCGGGACACAAGGAGGTTATATGAGGTGTATGCTGCAGGCTGGAGCGGCTCAAGTACAAGTGACCTCACTTTTCGGCGGCGCACAGCTAATTGCTCCTGACCAATAGCCTGTGTGTACACCTGACCCCTGTGGCTAAACCTTGCTGAACGGGTCTTAACAGCTACAAAGGAGAGCAGCACCTTTGTTGTCTCCGCTGCTGACACTGCTAATAAGTCAGCGTGCCAAGGGTAGGATCACGTTATAGATCAGGGTTAGCATTTTTGACTTGGTTTGATGCGAAGAGCGTTTTCTTGAGGGCATTATCTGGCATGCGTATGAGAGAAAGTGAAGGCTAACCTTGAACGATTCATTTTTTTCTAAAAGTATTGACCTCATACAGTATTACTAAACGCTAAGTGCACAGTGGTAGTTTAATGCCTCTATGATCATACATATTCTACACCATTTTGTCAGAAAGAGAATGAATGGTTTCTGTCTGTGTTAAAAGTAATTGGTATCTAGAACCAGCCACCTTTTCATTAGTGGATGTGTGAGCGATCTATTGGGCCTTTGTTGCTAATATTGAATTAAATAGATGTTTCTTTGGTCACCCATGTGCATAAATCCTCTATAAATCTGCCCCTTTGCACTTTTATTCAGTGGATCACAAGCATATAGTCTATAAATATTACCTCGAATAAAGTGCATGTAATTATTGGACATATGTGAACAGGACATAAGGACTCCTGCGTCCCTTGACATATCCATTTGTCATGTGGCATATTTTCGGCAACATGCAAACAAAAGTGTCCCAGTTCAGAGGTCTTGGGTACAATCCTATACTGTAATTAAGCAACTGTGCTGTGCCCTTCACTCTCTGACCTCCTCACTGGAAACCAATCAGCGCTGGAGGTTGGCGTGGCAGACAAGGCCGGGGGAATCGGGGAAATTAAATTTGCGCTGGCATGCCGTGATTTACATCGGCATCGACCTCCTCCTTCTACCGCAAATTAATCACCTCTCCCTCCTTTACGCCATTTTTACTCTTTTTTTTTTTTTTTCCCCCGCTATTGGAAAAGAACACCAATTACAGAGCCTGCGGTGCGATTTCGGTGGGGATGTATGGTTAGGAGACATGCTGGTAATTGTGTTAACCCGAGATGGAGGGCACTCTGGAGCAGTTGTTGTGGTGTTTTTTCAGACAGAAGGGGGCCGCGTTGGCCTGCTACCAAGTGGTGATTAATTAGACTCTCAGGACAGTGTTTGGACTGCGCCAGTCCGGTAAAGGTGATGTGTGTTAATTAATTTAAAGACTTGAAAACCCAAAGGTTGTATTGCGGCTGTGTGGTTTACATGGTAATGCATTATTTCTTAAGGGAGGTAAATGAACAGTCGGTTTTACAACTGTCAACATGTTTAATTTAATGTAATGTTTACTTTTAAAACCACAGGAATTTGAAGTTTGTTGTCATTATTATGATTATCAAATCCACTGTAACAGAAGATTGTAGCCTATATCTGATAGAATATTTTGATTAGAAATTGTATCACAAGACATTTTACCAGTTCACACAAAGTGCACATTAATACATTCACATACACACACGCTGCCGAAAACAATAATCTTGGTGTTGAGAATTATTTATTTATTACTTTAAACATCGCTTTAGTACCTTTGCATTTCATGTTTTAGAACAAAAAAGTTAAAAATAAATAAATAAATTATTACTTTATCTAGCTAGGAACAGATCTTTGAGCACTATCTACTGACTGCGGACGGAATTACATAGGAGAGAGCTAATTGCTTGCTTTCTCCGGCATGCAAATGTAGGCACGCAGTTGTAATGGTCGTGATTGGAGGCAGAAATGCTCAGAATGAGTCTGGCAAAAATTTATGGACTTAAAAAGCGAGCAGAAGGTCTGAGAGCCATGTCATAGGTAGAATACGTCATCATACTTTGGTAAAATTCTAAATGAAGTGTTTTTATCACCTTATCCCTTAAAACCGGTGTTATAAGTGAAATAAAATAGTGTTTTGATTAAATAGAGTAACAGAATGCATTAGAATGTCACGTTCACATTGTCTTCAATATCAGAATGCAGCCGTATTATGATTAAGTCAGCTCATCAGCTCCAGCCTTTGTGCACTGCTGTAGGTTAAGAAGTGTAGACATAGGACATTTATGTAAGTATCACAATAGGCATCTGTTCCATACGTTTTTTTTTTTTTTTTTTTTCAAAGGATCCCACATTTTAAAAGTACATTGCTGGCATTTTATCCTGTAGAAGTCATCAATTGTTACCGAGTTTACTGTTCATTTATTTCATTTTTCCTTCTGCTGTCCAGCTCATGCATATGCCAGTTGTCGAAACCTGTAATCATTGGTCCTGATCTTGGTGTGAGTGGTCAAAAAGTCAGGGAGGTCATGCTGTGTTTGTTTCCAAAAATATACCTTGTAGGAAATTGGTGTCACGCGGTACTTCTATTCACAACTCTTGTCCTTGAGGCAAGTTGCGAAAAGGCGAGCTCAGGTCACAGCAAATCTCTTGGAAAAGCGTAGAAAATGTATAACTCACTCATTGTACTCATTGTGCTAAGCTGACTATAGCGCGGCATGTATGTCCTTTGCCTGTGTGCGTCATCCAATGTGAGAGGGTTGAAAGGCGAGGCCATAGCGCAGGGGCCAAAGCTCATCCGTCACATCCACCACCTATAAATGACATTGTCTGAGCGACGCTCCACTGCACAGGCTGCGTGGACGGCCATGTTGTTTCTGTCATCCGTCTATTTGCATCTATTTTGCCCTCTCGCTTTTGGCTCCCAGCCCTCGGTACAGTGTTTGGCATCTGTGCGCAACTTTTAGTGAAATATTTATGCGCTGTGTAGTGAAGGAGACTGTCTCTCTTAAGTAAACAGTGAAATAGGAGCATGTCTATAAGCGGGAGAGTAAATAGAAGAGTTCTCTATTGTGAGCTAAAGTTTTGGGAAGGTCACAGAAACTATATATTGAAGTATATTGAGGTAGCAGAGGTTATTAAATCAGATTGAACTAAATCGCAACCAGAGTGGAGGCACTTGGAGAAAGAAGATGTGAGCCGACTGGTATTGCTCAGACATGGACTTGGAGATAGAGATTCTAGTTCTGGAGTGAATGCTCTGTGTGGTAGTAACAGAAGAAGCACAAAAAGAATTGTTCTCAACAATGGCAAGTAAATAAAGTAGACTCTTTAGGAATCTGTACGTTCTTAAGTACTGTACATTTTGCAGTGGATCCTTTTTACTTTTACTGCACTACATTTGACGGCAAGTATGTGTCCTTTTTTCATGATTTGAGACCATCCTGCCAAGGGTCCCGACTTTGAGCAAACAAAAATGAGGAAATTGATTCAGTCGATTGTGTAAAACGAACTCCTTTATTAATATAATTACATTTGACTTTTCTCAAAATCCTTTTTTACTCTAAAAGTAATTATTTTGTTAAGTATACTTTCTCTAGAGTATTTAACACAATTGAGTACTTGTTCCACCACTGATTGTTCCTTTATTCAAGTTGGATTTCCGTACATTGGAAATTCAGTTATAAGTCAATCAGTACTAGCAATAACTAAATTATGAAAAATATACTGTAATTTCTTTTGATTTGCTTTGTGTGTACACAAGCTATGCTCAATTAAACATTTTTATTAACATGCATTACTGAAGTTCCAAACATAATTGGCTGCTACATTTAGAAGATTAAATACAAACCAGAAATGTTTTATCCAGCCACACAAATCCATCCTGTTGTGATCTGTTAGACCCTTTTGAAACCGTATTACCAAAATAGGAAAATTCTTCATTTTTAAACCACTTCTTCGTATTTTCATTTAATTGCATCACGTGTCCCCTGTCATTATATATTCAAAAATGGAAAAGAGAGCATGAATATGGATAGGTTCATGTTCGGAATGCGGGCAAGAAATACGACCACTTCTGTGCATCAAATAGTCGCAAGCATTTAACACATTTTGTTTGATTTATACATTCTGTCTCCATCTACTTCAAGTCACCATCTGCAGCCACTTTTGAGCATTTGCATCGATGTCGGACTTGTTTTGTATTCAACTAAAATATCAAAACTGTATAAATAACAACCACCAATATGTACACAATTTCAAAATGCAAGACTGCTGTTTAAAGTCAGGCCGACCTGGTTTTAGGAAATAAAAAACCTGACTTAATCTTTCAATAGTGGTCAGACTAGTGTAAAGAGCTGGGCAGGTTAACAGTTTTCTCCTGCAGTGAATGCCACATGTGTAAAACAAATGTTGAAATATGCCTCGGCGCAGCTGCCATTAAGCTGTTTAGCATTTATGACTGCCCGCAGCTACAGCAATAATTCTAAAATACACAGACAATAAATCCTGTACTTTAATAGTTTAACTGGTGAATTCTCATCAAAAAGACATAAATTAATCTGTTGTTTGTCAAGCAGTTTGTATTAAGTGATGTACTGATGTCATGCGGGGCTTCTGAAATGACTTCCCACCACAAATATGCAAAAGTATCTAGGCCTTTTCATCTTGCTGTTTGTTGGTGTCATTTTCAGCACTTTTCACTATTCAAAAGATATATTTTTTTGTTTTGAATTGTTAATTGCTATAACGGTGTAAAGTTTCATGACAAATGTTGTGTTTACCACATGTTAAACCCCATGATTAGTTTGTGCCTTTATTTGTGTGTGTGCAAGAAGAAAAAGTATTTCAAAATCGAGAATTTGATGATTGATTTTCAGATGGAGGACAGGGGCCTATTATGGAAGATTCGCTGTTTTTGAGTGGTCCACAAATGTTGAACTGTGTAATTATTTGTCTGGGATTGGCTCCACAAACTTAATTTTACGGCTGGAAGTCCTTTCAACTGATAACAATCATGTTTCTTGGGTTGAATATTGCAACCACATTCTAAAGAGACCAAAGAAGACATCAAACTTTTCTGTTTCAGGGGCGTAGGCTCAATAATTACAGATATATTAACTCTAAACCCTAGGTTTGACTAAGGCTAATGCTGTGGTTTGTTTTTTTTGTAGATTTGGGAAGCCCTAGAATACATTTAAACTATCAAGCTCATATAAATAGATTTTGAATGTATTAAAACGTTCTCAACTGTATGATTATGGATGGTTTTCTTCCATAGATCTATTGTATTCCAACCAGCAGCTTTCTCCATGCCTGACTGACTGTTTAATATACATGCCTAAATGTTTTCAATCCCAGACATTCCCATGGGCCTTCAAAAGTCACCAAAGCTTTTTTCTGTTGATTTATTTTCTACTTTCTGTCCCTTTGTCACTCTTCTCCTCTTTCTTCTCGTTGCCTTCTCCTTTCTGTTTGGGCAGACATCCAGAGCAGATCGTTGCACTCAGGATTTCATTAAAAGGATGTTGATGGAGCACTCTATCCAGCCTAAAGTAAATGTGCTCAAGTCCATTTGAGTGAACGTTGTTTGGAAATGGATTACTGGAGCTGGAGGAGTAAAGAGGAGAAGAGAGGGAGGAGGGGTGAACAGAAAAGATTGTCTGAAAGTGAGATCTGCATTTTTTTCTTCAATAGCTCCATAAAAGCCAATTTATCCAATTCTAGTGAACTGTGGTTGGAAAACGATACGGTTTCTTTCATTTAAAGAAGATGGAGATGTTTTTGCTCTACCTGGTACATTTGTATTAATTGTTGGCATCGTACTTGCCTTCCGAACTATGGATTTGGAACTCCTGCCATGGACACAATAAATGGATACGTTTGGAGCATACTTCTGGCAGCAGGGAAGAAAGCCATAAAAAAAAAGGTGGATGACACGAACCAAAGCATCAATCAAGGACTGGATCGACATTATAACAAACAATCGAAAAATGGAAAAAAATAAACTTTGCACTAAATTTGAAAATAGACAAATTTGACCAGACTACACCTTTTATTTATATGTTTTTTTCAGTGATGATTTATGAAATTAAGGAATACACTCTTAAATATTTGACAAATTTAAAAGATAGTTTCTGAGTTGCTTGGCATATCAGAGAGAAAAAGGTAACCACTTTAAATTCATTTGATATCTAAACCTGTTTTGCACTAGTATCTATTCCTCGAAAAAAAAGAAATAAATAAAAATAAATCATACGTAATATATCGTAACTGTCTCCCCAGAGGCGTGGGAACATGGCAGGTGTTTCTTGACCATGAGACCCAAACAGACAGCAGTAGCAGCAAACATTACACCCTCCATGTTTATCTTTTATCACTCAAAGCTGCTTGTCACACACACAGTTGTCTCACTATGATACCTCTTAACCTGACAGTCACGATGTCCCGTCTCCGTGGCGACGTGGCACATTTTGCGGCAGGCCTGTCAGCGGCGGTCACAAGCAGGTGGAACCAGTCAGATAGTGTGATGGCGTCTGTCGAAAAGGACAAAAGGACTGTGCTTCTTTTGTTAAAGCTCTGTGTACAAGAGTGACTTTACATACAGTAAGTCAAGTGTTTGATAATACATTCCATGGGTGCGCATTTTCCGCATTGTCACCTAAGAACATTATTATATTATAAGTATTACATTTTAAAGGAGGCATATTATGTAAAATGAACCATGTTATAATAGTGTTCTCTCACTAGCTTTAACTTTGAGTTTTATTTCGATTGATTCATGCATGTTCGAGTAATCTTCTTTTGTCCTGCATTCAAAGCTTGAGTGATGAAAAAAATCCTGTTTTCACCTACCCCTATCCCCGCCCACTTTCCTGTATTTCTTTGCATATATTTTTAACAATTCAAAGTCCAGTACTTACAATGTTGCAGACTCACTTTTCAACTATAAAAAGTGTCAAATGAAAATCTGCTGCTTTTGAAATACCACTGTGAAGTTTAATTCTAAATACCCAAAAAAAAGTTGATTAACCTTTCTGTAGTTATAGTCTTGTATTTGTGCTGGTGAATTTGACTGGTTTTACCGTCATTTGCATATTGATTTGACATGCAGTATGTTTATTTCTCCTAACGTAACTCCTGGCAGTAATCCAAGCTTGGCTCCTAGTTTGTATTTAATATTAGATGTAAATTGGGTAATTAGCCATTTTAGAATTAAGGAAAGGTCACTGCTTGTAAACAAATTGGAACACATCAATTTAAACAAATTTACTAACTAGACGTACCAATTACTACAAATCAAACAGATTTGATGATTAATGGGATACTATTTTAGTGTCTCTGAAATACTCTGTCAGAGGGCCGGTTGCGTAACTCTCTCTAGAATAAAGTTTGACTTTACAATGACAGAAGACTTGATATTTTCACTGCACTTTTTCACTTGGAGGCAGACAGCAAACAGCTTGTTCCTCTTTAAGTAGTCAGCACAGTATATCATATCCAAATAGCACTGCCTGGGCTTCAAGGCTCGGCGACATGCTTTTGTGTTGACTCTGGGTCTCTTTTAATTCCTATCATCATTTTTTACCCACCACCCCACCACCACTGCTCCATCCCTCTGGTATTAATGCTTTTCGCTCATAGTAGAGAAGACTGCAATGCTGTTTATTATGTTTCTGCCGCTCTCCCTGTAGGCCGTGGCTGCTCTGTGCTTCATGTTATTAAAGCAGGATTTTGGCACAGCTATCAGTGGCCCCACAGCAGTAATTACACTGAGTTTGCATAGCAGCCTCTGACTCACTCGCTGTCTGAAATGGTATTACTAAGCGCGCTCTCACTGGGGACCGTCTTGTGAAGTCCTTTGGTCCCAGGGCAGGGGCAGTGACACGGTGCAGGGTCTATGGGACATGAGAGCAGACAGCGGCAGTATGTAATGCTTTAGCTTGTAGCGTTTTTCTTTACTTGGCTGATTTGTTTTTGGTTGTTCTTTTGCGTATGTTCGAAATGTATTGAGTGGAAGAGCTGCCCTGACAAAGTGACGGATGAGGAAGAGAGAAGGGATCGGTATTTTTTGTACTGGGTGAAAGATTGAGGCAGGAATTTAGAGACGGCTATGAACAAAGAAAGCTGTGTAAATGTTCCAGGAATACACAAAATGAACTGCTTTATTTTAATCATGGCCCATAATTTGAATTTAAATTGCAGCAAAGTTCCAGAATTAAAAGCCTTGTACCCGATTTTCACTGTCTTAAAAAAAATGCAGGAGCTTCTTAATACATTCCCAGCATCCACATTTTGTATTCTGATAAGTTTATAAGCCATTTTCACCACTTTCAGAGTCCAGAATGGCTGTTATTGTAAAGCTAATGACAAATGGCTTGCTAATAGCCCACATCCTGTTTTTTGGAAGATAGAAAAAAGTTAATCTGATGCAGACAGGGATCTCATTTTGATCCTGGAGCTGCTTTTACAATATATAGTTATTGGGGAGAACAAAACATGCTCAAATGCATGGACAGACATTTCTTTAACTTTTCACCTTTGTAGAAAGTACATACTTGTAATAATTATGATTTAATTTGAGTACTTGATGATGATTCGCCTCTTAGCCTATATAAAATCTTCCCACGATATCACCAATTCTGCTATTAGCACCGATATATATTGTATTATCTTATCTCTTCTGCAATCTCTCCTCAGGTGTAAACTTGTTGTGATAGACCTGGACACAGTTAAAGCTAAAACTATTCGTGTCCCAAAATCATTAGCCCAATATGTTCAAAATGGCGTGGTAAATTGTTGCTGTTCGGGATCTTATCATCTTGTCCTTTTGAGTTTGCTCACTGACAGCCACGTGTCTTTGTGAACTTTGTATTTAAAGAAAAGATCTCCCAGCAATGCCCTGACAAAAAGATGGATGACAATGAAGAAAGGGATGGGTACTTTTATATATTTGCCATCCGAACAGGAAGGGCATGCCAAATTGTCCAGGGGTCGTGGGTTAGATGAAACGACTCTGATATGAACTGCAGTGAGATATGAGCAAAGCATTAAAGTCACAGAGGCCCACAACGCCTTTATTCCACTATTGATCTCGTCCTCTCTGTGGATCTTTCATGTGTCTCCATTTGTCACCGACTTGGGCTCACTCGCTGACTGCCGACTGGCCTTTCCATTGCCCGCTGGTGTGTGCGGCTGCAGAAGAGTTATTTAATTTGGCAGAATCTGTGCCAGGTCAGATGGTAAATCACTGGCCGGGTCAGAAGTAAACAGGAGGTCGAAAGACTGAAGAGGCGATTCACACTCTCGCCGAACCACGATAAGGAGATCAACCTTCATAACCCAAAAGACCGACCTCTGAGAGCAAATCAAAAACAAGCAAAAGTAGTTTCTATTCTTAGACATTTATGGAGGATTCAAGATCACATTTGACCTCTTGTTCAATCTACGCCTACATTTCATAAGATTGTGGTACTCTGTGCTTAGACCTGATGGAATAAATGATTGTCAAGATTGTGGTGTTGAATGGAGTTGTCCATATCACGTTTTGGGTTCCCTCCATCTCTACAGTCCTGAACCTGGAGCTGGTCCCCAAATATGTATCAAATTGAATGGATTGGTAAAGTTCAGTAAGGCCCATGTTGCAATTTCAAAATATCTTAGTATCTTTTTCAGGTATTGATTACTGACTTCCATTTTAATTATAATCATGTCATGTTTTAATAGAAAAGACCCTTATTTGGAAGCTTAACTATTATTTAATGCTGAAGAAGATGAAGAGCCTGTCTCTTTAAGTTTCCAAACGTCATCAAGCTTTGCTATATGGTCATTTATATAGCACTTTTTCTACCTTCAAGAAACTTAAAGCGCTTTACATCACGGAACCACTCGCCCATTCACACACACATTCACACACCAGTGTACACGGACACTAGGTGCAAAGCGGGCGAAGGGTCTTGCCCAAGGAGACAATTTTGGATCAGAAGATGAGCACTCTGCCACTGAGCTACTGCCGCCATACAAGACTTTATTTACAAACAATTGCATTCTCCAACACAAAATCATTGGAGAGCGTTGGAATGTTCTGCAGTGTCTGTATAGAGCTGACCTGCAGTGAACCGCCTCTCCACTCGCACGTTCTTTCTCTCCACTCTCTAAATGAGCTGGGTGCACAATGTGTGGGCCGCTGGAGGACGTTGGGTGAGTTTCCAGCTCTGGCTTATCTGCAAATGCTCCGCTTCGACTAATTGGCATGATTATTTCAATGGCAGGCTCAGCCCCGAATTAAACTCTGTAGGTCACTATGGAGCAAACAAACAGGGATTTACTATATGCCGCTATCATTGATGTCCAGTGCCCGTAAATGTGCTCCTACATGCACCTGTATAGCAGCTTGTTTGTGTGTGCGTGGAATTTTAAACAAGCGTCTGTCAATTTCAATCAAGTTGGCGCGTGGCATGCCTTAGGCTCAGGTAGCCCAATTACAGCTAGACACTTTCGATCTACAAGCAGAAAGACCTGGCCCGGGCATTCTTTATTCAAAAGGTGCTGTGGGAGAACAGACAGTAAACGTAATGGTGGTCGATGTCTGAAGGGCGAACAATGTGCAGATGGATGCAGATCACGTCAATGTTTTTGTGTCTGTTGGAGAAGGAACGGAATGGACAGTCAATGTGATGTGCAGGTGCAGTGTGGATCGTTTGATTAAAAAATATTTCTGCCCGGAAAAGTTATGAGAAATATTTTTGTGTTTTTCAGGGAGGAAAGATTCCAGTGAGATGGACAGCACCTGAGGCCATCGCGTACAGGAAGTTCACCTCGGCCAGCGACGTGTGGAGCTACGGCATCGTCATGTGGGAAGTGATGTCGTTTGGAGAGCGGCCATACTGGGACATGTCCAACCAGGACGTGAGTATATGGACAATTGAAGTAATTATCGTCATTGCTTCGAAATAAGAACCAGTGCCAACGCTGGTTTCCATCTGCAATCACTTGTGTAATTTATTTAAGTTCAATTTGATGTGATTTAAAATATACATAGATAAAGTGCAACAGAATAGCAGTTTCCGTTCAAATGTGCGTATGCTGCAGAGACAAAAGCTAGCTAAAGTGGAAGCAGTTATAAATCACAGATTTGTATCTGAGCTCATCCTACGAGATGTCCTTGACTCTGACTTTGAAAGCCCACTTATTATGGGCACTGTCTGCACGTTCCCCTTTCCTTCCTGGACAGCTTTGAGAGCAGTGAATGATTGGTGAGTGCTCTGCTTTGTTCTTCATGTCCGTTTGGACAACGTCCACAGGCAGACTCCACCAACACAAACATACACAACTATGGACAGGGGCCGGAGCTCGAAGGGCTCTTTGCGCTCTCTGAGTGAGACAGGAGCCAGGCCTCCATGACTCCTCTCCATGAAAGAGTGTCCAACCCAGCAGATGTGTTCACAGTGGGCCAGCAGCGCTGTGCATGCTGGGACTGATGCAGAGAGGAGAGCTGGCAGTGCGCAGTGTGTCCGGCTGCTCAGGGCACACATGCTTACATAGCAGCACACAAACATGCACACAAACATGCACACATACATGCACACATACATGCACACATACATGCACACAAACATGCACACATACATGCACACAAACATGCACACATACATGCACACATACATGCACACATACATGCACACATACATGCACACATACATGATAAAATGCACACTCGCTCCCCCATATGCACCGTTTGTCAAGATTCTGCTGAGTTGCACTCCACTCTGGGATGGAGCTGGCAGCCCGCAGGGAAACCACTAATTTTTAATGATAGTATCTTATAGGCTTGATTTCACCGCAGACCCCAGTCTTGCAGTGATGCATTGTTAAGACAAGACTGAGTATAAGCCATATCTGTGGAGATATATCCATGAGCACAATGTTTAGTATAATACCATATGTTACAAATACAGAAATCAGTCTGCATTTACATACTTATAAAACAATGCATGTGAGCGAAGGATTCCATAACTTTCTTTTAAGGGACAATTGAACGGAATCGAACCATTCATTTTCATCTACTTTTACTCATGCCTCTGGGGGGTGATAACAAGGTGTTACCAAAAGAGTAAGGTTTTAAATTGCACTGAAAAAGGTAAAGTTACACTTTTCTTCATTTGTTTGTCCATAGGTGATCAATGCCATAGAGCAGGACTACAGGCTGCCCCCGCCCATGGACTGCCCCAGCGCGCTGCACCAGCTGATGCTGGACTGTTGGCAGAAAGACCGTAATGTCCGACCACGCTTCACTGATATCGTCAGCACCTTGGACAAGATGATCCGAAACCCCACCAGCCTCAAAGCTATTGCTAACATCCCTACAGTGTGAGTGGACACGCCTCTGTCCTCCCTTTTCTCTCACGTTTCATGTGGCATGAGCAAGTGTGGCAGTGTGGGTCACTTCTGAACATGATGAATATGTACTGTATTCATTGTAATATTTATTATTGCTGATAGCATCAAATGAACTATTCGTCCAAATATTTCCCACTACTTCTTATGGCAATCTTGCATATTATATACATATTTACTGTATATATTTTCCCACTAAATAAAACAGTTTGGTTTGTATACAACGGTAGAACACATTTTTGGTTTATTTTGTACAAGTTTTATTAGACCAGCAGGATATTGTACAACTATTTAAACTGTATACACCTTATTGAAAACAATTTGTCACAGTCTTCCTTAGAGACTCCTCAGCCGTAGCCAAATTGAATGTGGATGTTTGCTTTCTTCACAGATTTACTCTCCAATTACAGGGCAGAGGCCAAGTTAACTGGGCCTTTCACACTTGTCTTCAACTTACTTGTGTGTGACTCTGGGCTTCAGGCCACGGTGATGGGGCTTTAGTTGTGCATCTACTGTTATATTCTTTCCCAACAATCTACTCATTTTGGGAAAATGTATTTGTCTACGCATAAATTGTTGTAAAGCATTCCTATTTATATGTATATCTTTTCATGGCAGGCCTTCTCAGCCACTGTTGGACAGGTCCATCCCTGACTTCAACACTTTCAGCTCGGTGGAGGACTGGCTTGCTGCCATTAAGATGAGCCAGTACCGAGACAACTTCCTCAACTCAGGCTTCACGTCTCTGCAGCTGGTGGCTCAGATGACCTCAGAGTGAGTTCATCGCTCAGGCTTTCACTCACACGTGACACTTAGATTAAATAACCCAGCGTCAAGTGGTTATATTTCAGGCTTGAGTACAGAAAGTGAGAGAATCAAAAATCTTATGGCAGCCAAGCAGCCATTCCCACAAATCTACAAAATGTTTCAGCCATTCACCTTTCATGGTTACAACATGTTCTGTTTTTCATTATGAGCAGGACTTACATTTGTTATCAGTGTTTCTTTCTCTACAATTTTTTTTAAATTATTTTTAAAGGACATATCATATTTCTGTGTTGTCTGTTTGTCTCCAGGGACCTGCTAAGGATAGGCGTGACTCTGGCGGGCCACCAGAAGAAGATCCTGAGTAATGTGCAAACCATGAGGGTGCAGATGAGCCAGTCTCCGTCCACGTTGGCATGACTACAAGAGGCGCTGTGCCACGGAGTAGGCAGCATTCGGAGGACCACCGACAACTGCGGCAGCCCCCGAATGACCCCTCCTCTGTCGGAACGCGCCAGAGTCGAGACTATTGTCTTAATCTAAATCGTCACTTGTCTACAACAGGAGAGCAGGGTCTACACTACCACAGCTATCACCAATCCAAACCAGGAAGTAAACCAGGAAGTTCAGGGTGCAACGTGTTACTCTTTCTGCATTCATAAAGACACAAGCTGCTGTGGTTTTGGATCTCCATTTGCCGTCATATCTCCGGCATCAGTACAGGGAACATATGATATTTCTAGATTGTATGGTAAAAGATATATTGTACCTCTATATTATCTGGACTAGACCATGTTAAAATTGTAACCAGAAATGTGAGACATTTGCAACCAATGTGTGACCTGTGATGTTGCCCATACTGTAGTCAATGTGTGCAATGAAAAGGCCTTGGTCTTGTCCAGAAATATGCTCAAGAAGAAGAAGCAATCAGAAGAAAGACTACGTTTAGAAATACAGGGATGTATAGTGGAGCACCATGGGTTAGGGTCAATTCACCTCATAGTCATAGTTTGCTTGGTTTACATTGAAAATAATGTATTGTTGAATTCCTGGTGACAGAGCTTAGTTCTATTTTTGTCTTCATCTGATTGTTTGTACTTGTCACTATAACCAGATCCACCCACTTGTCTGAACTCAACACTACCTGTGGAGTGGGCTGAACCAGCCCCAGATTCAGAGGATATAAATATGTTTATCTCTTGCTAATTATGATTATTAACTTCCAGAATAACCTTCATATTGAAGGTGGTATGTAAGAATATGTATGTACAGAACTATCTGCTTGCATTTTGGCAACGACTAGTTTGTTGATTAGATTGTGTTAGATACATGCAATGTGTAGGTTCCCACTGTGCCCTAGCTCCTTGTGACTGACTGTTCAAAGGACACAGGGTGGTCCTATTTTCCAGGGGCACATGGACTATCCAGTACAGAGAAATATGTTACCGAGTCGGTCTAGTTGATCTAAGTATGAGTAGGAGTTGTAGGAGATCTAATGACAAATGTCCATCTATTGAGAACCTGCTCGTGTTAAATGTGGGTGTGCACATGCTGTCTCTTGCTGGTGAGCACTTGTTTGTACAGAAATGTTTTATGTTTTCTTCATCTGTTGTTTGTGTGGAGTGCTCAGCACCAATGGAAGATGGAGGAGGATCGAAGCATCGCCAAGCAAAATCCACAGTAAGTTTGTACTGATCACATACATGTAACGCACTGTTCAGGGAAAACGTTAAGACACACAATTATTGGTGCTCACATGAATGCAAATGGATCTTTATTTATTCTAGAATATGAATAGAAAAGTACAAAAACAGCAGTAGTAGAATAGACAAAAAAAATTCAACATGCTCAGCATTCTCTGTCATTCTCTTCACTCCGAGTGATCTTAATGTTTTCCCTGAGCATATTAGCTGAATTGTCAGATTGCTTATGTTTGTGAATCAGCGTATAATTCAGCCCACACTTAAATGAACATATTGAGATTCAGTTGTTGTATCTCTTATACACACACGGTCCTCATAGGACAACTAAAAAACTCCATTTCCCATAGACACAACAGTTATTGCAATATTTATCCTCTATAGTGTCTGCCGTGCCATATGGACGGACAGGCTGAGCACAAACGCTGTGATTCATACATTTTATACACATATGAGTGGAGCTGCAGAGACCTGGGTTTGGTATGAAAACATGTTGCCTTCGAGTACAACGTATATGGCTTTGAAATCTCCCAGGATATTTTTTGTGTGGTACATAGGTTATATCATGATTGCGGTTGGATTGGTTTGGAAAATGTAATGTGTTTTTCGCAGTAAGAACTTCAGAGCAGGATTGCAAAAGGGACTTCTGTGATTACAGTACTCTCTAGCTTAGGAAAGAAAAGTACAAAGAATCTTTTTTTCCAAAGTAAACAGTGAAAAAGTATTTTACTCAGGTTTCAACAGTTTGTGCTTTGCTTTTCCAACATGAATGTAGACAGATTGCACTTAAAAATTCAGCTCTTAGCCTGCCAGTGAGTAATGATTCAGGTCCTTCAGGGATATTGTGTTTTTTCACTTCCGTAGCGTCACAACATTGCAGCGGTTCTCAAACTGTAGTATGATGGCCTCAAGGTATACTACACCATCATGGAGGCAGTTAATTGAGTGAAACGTAGTCATGAATTAGTCCTGGTTTTTCTCTCATTTACCTTGATTTTAGAAACCAGGTTTTGATTTGGTTTAATCCTAAATACGGTTGATCAGTCTTGATATTGTGCTGGTTGGTTTAGTTTGAGAAGAGTACTGGTTTAGATTTTCTTTTTACACAAGGAAAGGTTCAACAAATACATCTGTGATTTTTTTAAACATTAAATCTTTTGACTAAAAAGTCTCTTAAGGAAAGGAGTTATCTTCTTGACCCTTTTTAATTTCTTTGCAAAATTAAAGACTAACTCCTAAGCACCTTACTTCCAAAATTAGAAACTGATGGCAGGCCCATTAGCAGATTATTAAGTACACTCTTCCCCGTAAGACCCCACCACCACCACCTCCTCCCCCGCCCTCCTCTACCACCCTCCTCCCCCGCCCTCCTCTACCGCCCTCCTCCCCCCTCCTCTGCTTGCCCCGCTGCAGCTCTGCACTTGCACTCCGCCTGGTTGGAGCTGGCAGGCCTCCAGCTCGTTTGTCCTGGGTGTAACCAAGCTGTCCCAGGCATAAGGGACAGGGGCAGGGCTAAGAGCCGGCCTGAGAAATGGCTGACTTCACGCTCCAGTAGACATAGAAGAGAAAGAGTGTGGTGCGGGGTATCACCTGCTGAGACCCCCCTCTAAAAGCATCTGATCAGCAGCACTCAGGCCGAGATGGATAGGACTCATCAAAGTGGAGCGAGGCAGAAACAGGGAATCGCCATGTTTCAAGTTGATTTTTAAATGTCACACAAGCTGGAATCCAATGCCTGCTTCATGTCTGTCATTAAAAAAATTACATTTTGGCATATCTATTATTGATAAGACCATGATTTCCAGGGCCCATGTTCTGCCTCAAACTATAGCATGTACCATAGACCCATGCAGAAATGATAAATGTCTGTAATATATTGGAGTAGAGTTCAATGGATTCTTGTAAAGGATTGTGTAAGGAAGGCATATTCAACCTAAAACCTTAGTCCATGTTTAATCCTGGTTTTGTCCCAGTTTAAGTCTATGCCTGGTTGGTGTTATTTTTCAGAGCAATGTTTGTAAAGCTGAATTTTCTTTGTCACAAAAATCTACTTAAGCAGTTTTTATAATGTCATTATTGAAACATATATCTAAACGCTGCAACTAGCTGGCCCCACCTACAGCCCAAAGTCACTGGGATAGGCTCCAGTCAATGGGAAAAGCAGTAGAGAAAGAATGAATGAAAGCAACATATCTAGTTTTGGGTCTAAAGTGGTGGCTGAATTGCCCTGGTGTACGGAATGGAAGAGATTACATGGACATAGTTCAAAACAAGCCTCACAACAACAAGTTGGTGGTCTAATAAGAAATTAAATTAGGAAGTATTTCAACATAAACATTCTTTAGTCATTAAAGGCTTTTTTATGTTCACATTAGTTTGGCAATGAAATAACCCTGTAATCAACCCAGTGTTCTCCTTATTGGCAGCGTCCTTGGCTCGCTCATTGATTTAGCCTGTATTATATCTCTACTCATAATCACAGCCTCGTCCCAGCGATCGGCAAACTCTTTTTAACCACAAACGCTGATTCAATTTGAAAGCATTAGTCCTCCATTCAGCTCCGCCTCATGTATTTGCCATTCAAGCCAAGAGCCCATGAATGAGAAGATCGAATGTATTCATTATCCCACAGTGTTATTCTTCTCTACCCATTTGGTCTGTTTGTCTTTCTAAATATCTGACTGTAATGACACTCCCGACATGTGAGGAATGGAGGAGGGCGTATCTCCAGACCCAGAGGAACGCGTCTCACAATGCATGAACTGTCATAGTGTGGCATGTAGTTGGTTGTTTAATGCTTGTCATGAGTGTCTAAGCTTGACAACAAATTCATAACTTAATAATTGTTCCTCCTTTTTTCTTCTGTTTCAGATGGAAAACCTATTTTTATATGCTGTCCAAGCTGTGGATTTACACCGACACCAATCAGGCATAACGTTATGACCAACTGCTCATTAATCTTCTTTTATATGACCACAAGACCTCTGTCCCACATGCAACACGCAAATAGTGAAGCACTGTGTATTTTGATACCTTTGTAATAGAACCAAACTTTTTAATTTATATAGCTACATTACTTTGCATCACTCACCACTCCTCCCTCCTAAATGGACAGTTATTTAAAGTTTGTATAGATGCTTTAACGCAAACAAAATTATACAATGTGGCACAGACTGAGCCTAGTTGTACAATCAAAACGGAAATTGTGATACATTTGCACACAAAACATGACAGTTGGACTTTTAAGTACTGTTTCCATCAATACAAGACAAAAACACATAGTCCAGGCATGCATTTTGGTCATGTAAGTGGCAACACCAATCGGTCTTAGTCACCGAGCGTCACGCTGAACAGTCAGCACAGATATTGGGGCAGTCGGCGTCTCATACTGGTTGCCTGGGAGCCAGAACGGAGTTGGGGTAACGTGTTAGCTTGTAACATGTTAGAGTAATGAAATGACGTTTTTAGAGTAGCAAGTAACAAATAACTTTTTCATATCAGTAACACGTTAGTTTTGGTTAGGTCATCATCAGAATTGGGGGTAACGCGTTTACTGGTAATGCGTTAGAGTACTCAGATTACTTCAACAAGTATTGTATTGTGATAATCTGTCAAGATAAAAGATAAATAAAGCTCAGTTAAATACATTTACTTTGCTTGTGTCCAGCAACACAAAAGGATTGCCGGCAAATGATATAGGTTATACAATAATGTTAATGCATAATAAGAATAATAAGAATAATTGTAACGCAGGAGTACTTTAACGCATTACTTTTATAACAGAGTAACTTAACGCGTTAGTTTTCCTGGGCAGTAACGAGGTAACATTACAAGTTACTTTAAAAAGTAACGCTCATTGATTCTGCTGAAATTCACAATGTTTTTCAGTCATATTTTTATTCCTGTCTTTTCCTCATCAGTAGCCATATTTGTTTTTTATACAAACTGACTATGCATGTCCCTGATTGGCTAATCCACCAGTCAATCAACTCAATTAACTCACAGAGATGAAAACAGTGACCAGACTGATTTCAATCTGAATCAAAATATAGGCAACTGTACTGACTCTATTAAATATCTTTAATAATAAGTATCTTTTCACTGACTTATAATGGGGAGAGACTGTAATTAATCTAAGAACAGGTTTAATACTGAGTTTACATTTCTTTACATAAATATAAATATAAATATATGGCGACAAGTGGCTTTTTTGTCATTTGTTTGTCAATAACAACACAAAAAAATTGGCTATTGTCATGAACTTAACCCATTCTTTGTAGACGGGCCGGATTAGGAAATGTACGGAAAGTTATTCATTGAATATTGACAAACAGAACAAACAAACCAAACAATTAAACAAATTTCCACTCAACCCATCACACAAATATTCACAAGTCAAAATCTCATCCATCTTCTCATCTGGGGCCGGGTTGCGGCGGGGGGACTCTCAGACTTCCCTCACCCCAGACACACCGAGGCGTTCCCAGGTCAGCTGAGAGACATAGTCCCTCCAGCGTGTCCTGGGTCTTCTCCGGGCCTCCAGGAGGCATCCGAAACAGATGCCTGAGCTTCTCCCATGTGACTGAGTTCCAGTGACGTGCAGTGAGGTTCATGCCCAGTGAGGCACTCACTCTTTCAGAGTCAGATTTACCAATGCGAATGACCCCAAAAGAGCACCTTAGACATCATTCGATTGACAACTGACAATGAGTTGTGCTTTATATCTCATTTCATCATTCTTTACACAAACATGTGACACATTTGATTTAAGGTCAAAATGTATTCTAATTGAGCCAAATTCCAGCCTATTTCAAGCCAAAATAAATACAAGTTTATGGTCTTGACTTTACATTTTGATAAGCCTGATTGTAAATAATAAATAAACGAGTTCAGGAACGAAGAGGCTCAGGAGCGCCCTCTGCCTTGAGTCAGGCGTATTTTTTGCCTCACGAGTGAACTTTTACTGCTGTTTTATGATGAATCTGCGAGCCGAAACACATTTCAGAAATACATTTCATACATTATCCAGAATATGGAAGTACAGAGCACATCGTCAGAGTGTTTTGTTTGTTATATACAGAGGGACATTGACACTATCTGCATCGCATACAGCACAGTTTGTGAGCATTACACTGTGCACCGAGAGGCAGAGGGCGGTGCGCTCACGGCGCCCCTCCTCCCTGTATTTGAACGGGCGTTACAGGACATGAGGAAATTCAGATTATTATATTGAAAAAAAATTGGTTCCATTTTGGATACAAAGGGAGAGGGGGTTTATAATACATACCAGATGACAAATATTAACATTTATTATATTTTATAAGAGCCTCCCCTGCCTCCCCTAAATGCACGTCACTGCTGAGCTCCTCACCCTATCTCCAAGGGAGCGCCCAGCCACCCTGCGGAGGAAACTCATTTCGACTGCTTGTATCCGCAATCTTGTCCTTTTGGTCAGTAGCCAAAGCTCATGACCATAAGTGAGGGTAGGAACGTAAATCGAGAGCTTTGCCTTTCGACTCAGCTCTTTCTTCACCACAATAGTCCGATGCAGCGACCGCATCGCTGCAGACACTACACCTGTCCATCTTACGCTCCATCCTTCCCTCACTCGTGAACAAACAAAATCCCTAACAAAGAAAAATAAAAGCTTGAACAAGGCAATAGGGACACGCCATGAGAACGGCAAAACTCAAATTGCCATCACCATTTTTCCCATATTTGTCTTCAAAGCGTTCACAAATCTACGTACAAATGTCGTTTGTTCTGTCAGTGGTCATAATGAAATGCCTGATTGTCGTTACCTTCAAAATTGTGGATTTTACACTTATATGAAGCACGTAACATATTGACACCAGACGCCAGAGTCGACCGCCACTGCGTGACGGACAGGACCAGTCGAAGGACCTATATCGTATGGTACAAATGAATTGAGCTAGCTGTTGGCCGTTTGCCGTTAGCCGTTAGCCATTAGCGTGCACTTCTCTTTCTTTTTTGATTGCGTGCAAGACTGAGAATGAATGGCTGCCATGTTTAGTGTTCAACAAACGTGCGTGTGTTCACCGGTACATCTTTCATTTTATTTCTGTATAGCAAAACCACTTGTAAATTGTGAAGTACGTGTCAAAGAGTTTGTAAGCTGTAACTTTCTGAGAACTATTGTACTAAAACTGCACTCAATAAACGCCTTGGGAAAAACAAGTCAGTCAGTGAGTGCGTGTGTGTGTGTGCGCTTCGTTGGATGATTCGGTTTTCATTAGCGGTGACAGGGCAAAGTTCTATGGAAGGGCTATTATCAGCTAACGCCACTGTCTGTCGGGGAACTGTGTGACATGGGCCTACTCAGTTTCAAAAATGGTACTGAAATAAAGGTCCATTTGTCAGCGGCACTTCGTCTGGCAGTCTGTGTTCAACCTGCTAATAAACAAGCCATCACTCCCCCCCATAAAAGGGTAACATGTACGATTTTTTATTTTTTTTACGAACACTGCGCTGACATCACAGACAAATGTGACAAATTTGGTCACTTGGCCGAGACTTCAAGTAACTTACGGTGAAGGATTGCGGTAATGTTGTAGGAGCAATAATGTTAAATTTACATGAACACCAGTTAAACAATACTTCTGTTATCGGTTTCTACGAATGTTAACGTGTATAGCCATGAAGGCACCAAAGAAACCTTTCTCTTTATGTAAATATATTCACTACTTGTTTACATTTCGGACCCTTAAGATGTAGCGTGCTGACCAGATGTTGGAGTCATTATGCGCCACACCACTGTACCTTTTTTTTTTTTCTTGCTGTTATGTGTGTGGGGTTCATAAGATACCTGAGGATTATTTCACAATATTGGAAGAGATTGCAAATGTGGCTGTTTTAATCTTTTGACAATAATTTCATTTATACTGAAACTAAAATGTGCACGCCTTAAAGGTGAAGCACGCAACTCTTTCCTATACATTTCTGAATTCTGTCTTCCCCCCCAGAACGTGTATTTTAAATGAACGAAAATCAAACTACTACACACAATCTTCATCTGATTATAAAACATGTTATCTATCAACCTATATCTACGCTTTGGGATGAGAACTGAGTAGCTGTGGTCCACCTTGCTACACTGAAAAAGCTGTTCTAAAAATGTGTATGTGGCCGAAAAATAAATGCATGTGAACAATGATTTGTCAAAGGGTTTGGCGAGAGCGGTAGAACAAGTTAGATAGCTTTAAAGGTGCTGTACTTGATGTAAAACAGAGCTAGTTCTTTGCAGCAGTCCACATGTATTATACTTTTAGTTTAGCCATCATGGTAAAGCTAGTAAACATTAGCATGCTAATAGCACACGTCTTGCTTCGTGGAGAATAAATCAATACATGATTAGATGCAGAGTATTTCACCAAAATAGATGCTTTCACATAACATCTGTACTGCTATGCCAAAATAGATTTTTCTTTATTGCGTTTAAAAAAGGTATATTCCCTTTGAATACTAGCTTCCTCCGCTCGTGGTTTGACATACATGTACCCCAGCCTTAATTTACAAGTCAGATTCACGCAAAATAAAAATGAAACTGACTAAATCAAGGCTAAATCAAGGCTAATTTAGAACAGTAAAGACAGCCTTCTTCATTTGAAAACACACATTTGTTTTCAGTATCTGCCTATTTTTGTCAGATGGAGAACCTTGGTGTTTTTGCTATACATTTCATTTGCTGCTATATCAATTACTGTATCAGCAAATAAGATATCAATACTTTTGTGCAGCTCTACTGAGGATAGTGGTCGAGGACAGTCAAATAACTCGGTGTTAATCTCACAGCAGAAAGGTGTGTGTTGTCTCTCTTGAGTATCTTGACAATGCAATTCTTTTGACGTTACAAAACAATTATATTGTACAATTGTATTTTTTTGCTTTAATCTTCCGGATGAGTCTGTCATCAACTTTATCTGAAAGCCTTTAAACTCATGCCAATTTTTCACAGCCAGAGAAAATGTTTGAAAGTAAAGCGAGTTTTACCAGTCCACACAGAACAGTGCAGAGTGTATTCAGTATGTGACACAACTATGAAGGTCATTTGGAGTGCTGCACTATTAGTAAAAGTGATGTAATGACCATTGCTTTCGGAGATGCCTCTTATGGGAAGCTCTCCTTAAGCCTTCTGGGTAATTGGGCCTGTTTGTCACTTTAATCAGAGTAATTAGACAGACAGTAGAAGACAAGTTTCCCCAAGACGAGCCTATATACCATGGGTTATGCATGTATGGCCATTTTATATGCACGCACTTCTCTAATGCTCCTGACTGCATTCTTCTCTGACCTCTTGAATGTTTTCACGTAGAACTGACACATATTTGAGAAGAAAGAAAGAAAGTATTCAGTTTAAAACCTAAAAACCCTACATAATCAGTTATCCGTCTCACTCTTGACTGCTCCTGATCAAAATCCTGTCTCAGATCTGCACCACTGTTCTAGCATTTCGCCCAAGTGACCATCTACCATCAATGTGTGCCTAAAAGCGGCCAGAAATGTTTCTATTTGTTGCTGCAGATTGAGACACAAGCAAAGCCAAAGAAATGTCTTTAAACTGTATAATTTATCCCTAACAAAGCCTCGTCCAGTCAGCTCACTTTACCCCACGTTAAAGTCAGAGGAAGTTTGAAAAGTGACTTCTCAGCAGCAAATCGTTGGCTTGATCAATATTCCCCGAGCAATCACCTGCGAAAAAAGAGATGGGTGCACAGCGGGAACCCCTGCAGAGCGTGCAGGAGAAGCACCAGGGAGAGAGAGGCAATCGGCCAACGGGGCGGATCAGAGCAGAACAGAGAATATCCAGTCAAGGGCATTGAGGGAGCCAAGTCGACAAACATGAAATATAGAAAGGATGTATAGGCTTATTGGAAACTGTCATGTGGAATAGTGGAAAATATTAGTTTTCCTAGTTGTGTGATCCAACACAACAGGCCTTTATATTAATATATATTAAAATGGAGCTGTATCATGGTTTATATATTTTTAGCTTTCTTGAATCATTTTGCCGTTTAGGACAAACTAAGAGAGATTCCAATCTGTTGATCTCACTAGGGAGGAATACAGCGCTCAGACTCAAATTGCCAGATGACTCTATCGCAGAAATACAGAATCTACCATTTTTATTGAATTTTTATGTGAAGTTAGATATGAATCATTGTGTTTCAAATGCCCCCCAAACTAATAAAACTAATAATGGTTCATTGAAACAAGGTACACTAAAAACACTAGGAAACAACATACATGGCATATATTTCTTTATTTTGTATCCATTTGATGTAATTGTGAGTTTAAGAAAATGTTGAATAATGATGCTTTCATTTAGACCGCCAATACATTCAACTATTTGTTTTGTCAGCATCATATCCTTCTTGAATTTAACTATTTAACTAAAACCGTTTAGATCTAATTTCCATCCTCAAACTCTACAAAATGTGTGGTATTCCATATTTCATTCTAGGAGCTAACCTCTATTACACTTTCTGAAAAGGCATATGAACAGCTCCTTATGAAAGCACACGTCCGAGTTCATTGATTCAGCTCTGGAACTCGTGTTAGCAGACAGACTGCAGGGCATGTCTAATCTAAATGTCAAAAAACGCCAATGTTAGGGAAATTTGTCATTTTATTTTCATTAGCACTCTGTCTTTATAAAATAACAATAACAAACTCGTACAAGTTTCCTGTGGGCTGAAAATCAAGGCTGATATTTTTGACAAAAAATAAGACACGCAATACAAACTCAACAACATGGCAAAGTCATACCTTTACAATGTATTATGTAATGTACAAATAACATCTAGTAAATGTCTAAAATGTTGTTAAAATGAAAATTAAGATTATTTGAAATTCAAACTTATTTTTACTTTTATGTACCTACAAATAGGGTAAACAAGGCCAAAGGTAAAATATAAAGTTGTTAGATTTTGGGTTCCTTCTGGACTACACATTCCAATGGGTGGTACATATGAAGAGGGATGGCGCTAATATGATAACAGCAGAGGACATGCCTCATCTCCAACCCAATGACACAGAGGTCTATTATGGCAGTCTTCAGTAGATGGTGAAATTGAATGTCTTCATCTCAAAACGGAACAAATGAGTTGAAAAGCATTTGATTTGAAGTAACGCAAAGCCCATAAACCACACTTAATCTGGAGTGTGTGGGGACAGACACTATTCTCTCATGAAATATGAGCCTATGTCATGTCTTTTATATCGGGCGACAGCGTCCCGCAGTGTCCCATGGCGTCTCTGAGCAATAAGCCAGAGGTCAGAGGTGCTGCGTGACTTATGATTATTAAGAATGCCATGTAGGGTTTAGGGCTTACGGTGCGAGGCATGTCTCACTCACCCTTCAGCTGTCACATGGCCTACGCAGAGGTCAAGCAGCTATTGACTGACAGGTGTAAGTAATGAGCTGAGGTCAAAGGTCGTGAGTCAACATGAGCAGCTGCAGAAGGCTGTGACAAAACGTGGCTGTGTACTGAAACATTCCAGCAGTTATCACTTTCAACACAGGATTAAGACAATGTGGGATTTTGGAAGCCTGTTGTAAAACTAACCAATCATGTTAAAACTGTGTTTTAGAAGAAGCCGTAATACATTTTTGCTCAGTTAATTATTTAGTTTGTCTTTCACAACAAAGTTCAGATCCCCAGCTTGATCCACTGTAGCTCCTTGATTGATTGATTGATTGATTGATCGATCCATGGAGGTATTATTGCTTTGCCTGTATGTGCTACAAACAGGCATTTATCTTATCTAGATATTATGTGCGTGTTAAGCAGACTTTAAAATAGAAACTATTTGAGTTTAACAGGGATTCTATGGCAGTTTGTGGGCCTCACATCCATTTCACCCACTTATAACTCATACCCGCATACCCCACTTACATCCCACATGGGGCCCATACTGCACTACCCAAATGGGGCCCAAGTTGGCGAACCCAAGTGGGGCCCACATACATTTACTCACTTATAACCCATGCCCACAGACCCCATTTACATTCCATGTTGAGCCCATGCTTATAAGCCAATTTGGGTCCCACAATTGGCAAACCGAAGTGGGGCCCACATATATTTATCCACCTAAAACACATACCCACATACCCCACTTATATCCCATGTGGGGCCCATACTGCAACGCCCACATGGGACCCAAGTTGATAAATCCATGTGGGGCCCACATACATTTACCCACTTAAAACCCATGCCCATGGTAAACCCACACTGCCCAGACAAAACCCATATGGGGCAGCATACAATGTTGGCTGGGTATCAAAAGGATCTGCCAGGCGGGCAGGACTTGCTTAGAGCAGGATAAGTATCCAATTTCTCAGAATAGATCCGCAGATTGAGAATGACTCTTGAGAGGTGAGTTGAAAGTCTTGTTTTTTTCTAAAACAGCGTCCAGATGACTACAACAACCTTTTTCTACAATGGATCACTTCTGGACGAATGAGGCGTAACACCCAGTCATGTGACTGTTCGCATTGTTAGAGCTCACTCTGTGGATGATCTACTTGTAAGCTTACTGCTCTGGTTCCTGATTTACTACATGTTATTGTATATTCACACTGCCTATTGCCCAAGTGCTTGTTTTCACGTTCATGTGCGTGCATGTGTTGCCATGGCCATTACCTTATGCTACTGCAGTCACACCAGAAAAAATATTTGTGATGTGAGGAAGAAATGATCCACTGTAAATCCTCCTGCAGTGACATGTGGCGTACGGTCAGAGGGAGGCCCAGGTCCAGAGAGAGAGAGATCACCATGGAGCCAAAGCAGCTGACAGAGGCAAGTTTCTCTGCACCACGACAGAGATGGTAAGTGGAGCAGACAGAAGAAAGGAACATAGGCTTGGGAATGAGACGTGTGCGTCTGTGGGACTTATCATACAGCATTCCTACAACGCTTTCATCACTGGGCTCAGGCCTCTTCTGTGGTGCACAGAGAGCAGTGAGCTAACGCAGGGAGAACGCTGGCACGGTGATGTGATTCAGAGCATTTATGCCACAGTGCATACAATACAATAAGCTAATCAAATTATATCTTTCCTCTGGATCCACATATAAGAAAAGAGGCTTGCTTGACAATGATGTATGACTCCATTCTTTTTGGCCCTTATCCTGCAATTTATATAGTGTCTTTCACTTAAATAACTAAACCAGAATAAATGGAATACTTTATTCAGTTCTTTAAAACATGTAAGCAAATACAAGTTGATAATACAAGTCGCCCTCATTTAAAAACATTTTGAGGGATCCTCTTTGTAAACACATCCGGGCCACTCCAACATGGTGGACATTATTCAGATAGCACCCTGTCCACTGCCATTACACCCACCTACACGGCCCACATGTCTGTATGTGTTGTTAGTTTTAACTGTTAGTGTGTGTTCATGCTGTTGTGTCCATCTCCTCTGTCTAACAGCCCATCCACTCCTTCCCCTGAGAGCCACTTAGCCTGCCCTCCGTGCTGCCTCACCCACGCACGCTTCTCCATAAGAACAGCCATCTGGACACTGTCAGTAAATACACACATCCACACACGTGAAATACAGACGACACAGAAAGTCACAAAGTCACAGAGGATGACAGGCGCAGCTCTGTATTGACTTAAGAAGTTGTCAAAGGCAATCAAGCAGAAGACATCAATGCAAACACCAGGAGGTCCACGGAGGTGGCTAATGACTGCAAGAGGGGGTTCAGAGGAGTGGGAAGAGTCGACAGAAAGGGAAAGATGGGACGGCAGTATAAGTAATTCCAAAGGATTGACCAACTCAGAAAAACGGGAGAAAAGCTGAATGATGACATGCGTATGACGCGAGGATGCAACACCAGCATGTAAGAGCAGAGGACAAGGAACAGCCATGAGCGAGAACGTAAGAGCTGGGCCACAGGCCCCAGGGGAGACCCAGCAGCGCCATGTTGGGGACGAGTTACGAGTTATGACAGGAATAGAGTAAGAGGGTGGAGTGGAAAACTACCACAAAAGTTTGTTATAAAAATATAGACATGCAAAATGGACTTGTAATATTTTTGAACCATGTTATAATTAATTCTTCATTTTTCCTGGGATTCATGCATGATTGAGATGAGGACTCTTTATTCTCCGGCTATGAAGACTTACCTTGACTATCTCTCTGTATTATTTATACAGATGGACCAGTCTGATCACTGGTTTCATCTCCCTTAGTTCAGATGGGTGTGACGGACAGGTGGATAAGCCAATCAGAGTCTCATATGGTTTGTAGTATCAAAACAAACATGGCTGCTCACGAGGACGTATCACAGAGAACTGAAGAAGCTAACAGATTTATGCAGAAACAACGAGCGACGCACAAAACTCTGAGGTGAGAGAAGTTTGATTTTGTTCTAAATGATAGATGACCAATGTGCTCTGGTCGAATTTGGCTCAAGGCCCAAGTAGGGACCAGACTCACTCTTTGTAAGTGTGTATTCTGGATCCCAGGTAAAATCAAGATGCCGTTGCTCCAAAAACATCCCTGTAAAAACCCACTCTTCTTGTAGGATTTAGCAGCATGATATAGCCATTTTGGAACAAACAAAAATCCACTGCTTGCTGACATGAGCTGTAACTATCCATCGGCAGTGCAGTAACCTTATTGTGATGACATTTACAGTGACAGACTGTAAAGGGGCAAGCACAAATCAGCACTGCAGTTTAGAAAAAGAATTATCCACAGGTGACATAGATTATAGCAGTGAAAAGCAAAATGTGTCTTCTTTAATTGTAGTTTGACAAAAAAGGGATTCAAAAACTTTATTTCTCAATAACACATTTTGTTAAACCCTTCTTTAGCACTTAAACTTGATATTCAAAATAAAGTAGACAATAGTGGTGTTAATTATATTATTCATTATTTTTACAATATTTTAATCAGGGAATGTCTAAAAGGAAAAAAATCCACAAATGTTGACTGTTTGGTGGCAATGTTTAATTGTACTGCCCCTGCCAGCTAAACAAATAAATACAATTAGTGTATAATGTTTTTTATGTTCCTTTAACATATTGGTGTGCATTCCTGTTTCATTTGTGCATTATATTTCTGACAAACCCTTTCTCCTTCACATTCTAAATAAAGTTAAATACTAAACAGAATCCCTCTAAACAATTTGTATTTCATGCACTTTTGTTTGTCAGCCGACACATACTGTTTTATGGAGCCATTCACCTCCGCAGAGAAACAAAAGCCTTTATATTATTTCCTCTTTTATTTTATTAAGTCTGTAAATGCCCACATTGACTATATTAGTGAGAGTGCTGCATTTCCCCAGTGGAGCCTTGAAAAAGCTGGTTAATATAGAGATTGTGTCGCAGCGTCACAGTGGATGCCATTATACCTCGGTGCAGGTGGCAGGTGCTGGTTAAGCGCCGTAATGACATCAACTAGTGCTTCAGAGCTGCATATTCGTCTTTCTCACAATCAGCCATAATTGTGAATGAGCTGTAACATTAAGACCACCCGCATACCATTGCCTTATATGAAGTACTCAGGCAACATATTGAGATGTACTATGTGACACAAGACCAGTATTACATATATTATGACTTAAACAGAGCTGCAGTTTTGGAGATGCTCTAACACATTTTTGTCTTCCCAATCATAATATGTTCATTTATCCTGCTTCAAAGATATCTCAAGGACAAACGGTCCATTTGCCTGCTTGTATTGTATTGGCAGAGGCTGTTAATAATGAGCATCAGTTATAGCCCGAATAAATTCTATGTCTCCATGGACATGTTATCGCTTTGACAAGAACGCTCCCCAGATTGGCATTGAACGCATCTCCATTTAAACAAGCAGATGACAGTGCCAGGTCAAGTTACCGGTCAGATCTGTGCAGAGGTGATGCCGCTCATGGTAAGAATGGGAGTTTTTCAAGTATTTCATAGCAATAAAGCGCACTTAATTGAAAATATGCTAAATTAATAAATTAATGAAAGATCAGTTTAATGCCATGTGTGAAACATCTCCATGGAGACAAGGTGATGAAGTGGACCCCCAATACATGTTACATGCATATTATGCAAGCAAATGCAAGATTATTCACTTGAATAATGGTTCAAGGTGCCGCTCGGTGGTCAAGTGGATAGCACATGTGCACTCCATGTGAGCAACCCGCAGCGCCGTGAGCACAAATCCTGCTTGACGGTTTGCTGTAATGTCCTTCCCCAGTCTCATCTCCATTTCAAGATACACTGTCCTGTCTGATAAAGCCAAACAAAATCCTAAAAAAAAAAAAAAAAAAAAAAAAGCGTTCAAGATGAACAAATTATCTGTAAATTATCTGAATTGGAAAGAGCATGTTGTGACCAGAACAATGTATAAATCTCAAAGTCAGTTATTTCTCAAACTCTCTATACGTACACTATACTTTAATTTACCCGTATCTGTCATACTGCAATATGATGTGGGCAAGCATTTTCCCATCTATTTGTTCAAATTGCAAATCATTCTTAGCGAATTTCTTTATCAAACCTAATATTCTTAATATTTATAACATTGATGTCTATCAAATTTATAGATATATGTATAAAATATGTTTTAATAGAACTACCATCCATGAACAATTCAGATTTTACTTTACAACTAATGCAGAGATTCATCAATATAATACTTCATCAAATTTGTCAGATCAAGCGCTCAGTTTTGCCTGCGATTTAGAGGCTGTAAATTGCGGAGCCAATTTTCACATTTGACTAGTGACAACATCTTAGAAATGTAATGTATGAAAGGTTTAAGGAAGTGTCTGATATATCACTGAATGTGGTGTTCACATTTTAGTAATCAAACTGTAAATTAAATGTTTTTAATTCATTAGGTGGAGGCTTTAATATAAGCCCTTTTGTTTTTTTCCCCTCCTCCTGCGCCTAGTAGTAAAATATAGTGTACTATTGGAGAATATAAAAGATTTAAAGTTACAGTTTCTCCATTTTCTCCTCAGGCTTTCAATGTGTGTATTCACCGTATAGACCTATGTTTCAGTTAATGTGTAGATCGTAGTACGTACACTTTAACAAACTCATTTCCATTTCAGACCATTCCCAATGTCATCTTCAGAAGAAGTGATGAAGCAGGTTTGAACATAAAGCCTAAAAGTCCGTCACTTATCTCTGTGACGCAGGAGCCTGCAGGCCAACTTCACAGCACATTTACATATGTATCTTCAGCCCGTTCGCTCATTAGAAGAAGGTCAGGATGGTGCGTTATCAGCGGCATTCACCCGTCAACCTGCGAGGTCAAAGGAGCGAAATGCTTTTACCCATGGAACGAAAAAACACAGCTTAACTTTAGCACTTAGAGGCTGGATGTCAAGCCATTAGGAAGCCTTTAAATAATAAAACAACATGGCAGGTGTATTTAAAGGCCAATGTGATAAAACTGTGTGACAAGTATATGGGCAAACTCAAGAAGAGGGCATTTCTGTATTGGTAAGTAGAGAACCAAGTTACTCATGAAAAAAGGTTTCTTTCAGAGGTTAGGTATAGGTAAAGATGAGGAGACAAAGAGTAAGCGGTGGCCGGTGCTTTTGCTTGGTCAGGACTCCCTGGCTTAGAAGGACTGGACTTCTTGCATCTTTTGTGAGAGGTAAAGAGGTGATGGGTTTACAATCGAGAGGTAAAAGTAAAATATTGCAATTGGCTAACCAGAGGAAAAATACATTAAAAAAAGTATGTGGAGTTGCTAAAGTTTGACAGAGCGATGGGAAGCTGATAACCTTCACCGTGCACTGCTCCTCCTCAGTGAACGGAAAGCTTTCGAGTGAACTCTAATTAGGAAGACCTTGACACGTGGTTCTTCCCTCATTGTTCTTCCTTATTTTGGTGGGAAAATATTTCATTGATTCGTGCGGTAGATCGAAGGTGAGCGAGCTGTGAGGAGCTCTAGGTGGGATTAGATGCTGCGGGGGGTTCTGTAATGGGCGGAAGACTGGTGATGCATGCAGGATATCTAGAACAGAGGGGGTCTTCTGTCCCCACTCACAACCTCACCTTCAGAAGCGGCCAATTACAGCTGTCGCCGGTTTGGTGCTCTGAGGTGAAAAGTCTTTCTTAGACTGGAAACAATATTCCTTCTAGGGTTTTGTGTCAAGAAGTGATTATGCTTCAGGTCTAGTTTTTCACAGGTCCAATCAAAACTTAACCTGGCAGAAGCCGCACTGGAGTAGAGTTCTACACAGTATCAATCTGAGATCCATCCAATTTTGGGAAAGTCCTATCACAGCCGCTAACAGAGCTCAACAGTGACCGCCCACTGCTTGGTTCTGGAAGTTAATTTTCAATTCAAACAGACCGTATGCTTCCCTGTGTTGGGTGATCTGCCTGTCAGTCAAACCCATCAGAAATCGAGGGGACAGGATGCAGTTCCACACCTTGCGTCTTTGTAAAGTATTGTACAAGCGTGTGGTCTTTGTTGGCTAGGGAACCAAACCGCAATGCTGCTCTGTGAAAGCAAATCAAGTCAAATGAAGGGCTCTGACAAATAAAAAATGTACAGTATTCTACCATATTATGCTGGTATTCACCTTGCACACAATACAAGTTACTGCGATATAATGGGAGGCTAGATCGTATGTAACGGTGTTATAAAAGGATATCGCATTGCTGCCCGGTGGTCGAGTGGTTGAGGTGGCAGCACACATGCCCCTGGTGCAGCCGGCCGCATTGTCGTAGGTTCAGGTCCTGTCTCTGATGGTTTGCTGCATGTCCTCCCTTCTCTCTCATCCCCATTCCCCACTTGGCCAAAAAAATCCTTTAAAAAAAAAAAAAAAAAAAGACATTTTACTTAACCAGCCATGAGTGTTTTCATCACAATAATCACACTCTATAAATTCGAACCATGCTCTTTGTGAGGAGCCTCTAGTATTTCAGTGTGCAGGTCCAACTAAACAATGCATTTAGTCAAAGCAAGGCATTTCTATCCAAACTGAGAGAAGAGACACAAACGCTTAAAAGAACAAAAACAAAACATGCAAAAGATCAGAGTAAAATCCGAGTTCTTGTTTCTTTGGAATACAGCTCTGTGCTCACTCCTGTCACTCTCCACTGTCTCTAACTGATGCCTTTGCCCTGCAGGTGCCATTTCAAATCATTATTCCTACCACAATGAAGATTGCTTTTGGTAATTATATGTATCCTAATTAAATTTGATGAACTCCTTGGAGACGTAAAATCTCATTTGACCCAGGTGCTGCACACATTTTCACAGGCACAAAAGCACACATGTCTACGTCTATAAAAAGGCCTAGTTTTTGGATTGCACAGCTTTTGTCTTGATTAAGCCGAGCAGTACATTACATTCCTATTTACTAAATTTGCTGAGATATGCCAATAATTTAATCAAGAAAATGGGGTTTTGTAATCGTTACCTTTGATGTTTTTATTCCATTTTAATTTAGTGTATCCAAAACAGACTCTATGTTTGCACGGTTGGACAGTGGATGCCTTCTAGTCTAGTCTATTAGGGGTTTAGTAAGATTAACACTTCTCTCTTCCTTATAGCCTGTGCTCTTCAGTCTCTGTATACGTCTGCACATCAACCATTTTGGCTAAAACTTTAACTTACTTTGCAATACCTGCTGTAAACTCAATTCAGTTTTGCGCTATTGTTTAGCAGCACATTGCAGTACATGTTGTCAGCCTATTAGCATATTTCTTCAATTCTATCTCAATCCAATCGTGTCTGTATAAATATAAATATTTGTAGAAATGAGCCCCTGAAGCAGCTGTGTGTTGTTGATAATAATGATCGAAATCTAGTTCTCTTTTGATGCATGGATGCTCTTTTAGATTTAATAGCCATATGCTGGGGCTGCACTGGGATTTTGACTGTTATTGTTGTGAATATTTTTAATCTTGGACATCAAACAAAGTTTCCAAGACAACCTTTGACTGGCTGAGGAAAAATGAGCATCATATATGCGCGTGAGTGCATTGCATCTGCTAACAGTCTTTCAAAACTTCTCATCCTGTAACTGGAAGTGAAAAGGTTTAGACAGAGATTCTGCTCTTGTCTGAGGTGTGCAAAAGACTGTTACATGTATGTATAGAAAACCAACTTCGAACTGGATTATACCATTCATACTTGGAATACTGTAAACGGCATATTCCGACTATACATGCATTGGGCACTGTAAGAACCAACCAAGACAAAATGATACGTATGTTTAGGTGTACTTACACATTTAGGACTGACAAAGAAAAGTATGAATGAATATGTACATTATGGGTATATTACGGTAAACTTTAAGGCCCCGTCCACACACACTCAGGCAATCCAATCTAAAAACTGATCCATTTTAAATCAGGTCCCAGAGTGCAAAGAACTCAAAATGCCGGTTGCTCCGGCTCTACTTTACGACACATGCGCCGAATTCTGACAGCAAAAACAACAGGGTTTCGTATGTTAGGCTGACTTTGATTACATCCTTATGGGCTTTTGCAGCAAAATTTGTTTCTGCTCTACTGCCAACTGGAATGCCGCCAGTTTTGTTTGTGTACAACCCACAAGCAGTTTTTGGCGCATGCGCATTGCCATTGTGTTACTTTTTAACAGTGCCACCAAGGAACCTGGCATGTGTATTACAATGTTTTCAGCATTTAAAGAAACGGCTCTATGTTTACAGAAAACATTTTCAGAAATATCACAGTTTTGTTTCCATGTGGATGTGGCCTAGGCCTCATTTTTGTAAACCTATTATAAATTTAACATTATTGATGAGTGACTTTTTATGTGGAAGGAGCATTTGTGGACAGATTCTTTCCTCCATTCTAATCTGTATCCTGTAAATTATTCTAATCCATTTATTGCTAAATTGGAGGAAGCGGTTTAATATAAATGTGCCATCAAATAGCAGATTCATCCTATTACCTTGTCAGGGATGTTCCACAGTAATAGTAAATTTGATCCACAAGGAGCTCTGTCTTACATTAAAATGATGAAACTGTCAATTATTATCAACACAATGGGAAATATTAATTTAAACACTCATGAACTGTCCCGGGTCTGATCAGTCAAAAAAAGACAAAAAAGGTTTTGCACTGGAGTGGTTATTTCGGAGAATCGGTGGAGATTGTTCTACCCAGGACATGGTGTTCTAGTGAAATAGTTTTGCTGGACCAAATCAGTGGCCGTCTGAATAATAATCATGCAGATGGACCTGGCTGACTGGATTTCTGAAAATAAAGCAGGAATGTGAAATGACAGGAGCCCAGAGAGAAAAGGCAAAGGCCCTAATGACTTGGAATAACTGAAAAATAGATGAGAATACAAAAGACTAGAAATATTACCAGAAAAAATAAATAAATAATGACAGCAGGAGAACAGTAGAAAGGGAAAACATTCATAAACTTAAACCTACAACAAATTTAATGCATTTAATCAGATTTTGTATGCACAAATTTCATTCAAAATACATGAAGGTTTATACATAATGCGTTTATGATTATATGATGTCTGAAAATGTGACCAATGCACCCCCACAGCCCCCCAAAAATGTTTGCCACTTGTTTATGGGACATCCAATGTCAATTTTCATATGACATTGATAACCACACGTGTTCAAAATGAGGCTACAATAAACCAAGGAATTTCACATTAGGGTTTGTAAATCTGTAGAAAATTGATTAATTTACAATCTTGTTTAAGTGTGCACACTCCTGATAAAAGGCCGTCATGTGAGCATCACCATGGTCACATCATGAGGACATTAGCCACATTGTGACTGGACCTGGTCCCCCAGACTGGTTCACTTTGGAGCGTCTTGGAACGCTGTTAATGGCGTTTCTGTGAGACGCAGCTAAAGCTAGACTAAACAAGAAACAACTTCCAATTTATTGACAGCTTTTTCTGCGTTTATTTAACTTCTTTGCGCCTCTACACCACTTTAGGTTTGGATAGTTTTAGATGCATTACAAACTGAAAATATTATATTTTGGGTTTTGAAGAGAGTTTATTTTGTTAAGTTTGTCAGCTCAACAAATATTATCATCACTATCAAATCAACTTTTGTGGCAATTTTTATTTATTTACTTATATCTTCTTTTGGCTGTTTTGTTTTCATTTTTGGCTGTTTTTTGTTTTCATTTGAGTCTGTGTTCTCTCTCGTTCAATCGCCTCGCGCTAAAACAAGCCTCCGGAAGCTAGTACCCCTTAAATAGGGCGGTGCAGTTCACTTACGACAGTGGAGACACCATTGAGCCAATTGAGCCAATGGAGTTAATATTAGCATCATTTTAACGCCTTCTATAGAGACAGAAAAGGCTGAAGCTGCCATTTCATTTCCTGTGCATGTTAGGTTCATGGAGGAGACCCATCCTGATAAAGGGAAGATAGGGAAACTCACTTTTGTGCTTTACAGTTTTAGTTTCCCAAGTTTGCATTCTCTTCTATGTTTATTTCTGATGTGCAAAAATAAGGCGATGGAAAGTCAGCTTATAGGAGTAAGTGATAAGTAGCAGAACATGGTTAAATAGATCTGCTGCATCAGGCGAGCTTGCGTGTCCGTACAGCGCTGGCAGATAAGATAATGCAGGACGAATGGGTAAATATGCTTGTGCTCATCCCTATAACCATTACACGTTCAGATGAGACCAGCTCTCTTATCATCCATCTTTGAGCCCTGCTTCTGTCTGAGCCATTTGTCGCCCTGGATTTGTGGCCTTTCAAACTTTGAAACATTGCTTTATTTTGTTGAACTAGATTGCTTATCACAACTATAATGACTTGAGTATTAAATATTGATCTGATGCAATTTTGTGCAAAAACAAGAAAGATAACAACATGGTGTGACATATGATTGGGCAGGAGAGCAGTCCATTTTATGAAATCAGAAAGGATAATTGACTCAGCAAACCATTTGTCCCTACAGTGCAGTGATTTGCATGTTGATTTGGCATTTCAGGTTTTATGCTGGATGTCCTTCCGTACCACAGAAGCAGCCTGTAATGTGTTCAGGCACATTTGAGAATATGCAGTACATGGAAAGGCAGACCACCAAGCCAATCATAACATCACACCACAAACTTCTACTAGCTTGACCATAGCTTATGTACCATGGTATAACTGAAAAGTGCTGAAAGTACTGTTTCTGTTAAGCAACATATGTAGGCATTATTATGTAAATACTCATTTAGGGACATCAAGGACACAGCCTGAACACACACTGAATGTATAAAACCTATAGACATTACTTCCCCAACACTGTGTATTACATATGCTATACATATGCATATGTGAATGAAATTAAAACTCAACCACAGGTACGTCTAATCAGATCTCTGCAGCTAAGCAAGCTGGGAGACAGAGGGCAGCTGTGGCGGCTGTGGCTGCAGCCTAGAATGGATGTGGTGTACTGGACTGTGAAGCATCTGAGCGCTATGTAAATTGGAAGCATTTAAATTATGATTATTTCAAATGTCAGCGTAGCATGATATAGGCCCTTTCTGCTACTACTTCACTATTTTCATCTGCAACTGGAGTTTCAACAATCAGTGCCTTCGCCACCTGTAGGATTCCCTGCCATGTGCACTGACAACAATCAACTGCATGTAGTATAACTTTAATGTCCGTGTGTAGCTGTTGTCTGTCTTGGGTTTTAAATAAATAAATAGTTAAAACGTCCATCAAAGTTCCTTTTGCTGTTCAGGTTCCTGTCTATGTATAGATCAGAGGCGCCTCCTCAGCCTGTTTGCACCAACATCTGAGCAGCTCAGGTAAGCAGTGGGGGGCTAGCGTCTTTGCCCTAGACCTGTTTGTGAGTAGAAATATGTTGTTTACTTCTGTCAGTCATAGCCCAGAGTAAAATGACTACTGCGCCAACTCGGAATGAGGAGGTTGTGTCCCATTGTTGCTGGAGTCCCAAGTTCTTATTTCCTGCAGCAGAGATCTGCAGAAAAATCACTTCTCTATTTTCTGTGTGTTATTCATCTTCACAATCTAGTTTTAGTATTTAATTCCATAAGAGCAACTATGTATCTGAATGGCCAACATTACTAATGAGCTGTGAAAAAATTTTGCAGAGATTCAACGACTCAATAATTTACAGACCTCACGCAGTTCCTCCAAATGTAAGGTGAGACCTAATTTTTTCAGATTTTGGTTCAGTTTACTATTTTATATAAGCTTTAACTTGGAAAATATGTCATTTAGTTAAAGATATTTGCAAGTGATTCTTATTACTGATGATTTAACTCCAAATACTAAGACGTTCTTAGTATAATGCTCTTTCTTACAATAACTAGTTCACTCAAAAATATTCCCTCTAACCTTTTTTTGGATTTATGTCCTGGAAATACTTTTCATAAAAAACATTTAATATTTAAATTAAATGTTCTTATATCAGTACATGAATTTCTAAAAAAAAATGTGTTTGTTTTTTTAGAATTTTGCCTGAATTTCTTAGTTCTCTATGACAAAATGCAGACTTGTAAGTAGTTCACCATTATTACAGTTTATCGTTTCCATTTCCTTTATTAATATCTAGCTTCTGTATCAATGACAGAGCCCCACAAAACAAGAGGTAAATCACAGTATGCAACCATAAAGAATGTATCTGTGTTACATGAAAGAGTATGATGGTGCTCCAGCATCATCTTCACTAAACATGTCTTTAGATATTCTTATCTAGGGAGAGGGTGAAGAGAAAGACACACATCGTCATCTTCATAAATGTGCAGGATCCCTTCATGCTACTTAACAACATATATAACCTCATATGATAAACACTGCAAAAACAATACAGTGGAGGAGCGGATTCCACTTTCACCTCACAGCAAGAAGGTCACAGGTCAACCAAAAAAGATAAGAAGATCCCATCACTCAAGCATCTGCACCTGTCAGATTGTGAAGTGTCTGAAGATTGCACAAGACACATTTACATAGAGATAGTTTTATAAGAACAGTACAATTTTAATAGTGTCTGCAAGTATGTCACAATATTATGATCCCCAATTATAGTCCAACTGTTTAGTGTTGAAACATATCTATTTTGCATGTTTTCAATCACACATGTGTTCCTTGCTGTGAGTGGGGTCACCTCTCCACAGCTCTGACCTATACCTTTCCACCTGCTTGTGTGATAGGTACTAAATGCCTCTAAAACAATTCCATTTGCCTTTGTACAGTGATGCGAGTCGAGTCATAAAGTGAGTGCATGCATAAAAAGACAGTTAAAAGGTTTGCTATAAATATTAATTTACAGATGCCAAAAAACAATATAAATATTGGTTAAAAGTCTGCTAAAAATGTTATTTGTCATATTGCACTAATAGTAATTTTGTTTCCGGTAATTCTGATCATTTCATCAGTGATCAGCTAGAAAGCCTGAATCCTTATGTCGATTGATTGGTAATGCCTCTCACCCACCACTAGGGGTTCCGCGTTGTTTCTCCTCATTGCATTAAACTCCTGCAAGAGAGAAACGGCAATAAATTACTCTTGTGATTCTTTCTCCCCATTTTCAGGGGTGCAACATCTGCATTTTTGGGTACAGATAAGTTTAATGTCATGCCATGGGACATTCCAAGTAAAGCATGAGTTTGAATTTACTTATTTGATCAGAAAAAATGCACAAAACAACATTAAACCTTATAAAACCGAAATATGTCATGTGCCACGTTTTAAACAAAAAATGTCCACCCGTAGTTGCGCGCGCGCACACGCACACAGGCACACACGCACACACACACACACACACACACACCACACACTCGCACACACACACACACACACACACACACACCACAAACACACATATCTTCAACAGTCTTTTCTTCATTCTCACAAGTGGTTTAAAAGCGGAAAACAGAGTAACTGATCTTACTTGAAAAAATGATTTCCTCACAAAAAGAACAGCAAAACCTCCTTAGTGCCCCAGACGTTATTATGATGCATAAACATGGCCAAACCAAATTCAACACCAGTGGATCACTCAATAAACAAATGACTAGACAAGAGGGTCCCAACCCTGCGTTTGTTTGTAAAACGAATGATAAATTAAGCAGGATTTCTTTAGAGCACAGGGACAATAGAACAGACCAACGGTAGGAGAACAGGCAATAATACATAATGTCTGAAAAAATCTCTTCAGACACCTAAACTAAATTGGATTTTAGCTCCACAGAGTGCATAGTGGGCATGTTTATTTTCATTCAATTGTCAAGTGTGTTCATGACAAGTTAACAGCTCTGCCACTGAATGCAAATGACAAGGCCTTCTCATTTGGCTGCCAGGTGGAGTTCTCAATACGTCGTTCAAGAAAAATCTTGCTTCCCTTTTGCAGACAAAATAATGTATAATTGAAAAGTGAAATGCTTTTTTTTTCTCAAGCACTTTTGTTAAGTGCTTACTTCCCTCCCCATCACGCTGACAAGCTCCAAACACCTATTTTTAATACAGCGCTGGGGCACATGAAACCTGTCTGTTTTCTTGGATGGGGTGGTGCAACAGCCGGTCCTGCAAACATGTTAAAAATGTGTTTATCTTTGTTCAAAAGATGCAACTGACGCAACCATAATATCAAGTAGTAGTTTGTTAATGTCTGGCTGGCAATCCACAATGGTTCTGGTTGTATTGGAAAGAAAATGTAGAAAGAAAGAAAGAAAGAAAGAAAGTTTGTATGTCCTATATTTGAATTATTTAAACTTTTATTTATTTATCTAGCACACTAAAAGATCTCACTAACCACTACTTGCTAACTGGCTAATAACAATTTGGAATTGGACCCCAAATCAGAACAAAATAACACCTGACAATCAATAAATGCACTAAATTCTCAATCAGGTGATCCACTCCAACGTCAGGATATGATCAAACTCCTAAGGGGTCGTTAAATTAAAAAAGAAAAACATTATTGGAGCAGACATTTTGCCCTTGAAATAGAAGAAAACAGGTTCAGCAGGTTTGGATACTATTTCTTCCCCGTCCGAGAGATTGGCCAACATTTGTTCCATGTGTTAGCACTTTTCTGTTTTTAACATCCAAGCTGTTATTTTTTTGTAGCATTTAGTTGCCATATTTACTTCTGACAGGTCACCATTATGAGAGCGAGCCAGAAATGACTTTAAAATTGATTACCACAAGAGTTTAACTCGAGTCTCAGTGTGTGCTGCTGTCAGCTTTTAATTAAGCTGGCTAAACAAACATGTTTTCAAGGCGAGCAAAACAATGTAGGTCCTCTCTGTGTGTCTAACTGCGAACCGTTGATAGCAGCTCTGTGTTGCTATTGGACATCAAGTTTGAGACACTGAAGAAAAACAAGATTAATAGAAGCCATTATTCCGGAGGCCTTGGAAATGCAAACTTCACAAGGATTATAGTTTGTAAATAGAAAATGTTGTGTGTGGAAACTTTTGAAGCGATGGCAAAAGGGTTTGGACAACAGAAGTGGATTGGGAGTCACATTGCTTTTAATACATTGTTTTTTAAAAAAAAAAAAAATTAGCAAGAAACATTTTTTGTTTTTTCAGCAGTGCCCTGTAATATTTTAAGATGAAAAAATGTAACTTGCCAACTCAAACATCAGACAAAGAAGATGTCAAAGAAATTGGCTGCGTGGACATCGCACATGCCAGGCTCCTTGTGCAGTCAGCTGGCTCAATTTGCTGAATGTCCTCTCTCATTCCCATTTCTATCCAATAAAACGGATCAAAAAATGCATAAAAAAGAATCATATGACGCCTCGCTCAGACTGCGGCCGGATAGCTTGCGGTGGATAGCTCACATGAAGCCTAGAGCTCTGCGGTGCTCTTGCAGTTACAGGCTTTGATCCCGCACCCACAAGACCATGTGTAATGTAATCATTCCTGTAGGGAAAAGGCTTGCGGAGGGCTCTGGTGTCCGGTGAAAATTCAAACCTACAGAAAGAATCCTATCCCCTGCATCCCCGCGGTGTGCGATCTGAGCTCGTTACTTTTAACCACTGCAACAGCGCCGCAGTGTGAGCCCGGTGTAATGCAGCGACATTTTCCCACTCTGCATTGTGAGATCCGTCCTGACTTCTAGGATTTATGTTGGAATTGTAAGTGAAAGCAACTGAAATTGATTACACTTATTGTACTGGCTAATGTTAAATAATTTATACACTTTGACTTGAAAATGTTGTTTTTACACGCGTTTTCAACCAAATATGACTTAGTCAGATAATGCTGTTTAAGTCAGTAAGGTTGTTGAGTCCACCTGTGGAAAGGTTGAAGAAAACTAATGGAGGTGGGCTGCACTTGTCAGGAGGGCATATTGAAGCACAGCACAGGAGAAGAGTCAATGGTGCTCTGGTCACAGCCCACAGCTCACATGAATTGCATTTGAGCACAGTCGTCCCCCGTGTGCTCGGCCTATACACACTTTTCCACTTGTATTACTCACTGTCATGGGCTTTCCACTTGGATATACCTGTTGTTGGACCAGATACAAACAACAAAATGCCCACTAACTTCTGATAGAGGTCTTCAAATGGCTAACAGACAACACAAATAAATTATGTTTTAAATCTTTCATCAGCATGTGGTGCACAGAGCAGGCCTTCATGAATTCTTCATCCACTTGGAGATTTAATGAAGTCTTTCTTGTAATTTGCCCCATCAATAATTAGAAACCCTTGCTGAATGGTCTTTGGAGGAGAATTCCTATACCATTAATATTGCATTGGACTTCTTCAGCCTTATTAGCAAGGCAAGCTTCTTAATGAGCCAATATTCCTTACTATTGTCAATATTTTATCCTTGCATACTTTTGTCAGTTGGGAGTGCTTTGAGCGCTGAGGGTAGTGAACCTAAGTGGAAGGGCATGAAAGTAACGCCGGACTGAAGATAATCTGTAAGAATTTGCTGCACTCACACAAAAGTCGAGGTGAAGTCTAAATGACGGTATAATATGTTGATATATTATTGTATTTATGACAAACAAGCATTTCAATGTGTACATTTATTTCTTATTTTGATGTGGGTTTGACAATTTTGAGTTCAGGAACCTTATTATTTGCATAGTCAGTTATTGACTATACAATAATTATTGTTATTTTTGTATCTTTTACCCACTGACCTCATTTTGTGTACATCAAAATACTCTAAATGTGTTTTGTATTACGTGTCTCCTTAATGTGAGCGTGTACATGATCCATAAGTAGGTTTGATGTAACAAAACAGCTCTTTTCCCCGTGCCTTCCTTATCAAAGTTCCTGTGGTAATTATTGAATGCACAGAGTTCCTTGGCTGATTGCTTCAAAAACTCCAGCGCCGAAAGAAAAGGGACAACAAATACTGTTTGGGTGTAGCTGGCTTTCAAGAAAGGTAATATGCTAATTTACAGTCTTTCTGGCAGTTAGATTGGGCTTGAATAACCAGCTTTTTTGTGATTCTAGTGAATAGGTCTCGCTCAGAGACAGTCACTTGGATCAGAATGCAGGACTTGCACAAGACCGTTGTGGACTAATCTAACCCCAATGTTGTGTATCTCTATCAATAGTCTTCCAAAGAACTGATCATTCATAACAACAGGATTCAAGGAGAGACTAAATGAACAATAAAGTAGGTGTAATAAAAAATAGTGCAGTAATTTAGACCCTGGGAATGCCAATATAAAGAGCATATGATATAAATATCAGGAGAATTATCCCAAATAAGATGATGAGGAAGCTGATGGTCCTGCTACTGCGGTGAGAAGAGATCATTCTTGAATGGGTTCAGTTGATGCGACTGGTGAACGGCAACAATCAGTGTATGAACAAGGGAAAGAATGTGTATACAGATTTATTAAAACTAAAAGCCAGTAGCTTTGTGTGGTATCAAAAACAGGGAAGTCACTGGGTGGTACTCAAACAACTACTTGATGAATCGTGACCATTACCAGAGCACCCAGCCTCCCAGAATGCAACGTTCTATTGTGAGCCCAGACTCTGTCAGCACACAATGATGAAAACAATAAAGATGTTATCCTCAACGCAGTGCCATGACAGCTATTGAGCTGTCATTATACCATCATGAAGTCATTTCCATGTCTAACTTGAAAGCATATTATTATGATTAAAAAAACAGAGAAATGTCAATCAATGTCAAGCCATTATTGCATGGATTTGTGCCTCTGGAGGTGCACACATGCTTTGAGGTGCACTATTACATCAGCTGGGGTCATTTTATAGCAAACCAAAACATTTCAATATTTTTTTTCTAAATTAACACACATTTTCATTACAGTCATTACAGATTCCTGTTGTGTTAGCAAATAAAGGCATAAATACAGTCTAGACTCTAGTACATGACTTGAAAAATGCACATGTAAACATGTGTGCAACACAACTCTGTGACACATGGACTTCAATGGGATTTCACATTGCTGTTTTTTCTGCAATGGCTTGATCTGAAGGCAATACAACTATAGAGAAAGATAATGTGTCTTAAACCCTCTGGTACATACACAAAGCACACTGGGGTATGACAGAATGTCCATGTAAAAATAAAGAAAACTATATGAGATTAAAATTGGCACAGCTTTACTGTTACCTTGCTTTTTATTTTTTTTTTACATTGCATTATATTTTTGTGAGTGGGAAACTAACTGCAAATCATCCCTTTATAATGCATTTAAAGGCATGATGGAGCTGTTTGAAAACAGCTTCTAGTTCTGTCAATTTAGAGAAGTATTGGAAGGTTCTGTGGTCTTCAGCAGCAGTGTGAGTCTCATGCTCTCAGACATTGCTGACAGCGTATGTTCCCTGGTGTGACACAGCCGGGACCTTGACTCAGGCTGTGGGGGGAGAGCAGTGGGGAGGGCTGCCCAGGGTGCACTCGGCATCTGCATAATCGTGGCTCTGCATTTTTGCTGCTTCTCTACATTAAAGTGTGGGAGCGGGCTAATTAGGCTCACAGGTTCATAGGGCATGGAGATGGAGGAGAAAAAAATCCTCTCGGGAAGGGCAAGTCCAGATGTGGCGTTGCATGCATGTACATTTTTCTTCCGGTATATAAATTGGTTGTAGATTGTGTTAGAAGGACGCGTTTGCTTGATTTTTTTCTCAGTAAGCCAATGCTTTAGCTATATTGATCTGGGTCACCTTAGAAGTTAGATAATAGCACAGAAGTTGAAGCAGTATTGTTCTTCCAGCCATCAGTGGTCATAGTATCTGTGGTAGTACCAACAGAAACAGTAATAACAGTAGTGGGTGTCACAGCGCCCTTCCTCTATGTCCTGCATCACAGCCAATGTCCAGGTGGAGCCAGGTGAACTCTGGAGACACTTCTAACTTTCTAAGCCTCACTCTTACTTCGCTCTGTTGGTTCAGTTGGGCCATTCTCTCGAAAAAGTTTCTCTGGAAGGTCTTCTGCCGAGTTTGGTGTAAAAAGTCTCCAGCATCAACGTAGCGGGGTGGCAATTGTTGTAAGTATTATGATTTTTATGATTATTTTGCTCATACTTGAGCATCATCAATTAAAGTAGCAGTACTGTACAGTTGCTGTATGTTGAATTGCTAATCTCAGACAGGGTTTTCTCTTTGACTCAAATCTTCCCAAAACTTCTCCCAACAGGGGACTTCTCCTCGCTGCTGTAACTGTCATTCAGAAGATTTAGTGTTGACATGAAGCCTGCCGCTGTAGATATCGCTCACGCTGAACTTAATTTATGTTATTGTGTCGCGCAATGGAAAACCCCAGTGTTTAAAGACCGTTTTATTCCACCAAAAAGATCATTCATTACCAAACTGTGCCACTTTGATTCATAAGTGGTCCGTGAGCAGTAACGCCGCACTGGGCAGCCTCTTCATCATCTTCAATTACACAGAGAGGACATCTGTATCGGCGGATACATGCTGAGCGAGGCTGCTTAGGATAGCACAATGCCCGTCCAATTTGAGCTGTTTGCAAGCAAATATTGATGTCACATTCATGGGTGTGCAAAATTAAAGTTTAAGCACCTCTGACATGATGTAATAGATGATTTCTAAGTAGTGAAAATGTTGTATAGGCAAATGAGCTCACTATGATTTGTAATTAGGGTTGTTGACAGGGAGAAAGCATTTAATTTAAGAAGGAGGATCTCTGGTGCAAGGCAAGTTCAAGGTTCGCAATTAGAGTAAGGTCAAGGTTAGGAACAATTACTTTGGTTAAGGTTAGGGCTTGTCCTTTTTCTTGACAAAGAAGGAATAATGTAATGTAAATCGATATAATTATCTCCCAATAAAGAGATCAAGGGTTCGATTCCCAGGCCTGACCAACAGTGGAGTGGGTGGAGTCTGCATGTCCAAACACATGCACATGAGACTCTAAATTGCCCCTCGTGAATGGATGTGAGAGTGAACGGTTGTTTATGTGTCTATGTCTATGTGTTAACGAGCTGGCCCCTGTCCAGGGGTGTACCCCCTAAGACCCAAAGTCACTGTGATCCAGTCACCCGCGACCCCTAATGGGAACAAGCATCAGCATCGTCAGTGTTTCAATTCAAGGGCAGCTCTTCTCCTCTTCCTCCAGTTCAATTCAATTCAATTCACTTCAATTTATTTTATAACGCCCAAAATCACAACAGTGGTTGCCTCGAGGGGCTTATGGATGTGCCAAAATAAACATGGATCAAATATTGACTAATACTATACAAATACATGAGGAAATAATGAGGTGGAGCACTTGGAGCGTGGATTTTATTTTTTTTCAATTAGTTTTCCAGATTTATTCTACATCTAAACAAACCAAACACACTTTTAAAATATGCCAGTTCCCACCATTATTTTCCCACAGATATAGTGTTTTTGTTTTGGTATCTCAAACCACTGCTTCCTCTACCCTCTCTTCATTGCCAGTATTTATGTACTCAAGCACGGACCAGTCTCACCTGGCTAATTTAGATGAGTGAGGAGAGACGCCTCCCAAGTCCCCAAAATGCAAGACCTGTACTAAGTTTCTCTGATGACTACAGCCAAATGGTCAACTCCCTGTTTGAGAAAGTTTGAGATATTCACTGGTGGACATATTAAGAGAGAAGATCAAATATTGATAGGGCAGCTGTGAGAGAGAGAGCTACTTTATGCAGGAATCCAATTTAAGTGATTGGCTCGGTGATGCTGCAGCTGAAGGTAAATCCAATGGTAATTATAGGTAAATCAAAGGTGTACGCATGCAAAACATGGCTATGCCCTGCACCACCTCTCCCCTGCCCCAATCATTAGCACACTTTATGCTTGCCAAGGGGACACAAGAAGTCAGAAAGGTATGGAAAGCACAGCAGTGGAGTTTAGTCTTGAAAGCTTAAAGGCAATATTAGTAGATTTTAGATCAAACTCGTTTTTGAATGTTTTACACAAACATTTTATTACATGAGCTGGCTACTTTTATCTATTCAGGTTCAGGTAGCTTTATTTATACACATAGGTAGAATAGGTTTGCAGTTAGAGTTGGCTTTCATACACCACACACATTAAAATTAAAAACAGACATAAGGTCATAGATTAAAATTAATTTGAAAATACCCCAGTGCTGATCAAAATAAAAGAAAAACGATCTTGTATAAAACAATAAAAAGAGCCCACGACTAAAATTTAACAGTCAGCATTTACAGTCAGCATAAAAAGGATCACACAGATGAACAATTAAGGTGCAAGTTACAGCTTACTTAGCAAGCAAACAGCTGCTGGAATGAAGCTGTTTTAAAGTGTTATGTGCCTAGGAGTGCTTTATTTATGAATGACGGGCCATTGGCAGGTAAAAACTGTGGCAAAACAGTGGCAAAATCACAAATGATGTCAATGAAGCACCAGGCCTGCTGGGTAAGTGCAAAACAACATCCCACTGGAAGACTATGAGAAGAGGACATAACAAAAACAGTCAAATCACCATTGCAAAGAGGTCAATATATCAGATATAATAGAAAAGCAATACTGGAGCATGGGACATTGTCGTGCCTGTCACATATAATCCATGCTTTGACATTCAAGAATGACATTTTAGAGGTGGCTTCGTGCTTTCCATTTGCGCTGCCCCCTGAGACGCGCAGGAGCCCCCAGTAATTTGTTAGATTGTAGTTCCGGGGCTAATAAATAGCCCCGCTAGCTGCTCACAAGTTCTTTTTCCTGACCTTTTATTTCAGGCAAAATCAATTCTGGCTAATATGCCCCTAATAAGGAGACACATTTGATTTGTTTGCCTCTCGAAGCACACACAGATGCTTTTTACAGAGTTATGGGCAAACATCCCACCACTGCATTTTGATTTGTTGACCAAAATAAGCCACTTTGAAACGGTTCAGTGAGAGCACTAAGGTGAATGGTAATGTGGCAGCAGGAGAGAGGTTTTTGTGTGACCTAGACAGGTAAACATGACAAACAGGAGTGATGGAACTCACAACAGACGGCAGGGTTCACGCCGACGCTTGTCATTTGAGACAACTTTAAAATGAGCCCGTAATTACACATTTGGTTTATACAAGCAACAGGTATATTACGGTTTTGTCTCTGATTTGTTACCTGTTGGTACTCAGGCAGAAGAAATAATTTGATAGACTTTACTTTTTGTTTGAACCTCTGGTCAATAGTGTTGGGGTCAACTTCTGTAAAGAAGGAGCAAATGGGTGAAGCAAGTTTGACTTCTTTCTGTACCCGGTTTACAATGAATTTAAATACTTGAATACAGTCTGTCAGAGACATGAGTCATATAATTACATACATTGTGGCTCAAGAACCAAGAAATATCTTTTCAATTACTGAAAAGACATTTAATAAACAAAAACAGTTGTCTATAAAGAGCTACATAAGGCAAGTTTAATTATATAACTGGAGTGAGCAAATGTACAACAAAATCAAAGTCTTCTCATTTCACAATAAGCATGCTTCAGAATTCAAGCCCTGTAGTAGCAAAGCAAATTCAAACAATAGCTCTGTGATTCCAGGCATTCCCCCATTAAAAACATGCCAGCTCACTGAACCAATAGTGTGCACGGATTGTTCCCAGTCTGGCACTATGACCCTCTTATGCCTTCATATCTGATTGTATATGAAACATTCTTCTGTTTACGGCTCTATTTCTTGGCAAGTTGTGAGTCATGTGCTCAGCCTTCTCAGACCCTATAAAAGTCAATCAGATAGTCCAAGGATATTAGTGCAGCGGTGACATCAAACGAAGAAGAAATACATGAACTAGACAGAAAAAAAGTGTATTTTCTGGCTACTTCCACATACAACTGCAATGACAAGAATCTTTATATCAATATACTTAAACAGTAACTACCATCACCACTAAACCCCCCCCCCCTCAAAGACCACTCCCCCTATGGAGCATGCTTTTGATTGCAGGAAAGAAGCCCATTATGAAAAAAAAAGGATGACTTGCACCAACGATAAGGACAAAGATCCCCCCACCCCAACAATCCTCAGAGCAATAGGAAAAAACACCTCCTTCTTCACCACGAATTTATAGGAGTGAATTTATAGTAATAAAAAAAAAAATGGAAACTAATTAAAAATATAACTTACATTTGAAAATGGAAAATAATACAATCTCACGTAATTTGAAAGAGACGTTGGACTAAACAGGACTTAAACACTGGACGAAGATGTGTTGTGAATCTTTTTTATTTAATTTCATTTCACTGGATGGTTTTGTGTAACTTACTCTCTTAAGTGTTGTGCTCTTTGTCTATCTATGTATGTTCTATTTGTTTAAATTATTGAAAAAAGAAAAGAAATTGAAATTGAAACTTAGCGGGAAGTGGCTAGCATCCTGTTAGAGAGGAGAGAGACCTGACGAAATAATGCAATCAGACAAACACACAACAATCTTACAAGGGAGAGGAAGCGCACAGAGCCACCTAAACGATTGACAGCCCAAGTGCCCCCAATCAGCAAGCCCAGCCCCCCCCTCAAGCAGCCAGATGACCCAGCCCCTCCCACCACCCCCCGCAGATCCTTACAGCCGCCACAAAGATAGCAGTCAGAACTTTTAGCCACTCAGCCACACTGCTGCTCTTAGCCTTTGACAGAGCTCTTCAAGTGTCGCCAGACGTATAGTCAATGATCAGTATTTAAGTGCTCTCAGCGAGGTTTAATTGCTCAATCTTTAGCCCGATGGGTTCACCATCTAGTAGCAACCCAGCAGAACTTCACGTTGGCAACTCCCCAGAACTTCACAGCTGCACCCACAGGCAACAGCTTCACCCACATTCACCACTGGAGTTCACCGCTGCCCTGATCCAACAACAAGGATCTCACCATTACAGCCGCGGGATGTCAACATTATTACGACACCAATTATCAGATACAGTCACAATATAATCGAAAGTCAAAAAAAAAAATACCATCATGAGAATTGCTAAAAAAGGCAGCAACATTACGAATTAATTTCAGTTCAGTTATTCTAAGAAGCTTACGAATAAAAAGCCTGAGATGAAATAAGGGGGCTCAGCGGCATATTATCAAAATTACATTAAAGAAATGCATTGACAAGAAAAACTGGAAGCCTTGCTCAGAGCACAACATCCTTGACAGTGGTTTGCTGCTTGCTGCTCTCTTACCTTTCTCTCTTACCTCCATTTCCCAATTTATATGTAAATGCAGTCCTACTTAAACAATGCTACATTCTCTCTTCAGCCAAAACGCCACAATAAATAGCTCAGACCCCGTATACAATATAAAGCAGCCATATGAATCTTCCCGTTTCCCATTGTCACCATGGGCTTATGAAAATGCCATAATGGACACTTAAAGACAGTGCATTCCCCCTGTATAAGCCGTAAAATAAAAATCTTCTTCATGCAGAAAAAGACACGGAGAGGGAAAGTCGTGGAATTCACATAGACATATCCGTTAGACATGATGTTGCCGCCTCTGAGTGAAATATACTGTAGTGTAGCGCATCCAAAGACATATAAAGAACAATCTTGTATCAATTTAAAATACAAACAGGCGTGAATGCAGGCTGAAGATCGAAGGAGGCTCTGTGCTAGAAGTCACACGCAAACGCTTCTAGGCCCATTCAAACTTGTACAGATTTCCATTATTTTGCCTCAGAGGAGTACTGCACACCAATGATCATTTATTGATACATTCATTAAACATTAATCCACATTAACTAATTGCCATTTGCAGTCCTTTACTGATTAATGGTCCCCAATTACCCTGGATTTCTTTGTTTGATCACACAATAAAGGAGTTGGAGTAACGACACCCACTCTTCCATCATATAGTACATTTGATGGTAAATAATACCAGGCAAAAACATAGGAGACAGTAGATGTTATTGTGTGGCATTATTTTTTGGAATAAAGCTCTAAATAAAATCAAATTGCAGCGTAATCATCTTAAATTTTATGAGAGCCAAAAAAAAAAACCTTGCTGTTCAGGCTATAGTTCATCGCATAAGCTTATCTGGGGCTGGGTCGCGAGGGTGGCAGTCTAAACAGGGACTCCCAGACTTTCCCCTCCCAGACTCTTCCTCCAACCCCTCCAGGGGGATCCCGAGGCGTTCCCAGACCAGCCGAGAAACATAGTCCCTCCAGCGTGTCCTGGATATTCCCCAGGGCATCATCTTCCCGGTGGGACATGCCCGAAACATCTCCCCAGGGAGGCGCCCAGGAGGCATCTGGAACAGATGCCCGAGCCACCTCAGCTGGCTCCTCTCGACGTGGAGGAGCAGTGGCTCTACTCTGAGCTCCTCCCGTGTGATTGAGCTCCTTACACTATCAAACACCCTGCGGAGGAAACTAATTTCAACCGCTTGTATCCGCGATCTTGTTCCTTTCGCTCATTACCCAAAGCTCATGACCATAGGTGAAGGTAGGAACGTAGATTGACTGGTAAATTGAGAGCTTTGTCTTTCGACTCAGCTCCTTCTACACCACAACAGTCCGATGCAACAACTGCATCACTGCAGACGCTGCACCGATCCGCCTGTCAATCTCACGTTCCATCCTTTCCTCACTAGTGAACAAGACCCTGAGATACTTGAACTCCTCCACTTGGGGCAAGGACTCCCCACCCACCTGGAGAGGGCAAGCCACCTTTTTCCGGTTGAGAACCATGGCCTCAGATTTGGAGGTGCTGATTCTCATCCCAGCTGCTTCACACTTGGCTGCAAACCATCCAAGTGCATGTTGCAGGTCCAGGTTTGATGGAGCCATCAGGACAACCTTGTCTGCAAACAGCAGAGATGAGAGCCTGTGGTCCCCAAACTGGACACCCTCCGACCCCTGAGTGCGGCTAGAAATTCTGTCAAAAACAATGAACAGAACATAGGGCAGCCCTGGCGGAGTCCAACACGCACTGGAAACAGGTCTGACTTACTGCGAATGCGAACGCAGCTCCTGCTCCGGTCATACAGGGACCGGACAGCCCTGAGCAAAGGGCCCCAGACCCCATACTCCAGGAGCACCCACCAGAGGACACCCCGCCTTCTCCAGATCCACAAAGCACATGTGGACTGGTTTGGCAAACTCCCAAGAACCCTCGAGCCCCCGATGGAGAGTATAGAGCTGGTCCAGTGTTCCACGACCAGGACGAAAACCACACTGTTCCTCCTCCTCGAATCCGAGGTTCGACTATCGGTTGGATTCTCCTCTCCAGTACCCTGGAATAGACCTTACCGGGGAGGCTGAGGAGTGTGATCCCTCTGTAGTTGGAACTCACCCTCCGGTCCTCTATCTTGAACTGAGGGACCACCATCCCGGTCTGCCAGTCCAGAGTTACTGTCCCCGACCGCCACACGATGTTGCAGAGACGTGTCAGCCAGGACTTCAAATAAACGTATCATTGAATATTTGACTAATTCTCTTGATGATTATTAGGACCAGTTGTTTCATTACAGTACAACCTGGGCTAATAAATATCCCCCCCATGATCGCAAGTGATCGGCTGCAGATAAGAACGCTGCTCACGGGTTAAAGAGCTAATTCACACTTCTAGGAAAAGTGAGTAATTGTGTGAGGAGCGGGCGGCTGTGGTCTGGATGCTCTATGGAGCGTTAAACGATGCTGAGAGGCTCGGGCAGCAGCCATGAACTTGCACTATTTATTTCCCGGGCCTCTGTTGCTTTGCCATGCTGGATTAGCCTCCTCCTCTATCCATCTGAAAGGGGGCAAGCCACCAGCCCAACCCCAAGAAGCAAACCACTCTGCGCTCTGTCTTCTTACAGCCTAATACAAATCTAGGCTGGCGTATGTGGAGAGCGCTTGGCCCAACGCTCCATTTGCTCAAGCATAAAGAGGGATTAGTGATTTGGCAGCCAGCTGAAGATTTTAGACTGTAACCGCAGCTCACCAGCACCTCAGCAACATCATATATGCTATTTCCTCAGCTCAAGTTTGAAGTTTGAAGACAATGAACAGCTGAAGGAGAAGAGTGAAATTGGTACAGACGTGAATTGATGCTAGAGAATGCAAAATTATTCCGATACTCAATGAGAAGTAAAATAAATATTTGACAGGAGAATTTGGTTTCTGAAATTATATTTTTTGCTTTGTATGAAAAATGTAATTCTTTTCACTCGTCTAAGAAGGTTCCATAGCAGAAGAAAATTGAATTCTGTCAACAAGACAAATGTTTGAAGAGGAATGACTTTTTACACTCATCCAAGTAGCTTCTTCAGTTCCTCTGACACACAACTGGAGAGTCATTGCCTTCTATGTTAGTTTCGATGTAGGTAGCTCCTCCGTTCAGACAGATATAAGGCAGTGACTCACCAGTTTGATTGTTGATGTTCTGTGCTGTGTCCGAAAATATAATAATTTATGTATCTTTCTTCTTCTTTTTTTGGAAGCATTCTTATACAATTTTATATGAATAATCACACTCATCAAGGGTTCATAAACAAATTATCAGTTGGATCATTGACCATTTTTGACATTAAGCTCAATCAGTCGAGAGTAGACTGATTGAAATCCTGGCATGGACACAATATTTTTTACCAAAGCAGTCCAGGTTTAATGTTCTCCAATAAGCAAGAGAAGAGAATAAAAACATTGCTTGTATAAAGTACGTGTGCTTGATTGCTGCTGATTATTGCACACTTCAGCCTGAATGAAGGAGTCTACCTTTGAAATACCTATTCGTCGAGATCATGTGTGTGATTTGTTTGACTTTTGTTGCCATTGAAGTTGTACATTTTTTGTCCTTTAGGCTCAAAGCTCATTTGATTTGATCACAGGAAGAAAAATTAAAGACTTATAAATAGAAATGTGCTTTGGCAAAATGGTGAAAACATACAAGTAATAGAAATAAGCATGCATAGAAATGAAATAATAAGCGACAGGCCTTGCTGGCAGATGAGGAACAATTATTTGGAGGGGGAGAATCCCCGGGTAAAATCTGTTCATGGAAGTAAGTAATCAAAGCATATGACCTAGACAGATGTTAAAATCTTAAACTGGCTTTGGCTTATGATAAATGTTTTGTACCGAACAGCACAGATTTGAGATTTGAAGTCTCGATAACAAAATGTAAAGAGGTTTATTTCGAGATTGTAAAGAAGAATCACATAAAAAGCTTTGATATATTTTAAAATAATCTTCTTGGTGGAACCGGATTTTTGTAGGTATTTGCAAACAGGGCCTTCAGGGGGTCCTAAGCAAAATTTTCACTGAGGGCTCCCCACCACATCATTAGAATCAGTTTTATTGCCATTGTCAGTGAACAATTCACAAACAAGGAACCTGCTCCACAACGCAACTTGGTATTCCTGACATCATCTCTACTCCCTGTATAAAACACGCCTCTCAGAGGGATGTTACTGATCTAAAGCCACATTCAACAGGGGGGTCCGGGGGAACTCCCCCATACATTTTCAGACTTTTTTCATGTATTCTGGTGCATTTTAATGTGGTCCAGCCGGCTAAAGTAAGATTCAAATGTTGAAGTTGTAATGCTATAAAATTATGTGATTAAACTGTGCCAGGAGAAAGTGACCAAAGCCAGTTATTAATACATTAGTATTAATAACTAATTACTCAATACAATATTGGCTATGAATAATAGTTAGGGTCAAATTGTGTTCATAACCAATAAATTTACCGAAAACATCAGGTTATTTGTTGAATTCCAAGTTAAATACCATAATGAACTATGCACCACCGGAGGGTCACAATGTGTTTGTTAGTACTAATAAATATGTATTGTTATTAGATAATTAAAGCAATCACCACTTAACGTGGATGGACTCATCATAACATAACACAAGTACAAACTGACCGAACATCAGCAGAACTACAAAAATAGAAGTTACAACGTACATTCTCTATTTAACTGAAAATGTAAAAGTAATAGTTATCCTTACTAATTTATATTTTACTGCTTCCGACTGTTCCCTCTTGCCAAAGTGACAAAACAAGTTACATTAAATTAAACAAATGGCATAAGCATTGATTGATTAACAATTAAGACTGATAAAACTCCCCACAGAGTATGAACAGAATGAGAAGTAAAGATCCACTCCTGTCATGAAAAGACTTTCCGCCACTTTGTCACTTTTATATTATAATATATATTATTATTTGTTCTGATAAAAAAAAAACACACACTGGACTCTGACTTTGCTCTGCATGAAACAATTCTGCGAGCTCTGATGCAGAAACCTTTACGTTCCTCTTGTCAGTCAGCACTGCGCTTATTTCTTCTGAAGTCAAAGTAAAAAAGACTGATATGCTGTTAAGTCTTTCTCATGCAGCACGGTGACGCACGGTGATGCACGGGCACGTGGGTGTCGAGTTCCTCTGTGAGAGGGAGAGAGAGAGGGAGAAAGAGGGAGATAGAGGGAGAGCGAGAGGGAGAGCGAGAGGGGACGCAAAGGAAAGACGCAAACTCTCTCTTCATTTGAAACAATTGCTCAAAACCCACTGCAAAACTGCTCGTTCTGCGTGAATGAGGGGCGTACAGTTTACAAGGGTCAAAAGTTTCAATGATGTCAGAGGTTCTAGTCCGGACAAGACAACGCTTGGGTCCGGATCCGGAGTCCACTATGAGTGACCAGGGACATAGATGCCAACTCACTTCCTCACCTGCTGCTAACATTACCAGGCTGGTGTAAATGTTATGCTTAATAGCCTTCATTCAAACGTATTATTAGTGGTGCGGTGCTCGTTAACACAAGGTATGTGTGGGGCCCCCATGGCAGGGCCCCGGCCCGGAGCTCTCGTCTCGCCGCCACTCTCAGGGCGGCGAGACTCATGTACTTTCAAACAGCAGCAATAACAGTCTCTTTGTAAAATGAGTCACTTCTGGGTAAGTGTATGCTATTTTAATACTATTGTAATACTATTTTAGCTTCCTATACACCAGTGAAAGTTTGATAGCTCCTTTAACAAACCGAAGCCTTGTACAGCTCACTTTCGTTCAGTATTTCATGGATTAAAAACCCCCTTGCTCTCTAGCCTAGCCTAACCGCTAGCGCCATCGCTGAAACTTTCTCCGCTTTTACTTGCTCAAATTATCATCAAGTAAGAACCCTGGCTTCTTCTCTGAGGACAGGTACATGAAGTGCAGTGTAGTGTTAGCTTTGGAAGCCAGGGTTAAGGAGTTAGAAACAAAGATCCGCTGTTTGGAGGAGCTTAAGTCGAGCTATATCCAGGTTGTAGCATCAGGCTTACCGGACCGTACGTCAGGACCATGGATCTATTATAATAACTGGATAAGGCACGCCCTCTGTCCGCGATCCAAATTGAGTAGTGGCCGCTCCGCGGGACTGCAGCCTCAGGCACCAACCATTTCAACAGTTCGGCCTGTAAAATTACCGAAAGTGCGAAATTCTTTTTAGTCTAAAAATAAAATAGAAGGAATGTCACTCTTTTTGCTGTTTCTAAAATCCTTAAAAATAATTTTTTAACGTCACTGCGTTAAATTAAATTTTTGCACTCTGACCGCGCACGCACTCCTCGTGAACGATCATCAGAAGAGCTTGTGTCGGACAAAAACCAAAGCAAGCTTTATCTGAGCAGATAGTCACACTGGACAACGTCAGTGTAGCCTCCAGCTCCACTGTAAGAAACCTTGGAGTCTTATTTGACCAGGAGCTCTACAAAAAGCTTTCAACTGGTTCAAAATACAGCTGCAAGATTACTAACAGGAACTAAAAGAGGAGAGCACATTACGCCGATGCTTGAGTCTCTTCACTGGCTCCCTGTCGAGTTTAGAATCAAATCCAAACTCCTCCTCCTGACTTACAAAGCCATAAATGACCTGGCCCCATCCTGCCTCAAAGAGGCTATAGTACCTTATCATCCAAACAGAGCACTTCGCTCTCAAAATGCTGGACTTCTGGTGGTCCCCAGAGTCTCTAAAAGCACAGTAGGAGGTAGAGCGTTTAGCTACCAAGCTCCTGTGTTGTGGAATCAGCTTCCTGTCCATGTTAAAGAGGCCGACACAGTCTCTTTGTTTAAGACCAGGCTTAAAACGTTCCTCTGCTTATGGTCAGGCCAGTTAGGAACAGAAATAAAAACCTACAGTTCCCAGCTATGCTGCCCTAGGAGAAACTATACTGGGGGAAGTATGGCACCTTGAGCACTATCCACTGCTTCTTACTACTTTTCTATCAAACAATATTTAATATTTAATTTCACTTGCAATTTGTTCATCGCTTTTCCTTCTTTTTCTCCCACTTCCCCGATGGGAGTGGCACATCGATGACCTGTGAATCCAGATGCTCCTCCTGAGTGGGTCCAGCTCCACCATCTATCTGCAAATTGAGGCGCGTCCGAGGGAGTCGGATCTCTCCTTCACTGTGGAACTTCTCCAGGTTTCTACTTTTTCCCAAAGAGGTTTGGTAGTTTTTCCTGGCTGAGAAGGAGGGTCTAAGGACAGGGGAGCTTGGGACATCTGTCTAAGGACACGGGATGCTGGGACATTACCAGGTCCCTATGAACACTGTTTATTCTGGTTTTATTCTGGGTTTTTTTTCACTGTAGCCCCTCGAGGCAACTGCTGTTATGATTTTGGGTGTTAAAAAAATAAATTGAATTGAATTGAATTGAATTGAACAATACCTGGAAAGTGTTGTTGAGATTGCAGTTTCTTTTCATCGTCAAGTCTTTTCTTCTGTCGTTTTTCGGCACCGGAGGGATATATTCTTTTTGACATGAAGACCACGTTCTTTTGTGTTTATGTCTTGCTTTCATTCTGCTCGCGCACAATGAAGTTGACCAATCAGTGCAGGTCAGGTGTCTTGGTGGCCAGTTTGTCATTACAAATAAATGCTGTTTGTGCGTTATATGTGTGATAGCTGTGTGAGCTAGCGCGGCAGCACTACTACGCTGTTTGCGCAGCAACAGCACTACGCCAGTGGTGCACGCTGCGCTTGTGCTTCGCATAAATCAGGTTGCCAGATTGGGGGCCCTTTTAACGCCTCTTGGCCCTAAGCGGCTGCTTCGCTCGCTTATAGGCTGGGCCAGGGGCCTGTTTGCAGATAAGGCGTTATTACAGTCAGTACATTATATTAAGCAACTGTAACCCGCACTTAGGAACGCTCTTTTACTGTGTTGCTGCGGTCTCGATTCCTTTTTAAGCAGCGGAGTCACCGGGGTCACTGAGGTCACGCTCTCTGTCTCCTCCTCTGCTCCTCGCTGTGGCGTGTTCAGGCCGTCATTCGGCACAATCTTGCGGATTTGTCGGGACAAATTAAATTATTTGAATCCCAAACTACCCATTCATCAACGGTGAGTTGCTGAGTGTCGTTCGATAGTTTCTTGTTCTGTTTAGTGAGTATATTTAGGTTGAAAAGTGTGGAAGAGCATCGTTGTTTTGTGTCAGCGCTATTGGTCTCATTCAAAAGGTGTTAGCTTCCAGGCTATGTTAGCCCTGTTTGCTCATGCCATGGATGTATTATATTAACTGTCTGCGATCCAAATTGAGTAGTGGCCACTACGCGGGACTGCAGCCTCAGGCACCAACCATTTCAACAGTTCGGCCTGTAAAATTACCAAAAGTGCGAAATTCTTTTTAGTCCAAAAATCAAATAGAAGGAATGTCACTCTTTTGCCGTTTCTAAAATCCTTAAAAATCTAATTTTTAACGTCACGGCGAACATGTACGCACGCTGGCCGCGCACGCACTCCTCGTGAACAATCATCAGAGGAGTGTGTGTCAGACGAAAACCAATCAGAAGAAGACAGTGGACGAGACTAACGAGACGCGTAAATTGTGTTTTATGTCATTTTGCACGTTTTCACACATCATTCAATATGAAGTGTAAATGAACGCTTGTTTCACTGATTGAGAATGACTCTTGAAAGTGAGTCGAAACGTTTAGTTTTTTCTAAAACAGAGTCCAGATGACTACAACTGAATCTTTTTCTTCAATGGAACACTCCTGGACGAATGAGGGATTACACCGACTTGCATTATATTAATTTTCTATTTGTATGTGGTGTTGTTTTATCTGTCTAAAGGACTGCAGACCAAATTAGAGTTGTAGCTATAATCAGACATATTTATTCAACAGAAGTTTATTATTCCTATTAAATACATTATAAAATATGTGTATTGCATTCATTAAAGATCAACATGATACAAAAAAGACAACAGCACACGAGAAAATGGAATACAATTAAATATTGCATAACTCCATTATGTAACAGAGAATGTTTTCTATTTCTTCTGGTTTGATGTAAATCGCACAGCAAACAGTGGCAAGAAATCAGTGCATATAGGCCAAATTATATTGTGTACATTAATAAATTCAACGTTAATAAAAAACAAACATCCAAACCAAAAACAAAGTAATCTGGGTGACGATATTAGAACATCCAAACTGGCAAATGTAATTAAATAAAATCTGACTTTTCATCTTAACATTTGTTATAATTCTATTAAATAGCAGAGCTTTACAACATGATACCTTTATATTTATAGATAGATATAACAATTCATCATTATACATTTTGTAACCAGACCATTTCGAGACGACATACTCCAAAAGTCCGCCCTAACTGTCCTCAGTCTTTCACGCGTTCTGCTGTCGCCGTGCTTGTTCCCGACTCCCGATTCAGGAAGTAACGCGGAAGTAGGGAACTTTTTTGGAGACATGCGGCAATGAGCACACGCCATAGGCTTGAATTGGGCGCCATTTTGTTTTCCGGGGGCTTCGCTCATGCTCTAGAAAAATTAAAACACTGCATCCACTGATTAAACTCTAAACATAATTACGGTTTCAGACCAGCCAAATTGTGTATAGTTGCTTTGATCAGAATCTATAGTTTATTTCCATGATTTCTCTTGATTTGATCTTGTTTTATAACTATTTGGTAAAAAGTTAAAGCGACTATAAGCTTCAATTTTGTTTTTCTTTTATAATGTAGCTACATTTATTTTTGAATTGTTGCGCAACATTAATGATTAAGCTGAGCATTTGGTCTAGTAGAAATATTCTTAACACTTTTTATTAATACAGTGATTACGTAAATAATGGAAAAAGTGCACTTGTTTTTGGTTTTTAATTAATTCATGATATCGAGACCATGCTCAATATGTCACTTGATTAATAGTTATTTGCAATATAGCAATACAACTTGTATCACTTATATATAAAAATATATATAAAAAATCAAAGCCTTTAACTCACCTATAGATGGAGAGCTTCCAGTGATCTACCAAACTGGTTTCCCGTCGATCGGTTGGTGGATTATCTTCATCTAGTCACTAGATTTAGTGGGTTTATCCACTAGATTCTAGTGGATAAACCCACACATTGAACTTTTAAACCAAACTGAAATCCAACGGAAATATTGGAAATACATGGACAACTTGACTTCCTGACGGATCGGAGGCAGTGCGTGCGGCTGTTGAAGAATGTCTCAGACGCTCGGACTATCAGCACAGGAGCTCCACAGGGCTGTGTACTTTCTCCTCTGCTCTTCTTCCTGTACACAAACTGCTGCACCTCCAGCCACAACTCCGTAAAACTGATCAAGTTTGCGGACGGCACCACCCTCATCGAGCTCATCTCGGACGGGGATGAGTCTGTCTACAGGAGGGAGGTGGACAGGCTGGTGTCCTGGTGCAGCGGCAACAACCTGGAGTTCAACGCCCAGAAGACAGTGGAGATGATCGTGGACTTCAGTAAAGCTACAGCCCCCCAGCCCCCCCTCGTCATGACAGACTCCCCCATCACCACCGTGGACTCCTTCCGCTTCCTGGGCACCACCATCACCCAGGACCTCAAGTGGGAGCCCACCATCAGCTCCCTCATCACGAAGGCCCAGCAGAGGATGTACTTTCTGTGGCAGCTGAGGAAAGCCAAGCTGCCAGCGCAGATGATGGTGCAGTTTTACACGGCCATCATTGAGTCCATCCTCACCTCCTCCATCACCGTGTGGTACGCTGGAGCCACAGCCAGGGACAAACAGAGACTACAGCGCATTGTGCCTTCTGCTGAGAAGGTGATCGGCTGCAGACTTCCATCTCTGCAGGACCTGTACGTCTCCAGGGCTCTGGGACGAGCAGGTTGGATCACCGCTGACCCTTCTCACCCTGGACATGGTCTATTTGAACCACTCCCCTCAGGCAGGAGGCTACGGTCCATTCGGACCAGAACCTCCCGCCACAAGAATAGTTTCTTTCCCTCTGCCGTTGGACTCATGAACACTTCTAAACACCTGTCACTTTAACTGCAACTGTTCAACCACTCACTGCACTGTCACTTTCTGCACTCAAAACTGTAAATCTAACTGTAACTCTTACACATAGTACATAGTAATGTCTATTTTTTTTAATTTTATAGTAATTTTTAAATTGTTTCTTAATGCATGCCCTTTTTGATTGAATATATGTTATTTTATTATTGCTCAGTGTTTTATGTTGCACCTTAAGGCCGAGACAAGTTCCAATGTTTGTGAATTTTGTTCATTGACAATGGCAATAAACTCTTTCTGATTCTGATTCTGAACTGAACTGTAGCCTCAACCACACACACTCATTATATTCTTTGTCTTATTTGTTGTTTTTTTCCGATCCCATTCGTACATTTGATTTAAGACTCTGTTTATTCACACCCCCGGCTCCTTAAAGAACCAGCCTTCAGATGCTGCCAAATATAATTGCGTATCAATTACAAAGGTTGTTGTCAATGTTACCCTTTGATTGAAATATTTGTTCGAGCTTGTTGATCAGAGCTATCAAGGGAAATGATATCTAAATTATAGAATTGTAATAATAATTTGGGCAGCCACTCTACTGATTACGTTGGAGATTAATGGGAAAGAGAGGCTAATTTTTATTTGACTGACGGCGAATGGTTTGTATGTGCCATGATTTTTATTTCATTGATGCGAGGTCTATGTTTGTTCTTTTATAGTCTATTTAAATGTTATTACCACCTTTTATAAAAAAAATAATAATAATAAAAAAAAAATCTGGTTATTATATTGCAATATGTGCACTACTGTGTCCAACCAATTTCCCTAGTTGATCAATAAAGTTGGTCTAAGTTATGACATGTTCATCAGTTCATGAGCAGAGGGGAAGCCGTTTTTTTGGTGAGAGATTCTGGTTTGAACGCTGAAGGATCAGCAGTTGGTGAACAGGGAGAAAGTATGCCCAGACTCACTGATATTGATTATGTATTACATTACATACCCATCTTGTATTGCTTCAGTCACTGGTTGAATTGCTCAACAATTATACAATTATAGGCTTGAAGTGCATGGCTTGATCAAACACCTTTTATGCCAAACTCAAACCTTTTAAAGACGTGTTTATTTCTCTTATACAAGCAAAAGTCAGAATTAAAAAAAAATTATAATATGGATCTTAAATGTAGCTTTTTGGCCTCACAGGCTTTCACATGTGTCATATTCTAAATGTAGCTTCATGCGTTCGTGGCTGTTTCATAAAGCAGGGCATTATTGTTGTTAGTGAGCGGGCGCAGTGCCCAGTGCAATGCTGGCGTGAGCGGAAGCCGTCATTAAATTTAAATTGAGCAATATTTTCTTGTGATGCTTACGGAGCGCATGTTGAGTGCATTCATATCGTCTTGGCACCACTTGTTTATTGTTGCGTAAACTCCACTTTATTTGCTTCACCAGGGCCGTATGAATATGCACATTCATCACTGGGACATTTTAATAAACCTTGTGGCTTGGGGCTAAATCGCTGACTTATTAGTATCCTATTGATAACACTTTATTTGAAGGATGCAATTTCACATTTTGAAATTGTAAGGCAAAGGTACACGTTTATCAAAGACAGAAACAAATCTCCTTTAGCATTAATAAAAGTAAGGACATGAACCGCAGCGCAACATGTTTATTATAACTCTTATGAATATGTAACTGTTTATGCGGATGTTACGAATACAATATTATGCACATTGTGATTCCAGTGATTCACATCATTATGTGCATATTGAAAGTCAATAATGTTCTTGAATACTTCTCGATAAGTAGTCACCTCAGATATGCTCAGAATCTAATTTTCCATTCACTGCCTTCTACAACCGACCAACCACACATCCTCTCTCACTGCACACGTTCATAAATCCACTGTTTGGCCAAGCTTCGAGCAGCTCTCCACATCCTTCTACCAATGTATTCACCGTTTCTCCTCTTCGCATACAAAGTCCATCTAAGCGCGCAAAAGAAAACGTCAACATTTCCCAATAATTATGTTCTGATGAAAGTGTACATTCATTCTTTGATCAATCCAAAAAACTGTAGCGACTCTAACAAAACCAACAATTGAAAAAAAATCCAATGTGAAAGTGAAATAGTTACCCAATTGAGTGAAGGTTCAGAGCAGATCAATTTGAGTGACACTTTTTTTGTTATCGGCTCCACTACGACTCCTCCACAACGTTTGTGTTTTGATGTAAATACTAGTGATCGTGCAGTGCTTTTTAAATCAGCATGTTTTCCAGTCTAATCGTAGGAGCCCAAGTGTTGCGTGTATTGTTATACTCTTTATCGACTGGCAGAGAAGTTCACTGTAAACCTTCTGTGCCACTCCGGCTTTGATCTTCCTCTGGCATTCTCTGGGCCTCCACCTGTTTTCATGGCGGTGCTTTAGCTAACAAAAGACTGAAGCGATATGTGTCTGAGAACCCCACATCTCCACGTAGGGACTTCAAAAGACGCTTTGAAGTGCAGGGTCTGAAGTATCTGCTCACTGGCCGACAAGGATCTGCCATCAACACTTATTCTTAAGAAAGTGGCACTGCAGGGCTCGCAGACTAATCAAATGTAGTCGTTTTATGATAAGAAATGTCTCTTATGTGGAACAAACTGAATTTAATGTAGCTTTAAAAAATATGTGTTTTTTCAAAAGTATGAAAAGAAGTTGTAAAATATCCAGATACATTCTTATTGTTGCTTGTGTAATTTAAGTCAATCAAATACAAGGTCATTCATAGAAATTAAAATCTGTATATGTATATGTGTATTGCACGAGTACTGTATGTTGACACTCAGCAAATCATTTCCTTTGGGACAATAATAATGTTTAAAGTTGATTTTATGTTTTTTTTTGTTTTTCTTCTAAAACTCATACCAAGGATTTTCAATATTGCCTTCGTGATCATAAACAGGGCAAGACTATCATCCTACATTTTTAGTATCGATGTTGAACTGAACAGTCAAATGTATTTTCTGTGTAGTTTTTTTCTTCAGTGTTTTTACGAACGGCTAAATGTGACTTTTTCCTCACCCTGAAAGATAAAACAGTTACCAACCCCAAGCGTTTAACCCAGCCGCCGCTCCAGCAGTGAGGCACCTGTGGCTTTGGGATAACCTTTGCTTTGCGTAGAGAGTATATTTGGGCTCGTATTTGAAGTAAAGCTGCCGCGCTGGCTGTGGTGCCTTTGTAATCCCAGCGGAGTTTTTTTCTCTGAGCACCCAAACCTTTTCACAGGATCCAGCCCACTACAACTAAAACTACCTTCTATACACACAAAACAATGGAGCAAATATTGAGCTGCTGCTGCTTCTGCAAAAGTAGTCATCACTGCCCTCCGCTCTCATCTTTGCCTTGCATAGCATCTCTGTTGGTGTCATCTTTCCTCAAGCCAAAACGCCTGGGATTGTTAGTGCTCTTTCTTCCCTCTGAAAAAGAACCTTTTTTTTTTTTCAAACAAATGTATTCATCATGTCTAATGTCTAATGGTGCGATTACAGTCAAGAGGTAAGCCCTTTCCCTGGTGTTCTAATGTGGATAATTTGGTTGTTTATAAAAGTGGCCCAGACAACGCTGTGCCAAGGCTGGTTGAAAATAACATCCAGTAAAAGAATAAAGGTCTCAGCAGTTACAGATCTTTCACTTCACAGCAATATGGGGTGTGTTGGAAACTACTTGTGTTGCTAAGAGGAACCTGGATGTGGATTTCAAACATTCTTTTTCATGATTTCCGTGATAGATGTTTTGTAACTTCCCACTATAATCAGAAATTTGGCTGAGGAGAGAGAGAGAGAGGGGAGAAAAAAAAAGCATGTGCAAGATAGGATTACTGCATGGAGCAATAGTGGCACATTGGTTAAGGATTTGCCCACGTAACATAAGATTTTAGTTTGAAGCCCACCTGAGACGTGTCCCTGGAGCAAATTTGACAGTACTTCCACTGTTGTAGGTGTTGATGAGCCATTTCATCTGATTTGACAAGCCCCAAAGGTGTTTTCTCAGATGTTCTCTAAAGAAAAAAAAGAGTGCATCAAGCATTTAGCAACAAGAAATGTTAATAAGATAATTAAAGACGTGACAAGAGCTGTGGAATCAACATAGAAAGATTGACTTTATGCTTTACAATCAAATTAAACTACTTGCAAGTTGGCGTGCTACTGTGGTATGATAAATAATACATGAACTATAAATAAGAAGTAGTTAACAATTAAATAAAAGAGGGAAAACTTTTTTTTTTTTCTTTTTCGAGAAAACTGTATTCAATTTAAAGTTTTTACTTACTTCAGTTGGGAGCGCATTATTTAAAAACTTGTTATTCATTTTTGCAGCAACAGTCTCTAAACAATTTATAGGCTTCCAGAAACTTTAAATGCACCATCAATCTTGGCTCTTATCCACTGTCAGAATCCTAAAACATTACAATTATATCAAGTGCCACTGCAGACCACAGAATAGGTTTGTGTTTACTGCTTTAGAACGACACTGTGAGCCGAGGCAAGCGAGGGCAGTTCTGAAGAGCACATCTGCACATTGAGTTACGTAAAAGAAGACAAAGATCCATTATAGCAGTCAGATATGATAGAACGTTATGACCACTGACAACTATTAAGTTTATATGTAGATGTAAGACATGTGTAAGTCAGGGAAGTTCTTATTGTGATGTTAAACTAGTTCAGTATGTATTCAAGTGGTCATTTTGGTTTGAAGTATAGTTAACTTCCAGCTCACCAGGCTACTAGATGATGACAAGCATTATTGGGCTTTATTTAAGTTCAAGCCAGATAAGCTGCTTTGAACCGGGGCTCCACAAAGGTCTCCAAAGACAATATTTCTCACACTTAGACTAATGATGCATCCACTTAATGCACTGGAGCTAATGAGAGATTTATTCTGAGTGGTTGCCTCTGCATCCCTCTCAACGTGGATTTAATTTTTCCTGACCTCCTGCCACTGTGGAATAATAAACACATATTTAGCATTCATAATTTTGCCTCCAGTTTTATCAAATCTGCAAAGGCTCATTTACAAAGGGAAGAGGAGATGGCGCCCTAGTTTTTCATGTTTTTAGTACTTCACATATTAGGTACAGCACCTTCAAGATCTGGATATGGGTCTTAGGCTGCCCAGTTGAAATAAAGGTCAAATGTGGAAGACAATTTACCTTTTTTAAAGGTGCTCTATGTGACTTTTCTAGCAAAGGGTACGCAACCTGCTCGTCTCCATCGTGATGTCATTCGATTGTCTACGATATTTTTGAGGAATAGAAACCCTAACAAAATAAATTCTAGATAAATATGTTTAATGCCGTAGTGTGGAACATTCCAGGCAAAGCACTATCGCCTCCGTTCAGCTACACAAGCTGTGGACGCGTCGCTCCCAAGGTATTCTTTGTTGTACTGACCCTTCTTGATATGGATTAGCCTGTTTGGTCCTACCTTGCAATGTTATAATATATATTTCTAAATACATATTTCATACTTGCCAACATAAAACAGAAGGCCCCTTCAAGCCTGGGAATCAAACGCAGGGTTCTAATTCTGTAAACCCTGATAGTGTTGAAACTCACATTGATGCCACAAAGCAACTGAACCCTTTAAGCAATATCTACAATGTCATGTTGAGAAATAGCAGTTTCCTTGCAACTGTAAATGTGAAAATATTCAAGAAGGCTCGTCCGTAACGAAGAAGAATTCAGTCTGCATTAAATCAAATGAGTCCATAATGGGGCGATGCAGCCCGGTGTTGTTCCTCCATGTCACATTTCTTTTGATGTGCTCTCTGAGGGACTTCAAACAGCCACTACCTTTTTTACCTGAACAGTTTAATGTGCACTGTAAACACATGGACACTTTGTAGGGATTCTGAAGCCCAAGCAACATTCGTCACCTTCTTTTTGGCGCCTGGGCGATCGGTCTGTTCTCCAACGATACAGCCGACTTTGGAAGAAAACGCCAGTGGGGTGTCACCTCTTTTCTGGACAATTTTAGCTCATATTTGGAACCTTCCATGAATAAATAATGCAAGGCTTTTATGACAGTGACAGCAAGGAGTCAGGGCATGGTTGAGAGGAGAATAGAGTGTCCGGGTGTGTGTTTGTGTGTGTATATGTGTGAGATACAGGGCATGCATGCTCAGGCTTTAGCTGCAGCTGGACCGCATGTATTATTGATGTGCTGTTAGCGCTCCCAGGGAGGTGCAGTCTCATCTGAGTTTGCCAGGGGATTAACAGAGTCTAAAAAGCAAAACAGGCACTGGCTCTCCATGTGATCCATCGCTTTTCTCACTACCAAATGTGAACATTTAAAGGCAAAAGGAGTTATCTTCATACTACACATCAAGCTTTGGGCAATGCAGCGGGCAGTCAGACATGAATGAATTATGACGTTCCGTGTGGTAACTGTAGTATGTGCTGGCATCTTTCATCCTACCTTCCCCTTAGTTATGATGGCCTATGGAGGATGGCATGACTTTGTATTATATATGACATTTTCTATCATCAATGGACTTTTCAAATGCAAGCGTCAAATCTCTCTGGTTACAATTTTCCAGTGGTAATTTGTTAAGATACAAGGTAATGGTTGCAGTTTTGGTTCCACCTTTTATAATGGACTATTTATGGACTAGTTCAAGAATTATTTATTTTTCTTTCTTTCTTTCAAATTCTTGAACTTTCACAGAGTTAACCTTCAGAATCAGACATCTTCAAAGGCACAGACCTTGAGTTCTCCTCCCAGTAAATCCACGTGTCCTATTTAGAGCGTGAACATGTTTCTCCAGTGCAAACTTTCCCGAGAGCACTTTCCCATGTTTAAGCCGCGAGGTGTCACAGCACAGCGGGAGAAATCCGTTAGAGCGGGGGCACCTTCAGAAGGTTAGGCTCAGCATCATGCCAGCTCTGACCCTGAGTGAGAACAAGATGGAAACACTTCAGAAGGTGAGATCCAGGGCTGGGAATCCACCCTCAGCCCACATTAAAGAGTCATGATGGTGGAGCGCAGCCTTGAAGATCAAATGCGCTGGAGGAGATGCAGGCTGGGAGATCAAGATTACGCCACACCACTATTTAATTATTGACATTTCCATTGCAGTCAGTTTTGTCAACTCAGCTAGTGCAACTACTTTAATCTTCAACATTAGGCCAATTAGTATAATCAGATTTGTGTGCAGTCCCCTCTAATAGTAGCCTGGATAAGTCTGATGGGACTTCTCATTTCACTTTGGAATAAACATGAAACGTTGACATTTATTAAATTTAAACACACATTTTGATGTTTAGACAACACATGTGTTACATTTTCTATTATATTCGGCAACATGTAATAAGGCTCAATATCTAACTTGGCTCCATTTTCTAAATTTCACAAATGTTTGTGGCATTGCTTTTCTGATACTCAACATTAGTTTTCCCTACAAAATGTGTTGACATGCAATGTTTAACTATATGTTTGCCTTTCCAATTGAAGTGACAAACAACATGACAGTTTTAAATATTCCTTTGGGTTCTATGGCTATTGAAATATATAAACATGATAAAGAAATACTGGCCAACTCAACAACTGACAACTAGTCCATTAAATGTTCCTTTTAGAAACTATCATTCTGCAGGCAGCTGAAGCACTTAAGACATTGCACCTTTCTTTTAAAAAAAAATATATATACATTTTCTCAAGGGGTGGGGGGTGAGAACCGCGACGAAAACCACCCATGTAATGCCCTCGCCTCAGTATTGGTGAGTGACAGCTGACAAGGGTCCTGCACAGTCTGTGGTCTGTGAAAGCCATATCCCTGGGCTCTGTAATCCTAATATAATTCTCTGTGTGCCGTTATAGGAGCCTGTTGCACTCTAAAGCAAATCACATTAAGGTGCAAGAGGTTTTCGACACGTGTCTTTATCCCACCGAGCAGGCACAGCATGGGGGCAGCTCATGTGTCATTTCATATAGCACGGAATGTGAGTGATGCTCACTTTTGATGTCCACCCCCTAGTGGCCAGTTAAAAGAAGCCTGAACTACGTCGTACCTGGACTTTAATGACTACCACTTTTTCAATAAGACTATTTTCTGCTCTCAGACAACTCCAGACTCTCAACTAAAGTCTGCCCTTGAGTCACATCCATAATGACCTAGCCTTTAGAAAATCACTTAGTCAGTTGACAAATCAATAAACGGAGAAAAGGTAAACACAAATGATAAACATGCACTTAGAGTCAAATAGTTGGTGAAATGTTAAATATTGTGGATAAAATGTTATCACAGTAAATAGATTATTTCAAGTTGCCACAAAGTTAAACAGAAAAAAAAATATTTTAAAAAACATCTAATTTTAAATTGTGGCATTATTGTTAAAGACTTACTTTGACAGATTTTAACACACAGGGCACAGTCCAATTTGCCACTGTTTATTTCTTGTTAACATTGAACCATTTCTGTTGCTATATTCCGGTGAGAGGGTAGGTAAAATTAATGAGAAAATTTGATTATACTTATTTGTAAAATGCAAAGGAATGGTAAAGTCTGTAAATGTCACAGATGCAGTCACGGCTTTAAGAGTTTAGAAATAAATACTTCACCGAACTTCTAAAAGGTAGATTAATGAGGTGTGTTATCCCTTCATTTATGCAAAAAGGTAAACTTATAAATATCCATAATATTTGACAGCTCTCACGCTGGAGGGAACAATGGCGCTACTGTCAGCCAATTACTCTGATACATTATTTATGCTTTGGGAGTTATTTTTCCACTCAAAAAACTGAAGAAACGATTTACGACAAACCTCCAAAGTGCCAGGCCTTAGTGACCTCTGCCCATGCCAGACTGTTTATCCGGCATCTGCAGGAGCTTAACCTTGTCAGTGCGGGCCTATTACCACGCGGCCTATTCCATACATTAGGCTCGTTCAGATGGAGGCTGTTGACTGGACTCACTCAGGCATAACTAATGCACAGGGGCAGATTGGCTGGTGCAGGAGACAGGGCGCTCTGGTGGTTCGAGTGCATCATTATGTGCATATAAATATCAACTGTGAACAGGTTGCCATTGTTCATCTTGTAGCTTTCCAAAACACAGTCCGGCTACAAAGTCATGACCCCCAAGACCTGTTTTTCACACCTGCTTGACACATGTTTGTGGACAAATATTATGAGAAGTGCTTTCTTTTTGTTTTCAGTAGTTCACGCCAGGTGGATCTGCGAAGTGTGCCGTCTTGTTCTTGATGTCATTTTCTCCCCAGTTGGCTGCTATGTGGTAGGTTGCTATTCATCTAAAAGTGAGTTGTAGTCATTAAAAATGCTATATTATCAACATTTATATATATTTTTTCCTTAACTTGATTTATTCTCTTCCCTACCCCGAGTCGCATGCAATTGATTTTGATTATTGTGCGTCAAATGCCCGTTCTAAAGTAGGCCTTCATCATTTATCCGAGTGTCCCAGTTTGTCCTCAGAGCATCAAATTTGTCTTTTTGAACACACAAAGCAAAAATGGAACTAGGAGAGCGATTATGCCTAATATAAATGATGTTACAAACTATGCACGCACAGCAACAAGCCAATATCAGTTTAAAATATCGGACCATCCCTTAAAGCAAGATCTATGTAGCATTTTGAACTTAAACATCTTTATAAGTCCCTGTGATTGTTACATATGGATTTTCGTTTGAAGTGCCCTTCGTCGCCCCTGCTGTCTGTGCGGAAAAAAGCAACTTTGCGACATTGACCCGAAGACTTTTTTTTTTTTTTGGCAATGTGAAATGTTTTTGTAGTATTTACTAATTATATATGTCTTATTATGCGAAAGAAGGCGAGCTTTTGTCTGTTCCTGACATTATATCTCAAAGGGAGCTACTGGGGGAAATGTATTGCTAAAGTTACTTAATTCTGCATTAATATATTTATTTTCATGAGAGAATAAAAGCAAAAATCTAAGGGAACCGTTGCCGTTACTTTTTGAATTACTAAATATTAGCCGGAGGTCTTACCATTTCATTTCATACAACTGGCAAATGCATTCTTTTCCTCTTTCTCTTTTTTATCCACAGCAATCATGAACTGAGTATCCGCATTGACTTAACATTAGCACCCATCACAATACCCATTTAGAAACTTTAAGCACCATGTATCAGCAGAAATACAGAGTTCCTGTGCGTTTCCGTTCTGCTGGATAGCATCAGTGACTGCTGGCAGCCTGTGATTTCAGAACAGCTACGACGGCAGGTAGACGGATCATTTTCTCCATTTAAAACGTGGCTACTTTATCTGATTACTATCATTTCTGTAAATTATTCAAGCATCCATTGAGGCTCTTTAGACAATCATCATCAGGCTAATGCTAACCTTGCTGTGAGTGAATTTGAAAACGTCTAAGTGGCACAGAATGGGTAAGGCACATTTAGCTCAATGTCCCCAATTTCCCTGCGGCGCTGGAGCTATAAATATGTATTTTACAACTCAGTTTAATCTGTTTTGGATAACATTAAACAATCCAATTTGACTTTAAGTGGTGCAGTCAAATATTTAGCATATTAAAGTAAAACTCAGGTGTACATGTCTAACTAGAAACACCTATTTATTTGAAAGTAGCAGGAATTATTCAAATACATTGACCCATGTATTTTACATTGTAATTTTGCATGTGTGAGGATAATTACTTCCTAACTAATTATAGAGCATCAGGTGCACGTGGTCTATTTTTTTAAACAGCTCTGAGGATGTTAGTCTAGACCAGAGAAGGATCTACTGAAAGTATTTTTTCGAGGGAGTGGAGTAATTACTCAACTATGTAAAGTAAATGTGGTATGGTCCTTGTACATTGTATGTTGTTTCATTATAGTGCAGATATACACCCATAAAAATAAAACCTAGGCATGTTCAGAAGTTAAAAAAGGTATAATAATCACTTTATACAGAAGGCACGGAGAATTTAGGTTGATTATTCGAGTCCATGTTAGTCAGTCTGCGTGCAAAACATGGCACTAGATAGAAATAAGACAGAAAAGCTGTTGTGAGTTACAAATAAAACACTTATAGGCCATTTTAACTTCCTAGAGTGGCATCGTTAGCTCCCATGCCTCAAGGAGCTCACCCAGATTGTGCAACATCCAAGAAGTTTAATTACTCATCCATCACAAGCCTCTTTAAACTAACTAATAATAGACAGGCCGTTTGGTAGAGCTAAATTTAGTCTGGGACGCCATAGAAAATCTGCTCAGCATTGAATGGTTTGGACAGCAGCGCTTCTCCTCACAGATATTGGAGGAGTGCTCAGAGTGTGTGTGTGTGTGTGTGTGTGTGTGTGTAATTTATGGGAAATCTATAAAAAGCTAAGTATGGCACTCCAGAGAAACCTGATTATGTTTGAGTTGGGCTCAGAAATCAAAATTAATTTGGAAGATGGTCCTTACTTTTAACCATTACCTGAGGCAGAGCTATTAAGTGGAGAAATCGCTTCTCAGCCTGGACACATGCGCCGTTTGCCTGCAGAACTGGCAGTAGGGGGGCGTTGGAGGGGGCTGTAATGGATGCTATTTGTAGTACAGCTGATGTAATGCTTAGCCATCAGAAGCCATTAACATCCATAGAAGAATCATGAAGAAAATGCTTCATCTTATATTTCTCATAACGACTAAATGTTAAAGTTGTAGGAGGAGCTATAATGCTGTTGTTGTTATTGTTTTTTTCTTCTTAAAAGGTTTAGACACTGTAGTTTAAAAAGTCACTTAGTAAGAAGGTAATTCTCTAGTAGTCATTAGTCAGACCAAATGTATTTAAAGTGTATTCCCTGTGAATGCTAATAAGGAGTGTGGCCCATTTAAGGAATTAAGGCATTCAAGAAGAGCGTTATTGGTGGGAAAGGTAAACCAACAAAGCAGTAAATCATTTAAAATTAGGCATGTTTTGATATGTTTGTCTGTTTTGTGCCAGTATGTAATTTTGTCCTGCTGCAGAGGCTAACCAGTATCGGCTTATACCGATATCATGAGTTTAAAATCCATAGCAAGGCCAACAAAATTATGTTAATCGTTGTAAACTTCTCAAATGAAGTGAAAGTATTTGCATGTAATTTCTTGCATAATAGTGTAAACTTGCAGCCATTTTTAAAGTTTTGACTATTGCTCATTTCATTTCTATTTCAAGTGACTAGTCTGTTTAAAAGACATCTGAAGCATACGAAGAATCTAAAAAAAATCAGCCCGATACCAATACTTGGGAAATCCCTTCGATATCACAGTAGCAATACTAATATTGCACCGATATACCAAACGTAACTCAACCAAAGTCCTCATTATCTTATGTCACATGTGAGTATTAAAGTGCATTTTCCAGGTGGCGCCACAGACGTTTGCGGAGAAATGCTTTGTTCCACTAAGCAGGCTGTGTGTTTTTAGTCATTCTCTCTTATCTTCTGTTACCCTTGTGGAAACGTGCTGGTGACATTTCCATTTGCTGAACTTATACCAGTCATGCAGCCGCACTGTTCAAGTCTTTTTACAAAAGGACAAATACATAAAATATGATAGGAAGCCAATGGGATCGCATGTATTTTGTTCATGTAATTGAGCCATTACAGCTGAACGTGTGAACAACTTTCTCATGGCGGAGGGCAGACCACCTTTACTGTGCACTCACACTGGATAATGTGAGCTATTTCAGATTGCGATTATCTGATTTAGTCCAGGTCAGTAAAGGGAACGCCATCTGAACAGTTACTCATGCATAAAAACAAGCACAAAATAGAAATGAAAAAAGGAAGAATATGTGTAGGCTGAAATAAAGTCTGTCGTCTGTATTCTCTATCTAGAATTCTTCAGTCACTAAATTTCAACCTGTAATTGATTGGATAATGTATTTTAAAAGTCTTAGGGTACAACAGTAATAATCATTCAACTAACGGTAATCAAAAAATTAAACATTGACTAGTCGACTACTATAATAATCATTTGCAATTCTCATATCCAGCAAATTGAATATTCACATCCAAGAACAAAAATATGTACTGTCTCTATTTTACTAGTACAATTCATGCCCCGCAGCATCGGGTACTTCCACTACAACAAAACAAACCCAGCAAAATGTTCAAAGCAGAACAATATAACAGGGATCTCAAGACCAAGAAAAGACTCGTCTTCAAATACATAAAGGGGTTTACTTTGAATGTTTATGAAGAATTGATCTAGTGGCCCTTAAGAGAGCTTTAAGTTATCTGCCCACATTTCAGTGTAATAACCCAGATTTCAGTCCAATCTCTGCAGTCTCTCCTTTGGGTACACATTCTAGTTATAGATGGATGAGAGACACACTTATGAATGGGGATTACAATCCGGCAAACTGTGCATTTCATATTATTCATGTAAGGATTTATTTCTAAGATCACCACACCAGTGTTTTCGCTTGCCAAACTTTAGTATTCCACAGGTGTATCTTTAAGATGCATTCAAACAGCTTGTGTGTGTGCCCGAAATGCCCTAAGGCTTTAGTTTTGTGTCAGAAGATGGCCTTTGACGTGGGAATCTTAACAAACCAACTTTAACAAAGACCCATCAAATACTTTTGAGAATATCTTATAGGCTTTTTTTTTTTTTCATTGCAAATATGTATTATTCCATCTTAATAGCCCTGGGGTACGCTGATGGAAACGTGGATGTCAAACTGGTTCTTTCCTCAACATCAATCCCACAACCACACAATACATTCATGCATTAGTAAGAGGGAGGCATCCAACCAAGAACCCAATGGAGACCTGAGTTAGTGTCATGTATTTCTACTTGCAAGTTGAAATGCAAGTCTTTTTGCAAATGGATATTAGCGTCCATTGCAGGAGTTTTGAGGCCCAGATACATAATTATGAAGTCCAGCGGGACGCCAATGCCAAAAACAATTTTACAGTTCTCTTTTGATCTCAGACCAATATCTCTGAGCAGTCGGACAGTTGTACACTACAAATAGTGTACAAAATAATACATATTTGAATAGTACAACAATGTGTCTCTCCTGTTACAGTGAATACTATAATGGATTTAAACGCTCTGTGTAATGACAGAAAGCCTTTTAACCATGCTCATTCCGTCAGTCTATCTGCTGAGGTGCATGACACAGAGGTGACACCAAACAAGCAAATGTGAACAGTGAGTGCTGCTGACAAGAGGAGAGAAGGCTCAGATGGAGTGAGCCACAAAAGTTGTGAAGCAGCGAATTTGCAGGAAGCTAATGAGTGTACCAAGGGGCACATTAGTTATTTATTTCCTGCGCTTGTTTCGTTAAGAGAAGGGCACAGCAATTAGCTTTGAGGATATGACATCCCTAAGCATCCACTTGCTCCACTACAAGAGCCCTGTGAGCAATGCTAAACAACCTGTAGGGCCCTCTGCACCAGGGGAGGGGCCAATGCCAGACATGTGACCCAGAGTAACATGTCAGACATCAGGGAGGACAGATGGAGGAAAACTGGGATCTGCTTCTGCTCCAGACCAGTAATAAGCCCTTTACAAACATCCGCTCTCACACAAACGGAACATTTGAACATAAAGCTCTGTACACTCCGCCATTTGCTGCTTTTGTTTCACTTATTTGTATGACTCTTTTTGTTAAGGTGTGCTTTAGATCGCAAAGAAGTGGAAAAATCTCAGCCTTTTTATTGCCTCAAGTGTGACCATTAACTTTGAGATTAACTGTCAACAACAACAAGCCACTGTGCTGATAAGTCGACACCCCGACGGGATGTACTGCAGACTCTATTGACATATAGGGACCCAGAGATGACCAGTGTGCACTGTTTGGAAAGGGCCATAGAGACGCTATCAAGAAGCACACGAACTGCAAAACATCATAACATTCTGCAAATATTGAACCATTATTGGCTTGGTCACACTAAATAAAACATGTCAACTTTTTCTGAAATTCATTCATTCTTAAATGATTTAGTTATGTGTTTCAAAATTGTGTATGCTCTGAATAAGAACATTTAGTCTTTAAAGCATCTTATGTGCAGGGTGGTCTCAGGCAGGTTTTAAAAAATACAAATACACGGTCCTTTTGGGCCAGTAATCCGTCAAGCAATTCAAAACTGCATCAAAGATGCGTTTGTGCGGATGGAAACTGTACAATTATACATATGTTTATGTATTATTAGTGAGATACACATGATTCTATTTACGTGCAGCTGGCAGTGCGCCTCTTCCATTTCACTTTCTGTGGTGGTTTAATAAAGTGCCTCGCTTTTAAGTCTTCCTTTCAACACCGGCCTAGTTTCAGCATATAGCATAGCATCCTTGATGTTTCTTTCACTTAATCAAGAATTTACCTCAAACTGGAAAAAGATGATCAATGAGAAATGGCCTGTGTGTGGCCTTCATGTTTGTCACCCTGCTTATGTAAAGTAGTGTGATAATAGTCTGTAGCTATAGTTAAATGCTGCCTTTTCTTTTGTGCAATATCCTTGCAAAATATATATAGTTGTAATAAATTGTCAGAAATAAACATAACCTGTTCCTTGTCTTTGCAAAACAACTTAAAGATCAAAGGCAAACACGTCTCGTCTTCCACACCACAAAATCTTATTTGTGCACCTTCATTAAATAGAACCAAGTGCTCCAAAGCAGAGAGGACGGGCCTCATTTCAAATGTCAGCCTTCAAAGATATTAATTGGAGCTGAGGCCCTCCAATCAAGAGAACAAAACAGTGTGTCCACTGGGCTGAGGCGTAATGAGCTGTGCTTTGTACAGCTCAGACCGCGGCTGATTGAAATTACCCGCCGGTGTCAAGCCCGGCCGTAAACATAGTCATTCTGTCGGTAATAAGAACTACATCCGCCTGATGGTTTTAGGACTGGGATGGCCCAATGGTGAGGGCAGTTTGCTTGTATTCATTTAAAAGTCTCTACGGTGGGAATACTAAACAGAATCAGAAAAGCCTTAACACTAGCACAGAGAATTGTATGGTATTTGTTAAGAAAGTCTGCTTAGTCGAGGCAGCTAATTAAGAACAAACATTCAAGTCTCTTTTGTTTTGCCATAATTATTCTGTGTACTACACTTGCCTTTCTGCCAATTGTTCTGCGTAAAACTATTGCTCCTGAAAGTGGTAGCAGTATTTGCAATACAATAATAGGAGTAAAATAATGTTATCAGGAGAAATGTATACATTTATGAACAAAGTATGAAATAAACACAGCAATTATGATATAATACACATGTAAAAGATTTACATCATGTATTTGTTGATGCTGGGAAACAAATGTTTTTTTAAATGAGTTGTTGTAGAGTAAATTGATAAAATAAGAATGAAAAGATTTCATGGGTACCACTCGGTGGCCGAGTGGATAGCACACATGCCTGCCATGTGGGGACGCGGTCGCATCATGAGCTCAGATGCGGCTCTGACAGTTTGCTGCATATCCTTCCACATTTCACATTGCATTGTCCTGTCCAATATAGCCTATACAGACCAAAAACCAATTTAAGTAAAAGAAAAGGAAAATATTTCATGGAATAAAATGCATTTTGAAAAAGCTCCTCTCAAAATGGGAGATAATTGCATTAAAGTGAAATTGTCCATATAGTCTTGAGACCAATCACTGTGATAAGAAATGGCATGAAATGTCTTCATTTGAAGATGCAGCAGAAAGTGGATTTGTTGGAAGTGGGCATGGCTGGCTTCTCACAGGGCTGCAGACGAGACATGCACTTCAATTCCTCCCCCTGCAGTATCTCATTCAGACTGGACTTCTCACCACCACTCTGCCAGATAATTTCAAGTTTTTAAGTTTTTGTACTTTTGGATATCAACTTACATGCTGCTCCTTGTTTGTCCAGGTCCTTTGTCTATCTCGCTCCAGCCTCTTGTTTCGTCCATCTCCCAGGGTCTTCATGCTCCTGCTCTGTGCTCCAGCTAAGTTGCCCTGCTCCTTACCTCCAACATTTACCACTGCCTCGCTTTCGTGACACTGCTTTGGGGTTCATACTTTAAACTATTACAGACATGTCTCGTGCTTATGATAGACTAAAACCAAAACACTTTCAACAGCATAAACTAATCTATCAAAATCCATTTCCCTTTGGTTTGAAATGGTGCTAGATTTGTATTTAAACCCTGTAGCTGTGGTCTCCTCCTTGGCATATTACCCACAGCCTGTGATAGCAGCTCTATGAAGAAATATCACTGCCATCTGCTGCTGGAGCTGAACATTCTGCAGCATCTCATTCACTTTGCCAATTACTCTCACACATTTAGGGCCTAACATGTAGTAGTTATCTTCATCTGGGTCTTTATAACCGCAATCATATTGTTACTGTCTATTCTGGTGGCATTTGCAGTCTTCAGCATTTGCTCATTCTCTCTGCACCTGTCAGATAATCACCATGATAAACAGCGATTTGAATGTTTGCCATTTTTCTCTGCCATTGTCATGTTATCAAAACACACACACAATTCGCGTATCAGGTTGTTTTTACGTGGTTTATGTAACGAATAAAGATTATTTTGAATCAGTGAGCAGACACATGTCCCCAAAGTGCGTGGGTGAAGACTCTAATTTTTAAAGGTTGTGTTGTCATTTGGCAATTTGAGAAGGCACAGAGTATGAGTGGTTGCAGAGTCAACTTTCTTTGTCTTAGTAATTACACCAGCGGTCCTCTCCACCCAGTCTGAGCAGCACAAAGGCAAGACTAGACTTTCTTAAGAGCTAGAGAAATGTGGGTTCATAGAGGTTATTTCATCAAACAACACAATTTCAGCATACATAATTAGGTGTTCTTTCAGTCCAAAGCATTTATGTTAGCTTGGGCCTTTACTGTAATAAAGGTAGTTTATTGCAGTATTTCTCAACCTGGGGGTTGCGAAATGATTTCAGGGGGTCCCCAGATGATATGAGAGAATCGTCTTAATATCTATATCTTGAAAATAAAATAAATTTGTCAAAAGTATCAATACTAATCAATATTGAAACTAGTATTGAAGAATCAATACTGAAAAAAACACAAGACTAAACGGAACCTTCTCCGAATAGTTTTAGATAAATCTTGACCTATATCTGAACTAGTTTAAAACCACATCATCATTAAAGAAATTATCTTGTTCTGAAAGCAACATTCTATTGTCTATCTAGTGTAAAAGTATGTGTTTTGTGACTTTTGCGGTGTCCAAAAAATGTGTCTTCAGTTTGGAGAGTATTTTTTTTACATTACTTTCCTGGGAAATAGTCTGTATTTGTGCCACACAACAAGAAGGTCCTGGGTTAGCCTTACTGTTAAGTATTTAGAAATTTGCTTTTGAATAAATAGAATGTGGAACATGGTTTTAGTTGCTGTTACACTGTGGACAATAGACACTATAGTGGCAGAGTACTAATTTAAATTTGATACATACATAACATTTGAAGTATAGTATTCATTGTAGTAATTGTGGCTTTTGAGTAAACACTAGTTGTGGACTGCCAATGCTATTGTTCTTTGTGTTAGTTTGTATCTCATTGAACTTTCCTTGAATGCACCACATGCCCAGAGGGCTTGATTACAAGAGCTCTTAGTCATCAAGTATACAGTACACACGCGCCTCTTCATATCATTAACCTCCAGACGCTAGCAACGTGCCTCATTCATATTCTGTCGGGATTTAGATGCCAGTTATTACTTTTCTGTATGGGAGGAACAAAATAAATGGATTTAGTTTGAGAATTATTTTGATGTTCAATCCATTCTTTGTGACGATTCATTTACTTTGTCCTCTGTTGTGAATTGCTTCGGATTGCAATATTTCTCCAAACAAAATTGTCCTGTTATCACAAAATAGCAGCTTATCATTCTCGGCGCGAATCAATTACCCACAAAGACTTTGGCAAATTTACACAGTAGGGCGTTAGCTTTGATGAGGAAGCCACATATCCAAACTATTTACCTTTGTAATGTTTACCCTATTGGTTTATCCACTAGCAGACGCCACATGTTTTTCTCACCTTCATGCATCCCCATTTTTGTATTATCAGAGCATAGCGAAGATATCCCCACCACACTATACATTTTCATTTAAAATCCTCTTCCCCTTTTCTGAATGCATGAATGTCTTTAATTTAAGTGAAGAGGCAGTGAACCGGCGCAAAGCCTTAATTTGAGTTTCTTATGCCCCCACCTTCCTGTTTCTATCTCCACTTTCCCAAGGGATAAAAAGCCACAAAGATTTGGGTGCTTCATAGCAAGCCAGTGTGTGACAAACGCTAACAAACTGTTGCTATGGAGCATGAAGGGAGCAAAATGCTTAGATTTGTATAAATTAGCATTCCGCATAAAAGGCAAGGTCAAAAATGGTTGGGGAGACCACGGTATTATGGGTGAATTTTAATCAGATTTTTCTCTCCTTTGAGACACAAACACTATCAAAATGTGTCCCTCCTATTCCCCAGCACTGTCCTTTTAAAAAAAACCTCCACCTGCCAGAAACCTGTCGATCGCTTTCTACCATGAGAATGCCATGCAACCACGGAGAAACGCAGGGGCTTCCAGCTCGCATGTACAAAAGGAGACTTGAGACTCATTTTAAAACGAATATGCCCTATGTCTGCCCGTTTGCACGAGACAAGTAGCACTAGCAAGCCATTAATCATAGTCAGGCCTGTCGTTCTTATCGCACCGTCTCCTATCAGCTCAGCCAAGGGGAACTAAGACCATCTCCACACACCCTTCAATCAGCCCCCTTCACATGGGCGTGGGAGCTCAATCTTGGAGTAAATGCACAGAAAATAGAGGGAGAGCATCGTTCTTCACAGACAGATGTTGGTTCTAAGACGTTAAAATATAATGGCTGTGATAAACAATGCTACGGGGGGCTGCGGAGCGCTTCAGACAGATGGGCTTCATGGTGTTTGGCAAAGACGCAATAGTCACAAGAAGACTGAGTGAGCAAAAAGTAAACAATGCAGATACATAAGTTTGGTTGTGGATTAGAGACTGGAAATAGTACAGTAAAAGCAACAGTTTTGTGGCTTGCATTTCAGAATGCAACCTTTCATGACCTTTCAACAATCTTGACATGGTAAAAATAAGAAAGCTAAAACCCAAAACTTGCCAGTGTAGCTCATGAGTAAATGCTAGAAAACAAGTGAGCCATACAAGTATAAAATGTCTGAGGACAGGACCTTGTTGCAGCTGTAAATCACTGAAAATGTTCCCAAAATTTTCTGTCTGTCTATCAAAACTAAAAGTGTTCATATTTACTCAAAATGTAACCATTATTTTAAGGTTGACAAACTAAGGTGTCAGAAACTTGCCTTACTAACATTAACCCAGAAAAGAATCATTGACATTTTCTAGAAAACAGGTTTTATCTCAAAGACAGCACTGTTATTAAATCCAAATGAGACAAGAACAAAGGGTTTGGGATTTTTAATTAGAATACTAATTTGTAAGTATTCTCTATCAAGAAACCTCATTTGGCATTGCAAATCTTAATTATTTTGTTTAACATCTCCAAGGCAGACTGGAAATAACCGTTTTACTAATAGTCGACTAATCAAATAAATAATTGCTGCACAGCCACTAAAATACTCATTAGTTGCAACCCTAGACTGAGACTGTTATAAAGCGTGCACATATTTCGTCCTCTGTAGAGGTTGTGATTTGGACCATACAAAGTTTTATAAGCGTATTCTCCTGACAGGCCGCTGACCTGATGGGAAAGTGTGGCCGAGCTCGCAGAGTCACCTGAGCCTGCCAAATCCAGTTAACATCACCTCCTCTTTGATTTCTGCCAAGGCTGTGCAGCACCGCTCCTGTAGCTCTGTGACAGTTCCCCCCTCCAGCCCTTTAGCCCAGTCTGCTCCCCACTTGACCCTTATCACTGCTTGGAAATGTGAAGTCATAACATGTTCAGGCACAATCACAACATAAGCAGACAGAGGCATATGGGAAAGCTCTTTTTGTAAACTATCATGGCAGCTGAAGAGAGGACGAGCCCCTCAAAAGAGCAATATTACGCACATTGTGGATTTTTATTTCGCCTGGTGGTGAGGGTCAGCTGTTAGGGAGTTTAGGAGGCTTGATTTGGCTGACATGAATCTGCCATCCCGGTGGGCAGCTGTTGGCCTGGCCCGCTCCTGTACCGCCGCAAGGTCGTGTGGGAACTAAATAGTAGGGGTGGGAGCCCAATAGCCACTTTAGCGCTAAGTTGGCTCTAAAAAGCTGGCATGTTGACACACACAAAGGAAATGGGAGGAGAGTTTGTCCCGACTAGAGTCAAGGGAAGGTTTTATTGACACCCATTCAGAACCTCTTTATTTTATTACAACCCCAGGATTATGAAGTTAAATTCCTCCATATTGTCACCATGTTTATCTGGGCTTTCAGACATTGCATCGAGTTAACCTCAACTTTCCCAAAGCTCACACAAGTTATAATTAATAGTGCAGTTTAGAGTCATCTTTTCTCTGTGTTTTTCAATATAATCAACATGTTTTGTTTTTGGATGGCCACGGTCCACTGAAAATGGGCTGGCACGAACTGTCTGGCGATGCTAATGTTACATTTAAATACAAATTAATCATAAGAGGCTAATTCATCACCATGACAGCTGTGAAAACATCCTGCCAAACCCCATCCACTCCTTCCTCCTCTTCGTCTCGTCCGCTCTTTTCACTTTCTTTACTCCTCAAAAGAGAAAAAGAAACTCCACTTTTTTTGAAATCCCCATGCATGGCTGTAGAATATGTATAGCTATGTGGATATTCATATGCTAATAGGCGAGGAGCTGAGAGAGCAAAATTAACCAAGCTTGACTGAGGCCCATGTGACCCCAGAAGATGTCAGGAGGCCAGGGAGGACATCGATCAAGAGACACGCGCGCTGTTCGGGCTGGTCAGGGCTTGGCTATGATGGATACTTTTTCAGGGAGCAAATATGAATCTCAGAGGAGGTTGGAAAATATTGAAATTAGAGCTGAATTATAACAAATAACCCTGGCTGCCTCTTCTCTGCAAAAAAGCCATCTATCCTGTTCAGGCCGGCTATCTGCTGTGCTATCTGGTGTCAGACTGAGCGAGAAAAAGTGCTCAGAGAAACAATGGGTGAAAAAGATTATGTGTGAATCTAAAATACTAAAAAGGGTTTCAGTGTTAGGCCCAAAACACGACAAATGTGCAAAGTTGTGTAGCAGACGGTGCGTGGCCTTATTTTTCCTCCCTGTAAATGCTTTCAGGTAATGGCTTCAGGGAGCCGTGAGAGCCATAACCGGAGTCCAAGCTTCAAACAAGTGCTGTACAGCGGAAGGCCCGTGCCACATCCAAAGAGTAAAACAGTAACATTCCTATAAGTGCTACACTCACACGTAGCAAATTGATTCATGAATCATTCAAATCTTTCCACCACCCGAACCCACAGACAGCCAGGTCTGGAAATGGCCTTCTTTAAGCTCAACTCCGCCGTTAAAAGGCAGAGATGCTTTTGATGTGGGATAAAGTGTATTTCATCATCATACGAGAGGCGAAGTATTAAGGAGCCTCTCACACCAACTTTCTGTATTGCACCAAAAAGCAGACTATTTGCAAAACATCATCCTGTTTAATGGGTGTCTGAAGGCCTGTGTGGAAGTGAAACACCATATTACTGGAGAATGTAATGTCAAAACAAGATAGTAGTCAGCAATATGTTCACATTACCAATTCTCATTACTATCCATTCGTTCTGTGTCGATAAGCTTGTGATTATGTAGTCTAGGGGAAATACACATGTTTTTATTACTATAGAATATAAGAAAGACATCAATGTTTGTCTAGGATTACATTCAGCACTTTGGTGTCGTTCATTTGGTTTAGTGTGTGTATGGCATTTTCATCTTCAGCTTTGTCTAAACACCAATATATCGATGTAAAATAGACACGTAAATTACACGATCATTTTTTTCCAATGAATGAACTGCAGCAAATTTAATTCTATTACACTTACATTTTTCTATGAACCAACATAAATATTATATGCCGATGTGCGTATTTAGAGGCAGCACCATGGCCCCTTGACCAGTGGCTATATTTTAAGCCTGAACGAGAACAGCTTGGCGTATAAGAGGCTGGGAGAGATATGTGCATCCCTTTAGTGTGCGCAGCATCAGCAGAATACAGATCCCCTGGCTTTTCCATAAAGACAGGTTTATCATTGGCACAGATGCATAGAGTTGCATTTTTTACAATCCTGCCACACTTGTCTATACAGTAAGTTTCATAGTCGAGAAATTTAAGTGCATATGACTATCTCTTGAAAGCTATATGCCACAGAGGCTATTTTCTAACTCTCTCAAATAATAATATGATTGTGTGTGCAGCGGTTGTGGAAATAATCAAGATGCTAAGGTTGGGACTTTTCACATTCTAATCACACAAGGCATGACAGCTACAATTTATTTCTGCACAGTGAGGCATTTCTCCGCCGTCACCTTTGCTTTCTTGATGTTTCGCCAAATAAAAACGGTGATTGAATGAGACGGAAGTGAAAATATCTACGCTGAGAACAAAATGGGAATCAGAGAGGTGAAACTGTGAAACTATACAGTCGGACATTTTGGTGCAGTGTCTTCAGCATGTGGTACATCCCTAGGCGAGGACAGATTCCTGACTTGATTTAGTAGGCACACCCTGGGAATTGCACTACAGTGCAACAAAGACCCTGACTGTATACTTTATCTGTTTTTAAAGAGCTAATGTGTATACTAAAGGAAGTCTGTGTTTGTGCATCTCAGCATGTACAGAAAACCCCAAGGGGAAGTTTTTTTTTAAATAAATCAATACTCCTGCCTAAGAAAGGTTTTATTAGTGTGTTGTTCTTCGTTTACCACATTGGCAACAGCTATGTAAGGCTGGAAAACTTTACCTCGAATAAGCACAAAGGTTTACATTTGGGAGCTGTAACAGGATTATGGTGTCCATAAATGGTCGGTGCACTTACTCACACCGACCTGGATAGCCACAGAAAAGAAAGAGGCAAATTTATGCTCTCAATAAAGGCAATAGGGTACTTACAGCAACAAACTGAATAGCTGCTTTGACACACCCATTTAAAGGCGCTTCACTAGCAAGGACCACAACCCCAGCTACGATGCAAAGTGTTTATTGACATACGATAAACATGAACAACACGAATGTACAGAAATGAATGCTGTGTTGGGCTTCTGTCGATGAGGGCTGTAGGCTCCCGGGCCTCGGTACCCCCAAAAGAAGCTTAACCGAGGCAGTGCCATTTGACGGAGGTTATGGTGGGTGTAGACCTTGATGGCCATGGAGGCCCTGTGTGCCATGATTTAATGAGGCAGTCAGCGACTCCTTGACTGGAGGCAGATGTAGCAGCGCCGATGCGGGAAGAATGTTTGGTAGGAAATGTGGGAACCAGGTGAGGGTTGACTTGAAGTAAGGGATGAACCGGAACCTGATGCAATCTGGTCTTGTTCGGTAGTGAGGAGCGAGTCCTGAGGGGAGGCGGCGCATGACAACTGGTGGGAGAAGTCCTGGTAGATTGCGAAGGAGCTCGAGACAGAGTTTAGGACAAGTACATCGTGGTTGAACTACCTCTGAGCGGCGGAGGAAACCGAAGAAGGCAAAAAGGAACATGCCAATGCAAGCCTTTGACAACCATCGTTGTTTGGTCTCTTCGCAGACAGGAGATTGCAGAGCCTAAGAGCAGCCTAAAAAGATGTTGATGTCGCTCAGGTAGGCATTAAGTACCGGTAAATAGAAACCGGTAGACAGATGGTGAACGGGATGTAATAGGTTAGGGAGAGTAGGTCGAATGCGGGGAAAAGCAGGTTGAAGCCATTATGGAAGGACCAGAAGCTGTACCAGGTGGTCTAGTAGGAAGAGGAGGTCAGCCAGAGAGGGGCTCAGGTGTGGAGATGAACAAATGTTCCTATCTTTCAGTGCTCTTAAAAGCACGGTGATAGGTAACCATGACATACCTACACAACAATATAACAGCTTCATTTATCATATTTAACCAGGAAGTTTTAGAGCATGCTAATTCCTGTGAGCCATCTTTATGTTTCAACTACGAGCAACCTACAGAACCCTCTCCTGGTGATGGTTCTGCTGCATTTCAGAACAATGTCAAAGGCATTGTTCTAAAAACTAAGTGGAAGCTGAGTCCGTGTCTCGCCCAGGGTGTGCCCTCCCCCTCTCTCCTATGGGAGACACTGGTGAAATACAGACAGATAATAGCCCTGGAGAGTTACTATTTGGTAATTGCTTTCAGCACACTTAGATCAGTCTTTAAATTATCATAGATATCAAGTGAAATTAGATGTGCAATGATAGGGAATACAATGCACCATTGCAGGTCTTAAAATGCACTAGCGGGTAAGCCATTATCTGTTACAGCCCAAACTAGCACTATAAAGCACTAAAAAAAGAAGTTCAGACATTCTCCTGACCAAATCTTTTCTAGCCTCTTGTATTTTCCCTACTGCACATGGCGGTCAGACTGAAGGCTCATGGGCAGAGCTGAGAGGGGGGCTTTTGGGGCAGGAACCCCCAAGACGGACAAGAAGTTTATTGATTAAATAAAATATGACTTTTTTTTTTTTGAAGATTGTAAAGAGGATTTTGGAGGGCCAATCACGGCTGTAACTTCCATTTGGATCAAGTCAAGGATTGGGCCTCCTCATGTCATTCAAATCAAAGAGCCGCGCACGTGTAGAAGAATGCTTCGGAAGCGTGAGTTAGTGGTCCGGAGTTTGCCCATGTCTTCCTCATTATTCCAGATCCGCTTGTGTATCCCTGAGCACAGACAATGGCTGAAGGTTGCAAGAGGGAGGAGAAAACAGTCTTTGAGGTTGCTGAGAAGAGGCAAAAAGCTTAAGAGAAGAGGAATTCGTTTACGAAATGGCATGCCTTGAAATCTCAAATTGGACTTCGCACTGATGCATCTGTGGCAAAACTTTTATGTGACAGGTAAATTGGTTTTGCTATTTTTTAAAGTTGAAAAGTTACATAACATTTAGAAGTTGTAACAAAATGTAGATTACTTACTGGTAGCAAGTCCAACATAGTTCAAATCTTATAGGGGAAGAGACGCTCTGCGGGGGTAGTGGCTGTAAACAGATGTATCTAAGCCGTGCATGACATCTGGTGGGCGTTAAAAACTCTGGAGGAGCAGTGATTTTCAAATTCAAAAATCATAGGCTACCCCTGTCTTGATATCTTATGTTAGATACTAAATTGTTCTTAATATTTTTAATTGCGTTGTGAACTGTGTTCATATTGCAACTGGAGGGTATGAGCTGCTGAAAACATAACCAAAATACACAGTAAAAAATACCTAAATTTACCATTGGGTTCAACACCACAATGTCTACTCTGTTTTCTGTATTTTATGTACTCTGTTGATTGCTTTTAATACAAGCTGAACTAGCACACCTTTATTTCAAAGTGGTTGTGGTACCTCAGCAAATTAAAGATTTTGAATTTGAATTTGTTACTTTTTTCATTATATCAATGTAATATTCTAGACACAGCCACAAGTGGTTTTATGAGACCAGACAGACACACTTGACGCACAGTACTTGTGTTTTTGATAGTCAAAAAGTGTGAACGTTTACAAGGGTAAATCTTCCTGTGAAATAGAACGCAAGTTGAATGTCAGCATTTCATCTCTCTATGATGTTCAGTTTGGGTTTCTTTTCCTCACATTGAATTTCAAACACCACCACAACCTCTCTATCTCCACTGCAGTGGTATAGGTCTGTGCACAGCAAACTGGCTTCAACGTCTACAACACTGATGAGGAAAGGTCATGTGATGTCACCAGTGCACAATGATAGGTAATTGATGTAAAAAGCGGTATTAAGGCACACTTTGCAGCGGGTCTTTCTATAGCCATGGCTGCCACACAGGCTGCTCAGTATTTATTGAGACACCTCCAAAGCAATCTGGGCTGGCAGGCACAGATGGCTCGTCTAATCCAGGTAAATTATCTTTGAACCTTTCAGAGTAAACAGACGTGCCGTTCCACACAAGTCAGGCTTCTATGATGTGAAAGGGAGGCAGCCAATCAATGTGCAGTCGTCATAGAAGAAACTGTAGTGACAAGCATTCATATGATGCATATGTTCAGTATTTATTCAATGAAAAAGTTTAAAAGACTCCTGACACTTTTTAAAAATACAGAATAACAGCTCTTTTTAAACATTTGTATAGGTTAAAGGTAAAAAAAAATAAAAAATCCAAAAGAAATCCCATTGACTTAATGAGTGAAGACCGCTTTGATGTAAGTTTAGTGTCACACTCTGAGTTGTGTGCTCCGTGAGTTCCCAGTCTCTCCTCCATGCTCCCTGGGCACCAGAGAAGGAGGAGCGGTGGTCATTGTGTAAGGCAAAGGATGAATCCAAGACATAAGGTCTGACCCCAGACGCACAGACGATTTTTAGCTCTTTGGGAGTTTTCATTTAATCTCAATCTGTTCAGGGATCATTCAAATACAAAGTGCTGAAGATTCAACGAATTAATTACATTAACATTAATTTACCGCAAGTCTAATTAGCTATCAACAACAATGGAATGCAGGCTTTTCAGATTGTTTCATTAAAATTTTACAGAAACTTGTTTTATTAAAATGAGAAGGGAAAATAGGACAGAACAGCAACAGTGGAGCATAAGGAGAAAGCATGCTTTAGATTGCTCAATGAACTGAATTATTTTGTTCTACAAAGTTATGAAAGAAATGACATTAAACATTCAGCTGTAATTGACTGAAGCATCGGCAGTATCCTATTAGGTTTTATCATGGAAGGTTCATATTTTAAAGGTGCACAAAGTTAGTTTTCTGGTGGAGAATGCCTGTCTCCCTAGAGCTAACTCCTTGCCAAGAATGTTCTGTGTGGCATATGATATCGCCATGGAGACAAGCAGGAACCCTCTCGGCCCAGTTACTGGTAAGATCTGTGGAGAGGTGACCCTGCTCACAGTAAGAACACAGATTGCATGGTGCAACTGAACAGTATTTGTCCTTTCTTTATTCTGCTCAAAAGGCTCTATAGTCTGCACAGTTTTTCTTTTATTGAAAGATGACTATTTTACAAAATAGTCTTAACAACGGGTGCATATGTAGTTTAAATAGACTAGGCCATTTTTATTAGTTGGGGACCTGAGGATACGTTCAAAAGACTAAGATAAGACGACTAAAGGCCATTATTTTAGTCACACTTCATCCAGCTACAGGAAACCTTTAAAAATGTCCCAAAAAGCCAGAAACATGACCTGTTTTTTGACAAAAGTTGTTACTCAGAAATGTATTAGCCTATTTTTTGTTGCTATTGATGTTTTCAGTGTTTGCCCTACATTGATGCGCATTCTAACGTGGGTGGTACAGATACATTTAGTGCAGATCATGACAGCTGTGTGAATCACCAATAGTTGCGCCCAGGTGGCAATAATGGGGCCCCAATGCCAACTTTTGCTTAGGGCTCACTGGTTCCGGCTCTGATTTAGTGACATTGATAGAAATAGTGGAAAAACAGACAATATACACTATACAAAATCTGTATGAACCTTTACCTGCCATCGCAATTTTAGTTGAAGGGTAAATGCTTCTTTCTTTAGAGGACAATACATTCATAGATCGCATTGTGTTAATCAGTCAATAAAAAGTTGGATCTACAACATTCCAACACTCATTAAGAGAATGGGCTGGAATATCATTTAACAGTTGGCATTTGCTTTAAATGGCAATCCAACACTGAGCATTTGGATTAATGAATTGAGGGAAATTATGGCAGTTAAATACAAGAAATCAGATTGTGCCAAATGAGTACAAAGAGCAGCATGTTTTTGAAGGGTTCGAAAGACAATATTTAGCTGGTGTTGTGTCGTGTTTGACAAGGGAATACCTTTGGAAGTGGAGGCAAATTAGGCCAGTGCAGAGCAGTGGAGACAGTTAGCTTGGGCTCTCTCCGAGGTGGTTGTGGAAGGAACAGCTCAAGTCAAAGTTGGCCGCACATATAAAGATGAGGTTTTGTGTTTTGTCTCGGAGGGTGAAGTAGGAGTGTGTCAGCACATGATTGAAGGGCCATGACAAGAGGAGTTTGAAGCTGCTCCTCTGCTGAACCTCTGGGGCATACTGACTTTGCACCACAACAAACTCAGCCTTTATTACCCGCTCATTTGTCCTGTCTGCAGCCCCTTACCCGTGTCTCACACCAATAGTGCACAGACCACTACAGATGAAAAGTTCCAACACGAAAACATGCCTCTACGTTATCAGACCTGACCAGAAATTGACTGAATTCAACGGGAAAAAAAGTCTCCAGCTATAACATGTGATGCTGCAGCTGTGAATATTGACATGATAATAAGTTTCCCACAACTTTTTGATTACTTAAAAAGTTCCTAAACTGAGTTTCCTAACTCCATGTGCTCAAAAGTATTGCATTTGGATAGCATTTTCAGCGTGGCTATATTATATTATATTATAATATAATATAAATAAAAATGTTCTTTTGGTTCTAGTACTTCGTTTGCTTGGAACTAAATAACGGTGCCCAATCCTATGCATTTCTTTAGCATTCAAGACCCAAATTTGGAAAAGTTTTAATAAAATACAAATTGATCCAACTATGAATGCATGTTGGATACATAAAATACATCCACATACATTTTGAAGAAGTTCTCTACATGGAATTACACCTGTGTAAAAGTAGCCTGAATAGAAAAGCAATACAAATATTTAATGAAATTAAATGTATGAACTGCATTTTTTTAATTTTGTAAATGAGATTCAAAATCATGTTCTCTGCTTAGTCATCCAGTGTTATTATCCTGTCACAAAATGGCTGTGTTGTAATTGGCAACATTCAATTGGGGAAGAATGCCTTATTGCTGGATATTACTTGCAGTGTTTTTGGACTCTCACTAAGTCAAAGGGCTTTTTAAACTTCTGAGGGAGTCATTTGTCTTATAATACTTGGCGTGGGCAGTGCATTTACTACGTGAAGATGAGGCCAGAGTTCATGGTTAGAGAGCTCTGTCCTGGGTGTGCGTTGTGTAACTAACGGCTGCAGAGATGAGTGCTCCAGTGATGGATGGTGGCGTCATGCGCGGCTATAATCACGCCTACGCATGGCTTCCTGCATAATTGATTTTTAATCCCCTAATAGAAAGTAAATCACACCAGCAGAGGCTGCTTTAGCGCTAGAGAAAAAAATTAAATAACAGGAAAAATGGCATGTAGATTCTGGGAAGAAAAATAATGATAAATTATAATACAGTTTTTTTTCAGGACCCTCGAAGTCAATCTTCTATTTTCTATCTATTCTATCCATTAATAATATTGTAGAAAAAGATTCAGTTGTATCATCTGGACACTGTTTTTAGAAAAACAAAACATTTTGACACTCATCCAAGAGTCATTCTCAATCTGCAAATCTAGACTTAGAACTCAGGTATTTATGCTACTCTGCAATCAGGTACTCAGTGATGAGGGGGCTACAGCCAGTTTACAATATAATTTTAATAGCCCATTACAGGGCTGTTAGGACACAAAGATGAGTAGTTTCAAACAAAACTGTAAAAAGACTATTATCATGAGGTTCCGCTCAGTGGGCAGGGCCTCTCAGAGTATCATAAACATCTGAGTTCTCAGACTAGATCCGCAGATTGAGAATGACTCTTGGATGAGAGCTGAAACGTCTTGTTTATCTAAAAACATTGAATCAACGTTGATGTTCAGTCAGGTTTTTTGGTTGAATCAACGTTGATATCTAACATTGAATCAACGTACATGTTGCTCGTGCTGATCAGCATTGAAATCTATCTATCTTTACATTGAAACAACGTCAGATCAACGAGAAATTTCAACGTTGAAACAATGTTGAATTTTCAACTCTTCATCAACATTGACTCAACATTGCTTCAACATCTTTTAGATGAAAATGTAATGGATTCTACATTTAAATAATATTGCTAAAGCGAATCACACAGCACTATTTAGACAAGACACATTTATTTTCAGAGCACAAGTACACAAAGTGATTCAAACAAAGTGCTATACAGGACACGAAAGGATCATTACAACCACAATACAATAAATTACCATTAGATCACATTATAATTACACAAATGTATAATACACTAATTACATTAATTTGACTCATATACATAATACATACAGTTTAATAAAGTTTAGGCCTGTCTCACCTTACCTGCATAAAACTGAAATTGAGTCAGTGGAAAAAAAATCCCAAACTGGGAACTTGCTTCAGCTATAAGAGGCACCATGAAACTCTGAGTAAAAATAGCAAAAATATAAACTAGGATAAAATAAGGCATGCATGAAAAATAAAGTGTTACTGAATAAAATAAACTCAGACTAAATACTTTGAATTACACTAACTTTACAGTATGGTCAGAAAAATTATGCAAAATTAGCAGTGCAAATGTCCAAATTCAGAGGGAAAGAAACTGTTCTTGTGGCGGGAGGTTCTGCTCCGGATGGACCCTAGCCTCTTGCCTGAGGGGAGTGGCCTCTTGCCTGAGGGGAGTGGCCACCTGCTGGAAGGGAGTGGCCTCCTGCCTGAGGGGAGAAGGGGGAGAAGGGTCAGCGGTGATTCGACCTGCTCGTCCCAGAGCCCTGGAGACGTACAGGTCCTGCAGAGATGGAAGTCTGGCGCCGATCACCTTCTCAGCAGAACGCACAATGCGCTGTAGTCTCTGTTTGTCCCTGGCTGTGGCTCCAGCGTACCACACGGTGATGGAGGAGGTGAGGATGGACTCAATGATGGCAGTTCATGGTGAAGGGGGCTGGAGGCTGTGACTTTCATGAAGTCCACAATCATCTCCACTGTCTTCTGGGCATTAAACTCCAGGTTGTTATCACCTCGCCAGGACCACCTCCCTCCTGTATGTGTGTGCGCCTGGTTGATATCAAAAGAAAATCACATTACTTGGTGAAATGCTGTACAACGGAGAACTACAAAGATGTCACCAGAAGACATAACTGTACCTGTCACCTGTATGACATTAAATCAACAGGTAGATCTTTGAGGAAACACAACCCCAAATAAAAGTAACTTACATTTGGACATAACATCACAGAACATAAATAGTGCTTAAAGTATCCTTTCTTTTTGCTTTACAATTATATTAAATCTGTTTGCATTGATTCATTACCATTAATTACTATTATGTTACTAATGCATTCCTGAATTTTAAGAATGATATATTAATTTGGCACACAATGGTATTAAATGGAAACAGACAATAAGGGCAACAACAATAAGTACAAAATAAACTTTTTCAGTATGTTACATGCATCCTGATTTCAAACCTTAAAACAGAGCAATAATATTCATTATTCATTATTTATGCCTGCAAAGACTCACCAGATATCCAAACTTGGTATCAAAAGAATAGTCCTGTTACTTGCTTTTCATTGTATCTGTATTTTGCCTGTATCTGCTCTTTTCCAGCAGCCAGTGTGGACACAGGCTCCTCTCTGCAGTGACCAGCCACTGGAGAGTAAAAACGAAGTGTGACTTCATTGTGTTTCATTTTAAACACTAACTAAAGCAGTAGTGTGTTGTAGACTTGTAATGTCTAGTAAACAAGCCCTTCTCAGGTCCAAATCTTGACCATAACTCTAAAACCAAATTTTGTAAGAACATAAAAATAAAAAAGATTTCTAACAAATGTGGGAACATAGAACAGACCCCCAGACTACACTAGATCAAATCTAATGGTACCATGGCTACGGACTATACTAAACCAGGAATGCACCTGAACTAAACCAGGACTACAGGCTGAGAAGCCAGATAAAATGCTAAGAATTTAGAATTAGCTACATTCACATTAAAACTTTAATTAACATTAAAACTTAAAACAACATTAGAATACATCTCAATATAGCTAACATTTGATCCCAATAGACATAAACCTAGCAGTAGCAGTAGCAGTTGCTGGGTCACTGTTCTCTGAGATTTGCCTGTAGGACTGAACTTCTGAGGCTGTTCAGATTTGAACATTTTAGGTCACAAACAAATCAAGATTCCCGCTCTTTTTGCGCCTGCAGGATCATCAGGTCCATGTACATTGAAACAATGTTGAATCAATGTTGTCATTTTAACCATAACATATGATTTTTTTCAACCGTTGATATTTCAACTGTGATTCCCCGTTGAATTGCTCTCTGGGTGTCCAGATGACTACAACTGAATCTTTTTCTACAATGGATCACTCCTGCACAAATGAGGGATCACACCAACTCATTAATAATATATTACAGTCATTAACAGAAAAGAGGCTTACATGCTGCTCTTTTGAGCTTTTGGACAATTAACTTATGGGTGAAATAGCAGTAGGTACTAAGGGCAGAGATCGCCATTCTGCTGGCTACGCAACCTCAAAAACCAAACTATCAATGTAATATCACTATATCTACTAGAACTATTATGGCCGACTTCTCTGCGCATGTGCGTTAGCCGCCTTGGCCGCAAATTATTTTTTGGCCACGTGTTCGAGGCGGCCAGGGCGGCTGCCTTCAAATGTACAGGCGTTCAATTTGTGCGGCCAGCACGAATCTGGTCGCCGCGGTGTGAACGGGGCTTAATGCTCTGGCATTGGGGGCAAAAGCAGAGTAGGTTTCTTTGCCAGACCTGTGGACTGGATTCTAAGATGTGTGAATGCAAGCTGACATGATATTGTTTGGATAAAGTAATGAGATATAGATTGACCAGTCAGCTGACAAGGAGGCAGATTGTATCTGTCATCCAGAACAAACATGCCCGAGACTTTCCAAGGCCAGACCATGAGGAGATCTCTATCGTGTCAAAGGTAACACTCAAATGGATTACAGGAACTAATTCATTACATCTATATCAGGGGTCTTCAACCTATAGCTAGCCATTTTATACCATTTTAAATAGCTCGCTAAGGGATTTCTAAAATACCTAAATTTAGCAGTATAATTTGATTTGTCACTTTCTAAATGCATTACAAGCATTTGTCCTATCATATCCATTGTTGGCCCGCCCCACAAATGCGTGTATATGATCTGTGGATCCAGCTGGCTGTGGGTAAGTTATGTCATACAGTGTAGTCTATGACTTTAGTATGGATCTCTGATGCTTAACTGTTATTATCCTGCGGCACTTTAGTGTTTGTTCTCCGTGTAGACCTGCACAAACTTTACTCTCTTCTTTTCCCGCAGTCACATCTAGCGCTTCTTTGAGGTGTCACCTCTCCTTTTTCTGTTTTCTCTTTACGATGGGGCGCAGGCAGCGAGCAGTGGGCTTGGTTTAGAATCAGACAGAAGGCAAAAACAGATGTTCTGCTGGTGTCCAGCCATAAAATGTCTTTAATTTGATGTTAATCTGCCTCATATTCCCAAAGAAAATGCAAAAGAGTGAATGAATGGAAGTGCAAACTAACGCCATCGCAGCCGACCCTCAAAAGCGTGTGCCACAAAATCAGACTCGTTCTTGCAAAAGACAAATGTTATAAATTCAGCTACAACATAAAACATAAGTTTAGAAGTCCCAAGAAAAACGTTTGCGGTCCAAGTGTTACCTGGAGCCGCTCCGTCCACAGGGAAGGAGAGAAGAAAGGTGAAGATGTGAAGGGCCAGGTGCTGTGCAGCAAAACTCAGGAACTGGGGTTACTGAAAATAAAATCACATCATGCAGCCAAGTGATTGGGCAGGGATGTGCTTAAATAGTATATCTAAAACTGCGCAAATCACTTGTGATTTCCTGTATTGCGGATCGGAGGCAGTGCGGATCGAAGGCAGTGTCACAGCCCCCTAGCCCCCCCTCACCATGACAGACTCCCCCATCACCACCGTGGACTCCTTCCGCTTCCTCAGCACCACCATCACCCAGGACCTCAAGTGGGAGCCCCCCATCAGCTCCCTCATCAAGACGGTCCAGCAGAGGATGTACTTCCTGCAGCAGCTGAGGAAAGCCAAGCTGCCAGTGCAGATGATGATGCAGTTTTACACGGCCATCATTGAGTCCATCCTCACCTCCTCCATCACCGTGGGTACGCTGGAGCCACAGCCAGGGACAAACAGAGACTACAGCGCATTGGTGCGTTCTGCTGAAAGGTGATCGGCTGCAGACTTCCATCTCTGCAGGACCTGTACGTCTCCAGGGCTCTGGGACGAGCAGTCGGATCACAGCTGACCTCTCTCACCCTGGACATGGTCTATTTGAACCACTCCCGGCAGGAGGCTACGGTCCATCCGGACCAGAACCTCCCGCCACAAGAATAGTTTCTTTCCCTCTGCTGTTGGATTCATGAACACTTCTAAACACCTGTCACTTTAACTGCAACTATTCAATCACTCACTTCACTGTCACTTTCTGCACTCAAACTGTAAATTTAACTGTAACTCTTGTGTACATAGTAATGCCTATTCATATTTTATATTAATTTTAAATAGTCTTTTAATACATGCCCTTTGGATTGAATATCTGTTGTTTTTATTATTGCTCAGTGTTTTATGTTGCACCTTAATGCCGAGACAAGTTCCTATGTTTGTGAATTTTTTTTATTGACAATGGCAATAAACCCCTTTCTGATTCTGATTCTGATTCTGATTCTGATTCTGATTCCTTCAATGTTTTCTAGGGGTCGCTATCATATTTATTTTGTTAACTGCCCATTTATTAAAAGATTACATACATTACTGAAGTGAACCTTCTAATTATATAAAGGCACATATCACAAGCATCTAATTTGTTATAAATGAATTTGTAATTTGACTTTTAACCGGAGAAAGTTGTGGATAGAAAAAAACAAACTAATGTAATTCATAGGGACAAGACTGGAGCCACTAATTATAAATGCGAAGCAATAAGTATTGGATTGACAATTTAACAGGCAGATTCGCATCTAACATAATCATCAATTGCATTAACGTGTCCACAAAACCTTGTAAATAACTCTTCCTTTAACTAAGAGAGATAGTGGTGAGAGATGCAATGTCAAAACAAGAAGTCAGTGTCGACAGTGCTCTGACAGTGGCCTTCCTCTCAGCTCCACCGAGAGAAGAGCCCAGCGTGGTCTGTCAGTAGATGTGCCAGCCACCCATTCTGAAGAAGATGGAGGAGAGGAGAGCTGGGAGGGAGATAAGAATGAAACAGTCCAACAGCTGTCCTCCTGACTGATGAGATTAGGGCAGCCGTGTAATTGCCTCCAAAAGGTGAGAATTATAAATGGTGTTATTCTATAGCCAGTGCTGGGGCATGACAGCAAGACACACGACCAAAATAGTTACTTACATTCAAGTATTGAATTTGTTGTTGGAATTATGCTTTTAAAAATCATTATTATACCTTAATGTTAACATTTGTTCAATTTCTGCAGCATCTTCTTGGCAATGTTTTGATTTGCATTCAATACAGCCAGGTGTATTAATCGGGTAAATATAGAGGTTTATGTTTTTAATATTTCAAAGAGGAAGTGTGGAATAATAGGGATTGCAGGGTTTTTGCTGCATATGACAGGTTAGACTATTTATTTGAATTGGTTAATATAATGCAATTTTATATTTTAATAAAAATCTCAAGTTTATAATTTAACTTCCTGGTTGGATGTGGGCAGCAGATTTGACGTATTTCATACTTTGATAACTATTTCCTAGCCACCATACACAATAAGTAACGAAATATATTACCTTAATTTTGTTAAAGGAATGTTTAAATAATTAATGCACATAAATCGTCACAATTATGTATATCTATGACATATAGATTCCTTTTTAGAACTTATGCACTACGTCCATGTCATGCAACTTTATTATTCAACTTCTCTGCAAACTGTAACTTGACTGAATATTTACCAAAGGTACTATCGCAATTAAAGTTAATGAATTAATAAAATATGAAAAGTTAGGCTACATGATTGGGTCATGGTGCAATTAAGTAAATACAAATATAACCAAAATTAGAATGAAGATGAATAAATTATGATAAATGGCATATGACATAGGGACCAATAATTAGAAAAAAAGAAAGAAAGTTGTTTCTTGTTATAATGTCTTGTTGAATTATGTGTTCCGATTCTTACTGCATGACATTGCTGCTTTACAGACATTCTTCCGGCTCTGAATCCTCACCTCAAATATAAGGCCATACAACTACAGCTAGCATAATATTAAAGCCTTACTATTAGCCTGTATAGCTAGCCCCTGCCGCGCGTCTCACAGGGATTCGGGCCCTTTTATGTTGCAATACTAACCCAAGGCTCTCTGTAACTCCACTGCACTCTCCACTTGAAAGGATCTCTGTGAGGCCAGATTTAATGTACACCAAAGCAGCTGGAGTAAAGGGTCATCTCTGCTCCACACACACACACACACACACACACACGAGCCATGTTTTAGGCATTAGCACTGGAAAGGGAAGCTTCTATAATGATGTTACAGTCCACACACAATTCAATGGTTCATGGTAACTTAAAATAAGCATATTAATCCAAATGTTTCCTGTTAAATAAACGAATTTTAAAAAGCTACAAGAACACGATAGCTGCATTACTAGCCTGCTCAAACTATAATAATAACCAAAGACTGAATTAAAATGTCCACCCTGGCCCCTAACCTCTCATTCACACATAGTCCTGCACACTTAGCGCCACTATAGAGAGCGATTCGGACGCGCACAACACACTCACTATCTTCTACTAGCCGCGTCTGTAACAAATATTGATCAAATTCAACTGACAAAAAAAAGTATTTATGGGCTAATATTAATCATATAAGTTTTAATTTAAATGGATTTCACGTTAAATTAGGGCTGTCGGATAAATACAATGTATTGTGTTTGTAACTCTTCCTACCACATGCTACTGCTATGATGAATTATTTGCTATCTCAACTTCTATTACAAGAGCTACTGTATAATTCTATATAGGCCTATTGCTATTCCTTCATTATCACTGCCACTAAAACTATAACTACTATAACTAGTACTATTATTTTACCACAACCACATCAAGGCCAACTCATAGTGCTACTAATGCTGAAGAACCAGCTCAAAGTACTACTGAGTATTAGTAAATAATATTAAAGCCAACTCAGAATATTATTCCTAAAGCAGAAGCAAAAGCTTATTGAACAACAAATACTGCTGCTATAACGACCACTAATCCAATAGCTTTCTGGTCTATGGAACATTTTGAAATGTTTTTCCCTCTCAAAAATATATGATATTTTGGTTTGAATTTTTACTCGCTATAGGTGCAGTCCTAATTTCTCATTCTGAAACCCTTGGAGGTTTTGTATGTCTATTGCCTCCACAATCCCCCAAGCCCTAAATATCTGTGCTACTTTTACTTGAAGTTAATATTATGTTAAACACGTGAACAGTATTGTATGTACTGACTGTATTCTCTCGGACCTGGAGGGAAATGTTGCAATTCAACTGTAACAGTGGGACTCAGGTACACACAACACAACACAACAGAAGGGATGTTCTTGCTCAGTCAAATCTCAAGCCAACTTGACAAAGCCCTGAAGAGTCCAATCAATTTTTTCTTTCTACTTTTTTGGACCAAAGTCTATCCTGATCTCTAAAATACAATTGAGTTGGAATGCAAACCAGTTGGCAAAAGCCAAACACATCTCCAAGATATAATTAGGGGAACAAGTTTGTTAGCGCTCATTGTTTTTGAACAGCAGTGCAGTGCCGAATGTCATGGAGAAGCTGTGATTACAGCAAAGTCTTAGTCAATATTTTCTGTTTATCTAATATAATTCTTTCATTTATACAAGATATTATCACAGCCTGTGACTGGGGTTCCTGAGGTATTGAGGAAAACATTGGTAGAAACAAAAGACATTTACCATAATAAATATTTGTATGAACACACTGCAGCACATAAACGTTACACTGTTTATGATAAAGACAATGTCAATTCATTACCACTCTGTTGCAACCCAGATAAGGGAAGAAACAAAACCAAGATGGAAAATTGTGAAATAAAGTTACAATATTTAACAAACAGGAATACAAAGGTAAATTAACAGAAAAACATACATGACGAAGAAAACAAAATAACAAGTTCTCACAGGCCTTCCAAAACAAAGTGACAACATAGAAGGAGACACATAACACCAAATAACCAAACTCAAGTGCCTCAAAACACGAAGTCAGGCCCACAGCCCTGATAAACTAGTCACAAACTAATGGAATACTGGCCACAAAGACCAGCAGCCCTGAACATGTGCAACAGGTGTCCTTACATACTGGGAGGGGCTGCAGCTGGAGACTCTGGGATTGGCCCACCAACCAAAGATAACAGGAAGCAGCAGCCAACCAGGAACAGGGATGTGGAGGGCGCTCCAACCACAGGTACACCCATTGCAGCCACGTTAGAAAGGGAAACAACATTTCAACACACACAGGGAGAACAGCAGGCTCGGGGCCGTAACACACTATTGGCCATGTTAAATATCTGTACAGTCAGATAAATTTTATATAGTGTGCATAATCCAATAATGTTTTGATGCATTGATTTACAAAAACAAAATTTAAACATAAACAGCCTCATAACACACTTGATTTATCAAAGAAGAGAGCATATTAAATGCAATCATCATATAATTGTCCCTGTTTATCCCACAAATGAATTATTACCATGACAATGTTTTCAAAGACGTTTGTTCTCTCTTTGCCTTTGTAATTGTGTTTTATAGTATAATTCTTGAACAGCTACAATGCAAAGAAATAGCACTTTCTACACTGTATTTTGTTTTGAGAGCAGGCAAGGGGACGTATCCAATGCGTAGTGATCGTTTTTCTGTCTCCTCTATACCTTGGATTTCTTCTACAGGACAAACCAATGTGATCTCTTTGTTAACAACCTCCCTTCTCAGGATAGTAGAGAGATTGGAGCTTCCTTACCTCCTGAACATTTTATATTAGAAGTGACACAAACCCAATGAAGAGGGGCTGAAGAGGGCCCCTCCCACTGGCCGCTGCAGCCTGGTTATTCATTCATACTCAGGGACTGAGCCCCAATGCAATCAGCCTCTGTTTTTTAATGGAGCTGTCAGGCAATCATACGGCGGCCGCGTCCAGAGCTGCTGAAGAGCCTCTATACGCGGCCTGAAGACCACTGGAGGCCTGGGCACTTTGCTCAGAAAATTGGGCCCACATGATATTACATATTTGGAGCAAGCTGTGGTCAGGACTATGCGTTTGTGTGATTAATTGAAAAAGAAAAAAAAAAACTTCAAATGCACAAGTTGGTGGACAGGCCTCCTGCTGTTTAAATCATAAATTAGGCTGAGATAAGCCAGTTCAAATTGTTACTAAATTACAAATCCAAAAAGGGGAACTTGGGTTGGTGACTGTTATTCCCACAAGATTTGAAGTGACTTTCTGGTGAATACCAGATGTTCTAGTTTCATTATTTCTTTCATTTTTAAAAAACAATTTTATGTTTGGATGTCTTTAAAAAAAAAAAAAAAACATTTGTAACTTATAATTAAAAATGGGGGAATTTTAAGAAGAATCACAATTTAAGATTATGATGGTGATGATAATGGTGCAAGATATGTGATGAGAAAAACTGATTCATAATACATTCAAGAAAAAAAAACAATATATACATGTATGTGTATATATATGTGTGTGTATATATATATATATTATATATATATTATATATATATATATACATACATACATACATACAATACACACACACACACGTATATATGTATATATGTGTGAGTGTGTATGTATATATATGTATGTATATACATATATATACACAAACACACACACATATATGTATTTTATATATATGTATGTATATGTTATATATATATATACATATATGTATTTATATATGTATGTATATGTTTATATATATATAGTGTGTGTGTATATATATATATATATATATTTATTCATTTATTTATTTATTTACATTAAACAAAAAATCAAGGACATCTTGCAGCAAAAAACTTCTAAATCATAATACAGTTACTGCACAGTTACTGCGCAAGTGTTTGTCAATGAATGGATGCATAATTGTAATGAATGTTAGGGTCAAATGCAAATAATTAAATTCAAATGATTCATGCTTTGGCTGTGCAAAGTGCTGTTCATTATTGGTAGAGCATAACATTGTGTGTTATTTCCTTTTTAACCAGTGACGTGCAGTGAGGTTCATGCCTAGTGAGTCAGATTTACCAATGTGAATGAACCCAAAAGAGCACCTTAGACATAATTCGAACAGACAATGAGTTGTGCTTTATATCTCATTTCATCATTTCTTTACACAACACGTTGATAACATTTGATTTAAGGTCAAATGTATTCTAATTGAGCCAAATTCCAGCCTATTTCAATCCAAAATAAATAAAAGTTTATGGTCTTGACTTTACATTTTGATAAGCCTGATTGTAAATAATAAATAAACGAGTTCAGGAACGAAGAGGCTCAGAAGCGCCCCTCTGCCTTGAGTCAGGCGTATTGTTTGCCTCACCGACGTGAACTTTTACTGCTGTTTTATCATGAATCTGCGAGCCAAAACAAATTTCAGAATACATTCATACATTATACAGAATATGGAAGTACAGAGCACATCGTCAGAGTGTTTTGTTTGTTATATACAGAGGACACGCGACAACTATCTGCATTGCATACGCACAAGTTTTTGTGAGGCATTACACTGTGCACCGAGAGGCAGAGGGCGGTGCTGCCTCACGGCGCCCCTCCTCCCTGTATTTGAACGGGCGTTACAGGACATGAGGAAATTCTGATATTCTTAATTGAAAAAAATATCGTTCCGTATTGGATTCAAAGCAAAAGGGGGTTCATAATACATACCTGATGACAAATATTAACTTTTATTATATTTTATAATTCAGTTTTTTCTCCCAAAATTGACGTCACTGGTTTTAACTTGAGAAGACATGATGATCCACATAAAAGAGAATTGTTAAAATATGTGATTGAATAATTAAGTTCAAACTATATTATATAATAAATTACTTGTTCGTCTGTAAGTGTAATTTGTCCCAAAATAAAAAGGAGTCCGTCAAAGAGGGTCTTTTCACTGCTGGCACTGACTTGGCCGGGGCTCAAGGAGAAGTCAATGAGATTGTAGCAGGAAGAAGAAAGCAACATGTCTGCTGTTCTGCTTTCAAGTGGAGGGCACATGGGTCAGACAATGGAAATGAGTCTGGAAGCATGAGACGGGCCATGATATGACTGATATGAGCTGACATTAGACCACCATATGCAAAAGCAGAATCCATCAACCAGAGAGGAAGGCTACAATCAATACAAGATGGGATTGATTATGCAGTGGCGTGGTAGAGTATGGGATCATGACCAGGAGGGCCATCTGATGATTAGATTAAGTGATCTGGATCAAGTCTAGCCTTCAAACATATTTGTATAGTCTTCCAAAAACAGGCACATACAACAGGAATGATACATTATCTTTTATTATTGTGTAAAATATGGCTCATTTAGACATTGAAATTACAACACAGGCAACAAGTGTTTTGGCCATGTGGAAATAGCCTTTTATCAGATGTCATACAGTACATGTTGGCAGCTTTACCTTTTTGTGAATACTGATGAGATTTCACACAGTGAGGACTTTAGCTGTAAAGAATTAAGCTTCAAACCAAGAAAACATATCATAGGGCTGCTTCTCACTTAACAATAGAATAATTACAGTGGTCGGCCAGTCCTCTTAAAAGAAAGCACAGAGCACGAGAGCACGGAAACACAGGGAGCAGTGCTGAACTCATTTCACAAGGTTAATTATTAATAATTAAGACCATGTTGTTGTAGCTGCTGATTATTGGGGGCAAAACTCAAATGATCTTAGGTTACAATAATCTTGTCTCAGCAGGATAATTATTTTACAACAATCATTCAATCTAGGGACAGAAAAGGAAATAATTAAACGTTGCGTCTGTGTATAAATTTAAGTTGGTTGGTATAATTGATTTTAAGGTAAGGTGTATTAAAAGAGAAACACAGTGGGTCACTTTCTAAATTAACCTTATAAACCATTGGTAATCTACTTTTGCAAAGAGAAAAAAGAAACAATTCTACCCTCGTATTGTAACATATGGTTTGAATGAGAGCATACAAACCTGTGCCTCCAGACAATAGTAGGGCTGGTTCCCCCGGGCTCAGGCAGATCTGAATATCAAAGCTCTGTGTGTTCAAACGCATGGTGCATGTGCCGTTGATGTAGCTCTGACCTGCAATGGGAGCTTCTGTAGGATCTGCTCAAGCCCACTTGGACTGAAGCCGCCTTTAGGGACCCAAATCAAAGACTTCACTTTCCATCAGCAGAGTGCATTTAAGCACTGTGACTGAAAGAGTTAGTGTTACATTGAGCTCTAATCGACTAAATACAAACATGAATCTAATGAATATTAGGTATTATATTGAATATGAATTCTTCAAACTACTGGACTGCACTTATTTTTGTATCTGAATGGCTTGTCAGGAAATACATCTGAAACGGGAAGAACAAATCCACAGCAAACCATCAGGCTGATTTTGATATTTAATGTGTTCAAGTACATGTGTTAAGTGTGTATTCAACTAGTATACACATTTTATAAATTGTGTGTTTTTATCCATAACTTTAATATATAATGATAAAAATAAAAAATATATATTATTGTAGTAGTAGTAGTAGTAGTAGTAGTAGTAGTAGTAGTAGTAGTAGTAGTAGTAGTAGTAGTAGATGAATATTATGATTATGAATATTATGATTATTATTATTATGATTATTATTATTAACAACAATGATAATAAAAAGCAAATGTAATGTTAAGACATACTTTAGAAGAATAATTTTCATTAATGGAAGACACCTGCTTCCAGCTTTATTCCCCATTGTTTGGTCATTATACTTATTAGTTGTTGACATAGCACATCTGCATAGCCGCATTCCCCAGTGGAACTTGTCTACAAACTAAGAACAACAGGAATGCAAAAGACACAATAACTAAGCTCATGCAAATTCAGTTATTTCATTCCACTGTGTTTCCAATTGAATTTACTCCAACAACCAAGAAACAGAGCCATCAAAGTTGTCAGCACTTCTTGACCTGACAATATGCACAATAACACATTTTATTTCTAACGTCAACAGCTCTGAGTTGAACTAAGTTGAACTGTTGCCCAATTTTGACTTTCCTGTTTCAGTTCATTTAATTCAACTCAATTCAATTCAAAGAGCGCATCACCTGAAGATAAGTTTATAGTTATCTTAATTTCAGAAGCAGAAACACACTTCACTATGTCTGCCACAATCATTATCTCAATACATTTCAATAAAATGTGTGTCTTTGTCACGGTATTTTGATTTAGCAGTCCTTGCTAGCCAATCTACACAATAATAACATATGAACAAGCTTGAGTTCAGCTGGGAATATCTGGTTGTGATTGCCATACACTTCCATGCAATTTTGGAGCCACAACAAAAACTTCATACATTTAATCCAGGTTTTATTTGCCATTAAATACTTCAATTAGAAAACAATATTTGTCATTCATTGCCACTTCAGACAGAAAGCCTGTCAGCACTGTCAACATATTACCAGGCTTGTCACGCACTGTAATTTATCCCTCATATTTTACTGTGAATTACCTTGTTGATGGGATTAATGAAATGTGGTGTACGGCCGAGGCGATTATTCAGAATAACAACACACAGCGTTTTTATTTCTTGATGCCATTATCAATGACCTCCAAATGTTTGGAGGAGCCCAGGAGAGAAAGCGAGCTGGATGGACTGCTGACTGCTAACCATTCTAACTCAACTCTGTCCCGTTAGTTTTACCTCAAATCTTCAGAAGTGTAAATTGATGTGTCTAGGGTTTTTATTTTAAAGACATTGGAGTGACATTGTGAAGAAAAAGGGGGCAGATCACGATTCACGGTACAGATAACATATGAGAGGCACACAGTCCTACATGAACTTTTTTATATAACTATCTTCACTAATCGCTTGTATTTTAGTAAGGACATTTGTGTGGGCAGGTTGTGCACATGTGGGACAGGTTGTGCACATGTGGGGCAGGTTGTGCACATGTGGGGCAGGTTGTGCACATGTGGGGCAGGTTGTGGGGTAAGTCCAAACACTACTAAAGACCCACTACAGTTTGTTTGTGTGACACAGATCAGGTAGAGCCTCCCTCTCCCTCCCATTTCCCTGTCATTCCTTTGGCTGATATTGTACGCAGCACCTCTACAGGCGCGGGGGAGAGGTGTCTTTATGGACATTTGGTTCAATTGATAAAAGTGTATTGCGATTATGAAAGTGAACCGGACCTGCTCAGAGAAAGAGACAATGTTGCCATTTTGGTCCCCAATCGAACTGAGTCTGCTTCAATCTGAACCGTGCAACCAGATTTGTTTATTTCACGACCCATTATATTATTTATTAATTATACTTTTCACACCTCAGATTAACAGCATGTTGTGCTTCGCTCATTGATTCCAGAAATCCACAATGTTTTTCAGTCTGTATGATATTTTTTCCTTGTGGCCATATTTGTTTTGATACTGACGGACCTTGCGTGTCCCAGACTGATATCGATCTGTATAAAAAATACAGAGATATCATTCTGGACTTTCCAGGAAGGTACAGGCCCTCCTTATTTCAATAATTTTATTTAAAGCTTGTTCAGCAATGCCTGTTACTGCCACCCTGCTCCAATGAGAGACAGGAAATCATTCCTGCTGCCGTCATCAAACTGCTGAACTCTGTGATTTAAAATCTTCTTCATCAAGTTATTGTGTGGAATTCTATTCACTTAAAAAAATTTCATCTTTTTAAGAGTTTTGGTAAGACTTGATAACTGATTACTATTTTCTTCTGCTGATCGGTTGCATGTCTGTAAAGAAAAGAATTTGGATAAATAATTCAAATTCTGATTTTATTTTGCATAAAAATGTCACCACTTCTATTTTATCTTCAAGCAGAGCAGCCGTTTTTTGTGTGTGTGTTTTTGGTGTGTCTTTAGGAACTATGGGGCGCAAAAATGAAAACTATCTGGAAAACACTGGATTGCGCCAAATCCAGTCATTTCTTTCACTTCACTAATCAGAAATGTGGTTACTTTTTTAGATACACAAATTAAACAAACGCGTATTTGCTATATCTATTGTGGAGCTTTGAAGGTTCTAGTTGTCTATGTCTGACTCCACCACAATCCACGACAAAGTTTTTTCCCCATTTCATTTTTAACACTCAAACATTACATCCTTACTTTGCTTTTAATTTCATTGAAAACAATCCGTCAAGTCGCCCAAACTGAACCCTGTCTCCACTTGAATTTCCCATCAGCGCTGAGCTTGATTCGTACCGGCAACCATGTCATTGATTTTCTGAGCAGGAAGCAGGGCTAAGGCATCATCCCATGCTTCTGTATTATCACTTATAATGAGAATCCTGTACTATTTTCATATGCACCGCCACAGAGCGCTCCCCTATCCTCCCTGTCACTCACACGAGCCTGAATTGAAAGCCTTGTGATGAGGATAACCGTCTGCATGCCTGAATTATTGATTAAAAGTTCAACTCCACATTTTAGCTGTGGGTTATGTCAGTGGAACCATGACAGAAGCCCCACAATGCCAATTCAATGCTGCATTTATTCTGAAAGCGAAAGAGCCCAAAGTATTTCTACAGAAGGAGAAAACATATTCAAGGTCTAATGCCCACGACCATGCCCATTAGACAAACAAACACTTACCTAAAAGTCACATCCAGTGGTCCGTTTGTGCTAACGTTAGCCTGTTAGCCTGTGGCTAATGCTGACGCAGGCTTTGACTGTAACAGCCCATGTCCCATTTTGATCCAGAAAGAGCAGGCACATTTCAATTCACAGCAAAATGTTCAATACACTTTTCCTTTTTTTATTTTTATTTTTTTTAAATAAATTAATTTTATTTACAAATACAAAACAGTAACAATGAAAGGACAACAAGAACAAAAACAGCAAAAGACAGACAACAATACAAACATTAGACAAGTAGAGGGACAACAGTCTAAAAACTTCAGAGTAGGGTGATTGTGTGTGTGTGTCTGCGCGTGTGTGTTTGTGTGTGTGTAAGTGTGTTTGTACGTGTATGTGTGTGTGTGTGTGTGTGTGCATGGATGTACGCGTGTGTATGTTTATTTGAGCATATGAATGCGTGAGTGTATGTGTGAATCTATTCAAACAGAGTAAAAATGTGTTACATTATCTCTCTTTCTTTTCTGTGTCATGTTTAGAGTCTAAGGTGCATTAAAAGAAAGAGGACATTTTCCGAGCGTCTCCACTTGGGACAGAGATGCTGTGAGGAGGAGAGAATCAGAGGAATCAGAGTTGTAATAGGTCAGAGAGCGTTGGGTGGGGGAGATCGGTTTCAGATGAGTGATTATAGGGGGAGGTGTATATTCCATTGTAATGAAGTCGATGATAAGATTTTTCCAGTGGTTAATGTGTATGCTATTGCGGGTTTTCCAGTTCATGAGGATAGTTTTCTTGGCGATGGTTAGAGCTGTGAGGAGTGTTTTGAAGTTTATGATTTTCAGTCATTATTGTGAGATCCCCTTGCAGGCCAAGAGAGGGGGATGGGATGTGGCAGCCCACTATAGTGGGCAGTGACTGTGTGACCTCTTCCCAAAAGTGTTTGACTGAAGTGCAGTGCCAGGTTGCATGGATATATGTGTCTATACTTTCCTGAATGCAATGTGTGAAGCCCATTTTAGCTAATCTGTTACCCGTGTAATGTGTTCTGTGAAGTGTTTTGTATTGTATTAATTGTAAGTTGGCATTTTTGGACATAAGATAAAAACTTTTACAGATTTGGGTCCAGAAGTTGGCATCAGGAGTTATTTTCCCATTTTATTGTTGGTAGGCATATGGTCTGAGATGGCTTTGAAATTATTTTGTATATTTTCGAGAGAAGTTTCTTTGCAGAAGAGATATTAATCAGGTCTGATATTGCAGGCGGGAGTTCTAAATTTGTGGGTATGACATTTATTTTTTCCATAACTGATGACTTGATTTGTAGGTATTTTAAAAAAAATTATTGCTCCTAATGCCAAACTCAATACACATTTCCAATAATATTCTAGATCATTAACACAATTATTATGTCTGGAAGGGTCCTTTTGGCTCCATATGCTGTTGGAACACTGCCTGCCAACTGTAATGCTGGGTTCAGACTACAGCATCCAAATTTACACTGGACGCCCCAGTTGGACACCTGTACATTTGAAGGCAGGACCGCAGCAGACCCGCGTCCAAGGCCGAGGAGTTGTGTTTCCTGGTGTTGCTGTTCTCTTGGTGCGATGGCAGACCAGGTTGAGAGAGTGGCTTTGGTGTATTTGCTTTATAAAGTCCAACAATGGAGGCGATCGGCTCGGGGGCTTGTCCAGGTTCATTCATACGAATGAGGTGTATGTGCCTCTATTCATGTATTTTGGAAGCTGCTACGGGCACCGCCATTAATTGTGCCCCTCCTTCTGCTTGTATCATTTAACATATTGCTGCTGATCTCAATAGCAAATATGTTCTACGCAGACTATAACGCCATTTCCAAGACATCCTCCTTTTCCATTTTTTAAATATATATTTATATTTATAATTGTATTGTATTGTATATGTAGTATATTTTTTATATATATATATATATATATATATATATATAATATGAATTGCATATTAATTAATTTTGGTACAGATTACAAATGTTTTTGGATAGTATAAATAATAACAATCTGCATATTAAAATCTCTCTCAAACTAAATTACCTGTTGGCTTTATGGGTTGAGAAATACTCAATACGCACACGGGGGGAAAACTAGTGGACTGAACGCTGAAAACAAAGAGTTGTCACGGCGAGAAAACACTATCCTTTTCCAGAAAGACATGAACATGAGAAAATAAATGTCATTCTTGCAATGAGAAAATGGGTGGATTTGTCCAAGTGGCATCGAGGCTTAGGAAACGTGACCACCCGAGCGGAGAGAGGTGTCCGTGTCCATGGAAATAAGCCATCAAGTGTTTTTGAAGGACTGTTGAAAAAGGTAACAAGCAGCGAATACAAGAGAAAATGGTGGCTAATTGTCATCCACGCTATGCCCCCCTTTGAATGACTCACTTTTCCATCTCCGTTAATTAGTTGCTACACTTATGCGGTGACCTCTGAATCCTGCCCGTGTGCTTAGTCCTGCTGCCTAGCGACACAGGTCTATGCACCGGCGCATGATCAAAGCAAAACAGGCAGAGGAGGGTTGAGATTAGACGGAGGTGGCAAGGGCAACAAGAGAGGACTGCAGATTGGTGTAAAAAAAAAAAAAAAAGTGTGAGTGGGAGCAAAAAGACCAATAAAATAAACTTTCTGTCCAGTTATCGCCGACAGGATACATTTGTTCTGTTCTGTTACTTTTGTCAATTTAACAACAACACAGAAGGTCTAGAGACGAACAACACGCTAACTGCAAAACTTGTTATTTGGAGAACAGAAGGAAAGAAGAAAAAGTGATTTGGCCATCGCTGGGAAAGACTATTAGCACGTGGGCTGCAGAATGGTACAAAAGGAGATGTGAGTGATAGATGAACGAGGGCGGCGGGTGCAGATTCTGTGGCAGATTATTTATTGATTAGGTATTAGAGGAGTGCGCTAAGGCAGTAGGTGTCTTAAAATTGACCTCCATACGCAGACGCATTAGATAAATTACTCTCACAGACTTTAATCTGACTTCAGTGCAGGCCCTTTTAACATCTGCACCTGCTCAAGTCTCTCTTTCCAAATTTTCTGCAGAACACTTTGTTTCAGACTCCCACAGATGGGACTATTATGCCTTTTGTAAAGCTAAACTTGTATGTGGGCAATGTGATTCCTTCTCCCAAGTGTCAAATTCTTCTCTCTTTTGGTAAAGCCCTAGAGCAGAACCAAGAAATGTAAAAATATAAAAAAAATGACTACACATTTACAAGATACTACAAAGGTGAAAATAATGAAGTTGTTCGCAAACATTCTAGCCAAAGAAGGAAAGAATCTCCACAAAAATAACCTCCTAAAGGTCAAAGTATACCAAGTACCAAGATTACACCCGGGTATTCAACCATGAATCATCAGTTCCGGAGACAGAGGAAGCCATAAAACAAATATGTGATCCTGATCAAATTTGGAGGGCCATCACTTACCCCTGATAATATCATCTGAAGAGTGTTTACAGTCCGATAGTTCCTCTCATCGACACACAATAACCTTTCAGGCCCTCCCGCATCCATATTGTTTGACCTCCTTCCGTCACAACATACTCCATTCCTTCCTTGGCTTGGATACCTCTGCTACACAGAATCACATCTTTAGTTATCATCAAATTACCGTCCTCAGCATTAATGAATGATGGAGATTTGCATTCTCCCCTGCTGCGAACACCGAGTTTTGACACCATCTGCTATTTGTTCCGTTCTCTTACAACGCCCGCGCTCGTTTGAAGAGGTCCTTTAAAAAGGCATTCAAATATAATGCTAAATAGCTGTCACTGCAGGCATTCGGACGCTGCATGAATACAAATGTGGAGTGCAGGGGAGAGGGAAATCGCAAAGGATGGCTTACCTAAGGGCACAAACGCTCCTGCCTGGATCCCTAGGGTTTAGAGCGTAACAGGTTGAGTCACCATGGAGATGACTGCTCTTTTGAAAAACATCGGACGAATTATAAAGGGAAAAAAGTTTAGTTGGTTTAGTTGAAAGTGTGGCCGTAGTGTGTTGGGGAGCGTATAGCAAACAAGGTGATTTGTTCACAGTGTGGGATGTCATGATGAGGGCTTGATGGAAAGACACTTCATCCGTGACATTTGTAATTGGGACGAGCTGTCATTGTGACTGTGATTTATGGGACTATTAATGTACAATTAGCTGACATATTTGGTTGTCTACGTTTGTTGCCGCCGCTGCTGTCAAAAAGTTTTTCTTTCAGTTTCTGGCCACACTGGAGTTAAAACAAAACACTGTTGGAATTAATTTGTTACTCTTTGGGGTTGTTTAATCGGCTTAATGAACTGACAGGCAGAGATTGGGTTGGAGAAAGATTTGTAAAGATTTTTGCAGATAAGAAGAGTAATTGACTTGAGCCCTTTGGCATTAAATAAAATAGGGAGACATGTTTTTAATTTGATTGTATCTGCCCACACTGAATTATTACGTAAAAGAAAAATGATTGCATCCCCTTGAGAATAATATGTTCACATTTACAAAAAAGGAAACTTTTGTATTTGTATATTTGGAAAATGTGTTACTTATTGGTCAGAACTTTTGAAGACTTGAGCAGGTTAGACTCCATAGTCTCTCACAATCTTTATCTTTCAGTGGTAAGCAGCCAATCACAGTTTATGGGTTCAGCCATGGGACTCAACAGACCACTACACAACTGCTAATTGCTCTGAAACCCAGACACATCAACTCATGTCCGCGATCAAATCAATCACTGAGAAAATTTGGACCCTGTTTTTCAAAGCTCCAACATGTACAGCAACATTTGAGGTGATAGACAAAAATACTAAACCTGATTACTAATTTGCTGCTCTAATCTCTTACAAAAGGGCAATTTGAAAGATAATAATTGGGAGAGGATACTGAACAGGCCAACCTAATCCCGCAGATTTATTCAGTTCTTGTTAAAAAGAAAAAGTTATGTCTGATTCAGATTATAATTGAATACTTTAGGAGAATCACTTGATATCCCTCCAAAAATTCTTTGGATACCGCAAATAAAATGTGTAATGCAATGGTTATATATGGGCATATGGCTATATATTGAACTGTTCATTTGCATGTAACTTCAGTTCAATTACTTTGGTGGAGTACTCTGCGTTTAAGGAAACAAAGCATGTCTTTCATTTTCTTTCATCACAGTTTCTTCTGCTGACTGAACTTGCTGCAGAACCCTGGGTGGATGTGAGATGAGAACGTTCTGCTCCTCTTTTCACCACTGTCTGTCGAGGGAGCCCCTCTGCCACACTGTTAGTTCAATACCAGCGGGTGACCAGCCATTAATCTCCACTCCATACTGTGACTTGTCAATTGAACGCCTCAGGAAGAGCCATAGCGTATGAGCATAACAGGAAGCCCATTTTCAAGCATACATCATGTTCAATACGTACCTTATTTTCTTTTTTGAAAGCAGATCATAGTCCTTTGCTGGCTCTGTCGAAAGATTAGAGTTAGGTGTCAAGGCAAGGCACGAAACATAGTGGCAACCTGGTGCTCAGGGCTGTGGGGCCGCAGGGGCTGCATGAGGCGTGTTTAAAAGAGAAAGTATCAATACAGAATGAAAAGCAGCAGGAGACAACAGCTACCCGCCGGCTATCACCTCATTACACCAGAAATGAAAGAACTGTGTAGAATTCTTTTCACTTGTGTCCTGTGGGATATCAAGATAGACGCACCTGGATAATAGCACACTACACCACGGATTCAGCCTAAACCCTCTGGTCTAATGCTCCTAAACTGGTCCAATATAACACGTTTTAATGGCTTTATTAGGAATACTGCTTCAGCTCACTGTTACTCAGAGTGCACTGTTCTTCTAAGAACTCCTCACGGCATCTAAATGTTTTTCACTGAGCTGGCACTTGCTCCAGGAATGGCCTGAGGAGAAGCCAAAGGCGCGGCTTTTTAGCTTTAATAAGAGTAACAAAAGTGTTTAGTAAGCAGCTTGTGTAATGAGGGAGTTCCTGTACACATGTCAGCCAGGACATAATCAGTAAGAATCTCACTATTCCCCAAAGGAATCTGCAGCTGCGTTTGAGTTTTGTGTGAAAAATATGTGTCAATCAGATTTGGTTGTTTGAGTAAAAAGTAAATTAGTAAAATATAATAGAAGAGCAATTAGGCTAAACATGCGGCTCCAACAAATGATTTAACATCTCGGATAAATACATTGTTCTTCATTTTACTAAAGCAATGTGATATTTATATTACTTTTAAAAATCTACATATCGTTATCTGCAAATAACGGTAATCGCTTACCAATCGGTAAAAAAAAAAAAAATCCATATCGGACCATCCCTAGCTGAAGTCTTATTAAAATACAAACAAAATAACACAAATTCCCCCACTAATGCAAAGAAAGTATACACATAAATGTTCTCAAGCTCCATTTATGATTCTAAGTATGGATATGAACAGATTGTCTTGATTTCCAGGTTTTGAAGTTATTTCACCACGCTACAATATGAATGTGGACAGCTTGTGTAACAAAATAACCCCTTATTTTTATTAATGTAATACAGGGCTCATATGACGCAGAGGGCCTTTGATGCTGCAACCTGTGATGGCAATTTCATTTATATCAGTCTCACCATGCTCCTTTTGAAGTCACTTAATGCTATTACAGCTCCATAAACCAAATACAACACAGAAGAATGAAGGGAGTCCAGCCAGCACAGACACTGATGCAATTCTCCTGCCTGTTTCATTCTGTTCTCCTGCCTGTTTCATTCCGGTTCACATATCCACCCACACTGCAAATATAGAAATTAACTGTTTTCAATTTATGTTCAATCTAATCTCACAACATGCTCGTGCTCTCACAAATGCTTAAACCTTTTTTTTTTTTTTCAAGATAAGTGTTTTCTTTGTAGTAAAAATATTTAGATATTTAAAAATATATACTGTTTCGCAGTAATTTTCCTCATGGATCAAAAAAGGTTGTCTAAAAATATTTTTTGACAGTAGAAAATCTAGTCTTAAAAATCAGAAATATTGCAAATTAGGTGAAATTTTTACACTAATGAGTAAAGTGCAAAAGTAATGAAAAATGTGATGACCAAAAGCTGCCTGAACCAAACTACATAATAAAAAGCAAGTGGAAAAGGCTTTGTGATATAAATGCATTAATAATCTGGACAACCATTCTACTATATTAAAAGTAAATGGGTTCCGCTCTGGTAATGAAAGCATTAACTCTGCTTTCTGTGACAAAGTTACACATTTTTAATGTGGTCTCGACCCACAATCCGTGATAAATGCAATGTTTTTTCTCCTGAACAATCAGTTTCGGCATGTTTACTCCATATAACTTTAGTGTGAGTGGTTTAAGAGAAGAGCTCTGAGTGTCTAATCAGACACAGGAAGTGGAAGAGGAGCTGCTGAGAAAGAGCAACACAATGATGATACGCGGACTGGAGAGGTACACAGAGAGACTTTAATCTGATAAACAATCTAAATATCAGGAAATTCAAAGAATGGGAAAGTGTGAAGACACATTTTTACTCCAAACATAGCGTTGAATAAATGATAGCCGAATCAAACATTTTCCTTTTTTTTCCCAAATGAAGGGTATTATGTGTTCTAATTGGTTCTATACATCTAGGCAAGTAGAGTTGATCCTTATTTTAGAAAGAGCTTATATAAAGGAATTAGTTTACAGCACAATTAACAATAATATTGTTTATCGAGATAAAAATGTTGATAATAATTGTTTGTTAATCGCCAACAAAGATAATCATAATTACACCATCAGATCATGCAAAAATGATCTGATGGTGATTTTAGATCATTTTTCATGACTTCTTCTAAAAATTAATATCATAATTATAATACTGTACACTGTTTTGAACTATTATTGTGATATTATCATTAATCGTCACTATTCTGGCCATGATAATCCTAATGCAAAATTTCAATATTGTCAAAATATTGTAACCTTTGCTGTATCAGTGTCTGGCTTCAAAACATTTAAAACAAAAAAGGTTGGCATGAAAATGTCCCTACAAAACTAGGAACATGGAAATCAAAAAGGAACAATTTTACCGTTTTTCTTTTAGCAAGACACAAATCCCCCAACAAGCAAATATGCACCAGCAGGCTTCAGTCCTTTACGAGATAGAACACAGTGAAAATATTCTTTAGGTTCTCTACAGTTTTTTTTTAATCAGAAATGTTTAATAACTAGTCACATACATTGAAAATCACAGGTGAATGTAAAAGTAATGGTTGATAATCTGGTTTCTTCGACTTTTATGAGGTTTTAATCATGTTACAATAGCGTTTCTTCATCATAGTGGTTGTATCTTGATTGATTCGTGCATGTTCTGTATTCACCAACCCTCTATCTCCACCCACATCCCGGTAATTAGTTGCCATTGCTATTTGGAAAATTAAGACTCTGATAAAACACATTGAGTTAAAAAATATGTTCAGTATAGCCATTCTTCAAAAATAAAAACACAAAAAACAATATCTGCAGCAAATGCCACTATTAAGAGGCTGATCTTTCTAGTTCTGCAATTTGGAACAGGAATCAATGGACCAACTTCTTCTACTAAGCTGTTTTAGACCGACATTGCATTTTACAATGAACAAAATGTAAAATTGTGATTTTCTCATGTTGTAGTTTAATATTAAGTTCCAGGAAAAAAAGCATGATATGTCTCCTTTTCCATCAATTTCCACCAAATAATTTCGAGAGTAAATCTCAGAATCTCAATCACAGAATCTTCTAGCCAAAAGAAGAATTTCAGACAGTCACAAATTTAAGAGCGAATATCACTTGTAATAGCTGCTTTAGATAAAATTGTATCATCATACATTGTTTGAAGAACAAAAGTTGCTTCTGTCCTTCAAAGATAACGTAGCCGATATAATATGTAGTTGATGATGTTATCATTGACTGAGGTTCGTGAGCGGGACCACGCCTCCTACTCCTCCAGCAACCACGCCTCCACTCTTTAACCACACCTCTAATTACCCAGAAGCCCTATTTATACAGGCCTATCCCTGCATCTCTTGTTGTCAGTCAGCGAGCGGGTTCGTTAGAACACGAATCATGAGCCGTTTTCTATTACTTTCAGTCGGTTATATCTCCAGTAGTCACGTCCCCCAGAGGACTCGCCAACGTAGGTCCCTTCTCCACCGTGCACACACACAGAAGGCGTGATTCCATAGCCACCGAACACTATAATCTCAGTATGCGCCTCTTCCGCGGACCACTACCTCCGGGGTGTCTACACACACTCACACACACACACACATACCGACCTCTACTCCATAGGCAACGGGACCCACGCTCTCTCCTTCTCGCTCTTCTCCCCCCTCATTCACTCAGCTCGTTCCACAGTTCCCGCTAAGGAACAGCTCCTGTGCGCCGCATCTGTGCGCCGCTTCCAAACACGTCTCCACGCAGGTAGACGCCAGAGACCGGACCGCAGGTTGCCTGCAGCGGGCCGAAGTCGGAAGGCATTTCTTTCAGACGCTATGATGATAAATATCCACTTGTCGTCTGCCTCCGCACTTCCTGGTGCCCTGTACAGAGCGCTTGCAGCTGATGACGTCATTATCGCTCCAACCTCTAAGCTCCCCCTGGTGGCGAGAGCCAGGTTGTATAACCCACGTGCCACGCTCGCTCCGATTCACGGAAGCAGCCACGCTCGCTCCGATCCACGGCAGCAGCCATGCTCGCTCTGATCCATTCCACTCATACCGGTTCCGGCTTATCGTCGTCGGCTTCGCCTTAGCAATTAATTCCCCAGAGTCCCTCTCTCAGAGCCAACGGGCACAGGGATGCCTACTCCAGAGACACCGGCCCCCGGGATGCCCCTCTGGTTCTCTTCAGTCTCTCCTTTGACCCTCTACTCGCACCCCATTCGATCTCCTTTCATTCATCCCTCCCTCATTCATCGCTCATTCCACTCAACCCCCTCCCCATTCATCCACTCGACCCCTTTCTCATTCATCCCTTATCCTACTCGAGCCTTCTCCGCATCCTAACCGGGGTCGCAGCCAGGCACCGGGATGCCATCTCTCTCCAGAGCTGCCGCCAGGCACCGGGATGCCGTCTCTCCAGAGCTGTCACCGGGCACTGGGATGCTCTATCAATCATGACATCCCTCTTTCGACCCTCTACTCAAACCTTCTCTCTTACAGGCCTTCGCAGCCAGTGTTCTACCTCTGTTCACCCTTCCGTCATCACTTCCAGAGGTGCAGACGTACGTCTCATCTTTCATCAGGGCACATCACCGTAACTCGACAATCTCAATAATTCTTCCTCCAGCTGCCGATTCAATAGCTTCGGCGATCAGGTTTCCTGTTTCCTTTTCAGAGGAGACATCTCTCAGCGTGCACCTCAAATCCATCGTGCATCAATTGATGCATCGAAGATCGCTCAGCGCACTCCAGCCCCCTCCAACTCATTCCAGCTGCCACTAGACAGTCCTCAAGTACTTAGTCTTCTCTACCAGGCATTCAGATCATCCTACTGGGCAAGCCCTTCTTCATTTCAGACCAAGGATTGGCTTCTCGTCTCTATGATGAGTAACTTTAATGCACCTCAAGTCAACACACAGAAGTAGCAGACTCACGCATTTTAAAATTTTCATGCGACCATCGAACTCCTCAGTAGAATGATTCTTTCTCTCGTTCCAAGATTTCAAGGGAAGAAAGCTTGTTCTTTCTTGAGAGTCGAAACGTTTTATATTTTCTAAAACATACTACAGATGACTACAACTGAATCTTTTTCGAAAATGGAACACTCCTGGACAAATGAGGGATCACACCTACTCGTTCTGTCTAGTCTAACAGGTTCTCACGTCCGTTCGAATTATACCCCACTATTGTTCCAGACATTCTTTTGGGGGTTCGATTAGTCAGAAGGCACTCATTCGACAACACCTCTTTAGTAGATCAGTAAGGGATATTCTATTACGCCGAACCTCATAGTTCTCAGGACTTGTAGTCTCCTCTCCTCCATCAATCCGTCACCCGCATTGCTTGTACTCGAGTCACTATCAGCCAACTTCTACTCTCAATCCGAAAAATCCGATGCTCAGCACCGAATTTTGACGATCATCCTAATTCCTCTTCTTCGATCTTCAGGAACCATCTAAATCAGACTACCCTCTCATCTAGCTTTCGTTCCACTCATTCTCAATCTGATTCAGTTCTCCATTAAATTCCCTCATCCATCGCTCCTCAACCTTTCTCTCTACTCCGGAGCAAGGCGACGACGATGTAATCCACACTAGTTAACGATTGCTTGTCCGAACCTCAACCCCATCACTCTCGCACCTTATTCATACCCATGCACTTCCATCGGCTACCCACGAATGCATTGTCTTTATGCCATCCATCTGACTTGAGACTGTATTACAGCACCACCAACTCTATCACACTCACCTGGTCTCCGTATCTTCCAATGAATCACCTAAAACTCTTTTAAAACACTATTCAACTGTACCTGGATTAATCCTCTTTTCCAGTAATGGACATACTGCTTTCAGATTCCATCCAGCTACTCTTCAGAGAGTCCTCAACTGTCCAGCTCCTCTTCTCTTGTGCCACTCAGTTGACATCTTCATTTTCAGCCAGGCTTTACGTTGAGAACCAGACCATCTTTGCTCATTTTAAATCCTCTTTGGAGGTTCTGAATCGGCTGGGCTGATTACCCGAGACGGAGCCCCCATCCACAGTCTCTCTACCCAGCCAACTCTAATTGATCAATCATCGCTCTATCATTGATCCATCATCGATCCATCATCACTATTATCAATAAACATTCTTTCATATTCCATTTGTTGTGGCGTGGTCCCTGTTAGTGAAATGTAGTTGGTGATGTAATCATTGACACAAGTTCGGGAGCGGGACCACGCCTCAACCTCCTACTCCAGGCAACCACGCCTTCACTTTTTAACCACACCTCTAATTACCCAGAAGCCATATTTATACAGGCCTATCCCTGCATCTCTTGTTGTTTCTGCTCTCTCGACCACACCCTCCCAACGCATGTCATCATCTTTACCGTAACACATCACCATCTTAGGAGGGGAGGTTCTGTATCGGCTGGGCTGATTACCAGAGACGGAGCCCCCATCCACAGTCTCTCTACCAAACCAACTCTAATTGATCATCGATCTATCATTGATCCATCATCGATCCATCATCACTATTATCAATAAACATTCTCTCATATTCCATTTGTTGTGGTGTGAAATTAAGTCCAAATAAAATCTAAATATGATATTAAAGTGTTAAAAAGACACATGGGACACATGGTATGAATTGTATAATTGAGCCACAATCACTAAAAGCATGCCATTCTGTACAGATTGTTGGCATGTTTTCCCCTATAAGATTTTTTAAAGGTTGTTCTTGTACCTTGGTGGAAAAATGACTTTTGAGATTGACTTTGCCGCATTGAATTGAAAACGGTAGTGAGTGGGGTTTCAAGTAAGAAATGAAATCTCCAAAACAGCATTTTTCCCAAACATGAAAAACATCTCAAAAAAACATTCAGCTTTCAAATGTTCTTTCTCATCTTTGTTCCGTAAGGTCATAAGGCTATAACTTCTCCACTTATTATTCATCAGCCTCACCATAGGGGGGCTCCACTGGCCGCACAAAAAGACTACATCGCAACCTCATCATAATCACTATTGGGTTTTTTTCAATTCTGACAGCCAAAGACATTCCTCTTTTACAATCACTACAATCACAATACGTCTTAACTGCTATAATCAAGAAGTTCCTATCTGCTCCTGTTATCTTTCTGCATTTTGTTTGTGTGTTGTGTCTTCCCTCTGAAGCTCTTGGCGGTGTAACGCAGTGGTGGAAGAAGGAAGACGGGAGACTCCATACTGGGCTAATGGCAAGGACGTGCTGTTCCAATGGCAGCGTACTCGCCAAGAATAAGTGTCCCAAGGAACACGAGGTAACAGGCTCTAATCAGTCCCAACAACAGAAACCATTTCAAGCTTTTCAGGGAATCACGTAAAAAAAATCCAAGCGTTCATGGCAGGTCTGGGTAACAGTATCAGAGGTGATTATCAAGTGCAAATCTGGTGTCTTGGCAGAGCAGTTATTACTTACTTTGGTGGGATAAAACATGTGCTAAATAAATTAAATTGACACATTCCATCCTTGATGATAAGGAATCTATCTATATGTTCTGCCCATGGCCAAACAGGAAGTAAAATTGTAAACAATAAAAAAGGTCTACAAATGCACTTTCCTTGATAATTTATTTGCACTATCAAATAATAATAATTTATGTAATTCATAATTAATTTAGTGGTATGATGGGAAATGTTTGAGAACCAATGTTATGATGAAGCATTTCCAAAAACCTTTATAAAGCATTAAAATAAGAAGGGTTATTTCGCAATATACTTCATGCTAAAACTTTAGAGCAAAGGCTTAAATGTTTATTATTTTGTTTATTAATGTTTCTTTTACTTTTACTTTTACTTTCTAACAGATATAATTCAATGCAGGGTTGGCAAGTCTTGATATTATCACTTGGGGCTGCCACAAAAGTTATAGACAGTGATGAAGTTTCTCGGACATGAACAGCGCAGGCGCAGAGCAGGTGCAGCGGGGTGAACTCACGGTCACAATACGAGCAGAGAAGCAGGATCATTGAGTTCATATCGTGGGACTGAAAGATTTCCCTGTTGTTTGGTCACGTTCTCAGTAATCATGAATAATGGTTGGTATCTTTTCTCACAATAATCGTATCACTAAAAAAATTATATTGTGACATCCCTAGTTACCATGTAAACCCAACTAAATCCCATACAAAACAATTCCCCTATTGAAATTCATCAATAATTCACTTACAAAACACACCCAGTTTTGATGCTAAAAACATATACCGTACAGCACGTGTCTTAAAAACATATAAAGCAATATGACTCTTGGATGAGAGTCGAAACTTATCGTTTTTTTTCTAAAACAGAATCCAGATGACTACAACCAAATCTTTTTCTACAATAAATAAAACAGTCAAGTGGCATCATTAGCTTGATCTTAACAGTGGCCTTGGTCTAAAGTCTAAAGGAAGAATCAGCAAATGGAATCTTCCACACTCTTTTAGTTAAATTTAGGATTAAAAAACGATTAAAACAAATAAATAGTAGCTAGTAAATTGTAAGTAACTGTAACTGAATAATTCCCCTGGCGAGGTCATTTTGTCTGCTGCCAGCGTGGTATTCTTTGGGAACACTTGTGTTTGGGCCCACCTTCTTTGTAGCAGTCTGCTGCTGTCCAACGCCACAATCCAATCAGGCAGATGGAGGGCTGTTTGAAGAGCAGGGAGAGGCTGCCCCCTATGCCAGAGAATACTGGCAGCCCAAGATTTAATTACTTTCACAGTATGGTAAACGGAGCGCTGCCACAAGCCCACAATACACCTCCACTTCTGAGCCAAGAGCCAAGACATGTAGTGAGGGACTTCTCTCACTCTAAACACTGTGGAGGGGATTAATGAAGAAAATGCTCTTCCATACGCACAATGTCCAACTTTAAGTAAGGTTGTCTTGTTCTGACCTTAACTACAAAAATAATGTCTTTGACTGGGAAGGACACAGATTGTTTTCGTTGTACACTGCAGTAAGCAAAATTGATTTCGTGGTAGTAATTGGGACTGAACACAACTGTTTCGACTGAAATAAATACACAAACGAAACTAAGTTGGACCTTTCCTGAATAGTTTTAGAATGGTCTTGATCTATATCAAAACTAGTTTAAAACGACAATAATATTAAATATATTACTATAATGCTGAGTTTAAAATGTGGGTCTAAGGACAGGGGACCTTGGGAACTTTTGTCTAAGAACATGGGATCCTGGGACATTGCCAAGTCCCTATGAACATTGTTTAATCTGTTTTCACTGTCGCCCTTCAAGGCAACCACTGTTGTGATTTCAGGCATTTCAAAAATAAATGTACTTAAAATGTTTTATTAAAAAAAAAAGTGTGGAAAGACAAATCCTGTGGTCATGGAAAATAAGTCAGTATGTTTGAGAAGGGTCAAATCATTGGCATCAAGCAGAGAAAACATCTAAGGAGAAGCAGAAACTAACCCAGAAACTAAACCCCGAAACGAAACCCCATTGAGATATTTGGGATGAGCTGGAGAAGGCTTTTTTGCAGTTGTCACTCTCTCCCATCATCAATATAAAATCTTGGTTAAAAAGGATTGCAACCCTGGATGGAAATAAATCTTTTAATACTCCAGAAGCTGTAACGTGTGCTGTTATCAAAGCTAAAGCGATCCCACGAAATATTAGAGTGTGACCTTTTTTTCAGTGGCGACTTTTTTTTTGTGGTCAGGCAGTGTATTAAAAAGAGTCGATTTTTTATGATTGTGGTGTCAAAATTTGTATTGAGAATTGACCCCTCTTCCTTAGTATTGAAGTTAGAATTTTTGGCATTGTGACAACAAAGCTGCAAATATAACATCACAAACCAAAGCTTTCAGCAGAGTCCATCCTGAAGTTATGCAGAGAAAGGCACTTTACTGAAGCCTGTGAGGAGAGGTCAATAAGTGAGAGCAGCAGAAACAAGCCGGTCAAGAATCTCAGTGTTTGTGTAAAGGAGGGAAAGTTTTCACGCTGCCCTGCGACTTCACGCTCCACCGCCTCGTGCACTGGCTGTACTCAGCCTGCTCTAACCCCTGTGCGACCCTGCTGCTCTCTGCTGGCTACTCTCTCACACAAATTACCGCCTCTTTCCTCTCATTTCTGCCCCTGTAGAGACGCCTTCGTGTGTGTCTGCAAGTACGCCCCGCTCTGCAGCCTCCCACCTGCAGGTCACTGGACGGATTTCCATGAAGGTCACAACTGACAGGTATCCAACTTAAAAGGAAATGCACTCCACATTGTTGCCAAAACAATGAGAGATGAGGCATGGGGAATTAGAGAATTGATAATTGATGGATATTGCTATAACAAGACAATTTAATTCTGTTTAATTCTTGGGTAGAAAAGGGCAATAGGAAAAGGCTCTGAATAAATCATGTCTAAGTAGGACAGAATCTCTCCCAAAATAAACAAAGATTAAACACAAAACTATATCCCATCTATAAAGAACTAAATCAGGACTCAACTAATTCGAAACCAGGACTAGTCTTGCTTTCACACTCGCACAATCACCACATAAAAATTGGGACTAAAACCTAAATTTAACAATGACTAGAAAGAGACCAAAACAAGTGCAAATCAGGCCTAAAAGTGGCTCAAATTAGGACCTGTATTTTTTCGTTTGAAGGGCAATATTACTGCAATTTTTTGTCATCACAGTACTTGATTTTTATACTGAGAAAAATATCGATACTCAATACCAGTGCAAATACAGTAGAATATAGAATACACGTGGCAGAGTGGTTAGAGCTCTTGTGAAATCATGGGTTCGATTCCTGGGTGAACATCACATCACATGATCTCTCTGGGTGGAGTCTGCATGTCCTCCCCATGTTACTCCGGGTTCTCTCCGGGTTCTGTCCGGGTTCTCTCCGGGTTCTCTCCGGGTTCTGTCCGGGTTCTCTCCGGGTTCTCTCCGGGTTCTCTCCGGGGTTCTCTCCGGGTTCTCTCCGGGTTCTCTCCGTCCAAAGACGGCAAATTGGCAGCTGTAAATTGGCCCTAGTGAATGAGTGTGAGAGTGAATGGTTGTCTGTGTGTCTACGTCTCTGTGTTAACCCTGACGAGTTGGCCACTGTCCAGGGTGTGCCCCGCCTAAGGCATCCGCGACCCCTAACGGGAACAAGCGGTAGAAAATGAATGAATATATTTATATAGTGCTTTTCTGGACACTCAAAGACACATTGCATCATTCATTAATTCCACACACGATGGTGGTAAACTACTATTGTAGCCACAGCTGCCCTGGTGCAGACTGACGGAAGCGAGGCAGCCAATCTGCGGTCCACCACCAACCATTCACGCTCACACCTGATCCATATCAGGCAATGTTGGTGAAATGTCTTGCCTAAGGACACAAAGACATTTCCTCTAGCGTCCCACTGTGGAACCTGGTTTTCCAGCAGTTTCCAAATCCAAGTACTAACCAGGCCCTGTCCTGCTTAGCTTCTGGGAGCTGATGGGAACAGGCATGAACAAGCAGGTATGGCCGCATAGTAGTTTATTTTAAATGATTAATTAACTCATTCATAATTATTATGTGGTATTATAGTTCTGATCAAGACCATTCCAAAACACAAAAAGTCAAATTTTGTCCTATTCGTATAATTATTTCAGTATTGATTATATATATGCTTGTGTGTATGTGTATGTGTATGTATGTATGTATATATATATATATATATATGTATATATATATATATATATGTATATATGTGTATATATATGTATATATATATATGTGTATATGTATATGTAATTCAAATGTGTATAGTTTCTATCCTAGGTTTAGTATTGACTTGTATCTGGGTATCTTTGACAACACTTCCATGCTTCCATTCCATTTATCTTGCTGCACAGTTGTTATAAGTATTAACATGCTGAATGTGTGCTTAATTGTGCAACCCTAGGAGAGTATTATCAGCTCTCAAAATGGATTTCTCTTTGTTGGAGAGCAGGAAAGGGAATGTGAGTAGTCTGTCGCTGCAGTGGGCTGAAGCGCCTGCACTTCATCCTTCATCAGGGCTTCTGCCTTGTGTGGTTTTTGGCACTGGATCCCGAGTCGTATCAGATTAACAGGAGGAAAGCAAAGCATGGCCCTTGAAAACCTAATTGATTAGCCTGTGTCCGCAAAGCTCCTTTTAAATAAAGTGAGATGAATACAAATACACATGAGCCTGAGCCCACACACCTGTCGCCTCCGAGCGCCAATTTAAACGCACTCTCTGCTGCTAACAAGCTCCAAACATTTTGCTTTCTGCCGCATAAAAAACATTTGCATAGTTGTTCACGGGGTAGACCTGCCTCAAACACAAAACAGCAGACATTTAGTAGCTGTGGGAGACAATTGCAAAGTAGTTTTCCACAAGGGAGCATATTGATTGTGTGCATAGAAAATGTTGAGAGCAGCATCTCCGGCAGAGTTAGCTAAAATCAGCTACGCTCACCCGGCTGCATAGAAATGAATGAGACCCAGTGGCTTATCAGGACAAACAGACAGCACATTTTTAATGAATAATTAAAGCCAGCAAAAACATTGCTGTTGCATCGTGAGAAATTCTGCTGATGTCATTGTGCTCTTAGGGAGAAAGTTGACAGTGATGCAGATACAAGCATACAAATGTGAAATGTTTCGGCTGTGCAGAGCTGTCAGTGACTGAGCAGAACTCTAAAAAGTTTAAAGTTTTCTAGTTATACATTATTGGCAACATATACTACAGTACATTTCCACTCAACTTGACAAAAACAGACAGAATACAACTTGCTACAGCCAAAGTAAGCTCAGTATCTGTAAATCTTTCACATAATTGTCCTTCCTTCACCTGGAAGTATTTTCACAGTAGTGCAAGTAGTATTTAACATCAAAGGAGCTGAACTATTTCTGCTCCCTCATTATGCAAACATAAGGTGCCTAATAATATACACAGTGTTTGCTCTGAGCTAACAGTAGGAGCCATAATATATCAATCAACACTGGGTTTTGAGAACACCTTATTTTCTTATGCAGCTCTGAACAAGCCAAGATTGTTTTCTCTTTCAAGTGAAAAGAAAGCTGATTTGAAAATACAGAAAATGTGTTATTGGCTGTTTAGCGTCCAGGCTTTGGGAATGTTTAGTCTAAAGGTTTAATTTCAAAACAATGTTAGACTCTTCAATGTTTGGTATCACGAAGTGCTTTGCAGTGTGCGTATATCAGGACATTGCTCCAAAAACAGGCTTCAAGAACGACTGTATATGAAGCGGATGGTGGTCATGTAGCTTCTATTTTTACAGTAAAGGATATTTCTTATTTTGATATCAGAGTAACCATATGATGAAACACATTCCAAATCCAATGAATGTAAAGATTCTAATGTGAGTTAGTTTTCTTCTTCTTCAGATTTGTTTGCTTCAGTGACACATGTGAAACGTAGGAGTTTTAAGCTTCGTTCACTGATGCAATGTATTTCAGTCGTCTTTGGTATTTTTTTACTGGATTAGAGAAGCCACCTGTCAATCACGCCCATCAGATTGATATTGATAGCTGTATAAAAACAGAGATATCATACTGGACTTTCCAAGCAACTTGTTCTCAACATTTCCAATTAAAATGCAAGGAAACCCTAAAGCAGAACTGTATATGCACCAGATAATTGTAACCAATTTAGTGTGATTGTTAGTGTGAATATATTTATTGAAATGTTTGTTCCTGCAGACAGATCTAGTAATAGCTAGTATTTTTCATTTATGAAAGTACATCTCTGATAGGTTAGTGCCATATGAACCATTGTAGCTCAGGGACCGGCCTCCTGCTGATGCCCAGAGTCAGGACTAAACAGGATGAATCAGCATTTCAGTTTTATGCAGCTAAAATCTGGAACAGTCTTCCTGAAAGTGTGAAAAAGGATCCCACTCTGACAATCTGGCTAAACTGTGCACATTACTGAAATGATTTGTATCTGCACTCTTCTCTTTTACAGTTAATGTATATGTATTAGTTATGTTTCTATTTGTCTATATTGTGGATTTAATGCATCTGTTCTTGTTCTGTAAAGCACTTTAAATACACTTGTCTTGCCTTTCCTCTGATGATGAAGGTGGCCAAATCTCATGTGTCGTACTGTGTAAGTTTGAGATGGAGAAAATGTAATATGAATGTTTTGCAGAACGCTGTTTGTTTATTAAGTAGAAACGAGTGGAGAGAGCAAAGAGTTATCAAATCTGCAGAGCACTAAACCTAAACTGAGAGTAGATTAACTCAAGCATCAGTAATTCTCAGGCATATTTCATTTTTTATACTGAGGTTGGAGCTACATATTTTGTAGTATATAACTAAACTAGTTAAATGTTACAACATATTACATTTACGCAAGGGAGAGCATGTGAAATAAATGTTATGTTAGAAGGATATATCCATGAACTGATCATGAACATTAGATTTGAACATGTAAATGAATTCTAATTCAAATAACAATCACGCACTAGAAACCCATTAACATTTTTCACATGTTGCTTCTACCCACATAGACCTTGACTTGTCTGAAAGATCCATATCGCAGGTAAGGACCATGTATTATGATGCATGGGCTTCAAGAAAAGGTGTGACCAAAACAAATACATCTTCTTTTCTTGCAAAGGAAATGGAAAAGGGATTGATCTCCTGCCCAGATGATGGTGCAGTTCTACACGGCAGTCACCGAGTCCAGCCTCACCTCCTTCATCACTGCATCGTGTGATCGGCGCCAGCCTCCCGTCTCTCCAGGACCTGTACTTCTCCAGGACTCCGGGGCGAGCAGTGTCCAGTCACTCCTGACCCTTCTCAACCGGGACACAAGTCTATTTGAGAGACTCCCCTTGGGCAGGAGGCTACGGTCCGTTGGGAGTTTCTTCCCCTCTGCCATTGGACTAATGAACACTTCACAAACACGTGTCAGTATTCACAATGACAACAATTTGCGCGGGTAGTTTTGCATTGCTGTTTGGTCCATCCTGTAGACTTTGTGTTTATATTTTGTTTTTATTTAATTTATTTCACTACCTTTTTTTTATGCATGCTTTATATTTGATCTTATTTGATATTTTACTAAGTTTTACTAGTAGTTCAAATGGTTTCATGCTCAAGCACATGCTGTGTTTGCTATTTATTTTTTACAGACCATGGAAATCAAACTATTTTTTCAGATTTTTTTTTTTTTTTTTTTTTATGTTAAAATATTACATTCTGACTTTGGCTACAGATGATTGAGGGCTGTACCAGGATTTTTCGTTCATGTACACAAGTAAACACATCTCTTAGGGTCAAGATAAGACTGCTGTGAGCTCTCTGCATCTAATTAAATAGTGTTTTAATCACGGAATCTGGAGGTAAATTCTGGTGGTGGAAGTTGGTGTTAGCCGTGAAAGCAAAACTGTTCTGGCCTAAATATTGCAAAACAGGCTTATAAACTTGCAGTGCCAGTGAATAATTAGGATTGCTAGGGCAACGTTAAGAAAATGTGAAAAAGTCTGGACCACTGCAAAAAAACACAGTAAAAGTCCTCTACAGCACCTTTAAAACTGTCCAATATTTGGTGCTCATTCATTCATTCATTTCTAGTGCTTGTTCCCGTTAGGGGTCGCAGGTGACTGGAGCCTACCCAGTGCTTTGGCCTTAGGAGGGGCCACCCTGGACAGTGGCCAACTCGTCGCAGGGTTAAACACAGCGACATAGACACAGACAACATTCAATTCACACTCATTCCTGGGCCAATTTACGTTGCCAATTGCCTAACACATGCATGTCTTTGGACGTGGGAGGAAGCGGAGACACCGGACAGAACCCACCGTAACACGGGGAGAGCTCATGTGATGTTGGGCCCAGGAATAAACCAATGACTCTTTCTTGGGAGGTGAGAGCTCTAACCGCTCTGCCCACGTGCACCATCATTCATTCATATTAACAATATTGTATTAAACAATCCCAAACTTGTTGTCATAAATGTTTCCGTTGCTGTATATCCAACCGCTGTAAAACTTTCGACTCCAAAAGCATAATAATGATGTTTGGAAAGTCGCGTGATCGTAATCCACTTGAAGGTCGTCTGCTGAGGGCGTCCCGTTTAAATTCGTAATATATTCAAAGCCCCCACAGCACGTTTATCTTGCTACCGCCTGATATGTTCCTTTCATTATATGCTTTTCGCTGCAGACGCTTCCTTCTCTTTAGCCAGTCAGCAACACAGGGCTACAAGCTAATCTTATCATCATTACATTATGTATTTGTTTGTCGAGATTACAGCCGTATCCTCTATGGCTTTCTGGGAGATCAACGCGACTCAAGTAAACACGCACAACACATGCATTAGAGTGGGGAAGAGAGATGTTGACTGACGGGCAGTATGAGAGGTGCTGAATGGGCCCCCACTGACGTCACGTGTTGGCAGTTTGATCCTGCTGCATTGCCATACATTGGTCTGCCTTAGGCACTTAGGCAACGACACCTTATCCAACCACACGTTGAATTGACTCTTAATAACATCACGGTGCGAGTTATTTCTGTTGACAACAATGAGAACTTACAGTAAGGATGGGCAGTATTGACAAAAGTTAATATAGCATTATTTTATTATTATAAAAAAAAAATTTAATAGTAATTTTTAATGTGTTTCTCAATGCATGCCCTTTTTGATTGAATATAATGTTCTATTGCTCAGTGTTTTATGTTGCACCTTAAGGCCGAGACAAGTTCCTATGTTTGTGAATTTTGTTCATTGACAATGGCAATAAACTCTTTCTGATTCTGATTCTCTGATTCTGATTTATTTTTTATTTTTTTCCTCTACAATCAAACAGAAATGTGTAAAAACAAGTCTTTATATGTATTAGTTGAGGCTTAAGTATCAGCATCTATAATCATGCAGAAATCCCCTTACACCCTTATTTTGGAGTTTACAAAATACGTTTTAAAATTTTTAATCGGCTCTTTTTGCAGGATATTTTAAAATATATATGCAATATTCACATTTTGCATAACTTCAGTCACACTATATTATCTAATGATAATACATTGCTAAACCTGTAATCCAAAGCATTCACAATATTATTATTATTATTATTATAATCTGCCGACCTCTAACTCACACAATAGTGAAGCTTTGGTGCTACACTTGTACAGATATGCTAAGATTCTTTTCTTTCATTTTCTCGTAATTATATTGTTTTACTGTTGTTCATGAGTTTAATATTCTGCAGTGTTTGGCACAATCCACTGCCAATACTGCGCTAAGTCTGTTCTCACGCTAATGATTCCTACAGGACATTCTCTCTTAGTTATTAATTCGCATTGGCGTCTATAATAAATTCTTGACTGTATGCCTCGCTCTGACAGCACCTTTGGTCTTTAATTTAAATTGCAAACAGCAATCTTTCATCTCAACTCCAAACAGTACACGCCAGTGATTTATAATTCTGAATCAACTATGTGGAATTTAAGAGTCAATGTTTACTATAGGAAAAGGTCAAGGCTTGATCATAAAATGCATCGCAGTAAAATCAGAAATTGAAATGTTAATAATTCATACTGTTGACGTGGGTACTGTGCCAAAAAGACTAATAAAAAAAGACAATCGTAAGTACGAGACAACAGCGATCAAGTTTCTCTTAGCAACACTATGACAAAACAAGGGCTGAGTGAATATGGTACAATAGAACTAGCAGTTGTTCTTCTAGTTCAGGGATAAATGCTAAAATCAAACAACCACAATTATGTTCAAAATATACTCGCGACTAAGGACTTGACCTTATTATAAACATTCACAAAATAAAAATAAAAATTACATTCAGTCTCATAAATAAATAAAACATTTATAAAAATACATTTGAAAACAGAATAATTCTGCCATATAATGTTAAAACTATGTAGCTAGAGGTTGAAAATATTTGTTTTTCAAAGTTAGAAAAAATTAAATAAGAAAAAGGTGATGAAAAGGTGACTCATTTGTAATATCAAATAACAGAATACATTTTAAAAATAACATAGCAACCTACTCTATTTAAGTAGATGCATAACTAAAGAATCTTAACCTATTAATGTCCACTGTCCCTGATCAAGGACTATTTGGGATTTTGTTCCAATGGAAAAACAGTTTTCTTAAGCTACAGAGACATGCTATATATTGTTGGAAAGCTTAATGTTAGCACTAAAACTTACCAAATGTTGTTGTAAAATTACAATTGAATCACACTAGGCAAGGAAGGGGAAAATAGGTGTGACTCAGTGTTTTCTCTGGCCGGTGCTGACATTTCAGTGTCATGTTACTGAAAGCAAAAAAAAATATTGCCTCCTTAAGTCCTTAAATTGATACAGCCTTTTGTGCAGTGGAGTTTAGTCTCCAGTATGTAACGCCCATTATGATGTATGCTTTTTTTTGCAATGTGAGTTTCTCTACGCTGCTCCTTACACATTCTTTGGAAACGTGGTTCAAAATAACCCATTTTTCACCTCCAATGATATATTTTCTGAGGCCGCAGGTGTTAATGTGATAATGCATGAGTGTACGGTGGTTGTTCCTCTTCAGTTTTGGGTCTGCTTTTTACAAGGCTGTATTATTAGCCCTATAATGCACTCGCACAATGGACTCCCAGTGCCATGCTATAGTAATGTAGGGAGGAAATGGCAAGCTACCTTCCAAATCTATGTAATAACTTTGTTCAGTAGTCTAGCCAGCGCGCTACCTGGTGTTCAAATAATGGTTTTGTCAAGATGGATTCAGCGGAGCCAATAGAAAAGAACATAGGGAAAAGTGTGTCACAGAGGAAAACATTTTTGCTTTCATTGGTTTCGTCAATAGTTTAAACCAAGTTACTGAACCTAATCTAAAGCCTATTTATATTGGCAAATCATGGTGTTCTAATTCAAAATGAACCATGGCTTAAGTATTTTGTCAAGGGGCGACAAACCACCAACAAATCATTAGCAAATTAAATTCCAGCGGGCAAATCATGAGATGCTACAACATGTTATGCTAAATATAGTGAGAGAAGCATGGTGTAAACATGGAAGGTCCATTTGATAGCAGAGGTTAAAGTTGATGGGAGACAGGCGCAGGTACTGGAGAGTGAGCAGTAGCAGCAGAAAAGCCTCTCAGTTTGAGGTGACAGCTGTCAGCAGGTCTGGCATGTGTCTGCGTGTGCTGTCAATCTCCACTGACCTGTGATAAAGCTACTCTCCTTCAACTCCCTAATTGTCTCATTTGTTAAAATATGTCACAACTTTCAAAACCTGCGTATGCATTTCCGCAGTCTGTGTTTTGCAGATAGACACTGAACTATGGCATAATTTTGAAGAACTGTATTTGGGGTACTTTCTTTATGTCCACATGGCTGAAGTGCCGGCTATTTCCATTAAGATGTTCAAATCAGGGCTATTCAACATAAGGCCCAGGGGCCAAATCAGGCCCTCCAAGAGATTTAATCCGGTCCACGACCCATCTTCCTAATATTGAAAAAATAACATAAAATATCTTCTGGGTTAGCACTAATTTAGACCTGGTTTGGTCTTGGTTTGGTCCATGTTTAATTCTGCTTTAGACCTGTTTTGATTCTAGGTTGGTCCTGGTTCAGTCCTGTTTTTTTCTGGTTTAATTCTGGTTCAGTTCTGGATGAGCAGCAATTTTGTAACGTTAGTAAATCATTTTGTATGTTATTTCACACAAAAAGCCTAATCCATCCGTAGTTATTTTACTGTAATAACTCAATTAATTGAAAAAAGTTATGGGGATTTTGTGCGACCAAAAATGTTGTTACAGTAGAGGCGTGTTGTGCACCTACGGCCCGAAAAATCTGGCCCTCAGGAAAATAAGGTTGAATAGCCGTGTGTTAAATTGTACTCACACACCCTGGATTGGTAGCTTTTAATGGCTAATATATGGTCCTGAACCTCTATAGACATAAGATTGTAGTAAATGTAGAAATTCAAACTTAAGTGGTTATTGTTTTCCCTACATCTTTTCTAAATGTACCAAAATAAGAATTGCCTTCTTTTCCAACAAGACTGATAATAAACAAACAAAAAAATGCCAAGGTAGTTAATTCAAATATGTCTACCACAAGACTAACACAAAGGACAATCCTCTCTGGTCTTGTACAGTTGCTATAAGTATGTGTGTATTTAGTTAGTGAAATCTAATTTCTGAATCAAATAAATATGTCAAATAAAAACTGTCAGAAATTCCTTTTTTTTTTTATCTCTCTCTCTCTCTCTCCTTTTAAATGTTTTCATTATATATATATTATATATATATATATATATATATATATATATATATATATATATATATATATATATATATATATATATATTTTTAATGGTAGCTTTACGCTATACCATACACATACTTTGAAGCAGCTACAGTAGGTGGCAGTAAATGCACCTTTTCAGTTGGCTGCAAACCGCCATTAAAAGTAACACAACAACAGCAACAACAATAGTGACCCCCTAGAATATGAGCTGCCCTGTGAATGATGGAGAATTGAAAAGCAACCACCTTTGGCTCTGTCATTCACCTGGCTCTTCCATTTCTATGTGCTCGGCCAATAAAAGCCTCTCAACTGACTTTGTGAAAGTGACTTTCAGTGCCTAACCATGTAGGGCCATGATAATGTTGGCCATTTTCATAGGCAGGAGTGAGGGGTACTTGGCTTTTTCAATAAACCTCTGGTGATGTGTTTTGTAATGCATTGGTTATACTTCACAGTAAAAAGCCATTCTATTCCTTCGCCAGCCGGTGCACTTCGCCCTAAATTGCCTTTTCTCCGACTGCCATTCGTTATGCTTTCCACTCGGCTGCGCAGATATCATTTATTTATTTTATGAAACAACAAACCCCGTCAAAACAAAACAAGCTCACCTCCTACCCACCTACCGACTGGCAGCCGGATGGATGGGGGCGCCGGCAGACCTGCAGCCCTAAATGGACGGGCCCATGATGAATGTGAAAAAGCATTATCGGTCTTCATAATGGGGATGAATGAAAAGAAGAGAGGATCAATGGAGAAGAGGTAAGAAATTAACATCCAGGCTGTTTGTATAATGACCAAATACTTCATAGAAAGATGGTGGAAGTGGGAGAATGGAGAGCCAACACAAGTGGTCCCGAGTTACTGATTCCCCATTATGTGAAACTCAATTTTCCCTCCCGCTTGTCTTTTATCTGCTGCCATTATGGAGACTGTGTTTGTCTGGTGGCAGGGAAATGGGCCTGCTTTGTTTAGACTAGTGTCAGCTATAATGAAAAAGCACCATCAACTCCGAATAGGGCCTCTGTGCAGTGTCTATCGTGACACTCGGCAGATAATAACTATTGATTGCTATCTAGAGAGCCGGGGGAAAAAAAGAAAGACTAGAGCGGGAGAAAGACCAAAAGAAGACAGACAGGCAGAGAGGGGACAGGGATCTATTTTTTCCTCTTTCTGCAATTATATCTTACTATAAAAGAAAATTTCTGCAAAGAAAGCATGCAATAAAATGGCTGATTTTGGCTAAGAATTATTCTCAAAGTGTTTTAAAGTTGAGCGGAAAATCACAGCATATTTTCATATTTAATCATAAATATGTGCCCTGGGGAAAACTTAAGACTAGATTCTGGTGTGTGTCTGTCTGAAGTTTGCATGTTCTAAAGGTGTATGGGGGGATTTCCTCAGGTACACCAATTTTCCCAACAACCAAAAATATACACAATTCACACTTGATTTCATTAGGTGACAATGACGACTGACTTTCTTCAAAATCAGAATATTGCGTTTGACTTTTGGAGCTCCGTCTAGAATGCCTGTGGCCATTGATTTTCCGCTGTGCATTGATCATCATTGTTTTCCTCTCTACATAAAAGGTGACGGTGCTAATTGTATGTGACGCATGTATTCTGCGCATGGTGACATTTGCACACCGTTCACGTCAGCTCAGCATCACACCTTTTTATGCCACGAGGAAAAGTAATCAAGGCATTTTGCGCAATGGTGCAGTTAAACGCATTCACGAGGTTGTTTGTTTGATTGATTAACTCGGTTTGCAAAAGTGACTTTCTAATCTGAATTTTCATTTTTCATTACAGTGGTTTTATTCCAAAGAGTGCAGGTGCTTAATAACGCATTACCTCAAACGATTCAAGAAAAACATTAAATCATTTCAATAAAGCTGTTTAGTTGGCTCTTGTTTTGTATTCAAACATGGGAGAGCAAGGCTACATAGGCTGGAGGCGCTACTGAGAACGCATCGCTTATGTTTAACAGTATTTGACAAGTCCTTTGCTCCACATACAGATTATGTCGCTAGGCGTGTTGTCCACAGCCAATGTAATGTATTTTACACATGAAAATCACATTGAAGACAAAAGATTGAGAGATAGAAGAGAAAATTGTATATAACGGGTGGCTTGGTGAATTAACGTGAAACAAGAAAATGTATAGAAGCACATTTGGAGGCTAAGCTAAATAAATCTCGCTAATCTTCATTCAAATGTTATTTATGAAGTTAAAAAATGATAAATTTGCTGTATCTCAAGAAAGAGCTAAATCTAGGACAGAATATTCTGCAAGGGCATAGTGCCAGTCCACAAACTATGTACAAAAGAGCACATCTGGGGCTCTGCACATGTAGCAGAGCTATAAGATCAATCAATCAAATCAAACAACAAAATATACAAAAATAATTCTGATTGACAAGACTTAATCAGACTCAAGTCAGTCTAAACCCGTCTAAACATCCACACAAAACATTTATTTGACTAAATCTTAACTCAAACTAAAAATCCTTTCGCTGCTTTAATACAGTCTCTTGCCACATTATAGAACCACACTCAGGTGCACTGAAGCAGCTCTACTCTTCACAACAGAGCAGGACACATAAAATGAGTCCATGCCGTCTGAGTGGGACTGAACAGCAGCAGGAGTAGAGCTGTTTGGCACAAGCTGAGGAGCAGCCGCAGGGTCAGCACCGCCCTGCTGTCGTCACGCTGCCATTATTCCAGACACACTGTGCTTCAATGCCCATAGTCGATGTGAAACTCTTCTGGAGAGCCATTTGAATCAATTAATTTTACACTCTGCAAATCCCTACTGGTGGCACAAGGCTCGGCGCACATGTTAAATACAGTAAACTGGTGTGAGGGTGTGAGTTAGGGCTGTGGTTGACCAAAGAAACTCCTGGTCGACTAAAAACATTCCCTGTGGGTCAATTAGTCAACTAAATGATGATAGAGATGCTGAGGCACTCTATATCTATGATTAGACCATATTTCTGACCCAAACTGCACTCAAAATATTAACTGCATAGGAGTTCATGCACAGACAACTATTTATACAGAAAAGTACTTGAAAATAGTGTCTTTATATGTAATAGGCTAAATTGGGCTCATGAATTGCCCCCAAATCTTCAATCACTCCATACATTCTCCTTTCTGCAGCTGTCCATATAAATATTCATAATCTAAATAAAATGGTTAAGTGGAGAGCACTTACCAAAATATCCTTTAAAATAGATAAATAAAATAATTTGTCAACTAATATAATATTTGGTCAAAAATACACCATTGACTGATTAATCAACTAAATGACTTACACAAAACTTATCAGTGTCTGGACATCCTACAAGGCCGGTGTTCTTAATATGACGTGACGTAGTGTCCATCAGATGAAGCTTTGGTGCAGAGAGCAGCACATAATCAGCGAGGCTCCCTCCACACTCTGTCTGCATGACCGCTGTTTGCACTGAATCATATCTCACACTGACTGAATCACATCTTCTTCAAACACATTTGTTGGGATTGTTGTGGCATACATATCCTGTTGGTTGGGCTCTGCATTATGTTTATAATAGATGGATGTCGGTGGAATCCCTCATTCATGTGGCGTGGGCCATAGTAGAGAGGGCTTCAGAGGTAGTCATCTGGACAAAGTTTAACAGGTAAACAAAGGCAGTGTAGTATCAGGCTATAACTCCTCCCTGTGGGCAGAGCTTATCTAGCTAAGAGCAGCATAAAGTCGAGATTCTCAGGCAAGCTACATCAGATTGAAAATGACTGGACCCCATTTAACTTGCCACAAACATACAAATGACCATACACTGCATTAGCAAATGCTTTTTAAGGTTTTTTAAACAAAATATTATATGCATTAATATACATAATAAACACATTGTTAATCATAGCATTTTTGTTTCCTGTAGCACAATGTGTGCAAAGAAAAGATCACTGAACTACAAAATGTGAGGAATGCATTTGGACAAAGGCAAATGATCAAATTAACTTGTTTCGTTTTTCACATTTTTAAGCCATTAAAAATGAGGTGCAGCACTTTTAAGCTTAAATGCTTCTTCACAATGTCACTGTCTTCACAATTCATGTGTGTAGCTTTATGTTGCCTTTTAGAGGTAACTAATCTGGTCTAATCTGGTCCTGCGGAGTTCAAACTTCATGTGATTGGTTAAATCCACCTGTCACTCATTCACAGTACGACAGAAGCTAGACAATCGAAGTACAAGTGGGGGGGAGTAGTGTCTGTGACAGCACTAGTGTCTGAGCCTCAAGCTGCATTAAACACAAAAACTAAGCATTAATCACAATCATTTCTTCATTGGCAGATTGAAACATGGTAACAACATCATCATCAACAACAACAAAACAAGATCTCATGTACAGTATGCGATCCTATACTGTATGTCCCTACAATTACCACCACAAGGTCCAGAGCAGAGCTGGGGGTAACGACTTAGAGTACTCAAATTACTTTTTTAGAGTAACGAGGAACGTAACACATTAGTTTTGTGCACCCATGTAATCTAGTACTCCCTAAATTACTTTTTCAAATCAGTAATGTGTTAGTTTTGGTTAGATCTCATCTCCTCATCGCAATCCCAGAGCTCGGCGTGTTGTGAGCGTGCACACTGCGCAACTAGTGACTGGGAGTCTTGTCCTCAGGCCAAAGAGAAATAAACTTTCAGATGCACGTTTTGAAAAAGTTCCTTTGTTTGTAACCACTATTTTGTATCTGAGGAATACATGTAGGGTAACAGCAATGTGGTGAGTTTGATTTAAATAAACTACAGGCCAAACACAAGCGCGTTCCGTGCTCTTGCCAGTCCACTTATTTTGTTTTAGTGATGTTTTTCATTACTTGAGGACAGGCCCACACGTGTTTATTCTATGGCATTGTATAGTGGTAATCTGTCAACATAAATGATAAATTAAGCTCAGTCAAATACATTTGCTTTGCTCATTTATTTGATATTTTAATCATTATATCACTGTGTTTGAAGGAAAACCAAGCGTCAGGCTCGCCCCCTTGTGTTAGGTTACGTTTTTGCATCAGTAGTGTTATAAAACAGTAATATCCTCTTTTTTGGAGGAGAAAGTTCCAAACCAATTAAAGACTCACCTCAGGTTTTACCTCTGTTTTGCTGTGCATGAATGAACCACGCAAAGGGATAGGTTATACAATAATGGTAATCATTGTTAACGCACGAGTACTCGTTACTTTTATAACAAAGTGGTGCAGTAACTTAACACGTTCGTTTTCCAGGGCAGTAAAGAGGTAACGTAACGAGTTACTTTTAAAAGTAACGCTACCCAACACTGATCCAGAGACATGAAAAGTTCTGTATTTTCTAAGAAAAGTAACGTCTTCTGGTGCATGAGGAATGTATTTTAAGGTGAGATGTGTAAACACTTTATTTTTGCCCTCGGGGGTGCATCGTCCTATACATTCCTAAACTCTTAAAAGAGTGTGATTGCTGTTGATCTGATTCAGCACTTCTGAGTGCCGAGGTAATTAAGAGACGACAGCAGAGATTACATCTGTGGCCCTATCTCTACTACTACTACTACTACAGTGTAGAGTACATCTCGCTTTCTAAGCAAGATAGAGTAGACAACATTTAAGATCTTTATTGGACACCTGGCTTGCACTGTCATAGTGAAGAAAATGGTGGGCTTCGTATCTTACACGATCAAAACTATGAAAAGACTATTCCTTTGTTCTGATTTTGCTATATAATTTCATTTCTTCCAAACAGAGCTGTCCGGCAGGTCCACAGTCCTTTTCTTGTTTCAGAGCACTGTATGCAGCACATACAGTGTTGCATTGAGATGGATACAAAGCAGAAAGAAGATTGGGTGATGCATGCCGTTTTGATGAAAATCAGTGGGGTGCAAGCAACAGCGTTTAGTTGTCATACGGCAGAGCAGCAGGAGGAAGAGGAGATGGAGAGAACAGAGGGAAGAGACTAATGGTCTGTTCAGAGAGGTATACAAGAGGCTCTGGACAGCAGCACATGGATGTCTTTAAGCATCATTCTTGTATAATGTACATTTGTGAAAAGAATCATCACTACACTTTTGGTTATGCAAGTCTGTGAGGAGAAACTTACGTGTATTTCTAATATGGAAGACGTAACAGTTAGCAAGTTCAACCAAAAATGTTTGCTTATAAAGAAAAATAAATATGTATCTTGCGTATAAATTAAATAGCATATATGTTACAGTTGAGTCACACAACTTCAGAAGTAAGAAAACTTAAACAACTAATACTATGTTATCAGAAGTAAACTCATTGTTGGTAATGCAGTTGCAATGTACGGTCAATACTGAAACTGATTCACAAATGTTCTGCGCAATCCCTTAACCACAAAACTAAAATAGCACCATTTACTGCTCGTTTGAGGAATCAAACTCAACACAGCTCCAATGTCACTAGTTGACAGCGACTGGGGGATTCCCTGGACATGTATGAGCAGAGAACCCTGCTTGAGTGAATGTAATGAGCAGCCAACAAGTGTTCTGTGTCATGGAGCCCATTGTTAATTTAAGGCTGGTGGCTCTGTTTTCAGGAGCTGCAGACAGGTGGTTCCATCACACCCTTATGTGGTTGAATACTATCAACAAAGACCATTAATACCAGAGTCAAAAAGTGGGAAAGGCAGTGGCGGCTGGTCCATTAAGGGCGATGGGGCAACGCCCCCTCCTGTCAATCAGCCAATTATGACAAATGGTAGTCAAAAAATGTTTTGTGTCTAAAAACAATATAATTTACAAACAATTATGTTATATTATTATTTTTTGTGATTAAGTGAAAGCGGCTGATTTCTTATCAATCCGAGCCGATGAGACATCTGATGTGTCGAAAATGTAGCACTTGTGCTCCGTTACCTTGACTGCAAACACACTAAACAGGAGTTGTTGTTTTTCTTTTAGTTTATTACGCTGGATACTGACAAAGCTGAAAGCATCGCTGAACTTCTATTCATAAATAGATGCTTTGGTTATTAGAAAACCCATGAAAGAATGCTATAAATGACATGTCTTTAAGAACAACTTTCCTTATAGCAATGTTGTCTGTGATGATTAAATATAAAAATGTAAAATGTTACAGTCCAGGTTGACTAATGCCACTTAGAAGCTGATCTTTTTGTTTTGTTTTCTGCACTGTTTTATGAACCAGGCAACAACAATTGTCTGTTTTCTCTTCATGTAGTAATTGCTACTATGCTCTATAAGGTACAGTATCATTGAGATTTGTTTTGCTATTGTTGGCTTGTGTCAAATGTATTTTCTCACATTTGATATCTGCCTCTAAGTCAGGGGTGGGCAGTTATTTTTCCTCGAGGGCCACATTGGAATCCAGGCGAGTGGCGGAGGGCCGGCCCGCGATCATTGGTGTAAAAAATTCTTATCATTATAAGAACTTTTCTGTAAAATACTGTCTACTGAATCTATTATTCATTAATTTCATGTTATCTTTATTAAGGACACAAGTGCAGACACATGTTACAGTGCCAAGACAGTTAAAAATAAGAGAAACTAAGAGTAAAACACATGATCCCTGTGGGGAGGAGGGCCGGATTAAAACAGGCCGAGGGCCTGATCCGGCCCCTGGGGCCGCAAATGCCCAGGTGTGGTCTAAGTCATAGAGAAAAAGTTTGTTTACGTCATTCATTCAGTTGTAAATGTGTATTTAAAGTGTGTGTATATATACAGTCAATGTAGAATATTCATATATTCATTTTTGGACATAAAAAAACAACAACACAGTAATATCAAACAGCCCCCCCTCTATATTTTGCATCACCAGCCGCCACTGGTGAAAGGTCTACTCTGTAGGACAACGGTGATATGATATTGGTTGAGAATCTAAAGGCTGAACGTGGCCCGCTAACTTCAAAAGAGACAGAAAATGACAATAACATCTCTACCAATAACAAAATGATTAAAGCTACAAACAGACAAGAGACTAAATCATATTCACAAAAAACACTAAAAAGGCAATAGAAAAGGCTTTAAAAAGGGACTACTAATTATTGTAACCTCATGCATTAGAATGTTCAACTCCAGTGTTAGGGAAGGTCCTCCTTATGTATTATATATTCTGAATTACAGAGCCTGTTCAACTCCAGTCAAAACAAGATCCTTCATGTATGTCTTTTGTCCGCTCAAAAGCACTTTAAACTAGCCCACTTTGACAGCTAATTTTTAAAAAGTAAACGAGAAATAAAAATATATATTTAGTATGTGACATTTGGGGCTGGAACGCAGACATATTTTGGACAGTAATGCTCCTGCTTGACAACAGCTGATTACCCATGAGACGGCCGTGTGTCTGTGGCTCTCTCTTATCGTCTCACTGCTTCACAGCACGCAGTGACAGATCAGGCCCTGGGTCTCTGGAGCTGACAGGGCACATCACCGACCCAAGTAGGACGGAGAGCTTGAATGCACAAACAGAAACAGATCAAGAATAGATAGGAAGATAAAACGCATCCTTATTGCTTTATTTTAGGACTAGATACACATTCTGAGCAGAAACATAACATATTCGGTATTAGCAGCTCGCCTAACTACCTTACAAAGAGCCTCCAAATCTTCATATCTGGAAGGAGAAGATCATGTCCTTAATGCCATTGGGCATCCTTTGTAAAATACTGGTCACCGCTAGCCCCTTTATTTGGAGAGGAATGGAATACAGTGATTTTTATGGGCTTTTCAGAAAATGCCCATTAAATTAACTGGATGGACTTATTAACAATTAAAGTAGATAGGGTATCCATCCATCCATCCATCTTCTTCCGCTTTATCCGGGGCCGGGTCGCGGGGGCAGCAGTCTAAGCAAGGACTCCCAGACTTCCTTATCCCCAGACACTTTCTCCAACTCCTCCGGGGGGATCCCTAGGCGTTCCCAGGCCAGCTGAGAGACATAGTCCCTCCAGCGTGTCCCGGGGCCTCCTCCCGGTGGGACATGCCCGAAACACCTCCCTAGGGTGGCGTCCAGGAGGCATCCGGAACAGATGCCCGAGCCACCTCAGCTGGCTCCTCTCGACGTGGAGGAGCAGCAGCTCTACTCCGAGCTCCTCCCGTGTGACTGAGAGGAGCGCCCAGCCACCCTGCGGAGGAAACTCATTTCGACCGCTTGTATCCGCGATCTTGTCCTTTCGGTCACTACCCAAAGCTCATGACCATAGGTGAGGGTAGGAACGTAGATTGACCGGTAAATCGAGAGCTTTGTCTTTCGACTCAGCTCCTTCTTTACCACAACGGTCCGATGCAGCGACCGCATCACTGCAGACGCTGCACCGATCCGCCTGTCAATCTCACGCTCCATCCTTCCCTCACTCGTGAACAAGACCCCGAGATACTTGAACTCCTCCACTTGGGGCAAGGACTCCCCACCCACCTGGAGAGGGCAAGCCACCTTTTTCCGGTTGAGAACCATGGCCTCAGATTTGGAGGTGCTGATTCTCATCCCAGCTGCTTCACACTCGGCTGCAAACCGTCCCAGTGCATGTTGCAGGTCCAGGTTTGATGGAGCCATCAGGACAACATCATCTGCAAACAGCAGAGATGAGATCCTGTGTTTCTCCAAACCTGGACCCCCTCCGACCCCTGACTGCGCCTAGAAATTCTGTCCATAAAAACAATGAACAGAACCGGTGACAAAGGGCAGCCCTGGCGGAGTCCAACACGCACTGGGAACAGGTCTGACTTACTGCCGGCAATGCGAACACAGCTCCTGCTCCGGTCATACAGGGACCGGACAGCCCTGAGCAAAGGGCCCCGGACCCCGTACTCCCGCAGCACCCCCAAAAAAGGGCACCCCGTGGGACACGGTCGAAAGCCTTCTCCAGATCCACAAAGCACATGTGGACTGGTTGGGCAAACTCCCATGAACCCTCGAGCACCCGATGGAGAGTATAGAGCTGGTCCAGTGTTCCACGACCAGGACGAAAACCACTCTGCTCCTCCTGAATCGAGGTTCGACTATCGGTCAGATTCTCCTCTCCAGGAATAGACCTTACCAGGTAGGCTGAGGAGTGTGATCCCTCTATAGTTGGAACACACCCTCCGGTCCCCCTTCTTGAACAGGGGGACCACCACCCCAGTCCAGAGGCACCGTCCCCGACCGCCACGCGATGTTGCAGAGGCGTGTCAACCAAGACAGTCCTGCAACATCCAGAGACTTTAGGTACTCGGGGCGTATCTCATCCACCCCCGGAGCTCTGCCACCGAGGAGTTTGCCAACAACCTCAGTGATGGATGAGTCAGCCTCTGAGTCCTCAGTCTCTACTTCCTCTTCGGAAGACGTGACAGTGGTATTTAGGAGGTCCTCAAAGTACTCCTTCCACCGTCCGACGACATCCCCAGTCGAGGTCAGCAGGTCCCCACCCGCACCGTAAACGGTGTTGGTGGAACACTGCTTCCCCCTCCTGAGGCCGCCGGACGGTTTGCCAGAATTTCTTTCGGGCCGACCAATAGTCCTCCTCCATGGCCTCCCCGAACTCCTCCCAGCCCGGGTTTTTGCCTCTGTGACAGCACGAGCTGCGGCACGCCTGGCCCGCCGATACCCGTCAACGACCTCAGGAGTCCACAAGCCAAAGAGGCCTGATAGGCCTCCTTCTTCCGCCTGACGGCATCCCTTACTTCCGGTGTCCACCACCGGTGTTCCGGGGGTTGCCGCCGCGACAGGCACCTGAGACCTTGCGACCACAGCTCCGAGCAGCCGCATTGACAATGGAGGTCGAGAACATGGTCCACTCGGACTCAATGTCCCCAGCCTCCCCGGGATTTGGGAGAAGCTCTCCCGGTCGGTGCACTGTCCAGTACCCCTCCCAGGGACTCCAAGAAGGCCGGGTACTCAGCACCGTTGTGTCGGCCGCTAGGTAGGCCGACACCACAGTGAGAGACCTGTCCCCAACCCGAAGCGCGACCCTCTCGTTCACTGGGGTAAACTCCAACACATGAGCTGTAGGGCAATAAGCAAGCCCAGCAGCCCGCCGCCTCTCCCGTGGCAACACCAGAGAGTGAGCGTCCAGCCAGGATGGGTTCCAGTGCCCAAACTGTGCGTAGAGGTGAGGCCGACTATATCTAGTCGGAACCGTTCAACCTCCCGCACAAACTCAGGCTCTTTCCCCCCAGCGAGGTGACGTTCCATGTCCCCAGAGTTAGTCTCTGCGTCCGGGGATCCGGTCGTCAAGGCCCTGCCGTCGACTATCGCCCAGATCCCTCTGCACCACCCCTTACGGATCCTCCTGCAGGTGGTGGGTCCACGGGAGGACCGCCCACGTCACTCGTTCGGGTTGCACCCGGCCGGCCCCGTCGGAAAGGCCCGGCCACCAGGCGCTCGCCGTCGAGCACCACCCCAGGCCTGGCTCCAGGGTGGGGCCCCGGTGACGCAAATCCGGGCGACGTAATTGGCCTTGGTTTGTTTCTCATCATATGGGGCATCTTTGTCTGACCCGTCACCCAGGACCTGTTTGCCTTGGGAGACCCTACCAGGGGCTTGAAGCCCCGGACAACATAGCTCCTGAGATCATTCGGGCGCTCAAACCCCTCCTCCATGTTAAGGTGTCAGTTCAAGGAGGGGTAGATATGGTATAACATGTTTAATTGAATGGATTGTGGTGAACTGATGATATTACTGTAACTAAAGAACTTAAGGCAAAAAACATAATTGGTGCTGCGCCAAAACTTATTTTAGACACATACAGTACTTGTGCATGTACAGTACTTATTATATTTGCATTGTCTTAGTCACTATTATCATTTATTTATTGTATTAGGCCCTAGCTGGCGAGAGGCCTATTAGTTCCGGACGTGCAAAGCCTAAGTAGTGTGCACGTAGTGCACTTTACATGGGGATGTAACAAGCGGTCGTCATCCCCATGTAAAGCGCTTGTTTGCGCTGAGTAGCTCACAAATGCATTCCCCGACTCAAGCACGTTCCGTAAATATAAGCATGTAATGCAAAAATTGAACACTATTGTTGTATAGAGGGCCAATAACACAAAGTGGGCGGAGCCCACTCAAAATTAACAAAAGTGCCCGTCTGTGGCCAGGGACCCACACCGGAAAGCGAGAGCTTTCCGAAAATGTATAGTTTATGATATTTGAAATCGATTCGCATCAGAATATTATTCTTTCTTCTTTCTTCTTTCCTCTTTCTTCTTTCTTCTGTCTTCTGTCTTCTGTCTTCTGTCTTCTGTCTTCTTTCTTCTCGGGACCAACCCCCCTATTTTTCACCTACATTGACGGAAAGTCAGGAAAATGTGCACACCTCTAAAAAAATCGTGCCTCTCTACATTCTGACTATCTCCTTTTTCTAAAATTCTAAAATTTGGCGTGTGAGCGCCCCCAAATGTTAAAAAAAATGCATTGAGAGATAGGAAATGGCCACATAAAAAATCTGATCGTAGAATGATCACATTTGGTGCAGAGGTAGATGGTGACAAGAGATGTAAAAAATATTATTACGGCAACGCCGTCCGTCCAACAAAATGTCAGCCATATTGGATCAAAGTTTGCTAAGCATGACTCGGGAGTTTTTGCAAATGACGTACTTTAACAAACTCCTCCTAGGGCGTTGAAAAATTGGGTGAAAATGGTGTTGAGGAGTGGGACATCACAAGTTACCCGCAAACTATTGTTAGAATTTCAGAAATTTCTGAAATTAAAAATTTGCTGCCATTTGCAGTGTTATGGTTTGTGTGCGGCAAAGCTGCACATTTTGCCAAGAATTTCAAAAAGATTACCTTTTGACTGGGGACCACAAAAAGGAGTGGGCCATCAAAAGTTATTCAACTTCTTCTTAAAAAAATTATGGTCTTTGTGCGGCACAGCCGCAAACTTTTCACAAAATATTGACATTTTCAGTACACAATAATGCCCCTATTTGTAAAGCAAAGGGGAAAAAGCGTGATAGCACTACAGATTTGGCAGTAGGTGTAATAAAAGGAGGAAAATTGGCGGCGCGTTAGCGCTCCCTCTTGCATTGCAGGCGGCGACGTGGCGGCGGGTGATCATTACCACTTGCGGCAATATTTATTATTATTATATTTTTTTAATATTTTTTTTTTCCTTCTTCTTCTTCTCTTCTTGGGGTGTGTGTATGCATGTGTGTGTGTATAAGTGTATGTATAGCGCTGAGGGGTGCTGAGGTCCCAGCCTCGGCTTTGATCCTGGGTAGGAGGTTTGAAGCCTATCTCTGTGCTTTTTTTGGACAATCCAGTGGAAGGTTTGATGCAGAATGACGATGGTCTCCTGAGTATTACATGGTGGTCATGTGCTGGCTCCGGCATGGATTGAGGCCATTCTGAAGTTATTCGGGAGGGTCTGGTTTTGGCCTCGACACTGGTACTCATCAGGGTGGGCATCAATCCCTGACGCTGGTTTCTTGTATTGATTGGTAGGTGTCAACCTGACGTGTATATACGTATGTATAAATATATAAATGTTTATGTTTGTATAAGTGTACATGTTAGTATGCATGCAAAAAGTGATTATATTGTTTTGCTGTTATGTGTGCACTATGTGGTGTCCATAAACCTAAAATCAATCAAATCAAATCAAAACCTAAACATAATCTAAAAAAATGCACGTGCCCCCATCAGTGCTGCAATTAGCAGTGGTGATAAAAATATAAAATGCTTGTCAGATTTTGGTTCAGCCAAAAGCAGTTTTCCAAGAAAACAATGTCAGGATTCTTTGTCCTCAATTCAGATGGATTGATCACCAAAGAGTCCAGTCCATAACAACATTGAGAATCTTTGGGATGTTCTGGAGAAGACTCACTGGTCACATTACCACCATCATGCCATAAAAGTATTGTCATAATACCAAAAATGCAGACACATTTTTTATGTTACGAAAAGGGCTCAATACCAATTTGAAATGTCATTTTCTAAAATGTTCTCAAAATAGTTAATATTATCATGTGGTCTTATTCTTTTTGTATTGAAGACAAAAGGAATGTCAAAAAGCCAAATATGAAATTATAATTAACCGCGTTAAAAGAACGTTAAAAAAGTCTTAGCAGAAGTCTATGTTTCGGTACTTTTATTGTCTTTACAGCAATTTATTTGTTAAGTTAATTTCCAATTAAAACCACAAAATATGGAACATGATAAATTCACACAAGTCTGCATGCAGCAGAACTCACTATAGACTTATTGCACAGGATGTTATTATAGTTGGTTGATGAAACAAAAGCACAGCGGGCTTTGTTGTAAATAAAGCATGACCATATGTTTATTATTCATTGCACAATGTTAGCGAGCATTTGGACTTCCCTTTTCTCATCTTCTCAGTTTCAGCCTCAGGAGGATATTTTGAGAAATGTTCGAGGATGACTTGGGTCTCATTGTGCTTGTTGACTTATTCAGCTATTCGACCATGTGGCAAACAGATACTATTTCCACAAATGGACCTCCAGCTCTGAATGATTAATTGTTAGAAGGCTTTTAGCTCCAAGGCTGCATCTTCCAACGAATGCAATGACCACTGCCATGATAAATTGAAGGGTACACAAGAAAATAAAGGATATGTAACTGTGATGGAGGATAGTAATTTCCCTTTGGAGAAGAAAAAAATAATTTATAGAAATATACTGCCATGAGTTCAGTATGTATAGCAATTATTGACAAAATACTGAGCAAAAAATAATTAATTATATATAATAATGAATCATTCAGATTTGTCACAATAGGTAATATAATATAGTTAGTTGGAGAAAATGATTACAATCAGAAAATCAACATTATGTTTAGATTGTAAATTTCCTTCTCGCATAGTGGATTCAGAAACATCCTTTTCTTTTCTGCCCAAGTTTACTGGTGAAAAGCTGTTCTGGCGTAGTTCAACGCAGGGCACCTGTCTAGCCTTGTGCCCCCCACAGGGTCAGAGCTCCCACAAGGCTGGGCCCTGGTATTTCCAATGTGTCGGCTCGAGCTGTGAGTGGAACCAATGCTAGTGTGATTAGTCTGGCTGGGGGGTAAATGAAAACCATTATCAAGGTTTAACTCTCTGCCACATCCTAATGCACAGCAAAGGAAAGAGGTGATTTGAATTAATAAAGCCTCTGGAGTAACACTGGACTGCCACAATCAGAGTCTTGTGTTTTGTTTTAAAGTATGTCTTCAACAAGGCATCAGTACAAAGTCAAGTACTTATATAAAGTTGCTGCTGAGGTGGTGCAGCTACATGGCACATGGATTTCTTCTGAGTGTACACTTAACTCAGTCACAAACATCCATCCATTTTCTACCTCTTATCCAGGGCCAGGACCTGGAGGATGTAGCAATCTAAGCAGTCTGAGGCGTTCCCCAAACCCATATGTAGTGAAGCATCTAGTTTTCAGGTCTGGATACAATCAGACCAGCATAAAACGATGGTAATTTGTTGAAACAACACTAGATCAACACTTTGTTGTGCCGCAATATTTTGACATGTACTAACACCATAAATCATAAAGCTATCTCATTAATGTGCAGTGACACATAGTGTGCAGAGTAAAGCTTAACTCTAGAGTTATGAAAGACTATCCAGTACACCAAGACAGAGCCCAGACATTTAAAGAAACAAAAGAGCCAAAGCTTCCTGCTAACAGGGAGCTATTCTTTGGTACCAAAAGGACGGAACGCATAGCTCTCCGTTTGTTTGCTACACTTGTTAGTTTAATTGCCACTAAGCTAAGACTTCTTCCTTCCCTCAACTTCATCCTTTTTCTTCATTGTTTTATTGCCTTGTTTTTTTGGCTCGTCCAATTTCATGGCTGGGCATTTCCCATGTATAATTCATGAGTGACACGCTTGTTTTACACACCACGTACAAACAGCCATGTTGCGGCGCCCTGAGGGGTCTCGATGCCAGCCTGTAATCTGCTTGCACACAGAGCGACCGGCTCGGATCTCTCCTTACCAATTACACTCAATTCCTCACAACGGGCCTTTCCCCTGACACGAGCCCAGGTTGTGATCACCACGTGCTTCAGGGAGAGAAAGCAATACACCTTACATGTTTACGTCTCACGGGGTGGTAATGGGTTGAGTGCTCAAGAAGAAGATAAAAGCACCTTTATCCAGTTGACAGTTGCAAGGTTAGATGGTGTTGGTGACGAAAGTTCGGACAAAACCTCAACACACAAACTGAAAGGCCAATATTCCGACATAAATGAGAGTACACAGAAGCCGGATAGTGCAGGTAAAAGGGTAAAATGCAGTGCCGGGTAGTGGGTAATGAGCGCTGATTGTTTGTGACGGCCTGTAGTAGGGCTGATTTCCCAGTTGAGGAATGGGGGCTTTGTACACATCACAAGGCTGTCAGGAGGAGACAGTAAATGGGCCCATAGCTGCAGAGCTTTTCAGAAAGAGACAGCCAGAACCACTTCACCATTTAGCTTTAGACAGCTACGGAGTCTGCAATGTGATGAACAGAGTATTTTAAATATTTTGTGATGCAATTCAAAGCTCATTTGCATGGAAATGTGCAGTGGGAGGTTGTTTGTTGCGGAACAAAACGCAGTTATTATTAAAAGGGCTCTCTCAATTACTGTGAGAATTTACAAGCTTAGGGTAAGCTTTAGTGAGGAAATTGTTCCTTAGTCTCTCACGTTTGTTCTTGTGACATTTTTTGTTGGCTAGAAAGAAAAATAGACGGAAACGTGTTGATCCATAAAACTGATTCTAAGAACCTCAGCCACAAGGGGTCAGTCAAATAAAAGATCAGATAAGAAGCATAAACTATGCATGGTTTGGAGAATTGGAGGAGATGAGAATTTACTCCAGAACTACTTAATGTTGTTATGTTTTTGCGGGTATGTCCACTGTATAGTACCCTAGATAATGTTTTAAAGTACTTGTGAAAGTGTAGAGGTTTTTGTAAGCCTTTCTTAAACAACAACTGATAAAGCAGCAGCTGTTGTTGTAGAGTTGGTGCATTGTAAAGATGATTTCTTTGTTTTCCTTTTTATTGTCCACAAGTTCCATTAATATTTTGTCAGTGTAATTACTCTTTTGATTAGGGGCCATAAAAAGCTAATGGGTTTTGTTTGCATACACGGCATTATGGCCTGGATTGCTATAATTTTTCCATTAGAGGTCCCTTCACTTGTTGACACAAAGTCAATAATTCATCAAACCACGCCTGTTTTATTCATAAGACTAAGGAGAGGGGATCATTAAAGCAACTTTTCTGCGCTTTGATTCCTACTCAAGCAGAGGGAAATGATTAGTGTTAGTATCTGATGACAACAGAGGTCTGAAGCAATTTATACTTCCACAGGAACAAAATCCAGTCAGACAACAAGTTATAAATGTTTCAGCTCACAGAGTGATTACCTTATCAGTGGGTGAATCAAAGTGCTCATAAGTTGAAAAATTCAAGACAAAGTAAAATTACATGCAACAGCATTTCTTATTTGTCCACCTAATTGTCAGTAATAAAGCAAATATAATGGTGTAGCTTGCAAAAACTTAAAACTAATAAAATGCTCATTTCAATATATTCTGAAGCAGAGCCCGGCTCTTGAGGAGGACTTTGCCAATTGTGAATGTTTCTTTCAGTTGATTGTTACTATTGAGGGCTTTTCAATAGGTTACATGACATTAAAAATGTGTGAATGTAAATATTCAACCTTTTATCTCAGTATGATGCAATTACCATCTTTCGTCCTTCTTTCTCATTTTGAATAAATTAGACCAGTGATTCCCAAAGTGGGGTCCAGGGCCCCCAAGGTTGTCTACACAACAAGTAATTGAGATTTAAATCTATATTACATATATTTGGTTATAATTACTACATAAACACAGCTCTTTATAATTGAAATAATTGATACTTAAGGATTGGCCCGCAGCGCAAAATAGGAATGAGACTGGGGAACGACATGCATCAAATTGTCAAGAGCCAGACTTGAACCCTGCGGACTGTCCACTCAACCACGAACAGCACACTTTCAGTGCAATTTCAACGTCTTTCAACATTTGACTCAAAAAATAAAGAAAAGGATTACCCTTCAAGGGCCAATTACAAGAAAGATTGATGCAACTGATTGATATGCATAATTAGGCCGTATTATCGCTGTGTAGCTGTTCTTTAATGCGTAAGTCTAGCCTGAGCTTCACTCCCAAAGTACACCGCAGAGGGCATAGACTTTGGCCTTTACTCTCACCTGAATATCTTTGAGAAGTTAGGGCTCTGTGTTAAGACAACATTTTTATCTTCATTCATATTTATCAAGCAGAATTTTTAATTAGATTTTCTTATTATATAAAAGTAAAAATTGCTTTCAATTTTTATTTCCTAAAGATAAACAAAACACTTTTAATAATTGCCATTTAAGACTAAATATAGACAAGTCAAGTTATCAAGAAGTCCAGCTCCATCCTGGACTGTGATGGGGGACGGAAGGGTCCGGCTAAAGTCACGTCTATGCTGGACCATGAGTCTCACCCTCTGCAGGACACTGTCAGCTTAGGAGGGCAGCTTCAGTAACAGACTGATCCACCCTCGCTGCGTGAAGGAGAGGTTTCGGAGGTCTTTCCTTCTTGCTGCTGTCAGACTTCACAACAAACACTGTTAGCCCTGAACGTGTCATTCGGCTTTCATAATCATGTGCAATACTGTGACATAATGTAAATCATCCCCTGGTGCAATATTTTCCGTCCACATAACAGCCACTTACTGTAAATAAGAGTATTCCATTTTTCTATTATTTTTATTTACATTTATACTAGATTTAAATATATTTATACAGATTTAAGTTTTTATTATTCCACTTCTGTTTCTAATCTGTGTTTCAACACTGGAATTTCGTCCCATTGTGGGAAAATCTTATATGGTCTGTATTCTGCCCTAAACCACAGGCTTTTCATGACAAAGGATAGACCTCACGTTTAAAAAGACCCAAGCTGATCATGGACAATTTGAGGTGACTGAATCATACAATTTGAATTTTGGAGAAAAACTATAAATCTGATTATTTTAGTAACGTAAGGAAATAACATGCAGCAATATTCCCTATGTAGTTAAGGCTAGTTAGATAGTACAGTATGGCTTTGGCAATCTCAACCTCAGCAAATAATATATGTCCATGTGGGAAAAAAGTTGATTTGGCATGGATTTTACACAGAATGCCCTTCCTTATTTTTCAAAACAGTCTTGTAGTTCACTTTGCATTATAACTCCTTTTGTCATTTGTTTTTTCAATCCCATTATCCTTTTAAAAATACACACCAAGGTCATTTTCAACCATTTGCATTTGACCAGTCGAAGGGTCCTTGGTGATTTGACCCTCTGTTAGCATATGTCTTTCAGAAATATTAGCAACCAGTCTTCACCAAGTCTAATTTTCCATCTGGAGTCAACAGCAGGCTGACAGACGGCTGCAGACCAGTGTGTACCTTTTATGTTGATTTCACCACTTGTTCTGACCTGGAGCAGTGCGGTTGGGCTCTGACCTTGCCTCCATGTCTAATCCCCCTTTAGCTATGGATTGGCTCCTTTCACTCTAAACCTGACTTTCTCCCCATTGATTCGGGTCATTTTGTACCTGAGCACAACCATTAATCTGATTATGAGCGTGTCTGGGTCCGGTTCATTAGTCTGGCCCAGCTGTGTACTGTGTGCAGATGTCCACTCGGCCGTGAGGATTTATCACAGAGGCATCGAGGCCTGAACAACGCACCACACATGATGCCGCTGTCATACTATGAACACGCACATGCAAAATATAGACCGGCTTGGGCAGAGGATTGACTTTCCCCAAGTCATTTGTCAAAATAATACTAGGTCAAAAGTGGAAGTGCAGTAAATTAATGTAATAGGGTCCGTGGAAAGTGTGGGACAAGCACTGCTTTAAAAGTTGTCCACAGTTGATGGGTAGTAAAATGTGTGGCTTATTATGTGTCTTTTACATGAATGTAGTTTATATAGTTATGGGCTTTAAAGTGGCACTGTGTAATATTGAGGATAATCTTATATATAATTGAATTGCGTGTTTAACTCTATTTATTAGATATGTACTGTATATAAGATGAGCCACCTTCAAATTAATTTAAATTTGGCATTGTAAATAAAACACATTTCTCAATGTTTTTTCCTGGTATTATTTGGGTCAAACCAATAAATAGGTTCACGTTCTAGAATTTGATGTAATTTCACTTTTGTTTATTTATGCTGACAGAGGAGATGTCAGACTTGAGTTTTTGTTTCACGTTGATAAGCCCGTTACAGATATATGAACCATAAACCAGGTCAAAACATCCGCAATCTGACAGTTAAACACCAAATTCTGCTATATAGATTCAGTTTGCATTGGTGGCTATGGTGGCAAATTATTCATTTTTAGATTTTTTTTCCCCAATTAGGGTATGATTTGTAAATTTAGTTAAGTTTAGGGCTTTGAGACAGAAATGTGTAGCAAAAAAATACCTAAACGCAACCTATAAATAAATATATTTCAATTGAATAAATCTATTAATATTTGTCAACCTGCGCTAATGCATTCAATATTCCAAAACATGCAGAATGTAGGTTAAACGCTCTATAAATGCCTGTAATGAAATCATTTGCAAGTAAATAAGGTCAATAAAAGTGTCATTTGAATGGCAGTAATTCATTGAAATTGAAACTCAGAGGCCCTGTCACTCCTGCAGATGTAACAACATGTGACAGAAGGGACAGATCACCCGACTGTTGAGCGATTGTATGTGATGGCACAAGGGGAGGAATGGAGGAGAGGCTGCCGTGGAGATGAGGCTGCTCTAATCAAAGAGGAGAGCGGAGGGTCCAAGACTCACAGATGTGCTCCTCCAGGGAAAGAGTGGAGACCGCAGCTGGAGGAAACACGCTTGGGGGAGGGTCATAGCAACACAGGGAAATGATGACACAAAGACTTGGCCTGGGAATGAACAGTCAGAGAAATTTTAATGAGAGAAAATTTAAATGAAATAACCAGATTGTTATCAGGTTGATTGTTTGGTCTATGATGTTCTTTGTAAGTCAGACTAGTTATTATTTGATTGTAGGTACAAAACAAAAGCACCACAAGAGAAAGGAAAAGGCATGGAGTGAGTTAGTTGGAATAACGGCTGTAACAATATCGAATGTTATGTGATGAAAACCTGTTATTGTGAGAAAGTGTGTGAAGTGGCCGGACGATCCTGTGATATGCGGTAGGCTTAAAAACTTGGGAGACTTTATGCAGCGCGCAGACGTTTTTTAGTCACTCCTGAACAGTGCCTAGTCTAATCAGATTGTATTCAGAGACACTCCCTCGCGCACACACCGGATCGAACACAACCCTGATGTGGGAGAGGGAAACCCAACCATGCAGCGGTGCTATAGGTGTGCACACCAAGAACGGAAGTCCAGTGGGATAATGAAATAGCTGTCCCGTCGTCCTTCATTTGGGGGTCTCAGAGTCTTCTGGTCGATAAGTCTGAAGAAGAGGTGGCAAAAGTACTGAAGTTCACTACACAAGTTAAAGTACAATTACTTAAATGACTCTGCTAAAAGTCAAAGTGCAGCTTAAACTGTTTTACTTGAGTAAAAGTACAAAAGTACACCAGCATAAATGTACTTAAAGTTAAAAAGTTAAAACATACAGTTAATGTAACAATGTTAAAAATGCAATCAAATGAACAATGTATTTGAAATCAATTAATTACAATTTGATTACACCTGGGCTATTCAACATCAGGCCCGGGGGCCAAATCAGGCCCGGGGGCTAAATCAGGCCCGGGGGCCAAATCAGGCCCTCCAAGCGATTTGATCTGGCCCACGACCCAATTTACAAATATCATTTACTGGTTTATTTCGTTTACTGGTTTATTTCGCACTAGTTTAGACCCGGTTTAGCCCCTTTTTAATTAGTTGTTTCAGTTGTTATTTTATTGTATTTACTACTTAATTTACTGAAACAGTGTTGGAGATTTTTTGTACGACCCAAAACGTTGTTACAGTAGTGGCATGTTGTTCATCTCTGGCCTTGAGGCCTGGTCCACCGAAAAATCTGGCCCTCGGGAAAATAAAGTTGAATAGCTCTGGGTTAGACTGTTATCACATTGTGTCATGCTAGAGATAAGACATATGTTTAGTTATTTTCTCTACATTTTAACTTGTCAACATTGAGGGTTAAATAAAAGTATAATCTGACAACTGCACTCTGACTGACCTGATCCTTCCCCAAAGCATTTATTTACCTGAAGACCTAAAGTCTGGTCTATTCATTCTCCTGTCTGTGTTTATGAACACACACAGTGATCTCACACATGTGCTGAGCAACATCATGCTCAAACACGACTCAAGTATGATTCAGTCAGTTTGTTTAAGCATCTACCTGTACCGTCGCCGTGTGAACACGCCCCACCTCTCTCACCCCCATGCTTTGCTCACCCCCCGCAGCTCTTTTTTCCCTCACTCTCGGTTCTTCTCATGTTCACAACATGGCCTTAGGTCCAAGCGGCTTATTTTTCTTCCAACAGGTCATGCATGAGTCCACGCCGCATCACAGAGTCAAAAGTAAAAGTTAAAGGGAAAAAAGTGAAATGGAATCCATGACTCGGACGCCCGCGGGCACATGCTGGCTTTGTGTAAGGAGTAAAAAGTACAGATACTTGAGTTAAAAAGTATAAAGTGTCCAGATATGTTTTTACTCAAGTAAAGTACAGAAGTACAGTAACGAAGTCCCCACGTTTCTGTACAGACTATAAAAAAGTGAACAAAGTTACTAAACCAGATTCATATCTATTGCGGCGGATGGAAGACTGCATTGATCAGGTTGGCTCTGCCAGATTTATGAGTAAATCTGATTGGTTAAAGAGGTGCCGACAGGTGCCACTTTCCGCTCGTGATATCTGCTTTTTAACACCATTTGGTTTATTTGAGTATTCACCTTATTCCAGAAGTCTGGGCGCCGCCATACGACATAATCCTTTCAGTTGCATTACCGCAACCGTTCCATTAATGCAACCGTAATTCTTCCGGTTGCATTAGTTAACACAGGGGTGCCGACCTCGAGAGAAACTAAGTTCTACACAGACTAAAAAGCTGTTAAAAATCGATGTTTGTTTTGAGTGGTCCACGGCTTGTCAAAGCGCTTTCAGAAATGTAGAATCTTAATTGTGCACTGCACCTGTTCTTGCCATGCCCAAAATGGATGAGGCGTTCTAAATACATGTGGATGCCAGTCAAGTTGGCACTGGAGCCGTTCTGCTCCAGGAGCATGATGGAATTGACAAACTTGTTTTCTACTTTTCAAAAAAGTTTAATTAATTATTCAACAATCAAGAAGGAATCACTCATGCTTATGATGGCCCTGCATCATTTTGAGATTGATGTATCGTGGGGCAATGGTCCTTTAACTTTTCTCACAGACTATAACCCGCTTACTTTACTTAGCACACTCAAATGTCCCAATCAGCAACAAATCCAATGGGCATTGTTCTTGCAAGCCTTCAGCCTCGATATCAGACACATTAAGGGCAGTGGTAACGTATTGACCGATGCAATGTCTCCTGCTCCTGCAGGTTTAAAACATGACATTCTTTGTAAAGACAAAAGGGGGTTAAGAGGTGGCAATTCTGGGTTCCTGGAGAGTCCTGAGTGGGACAATTAGGACCTCCTGGCCCATGAGGGCTCCTGGCTATACAGGAATGGCCTCTCTCAAGTACGCCAGACCAAAGCTTGTGAGCCGTGCTCTTCTATATGTTCTGTTTTTGCTAATGTCTATCTACTGAATGCTATGACATTTTGAGCCATGGGGTGTAAGAAAGTGAATGCATGTTTTCATTACAGATGGGATTAAAACATAATTTTGGTCCTAAAATTCTCACAATATATATTTTTTTAACCCTAACCTGAATAACGGTAATTATTGATTAACCTAATAATCTTGAAATCCCTAGTTTGCGTTTTGAGGAATTAATCATGTTTAATCTCCCTTTTTATTATGAAAAGTTTTTTATGATGAAAAGTTTAGAACTTTTATGTATCTATAGTGAACTGCTGCCATCTTGCGATCTTGTGTGTGTAGTTTGGGTCAGACTAGTGGTCCGATCTAACTTGCCTCACAAAAATTGATATGTGTTTGGCACTCTAAATTCAGTTTGTACACAATCTGGAAAGTTTCTCGCCTAAAGCCGTAGGGAAAAGGTGACGTCAAGTGAAATAAATCAAGCTGATTAGCTAAAGCATCATTAAGTGCCCACCTACAGTAATTTGTGCTTAACCAATCATAGCAATGACTCATACTACTGCTCCCTGTACTACTCACATTGGATTGTATGGTATGTAGAGAGACGTTACCATGTCGGCAAATGACTGCTGCAGTTTTTGTAACACTAAATTGCGGGTGAAAGGCATCTGAAATAACACAGCGCTGTTTTTAAAATCAAATTGATGGCTTACAACTTGTATTTCGAGTGAACTTCTTCCATGATGACTCAGGTCAGTTTTCCTCACTTCCCGTACACGAGCATGAGCCTCCACATCATATTCGGTAACCAAGACTCTGGGCTACTGAAGAGCTGGCATTTACCACTGAGGACGTAGCTATCATTATCACCAAGCTTCGCAGCAGAAATCCTTCAGCTTTACAGCCTCGTTTACTTGGTCATTCATAAGAACCACCAATGGAGACACAACAATAACCATAGGATTCTGCAGCCGCTGAAGTTCTTTAACCCAGAGGGGAGAAAGTTGATCAATTAAACTCTTGCCAAAACCAGTGGGTAAAAAAGCTTGCTGGCAAGGTTAGGTCTGATCATAGAAATACTTAATGTTTTGAGAGCTTTTTTTCAGCACCATCCCACTCCCCCTTTTAGTCGACTAATCAATACACATGGTATGTCTTGAGTCAAGACAGTCATACTTCTAAGGATGTAGACTAGATATTTGCCATCACATTTTTGTCCTATTTTCAGGCAATGGTGCAAGAAAAAAATGACATTACAAATAATAAAAACTGCAACAGTCTGTTTGAATGTTCATGATGGCCTTGTTCTTACGTTTCTCACTTTGTACTTTCTACAGTTCAATCATGACTCAACTTTTGTGCAATTTCTCAAAACAGTGATTTTACTCCACCACTTGATATATAAAATTGTGGAGTTCATAAATTGGACGAAGTGGTCAAATGATGAGCCCCATTTTGAATCAATACAACAGTTCACACTTGCAACAGCTTTTTCATTTGACATTTTAAAAGGACGTGTTTGCTGGGTGGGCAATAGAATGGTGGCTATTGTTCCTTTGTGGTGCACAGATTGTTTATCGACGCAGCGAGGGTGCCTTCTGTCAGCGCTCATGTCCTCCGGAGACAACTGAAAACTCCTGTTCATCTCCACATCAATACAGTGTACCGGTTGCATTAGAATAACGCGGGCCACGCAAGTTTTCCAAGTCCCACATATAGTGCATGACCAACCAACAGCAAAAGCACCAAAATAATCCCAGTCAACCACAAGAATCCTTTCAAGTTATTTAACCTGACACAAGAATCAAGCAAATGCAGTAATCCTATAGCTTTTGTTTCTGCTGTTTCTGTGCACAGCGGTGCCTGGCAAACACCTCACTGTTATCATCCCTATATATACATTTATGCACACGCATATATATGTGTGTGTGTGTGTGTGTGTGTGTGTGTGTATGTGTGTATGTATGTATGCGTGTGTTCCGAGACCAGTAAGTAAACAGGCCAGACTGACTATGCGTTAAAATGTTTTTCCAGTAGATGGTGCCAAAACATAGGGAGAAATCCAAATGTAATTTTGTTCTGTCAGAAAAATATGTTAGAAACTATATTTTTTGTTCTAAAACATAAGATGCCAATTTAAAGGTACGCAAAGGTACTGTTTAAGGCTAATAACAAAACAAATGATGCATCATATTTGTCCTTTAAAGAGCGCATTGTTTTGGCACATTCACATAGATAGATAGTGGTAAAGGTGTGAAGAACGATCAGGTCATTCAGCTCACTGTTATGCAAAAATCCATTCACACCTTTTTGTTGCTTATTTTTCCATTGGAAGCACATTAAGGCAGGCTCCTCTAAAACAGGACAGTTGGAATATAATGATACTTTTACACCTTTATTATAAATGATAATGACATTATTTTGTTGTACTTTATCAGACATGGCCAGGCCGCTGTGGCTAGTGCCACCCCAGGCCGCTCCTTGGAGGCGCCCCTGAGTGACATCCATCTGCAACTAACTAGTGGAAGGGAGGGATAATAATGGTGAGCTCAGGACCTTTTTTAAAATCTATTTTTCTCTGTACCATATTATTTGTTCATAGAACATATAAAATTGCTTTAAGAAATGAGTGTTGGAAGAAACACATCTTCTAATGCAGGGTTTCCCATTTGGTCGATTGCGATCTACCGGTCGATCTAAGAGGCCGCGAAGTTCGATCCCAAAGCCTTGTCCGTTTTCAGTTTATAGTTTGCATTACAAGTGATAGTCCAGAGCGCCACAGCAGCGCGAGTACAGTTCTTTTTTTGGCCGTATCCGTGAGTTTCAGTGTGAGCGCACTTCTGTGGGCTTGCTTTAGCGCACAACACAAGCTGAAAGCCGAAAGTGGAGCTGTGATGCACGCGGTCAAAGGAGAGAGGAGAGAGAGTCAGGGCAAGGGGCAGGAGGGGGAGACAGGTAGTGGTGCTTAAGCTCAACCTATGATTTAGCTTAGGTGTGGCAGATATATTTTATTTATAAATAATCAGCTGTATTAAATGGTCTCGTTAAATTACAGATTTTTTTTCTCCCCTGTTTATTATTGCACATAAACAAGAATAAAAACTTGAGCCGAAAAAGTGCGGGCACCCCTGTTCTAGAGGTTAATGGTGTACATTTTATTAGCAACTGTGATTAGAATAAGATCTGAACTTCTACAATATGTCTCAGTACATAACAGTTTCTTGTTATGTCAAAATATTCAATACCCAGATACTAATCAATAACTAGTATCAAAACCCATGTATTGATTGTATTGACTTTTTATTTTATTTTAAACGACAAGGTTAAACATTTTCTAGATAGTGCTGGAATGGTCTTGATCTTTATCTGAAGTAGTATGGGATCTCATGAAAATATGTAAATGGTTTATTCTGTGAAGAAAATTATTTTAAAAAAGGAATGTTTTTATAATCACTGTGGTATCAGAATCGAGCTTGAAATATTAGAATCCAATCTTGAGCGTAATGTCTTTAGAAACTCAGAACTCCTAAAATGTGAGGTTTTTAAAAAGGAAATAATTGATACGGGCCGAGCTTTAAAGCCTGTCTCATTTACTGCGATACAAGAAGTAACATCCGCAGCTATACATGTGTTATTTATACACTAAAGGGGATGATTAAAAAGATTCCAAACATGCACCCACTCAGATAATTACAAATTAACTGGTGTTTGCATGAGTAACGCCTGCAATCAATTATTAAAACACACCTCCTACCATGGCTATTCTCTGTGCATCTCTTATGAATTGCTTTCATTTTGCATTCAGAGCTGCGTTAGGCAACTTCAAATTAATGTCATTCAGTTCCCAAGCCTAATCCCCGACATCATGATTAAAAATCCTTTGGCTTTTATTTGCTTTATCGCTGTTGCTCCACGTCGAGATAATGCATGTCTTTACGACTCTGACGAAGTTGCCGTGCCATTTGTAGCGGCTGCTCTGATATTTGAAGGTTGACATTCAAATCCAGTTCTTTCTACCTGCGCGCTGTTATCTGTTTGAGCGAGGCAGAGCGAAAAGGTGCAGAGGTGGTGTGCTGCAGGGGGAACACAGATCTTCAAAACATAATGAGGCTTTGCCGGGTGCCTCGGTGCTATAGGCCCTTTCACTGAAAATGCTGGAAAATCGTCCTATTCTTCTGCAGGGCTGGAGGGTCTCACCTTGAGCTAATCCACAGACTTGAAAAAAGAATGCAGATCACGACATCATAGCTAGCTAACGTGTTAAAGCTGTGGAAGAAAAGTCCTCTATATAGTAACTCTTTAAACAGATTTTCTTGCGAGGCAATTTACGAAAAGTTCTATTTCTGCATTAAATAAAACTTTTGCCAATTTGAATTGCTTATTTTAAGTTTGGACTTATTTCTAAAGATACTTATGCTTACCTAGGTCTTCTAAAAAAAAGTCATATGTTTACTGCCAATACTTATTTCTTTCTTTTGATTATGACGCTAATAACTACTGATTTGAAAGCAGATTTGTAGCAGTGTTTTTACAAATTGCCACTTGAGTCTCACACCAATATTAATTTTTAGAAAATACATTGTTTTTTTTGGTTTTTTTTGTCTGTTCCGGTATTTCTTGATAAACTATATGTAGATATGTGTGTCACCATTTTAAATCTTCATTCGGTCACTGAACAAAACAAAAAACGCAGTTGTGCTGCCCGGTGATTGAGTGGTTAAAGCAGCAGCACTTATGCCTGACTGTGTGGCTGGCCTCAGTGGCGTGAGTTTGATTCCTTACTCTTTCCAAATGGCCACCCTTCTCTCGCCCCCATTTCCCGCTACGCTTTCTATCATTTAAAAAAAATAAGCCCACAATATTGATCTAAAACAACTTAACTTTAAAACGGCCAGTTCGAACTCCCAAACATATTCTCTGATGCTAGCCCTGCCTTTTCAAAGTAGAATTTTCATAGTTCTTTTATAGTCAATAAATCTATATATATATATATATATATATATATATATATATCATATATATATATATATATATATATATATATATATATATATATATATATATATATATATATATATATATATATAATATAATATATATATATATATATATATATATATATCTCCTTTAATTACTGGAACAAATGACATAAATCACTTGCAATGTGAGTAAAGTTTCTTCCCATGCCCAACCAGCTGACTCTCTCATTCAAACTTTCACTGCATCTTTCCAGGGAAACTTCCAATTCAGTGTTGCGTCAAAATTTTCCTTCAAAATCCCTTCGTGCCACTTGAAACTACAGCTTGGCCTTAAATGATGACAACTGCACAAGTTAAGAAGTGGAAAACGTTAAGGAACTCAGACTTTGGTGCCAAGTGCTTTTCAAGTGTGTGTGTGAGTTAAAGCTTTGATTGTTCTTATATATGCTCCACTGCACCGGATTTCAGGCGGGCAACCTTTTTGCTTGAAGCCCCAACTTCTATCCCTTTATCGGAGGCTCTCCCTCTGCCAGTCTCTCTGCTCGTCATTCTTTTTTTATTCTTCTTTCCCTCAGTGTAGAATCCGTATTCCCGGGTTGAGGTGAAACAGCAAGGATGTGATTTCTATAGCACTGTTGGAGACGAGAAGCTCATCACAAACTGGTCTCGGCTGGTTGGGTGAGCGAATCAAATCTTAGATAGCACGACCAAAACTATTTCAGTTGTAGACCCGGCCTCACGTCCTCACCACTGGAGCACATTCAATTGGACGCATTTGATTTCAGTTCGGGTGAGAAAAGACTGATGAGGTTATGAAATCATTTTGGAGAATGTATGATATTTTCTCGAGATAATGTAACCGTACTAAAAAAAAAAGAAAAGGAGGCTGGTCAACAGAGACTTGTTCAAAATCTTCATCTGTTTTATGCAACAGTGAACAAATAATTTAGTTCACAATGACTCACTTGGCCATTTCAAAAGCCAAACATGGATGACATCACACTTTATATGCATGGCTCTCTGCATTATGTATAAGGAGTGCTTTTTACTTGAGGTGCCTTTTCTCACTCCATGGCTGTTGGAGTCATTCCTGTTACATCACTGGTGCAGCAGGGTTTTAATGGACTGATGGCACACAATAACTCTTTTATTTAGGTAAATGTATTCACGTGTGGATGCCAGAGGCGTTATGTGAATTGTTAAAAAAAATACTACAGACCTTTTTGGACCATATTGGTTTAGGTGGCTGGACATATTTTTACGTTTTAATTCAAAACTATTAAGCAAAGCCATAAGACAGAGATGCCAATTGTCAAATCTGGAGATTTTAAAAGTTCAATCCATTTTCCCCTTTAGTACAAGAACTATAATAGCCTTATGTAGGCAATGGGCAAAAAGGAACTGTCCTGTGATGCAGATAAGACAAATCTGTACATGTTAGCATTGTGTTCAGATAAAGAGGAGCTGAAAACACATGCCCACTGGACCTATATTTAAGAAATAAGTGAATCTTCTTGGAATCAGAGGTGGGTGATTTGCAAACAATCACCCATCACAATTTTGATTCTTTCACGATTCACTCTAATTCACTGTGCTAGTGTGTTAAACAAGAGAAACCATGAATCACAATATTAAAAACAAAGCAGGTATCATGTCACATTTCATTTTTATCCCCATATTGCCCAGCGATAGCATACAATATTTTAACCGAAATACTGACTACAATTGAAAACTTCAGTATCTAACATTTAGCTTTTTGCGGACACAGCAGTGGCCGTATCTCGCCGATACTGGGGAAACAGGAATTTACAGAGCAATGCTGTCCTAAACGCGGGAGAGTAAAGATTACTCAAAAATGTATGAATAACTCTAAATACGACTTTGAGTGCGTAGGGAAAACAATTAGAAAATGGTTAAAAGCTCTTAAAAGACAATTTTGCATAATATGCCTCCTTCAAGACTTTGGAATAGTGCAGTAGTTGTTTTCTACAGCATATTAATGGACCATAAGGAAATGAAAACACTGGACTGGAGAGAGTTCCTGTGGTTGATTCAGCCAACGCTTTAAGTGCAATAGCAGCACTTTAATCCATTTCCGTCCATTTGATGAAACTGCTCTGGCACTTTGTTTTGTCAGTAGGAGGCGGATAGTGGCCAGTTAACTGTGCAAACCTGGACATCTCTCTCTCTCTTTCTCTCGCTCTGCCTCTCTGTCTCTCCTTTGACCTTTGCTGATTGTGTATTAAGTAACAGGGTACTCTTTGAGGTCCTGGCCTTTCTTTGAAGGTCAAACTAACTACTGTTTACTGACCAGAATGATAATAAACAACAACTTCTTACCTTTTCTCACACCATGGCCAGCCTGTTGTATGTTGTAAGATGGAGAGATGCTGAAGAAAAAAGAAAGAAAAAAACAATTAGGCGCAAAGATGGGACTGTGTGGGGTAATGAAATAGCGCGTCTCATTGTAGCGTGTAATGGAGAGCAGTTTGAAGTTAATTGAGGGGAGATAGGACACCGGGCTACTGTCTGCATGAGGAGTGCCGCCCGGCCACTGGCCATATCGCTGAGAAAATCACTGAAGTAATTCCTTATCACAGAGCACAAATGAGAATTATCTTGCTTTAACAGACTATATAGTGCGATCAATTGTACTCAAGTAATTAAATTCATATTCTTTTCAGGCTATTTCAGTGAGAGTAGATCTCAGACACATGTTTTACCACTCATCGGTGCCCAAATATGATTTCAGCATTTCATCTGATCAATTAAGTATATTTTAATCTTTATTCACTTTTGTCATTTATATTTTAAGGGATAATGAGTCAGTAATTTAGCTTTCAAAACATGTTCGGAGGTTACCTCGAATGGTTTTAGAAGGTGATTCACTGCCACCTTCTGATAGAGTTGGCACATTGCAATGTCCCAGTTTTTCAGATTTATACACAGTTATTTAATCTAGCAAGTAATGGCATGACGTTGTGATTTGGAAATCCATAATTAACTTAACTCATGAAACTGATATGTTTTAGTCTTTCCCCATTGAAAAGGCAGCGCTAATCACCGATCATCAGAACGAGCGACTTCACTAGATCCGATCTGCTACTCCATGAGAAAGTACTGTTTTCATAGAAATCCAGCCCATATTTTCTCTCATGCTTCCCCTGCCTAATCCAGTCCGTGACTCCTAGATCCGGTCCGTGTCTTGGGACTGTGGCTCCAACATGCTTTCACGCTGCTTCTCTCAAACGCCACTGGGAGATTCGTGGGACAGATGCAGAAACTGTCCCAGCTCGGGTGACCACCTGTTCCGCTTTTGGTTGAACTGTCCCGCCATTTGGGCTTCTGTCCCGCATATCTAGGCTGCCTTATGTCCCGCCGTTTCATTGATTTTTCAAAGATTACAATTCAGACCGCGCCCTCTGTCCGGGTGTCCGAGCGGGGCTCTGAGCGCATCCATGTGAATTAGACGGTTTCAAGGACTGAGCGTCGCACGCAAACACACACACACACATCCACACACACCCATGCACACGCACACACGCACACAGCGAAGCTTAATGTTATGCGTGTAGGACACGATCTGACCAAAGTAAATTAGGGTTTTTTGTGTCAAAAAACGGTCAGTTGAGGCATATTTCCTTGAGAGAACTTAGTTTCAGTGGTTCAAATGATGAGAGAGGAGAGTGAGAGGGGACAGAGGGGAGGGGCCCATGCAATAACCAGTCATCCATGAATGAATTAAACTGTTTATACCGTATTAGTGAATAGCATGGAAAAGTATGAAAAACATTGTCTGAGAAAAATAATCTATATTCTGACCCAGAGAACACTGTTGTATGTATCCCTCTTTTAAACTTCAAAATAAACTTAAGTGACTCAAATCGCATCTGTCCCGCACCTGAGACTTTATGAGGTGGTCACCCTTTCCTGCAGCGAGTGAGTGAGTGGGTGGAATGTATTAAAACCAGTATCAATGCTTACAGGCAATTTTTGGTTGACAAAATGCAAGTGAAATCTAGCAATTTCGATAAAGCATAATTTGTTTCACAGATGAATTGAGTTGTGCATGGGCTAATATAAAGCACTGAGTGGATGAAAAGTGCATTTTATTTCATCAGTATTTAAGAAGATAGGTTGTGCAGAAAATAATTAATTTGTTAATGTATTTTCATTGAGTACTTGAGTTTCATTCATGCAGATAAAGCTTGAATATAAAATGTAACATGAAATATGAAATGAAACAAAGTACTTACGAAAGCCCAAACCCTCTAACATACACTATAATTATGTCTTTTCATAGACATTTCATCACAAATAAAAAGCATTAAATAACATGGAAAGTTTAAAATGACAATGCAAATGTATAATTTATAATTTGTATATATTACTTGTTTATTTTGGTTGGGACAGTGCATGTTAATGAACAAACATAATATTCATAATGGGAACACACTAGTTTGTAACCGTGGGCTAATTTCCATATTCTCGCGCAAATACACTCCAAGGAGAGCATCTGGAGAAAAGGGTTCTTGCCCAAGGACACAACGACAATATGTACTAGCATCCGCCTGTGGCACTCGGTGGATATCCAAATACTCACGGGCCATCCCCCGGCTAAACCTGTAAACCTTGGCCAAACACTGTTTCATTGTTCAACTAGTTCAAAGACAAACAAATGAATAAGGTGTCACAAAAGTGCACCCTTCTGTCGACAAAGGCAATTAAGCCAGGCGTGCCGGTTTTATTGATTATGTCGAGCTGATAGGCAGAGCAGAACCACCGCACCTGTATTTTATTAGCTTCCTATTTAGCAAACCTACTTGGCAAAGCAAGCGCCACACAACATGAGCACCTGCAAGATTGCACTTTTCAATGGAGCGTGACCAATAGGAAGGAACAGAGAGGAAGCAAGAATGTGACCTTGTTGTTTGGTAGAAAAAAACAATAAAACTAAACTCTTTTAAAATACATATGTGATTATCACGGGAAAAGCCAAAGGTTATTCAGCACAACACAAACACTTTAAAGTGGAAGGGGAAAAGCCTGAGTTCATTGGCAACTCGAATGATTCAATGAATATTAAACAGGCACGGCATATTGCAGCCTAATTTGTTTTCATAGACTTGGTTTATGTTAAAAGAACAAAGGGATGGTTTTAACCTACAGCTTACCCACTTAAAATTCAGCACTGCTCCATGCACGCTGCTGTCTGTTATTCTTCTCTGCTCGCTTTCATATTGAAAATAGGTCATTTTCTTACATGTGTACTATAAATGGCAACGCGTGTGCTTGTCCGGGCTCATCAATACGCAGCAGTGTTACAGGGCCATTTGTATGTAATATTACTACAATCTGAAAAGAGGTTAACATGTATGGTTCAAGGTTTGCTGGTGTATTTTCATAGCAATAGAACATCCTTAATAAGCTGTTACGGTAGCGTCTAGCCAATACACAGACTGATTTTATTCCATTACAAATGGACTGGGCCAAGAAGCTCGCAATACAATACATATCTTATACATGCATTGCAAAAAAGAGTCTTTAAAGTTGACTAAAGGTATGCTTTTATTGTGTAGGATAACAAAATGCTTGAGAATTTCATGTCTCCAATGCCTTAATATCACAAATGAACCATACATAACACATTTTTTTCAGATCTTCAGTTTATGCAGTTCAGAATCAGTGTCAAGATGTCTGTCACGATCTAGTTCAGAGTCTATTTTTTAGTAGAGCAAACATGTAAGAAGTTATTTTAACAATGCATCAGGGATGTGCTTAAATGTGTGTGTAAATATCTTTGTTAAGGGCCAGGTATTGCACAAAATGTATAAATATTTATATAAATATTTTTTATAAAACTTACCACAAAAGTACAGAAATATAATTTTATATCCTTCATTGGGTGCTTGCATTAGATGTTTCTCTTTCTCTTTCTTGTATATATGATATACTCAATATTCTAATGTTGCATATATCCAAAACATCGCCATCAAGCAGAAAAAACATCTAAGGAGAAGCAGAAACTAATCTACTATAGCTCTGAACCCCAGTGAGAATCTCAAAACAAGCATCCAACAAACACATGATTAATACATAAAATAATTACAAATTAGCCTGCAGCTTTGCAATACGTATTTCACACGCATATATTTGTGATTTGTGAGTTTCATATATCGTACAGTCCTAATATCTACCACCTTTATATGCACCAAAAGTAGGTGTATGTATTTTCAAATGAATTGTGGCATTCGATCAAAATCCTTTATCCTGCTACACACAATCAAATCCGCTCGTTACCAACAGACAACTGGCAGTAACACATCTCTTTAATGTAAGCAGTGAATGACGTCTGTACTGTACATCGATGGCATGAACAGACTTCATTATTTTCACATCTGAAGGGAACGGTTATGTTTATTGTTTTTTGTTTTTTTCTAAAGGTAATATTGCAATGGTTCTTTGCTGGCGCGTGCTGTCCAACTCTGACCTTGCCCTGACCAGACAACGCAAGGTGGGCACCATTTCCATATGCCATCCAATGACCTATTCACAGATGAGAGGCTGCATGAGAATTGATTTTGTGTTTTTCTTTCAAGAGAGGTGACCTTTGGGTGCAGGCTTTGGGTGCGAGAACAGCCAAAGAAATGCTTGAATAGCGATACAGAAAGATGTTGTGTTTTGTTTTTGAAGATTATCAGACAAAAGCAGGCTCAGAGCTCACTCTCAATATGTGTCAGATATTGACTGATAAAAGACTAATTTGGCTACTCTGTTGGCTATGAAACAAGCCGGAGATTTAGGTACATTTGTAATTTAAATATTCTAAATTACTCAATTATCTCTATTTGTTGTCATACCTTTTAATAAATAAATACAGTATTATGCAATATAAACTTTCAAGAGCTTTTGACTATGAGCTTTTCCCTCATCATCATTAGAATACTCATAGTCGTACTTACTACTTGCATTTGAGGCTTTAGTTTTCACCTGTCTCCACCCACATCCCTGTGACCTTGTGATTGAAAAAAATAAGATTAAAAAATACATAAAAGTACATCAATGAAAATCTGGTGCTTGCTATGTTCAGAAGGTTTGAACAGTTAATATGATTTGTTCCACTTTAAAATGAAGAAACTGTAAAATGATGATTAACTTGTGTCATAGCTCAAGACGAAGTGCCTTTTTATATTAAAAGTGACATTTCTGTGTATTTACAGTCTTAATAGCACACTTTTTACGTCAGAGTCTGTTTTTACCTAAACTGGTTGAAGTGGAGCGGAAAACTTAATAACAGATGGTCCTATCCTAAGTCCAGAGTGTTTCTACTGGGAAAGGACTTGGTGTATTATTACTTACAAAGTTGATTATTAGTAGCCTTACCAATTAGTGCTGTAGACTTCACTTTCCGTCAATAATTAGCTTACTCAGAGATTTATGGGGTAACAAAAATGCGAGGGGTGTAACGATTCAGTTCGATTCACGATTCAGGGCCTACGATTCGATTCAGCATCAGAATCAGAATCAGAAAGGGGTTTATTGCCATTGTCAATGAACAAAATTCACAAACATAGGAACTTGTCTCGGCATTAAGGTGCAACATAAAACACAGATCAATAATAAAAACAACAGATATTCAATCCAAAGGGCATGCATTAAGAAATAGGCGTTACTATGTACAAAAGAGTTGACAGTTTTGAGTGCAGAATAGTGACAGTGCAGTGAGTGGATTGAACAGTTGCAGTTAAAGTGGCAGGTGTTAAGAAGTGTTCATGAGTCAACGGCAGAGGGAAAGAAACTATTCTTGTGGCGGGAGCGTTCTGGTCCGGATGAACGTAGCGCTCCTGCCTGAGGGGAGTTGTTCAAATAGACCATGTCCAGGGTGAGAAGGGTCAGCTGTGATCGACCTGCTCGTCCCAGAGCCCTGGAGACGTACAGGTCCTGCAGAGATGGAAGTCTGCAGCCGATCACCTTCTCAGCAGAACGTACAAACAGCATGATTCTGTTGTGACTATTCTTAAAACAATGTAAATTTTTGTGTTATTTTTGGTGTCTTTTGATTATTGTAATTGTAAATATGTGAATAGCACAACTGAGTTCATGGTATTTGTTTTTATTTCATATCGGGCTTAATATAGGCTCTCTTGTATTTTAGTTACATTCAGGCCACATCTTCATTCAAATGAGATGAACTGCTGCGTTGCCGTTTTAATGTTTGTTCATTTTTAAGTGCACATTTGTCAGTGTCGTATTGAGAAGGATCGAGACACATGTACGATGCGTTTGGTGACATGTAGGAATCGCAATGCATCCTGGCATGAAACATCATTGTACCCATAATAAATGCTTTACAGTTTTATACAAAACTAGACTTTCTGTAGAGAGCTCAGTGAGGCTAATAAAGGCTATAAATAACACTGCTAGCTCACATATTAACCAAATGAAAGACTTGCATGCACATTTCAGATTACAGTACATACAATGGAACTATTCTGATGGGGATCCGCTCATAGGGGCCACGTTCTGTTGACACATACCAGTACAACACTACATCGATGACAGCGTTTTTAAAAAGTGTCTTTCTTATCACTATTTTACCACACTATCACTGTGACATAGAATAGATATATAACTGGGCAACTACAGTCTTAGTTATACAAATGTCAGGCCCGAAGGTACAGTACATATGTTCAGATTGCATGAGGAGGGCTGCATTTTTCATTTCTTTATTTTCATTCTTCTATTGTAGCTTTATGTTTAAAAATAGTAATCTAACACAAAACAATGCAAACTGACATGTAGACTTTAATGTTTAATGCGTTTTACAGTTCTTCAGTGACAGAGCAACTCCTTGTATTTGTGTTGCTCAGTGTGTGATTAACAAACAGTTGATAAGTTTACCTTACCTTTAGCTATTGACTTTTGTCACTTTTGGGAACATCTTCTGCGGTCTTCCTGCCCCGCCCACTCCTCACAGTGACCTGCGGACAGAGGCGAGGGTTATAAGGGCTCAGATTAAGACCACACACAGAGCAAATGAAGTCACCTGTCATTGGAGCTTCAAGATTCAACTAAAAGACTGCAGCTTACTAGAGACTGTTTAGGACCAGCTATGCTTGGAGCTTTTTGCATGCCTGATATGGTCAAATTGACTGTACTTCTTCTTGCTCTGACAGTCAGCCTGGGCAGGTGGGTAAAATACCTTATAATTATCAGAAAATATTAAAAAGGGATACAGATTTCCTCTTCAAAAGACATTTAAAGTACTTGCATTTTAATTTAATTTGTTTTTGTTTTTTCAGTGCACAAGATGAGAAATCCGGCATAAATAAGGAAGGTTTTGGTAAAACGTCTTTATTTGCGTGAATGTAAAGATTTGGAGACTAAATATTTACCAAACCAAATAAACATTGGGGGTTTTTCCCCTCTAAAATATGTTACACCAAAAATTATGTTGAGCATTTGTTCACTGTGATGCAAAAAAGAGAAACAAACTAAAGCAGCTGTTCCCTTTGTAGCAGACTCTTTGCCTACAACAAATGTCCCTGTAGGGCCACCTGAAGAAACAAGTATGATTGAACAAGTTTTGAAACATAGAACTTCGATGTGGTAAATTTTGTTTTGTTTTTTCTTAGCTCCGACATGTCCAGCCAACAGTCACTACAACTCTTCTGTCTCGGCTTGTGCACCTACTTGCAAACATCTGCGCGGCCCACCTGGCTGCAGTGAAAGTGACAGCGTGGCCGGATGTGTTTGTGATAAATTTTATGTGCTAAAATGGAAGGTCTGCGTCCCTATTCAAAAGTGTGGTTGTGTGGATTTCAGTGGAAAGAAATACCACGTATGTATATATCGCATGTATATTTATCTGTAACGGTATTACTTTAATTTGGGGTCTTTGCTTCTTTTAGTTTGGTGATGCCTGGTATTCGACCAATTGCAGCAAAAAGTGTAAATGTCAAAAATATGGACATGTCGGTAGAATCAAATGTGAAAAGCAAAATGGTTGCCCAGGAAAAGCTGTTTGTCTTCAGAACAACAATGGGAATTATTATTGTGAGAAAACAGGTAATGTAGACAAACGCAAGCAAATCCTACTGTTTCACTGTACAGCATGAACACTGTAAGTCTTATACCTGTCACGTTACAGATTGTGAGCATCGACAAAGAGAGCACTACTTTTGACAACCTGAATTATGAGTTTGAGGGCAATCAATCGTATGTGTTCGTGCAGACCAACTTAACAACATCTAATCTTCAGAGCATTTACATAGAAGGCGTTTATGAACAATTTAAAGTTGTTGAAGAAAGCAGTGAAGAAGACAGTGTAGAAGTTATGACTGTACTGACGGCACTGAAGATCATAGTGTACAATCACACTGTGTGTGTTCAAGCCACACAGGAAGCGCGATGTAAGTATTGAAAATATATATTTTACTATCATAAAAGAGCAGTAGAATATGGTTTTGTTTTTTGGGTGAAAATAAGTGAAATGTCCTTTGACTTCAGGTGAATGGAAGTAAAGTTGATCTGCCACTCTCACCATTTCCTGGTCTGAAGAATTGGAAAGCATTCATCTCGCCACTACTTGCAAACTGACTTTGGCCTTTTAGTCCAGTTTGATGCCCGTGGCAAAGCAAGTATGTTTGAAAAGTATATATATATTTTGTTCAATATGTAAGCATTTGGTTTACTATGTATTTAAAATCCACAGAAATCATTTTACCCAACGTGTATAAACGGAAGGTGGGAGGCCTTTGTGGCAACTTTGATGGTAACAAACGCAATGACTTCATGAAGCCAGACGGGACACAGACTACAAGGGTAAAAGAGTTTGGAGAGAGCTGGAGAGTATAAATTGCAGCAATCTGGCACTTAGTGATTAAAAAACTGGTTGAAATTATAAATAACATTCACTACTACTTGATATATATCTTTTTGCCAAAGTAATTAACTATAGTTGGAACTGTGACAGTCACTAATGTATTTAACATGTTAAAACGTACGGTGTAGTACAGGGCTATTCAACATAAGGCCAAGTGATGGATCCGGCCCATGACCCATCTTCCAAATATTAAAAATAATAATAATACATATTGTTTACTGGTTTAATTCTGGGTTAGCACTAGTTTAGACCTGATTTGGTCTTGGTTTAGTCCTTGTTTAATTCTGCTTAAGACCGGTTTTGATTCTGGATTAGTTCAGATTTGGTTAGTCCTTTAAAAGCATGTTGTGTGTTATTTCTCACAAGAATCTAATCTATCAGCAATTATTTTGTATTGTGTTGTATTAACTCTTATTGAAACAGTGTTGGGGATATTTTGGGCGACCCAAAGTGTTGCAGTAGTGGATTTCCGGCCCAAAGGTTTTGACCCTCCAAAAATCTGGGGGAAATTACGTTGAATAACCCTGGTATAGTACCTAATTACCGAATAAATAGGCAACATAATTATTCTCTAAACCAATTTTACAACACTATGGGATTCAGAGGATCACATTTTTGTGACTTTATATTTTTTGTCAGTTTCACATGTTTCTATTGTGGTTTTAGATTATTGGCTATTTTGTGACAGCAATTGTTATATGAATTGTATTTATGTTATTGTTGTAGTTGAAGCCAGTTTCCTCTCAAATGTAAAACATCAATAAAATATTTTGGTGCTCAGTGGTAATCAGACTGCATAAATACTTTTAAAGACATACACAATCACAATTATAACAATGCAAACGGAATAATAAGAGCTACTGGTTTGTATTGAACACATTATAAACAAAGCCTTCTCGGTTTGGCTGTCTTTGAGGTGCCTAATCACCGGTGTCACCATTATAGCTGCATCTGCATTTCACACATAACTGAAGTCTGAACCTGTCACAAACCGGATCAAGGGGGAAAAACAAACTAAATCAGTTTCCATAACATGAACTTTTGGTAAAAGAACAAATCAGTGAGCTTTGACTATTGCATCACCCAAATGCCCAATATAAATAAGTCCAGAAAAGAGTCAGTAGCACAGGCAGCATCATGGATGGGACTATGTTTTGGATGATTATCCTCGTGGGCGTTTTTACCAAATGTACCAGTAAAGTATATTTGAGATAAAACCCAAATCTGTTTAAAAACATCTCAATCTTGCATTACATATATCTAAAACAGTGGCAGTCAGTGATGATGACATTATAGTTGAGAGTTGAGTAATATAAACAAAGAGTCTCTCTAAAAGACCATGGCCCTATCAAAAGGATGTTTTTTTTTCAAAGCTTTTCAAAAACCTTTTATACTTTTTGACTTGGATTAAGTTTAGCAAATGCATGTTGATTATTGTTGATGATGGTACAGTTTTTCAGCTGTCTGTTTTGCAAGACAGCTGATGTGGTTACTTGACAATAAACTAATCTTCTGGTTAAGGCCTGATTGATGCTTGACAGACTTCTGCTGGAGGAAAGGCAGGAAGCCCATATTAGTAGAAAGTATAAGGAGGCACGGCCATCTACACATGATCACTTAGAGTAAAAATAATATTAAAGTTATGTTTGTATTTGTATAATGAATCTTCATCCTTTTTGTTAATCTCTTGTTTCTAGTTCATGCCAAATTTGACACAAAACCTGCCACTGAGTCCCCTCTACCACCAGTAGAGGGCATCATTTAAACCATTTTCTTTACATTGACTTTACATCAGTAGGTTTCGGAATGTGATTACGCCTTTGTGTTTTCAAAGTAACATGCCTTCCTTCCTTGTAGTGCGTTGAACAGTCCAGTAAATATTGGGAATAGTCAGAGACTGTTACAATATTCTTCAAACATCAAACCCATCAAACCTTAAAACAACTACAGGTACAGTAATCTAGTCTTTCTTGTTAAATCGAAACTCAATCCCGTTTTGAATGCAAAAATAATGTAGCCTACAAGTTAATGCATTTTACAATGGCTCTTAATTTATGGTTTATAGCATACTTGACTCCAACTCAGGTAACCAAGCCTAGTTTTAGTTCAGTCTCATAAAAACAGAGATGTCCCACACCAGATTATAGCAATAGCTAGATTCCAGTTTCAGTCCTGCAGCCTAGCCTATATTCATTTAACTATATTATTCTCTAGAGCATTTTTTGTATCCAATATTCCAACTCTTTTCTCTTTTTGTCAATAATTAGCTGTAGAGAGCACAGTGCGGCATAAAGGCTATAAATAACACTGCTAGCTCACATATTAACTAAATAATGTCTTGCATGTACATTTCAGATTACGGATACAGTACATACTATGGAACGTTTCTGATGTGGATTCGTCTCCTTGTCTCCATGGAGTTCATGCCCCTTAAATACACTTCTGACCAGACGAGCTCAATCAATTACTATCAATTCACTATCAGTTATTCAATTCATTTACACTTGTTCTACCCTTGAAACCAGCATCACATGGAGATAAAACAGAGCTATCTATTTCTGAAATCAGTACAGTGTCTTTAGATAAGTGAATATGGTTCCTTCCCTTGAATGGTTAGTGAATTGCTCACACCAGTCTCAGACATTCTATGGGCTATTTAGATACACAATGATTTGTAGAGGCTTAACAAAGACCTACTTAGTTCGGACAGATTTAAAGACATTCAATATTTGCTCAAGGCCACGTTCTGTTGACACATACCAGTACAACACTACATGGATCACCACGTTCTTACAAAGTGTCTTTCTTATCACTATTTTTAGTACCATCACTGTGACATAGAATAGATATATAAGTGGGCAACTACAGTCTTAGTTCTAAAAATGTCAGGTCAGAATGTACATATGTTCAGATTGCATAAGGAGGGCAGCAAAACGTTTTCATCTCTTTATTTTAATTCTTCTATTGTAGCTTTATGTTTAAACAAATTCATCTAAACATAAAACATTGCAAATGGATATGTAGACTTTAATGTTAAAAGAGGCATTCCCTGTTTGTTTAATGAGCTTTACAGTTCTTCAGTGACAGAGCAACTCCTTGTAGTTGTGTTGTTCAGTGTGTAATTGATATACAGTTGATAAGTTTACTGCCTTGCAAGACTACACCCCGACCTTACCTTTTGCTACTGACGGTAACTGTGCGTCACTTTTGGGAACGTCTTGGGACCACCTCTGAGGTCTTCCTGCCCTGCCCACTCCCTCGGTTACCTGCGGGCGGAGAGGCGAGGGTTATAAAGGGCTCTAATCGTGGGCTTTGTGCTCAGAGCAACACCGCACAGAGCAAACAAGTCACCTGTCGTTGGAGCTAAGTTTCAACCAAAAGACTGCAGCTCACTGGAGGCTGCTTAGGACCAGCTATGCTTGGAGGCTTTTGCGGGCGTTATATGGTCAAATTTGCTGTACTTCTTCTTATTCTGACAGTGAGCCTGGGCAGGTGGGTAAAATACCTTATCATTATAAGAAAATATTAAAAAGTGATACAGATTTCCTCTTTAAAAGCAAAGACATTTAAAGAAGTACTTAAGCTTTCATTTATTTGGCTATTTCAGTGCTCAAGATGAGATTTCTCTACCAGGGTGGAAGAGTGATGCAGGTTGGTGAAACGCAAAGAATTCTAGAATAAATGTTAACTAAACAAATTAACATGGGATGAATTTTTTGTTTTCCCCTCCAGAATATGTTACACAATGTCTGAATAATAGACAACCAGGGACACTGTGTGACATGACAGTGACCCAGCACGGAAAAGGTAAATTAAAAAAATTTAAAAAACCATACAAGTTATAAATTTGCATTATTTATTGGTGCAATATAAATTGTGTTAGTCATAAGGGCTCAAAGTTCCCTGTGACGCAAAAAAGAGAAGTAACTAAAGCAGCTGTTCCCTTTGGACCAGCCTTTAAAGAATTCAACACATGTCCACAATTGAATATAGGGCATATCTGCATATCAGCAATGTTCAGTGGAAGGTTAATTATCTTTATAACAATGCTAGTCTACACAAGACACTGAAAGAGAAAACCAATATTTCAAACAACGTATATAGCTGTTGACGGTTGAATTCTAACTTACATATTTATGTGTTTTGCTATGATTTGCTTTGTGTTGCAGTGACTAATTTAAAAATAGGGCCTCTCACACTGCACGGCGAGGCCTGCCTTGAGTTTTGGTACTTGTCCCCTGTCCTGCCAAACCTCTTCAGGCTCACAGTGTACCTCAAAGACGAAAATGGTCTGCAGAACATCTGGTCCAAAACAGCCCAGTACAGGAGTGGAGCCACCACATGGTCTCAAGTATTTGTACCACTCAGCAATGTCAGACCTGGGACTGAGGTAAATTAGAACATACTGTATTTGAGTTACAATATATATGGCCAGTATTAATATATCTTTTTTTGCTTTATATTAGGTGGTGTTTAAAACAATTCGTCCAATGTCTCAAGGGGAGCAGGTCATAGTAAATCGTATTGGTATAAGAAACGGTTTATGTGGTCAGTATGCCATTCTATTCAAACATCACAAAAGTCTTTGAAGTGAAATTATTGTTTGGTATGATTGTTATCCACAGGAGCCCAGTGTGAAGTCAGCACACAGCTCTGGTCCGACAATTCCACACGCTGCCTCTGCTCTGAGGGCCAGCTCTCCTGCTCTCATGCTCCCAGCACAGGAATGTGCACTGTCCACAGTCACACAGACTGCAGCACTTTTGACGGAGCGCTATTCCGCTTCATGGCCCCGTGCGCCTACACACTGGCTAAGACCTGCTCTGTGACTCCAGGCTCACCCCAGTTCAACGTGGGAGTGGTGAATGGGCAACATGACAACTCCTCTCTGCCAAGTGTGGAGCAGGTCAATGTGAACATCAATAACTTCAGGATCTCCTTTCTCAGGAGGCAAACTCAAAGAGTGGTGGTATGTATTTAAGACAGTCCAGTAGTTCAGTGTGCACGTAAAACATGAAAAGGTTTGAACAACACTTATGGAAGTACTGATTTATTGGAAGTATTGATGATTTACAAAACAGTTGAAAAGTGCTTAATCACAAACTCTATGATGCTGTTAGATTGTATTTATAAATTTGAACCTTGGATCTACTTGCATCTATATCATTCGAAAACATCAATACAAATTTGAAAGTGCTTGTTTAGTGTTTCTGCAAATTTAACAGTGGAAATCAAGGCAAACAATGATTGACCAATAAAATCAATAATTACACATGTGTTTAAACTGTTTCAAAAAATATCCAAATAAGACTGTTTTCCCAGGCTTCTGCTTTCACTTCTGCAGCTGCATCTTGGCTGGAAGTGTCACAGTGTCTTTTAGTGGCCTCTACAGGCAACTGATTATTACTGCGGGAAGTTTGGTTGTTCTTCGCCCACACTTGCACAGTCTCGGTCATGTTCCGCTATCCAACACGTGCTTTTACAACCAGAGCGGACAGCAGCTTCTTTAAGAGGTCTGCGCATGCGCTCTGTGGACAACAAAGCCTCAAACCACGCTGAATAAACCTGTGTGGGAATCTTGGATGTTTGCAGGTTGTGCTCTAACTGCGCATTTGCGAGGAGAAGCAAAGCAACAGCAGCTCCCAGTTTCAACAAGTGACAAAGGCTTGTCTCTAAAGTCTTTGTGTTCACAATTCCAATGATAAGACATTAGTTACAAATACAGGCAGTATTGTAATAACAGAGCAGTAATTTGTGTAGTGAATTGATTGATGAAGTGAGAGTATTTAATAAATCCAGTAAGTTTAACAGTTATGGTAGTTTAGCTCAGTAAAATAGGCGTTCACCGCGGGAGAGCAGGTTTCGAGATTGACATTTGCATGTTTTTTGGTTTCATTAATGTTATCCACTAAATATTACTGAACACCCCAAGTCTGCTTGCCCATCCATAAAAGTCACTGCACACCACTGCACAATGTTTAGTACTTCTTTCAAAACATGCTGCTCTTTGAAGCAGGTGGACTCACATGGACTATGAATATATGTATTTAGAGACAAATGTCCTCAAATGTCCTTGTTTAATGTAATAAATCAAAGTTGTATTTCAGGTTAATGGAATCTGGAGAACACTTCCACAGACTCTGGCTAGAGGCACAGTGACAGTTACCAGCAACTCTGCGGCTGTTGTCCTAAAAAGCAGCTTTGGTCTCTTTATGTCGTTTGACTACAACGGAGGACTTCACGTCACCCTCCCATCCAGCTACTCAGATAAAGTCTGCGGCTTGTGTGGGAACTACAACCACAACAAATCGGACGACCTCCAGAGGCTCGATGGCACAGAGGCGCAAAACACCACAGATCTGGTTGACAGCTGGCAGACAGGAGAAAACGCCTCAGCCTGTGAAACCATTCTGGTACCATTTCACTGTGACCCACTAGAAAAGACGGAGTATGCCAGCGAAGCCTATTGTGGAGTTTTGGGCTCAGACACTGGCCCCTTTGCAGCGTGCCAGGAGGTGTTAGGGGCAGAGAGCTACTTCAGAGGCTGTGTGTACGGCATGTGTGCTTCTCACGGAGACCCTGCAGTGCTCTGTAATACACTCCACGTGTACGCAGATTTGTGCAAAAAGGCTGGAATCAATGTGCCATTATGGAGAAACTCTTCATTTTGCTGTAAGTGAACCAAGTACACCGGTAAGAAAGTCTTAACAGAAACAGTAACTTATTTTTTGGTACTTACCGGTAGTATTAAACTATAACATACATAAATTGTTATTTTACATTTTGTGAATTGTAAACTGCAAAACTAAGCTAAAACTGACAGGTAATAGAAATGTGATCATTGCCCCGCCTCTTCAAGGTTTCCTTTCACCATAGCAAACAGTGGATTTTAATTTAGTTGGTTTTATTGTTGAAAAATAGCTCCACACACTTCCTGATCTTCTGTTTATGACCCAGAGTCTAAATATTGTTTAATAAACACAAGTTAGTACAGGAAAGGGGGCAGGGATAGGGAGTAGGTGAAAACATAAATGTTTCTGAGCACTCAAGCCCCAGAGGCAGAACAATACAGGATTACTCAATCATGCATGACTCAATCTAAATACAGCTCTGAGTACACTAATGATGCAACATATCTTGAAAATCAAAGGCTGATTTAGCATAATATGTCCCCTCTAAAATATAACAGTAGCTGGACATACAGTGAGGAAAATAAGTATTTGAACACCCTGCAATTTTTCAAGTTCTCCCACTCAGAAATTATGGAGGGTCAGAAATTTTCATTGTAGGTGAAATATTCGTAAATAACATTGTATGATTTTTAAATAATGAATGTTTGTAGGCCTCCACAAGACTGGAAAGTGCTACATGACAATTGGCAAACAGCTTGGTTAAAAAAGATCAACTGTTGGGTCAATTGTTAGAAAATGGAAGAGGCTAAAAATGACTGTCAATTTCCCTTGGACTGTGGCTCCATGCCAGATCTCACCTCGTGGGGTATCAGTGATGATAAGAAAGGTGAGAAATTAGCCCAGAACTATGGGAGGAGCTGTTCAATGACCTGAAGAGAGCTGGGACCACAATTTCAAAGGCTACTATTGGTAGCTACCGTCATGGTTTAGAATCATGCACCACACGGAAGGTTCCCCTGCTTAGGTCAGCACATGTCCAGGCCCGTCTGAAGTTTGACCAATGACCATCTGGATGATTCAGAAGAGTCATGGGCGAAAGTAATGTGGTCAGATGAGATAAAAAAAAATAGAACTTTTTGGTATAAACTCAACTCGCCATGTTTGGAGGAAGAAGAAGAATGAGTACCATCCTAAGAAAACCATCCCTTCTGTGAAGCATGGGGTGGAAACATCATGCATCACGCAAAAGCACCCCCAAACATCATCTGGGTGTGCTTTTCTGTACTGCACTGTATTAAGGAGAGAATGGGGCCATGTATTGCAAGATTTTGGGCAACAACCTCCTTCCCTCAGTCAGAGCATTGAAGATGAGTCATGGCTCGGTCTTCCAACATGAAAATGACCCGAAGCACTCAGTCAGGATAGGAGTGACTCCGTAAGAAGCATATCAAGGTTCTGGAGTGCCCAAGCCAGTCTCCAGACCTAAATCCAATAAAAAAATCTTTGGAGGGAGCTGAAACTCCATGGTAGTTTACTCCAGCCCCAAAACCTGACAGATCTAGAGAAGATCTGTGTGGAGGAGTGGGCCAAATCCCTTCTGCAGTGTGTGCAAACCTGGTCAAGAACTACAGGAAACATTTGACCGTTCTAATTGTAAAAAAAAAAAAAAAAAAGGAGGGCAAAAAAAAAAAAAAAAGGCTTCGGTACCAAATATTAACATTGATTTTCTCAGGTGTTCTAATACTTATTTGCAGCAATAACATTCAAATATATTATTTCAAAATCATACAATGAGATTTTTGGTTTTTGTCTCTCACAGTCGAAATGCATCTGAGGTGAAGATTTCAGACCCCTCCATAATTACTAAGTGGGAGAACTTGCAAAATTGCGAGGTTTTCAAATGCTTTTTCCTACTATTTTCCTCACGACACATTATTGTGCTTTCAGCTCTTCAGTGTGGAGAGAACAGCCACTATAACTCATGTGCTGAAGGCTGTCCTGACGTCTGCTCACCACTGGACCAGGTCTCGTCTTGTGACAGCTGTGAGGAAAGATGTGAGTGTGATCCAGGCTTCAAGCTGAGTGGCGGCAAGTGTGTGCAAGCAGAAGACTGTGGATGCTGGCATAAAGGACAACAATATGAGGTAGCTACTTATAAACTACATTGTAATGTAGTAGGATGTTCCATAATGATCTTGGTTCATGTTTTCTGCAGAAAGGGGAACAATTCATGGAAGGAGAGTGCGATCAGCAGTGCCTGTGTGTAGGCAACAATAACATACAATGCAGATCATCACATTGCTCTGCCAGTGAGATCTGCAGTGTTCAAAATGGGGTCAAAGGATGCTTCGCATTCAGTCCAGCCACGTGCAGTGTTTACGGAGACCCACACTACATCACTTTCGATGGCTTTGCATATGACTTCAATGGGGGTTGCACTTATGTACTAACAACCACCTGCAGTGGCCAGAGCTCAGTGGAGTTCACAGTCCTTGGGCACAACATGCACCCGCCTCATAACAACTTCACTAAATCCAAACTGGAGGCTGTGACTCTGGAGGTTGAGGATCTGAAGATTACCATTAACCAGAGTGGCCATGTGCATGTAAGCATTATCAAGGCTTTTAAGTGTATAGTTTTAGGTGTCTGAATCCTGGATTCATCTTAAGGTTGATATTGTTATTCCACGATTAATATTGTTTTTTTCTTTGTGCAACTGTCTGCAAGATAATTCTAAAACAATGCAAAAATATCAGTTTTGATGTGAGACAATGCCAGCAAAAAGTAGTCAATAAGAACAGTATAATTATTGTCAAAATTTAATTTTTGGCTTTGTTCAATAGTGTTTACCACATTGCCATTTGCTTTGGTGGAGGTTTGAGTTTTACAAGGCCGTATATCTATTAATGACCTTCCTTAAAACTAGCATACCTATGTTTATTATGGTCATTGTTTCGGCAGTAAATGATGTCAGTTGTTTGCCATTTGGGAGGTACAGTATGCGAATACTTTCAAGCTTGGGATTGTTTCCGAAACCTAGTAAAATGATTGTCAACCAGCTCTGCTCAGTTTGTGAATAATTTAACCAAACCACTACTATTTTCAGGAACATTACAGCCACAAGCTACTGCCCTATTTCACCAATGGGACATACGGCCAGGTCCGAGCCTATGAGGACTCTGGGTATACTGTCCTGGAAACAACCTTTGGCCTGAGGATGATGATGGATAGGCAAAACAGACTGTTCCTGCAGGTGAATGAGCACTACAAATATGAGTTGTGTGGATTGTGTGGCACTTACTCCGATCGGCAGGACGACGATCTAGTGATGCCTGGAGGCCAAAATGCAACAAGTCCATTTCAGTTTGGCGATAGCTGGAGGATTCAAGACAGTAATTGGTGAGTTACATTATTAATAAACTAAATATATGAATTCCCAACTACATTAATGTTTTTAATAGTTATTGTTAAGGTTTATCTATAATCCAGAATGGTTTTGTAGGTGTGTTTCTCATCCAAATGATCCCAGAAAGTGTAATTCACATGAGTTGGACCAGGCCTATAATCACTGCTACACTCTGCTGGGAGAAGGCTTTAAGTTGTGCCATGAAACTATCCACCCAGAGATCTATATCACCAGCTGTGTGCACGACTACTGTGCCGAACAGGGTCATCTCATCACACTTTGTGAGTCTCTCAAGTCCTATGCTGCAGCGTGTGCTGTGGCCGGAGTGGAGCTGGGCCAGTGGCAGGATGGGACAGTCTGTGGTGAGTGTTTAAGACACTGTCCGTAATACATGGCATTGGCTACATTCATTTTATATGGTTATAGTTAAAGGTTTTATCAATATTAATCTATATGAAAGACTGCAAGGGCCAAGTAAAGCATACATACAATGTTTGCTGCTTCTTTCTCATCACACAAGCACAATGCCATCCACATTTTTCCATTTTCACTATCACTGTTACAAAATAACTCTTTGTCATACTCCCATCAAATAAAACTATACATTAATTATCACTGTTGTTGCAGCTATCCAACAAACCACTGTTAACCCTATGACTACGGTAACAGCATTGCCAGCACCAGACCAGACATGTAAGAAAGCAGTTAGTAACTGAACAGAAAAGAATAGAGCAGAATACTCCCAGGATTTGAAACTAAACTCCATAATGTTTGTATGTGTGCTTTTAGTGTGTCCACTGAACTGTGACTTTGAAAATAATCTCTGCGGGTGGGAGCAGCTGATACAAGACAGTTTTGACTGGACAAGGCATTCAGACACCACGCCATCAGGCCAAACAGGACCAAGCAATGACCACACCAGTGGGGGTAAATTTGTTATGCCACACATATAATCTGTTAGGATTGCTCCTTATTATACCCTTTATTTGCATTAGTTGGGTTCTATATGTACATTGAGGGAAACGACGTATCCCAGGGTGACTCCGCACGCATGTTGAGTTCTCTGTGCCAGTATGAACGGCCCATGTGTCTGCATTTCTGGTACCACATGTATGGGTCAGCCACAGCTATGGCTCTTAATATCTACCTGCTCCAAGACAATATAGCCACAAAGATCTGGTCCGAGCAGAATAACCAAGGGTCTGAATGGAAACTAGGACAAGCTTACATCCCAGCCTCTGGGCCATATCAGGTATGTTCAGCATTGCATTTCTGAAGTATCTTCCACACTGCCATACTGAATGCAGAAAGGTTTCATATCTGAACAGGTCTAATGTGTCACTATTCCTTCAGATAATTTTAGAAGGAATTCGAGGCTCTACCGTGGAATCAGATGTGGCTATTGATGACATATCGGTTCACTTTGGCTCATGTTCAGGTAAGACTGGGAAACTAGAAGGTCCTGGGTTTGACTCCCAGGTAGCATGGGCCTTTCTGTGTAGAGTTTGCATGTTCTTTTCTTTCCGTTTTCCTTCGGGTGCTCCAGTTTCCCCTACCACTAAAAACCTGTACAATAGGCTCCTCCCCACTGCAGCCAGGACTCCCCTGAAAAAAGATTCTAAATCTCACTGGGAATTTCCTGGGTAAATAAAGGTCAATTAAAAGGGTTTCCAGAGATCTTAACTAGAGACCTGAAATGCAACATTTCATTCTCAACATTGTTTTATTTTAGGTAGATTTCCTGGTCTGGCTAGTGGAACCAAACCTCCTGAAAAAACTACACAAGTGATTCCCAAACAAGGTCAATACAAACGTATATCAATTACAAGCTATCTTTTAAATGTATTTAGTTAACATTATTATTTTTATTTTTTTGTAGTCTGTAATCTTGGTTGTAATTTCGACCAAAGCCTTTGCAACTGGAATCAGATGGTGACTGATGCGTTTGACTGGACTTGGCACAGTAGTTCTACACCAACTCTGATGACTGGGCCTTCTGCTGACCACACTGGTGGTAAGATGAATGTTCCATTTAAATAGTTTACATAATTGAATTAGTGATGAGCGCAATCATCAACATACAACTCATTTTCAATCTGATAGGTGGTCACTATCTTTACATTGAGGCCAGCAGTGTGTCGTATGGAGACACAGCTCGTCTGATCAGTTCAGAGTGCTCAAATTATGGAGCCCAGTGTCTACAGTTCTGGTATCACATGTACGGGTCTGCAGACACCATGGGCCTCCATGTCTATGTGGTGGAGGGCAGAAACGCTCGATCAGTTTGGCGCCAAAGAAATGACCAAGGAAATATGTGGCACTTAGCACAAGTAGACCTCACAACAACAGGAGCTTTTCAGGTAAATTAACCCTGTTTTGGGAAATTTGTACTAATGAAAAACATACTTGTCAAAAACGACATCTGCTTATTATGCCTGTTAAAGCTTCAGTTTATGCACACTTTAGATCATTTTTGAGGGAAGAAGAGGATCTAATGACCAGTCTGATGTAGCGTTAGATGATGTATCACTTCATTATGGACCATGCTCAGGTAAGGTTTCAAGATTGTTTTATTTTCTCAAGAGATTTGGAAAGGGACATTATAATTATATTTATATACAAAATGTTTTTACCAAACCTCATTTCAATTAAATACTAAAGCTCTATGAAGCGTTGAGACTATTATAACAGCTATTTTGAAATCCTGAATATTGTATGACTACATTTTATGTAATCAAATATTTTATGGCAGGTGTAAATGAACCATCAACAAGTAGACCTGCCACTTCTGCTGGTCACATTTCAACCGCATCTAAACCTGAAACAACAACAGTCCACAGCTCAGAATCTCTATCTACTGAACACCCTGAACCTCAATCTACAATAGTGACAACAACTGGACAAGAACCTCCAACTACTGAAGAGCAGACAGACCCTGCAACAACTACACCCAAGTCAACAACTGAACAAGAGGCTGGACCCAACACCGAGGTAGTAACTGATGGAGCACAACCAACTACCCCAGAAGACCTCCAGACAACACCAACACAGGCCACTATAACAGGTCACTCAGTAGAGCCAACCAGGCCAATAGAAGGGCAGACAACAGTTAATGAGGAACCATCAGCCACTTCTGGAAGACCACAGCAAACAACAGGAGAAAATCAAAGTTCATCTGTACCACCAACAACTGTAGCAAGACCAGAAACAGGCGGAACTACAGAAAGACCTCAGACTTTAACCAGTGCACCAATCACAACTGCTAAGGTTCCTACAACAACCCATGGAACTTCAGCCCCTTCAGAGACGGCCGCTCCACCTCATCCGCCCACTGACATTTCCACAGCAGCACCTCCAACTCTGACTACGACGCCAAATCATACAACTGTGGGACCCCGACCAACAACTGCTCCAACACAGACCACTACAACATCTACTACAGCTACGCCTCTTCCTCCACAGACTCCCAGTCCAAGTATGACTGAATAATTTAAGTTTTGAAACGTAGAATTTCGATTTGGTAAATTTTGTGTTTTTTTAGCTCCGTCATGTCCAGCCAACAGTCATTACAGCTCTTGTGTCTCGGCTTGTGCACCTACTTGCAATCATCTGTACGGCCCACCTGGCTGCAGTGAAAGTGACTGCGTGACGGGATGTGTTTGTGATGAAGGTTATGCGCTAAAACTGAGGGTCTGCGTGCCTATTCAAAAGTGTGGTTGTGTGGATTTCAGTGGAAAGAAATACCACGTATGTATATATCGCATGTATATATATCACTAAAACGCTTAACGGTATTACTTTAATTTGGGGTCTTTGCCTCTTTTAGTTTGGTGATGCCTGGTATTCGAGCCATTGCAGCGAAAAGTGTAAATGTGAAAAACGTAGAGGTGTTGGCAGAATCGAATGTGAAGAGCAAGAGGAATGCAAAGGAAAAGCTGTTTGTCTTCAGAACAACAATGGAGATTATCATTGTGAGAAAACAGGTAATGTAGACAAACGCAAGCAAATCCTACTGTTTCACTGTACAGCATGAACACTGTAAGTCTTATACCTGTCACGTTACAGATTTCCATGCCTGTAGCATCAACGAAGACCCTGAGTACAGAACGTTTGACCACCAGAAGCATCATTTTGTTGGCAAGCACTCATATGTGTTAGTGCAGACCAACAATTTACCAAATAATCTTCAGAGCATTTACATAGAAGGCATTAATAGAGACGAAGAAGATGATGAAGACAGCAGTGAAGAAAGTCGACAAGCTCGAGATGATGATGATGACGATGATGATGATGATGACGATGATGATGATGATAAAAGTGAAGAAGACAGTGAAGAGGATAAGAAGGATGTACTGACAGCACTGAAGATCATAGTGTACAATCACACTGTGGTGTTCAAGCCACGCAGGAGGATACATGTAAGTACTGAAAATATATATTTTACTATCATAAAAGAGCGGTAGAATATGGTTTTGTTTTTTGGTTGAAAATAAGTTAAATATTCTCGACTTCAGGTGGATGGAAGTAAAGTTGATCTGCCACTCTCACCATCTCCTGGTCTGAAGATTCGAGAGCATTCGTCTCGCCTCTATTTGCAAACTGACTTCGGCCTTTCAGTCGAGTTTGATGCCCATGACAAAGCAGGTATGTTTAAAAAAATAATAATTTATAATTCAATATGTAAACATGTAGTTTACTATGTATTTAAAATCCACAGAAATCATTTTACCCAACGTGTATAAACGGAAGGTGGGAGGCCTTTGTGGCAACTTTGATGGTAACAAACGCAATGATCACAGAAATCATTTTACCCAACGTGTATAAACGGAAGGTGGGAGGCCTTTGTGGCAACTTTGATGGTAACAAACGCAATGACTTCATGAAGCCAGACGGGACACAGACTACAAGTGTAAAAGAGTTTGGAGAGAGCTGGAGAGTATAAATTGCAGCAATTTGCCACAAAACCGGGTTGAAATTATACATAACATATACAACTACTTACTACTATATTTTTTCTTTTTGCCAAAGTAATGAACTATAGTTGGAACTGTGTCTAAGTCACCATTATTTCTAATGTGTTACAATGTACAGTGTAGTACCTAATTACCTAATAAACAGGCAATATAATTATTCTCAAAATCCATTTTACAGCACTATGGGATTCACATTTTTGAGTCTTAATATTTTTGTCAGTTTCATGTTTACTATGTTTTTAGATTATTCGCTTTCTTGTGACAGCAATTGTTATCTAAAGAGTATTTATGTTATTGTTGTAGTTGAAACAAGTTTCGCCTCAAATGTATAACGTCAATAAAATTTGAAATGACTAATGCACTGTTGCAATAGTTGTACTGTATGTTGGTGCTCAGTGGCACTCAGACTGCATAAAGACATCTTTCAAATAAATAATTCAATTTTAAAAAAGCAGTGTAACAATGTTGTCCTGTTAGACATACACATTCACAATTCAAACTGTGCAAATGGTTTAATAAAAGCTACTGGTTTGTATAGAACACATAATAAACAAAGCCTTCTCTGATTTAGCTGTCCTTGAGGTGCAAGATCTAATGATTAGCGTCATCATTAAAGCTGCATCTGCATTCCACACATAACTGTCACAAACCGGTCAAGCAAGGGGAAAATAGTTTATGTAACATGAACTTCTGTTAAAAAAACAAACCAGTGGTTTTCAAACAACACAGTGAATATTGTCCCAAATGAATCACCCACATGCACCTGATAAATAAGTTCAGTAAAGCGTTGTCACTGGCACAGACGACATCATGGACGGGACTATGTTTTGGATCACTATCCTTGCGGCCATCTTTACCAAATGTACCAGTAAGTATATTTTTACACCAGATAAAATCTCAATCTGTTGAAAAACATCTCAATCTTGCATAACGCATATCTAAAACAGTGGTAGTCAGTGATGACATTATGGTTGAGAGTTGAGTAATTTGAATAAAGAGTTTCTTTAAAAGACCATTGCCCTATCACAAGGATTTGTTTTGTTTTGTTTCAAAGCTTTTTAATGACCTTTAAAACTTTTTTTTCGATGGATCACACCTGGACGAGGAGGAACTACACTGACTTGAATAATTTTTTGTTTTTCTAAGTTTAGTAAATGCATATTGATTATTGTTTCAGGTCAAACTGTTGCACCTACAGGTAAGGATATAAGCCATTTCACCATTCAGACCAGCATTTCAGTATGAGTGTGATTCGGGTGGTTTTAATTGATCTACCTTACCTGGTTTATTCCTTTGTCATGTGCCACATGGCAGGCTGTGCAGGTCCACCACTGCTCTGTTGCTCTGGGCAGAACAATAGCTGCTTCAGACAAGGCTGTTTTTGTGACCAGATGTGCTTGACCTTAAAAGACTGCTGCTCTGATTATAACTCCTCCTGTGTGCAAAGTATGTCATGCCATTTCAACTGAGCAAATGTCAAGGTGTTTGAGAATGAAAACATTTAAACTTGTTTTCTTTAAACTGCAGTAAGGACCACATCAGGAGGACCAAGTAAAAACACAACTACACCATACACAACTACAGGTATTGTCTTCAACATCCACATCATTGTAATTAGGCTCAAATTGGACGAAATCGTTAGGCCAGGGCAAGCTGCCCAGACATTGAGGGTCGTATTTTGCCCCCGGTGATCGCGTTAACGTGGGCGCAGCAGAACTCATTTCGTCACATCTTGCAGTCTGATGACAGCGCAGGAGAGAATTCTAAACAAGAGACGTGATTATGCCAAAATATGGGGTGGAGTAAAGCAACTTGAGGGCGTGGTCTGGTGCATTCTGTGATTGGCCAGAATCGTAACTAATACACTTCAAAACTAGTGCACAATACTATCCCCATATGGACGACATAATAGTAATAAAACATCCTTCATGGGCATAAATAACACAAATTATAAGCTATAGAATAATAAATACAATAAAATGTTATGTGGTTATTTTTTCCCCACTCAGGTAAACAGCGCCGTTACGCACTCAGCTCTTAAAGCTTTTTGCTGGACACCTCCACGTCACGTTACTGCGCGGACTGGACCAGACTGGACCAGACTGGACCGTACAGACTTACATGTGCTCAGCTCGGAGAGGAACATCTATTTGCGAAACCGGAGAAATCCCCTCCGTCACATCACATTCACCCAAAATCCTTGTCCCTGTCTGCGTAAAACTAGTCCAGCTGTGCGTAACGGTGCGATGCGGTGTGGTCTAATTTGTTAGATAAATAAAAAACAACAAAAATTGTATAGTTGTGGTTATGTTTTATGTGTAACAGTAATAATATATCAGCGCAGATCTGTAATTTACCTGATCCATCCTGCTCAGCCCAGATGGTCTTGGTTTTCCAGGAAACATAAGTGTGTCTCTGAACGAAAGCCCCCCCACAGACATTACTCAGCAGCAGGGCCCAGGCAATGCAACTTCTCCACCAGCAGAGGGCAGCACTTCCACAGTCTCCACACACTCTCATGAGCCTTCACTGATCACTAAAATCACACTGACAGCAAGTTGCATACCTGACAAAGCTACAATTACTTTATTTCTCCTCATAGACGGCCAAATAAACACTGTTTACCTCACAATAAATGTCAAAACCACTTCAGGGGAAAATCAAGCCACCATTCTCAACAGTGTATCAAACGTAAGTGTAGACCTATTCAAAGTAAGTTATGTGTAAATGTGATTTGTCATTCCATTACACTGGGCCTTTCTCTTTCCACAGTTTGTTTCCCAGATACTTCTCCAGAACTGTAGCGTTTGCACTTTATCACTGAAATCAAAACATGTGAAGGGAACGTAAGAAGAGACCCTACTACACCCTGCTGTAGGCTATTTATGGAAACTAATGAATGAAATGTTATATGACTGTATTCTTTCTTAAAATTATTATTATTATTAGGGTTGAATCCTAATTATTTTTCTTCAAAATGTCTTAACCTATTATGTTCAATAAAAACATGTATAGGCTTTTTATGTTTCTTCTTGTTGGTCTCTTGTTTCTAGTTTTGGTGTTCATGCCAAAGTTTACACAAAACCTGCCACTGATTCCCCTCTATCACCAGTAGAGGGCATTATTTACACTATTTATTTACAGTAATCTAATCTTCCTTGATAGATCGACCTCAATCCCATTTTGAATCCTAAAATAATGTAGCCTACAAGTTATTGCATTTTACAATGGCTCTTGACTAATGATTTCTAGCGTACTTGACTTCAACTCAGGTAACCAAGCCTAGTTTAGTTCAGTCTTTATTTGAAGGGACAATGTACAGAGACTCATAAAAACAGAGATGTCCCACGCCAGATTATAGCGATAGCTAGTATCTCGCTGTAGTCCTACAGCCTAGGCTGTAATCATTTAACTATATTATTCTCTAGAGCATTTTTTTTTTTTCCAATATTTGCCTCTGAAACTGCTATGCAAAACAACATCATGACCATCATCTGTAAAATGTACGCCTGCCACAAGCTAAAGGAAATAAAATAGCCTATGACCATTAACACGAAACCTGTTCTAGTGTATCAAGCAGCTAAAATAAATTAGTATGTTGTACATAAATTAGGCCTATTAGTTACTTATGCTATTTTACGAGAATAAAAAATGTCCAGGGAGGACATTTAGCAAATTATCACTGACTGGAATTGAACTCTAGCTGCAAAGACCCTGGTGTATGAGCAGCTGCGACCACCGGCAGCACATGTCACGTGTGATTTCATGGAGTTTACCCGCCACATTTATCATTACTATACTATTTCTTGTTGTTGCTTTGGTTTTGTTCTATATATATATATATATATATATATATATATATATATATATATATATATATATATATATATATATATATATATATATATATATATATATATATATATATATATATATATATATATATATATATATATATATATATATATATATATATATATATATATATAAAAGGACAACTTCTATATCAAAAGGACAACTTCAGGGCAAGTCCATAACATCAAGGACGTGGTGTTTGGCTTCATTGGTCTCCACAGTTGCCCCACCACTTCAAGGCAGGAGGATGAGACAAAAATTTAATTAAGAGGGCACAAGAGGAAACAGGTCCACACAGCCTGAGAGGGGCCGGTGTAACCTTTTTGAGCGGATAGTTCAAATTAGACCGGATTGTCAGTTCAGACCCACCTTTGGCCCTAGGATCTAATTGGACAGAGCGGGTGCCCTCTGCTTTTCTGTGACTTTGTTTGGCCACTGGAGTTGAGTGCATGTCGTCTAGAGTTATCTGGTGTCATTGTTAATCTGAGACTTTCTCCCAGTGTCCACAGCAGTAACGTCAAACAGCAGTGTATGGTGCAAATCAGAAGCGTGTGTTCCATTTTAAACTCTTCTCCTCAATCCTGATGTGCAATTGAAGTTAATTCATAGACCAAGACTGGGGTTCACGTTTCGCCACAGCTTTGTAAACTTAGATCATGTGGGGTCAGCCGGAGTTGAAGCAGCCCTGTAGCTCCCTGCAGCCCTCTCTGCGTCCACTCTCCAAATATCAGTTACAATGTAATCGCAAAGGAATGTCGCCTACTCTTGACAAACTTATTACTACTTGGAGCTTGAATCTAGCTAGAATAAATTGAAATGATAGATGACATTTTCTATTATTTGTATACTTGGCATCTGCTACCAGTATATATATGCAAAGGCCTTTGGGGTTGCGTGAAATGGGGAAAATCTAATGATGCCAACATTTTGTCTGTTTTAGTGATTTGTCAAAATACAGTTAGATCAAATCAGAAATTGATTTATGCATTAAGAATATTTAAGCCAACAGTTAAAAGGCTCAAACGTTTGCCAATATCGTCCAGCTCCAGCCTCAAATAATCATTAATAATTTCATTTTTTAGATATTTACTTCCAACTATTTCAGTCACATTAATTGAGCAATGATTCTGACCATAACATTATTGCAAACCCATACATATTGAGCACCTCCACTGTGTCAGATGTATTTTATGATAATAATATGATGTGACATTTAAGCAGTAGATTACACACATGTCAAGTCATTTTCTCTTAAATTGCAGGTCAGCTCTTCCTCCTCCTCCTCCCCACGTCCATGCTGTCCGCACCATCAGGCTGCAGCGGTATCCGTGGTTCCCTGCGGTGTTTGGATGTCGAAGGCCCCACTGTTATTGATCCTGATTGGGCCTCACAGGAGGAGATTCCGGCCTGGCTTTGACCCGCACTTTTCCATGTTTCCACCCTTCTTTCAGATCATCAAGAAGCCGCCGCTGCTCCCTGTCTGCCCGGCTCGCGTGAGATTTCTGATTGTCATATGGAAAGGGAGAAAAAAAATGAAGTTTCTCGAAGAGTTTACTAAATCACTAGCAGGTCTTTGCCTGAGTACCTAACTTGGTGATTGTCAAAACATCCCCTCATGCATTCACTTACCCTGCTTTCTTCTTATTAGAAAGATTGTGGCTCATAAGCTGCCCTCTTCTTCAACGTCAAACTTGTCAACGTTGAATTTTTGCCCAGAAGACTGCTGCGTATTGATGAAATTCTTACACGGGTCATTTTTTTCCTCACTTAAAACACATTTAAAAAGAGTAATTGCAAGAAAGGTGTAGAGGAAAAACACAAACAGAATATAAACGTAAGCATTGTTGTTGTTTTTTCTCAAACCGGGGATGCTTGTTTTTATTGTTACAGAAGTAGACGAGCTCACTGTAGTGTTGACATGGCTTCCATTTAAGCCGAAATCTGCGTCCTCGAGTAGCTTTTGGCAATTGGAGAGCAATGACAGGAGAAGAGTCCGGTTCATGCGTTTCATGGCGGTGGTGGAAGAGACAACAAAGCATGGAGCAGATGCGAGTAGTGCCCAGAAAAACCCAAACAAGAAAGAAAAATCCGAGGCAGCGAGTGGTGTCTTTGGCTGCCTGGAATTATGAAAGGCAGACTGCAAGACCCTTTTAGGAATGGCATCTAAGAATCACTCTGCCACTCTTCAGAAGCTGTGATAAGGTGCCATGTGGTGCAGATAAACCCTAGTTCTATTTGGCTCAACTCAAATACACTTTTTTATCCCCACATTAAACATATAGTTCTGATCAGCGATTGTAATTCTCGAAATCAAAGCAAACGTTTGAAATGAGTGTTTTCTCTTAGTTTGAAGGAAAGAATGAAAAAGGGGATCAAGTACATGGGATATAGGTGAAGTAAACAATGGCATTTGGAATGAAACCGTGCAGTCCAGACTTATCCTGCACAATACATTTCCTAGAATCAGTCCTAAATTCTAACAACAACCATTGATTCAAAAAACTCTTTTAACCCATTTTTTCTAGCATGGGTCTTTCTCTTCCATCTCCGCCTGTTCTCTTTGTCCGCTTGCCTTCACTTCCAATTTGGGAGCTTGGAAGCGGCAGAAACGCCTGGATTGTTGTCAGCCCCGGTCAAGTAGTCTCCTCATTTCAAAGAGTGTTGGGGTCAAAGGTTAAGTTGTCTCCAGTGTGTTGCTGCTTGACTGACACTCCTCTCCAAAGCAACCTTTTCGGCTTTTATCACTCTTTGTGTCCTACAAGTTTGTGGAGTGCAACGTGATCCTCGTTCTGGTTATGTTTACGTTAAAGTAAACGTAACTTATCATTTATGGAGGGGATTATGAATGGCATAGACAGCTGCGTACCTGATCCTGAGGGAAGATTTAAGGGACAGGAGCCTGATAATGCAGCAGTAATCTTTTGAGAGACTTGCCAACTGGGTGAGCGGTCATTCCGGTTTGGCACCCTGTCCAGCCGTGTCAGTGACTGATGTCCTAGAGTCTGTGAACCTATGCGCTTATATAATTTACAGCAGCTCTGCTTTAAACATTAAGGCGTGTGAAGGAGCCCCCAGGGAGCAGGAATTTGTTCAAAAAGAGTGTTTATGAAATGGAATATATTTATGATTTACTAAGAGCTGGAGGTGTGAGAACCAAGTACACTTTTCAGGTACTATCAATATAAACTAGTCACATCTGGATTATTTTAAATCAGACTTCTCACACAAGTTGATCATTTTTATAAAGTTTATTATAAATAGTAAATAGTGCTGTATTATACACAAAAATGTCTTACAACAAAATTAATTATTGCAAATGTAAAGTAAGAATACAAAAAATGCAACAAATAACAAACAAAGGTGTAAGACTTACTTTGGCACTTGACAGTGCCTTGACATACAGAAGAGACACAACACTGGAACAACACTAAATAAATAAGAAAAGGAACTATACCTGGCAAGTTCCTGAAAAAGAAAAAAAGGGGGAAAACATGCAAAAATTGGAGTCAAAATGAATGTGAATGGGCAAACATTTTTGGCTTAATAATAACATAACTACATTTTTAACAATTTACATTACTCCCTGATGACGGGTGACAAAAGAAGTCTGTTTTGAGCATATTTAAGGGCTGTGTTCTTCCACATGAGGTATGAATGTATTGCACTTTCTTTGGGTTGCAGTGGTTGCGCTCCGACTCCATACAGCTGCACGGTGTGCCCTACACTCACATTCTTATCTTCAATGTCTCACATAAACATTACATGAATCTCATTATTCCTAAAACATGTTTAGAAATAATATCTTATCACCAGATCAATCAGTGATACAAGTCCATCCACATTGCATTAAGACTTACAAAGTCCACTGCCTCTTATTACAAAACTCAAACACCCAATCTTGAATGTATTTAGTCTGTTCACCCAGCACCGCTGCTAACTCTTCTCTCTTTGTGTGTTCAGAGATCCAGGCTTGGTCCTTGGAGCATGACACACAAAGCAGTGAGTTCCAGTTAACAGGAAACAGCCTTTTGGTCCTGATTAATCCAGTCCTTTATAGTTTTGACTAGCCCTATGTCTGTTGTCCAGTCCAATAGGTGGTCGAAGAGTTTGGGGATGTTCTGTTCTCCAGACCAGCCAGAGGAAGCATCCTGCCCAGGCCAAGAGGGTGGACTCAGATAATGAATGGCACCTGCCAAGACACAAAAGAGAGTTTATAAAGGTTAGTACATGACAGAGTGTGTTCAGGAGCAGCTGCTTTAATCCATCAGTGTTTTAACAGCAAAATGTGTGACACAAAGTGAAAGGTTAAATCCCAGTGCTGACAAGAATGATGGGGGAAATTCAAGTGGTTGAGCAGGTGTGAATAAAGTATTTTCACTCTAATAAGTAAATAGTGCTACAAAAGTGTGTTAAACTCCCAGGCCTGCATAAATGAACATCATTGGAAAGGCCGTCATGAGGCTCCAAACAAACACTTCCATCAAATTGTCCAGAGGTAAACAATCATAAACATTTCTCATATTTTGCTTAATAGTGAAACGTATGAAAATCTTATTCCAGAAGAAAACAAAAAAGGCAAGAGATTGAGCTTTTCTTCTGCTCAGATGATCAATAACAACTCTAAATCTGACCTCCAGTGGGACACCTGGTTCTAATCCGACCCTGCCAAGGGCCATAATCGGGCATGTTAAGGAGACCCTTACCTTCCCTTTTGTGCACACACACATACACAGACACACACACACACACTTGTAGAGCAATCCCCTGAAAGCTATATGCGCTCCCAGGAAAGGGCCAAATTAACGACATCAAGATGTTGCCACTGATGGGCAAGTCAACATGTGGTAGTGTACCTCAGATCAGGCCTATAACAACACACAGGCCTAGCCCCCTGCCCCCTCCCTCTTGTCAAACACGCTTAGTAAAGTGGCTCCTTTCATTTGGACTATCTGTGCTACGTAGAGGTCGTTACATGGGTAGATGAGGTAGGTTTGAGGCTTGTCCCATCACATGGGGTCAGGAAAGGACAGTGAGTGAGAATGTGTGTTTGGGCCATGACCTCAAGATGCCTCTGCATTAAGCCACGTGGACACCACACTGATGGTAATTTAAACTGGCCACTAGCATACATGTAATTGTACTAGTGATAGGGGGGACTTGAGAGGCGAGCTCATCAGAAAAAGTTGTACGATTAGCCTGGGTTTGAGCCTGGACTGCTTTTTGTCCAAAAGTTTATGTAATATGTAAGCAGTTGCAACTATAAAACACTATTTTGAATTGAAGCCCTAGTCTGGCAATGTGTTTAGAAAAATTCTTTGAATTAAAACATTTTAAAAAGTAATACATATTTTCTATAATGCGTACCTTGCTCTGGCTGTATTGTCCATACTGATAAGACGGATGGTGGTCTACGGCATATGCAGGCGACGTGTATGATGGGGGGCAGTAAGATTGGCTGCTGGGCAGAGTTGGCATGCTGGCCAGCCCTGGGAGACCCTCGAGTCGCTGGGAGCTGTGGCAGGTGGTGGCCATTCCTCCGTTAGCATCCAGACCTCCAGTCAAGGGAGAGATGGCGTAGTCACTCTGGCTCTGATGTGGCACTGCACTTGGATTCAACAAACCCATCACCTGAATAAAGACAAAACATTGTTCAATTAGAAAAAGAAATAAACAGTATGTATAAAAAAAAAGAATATTAATTTCAAGTATGTTTTATTGCCCACTGAGAAAGGTCAACGTTTGCTTGCCCATTCTTTATCTTTGTGAGGTCTACCTACGCCGCAGTTGTGGGCGGTTATATGATACATTCTGAACAGCTGCACGATGGTTTGCGTGAGAGTAAGTAATGAAAGTCTAAAAAGGTGAATGAACAAAAGGAATGTACCAAAGTTACAAGAAATTCTTTCACCAAAAAAGTATAGAAGATTTAGAATGGAATACATGGTAGCTTGAACACGAGTGGCAACCAGCTGGCGCACATATATTCTAGACAAACGGAAACGTCAGTTGACTTTAAATTCTGATCTGACCCCACACATGGTCAAATCTTTGCAATAATTCGAATACTAACATTTTCACTATGTAGATACCGAGGCAGAGAAATCAGTGAGAACTTGAAGTTGTCTACTAACACAAACTGCAATGTTTTATTTATTTTAGTGAAATTCCACCAAGTCTGAAACAGCAGCACTCCCTGACGGCAAGTCTGTTTTGAGGTTGTTCCGGAGATTAAGTCTCAGGGGGGTGCAAATCCAGGCCGCTTGCTTCCTTGGTGAGAAAGGATTCCTTTGGTATGCACCAGATCAGCGGTGAGACGCCAGAGACTAGCCACCACTGGAAATGTAAGGGTGCTATGACCGTGCTCCCAGTGCTGGCTACAACCGTGCACACAGGACTATCACCTATCTAAAATAAACCCCAGTCTACTGCCAAATGTTACTCTAATGGGACCACATCTTACTGCTGTCTGAACTACGCGATCTCACATAAACTCCATGGTGGCTTAAAGACTCAAGATACAATAATGTTAAAGACATGAATTTGTTTTAAAAAATAGACATCCAAACTTTCCAAAGAGCAAAGAGGTCTTAGTCTATTAACTATCAATGTCAGTAAATTCAATCAGTACTCATTTCCCCTTTCTGATTAAACTAAAATCAGGAAATTAATTCTTTCCTCATCTGAAATGGAAAAATCTGTATTGCAATATATATATTCAAACAGCTGGAATGAATACACAAATTAAAATAAATTATCCAACAAAGTGAGTCATTTGCATAAATTACACACTTTGTTATGAGCAGATAAATTACTTCATTCCAATCAATTAAGACACTGGAACATTCATAATTACATTTCCAGACTGCACAAACATTTGAGGCATGCTGTCCCTGTGTCCGTCCTGTGCGGAGCTGCCCGGTGAGGTCAACGCTCAAACCAGCCGCTGCCCCACCACCCTTGGCCTTTTTATTGGAGTTCAAGTCGGTGGAGTGACCCTGTGGTTGTGTGAACTCCTGCCACCACTCACCACTGTTACAGCAGCCAAGGTAAAAGGGGTTTATGTATTTAGTTACGATTTAACTATTACTTCACTACTCACATCGCCCCCTCTATCCTCCTACACCGTTTACATAGTTGTATATAGTGATAATGAAGTGTATAAGTACAATTAAATCTTAGAAGCTTACTAATGATGAACAGAGAGTCAACTTCAAGTGGGATAGGCTTTTGCAAACATGTGTCTTCACAGACTTCAGCTGTAACAAAGAGCTCTTTTATCAATATATAGTCATCCTCAGGCATTCAAACAAGCAAACCTGCCCAAGGCTGTTTTTTATCGGGCCTTGACAGGAGCCCAGGATTCTCTCATGGGTATTAGTACCCAGCATGCTTTGCAAGTGGGCAAGGCACCCTTTGTGGTGGTTAAAAGCTCGTTTTACGCCTGTTAGGCCATCTTCGAGGCTGGTAGGGAGCCACTGATGGACAGTGATGACTGTGTAATCGACCATAATTGTCTTTTCAGTTTTGATTTGTGTCATCATGCGACAGCCATACATCTCCCTCTGTCTGGTTGTCCCCTCCCCAAAGACTGACGTCCACCGCATTTTAAATTCATCAAACAACCCATCAGTGTAAACAAAAATGAAAAGCGACCATGTTTCCCCCCTAACAAGGTTTTCATCAAGCTCTCTCCAGGGTCACCCACAGGAGCTGGTGTGTTTGTGGGAGTCATTCAGCCTCAATATGTAGCCTTCATAAACACCATGAAGAACAATTTGTCTGTGTTTCCCGATAATGAACTCTCTGTGTCTCTGACAGAACAGGCGGACTGCACTGACCTGTGGGGAGAGGCTGTTGCTGATGGCAGGGTTCACGCTGGGGTTGCCGTGTGCCGTTGGTGTCACAAAGCTGTCGGAGTACCCTGAGAAACCATGGCGTCCAGAAGACAAGCAGTATGCTGAGCCTGTGTCCTGGGTGCTGACCGAGGAGGTGAGGCCACTCTGGTGTACTGTGGTGGGGGGCAGAGGCTGGGGCCGGTGCACTGTACTGGGCTGCTCAGACACTGCTGACGAAAAAACTGAAGATTTAATCAACACATCTGAGAAGTCTAAATGAAATTTGTTTGTAGACCTACTTTGAGCAATAGAGGTTGGAGGGTAGGGGCTATCAGAAAGCTGGTACGGCTGCAGACCAGTCATAGCGGATGGGGGAAATCCACCAGGAATAAGATGGTTGAACGCCATTAGCTGATTGGCTCCAGCTTGCTTCCTCCAGCGGGCTCTTCTGTTGCTGAACCACACCTGAGAATAAACAAGATATAAATGCAATGCAGTAACGCAAGCTAGAATGGGTTACTTCATCAGCATGTAATTCATCCATACATAAATGTCTATTTGTCTTTTCATTGTTTATTGCTTAGCACCTTTTGACCCTCAGTGTTTAAATAATTAAGCTGTGGACAGTGAGTCACTGGTTCAAATGCCCTGGGGTTGTTTAGGGCTACATTGGCACACTATCTAAATCAAGCATCTATTTTGGGATCTTTACACCGGCCATTTTAAGAGACAAAAATAGTCCACTTTTGGAGCACAGTGGGTGCAGTGTTTGAGGAGGTCACCGGGGGCAACAGAAGGCTAATATTTTAAGGAATGTGTGGCAACATCCTTTGGCCTTTTACCAACACGTGATGAACATTATTGCTGGAGTTGTCAAAATGACAGCCCTGAATCTGGGTCTAACCTGGACTCGTGCTTCTGTCAGCTTGGCCCGCTGCGCTAGCTCCTCTCTGGTGTAAATGTCAGGGTAGTGCGTGCGCTCAAAAGCCCTCTCGAGCTCCTCCAGTTGCTCCGCGGTGAAGGTGGTCCGACTGCGACGCTGCTTTCTCTTCAAAGGCAACCCTGGCTCCGAGTCCACATCTGAGGCTTCATCCGAATGACTCGCTAATAAAAAAAGAAATCACAAAACAAACAGATTTTTTTATTACAGAGTTGGATTAAACCTTGGGAATACAATGGAATTAAAACAATACAATATGCTGACAGCAAGGCTACTTTAGATGGTCTCCCAGTGTTCTCTTGAAGCTCTGAGTAGCTCCTGAGGTGATCAAAAGGCAAAAGGCTGCTTGAACATGGATTAGAAAGGACTAGATCCCTCTGGGGCATCGAGCCTGTGTCTCTGTCCCCTGTCCCGGGACATGCTGAGCGCGACGCTGATATAGGGTCCCGCAGTGAAAACCTTGCAGGCCCTTCGCAGGTGCTTCTTAATCTGTTTGTTCAGTTGAGTCATAAGGGAGAGACTGGGTGACTGCGAGACATCTATTGGGATCTAATTCAGCAGAAGAAGAGAATCAATGAAGTCTCGAGGCTTGAGACACAGGCTATTGCTGCGTTTCAGGGGGAGGTTACCCGTCTATTAAATAATGATTAGGCAGCACAAACTAGCGTGACAGCCCGCCATTGTGGACCATTACATGTCTCAGAGCCCCCATCTCTCTCCGTCATACAAACTCACAAACATGCATCTGCTCCATCTCGGCCAAGGGCTTTCACTGCTCTATGACAATGTGTCAAACGCAGATGGACTAAAAGGCGAAGAGAGTGAAAATCTACTCCCAAATCCACCCAAAGGAGACCCCTTAAGACAAGGGTTCACTGCACCAATTTGACACAGTGGCACTTAGTCTATGGCTGCGTGCATAGTGCTAGAAAAAGTAGTGATTTGATTTTCTTTGGGCATTCAAACAAAAAATACTAAGCAGCCCAGTGATGTGAATATTTCTAAAGTAAGTATTTCTTTCACAGAATTTTCTCTTTCTCTCTTCTGGATTTAAACCTTTAATTAAAAAGTGCCAAGTCAGACGTGGAGGGGGATACAAGAATCTCCCCTCACTGGAGCCAAGCAGGAAATGTTTGTGCCGGTTGCCAGTGTGCGTCTGACCAGGCATTACACACGGATTTGGTCCCTGGGAATGCTGCCGGACCGCCAGCACAGGAGATTCGGATGCTGAGAGGAGCTCTTTATTACATTGGAACCGAGGGCGCCACGCTGACATGGAGGCTCATGGAGGATTGGTCCAATGCTCCCATACAACTGAAGAAGGGATGTGGTTTGTTTAGGTAAGGCCCAAACCCAAACCACACACCAGAAACAGTCACATTTTCCTTTTACTCAGAACTGTAGCATTGATTACTCTGTACAGTTTTAATAATCAGCACATGCAAAGTGTTTGGAAATATAAGGTGATAAAAGGAAAGTATATTGGCTGGTGTATTGCGGTGGGAGGATAGCTCATAAAACTGCAGCCCTCACTGGCACAGTAACTCATGTTAACTACGGCTGGGGGTGGATCTGCTCCTTTATTCCACTTTCCCTCTCCTTTTTCTCCTGTGTTTTTATTATTAGTATCCACAGACAAAACGCTCCGTCACAGATCTCATTCATACCAAATGACAGTGTAGCTTTTGTCATCCACTGGCCAAGGCTTTCTTTCTGCGCTCTTCCTCTCTCACTTTTTTTTTTGGAAGTGATGTGGCCGGGCCTTTGTATGTTCACAGGGAAAAGCCTGTGGCAGGGCTCTATTGGGCCGATTACCACGCTCCATCTGTAGTAGCCATCAGGGACGGCCGGGCCCGCATTCAGGGGCCTGTCACCTGCCCAGCAGGGGAGACGGGCTGGGGGGGAGTGGGGTGTGGGGGAATGAAGGCTGGAGGAAGGGGGACAAAGAGGGCCAAAGCAGGGCCACAGCAGGGAGCAGGCCATCCCTCCCTCTGTAGTGCAGCTGGGGGAGGGCAAGGGGACGCCCTGCGTGGAGGGGCACCTGAGGGAGATGCTCGGAGAGAGTCTAAAAAGTGCTGCTTTCTTTTTTTTTAAATTACTTTTTAAAATCTAATCTATATCTAAACATTTATTTTTTTATTCAGAAGATGGAGCCATGGACTCTGAGGTCCCAGTTCCCACACATTCCCCATGACAAATGCCAGAAGAGGATCCTAAACACACAAAAGGAGGCCTCGACCTCCTCACTTAAACACCCAAATCAAATTTTACGCTGCTGCTAAAGCGCTGGGGAGCTCAAAGTTCTGCATAGCAGCTCACAGTTTTGCACAGGCTCGGACAAGAATCTTAAAGAAAAGATGGATGATTATCCTGCAAACGGATATTGGTCTCTGTAATACATATATGATTAAAAAACTGTACTAGCAGAAATGCTAATTTATATTTAGACTGGTAGAATTTTAGGTTTACATTGGGGCCTTTGTGCAAGTAAGCTGACTGTGCAGCAAATTTGAGGAAAACTGAAACCACTGAAAAACCCAATAAAAATATCAAAGTAAATTGTTAAAATGTGTGTGTATTTATCAATAGCAGAATAAAGTGTGTGTGTGTGTGTGTGTGTGTGTGTGTGTGTGTGTGTGTGTATTCAAAAGACAGCTTTAAACAGTGCTTTGACCCTGCAGCTTCTGGTAAACAGAACCTTGTATTGATCCAAAGATGAGACTGACAGGCAGGAAAGATAAACTCCCAAAAAGGTCACACATGTGAACTTGGGGAACGTCCAGATCTATTAGCTTCACCTGCCGCAGAAGAGCCTCAAAGTTACCCCCAAAAAAAAGCTATGATGGGGGCTTCCAAGCACAAGTATAAAAGCTGCTCTTGTTTACTGCTATAGACTACAGCCAGCATCAGCCTTTGCCAAGCATTTACCCCTTTACCCCCCTTCCCTTCTAGCCTTCAAGACGTTAATGCGAAGAGACATGCACTGTGAACAAATGTAAGCTGCATATGGGTACAAAATCAGACATGGATCTTAAAATAGCAAAAATGTATGTTCAAGTTAACCAAAGTGTAAGCATGGTAACGCACTAACTATCCAAGTAGCATATGGGCCTGTTTTATGGCTGAGCTAGGGGCAGTCTAGTCCTCCCATCTGAGGCAGTTAATAGAGAAGCTAATTGAGTCGGTGACATGTGTTAGCAGCAACAAAACAAAAGGCAGAAGAGACAAATGAACTAGCTATTTACCCAGGGAAGTAGATCTGCTCTTTTCAAGACCAGAAATGCATGATGATGTGTGTGTGTGAAAGAGCGGACTCTGAATTAAAAAGAAAAAAGATTGCCAACAACATGAGCAGATGCACAGGAGGCAAAAGAATAGTTAACTGACAGCTTATGGGCTCAGCTGGGGTTAACAGTTACAAAAAATGGGCAGTGAGTGAGAGGGTTGCTCACTTGACTTGCTAAAGAGCACTCCCCCTCCAGGAACCTGCAGCTGCTTGGGAAAAAGCAGGGGGGAGATGATGATGTGATCAACAAGAAAGAACTGGACCACAGATATGACTTTGAAAGATGTATTTGAGTTCATTAGAGACAAAAACGGCACAAATGGCTCTGACGTAGCTTTTGTACCGGCCCAGTATGCGATGGTTATTATTTAGTTCCACTCCGGGGCAGTTAGGTGACAGTTTCACGGTGCTAGTACACCCCCAGAGCCCGCGGACAAAGCTACAGGAAGGGGGGACTCATGCTCACGGGGCAGCAAGCAACAGGCCGCTCTTTCTGCACGCTCCAGCCAAGCCAAGAACTCCCCTGCTTGTTTACGCGAGACTAACAAGTAGACTAGCAATTACAACGATCCCCATAGTATGAACTCCCTGCGAGACGTCACTTTTTTCCCAAACATTATCGTAACCTGCAGTTTTTTTTTCTTCTACTTGCAGGCCTGATGGTTTTAACAGTCAAGTGACCCGAGGTTAGCCCCTGACCTTTCACAGCTACTGCAGAGAAAACAGCCTCACGACTGACCCTCCACTAAACTTCACAGACACAGCTCAGACAGGGGCCGAAGCATCATTACATTCCTTCTATTGCCTCAGTCATTTACAACACCTCGTATGCACTTTCATTGCACCTTTAAAGCTTGTTTTTGTATGCTATCTTTCTGTTTGCTATTCATGGGTTTCAGCTTCCTGTTTAGAGGCGATATTTTGAGCACTTTTCACCATTCAAAAGATATGATTGTTTGTTTTGAATTAATAATTGCTAATTGTTATGGTGCAAAGGTGCTAATTTTCCTCACTCTGAAACTCATGAATAGCAAAAAAAGAGTTACATGTTAGAAAAAACAGGTATGTCAAAGACTGCAAATACTTTAAGAACACCAGGCATAAGAAGGGTAAAATCTGTTTCAGTTCTGTTGGAGAAACAAATTTTAAATAAAAACTTGAATAAAGATTACATTATTACATTTGTTTTGCTAAAACATTTTATGTCTAATGACAAAATACTACAGGAGCTGCATTAGCCACAATGATTATTTTGGGGAAATATTGTTAAATCATTGACATTGCTCTAAATCTACAAAATTGTTTTATAATTTTATATTATATATTTTATTGAAAGAAAATAGCATCAATCAAAAAGCTGAAGAGTCTATAATGTCCAGTGTGCAGAAGGCCGCAGCGAGAGGCTAAACAAAGTTAAGTGATTGACAACACTGTCTGGCTTTACTCAATTAACGCTCCCATTGTGGCCCTCTTTGCTTCGTCCCCTCGCCCCGACCCTTTTCTCCTCTGCCTTCTTTATCCTCCCCATCACAGAGTTTTGCTCGGCTAATACTTCCAAGGAAATAGAGAAGTCCTATTCTAACGGCCCCGCTCTTGTTGACCTTCTATTGCTGGCTGCTCCTTTTGCTGCCCGTTCACAGTGTCTTTGGGGTTAGCCGAGAGAATGAGGAGAGAGTACATCAGCGCCAAAGGGGCTGGTCCAGGGCAGGACCCCGGCCCGTTACTTCAAAGTTGGCCTGCATTCATTAATTGTCCTTTGAATTAATATTGGAGGATCACAATGTGGATGCCAACAGAGAAAGGGGCTTTAATGAAGCATAGAGGTGCATTGAGTTGCAGATCAGCTAGTGTTTCTTCAGAAAGCAAATACTTGGGAATCGTGCAGAAATAATTAAAAATGTATTTGGAAAACACTCTATCCCTGTAATTGGAAATATTTGGTCCTGTTTGTTTCATTATTCTAGAGTTACTAAATGACATGGTAAGCAGTTTTAGCTAAGAGGGGCCCTCGTGTAAATTTAGGAAAAGTAGCAGACATTCCTCTGGTTGCACCAAGGTTTTTGTAACTGTTAACTGTCTCTGTTCAGCCATTTTTACTGAATGTATTTAGAAATGGGAGCACTGTAATCAACAAACACAACCTCCCTGTTACGGTTACTGCCCTTGGACCAAAAAATCGTTCTTTTTTTTTCTTACCACCAAATAAATGCATCTTCCTTCTTGTGAAAATATAAACATTGAAACCGCCAAATTGGATTAGTTAGATGGAGGCGTGTGTGTTTGCCACCTTTATCGCTTTGCCATTCACTTTGAAAAACAATACCTCAGTTATGAATATGATCTGTTTGTTCTGCTAACTCGCTAAATTTCCTCAGCGCTAAATCCACTCTAGCAGCCAGTAACTCGGGTTTATTTACACAAACAAAGTTTCTACTCAGCTCCTTTGGACAAAAGCAGCTAAATCTTTCATGTTTTGTCAGCACTTGATTCCTCTTGTCCCTCTGGCTATTTGCCTGGCTCCACACAATAGAGGCAGGAGAATGGCAGCAGATTGTTGGAATGCACCTCAATGAAACCAATTATTACATGTTGACTGCGTTCACCATGGCACATTGGAAAGCAGTGGCCTCATTCAGCTTGGCACTGCAGGATCCCCCTTTAAGGAAAAGTTATCCCTTTCACTATTTGTATTTCAGAGGTTTTTCTTCTACTCTCAAGCTAGCACCCCATTGCCATAAATGGATTCTGCAAGAGAGGCGACCCAGTGCTCCTTTCAGTATTTGAATGGGGCTAAATTGCTAACTGTAATAAATAGGCAGAGGTGGGAAGTAACTGGATTTAGATTAGAAGTATACACGCATCCAGATTGTATTTTTTAGGATAAAATATCATTAACATTCACAAATTCAAAAAAAAAAAAATTAAAAATTAAAAGTTTTATAAGTAAAAGTTTGCATTGCATTATGTTTTTATTAGCCTGCTTTTCTTTCTACTTTCTACTATATATATATATATATATATATATATATATATATATATATATATATATATATATATATATATATATATATATATATATATATACATATATATATATATATATAGGGCTGCTCTACATATTTCAAATCGATATTTGCAATTTTTGCTGACGCAATAATCAATATCAGTTTTTAAAGTGAAAAACTGTTTTTAAATGAAAACATACAAAATGTATTTTATTCATGATTGTCCTTTATCAGTTTAAATTATTCTAGATTATCATGTTCTGGGTTCTGTTTTTTATTTTGATGCAGTTTGACTGATACGTTGAGGGATGAACACATTTGTTTGAATATAACTGAAGCAGTATTTTAAACAGTGTATTCAAATATCGCAAAAACTACTGACATCACAGCAATTAGCAGTCCTATCGCATATTGCAATAATTCCCAATATCGTGCAGCCTTAATAAAAAGTACATTTGGGTATCAATTTGTTCTGTGGATAACAATAAATCATATGCCACTGACTGACACACACTTGGAGGTTCTTCATATTTCAAAACCGGTCATTCAAAAAAACATACAGTGACTTCTCCTCAACATGTAAACAACTTCCTCCATCACTCCCTTTCCCACTGCACTTGCTAATGCCATGAGCCTCGAGGCAAGACACTCTGTACTTTATCCCACAAACCTTTGCTGTCCTTTTTCCCAGACAAATAAATCTAAATGAGTCAGCTTTGATCTTAGCACTTAAGGGAAGCCAACAATAGTGCTGGGAGAGAAAGGGGCAGAGAGCAACAGGCCTCTCTCTGCCACAACAATAGCCTCTGCAAACACCTACTTAATCAATATTTTGGCCAGAAGACACTCTCTCAAGTCCCCAAAGCACCCCTTTCACATTCTAATGAAGAGCTATAAAAGAGAAAAACAACAACTACTTCCACAAAGAATGAAATAGTGGCCTGCTCTGTATAAGAATAGAGGAAAGTAGCTCTGAGCTGGAGGATGTCACCCAACTGAGGTAAAATAACTAACAACAAGACCCTTAAATTCATAAACATGACTAGGAGGAAAAGCAAAACTGACAATCAGATCAAAACTAAAAAGGCCTTTAAAACTAAAATATATATGATTTTCTATTTGCATATGTGCATATTAATTATTTTCAGTAATTGAAAAAATGCTGATTTTCTGAGGAGAAAAGAGTGCCCACGCAAGCATGAATGTGTGTGAATGAAGTTTAGAGAAAGGGGTGGACTTTATGTGGGAAAATAATGGGACTCAGCATCATGCGTCCCAGCGCAAAAATAACACCAAAACTCACGCGCAAGACACAAAAATTGCTACCCCAATTGACTTTTTCATGCATAAAATAAAAGCACAGAAAACACATACATTAAGCACATTCAATTCACATCATTCTCAACATATATTAAGCTCGCTAAACTGTTGAACGGTTACACAGTGCCACAATCAAAACATTTGCGCATTTGTGTTTTTGTCATTAATAATTAACCCGACACTGCATTAAGAGGACTTCATGAATAAGGAGTTCTCTTGTGCTCCAACAGGTCGTAAATCAACAGGTGTTTGCCTCCAGCCTTTTCTGTTTTTTGCCCGCGAGCCACATCTTTTCTCTCAAAACTGTAAACAGTGGGAAAAGCCTCTCCAAAAAGCAGCAGCACGTTTTTAGGAGTCTATAAACCAGGGCGCACTGGGCCCATTGCTGTCCCTGAATAATTCATCGCTCATTGCGGGTTCATAATGTCTTCTCCCGGTCTTTTGTGCGCGGACTTTTTTCTCCCTTTCCTTTTTTGGCCGGGGCGTTGTGAAAAGGCCTCGAATTCTTTTTGTACACCACTGAGCCGCTCACTGCACTTTGGCTTTTGTGCGCGTCAAAGTGAGGTGTGGAACTCAATAGACTCGCTCTGCTTTGTTCCCTGAAGTTCATCCTCAAGTGTCCAATTGAGTTTAAAATGGGTTTCTCAGGCTTGGAACTTAGACAAATGTTTGATTATCCACTTGATCCAAATGATCTTTGCAAATTTGTTCAAAACTAAGCGAGAGCGCGCGACAAACGAACTTTGACACACGAACTTTCTACCAACCACAGTTACTTATTATTATTATTATTATTATTATTATTATTATTATTATTATTATTATTATTATTATTATTATTATTATTATTATTATTATTATTATTACTATTATACTACAACTGCTGCTACTACTCCTGCTGCTGCTGCTACTACTAGCCTATTATTCATATTCATATTATTTATATTTCGTTTTTGGTGTACTTACAGGTGCCTCCGAGGATGCCGTCAATGCTGTGTTTGGTGCGCGGTTCGCTCTCTTCCATCTCCCTTTTCACCATCTCCTCATCCTCCTCTTCATCCTCTCTCCACTGCCGCCAAACTTGGATCTCATGATGCGGCTTATCGCGCTCACTGTACGGGGAAAAGATGCGCAAATGCGGTGTCAACGTAAGAATCACATGTCGCCTACAAAACTTTTTGTATCCTGATATTTGTGCTTTCATCCGGCTTTCCAAGATGGAAGTATAGATATAACATTTGGCAAATTTAGATTACAACACGTAAAATGCTCGTTCACCTGAGGGAACGTTGTTTCTATCGCAGACTCCATCTTTGAGTAACTTATCGCGAATCTCCCAGCTGAACATGCCCGGGTTTTCCCTCTTGTATCTTCTTCGATTTTCTTGTCAACTTCCGGGGTAGTTATTTGCTGTAGAAAAAAAAAAAATCTGATTACTGTTTTCTAATTTTATTTTGCATCCATGCTAACATGACATTTGTGTGAATATGCCATTATGCCTGTTAAAATTGTACCATAATTTGCAACAGGGTTTAAATAGTCTTGTTCTGGGTCTGTTCATATAAATAGGCCTGTTCAAAAGTTTCAGTGCGTCTCAAACAGATGACCGGTCAGAGGATGTTACCTTGGGTTTTGCTGCCTCCGATGGCTCCCGGCCTGATGGAGCCTGTCTCCTGGTAGCGGCACAGGATTTTGGACACGCAGCCATGGGACACGCGCAACTGTCTTGATATGACGCACGGTCGGATGCCGTGGTGCGCCATTTCAACAATTTTATGACGAATATGGTTGGGAAGTGGTCTGCCGTTTATGAAGACTCCACCGAGCTGGTTTACCCGGCCTTGGCCTAAAGGAGTGGACACTGCACCAAAGATAAGAAGTCACGGTTAAAAAAAAAAACATCAAATACTGGCAAATGAAAACTTTACGCAGCTACTAAGAAGAGGCAAATAACTTGGAATTAATTAGGAAAATTCAAAACAAGTGCAGGGCAATATCCATGATCCTTCAAAGCCGTCTAATACTATTGTTTCGATTTAATTTTATTTGTATTCATTTTTAAAGTTCATTTAGGCCTGCTATTGTGTGCTGAAAATTGGGTAGCCTATTTTTTTTTTTTTTTTTTTGTGGGATAAACGATAGGCCTAATGTTTATAATTTTGTGTAAGTTACAACACACGTGGTTCATAAAGTAGTCTACAGAGAACAAAAACTCTTTAACGAGATTGAAAAATAAATTTAAAAAGTCCAACAAAAACATTGACGCATGGATTTACCTTCCAGGGAATATGCTCCTCGTGGGTAGTTCTGGTGGGGAGCTGGTCTCATCATTCTGGGCAAACCTCCGGCAAGAGCTGTCATGATGCCTGACTCCAGCACCAGGTAACGGAAAGCCGAAGGATAAGTCCACGAAGTACTCAAGGCGCACTCAAAAGTTTCTGATCGATGTATGACACGTAAAGAATGAGCACGCGTAAGAATCCCTGTAAAAGCTGCTTTCTGTTTGTCTCTCCAGAAGGTGCACTGCGCAAACAGGATTGCACTCTGGGGATGTTTGAGACGACGGATTGAAGTCAAACATTTTATCTGCACCCTGTGTCCCCTCTGAGTCTACAGTTAGGCGCGCTGATTGGTCCTGGTAGGCAAGCGTCCTGCGCTGTGATTGGACAACTGTGGGCTTTGGGGTTGACCTCACGAGGTCAGCTTCTCGAGTCACACGCTACAGACAAGTTTTGACTCAACTTTTGACACAGACTGTAAGTAAACAAATTTACAGCATAGGACAGTAATCATAAACAATAATGAGTTTAATTTATAAGAAGAAAGACAAAGAGACTGAGCCTATTGATTGTGATTTGTGGACCTGAATTCAGATGAATTGCTCAGACCCCACAATAAATGATCTGTGGGTTTGGAAATAGGCACACAAAAAAAGACCTTTCTATTATTGCTTATCAATCACATGGGCATTTATGTTCACAAATCTTCAGTTACCCTTACCAAAACTTGATCTTTTTGTGTGAGAATTAGAGGTTCCCCCCAGGTCTTTCCTTCCTGCTGCTGTCAGCTTGTACAGTGAACACTGCTAACACTGTACATGTGTCATCCAGTACATCCTGCAGTAATCCTGCTGTAACATAATGTGACTCACCACTGGAGTAACTTTACCTGATATTTATTCTGTCCAGCTGCGCATAAACTCATAGCCACATATCGTAGTTGCAAAGTGTTGCATGTTATTATGTATTTCTTTTAACTCATATTTATATCTTAACTATATACAAAGTATATTTAATATTTAGATTTGAGGTCTGTTTTAAGTAGGCATTGTAATTTATCTTGATTTTTGTTTGCATAGTCCTATTCGCCTGCTGTTTTTCTGCGTTGTAACACTGTTTCCCTATTCTATATTTATTCAAATAAGCGGACATAGGCGTTTATTATTTAAATTAGTTGTTGTCATAATGTCAGCTAAATAGATTTGGAAATGTTTGTATATATTCGTATATAATCCAATCCAATCTAATCCAACGTCAGTTTACGCATTTAATTTTTTTTGTTTTAACTTCACATCTGCAACAGGTGCATGGTGGGGACGCTAATATAAAGTACACAAAACTAATTTTATTTCATGAGTAAGAAATTGATCATCGCTGGTTGTGTTATGTGTGTTATTTGACAACTTCTTTTGAAACAAGACCAAAAAAAAGTTGTTCGTCTTTGTATGGATAGTGTTGATTTCTTGCTTTGTGGTGACAATAAATAATTTACTTCATTAAAACATATGCCTAATTTTACGCCCCAAGCGGAGGTAAAATAATAGTTGATGCATGAAGATGCGGTCTAATTTCCCACACAGACTGTTCACGGCCATAAGAAGCTGTTGCACAAAATGAACAATGGTGCAGCGCGGCCCCGTGCTCGGGCCACAAGGCGGTGTAACATAGCCGTGCCAATGCGCGATTTTACGCACAAAGAAGCACATGAGCGATCATTTGACTTTTGCGAAGCCTCGTACTCTTGTGATAATTATGATAATTAGGCGTGTTTAATAGACCAATACATTTTTTTACTCTTGTCCCGGAGGAATAATACGGTCCGATTTAATAAGGAGATGTGCTGTCTACTCCAGCCGCATTCCATGAATGACTGCCTGGTCATGACCTGCTCCAGAGCCGCTCACTCAAACACGACGCTCCCATGACGTGGGCCGTCCTTACTACTGTGCGTTACATTTTATTTATTTTCTCATCAGAGGTGGAAGAAGTACTAAAAGTAAAATTGTACATCTTTCAGCAAGATAGTCAACAAAATTACCCTTCAACCTTTTCATTGTGTTATTTTTCTGCAAACTAATCATGCTTTACAATTTTATATAAAAGAGGAGTTTTTTGTTTGTTTTTTTTCAAATATTTCTTATCAAGGAAAGGAATGTCTGACTTCCGATGGTGTTTGAAGAAGTTGAATAAACGCATACATTTCCTTCATTGTCTCTTTAAACATTTTTGTACTTGTGCTATCCCAATCTTTTGTAAGTCCTTTTCAATTTATTTCTAAATGCACAAAATATCAAGAAAACCAGTTTTTAATTCTTTAAATTCTGTACAGCATGGTCATGAAAATGTTATACTCTGCATGCAAGATCCAACTTTTAAACTTTTAATTCTTCTATTAAACAAGAGCAGTATTTAGGGGGAACATCGTGCAGTTAACACAGAGCATATGGAAACATTATACGTCCATAAAAACTGCAATGGCCTGAAAGAAAGTTATCATGCTAAAGTCTGACTATCATGAAAAGGATATTGGATCTAGCATGTCAAATCAATTAGGGTGGTAAGCTGAGTCCCAAACGTGCAACAGTGCTGGTGGTAGACAAAGGACCCAGCAAAACAGTCCCTAATATAGTTTTTAAATATGCCAGGGGGTTTCATAAACACATTTTAGCAATTCATTTTAAAAACAGAGTCATTTTTTGCGCTTGGTAAATAACAACCCAGAGGCAGATGGAGCTGTCAGTGGTGAGATAAGACAGATTTGTACAATGGTGCCCAGTATTAGATCAGAGATAGACAAAACATGCAGTAAAATGATCATAGAATTATCTGACCATAAAGAAACTGCAAACATATAGTGTTTCAATTCATGAATACCGCAAAATGAAAAACAAAAATACATGGCACTTTATGAAACAGAGACAGGACTGTGACCAAAAGATAACCAGTGCATTCCTTGATAATTAATTAGCATCAGTCATTGGCTTTTTATGGCCAAACAAGTGCCCATAAAACAGCATGTGCCTTTATGGGGCGGGTCTTTAGAGAATAATGCCACTGTTGTGATTGATTTGAGCAATGATAACTGTTTATATACTTACAGATGCCTGTAGAGAAATGGTTTTAAATGAAGGTTTTTGATTGAATATATGTTGTTTTATTATTACTCAGTGTTTTATGTTGCACCTTAAGGCCGAGACAAGTTCCTATGTTTTTGAATTTTGTTCATTGACAATGGCAATAAACTCTTTCTGATTCTGATTCTGATTCTGACAAAATGTTTATTTAACAGAATGTTTACTTGACTTGACAAAGACAAACAACTTTAATCTGTAAAAGTACAACTGTGGTCATACTTCTATTTAAATCATTTCACAGACAAAAACTCAAACCGCCTAAGTTTTCTTCTTGATTTAGGTGGTTTGTGCACCTAGAAAGGCACTACAATCTCTGTGAAAGCTGTGTCTCTGCGGTCTCAAAGTCAAATATCAGGTTTTATCTTCAGTTTGTCTTTTAATGTTAGATCAGATTACTTCAGCCCATTTTCGAAACATAGTTTAAGTCTAATAATTGAAACATGACTTTGTAATGTGGTGCCGGAGGTTCCTGCCGTACTGGCAGATGACAAACGATTGGGGAAATTAAGAATGCCTGGGTGAAAATCTGTGCTTTCAACTAAGGAAGTGCCAATCAAAACATACAGACTAAACAAAGATGTTAAAACATTATTCACAAGGAAATGCTAACTGCTGGAGAAACCAGCAGGCAAAACATTACCATGTTTATTGGCATCACTATCCCACTGGATTTCAGAAGTGTTTGGCCTCAAAACCCCTGCAATGGACACAATAAATGGATACCTCTGCAACATACTTCTGGCCACAGCAAAATAGGCCATCACAAAAAATTATGACCCAAACTATACCAACGACCAAAGACTGGACTGACAATTGACATTCAAAAATGGAGAAAATTACATTCGGATATATTTGAAAATGGACATATTTTACAGACTTTAGATCAAATGGACTGACAGAACTACTTGTTTAGGACTTTGTAAAAAATGTGAATGCTCTGTCTGTGTCTTGTTTTGTTTCTTTTTTCAACAAATTTCTACCTTAAAGTAAATTGTAAATCAATGCAAATGCTGGGGATGTCATGAATTATGACTTTCACAGTAAATTGGGAGTATAGAATTTGCTGTATTGAGTGTTTTATAATCATCAATATCTGATATTAACTTAATCTACTCTCCAAAAAAATAAATATATACATGAATATTTTTTAGATAAAAAGGTCAAAACACAAATATTTTAGAAATTTAAAATTATATGGGTTTGGTAATTTTAAAAAATCATTAACGGTTGTTTTTTCATTATTCTGAACGTCATGGATACTAGTGAGACTAAGACAGAAAAGTCAATGCAGTAGTAGTTAAAGCTTATATATGTATATACATATATATTTTATATATACGCTCATATGTGTATATGCATATATATATATATCTGTATGTCTGTGTGTGTGTGTGTATATATATACACACACACACACACACACACACACACACACATACACACGTATACACATGTATATATGTGTGTGTGTGTGTGTGTGTGTGTGTGTGTGTACAGATTTATTCATTTATTTTATTTTGTTTTATTTTATTTTATTTTATTTTATTTATTGGAGCGATTGTTAGAAAATGAAAGAGGCTAAAGATGACTCCGTATCGCAAGAAGATCTGTGTGGAGGAGCAGGCCAAAATCCTTGTTGCAAACCTGTTCAAGAACTACAGTAAATGTTTGACCTCTGTAATTGTAAATATTAACATTGATTTTCTCAGGTGTTCAAATACTTATTTGCAGCAATAACTTACAAATACATTGAAATACGATGAACATTTCAAACCCCTCCATAATTTCTAAATGGGAGAACTTGCAAAATAACAGGTTGTTAGATTTTTTGTTTTTGTAGTTATTGTTGTTGTTTTTTTACAAGCCAATCAACACAAGCTGTAGGCCTGCTAAAAGCACCTGATCAGCACAAGGTTCACAGTGTTTTGGGTCATAGCAGAATCTGACACTAGTATTTAGATAAGCATCAGCCAATTGTTGCATTTCGAAATGAGGAAATCTACTCTGTGATGATACCAGGGCCATGTTAGCTCCTACAAGGTCCCACCAAAAGAGCTAGTGTGTTTGTCTTATTTGTTTGAAGTTATTCCTCTGCACCCCACCCCAGTTAGGCTCAAACCGGGACCATTTACAATCACAAAGCCCTCTCAGGTGCACCCAGGTGAGCAGGACAAAGGTAAATGAGAAGTATTGCATTTGTAAACCACATAGCCTCTGGGGATGGAGCCTTCCCTAAACCTGGAGGGACAGCTTCGAGGGGCTGACGAGTGAACTAGCATTACCGGGCTGAACTGCGGAGGTCTCATGATGTACTTGATATTTATCTCACTAACGCAAGGCCTCAGTGTGTCAGGTGTGTGTGTGTGACTAACAGTATCTTATCTGATTACATCTACTACATGAATGTGCTGTTGTGTTTGACAGTTAGTGCTTGAAAATGATCAGATGTAGCCCATTTAATGTCATAGGACCAAGCATCACTACTGTCCTAATTGATGACATGGGATTTTGTTTCTCTTGTTTAGTGTTTTATATCTGAATTAAAGCAAACAAATTGAGCTTGACGATTATAAGGTATAGGTAGTTGGGTGGAATACAAATACAGCAGGTTTAGCAGAAATCCAATGTTGTACAAAGTGTATTGTGTCTTAGTAATGGAAAAAAGGTATTCAAACCTATAGGATACAGTATATTCTGATTATTAAAAAATATTGTTTCTTTAACTTGTAAGTAGGAATGTCAAAATTATTTGGTTAATCAATTATTGTGATTATTCATGTCACAATAATTGTAAGAACAAAAAATATAATAATTGTTTTTACCTTTAAAAGGAAAATTAAGTAATTTCAATTAAATCTATACTCCAAAAAAGTTACACATAAATTTATAATATGCCTGGTTTAATTACAGCAACTTTACTGTTGCATTCAAAACGTTTGATTTAATAAAGCTGGTCACATAGAGTCACATTAGAATGAGAGAAAAATGAAGGATTTCACAATAATCATATATACACTGTTGCAAACGATGCCATGATTGTGCTTTTTGTCATTGATCGTATATTACTATACCAAATATTGATTATTTTAATCATATAATTTTACAATATGCAGTTTGTTAAATGTTAAGAGTCTCGCATCTTTTTTACTGTGAAAATGTGTTGTGATTTGAGTATTCATCCACTAGAGGGCACTTGTAAACACAAAAAAATGTCAGATCTCTGCTGCCGCACTTGTTTTGGTTCAGTGACATCCAAAGAAGATATTTTTTTCCGTGGCCATTAGCCATGAAACAGTCATGATTCGAAGGTAAATAGCTTGATAGTATTATCCTTTCTCAAATTGAACTGTGTGTTGTGTGTATTCCATTATTGTCTATCTGAAGAATGGTCACTTCCAGAGTTTACCTGATAAAGAGTTTGTTTGCAGTCCGTGCACTCGCAGAACATGTGGGCCCTCGGCGCTGTCCAGTGCTGAAACCGGAGACTCCCGCTGGCCTCTCAGGCGATAAATCTGAATTATACGCTAATAGATCTGGCCTTAACACGTACATATGACACGTAAACTTGCTAAGATAAAAGATAGAAGATAATGTGTTTGTATAGGGCAAGGGTAATTCTAGGTAAAAGTAGGCTATACAGTTGGAGGTCAGAGGAGCATTTAGCTTAAGGCCTTTATCTTGCAATTCTCAAGTGTCAAATATTGATCTTTCTAAAGTTGATCATTCTTAAGGGCTGGAACCACCTGTACTATGGTTTACATGATGAGTATACATACATAGACGTTTTTAACCTGTTACAAAATATTAATCTTGAAAGCACGAGGCTCAAAGATATTGAAAATTACTTTCAGATGACAGTCACAATTATTTCAATTTCAAAAACATTGTCCAGATAACCACCAATGAAACGTGGACCACCCCTGGACGAATGAGGGATTACACCAACTAGACTAAAAATGACACTCAGTGCTTCCTCTAGAATTTGACTGATGACCTACACACTTCCTGTTCAATCAACCTTTCTGACACTGCATTGTGGCCATGACAGAAACTACCTGCCCTAAATCCTCCCCTGTGTGCTCCCTCCAGGCTCCCCGCAGTGGGCCAGGCCAGCAGGGGGTCCCAGGCCAATGACCCTGAGGGGACAGTGGGCTTACTTGAGATGAGAGGAATAACTTTGGAGGTAGGGGGTCCCAATAAGAACTGCTCAAAATACTAGGGACAATAGAGATGCATATGACCTCCTGTAGGCTTTCATTCATCTTATGGACTTAAGTGTACTTTCCCAAGTTATAAAGTAGAATTGTGTATAAATGCTACTAATGAATGCAACCACATCCATATTTAAAGGCGTTAGATCAGCGTTTCTCAAACTGTGGTACACTTTGGTTCTCTTTTGAGTTTGTCCTTGTTTAGAACTAGTAAAGCAATTATGTACTCTCATTTTAAATCTCTTTAAGCCATAGTTTAGACATAGAATAGTCCTGTTTTTGACCTGGTATAGATCTGGTAGTACTCGGAGGGCCAAATATTTTCTTAGGTGGTACCTGTGTGCAAACGAGCCACAGCGTTAGATTAATCAAAGATCAACAAAAACTGAGGAGGAGATACATGACCCATGATATGAATAGAATCAGAATCAGGTAAGCCTTATTGCCATAATACCAACTTGATACCAACAAGATAATGTGCTTTTGCTTTGCTTTGACTGGTGTGATTGTTTTAGGATAAGAAAGATCCAATTGAACACTTAACTTTTTTTGTGTGCAGTACACTGGAATCGGTTTTGTTTATAATATGTGCCACATAAATTAAATGGATTTGGATTTACAAGACACAGAAAGTACCAGAAAAAAAATGCCTGTAATATTAATAAATACTTTGACATAACCTTAAACTGATACCAGTACCAAATATAATTTGGTGTGTTTTGTTCTGTACTTTGAGTCAAGTCACAATTAAATTGTAAGAAATCTTTTTTAAATTGTTTGTAAGTATTTTATTACACACTCCTTTACATGAGTACTATTCTCCAAACAGGTTCTCCAAAATCTGATTCACATTTGTCATTATGGGGTAAGATAAATCACTTATTTCTTTCCCATCGTGACTCCTTCACTGCGTCATCTTCTCTTGGCCAGTAATGCCGCTTAAATGCCAGTGAAAAGCCTGGGAGAAAAAAATAAATCTGTGGTTTTGGGCCTCAACGTAGGAGCCAATAGGCGTCAGTGTGCTTGGACCAAAGGGCTTCATCTGAGAGGGACTGCAGGGCTTAAAGTTAAAGATTACTTTGAAATCTGCATTAAACTCTTCTCCTGCTATGCCCCCTCCTTCCCTGCAGCCGTCACTCCCACTCCTCACAAATAAAAAGCTGTCGCCACAGAGCTGTGGATGAGTTGGGAGCAGATCCTCTTTGATGACAGAGAAGGATCCTTTTGTTCTCACTAATCCCCACTCAAACCCACCACTCCCCACTTCCACTGAAGTCTAGCTCAAAGTTATTACTGCTGTACCTGTGTGACTTTACAAGGATATATATATATATATATATATATATACATATATATATATATACATACACATACACACACACACATATATATACATATAAGTGATTTCACTGCTCTCAAATTGTCATATATAACAATTTGACTGCAGACTCTTTCAATGTATTTAGAAATAATGACGAAAATGTTTTGCATCCATAATCTATAGTCCATATATATATATATATATATATATATATATATTATATATATATATATATATATATATATATATATATATATATATATATATATATATATATGACAAAATTGTGATCATTTTAGAGGCAAAAATAAGTAAACCACGATTGTACAGAGCTTTTTATCCGAAAGATTAATTTTATAATGCTAACAGAATGATAATCTTTCAGACAATATGAACGAAAGTGATTTCACTGTTGATCATGGTGCATGTAATCATGAAAAATAGTAAAAATGTGTTATGTCACACAAATCGTAAAACTCAAATTTGACATTGTGAAATCTCGAAGAGTGAGTGATTTAGCATGTCACCGACTTCATTGAGATAACACATTTTATTTAATAAACAGAAAGCTAAAGGTTTTACAGGAGCCCTTTGGGTTGATAGAGCGGACACTGATCCACAGGCTGGTGATGTGAGCCCATCTCCTACAGGTCATTGTCACCGCAGTGTCAGCATAAAACATACTACATACTACATACTACATACTACATACATACATACATACTTACTTACGTACTTACTGCATACATACATACAGTACATAAATACATACATAAATATTTTCTTAATACATACATACATGTAGTATGAAGTCACTAGGTCCGTGTCTTAGGTGGATCTGAACTGCCATTATCCAGTGAGTGCTGTCAAAGGGTCAGACACATTTAGGACGTGTCTGCTGTCTTGTGGTCCCTGAAGTGTCCGCAGTGTCATTATCAGATTTGACACACAGATTTCACAGAGCAGATGAAAGTGCTCCTTCTTCTTGTAACATCTGCCTTTTGACGCTGACCCCAAACATGTCGCCTGAGGAGAGTCATTATCAGAAGCACTATGTGATCACATGTTCGCCCGTTTGTGGAGCAAAAAGATCAGCTTTGTGTGGATCACTTTACATGTAACTGTCAACATACATGTTTGTGGACATATGGCTTAGCAGCACTAAGAATACAAAGGGTCAAAGTATTTTATGATGAGCTTTGGTTCATTAGCAAATAGGCTTGGAGAAAATCAATTATGCTTATAGTTGTTCATATTTAACATAAACCATGCAATCTCAATTTAAAATGTAGGTTTATTTGGTCCTTTAGCCTAATGACGTAGGCCTTAACCTTGCCTTTACAGCACATGAACAAACCCCTTTGTCTCTTGTCGCCCACAGCCTGATTAGGAAGTAATAAAAGACAAAAATATGTCAGCTTCAGCTACTTATCAAAGCACATTCATTTACTCACTTTTTCAGTATAATAATTTAAATATTCAGCATTACACATATTGTGTGACTATTATATGCACATATCATGACCAAAAAGCCCCGACCCAAGATGCTAATTTAGTTCGAACTATTTTAGTCCGATCTGATGCTCTAAACCAGAGCTTCTCAAAGTGTGTGGGGTGCGCCCGTTTGTGGGGGAGCAGAGCCGTGCCAAGGGGGCGCGAGACAAAACGGCCAGTGCCAACACATGGTTAATCTGTAAATACAAGAGAGCGGCGGAGGAGTGGGTCAGCCTGTCTCTGTCCCTCCTCTGTCCCTCCTCTGTCTCTCCTCCTCTGTCTCTCCTCCTCTGTCCCTCCTGTCTCTCATCTGTCTCTCCTTTGTCCCTCCTCTGTCTCGCTTTCTCTGTCCCTCCCCTGTCTCACCTCCTCTGTCCCTCCTCTGTCCCTCCTCTGTCCTGTTCCCCTGAAAAGGTAACTTTATAAGGTTTCGCTTTTATTTTGGTAACTTTCTGTGTCACTGGAAGTAACAGTGAAACGAGGTGGTAAATGCACCTTTTAAGTTGGCTGCCAACTGCCATTAAAAGCAACACAACAACAACAACAACAACAACAACATCAACAAAACCCAGGCTTTCCCTCTTTCACTCTCACTTTTTTTCACAGTATAGCAAAAAAACATACTTTGAAGACATACAACTACAGAAGACACACAACTACAGAAGGCATACAACTAGAGTAGGTGGCGGTAAATGCACCTTTTCAGTTGGCTGCCAACCGACCATTAAAAGTAACTGAAGAAGGAGCATCGCGCAGAAAGCAGTCTGTGTGTGATGGTCATGGACCTGCAGTGGTAAAAGGGATCCACAGGGACGAGAAGTAAAGTGAGTGCCATCTTGGCGTGGATTCTTTTTTATTTCCCAAGGGGGGGCGTGCCAGAAAAAGTTTGAGAAGCTCTGCTCTAAACAGAGATTTCGATTTAATTTGAGTGGAATACAGAGATAGATATGGTATACACCTTGGCATTTGGGAGGGCCATCATCATACAAGTACCCCTGTGGATCCATCCTATTGTGGGTTCTTTCCTAGCCAGACTTGCTTTGCGATTTTGTAATATAGACTATAATCATTTTTACATAATTTACATAAAGCAAGAACTTTTCTATGAGAAAATCAAGTGAAGGACCCTAAACAAGAAAACTTCCATAGTGCAGCATTAAACATCAAACTGCCTCATTTCACCTGAGGAGCCTAATGTTCTGTGGGCCTATAGCCTACTCTCTGTGGCCCATTTATGGACCCTCGCCCACTGTTTGAAAACCACCATTTTAACATAGACTAATGCAGAGTACAGCTTCAAAAAGGCCTAGTATGGAAGGGATATGGCCTGGTCCGGGCCTTTGCAGGTCATATTATTGCAAAACTCATTCACAGACTGCTCTGCGCTCACGCCTCTCACATCGCGCTCAGCCTCATTCATGAAGTTTCGCCAATGTTGTTCTACTCACATGGTCAAAGTGTTCTGTGATATTACAGCCTGACACAGAGCTCTGCTCCTCTGTCTCCACGTCACGCGCTCTCGCGCATATGCATACACCACGCACACAGCCCCGTATCGCAACTCTGCAGCGGCCGCTCGGCTCTATACGGGCCACTCCTCTCCGGGACAGGGGCGCTCCCGCTCGCACAGGCCTTAAGTCAGGGCCGACACAACCAAGGCAGGGGCCGACGGGGCTCGCCTCATCTACTGCTCGGCACGCACCGGCCCATTTACCCATCAGCCCACCGGGAAAATCCCCATATGCCAGTCCACCCTTGCTTGTCACTCACTGAATCACATTGTATAAATGTTTATATGTTTCGCTTATTTTCAATTCAGGTTGGATTTTTATTTTGTGCGCAGTGCAGATTTTTGGTGCGCCTAGACCTTTTGAGCAGTGCGCAGTTGCACACACGCGCAGTTTAGAGGGAACATTGCCTCCAAAGCTTTTTACTGTTGATGATCGGATAGTAATGACTACAAGCCCGTGATGCTGACGTCTGTAGGCATGAAGTCATTTGAACGCCTGGTCTTGCCCCACCTCAAGTCCCTCACCTCCTCCCTGCTGGACCCCCTGCAGTTCGCCTACAGAGCCAACAGGTCTGTAGACAACGCCATCAACCTGGCACTCCACTTTATCTTGCAGCATCTGGACTCCTCAGGAACCTACGCCAGGATCCTGTTTGTGGACTTCAGCTCTGCATTCAACACCATCCTCCCTGCTCTTCTCCAGGCCAAGCTCTCCTAGCTCAACGTGCCTGACTCCACTGGAGTTCAACGCCCAGAAGACAGTGGAGATGATCGTAGACTTCAGGAAAGTCACAGCCCCCCATCACCACCGTGGACACCTTCCGCTTCCTTGGCACCACCATCACCCAGGACCTCAAGTGGGAGCCCACCATCAGCTCCCTCATCAAGAAGGCCCAGCAGAGGATGTACTTCCTGGAGCAGCTGAGGAAAGCCAAGCTGCCAGTGCAGATGATGGTGCAGTTCTACACGGCCATCATTGAGTCCATCCTCACCTCCTCCATCACCGTGTGGTACGCTGGAGCCACAGCCAGGGACAAACAGAGACTACAGCGCATTGTGCGTTCTGCTGAGAAGGTGATCGGCTGCAGACTTCCATCTCTGCAGGACCTGTACGTCTCCAGGGCTCTGGGACGAGCAGGTCGGATCACAGCTGACCCTTCTCATCCTGGACATGGACTATTTGAGCCACTCCCCTCAGGCAGGAGGCTACGGTCCATCCGGACCAGAACCTTCCGCCACAAGAACAGTTTCTTTCCCTCTGCCGTTGGACTCATGACACTTCTTAAGCACCTGTCACTTTAACTACAACTTAATCAATCTGCACTTTCTGCACTAAATCTGTAAATTTAACTGTAAATTCTTGTGTACATAGTAAGTCTATTTTTATCTTATACTACAGTACAGTAGTATGTGTTTGTTGTTTTTATTATTGCTCAGTGTTTTATGTTGCACCTTAATGCCAAAACAAGTTCCTATGTTTGTGAATTCTGTTCATTGACAATGGCAATAAACCTTTTCTGATTCTGATTCTGATAGCTACTCAACAGACAGGCCAAGCAATGGCTTGGGGCCCAATGAGCAGTAGATTTAATTTCATTCAATACATTTACATGTACAGTGAACTCTGAACTAATGTGTCCATTCCCAAAACCTGACAGATCACTCTTGTCCCAGTGCAAGCCTTAACATTGGCAGCAGAACAGATGTGTTTATTGGAATGTTCGAGATTAGAAACAAGACATCTCAATCGCAGTTCCCAGGTTTACATGCATTTTGAAAATAGGTTTAAATTGGGATAGTTAATCTGCATATTAACGTATAGTGAGTGACTATGGAACACAATAGGGAGGTGGCATCAGTGAGACAGTTAGCCATAGGATACCATGGATTCAGCAATCTTCCATCATAGTATCAAAGCAGAAGAACTGCACAAAAGTGTATAGGCTTAGAGGTGGGTAGTACTCTGTTAATTTACTCAGAACTAACAGTAATCTTACATGTCAAAATGTTGGCTCCTCTTCCCACTGTGAGTAAATCTATAAGTGACAAAAACTGTCAGATTTGAAAATATCAGATTTAGTATTTAATGTTTTGTCTTTCCAATTACATAAACTTCAAATTATAAATCAGATGTTACGTCCAGACTGTTCAGACAGTTACCCTTTATACGGATTTAAGTATATTTTTAAGGAAGTTTCTAGTATTCTGTTTCTAACCTGTGTTTATGTACCTAATCTGTGCAACACTAGAATTTCCCCATTGTGGGCCAATAAAGGTTCTCTTATCTTATCTCTTGATAGTTACTCTAACTTGAGTGACACCTTCCGCAAATACTATTTACTCATACTACAGTAATTTCTTGGCCCACTACATTGTACATTAATATTATTTTGAAGAAACTTCACTCTTACTTGGGTAAAAGTTTTGGCTACTCAACATTTTAGTAAATTCGGAGGAGGGTAGGCCATGGTTGTAGGGCCCCTTTTGATGTTTCGCTTGGGGCCTCTTAAGACGCCACGGTAGGTGATACGAATCCCAGTTAGTTAGGCCTTCCTACAGGAGATTCGAGCAGGGTCATGGTAGTACCCAGCTCGGGTTCACCGTTATGCTTTTTATTTAAGAACTAACGAAAGAGCACAACGTATAAGAACGTATGTTCACGCCTGCTGGATAAGCCTAGTGCCTAGAACCCACGGTCCTGAGAGAATGGGCAGCATGCAGTGGGTTACTGATCTTACATGATGACCGAGAGTAACCCCACTGACGTCTCTGCTACCCCAAGCACGCGCCACCTCGACTCAGCCAATCGGTGAACAGAACGGCTCATGCGTTCTGTTACGGCTTCCGGGCTGGCAACACTGGCCCGATGCTGCTTAGATTCACAATTTTCACCCAATTTATGCTCATTTTATTCCATAATAATAACTGTGATTTTGATGTAAGTACAACATAGTGAATAGTTATAATGGCAGATGTATTGTTACACCGATAAGCGCTCCTCCATCCGTTTGTGATTCAGGCGTGTCGTTAGCAGCAGAGAAAGAGGTGAGAATGTATGGCTGTGGACGCTTTGCAGATGTTTCTGTTGATGAAAATGAATGCAATAGTCGTAACGTGTTGAATCTGAGACTAACGGCTAGGGCACGTAATTACTTTTAAAATGATGGGGTATCTGCCGTTTACTTAACGTTCATGGATCAAGCATTGTAGATGGATTGCTGTGCTACATCATTGTGAAACAGCTGCAGTGGCTAACCCAGACAGCTAAAGACTAGCCGCTAAGAGCTAGCAGCTCTGAGTGCTACCAGTGAAGGATGCGCGCATTTCATTTAAATCATTATATCTGTCATCCTCCCCTGTAACTGCAAGTAAAAATAAAATGTGCGCTGTATTTCACAATCAGACCATTGTATAAACATGTATCAAGTCCCTGGCACAATGCTGTGGATGTCTAGAGCTTATTCAAGAAAATGGTATGCCCGATACTATCCGATGCAATCAGCCATCAGATAGATAAAGGGTGTCTATTTGATGGCTGACTGGTGTGAAATAAACCACTGCAAACGCATCCTTATCCTAAAATGTAAAGTAGCCGTAAGTCACCACTATCACGAGATTTCTAAAAGATGAAATGTAATTCTGGATGTCACATGACAACCCTTCATATTGTTTTTGTGTATGATTGAAAACCGCTTTGCAGATTAAGATATTTAAATTCATACTGCAGTGACTGTTGACTTCAATCCATTAAAAGCCTTTTGTCATCTGTTACTCATGCAATAACATCGAGTTCGTTATAACACGATGGACCTGTGTTACTGGCTTGTGGTTCACCTTCACACCCACTTTTTCTAATATATATAATGTGTGTGTGTGTGTGTGTGTGTGTGTGTGTATAAAAATCTATATATATGCATATAAATATATGTGTGTGTGTGAGGACAAGCTAAAAGTATCTATATATTTATGTAGCATGGGGATGCAGTCTCATGTTTCACGTATGGAGTCCATCCTAACTCATCTGTACTGCAACATTTTCTGATCAGGCAAAGGTCCCTGTTCATATGACCTCCTTGTGTCTGTGTCCAAGGACAGACTTGCATCACTACCGTCTGATATATTGCAGTATCAGTATACTTCAGAGTACAGCCCTACTAGCTTCTAGGCGGAATGGCAAACTACCTTTTGTGTACTACTGTAAACAGTCACATGGGGTGAAGTTTTTGTGTGTAACGAGTTAAGCACACAGGAAAGCCCCTGTTTGCATATAAAACAGAAGGAATCAAATATGGCTGAAGAACTGATTATTTAACTAACAATTTAGCTGAACTCTATTTTCAATATTTACAAAGTAGGTCATATCTTCAGAGTTCTGTCTATAGTAATGAAAACATATTTGATGTTAAATCATGCAGCATCCCACTTTGCACTGTCTAGCCTCTGAGCTGCAGGACCTGTGAGGGAAATAGTGCTGAGTCTGAATAAAGCTAGGAATAGAAAAGAGACCGCCGGGGGAAGGCACAGGTTGACTTACCATGGGCTGATTTGTGTGTGTGTGTGCTGCTGCTGCTGCTGCTGCCACTACTTGATATTGCCAATGTGCTGATCAAGTTTTATGCAGAAAGTCTTTCTAATGTCTGTGTATGTTCATTCTTTTGAAGGTCTGATAGTGCCATCTTCCTGGTCTTCATCCCTGACTGAAGTTTCAGTTTCCTCTCAAAAGATGAAGCTCAAGGAAGACATAAACCCGCTCCTACTGCAGGTCTTCCGGTCTGTGGTGTGGGTCTACTCTGTCATCACCTTTATTCCCTGGTATTTCTTCTCCGGGGCTAATACTAATTTAGAAAGAGCTCGGCGGATAAAGGCAAGGTCAATCAGTGGGAAACCGGCAGGTCCATACAGGGCTGTAAACTGCCAAGGCAAGCTGGTGGCATGGATGCACCCTGGAGTGGACACCCTGGACAAAATGTTTGAATATGCCACCAAGAGGTTCCCTCAGAGAGACTGTCTGGGCACAAGAGAAGTGCTGAGTGAGGAGGATGAGGTGCAGCCAAATGGCAAGGTGTTCAAAAAGGTAAAGAAACATCTAAACTTTCTTGATATGTTGTTATTATTGTTTGTCTTAGGTTATCATCTCATGGCATAAACAAAGCACAACATTATTGCAATTTAATACTATATAATGTACAATAATGAATCTTTTTCGACAATGGAACACTCCTGGACGAATGAGGGATTACACCGACAATGCAATTTAATACATTAAATAGAAAAAGTCATTTGTGAAAATTTAAGATCAGTCGATCAATCAAGGTAAACATTACATGGTCATTTGTACTACAGCAGGTGGTTCAGGAAAAGATGCATAAGACTTAAGTTATATTGGGATAAAAAAATTGATTACATTTTTCTCAAATGGTATTAGTATCAAGCCTTTTTTTGCCCATATGGTTTTATTAGATAGACAGGGCAGATGTAAATGAATTGGAGAGAAGAAGTGGCATTCAGCAGTCAGAGCTGATAATGAAATGAATGAATAAATGCTGAGGCCGGCACAAAGCCCAGCATATTTGCTGCAGCTTAGACTACTCGACTATCATGCAGCACAGTTCTCAAGTAAAATGTATTGCAAGAGAATCACTTGACGATTGTTTTGCAGTTTTATTTCTTGACTGGCAACATAATGCTTCTTATTTTGGCAGGATTCGCTCGCTCAATGTTCAACTTCTATTCCCCACTTGTTTTGTTGCGGTTCATGGTATCACGAACAATTGAGAAGGAATAGTCTGAAAAATCTCCTTTGTTGGACATTTGCAAATCTTTAAAAATCCTGCAGAGGGCACCAAAGTCCTGATTTTATGCATCCCCTAACCTTCTGCTTGATTTGTTCTGTTTGCTACAGCCCAGTACAACGCATCTTTCCTTTTGGTCAATGTTCCTGTATAAATAAATACCATACCATGTGTATGCCTGTGATCAAATGAAAGTCAAGATAAATATGTTGTTTAAGTCAATCCTTTCCATCTATTTTATCCTTTTATCTTTATCTAAAAACGTATCACCCCCCACAGTGTGATATCATCGAACTGAATAATTATTTTGCTTTGTTTGACATATTATAGGTCATTTTGGGTAACTACAATTGGCTGAGCTATGAAGAAGCCTACCACGCAGCGCAGAGCTTCGGCAGTGGCCTGGCAGCTCTCGGACAAAAGCCACAGTGCAACATCGCCATCTTCTGTGAGACCAGGGCAGAGTGGATTCTGGCCGCTCAAGCCTGTTTTATGTACAATTTTCCATGTAAGTCACCGCCTACTAAGGGCCTCCAAATAATATATAACATGACATTTACCGGCATAAATGTCAATATTGTTTTTCTAGTGGTGACTCTATATGCTACTCTTGGACCCACGGCTATCGCTCACGGGTTGAACGAAACCGAGGTGACCCACATCATCACAAGCAAAGACCTGCTGCAGAGTCGCCTCAAGGTGGTGTCTATAGTAACATTTGTAACTAGCTCTTCACTCTTCTATATCCAATCATGTCGCTATGTTACTGCTTTTTTTTAATGGCCTCAGAGCTTTAAACAAGTACTAATTCCGGTACTCTTTTTTCACTCTTTCTACTCACCCACTTTCTTAGGCAATACTGTGCGACGTGCCAAGGCTCCAGTACATTATCGTTGTTGATCGCAAACCCACAAGCTGGCCTGACCTCCCCAGAGGCATAGTGGTGAAGAACATGGACACCGTCAGGGACTTGGGATCTAAGCCTGACAACAGTGAGTATTCATACAGGTGGATTAAACAGGTTTTTAATTCGGTCGCGCAAACGGAAGTGCACTGGTGGAGCCTAATACAAAGTCCACACCCTAATGTTTGATTGAAGTGATTTGAGGCGCGGCACAGCAAGCGTGGGCCTTTTCCTCTGGGCATTAATACTTTGCCTTATTGATTGCATTACTAAAAATAGCTTACAACTAAACATATGGCAGTATTCTTGGACTGCTAACATTGAGTGGTGCATTCTTCATTATCTTTATTAGACACAAATAGCTACACAGTTTACACAAAGATAGAGGAGACTCAGATGAGCTCAGAAACTGCACATATCCTGAAACATGAGGTAGAGATAACTCTTTGTAAGGTATTGTTTTTATTATTATTACTACAAGAACTCGCACACAAAATGTAATGCATTCCTCATGTCAAAGAAACAATTGTGCGTTAAAGATTTGTGGTAATTTAGATCATAATAGTCTCGCTGACAGAGAATTGTGTCATGTCAAATCCTCGCTGAAATCAGGTACATTTTGCATATCTAACTGACCAATGTGTGAGAGTCTTGTTTTAAATAGAAAACCTAAAAGGTACTTTTGTCTTGTACTGTGACTATAACTATCACTTTATTGCCTGGTGTCACTTCTAGACGGTAATCCAGCTCTTTGCTCCATTTATTTCCTCATTTTTGCAGTTTCAGTTGACCGAAGACTGCCAGTGCCCTCAGACATCGCAGTTATCATGTACACCAGCGGCTCAACCGGCATCCCCAAGGGTGTCATGATCTCCCATGGCAACATCATCGCCTGCATCACTGGCATGGCTGAGCGAGTGCCTAACCTCAAGTATGTTCATTTCTGATCATTTGGCCGTTTCTATTACCCTTAGGGACTAAACACAACATTTGAACGTGCCTGTCTTACGTAACATGACTTAGAAAACGTGTTAATTTCTCTCCAGTGAAACGGATACGTACATCGGCTACCTGCCGTTAGCCCACGTGTTAGAGCTCAGTGCTGAACTGGTCTGCGTGTCTCATGGCTGTCGCATCGGCTATTCTTCCCCTCAAACTCTTGCTGATCAGGTACCAACACGTAGGTTTTATCATTTTATCATTACTTATTATGTTAAATGTTGCGTTCTTTTTAGTCAACCAAGATAAAGAAAGGTAGTAAAGGGGACACAAGTGTGCTCAAACCTACACTTATGGCTGCTGTACCGGTAAATGCTATTGAAATATTTTACTTTTTGTACGTTTTAAGATTTTTCATTGTCATTTATAGATTATTTAATCCTGTCTGTGGGTAGGAAATTATGGATCGGATTTATAAGAATGTCATGACCAAAGTAGAAGAGATGAGTAAGTTCCAGAAGACGCTCTTTGTTCTGGCATACAACTATAAAATGGAGCAGATTTCAAAGGGCTACAGCACACCTCTCTGCGACAGGTTAGTCCAATGAGCAAATTCCTCTTTTGACGCATCCATGACATTGATTTAACATTTGTCTTTTTGACATATTTTTCTTTACCCCCACAGGCTGGTTTTTAAGCGTGTCCGTGCGCTGCTCGGGGGACACACACGGCTCTTGCTTTCTGGAGGAGCTCCTCTGTCCGCAGCCACACAGCGTTTCATGAACATCTGTCTCTGCTGCCCCGTGGGCCAGGGTTATGGCCTGACCGAGACCTGCGGTGCTGGCACTATCAGCGAGGGTAGGCTCATTATGTAAAAGTGTTTGTTGTTTTTAGGGTCCTCTGGGAAATTAAGAGAGGAGACGATAGAAACGTATTTTCTGTTAGTCACATTTGTGATGTTTTTCAGCTTGGGACTACAGCACAGGGCGAGTCGGTGCACCACTTGTGTGTTCTGAGATCCAGCTAAAAGACTGGCAAGAAGGTAAGCCACACATCAATCTGTACAAAGTGCACAGAATTATTGGGACGATCTCAGTATAAAGTTTTACTGATTCCCATGTCCTCTCCAAGGGGGGTACTACAGCACAGACAAGCCCAACCCACGAGGGGAAATTTTAATTGGTGGTCCCAATGTTACCATGGGTTATTACAAAAATGCAGGAAAGAAGCAAGATGATTTCTATGTGGATGGAAATGGGCAGCGGTGGTTCTGCACTGGAGATATTGGAGAGTTTCACTCTGACGGATGCCTCAAAATCATTGGTAGGTTATTTCCTTTTTTGCACACAATAGATTTGACAGAATGCTGTAAGTAACGGTTTTCTCATAGATCGCAAGAAGGACCTGGTAAAGCTGCAGGCTGGTGAATATGTTTCTCTGGGGAAAGTGGAAGCTGTCCTAAAAAACTGTGCTCTCATTGACAACATCTGTGCCTATGCAAACAGGTACTCGTAATGTTTGTTATTTTGAAGAAAACCTTCACTTTTACTTACGTCATACTTGTAATATTTACTTCCAGTGACCAGTCCTACGTGATCAGTTTTGTGGTGCCTAATCAAAAGCAGCTAATGGCACTTGCAGAGCAGAAGCAAGTGACAGGCACATGGGAAGAGCTCTGCAACAACGCTCAGATAGAAAAAGAGGCGCTCCGAGTCATCACTGAAGCTGCAATCTCTGGTAACAACAGAAAGCTTTACAGAGCTACAGAGCATACTTTATCACTTCTGAAACAGTATGTAAAATCTTTCATGAACATCCAGTACCTTTTTATTCTTTCTGAAATGCTCCAATTTGTTTGTGACACTTTAATATAACTATTACTATATAACTAATTATATTGATTTAAGTTTTTAGTTCATTTGTTTTTTCTACTCACCCTTTTGTCATAGCTTCATTGCAATAGTTATATGTTGAAACAATGTCTACATATTGCTACAAATCACTCATGTATATATTTTTAAATATTTCTTTTCACTGTAGGAAAGCTGGAGCGGTTCGAGATCCCTAAGAAGATCCGTCTGAGCGCTGAGCCCTGGACTCCGGAGACTGGATTAGTTACTGACGCATTTAAACTCAAACGCAAGGAGCTCAAAACACACTACCAGGAGGACATCGAGAGAATGTACGGCGGGAAATAACACTCGGAAAACACAACTTTATATTTGCACACTTACTTGATGAGTTCAGATAATGCTAGCTGGATGAAGACAACTATTCTTTAGACAAACACACACTCCTCATTGGCTTTCCTTCACCAGCTTCTATCAAAGAAGGACAATAACTTGAATCCATCCTAATGCTCCATGACATGACCAAACGGCAGTAGATCCCCTAACTAAACCAGGCCACACTATTTTCCTCTTTTGGACCAATTTAGCCCTTAAGAGTTGCCATGACAACCGAGGCAGCACATAAAGTCCTGGTGACTTGAAGAGAAACAAATGTCAGGCTGTGTGGATCAATGTCCTCATGTCCCATCTGTTGCTTTTTATTATATTCCATCCTTTGTTTGTCCACTCTTCTGTCGGCGTCTCAGATTGTTGTGCAGGTATCTAACAGGGAAAGTCGGAGGAAGAATCCAGGTCGGAACATATGCAGGGATTTATTTTTTATCAGTTACATTTTATGAGGAATCGGTTTTACAAAGAGGAATGTTCTTGAATGCTTTTTCATACTGTTGATATTTTCTTTGGTTTTATAATGCTCTCTTACTTGCTTTATTTGTATCTCAAAGGATTTTGCTTTGCCATGTTTGTTCTGACTTGACTTGTTTTCCCCCACGGCCTTCACTATAACGGTTAAATGAGATTTATTTTTATTTTTGTCCAGGTTTTTATTGGTTTACAGATATGGCCCGACCACATCTGCCGCTAACGCACTCCGAGTCTTGATCAACGCACCGTTCAGACTTCAAGGGAACGTAGCCTGTAGCATAGTCACATATAGTAGATTCAGCTTTTTAATTCCATCCTTTCAGTGAGAGATTTTTGTAGTCTCATTTTGCGCCTTTTAGATCTAGTTTACTTTTTTCTACTTTCAGTAATGACATATGAAATGAATGTGCAATATTTATACACAAATTACAAAGTATTTAGGAAGGACATTGCCCCTCCTTTAGTGTCTGAATGTTTTAGTGCCTCTTTACTGAAGGCTCGTTTAATGAAATTTAAAATCATGTAGGAACGGTTGACACTAACTGGAAAGTCTAGATGGTAGTCCATTGTGCAAAAGAAACCCTGATATTTGGCTATTTAGAAACTGCATGATGAAATATGCGCAAATGCAAAAGTGCTTGAGCGTTAACTTGAAATTGGTGTTTGAAAACAGCACTCCGGTTAAAACAACTGAAGACATCATAGCAAAAGCTTGCCAAGGAGAAAAGAAACAATGTCTATATTCAGATTGCGTGTTATTGTATGTGCAATGTATATATAAAAAGGGTTGATTTTTTACTGCCATTATATATTTAACCACATAAACAAGTTTCTGGTATTTTGACAGCCAATTATACACATGATTTTGAGCTGTTTAGTTTGTTATTTACATTTCTCGGGCAGGAACATGCAAGAGGTGCCTACCTTGAATGCAAAATTGAATTTGCTTGTAACAACTGTGGGACTGATGATGGTACAGTCAGGTTAGCCTTGCCAGATGCCTGCAGTGGTTGCATTTGTTGCATGACAACATTTTGACTTTATGGGACCCTATTTTTCTTCTTTTTTTTTTTTAAGTTACCGAAAAAGTCAATGGCTTTCTGTGCTGTTTGCTGCTCTCCCTCTGCCTGGCTAGAGGCGCTAGTTGCCTTTCTTACACACATGAGCTGTCGGCAGGGTTTTAAGAATGTGAAGTGCTCCTCCAAAACCTTTTTTCCTGGTGTGTGTTGATTAGCCTACTGACAGCGACCATTTGGATAAACGGCTGGTGGTGCGTATGCAGACCACTGCTGTTGATATTTTCACTTGTAAATATATGGGAGTCAGTTTCTTCATGATTCATGTGCAGACGTAAATTCTCCCAGCATATTTAATAATCTTTGTTACTGACCAGTTTTGGTTTATCTTTTTGTTTTTGTGTGGTTTAGTTGCCCTTTAAGCTGGGCTTCTTTAAAGTGTCTCCTTCCTTTTTATTTATTTGTGATTTGGCCTTGATTATGTAATAAAATGTGTCTTGTAAGTATGTCTTGTTTTGATCTTGTTTGTGAAGGGTTAAGGATGACTGATAGCATCTTGATTAGAATCATCCTCAAAACGGAGGTTTCCATGGCAACCAAGGCCAGTCCTCATATTGTGCGTATGGTGTCTTCAAGTGCAAACAAAACATGCGCTTCTGGGAATCAACGCTCAATAAAAGGTAGTAAACAAGATATTGTCTCCATGGCACAATCATCAATGGTGTTTTCACAAACCTGTAAAAATGTGCACTTCTCTCTACCAAGAACCTCCTTTTTTTTGGCACAGATGGCTGGTTCCTGTGTGACATTAGATCATCAATGTATCATTTTTTATCTTTTCCAAGTGTTATGGATTCAATCTAAACGCGAGATAACATAAAAAAAATAAAAAAATAAACCACCAATCAGGCAACACCTAGGGGAAAAAAAAAACAAAACTTACAATATATGTACTATATCATTTTTATGGTCAGTTTTACCGTTCATAAAAAGAAAACGGAAGGTAATTGTATAAAAAGATTCAGTTGGAGTCCAGATGACTCCAACTGAATCTTTTTCTACAATGGAACACTCCTGGACGAATGAGGGATTACACCGACAACAGAAGGTAATGTTCAAAATGAACATCATCATCTACATTTCCTTTGCACTCTACAGTAATTGCCCAGCCAAACTACGACAAAGCCTGTAGTAAGCATGCAGCAGATTCACATCCTGCTTGTTTTGCTGTTGTCAATAAAACAGAACAACAGAACATGGACACGAGCCACTCTCTGCATTTCATCCATCTATCAAAGCAGTCCTTATGGGAACGGAGTGAGTCAGAAGCATAATGCGCTGCTCATTAACCCACAGATTCTGACGCACAGACACCGGCCACAGTGGAAACAAGAGACAACATTTTTCTGTATATTTACCCCGTATCCTTGGCTGCAACTAGCTGCATTTAGCCTAGTAGGATTATTCAGTAAATGTTAGTATTTATTATGGGGGCATTCACACTTTTCCTGGTTTGGTCTTAGTTTTCAGCTCTTGTTTAGTCCTGGTCCAGGGATTTAGTTTTTTTAGCTGCTCTGTTTCCTTATATCAAGACACCAGTAGCAGTGAATCCAGTTAAGTCTAACGGTTGAATGAAGAAATGACTGCGTTCATTCACAATTTAGTACTTGGATAAAACGGCACAGCAGTTTAAGGTGCACTGCTGGAGGAGTGTACACCACAGGCTTTTCTCCATTGAGATGTTGCTTTATTTAAATTGTTCCACGGCATGTCATTAAACCCATCTATGTCCATGAAGACAAGCAAGCGGTTCCACTAGCCTAAGTTACAGGTCAGATCTGTGGAGCGGCAAGCCGGCAAACAGAATGTTTTAGAAGATTAAAAACAACTGTAATGAAATAAATGTTGAGGAATAGAAAAACATCTTTAATCAATCAAACATGAATGGAAGAAAAAATGTATTACAACGGTTCTGTTTAGAAAAATCCATAGACATTTTAGTTGCTGCTTTGCTTTCAATTATAGAGTGAAATATGCATGCAGTAACAATAGTACTGTAGTCATTTAACAATAGTCATTTATTTTGACTGTCTGCAAACACACTCAAGACCAGATTCAGAGTAGTGCTTTGTCCCCTTTTCTGTGTTTGACATCTTCTTCTGTCTCCTCCTCTTTCTCTGGTTCTGTGGATCTATGACTCAGAAAAGCACTCAAAACGTATAGAAACTTCATCTGTTGAACTTAATGAACCGCCTTTGTGTGCCAGAAATATAAGGATTGGCTTGAGATTTGTGGGCAGAGCGAGGTGAATGATTTCTGCAGGAAGTGATTAGATCTAAAGCCAAGAGCTGAGATGAAAAAAGACTGCACAAATAATGCAGAAAATCGATTTGACCACAGACAGGTGAAGGCAATGTCACAAAGTAGGATTTATTTTTTAAAAGTACACAATGCTGATACAGAAGAAGCAGGGCATAAAGTCTTGATGACGGTCAGAACCACTGCTTATGGGGGGGTGTTTCCTGTCTGCAGTAGAATCTATCAAAAGTTTGAAACAACAGCAAATGAAACATTTGGGGAAGAAATCCTGCAAAATGTTGAACTACTTTAAATATTGGGCAATGTTTTGTTGTTAGGTGGCCCCAGCCTCAGAGATTCTCTGCAAATAAAGAAAATACTCTTTTGTATAATTCAAACACAGTAAAATACTAATCCATAACCTAATAGAATTTGTATATATTTTTTTCAATGAAAGTGCAAAGAGCCACTGCACGAGCGGCTTTAAAGGGCCATACGTGGCTCTTGAGACAGTGGTTGGAGACCCCCAGACAAGTGAGGACGTCATCAAAAATCTCTATGAGCAACGTTTGAACCACTGTTGAATAACATTTCATCCCTTTCAAATTATCTGACATCTTTCTCCAAACGGAGTTATTCATGTATTCTTGTGCGTGGATTACTTCTGTACACTACAGCCAAATTTTATAGAGGTGTGTGCAATTTTGAGGAGTTTGCACTGGAATGCGTAGTGTGGGTATAGAGCTCAGGATTGTGTGTTGTCAAACATACAATGCTAACTTCTAAACTTAGTATTCATCAAAAATATTATGAGACTATAGTGTGATAAACGTATTTACTAGTGACCCAGCAGCTTGACGGGTTGTTCCACAGCTCTTTTGTTTTTTGGTTTGTTTGGTCTATTACATCTCTAAGGATGTTTTAAATGCGTACATCAAGCAAACTTTTTTAGCTCTACTAGGACAGGCCAGAGCCATTTTGTCTAATATCGATCTAATATAAATGAATATAAATTATGAGTAGAATTAGGTAGGAATACTTATTTTCATTCTCATGTCGTGAGCTCCTGTGTGACTCAGAGACTCAGAACCTACATCTGGATTCAGTTACAGACACCCAAATCCGGACCACTCCAGCCAAGCACTTAGGGATACCCTTGGACCAGAGGAGATCCCCAGACTTGAGAAGATCCCCGAACTTGAGGAGATCACTGGACTTGAGGAGATCCCTGGTCTAAAGGAGATCTCTGCACATGAGGAGATCTCTGGATTTGAGGAGATCCCTGGTCCTATAGAGCCCCTCATCCTCAGTCATTAAATTGCTTGTGCAACATTTTGGTGTGATGCATTTTTATATGATCATGTTTTTTTTAATTTCTCAGACCACTCTAAGCTTTTTGAAACATGTGCTTCTCTTGAATCTTGATTTAAAAATATAAAGTATTAGATAGTGTATAATTCACAGGTTGTTAATCACACTCCAAGTCAAACAATTATTCATGTTGTAATTTGAAGTTTTAAAACTTAACCTAAGTGCAGTTAAGGTTTTAAAACTTAACTGCAATTAACTTATGTAGTGCCCCTTTAAAGATCCTATGTTATTAAAATGGACTCCTGTGTGCTTTCAGCCATGTTAGACTGTTGTTACCACATCAAAAACATACCTGGAGTTGTGTTTTGTTTCCTTCACATGTTTTTGTTTGAGTCTGGCATGATTAAACTATCTACATCTCTACCTTGTGATGTTGTTAAGTGGTCACTGCTTTACACTGTACTACACAAGTAACCTTAAGTTGTTATCTTTTTCGGGAGAATGTTTTAGTTTTGTTGTCTCTGATATCTTCTGGTGCACCAGAAATGAAGGGTTGAAGGCTAAAACAATGGCTGTAGCTTCAAAGTTAGACAATTCCAGGGCTGAATTTATCCAAATGATTTTAGTCAAGGTGAATGGAGTTCAAAAACACTGTGGAGCACTTCCTGTATTACTACTTATTGAATGACAAGGCTGTGTGTTTTCAGTTTTCAGGAAGAACACAGTTTAAATATGCAAGATTTGTGTGTTAAACATGTCTGAATGAAACAAAACACAACTCCAGGTATGGTTTTGATGAGGAAATATTATAACATAGATCAATAATTAGTGTTTTGTAGGTCCTCTAAAGTACTCTTGTGTATACGTTCGTTTTTATTTCATTTGTTTTTAATCATGAAGCCTTTTTTCAAAGTTGCAGTACAGTATACATTTTGCTTTACATGGACACACCCTGCAGTTTGGGTTTTTCAGGGAGTGGTTGTCAGGTGTCTCAGTGACCTTTGGCTGCTCTTGGCTTCACAGCAGCAGCAGCAGCACTGTTCCAACACTGGGCTCGCTCACAGCTTAGCCGGGTCATAGCGAGCCAATTGAGGAACGTGTGAGGTCTGGTAATGAGGCTGGACAGAGCCTAAAGACAGGAGAGGGAGGGCAGGCAACTGATACGTCTATGCGATGACTCACCCGCGCCTGGATATTTATAGTATCAGAAAGGAGGAGGAAGAGGGTGGGAGAGGAGAAGTGAAGTGAAGTGAAGTCTCAAAGTAAAAAGACAGCTTGGGATGCAGCCAGAGTGTGAGCGATGAAGGGAGAGACCACAGATACAGCATCTAGAAGTGAGAAGGAGAAGGAGGAGGAAAGGAGGAGGAGGAGGAGGAGGAGGAGGATGGAGAGAGGGGTGTGGCAGGGAAGGAGATGATACAGGGAGTAGAGCAAGATTAGGTACAATAGACTAAAATTTGAATCACCGTGTTGCAGAGAATAGCATAATACAAGGCACAAAATGGCTCCATTTGTTTGCACACAATTTTCTTGTTAGCGTTAGCCATCATTTTGTATGCCACTTGTTTTATGCAACTACATCTGATCTATAAACAGAACTGAATTCTGGAAGCATTTAAATATACATGAATTTACATAATACTGAAGGCAAGGGGGGTAAATTGTCTGGACCAATGGCACAACAACAGGACCAGAAATGTTTCTCTCAACGTGTTTCCTCCATCCTTACCTCCTTTCATTTTCCCTTTTCTGTTGTTATCAGTTTGTGCGTTGGTTACCTGCTGGGAGCTTTGTATGGACACATGTAGGGCACAATAATTCTTCATTTCCCTTCAGTTTCCTTCTATGCTTCCTTTGCCACATCCTGTACAGTGAATTGATTACCTCCTGCGTGCCACTTAGCAAAGACATTCACAGTCTCAAGCCTATGACCACATTTAATTGAACAAAATATAGCTCCGTGGATATTCTGGCGGCTGCTGCTGTGAGGACCGCGGACATGACAGGCACAGACAGACCGGACACAAAATTCTCCCCTGTTGCCTAGACACTGTACCGCTAAGTGAAGCCTATTATATGGCAACATGCACGGCCAATTAAGAAGGCAAATGTGGAAAAGAGCATTTGCGTTTGGTGTGAGTAATTAGGTGTTTGAATACACTTGCACATGATTCAAATTTGGAGTGGATTTCTTCATTAAAATGCTTGCAACGTCAGGCAGTGCGTCACAGGTGCCACGCTCAAGCACTAAAATCTGTGAACACACACACACAAGTGCTGTATTCAAAGAGGGATGACTCACACAGGGGAGGTGCATGTAGCAAGGGTGGGGGAACATCTTTGGTAGGTTTTTTCATATATATGCATTTATTAATATTATTATTTCAATTATTCTATTATTATTATTATTATTATTATTATTATTATTATTATTATTATTATTATTATTATTATTACTAACTTTTTCATGGTGTGGAAAATTGAAAATATGAAAGATGGTTAAAAAGGAAAGCCAGACAAATGTACACAGTAGGGGTTTAGGCTGCAGTATAGTTGCTGAATGTCTCCCCAATCACTTCACCCCCTTTCATGCTTAAATCTGTCCTGTCTAAGGAAAGCCTACAGGCCAAAACATATCTCAAAAGTGCATTTTGAAACTTATTCTGGTGGCGATTCTGGTACCCACTCGTCTCCATAGAGATTTTGCCCGTTTCGTAAAAGAGCAGTTAAACAAAAGATGTAAAGAAACAAATAACAACTGCTGTTTATCTGACATTCTAAAACAAAAAAATACTGTCCATCTTTCTCGCCCATGAAGCTATTAGTTTCCCCTGGCATTACAGTGGACGTCTGCCCTTTTCAAACCACCAACAGCGTCACTTATCCTCATACTTTCCATCCATAACCTGGCGCCCAAACCTTAATGCAGCTCGAGCCATCAAAATCCTGCTCTCCTACTAATTAGTACAAATGAAATGAGAGGGGCAATGTCAATGATGAAGACGCATACTCGTAGCAACCTGTGGAAGAAGAAATGGGGGTTGTTAGGCGGCGTAACCATGGAGACGCAAGAAAAAGATGGTGGGCCTTGACAACCGAACGTGTCAGTCCCATCACTGCCTCAGCGCAGCGAGTGGAACCTGGGGACGAGGAATCAGTATGTGTCATCCTAGCTAGCGGTGACACAAGTAGGAGTGATAGCTTTTCAATTCTAGCATCCAAGGTTGAAAGTGAAGTCACGAACATTCAAGTCCTTGGATTGTGGCACAGCAGGAACAAAGTGTGCTTTTGATGAACTGTGATGCTGCAGTACCCATTATAGTAGATGCCCGGAGCTCTGATAGACATTTCAGTAAACAGCAGCTGAGGCCCACTTGTCTGGTGCTAGTAAATTGTTACACTTTAAAGAGGACATTTTGTGTTTTTTTCTTTTTTTTCATATCAGGTATTGAACTATAACATAATTAGATAAGAATTTTCCATTGTGTTCTTTGGGTGACCGATTTTTTTCTTCCCTGTGCACCTGAGGCAAATTCAATCCCTTTCTGTATTTAAGTCTTCTTTAAAATGCACCTTTTCTCTCTGGCTTTTTAACACAATTCGTATTTTCAAATGTGTGTTTCTTCTGTTTTACCTTGTCTTAAGTGCATTTGTGTGTTAAGCACTTTGGTCGACCTGTTCTTAGGGTGCAAGTATCACTCAGAATCCTAATTTTTCCCAAATACATCACAACTAAGTACAGTGATTCGGTCGGGGGATAGAGTGTTAAAACTGTGGTTAAAACAGGACTTTTCTGCTCACTCAAGCCTCAACTGCACACACACAGGATTACTCAAACATGCATGGTTTAACAAATATTACAACTTTGAGTAAACTAATGATTAGAGTATAGTTATAAAAGTTCATTTTGCATACATTTTCCACGTTAAATCACTGATGACGTTACACAACCAGAGAAGGATGTCTAATGTTACAAATTTGCCGTGGCAGATTTGCTTTGCACCTGTGTCTATATGGTAATGAGTTTTACGGATGAAGTCGTATTGAGTTAGGATATTAAATATGCACTGTGCAGTGGGTGGAAATGAATTCTTTGGAGGGCAAGGCGACAAAAAAAGCATCAAGTGGTTATTCGTGTTTACAATGGAATAGAGGACAAAGGGGAGGCCATGCAAAAATGCGAGAGGTGAGGGGTGATGCTTTTATAATTACACTTACCAAAATATGAATAAATGATTAGAATGTTCTGTCTCACCATTGGCGCTGGTATGCTTTTGTCAGTAGGAGAGCTCTACTTAGGTTTTTGGCAACGTCTTAGTGTGGGGCAAAAGACAGATCCCTCATCATTAGCACCAAAGGTCAAACATGTTGATGCAGTGAGTGAGTAGACACTACAGCAAAACACCTCAAATTAAACAACACAGGACAAAAAACATGGTGGCTGAAACTTCACATTACATTGTTTGGATTGCACCTTATTAATTAAGGTCAGGTGTCCAGGTAAAGGTGTTTTTTTTTGTTTTTTTTTTACAATTAATGAGCAGTTAGAAAAATACAATCCATCTCCATTCAAATATAGACTACTGGAAGAATTAAGGGAAAATATATTTTGAGGAGTATATTTCAGTATTCAAATTGGATAAAAAAATAAATAAAAAACATGCTTCAGCTGTATCCTGGCCACAATGTATCCTGACCACGATCATTGCTCCAGATCTGGAGGTGGGTCCCTGGTCCATGTAACACTGACATGTTAGCCCTGCAGCACTAGTTAAAGGATGGGTCAAATGCAGATGGCATATTTCTCTGACAATAACAAAGTCTACAAATCTAAGAAAATCCTAAATTTCAATTGTTCAAAATGCACTTGTAGTCAGTAATTCTGACTGTAAAACGGAAAGACAATTTGCTATTCAATGTGAAGCTTTTACTGAATTGATAGGAACAGAAATGAGAACAGACTTTGATGATCTTATTTCTTAATACTCAATCCAGTTTGTTGTTCATTAGTACTCTCACGCTGACTAAGAAATGCACACTTAGCAGCTGAAAAAGCTGTTGTACTTTCGGCCAATTAGTCCACTTACATTGTTAGCAACAGGCTTTAATTGAGTAATGTGGACTAGGAAGTAAAGACAACGAACAACTAGAGGATCCTTAAACTAATTACTATGATTTGTTCTTTGCAGCAAACACGAAGGGAGAGCGGTATGTTAGCTTGAAGAGAGAGACTGTGGATGACGCACATATACAGCAAAAATATGTACCCTTGAGAGGAATCAGAAAGTTACCGAGCAGATCTTCTTCCTCAGAAACCAACAGGGATTTGAGAGGTTTGGGGACTTGTAACGAGGAGAATACATGCATGCGAGTCCTACAGTCAATTCAGTTTGTTTTTTAAGTCTGTTTGAGGTTTTTAATTATTGTTTATCCTTGTATTCGTGAGTTGCAACTTCCTATGCAACATTTTGAGGACTTTTTCCCCTTCATAAGATTCCATATTTTGTTTTAAATTGGTAATCACTAAAGTCCTAATTTCTCATCATTCTGAAACCCATGGATATGATAAATAGGGCGTTGCTTGTTTTGAAACAAAGATTTGAAAGATTCTTGCAATCAATAATCAGTAATTAGTCCTGTACTGTACTGCACGGTATTTTAACAGTGCAAGTGCAGTGGGTGTGAATCAATCATGGGAAACCAATGGCAAAAGTTCTGTCCAGTAATAAGGGGAATAAACAGTAAGGTTGTGGTAGTATCATCATGGTAGATACTGTTATATTTTTAGCCCAGAAGAACAACAATATAATAAGATTCAAGAGTACCAGATGAATTCTCCATTTTGCTGCAGACCACACCTCTCCATACACGGTTGCACGGTAGGGACATGATGTATGCCAGTTCAATGAGGCATTATTTGTATGTAATTCAACTGTTTCCATAGTGACGTAGCTTTCGACTTATATCGGCAAACAAGAGTATTCTGTTCTGCCAAATGTGAATGTAACCTTTAACTGATGGATGGCACAGTTATATGTTATGCAGCTACTGTCCCTGGGGGTGGAGGCTATTTCTGAATGGAGTCTTGTGATGTCACTGAATGATGAAGTGGGTTTACACAAGCCATAACACAACTTACTTTGGTTCAAGTAAATTTTCTACATTCAGAAGCGTAGATCTCTGCCAAGTCACCCATCGTATCTTGCAATAAAGATAGACAATTAGACTTAATATAGACAAAATGTCACTTGAGTTGAATCAAACAGAAAAGTGGGTGTGTCGAAATAGATGGAGCATAAACAGGAAGCAGAGTAGATGCAGTTTGACATGTAGTGAAAGCTCTTACTGTCAATGGGGGATCTGATTCAAGCTGCTTGGGGGGATGCACGTACTTGATAGAATTTGTTGTGGCAAATGTCTTTCGTGTGTCACTTTCCACCAGATGTCACGCTGTGCTCCCCTCCTCCCTTTTCTGGTCAAGACCTTGTATTTCTTTACATCAGTCCATCATCAGCCCAAGTGCACCAGACAGCAACTTGTTTACCGTCTCAGTCAGTGAGAAAGAGAGGGTTGCTGAACTGCGACAGCAACTCCACGGTGGTTTGAGCCTGTGAGTCATCGCTGGAGGTTTTTTAACTCTTCAGTGCTCGCGATGGTAGTCGGCTCAAGTATGTTTAAAAATAGCTGCTTATGGGACTAACAAAGAATGTTACCTGGAATTAGAATTTTCAAAAGTTTTCTTCTTTCTTCAGGGACAATTATTTTGCCTGGATTTGGTCTTTTGTTAAATTTTCTTTAGAACTGTAAGGATTTCTTTGCAGCCAACTCTAACGTGCTCTTGTATCCTGCATCTTTAGAGATATGCCCATTACATCTTGAATGACAAACAGTACATACATTTTTGTCACAATGAACAGAAGAACATTAAGAAAGCACTGATGTCCCACCCCTGGCCTGAATTCAAAGACCTATACATTCACTACCTGGATACGTATTCAGTCTTTCCAGCCAATAGCTCTCTGCTGAGAAACACACGCAGAGCTATTTTTAAAAACAGCCGTGCGTTTTAGCATAGCGTATCACAGACCTGAATCATTTATATGGATTTCTCCCCCTCCTCTCTGCCTCTTGAGCGAGGCTATTGCGTACGTGATGACGCGTTGGTCAGGTGTCGCCTCTTATAATGAGGGGAGCTGTCCAAGTACTGAAAACAGAATCGCACCAGAGGAGATGCCATACACCTTCGCTACTGTCTGAGCTCCATTTCCAAAGGTAAGGCAAACAAATAGCGTTAATTCGGATTGGCCTGCATTATTACAATAATCAGGCTTAATGATAGGCCAATCCAAATGTAAATCTTGAAATGTAGACAATTGAACACAATATTAAATACAAGCCTAACTATCACGAAGGACAGAACAAATCGACTGCCTACATAAATATCGTAAATTATGTCGTTTAGTACATTTAGCTGTGCTGGAAATGGATGCTGATGTTGCCAACACGGGTGACTCATCCATTGCCGAATGCGTCGTCTCAATGAAAAGCATAGACTGCAGCTCGCGCGTCAAAACAGACGGGGGTCCATCAGGAATAAGACAACGATATGTTGTTTGATATGGCTTCAAGTCTGGTTTAACGACCACAATATGAATACACGGTACTAGAATTCAAGTATAGCCTGCATGCCTATTTTTTTCTGTTAACCTGTGTCACTGACTCTTTGTCTACTTTTATTGAATAAGACAAACAACCTTAAGTCATTTTCTAATAAATAATAGGAAGAGAAAAATAAAGGTTAAAAAAAATGTAATTTTCTGTTAACTTTTTATGTATCAAGCTACCCACATTCATATAGCTGTTATTGATTCAGTGTGTTTTTGTTTTTGTTTCCAGGTAGACAAAAGCCTATAATGCTGCATTTCCACCACAAGTTGCCCACGGGGGGAGCGGCGCTCCTGCTCGCTGTCCTGCTGTGCGTGAGCGCCGTGCAGGCTGCGTCTCTCCCCCGCCACTACAGGCTGAGAGGCGGTGACAGTGATGTTCAGCCGTCCCCGGACATGATGAAAGCCCTGGAGTACATCGAGAACCTGAAACAGCGGAACGAGGGCCGTGGCGAGCCCGCGGATTATGATGAGGTAGAGAAGTTTCGTGTCCTGCTTCAGCTTGCCACACAGCAGCAGCAGGATGACGCCGCACCGGGAACACTCCAGAGGCAGGACATCACCGCTGAGCAGCTCATGAAAACCCTGCTCCGCTCTCTGCAGGGAGAACCAAGGAGCAGCCCGGCCACATCCAGGAACGACCGGCGTGCGCACAGGCACCGCACTAAAGAGACGGAAACGCCCCAGAGTGCGCCTGTTGATTACAGCAACACACCCCGGGCACACAAGAAATACCCGCTTATGTTTGAGGATGAGGAGAATACAGACGCCTCAAAACGGGCCACAGAGGACTTGGATGAGCAGTACACGCCTCAAAGCCTCGCCAACCTGCGATCCATCTTTGATGAACTGGGGCGCATGCCCATGGTGCAGAAGAGGACCATGCAAGGAGATGACGAAGACCAAGATGAAGACGTGTTGAGCCTGAGAAGCCAAGCGTATGAGGATGTAGCTGGGGGAGAGGAGTGGGTCCCTGTGGAGGAGAGGGAGGAGACTGAGGAGCTGATGAAGAACAGCCGTGAGGAGGTGGACCGTGCTGCAGACCCAGACAGTGAGGAGGAAGTGGAGGAGGTTCAACGTAGGGCTAACCAGGAGGAGGCCGATGATGATACTAAACTAGTGGACTACTACCTTCTCAAAGTGTTGGAGATGAGCGATCAGTCACAGAAAAAGAGAGATCTGGAAGGAGAGCAGAAAAAGAGGTTGATTCGCCCCTCCATTGTGGATCCACGCACGGTCAAAGAGCTTCTAGAGCTCTCTCTAAAGCTCCATGTCCCACCACAGGACCTTATTGACATGTTGCTCACAGAGGAACTCCGAAAGCTTCATCGTGATCCTCAGGGCTCCACCCGCTTCTCCACCACTACTGGGCAAACCCCCAAAATCAGATACTTCAGCCGCAGGCTGCCTGTGAAGAGCAAGACACAGCCGCCAGAGGATATGGACAGAGAGGACTTCCTAGACATCATCGGAGTGGAGACCATCAGTAACGAGTACCCAGTGATCCAGCGTCCCATGAAAACTGCCCCAACCTCAGCCAGGATCTCTTCGCTTCCAGCTTTGAGCTCAGGGCCAGTCAGAATCCCACCCCCATCTGGACGCAGAGAGAATCTGTTCCTTTCCGAGCTCAACAAAATGCCCCTCAAGCGTCAAGCCGACACAGATGACGAAGATGACGACGTTGAAGATGAGGTGACAACATATCTGGCTGCCAAAATTCTTACAGAATACCCTAACACCATTAGCAAGAGGGACACCCAGGCACAGCTCAAAGGACAGTTCCCTTATGAGCTTTACGAGAAGGCCATGAAGGACTACTTAGATCAAACTGAGAAAAGACCAGTGGCCAAGAGGGAGACCGAAGTCCCCACTACTGAGAACGTAAACCCCACAGAAATGCAAAAAGATGCACCATCTGACAAGACACAAGCTCCTCAAACCGCCAACGAAGAGGGCGAGGAAAAGGGGAAAGTGGTGGCAGGAATGTAGGTGACGGGTTTGGAGATCAGACGCACGTGTTTAAGGTTTTAGTATACTGTCTTAAAATAAGTTTGGTGGACGTGATCTAGTTTACAGATTTCTATTATAAGTTTAGCTGGTATTATATCTACCCTAATGAAAAAGAACTATAGCAATTTTACCTTTGTAAAATATATAAATATATCAAAGTCCCTATACTTGCTGCAAGAATGTTCTAGAGAGACCATACGAGATTCAAAGGTACAATCTATAGAATACACCTAGTTTGGTCTGTGCCTGTCATTGCCAAATCTGAACACCAATGTATATGAAACCCAAAGTGATGTTTGTGATGTTGTTTGTTTACATTAATGGTGTTTGTAAACAGAAAACTGGCCTATATTTTCAAATATAATCCACAGAGTAACAATGATATTTTTCATGTACGTTAAGAATATGTACTCAGTAAAATGCTGCCTGGGCCTTTCGAACTAAAGCTATAGCTATTCCACCTTTTGAGACGACAAAGTGTACAAAAAGTATCTTGGGACGAAAATATGCGGAGCTGAGAACAAATGTCTATTCAGGGTTAGTGAAGTTATTGTTATGTTTTATTATGAGACCGTCGCCTGCCTTCCAAACCTTTCATATTGCATCATGTTGGCCTAACAGTGGTTGTGTTCTGTACGCTCATTTTTAAACCATTTTGTACATGTTCAATAATGTGTATTGAATCACAGAAGAATAAAGCATCAGCGGTATTATTTTTCTCCTCGCTGGGTTCAGTTGCCTTATTAAAACTAGTACAGCGTGCAATAACAAGTCTGGGTGAATGATAACTAATGGGAATACTAAATGAAATGTCAAAACGCATTATTTTTCATTTAGAGCAAAATATCAAATTGCACATTAGCAAATCTTCACACCCACTCTCAAACTGCAGACCACACGCACATTACAGACACCTCAACAGCAAATATTTTTCTTCTAAAATTAAACAGATTACATAGCATCATTATTATTCTTACAACTATTACAAAACAACAAAGCATCTGATATGCTGCCTCATATTGTAGTGGTTTAATTCATGTTTACAGCTTTATAAATAACTTCATTTCATTCAAAATCTAAGACATCAAATTACACTTCATCTTCCCTGATTAGGCATATTCTAAATTGTGCACTCTGTATAAAAACATTTAAACAACAGTCTTGAAAAGCAGTGTTTTAAGCAGAATACATGAAAACAATCATATTTTCATTTAAAAAAAAACAAAACAAAAAAAAACACTTATTACAGTACATTTTAAGTCATTTTACAGGAACGTCCATCATTCCGCGGTCAGAACGCAGGCTTGCTCATATACTCCTCCATGGTCTACGAAAAGGGACAGAGAAAACACAAGAAACTTGATTGATATTTGGGTTGATATTTTGATAATAAATATTCACAACCACTACAAGCACCACCTGCTACAAAGTACTGAGCAAACTAACACACCGACACAAGCAGAGCATCTAACCTTTCTGTCCATATTCACGGTCATCCAAACAGCTCCACCTCATACCACTCATTGTTGACATCCTGAAGTGATAATGGTCAAAATGAATGGAATGCTACGCTGCACAATAAGAATTCCCAGCTCTAAGTGTTACGACAAGCCACACAACAAGCACCACCCACTTTTTAGACGCTATACTGTAACACACACGAACACACTAGGGATGGGCGATATAATCGAAGGGTTTTCCCAGATATCGGCATCATCAAAATATTAAAATAGTGACAATATCTGGCACCGATATTTTTTCTTCCCTGTGCCTTTCCCAGTTCGTAGACAGTCTTTTTGAATGAGCTAATGAGTAAAAATGTAAATGCTGAAGAAGAGCAATTAGGCTTGAACAAATGTATTTTTTAATCATTTTAGCTCTCACATGAATACATTTTAGTATATTTTGTTAATTTGTGAATGTATCTTATTGGCCACAGTAGCAAGACAAATATCGGATATCTGTATCGACTAAAAAAAAACAAAACTAAATCTATATCGGACCATCCCTAACACACACTATACATGAGGAGGGCTAAATCTACAAATATCAACCAAAAGTGAATTCTGTCTCTCACTTGCGTATTATTATAACTTTTGCAGAGAGAGAGAGAGAGAGAGAGAAATGTACAGCGATAGATAAAAGCAAAACAACAGCTACAAACCACAGGCGTTTTAGCTACGAGCAGGCGAAGACACAAACACCAGGGACACACAGCACCATTGTTAATTGATCTCATTTCGGCCACTTGTTTGCTGCGATGATTGCATGCCATCCACAAAGTCAAACTAGTCAATGAGACGGCTGGCGTGAGTCAGGAGGACCCTCACAGCACTTGTTTTCAGTCAGGTACAAAATATAAGTTCATCAAAAGACATCCCCAAGCTTCAAAAATGTTTGGACACAGTCAAATGTGCGCTGTAATGTAATAATGTGCAAGTCTCAATGAAACGTAATTATAAACCCAGCCCATAGTACAATCCTGTTCAGTAGAAAATCACATGGATTTTGTAAAGCAATCAAACTGTCACCAGCCTACTGTCCATAATTTAGTCAATAGTAGGACTTTTTGATTGTTTTGGATCATTGAAATCATTACTATTTGTAACAATTATTCATGTGCTAACAAAAGTTCATTGTGGTGGAAGAATGGCCTTAACAGTTAATTCAAATGTTTAAACCACTGTAGATTAAACAAGTTTTGTGGGTGGAGTAAATACAAATAGAAATGTGCCCTACCCAACAGGAAAACACTGAACCGATTTTCCCTTTGTCCTCTATGGTTTTTGTAAAGAACATAAATGTAATCAATATCTTTGTATTGTGCAAATTATTGTTTTTTATCCAAATGGCTTATTTTAAGGTTTTCGCAGTCAGATTATTTCTATTACTATCCATTGTCACAAGTTTAAGAGCACATTTAAAAATCTCTCAACCATTTTGGATTTGGGGTTGTACTTGACTGAAAACACGCCACCACCAGGGTAGGGTTAGCTTTGTGTTTACTCACCTCTTGTAACATATCAGAGTTTTCGATGCAACGGTTTATGGTCTGTTTGGAGGTTTCCTGCACTTCTCCGCCCATGAGAAATTCGTCGAGGATGAAATAGGCTTTCTCAAAGTTAAAGATTATGTCCAGCTCACACACCTGAGGAGAGGCAGTCGGGCGTTAATGATAATAGTGCAATCTGCGCTGTGTCACAATAAGTGGGCTCGATTTAGGGCTGTGTGGCAAAATGGGCAGTTAATCAGAAATGAACTCACAAGTGTATTTTCTGTAATAACTGGCTGTCACAAGCAAATAATAGACAGTGTCACAACAACAGCATATTAACAGAGGAACATTTCCTAGCTGGATAAATGGATGGATTTAAAATGGTTTGGCTTTCACTGAGAGAGTTTCCTCTGTATTTCAGAAATCTGATCACCAGTAATCTAAAGTGTTTTATTTCTGGATCATGGAGATACCCTTTTATTCATTGAAGGGACAATGTTAAGGCCAATTCATAAATCATAAGAAGTTTGCCACACATCTCTAGATCTAACTTCTTGCTTTTTATGAAGTGGCTTTTAGTAGTGTTTTTGCTGCGTTGCTCATTGTGACCAAACAGTAGTCAACTATTAATAATAATCAAATTTGCTTAGAATACAAAAAAATAAAAAGAGTAATACATTGCCAAAGTACTTGTCGAGCAACTCCACATATCGATGGATGACCTCGAGAGCCAACAGCTCATTCTCTTCACTCTCCACACCCAAGCAGAAATACAAGCTGGCGTACCTTCAGAAACACACGTTCAACATCTAAACATCAGTCTTTCTTGGTACGGTGAGACCATAAACACACAGTGGCGATAACGTGCCTTTTATAAATAATTTTCAAGTCTTTCCATTGCAAGAAGTTACATGTTCGCGGTTGCCGTGCCAACACCATGGTAGTCATATCCCTGATTATCTTTTTCTTCTCTCGCTCTGTCAGAGTTGTGTACCATTTCTGGAGACGGAGCTTCCCTTGGCGACTGAAGAGCAGCAGGAAACGCATCTATCACAACAGAAAGAGCAGGTCAAAAGCGGCATTTTCGGCAATGAACAGGCAACAATAAGTAGGCTATAGAGTCTATAATTAACCGATCTGTCATGGACAAAAACTCAGGGTAAGGTCACACAAGAGGTCGTCATTGTGCATTCAAAAGTAACTACAATGACCTAATGAGCATCAGCAACAAACAAGAAAGGTTAGAAAGTAAAGAGGGAAATGTAGGTGAGCAGGGTCTCCAAATACTGGCAGAGATGTTTAAAAAGATGGATTATAAAAACGAATTCTTCCAATTGTGGAGGTCATACATAACGTGTCGACACATCCTATGATTTTTAACATGGGCAACTCTAAGAAACTGTAGAGGTTTGTGTATATTGTAAAATAAAATATAGCTGGGGTAAGAAGTAGTATTATGATTAAGGAAAATCATTTAACTTCTAATAATGTTTCAGTTTGAAGAGTGCTTTGGAGCTGAATAACATTTATGGGGGATGTTACTCTTGTATGTTGGGCAGGACATACTAACAATTCAGGTAGTTCCACCAGAGAATAACTAAAATACACGAAGGGCTATGGATTACAGGCAATAACAATGCACAGGTCCAACAGCATTGCAAATCATGTCTTACAAAAGAGGCGAAACGGCCTGAAAACACTTTTACACCGCCAGCGCCATGACTCTAACCCGGAAAGTGACTAAACCTGTTTGACTGGGGTTAAACTGACACCTGTTCGCTTGGGTCAGGCGACACTACTAATATAAACCTCAACTGTTCTGTTTAATACACTTAGATCTTCAATCTAAGCAGTGATGCGGTCATTGACGCTTTAGGTACCTGACAACAGGTGCAACAGGTGAATGACCGAGGTAGCATAGCGCTTAGGAAGTGAAATGAAGCATCTGGAAGACACTTACCATTTTAGCGAAGAGAAAATAAAAGAAACAATCTGGGATCAAAATAATAACAAAAAAAAGTTAAGCCCTCACAAAAGGGTCGAATAAACCAACAGATCGCATATCTGTCCGTCGTCCGCTCCGCTCGGTGTGAAAGTTCTTAAACTCCGCCCTCCTCAACGTCAACAGGAAGCGCAGCATCGGACACGCCGATTATCAGTATTTTCATCATTCCATGTCACGCCGCTAAAACTTTGTGCTTCAGAAAATACATAGTACATTCACACGACTTGAGTGAGATAAACTAGTCACGACCCAGCTCATAGTAGTAAGTGTGGGTTGTTCCGGCGTGTCACAAGTAGAGAGCAGCACTGAGGCGTCCTTCTCTCTTCTCTTTCTTTGACTCTTCATCTCTTCATCTCGGACCAGGACTAAGACATCAGCTGCCTGAGTCTAAATGTCTCTTTACCGTAATGCTGTGTGGTTTCTCAATGGCATTCAACGACACACAAGGTTAGTACTGTATTGATTTAGTTCAGCCTTTAGGAGTAAACACTTAAATATGTCAGCTAAAATGTGTCCTTTTGTTGCAAACTAGTCTGAAAAGAAATAAACAATTGAAATCAATATTTTAGCAAAAGCTAACATTTTGAAGGATTAGTTTGTAATTAACAATCGCGTGTTTTGAGGTGCAGGCTATAGCTTGACATTTGAGTAATGAAAATGTTATTGGTGAAATAAAAATTGGAATAAAAAAACACAGTGGAAATGTATTCCCATCCTTTAGAACTGATTGCGATTTTGAATTTCATAATAATAATCTTTTTTATTTAAGAGAGGGATATGAGACAGCATCTAGACATTTTGATCCCCACGATTTGGACGTATCAGTTGTGGGAAGATCCTTTATGGTCACAGGAGCCAACAGAGGTATTGGGAGAGTGACTGCCATGGCAATAGCAAAGAAAGGTACTTAATTAAAATGCTTGGAATGTATAATAGTATAAAAACAAATAGCATTTTTTTCCTCTTTTTTTTTTGTAAACTTTGTTGGTCAGGTGGGACTGTACACATGGTGTGCAGAAACACAGACAAAGCTGAGGAGGCCAGAGCAGATATCATCCGGGAGTCCGGAAACACAGTGAGTGTATACTGTCCCAAGCAGCCCACTAAGACATTTGACATAAAAATAAAATCTCTAAAGCTTAAAAAACCCCAATCTCTTTTCAGGAGGTGCATGTGCACATCGTAGACCTGTCAGAGACACGGAAAGTGTGGGAGTTTGCAGAAGCTTTTAGAAAGCAATATACCGCTCTGCATGTTTTAGTGAGTGCCTTTCTATTATCACACATAAAAGTTATGCACCCCATACCAAACTAAGCATTTGTGTTATGTTGGCAGATAAACAATGCAGGATGCATGTTGCACAAGAGAGAGCTGAATGCTGATGGACTGGAGAAGAGTTTTGCCACCAACACCATGGGTGAGAATCAACACTTCACTCAAGTGCCTGTCTAATGTTATGACTGTGATCTTTGTGTGTCAGCGGTGTATGTGCTCACTCGGACCCTCATACCCCTGCTGCAAAAAAGCAGGGATCCAAGGGTGGTATGGTCAGACACAAACACAATCATCTGTGCAGTGCAACACAATGGCACTGTTGTCTATTCATTTGTGGCTCTGCTTCTTCACAATTGTTAGATCACGGTGTCCTCGGACAGTATGCTTGTTCAGAAACTCAAAGCCGATGACTTGCAGTCAGAGAACGGTTACTTTGATGGAGTTTTGATATATGCCCAGAATAAGGTACTAAGTAAGATATTCTAATGCTGCTGATAAGTGCAACTGCACTCACGGGTGTTGTGGTTTTGTTCCAGAGACAGCAGGTGGTGCTAACAAGGCAATGGGCCAAAGCTCACCCTGTCATACACTTCTCTGTGATGCATCCAGGCTGGGTGGATACTCCAGGTACTAGCACAAATAAGAGTGTTGTTTCAAAACATTAGTGACAAGCATAAATGTTTGTGGTCAGCCGTGTGTACTTCAATGCCGGAGTTTCGCAAGATGATGGCGGGGAGACTACGCACTATGGAACAGGGGGCTGATACTGTAGTTTGGCTGGCTTTGTGCCGAGCCGCTTCAAGGACCCGTAGTGGGAAGTTCTTTCAAGGTAAGCTGACACATTCTGTAGATTGTATATTACACGGCAAAATAAACAGATTCATGTATTTTTGACACCGTTTTGTAGATCGTAAACCCATCCCGATACACTTGCCTCTGGCTTGGACTCGCAGTTCTTCGGAGGATCTTCAGAGTTTCATGGGACAACTGGAAGCTCTGGCTAATGCCATACAATCAAGAATGCCGGATGTATTCCCCAGTACTTCCCCAGATGTCACCAATCCTTTTTGTTTGAATTCATGAGCATTGGTTTAATTTTTTGATATTTCTTTCCAAATACATGCTATAAACTTACCCATGGAATATGCGTCCACACTTGTACTTAATAAAGATAAAATGAATGAGTAGAACATAGGCCTGCTCTATGCTATTATGATGCTCTGCTCTAAATAAATGTTTGCTTGTATGAGACTCCTTTTGATTTTACTGACTTAATTAGTCTGAAAAGGCATAATCTCTTTTTGTATTGTTAAAAGAGAACGTTTATTTGGTATCACTCCATATATGTTCCGTTTCCTTGCTTTTGCTGTGACAGTAAAGCCGACAAATCTTTGGATCAGTTAACTCTTGCACTTGCCACACGCATGGACTTGTAAAAACTAAAATCTTTTAGCTGTCTCAACTCAAAATAAAGAAAATGAATTCCACTAGTTAAAAAAAAACAAGTTCAGAGTAGAATGCATAGTAGAGAAGGTGAACTTGAGAACACGTGAGGGGGAAAAAAAATCAGTTATGAGGGCTATTGAAGCATGAAAAAAAAAAAAAGCACACATTTTTGTTCTGTGACAATCCACATTAGTTTAAATGTTTTAATAATTGTATTTATTATTATGGAAACAAGAAATATGTGGTGCATTCACATTTTCCCCAAGGATTTGTCAGTAACTTTGATCTCTATCAGGGTAAAACCGTGAAAAGCTTGAAGATGGAACCAACCACATAAAAATCCACAGGGAAGACTAAATAAAAATAAAAAAAATCATTGGGAGATTTTGGTGTGCAGTTTATTCCCCATTCAAGTGTGTTTGCGTTGTTTAAAAGTTGATGTCAGCGGTTGTCTTCAAAATAATCTTCCAGTCGATGAAAAACGGCAGTCCAAATAAAACCAATTCCATTTCCAGTCTCTTACCTCCTTTTATCAGTAAAAGTGTCTCTGCAACGTAGAAAAATATTCAGTAGTAGTCATCTGGACACTGTTTTTAGAAAAACAAGATGTTTCGACTCTCATCCAAGAGTCATTCTCAATCTGCCGATCGAGTCTGGGAACGCAGATATTTAGGACTCTTGGATGAGAGTCGGTTTTTCTAAAAACAGTGTCCAGATGACTACAACTGAAACTTTTTCTACAATGGAACACTCCTGGACGAACGAGGCATTACACCAACTCTATGCAACGTAGGTGTATACTTTACGATCCTCTGGTGTTCTTGCCAAGTATTCTCTTTCTATGAGTCCTTCAATACGCTTTTTTATAACCACAGGACTGGGGAGGAAACGGGCCCGGAGCTGCTGAGTCACCTGTTAACACAATCACGCGCAAAAACTGTTCACAACAAGAAATCAACAACACATTAAAATAGGTGTTAGATTTTCTACCTCTGCAACCAAAACATTATGCTGCATCTTCTTTCGCGACTTCATAATTCGGACAATGGCAGCTTCAATTTCATGTTTTCTGTCGTCATCCACTTTTTGTCGAGTTTCTTTCCGTTCAGGATCGGATTCTCCTTGTTTAGCAGCAACTGAAACAAAAAAGATATACATATATTTAAAAAGTAATAATAAAGTGTTACATTGAAAATGTAAAAAACAATTAGGCCACTCATTTTGAAACATACCAAAATGTATTGTATATTGAATATAACTATTAAAATTCATATGAATACAAACCTGTTTGAATTTTGACTCTGTGCAGCTTGGAAGTAAACTGATCATTAACTGTAAACACATGGCCATTTTCAATCTCCTTGGACTTGGGCTCCTTGGTGAGGATCCTCTGAGTGGGCTTTCCACAGGCTAAAGATTGTAACGCGCGCACCAACTCTCGCTCTGGGATGTCCGTCTCCTGTTGAATTTCCTGTAAATTATCAAAGAGTAAGATAGTGTAATTACATTTGCAACTATTGGGAGATAGACTTCTACATAAGAAAGACGATGTTAGCTTTTAGAGTAGACTCTACACTGAAACTCTGCTCTCACCTCAAATGTGCACTTTTCTCTGTTGTTAAAAAGCATAAGGATAGTCATCTGGAAGGTGGAGACTTGCAGAATGTGCTTTCGAGTGTTGGAGCCTGTGACCTGAGCACCACCAACGCCCACCTCAGAACCATCCTCCTGCAGTGTTTCAAAGGCAAAACTTAGGCTAGTCTTACTCAATAAATAATAAACAAATCCTTTCCCAAACTAGTGAACTAGTGTTGTACATACCTTCTTAACCACGCCATAGAATGTTGCATTCAAGTCTGCGCCCCCCATGTGGTGCTGCAGCGTGAGCTGTCTACCACTGTGCTTAGCAAGGTAAAACCTATAAAACAGAATGCACTGCATCAAGCCTTTCTTTAATTCAGTTATAGATTAGATTAAATCAAAGCCTTACCTTCTGAAAACTTCAAAGGCATGTCTGGGAGCAGGGGGGATGTTGCATTTGGGAGTTGCTGACTGAGTGGGCCAATAGCCTGTCGTGAGAACTCTTACTATTAGGTCCACTCCACTCAGAGACGCCTGAAACATGTTAAAGGTTTACATAATCTCCACTATTTATACAAAATGTTCATTGGTTAGATTTAGTCCCTATGATGGTCCTTCATCTTACTGATGTGGTCTGGATGTGCTGCCTGAATTCATCCATAGTAGTGTTTGAGATGCTCATGTCTCGGAACATTCCTTCCAGTTTTGAAGTGAACTGACAGCCACATTCTGTCTGTAAAACAAAGAGAAACAAAAGTAGTAAAGGTTTTGAGAAAAAAATTACATTGTTAGACTATAACTGTATTCGAAAGCTTTTACCTTGAGCTTAGAAATCATATTTTTTTCAGAGTCATCTGACACGCTCTTGTTGCTCAAAAGCCTCCGGGCAAGATGCTGCTTGTAATACCTTTCAAACACATCTTTTTCTTGCATGAACCTAAACAACACCATGGCTTTGTCAAGAATTGACTCCACCTCCTGTTCTGTCAGCTAAATAGGAAAGAAGCATATTATATCAGTTATTTACACAAATGTTTTTAATTTATTAGATAGTAACATACCCCTTTGACTCCCTTCTTGAGCTTGTCATCAATAAAAAGGGATAAATACTCTGGTGAGCGAGAGTTGAGGTTGAGGAAATACTCAAAGTCTCCAGCAATTGTTTGTTTGAAGAGTCTGTCGTTGTTGAAGGACTCGAGGAGGAAGCGGTCAAACCTCGTCTTCAGATCTAATAAACCCTGTTAGGCAGACATGTTTTAATTTTAATTCCAACATTTGAAGCTAAGCTATTGTAAAATGTAATCTGTAACTGCTCAAAGTAGTCTTGTTTTCTACCTGGATATAGTCCACAGGGTTCTTGCCTTCTCCTTCCTCTGACACAAGTGCTTTGCCTTGCTCCCTTAGGTATGCACTCATACACTCACACATTGTTTTCAGACCATTTGGCACACGACTGAATAACTTATACATGCACGCCAAGTCTAAAAGAAAAATAATTAATTGCATATTCACATTAGTTTGTCGAGTTAAAATGTAGTTTTATTTCGAATGCTTGATTTACCTTCCGTCTTCCCATTTTTGAGCATATGTACAAGCCCAGAGTTTTCCATTTCCACAATGGTTTTCATGTGTTTAGAAATGAGCTCTCGTTCCACCACTTTGACAATGGGTTCTTCTGTGGACTTGTCCAAGCAATGCATAACGCGCTCAATCTCCTCATTTATTCTGGCCTCAACTTTCTTTATGTACACACTGGCACTGTTTTCAGCCAAGAACTTTTGGCTCTCCATCTATTTGTACACATTTTAATATTTTACTTTTTATAGACATCATAGAAAAGCAGAAGAAAAACTGAATAAATTCCCAGTCTCACCTGAAAGAACTCAGCCGACATATCTAAGAATGGGCGTTCAAAGTCCTCCTCGTATACCGTTCTTCCATCCAAGCCTAGAATCATCAACATCTGACAAGCGTTCCTAATGGCCCCTCTGCAATGCAACACAAACATTTACTTCACTGACCAAATGTACAACTATGTGAATTAAGACAGAACAATAAAGATTAGAATAGAGTACCTGTCAACAACTTCTCCCCTCCTCTCACGTGCAATCATGTCCAGTAAAGTTTGCTGAAGATGGTCACGAATGCAGCCGTAGCGCACGACCTGATCTCTGAATATGATCAGACCCAGGTTGTACACATTATCCACATTATTTTGTTGAACATAGACTCGGTCCTGAATGAAAGAAAATAAAGAAGTTAGAAGCGACATTATCTAGAAGACATAATAACAGCAATACCCTTATAAAGAAAATAATAGAGCAAAAGAGCTATTTGTTATACTTTATATAGTTCAAGTAAAGAGTTTTAGGAGCACTGACTACAAACATTTTTACACACCTATTTTAACAGACACACCAATCCATTCCCTGAGTATTTTAAAATAATCTCTTCCAGCAGTACAATAGATCTAAAATATTTAGTGAATGGTGTTACTTACCATATACATAAGGATGTCTCTTATCATAACCATTGCAGTTTGATGGTCATTCCAGGCTTGGTTTAATGTTTGCAGAAAATTATTGTTTAAGGAATTAAGCACGTCCTCTCGAACCTAAAGATTAAGTCGAGGAATACATTGTTAAACCCAAATCAAAACTTATATTACAACAAATACTATCATTATCAAGGTCTACTTACTTTGTTGATGAGATGTTCTGTGACGACCTCCCGTAGACCAGTGTAGAGCTTTTCCCCGTGTTTGTGGAGAACCATAGTGTAGGCGTTCCTGTACAGTTCCTCAAAACTCAGACCACTGTTGTTCTTCCTCTGGATCTCCTGGATGGCATTTTTAAGAAGGTCCCATATGTTGTTCACATACTTCTCATCCATGGTCATCTAGAGAATAGAAGAGCTAAACATATTAGGCTATAGTGCTGATAAATATGTTACAATCATGTCATAATACCCAAATAACTACAGAAATGTATTAGGCAGAAATATAAGGATTAAAAAAAATAAAATAAAAAAAATCCTTATCAAATGTTCAATCTGATCATTTCAGGGACTAGGCTTTTGAGCTCAAACAATTTCAAATCACTTGCATCCCCACCCATCCCGATAATATTAATAATAACTTACAGCAATGTCACAAATAAAACCACGGGTATGTGTGTTATATTGTGTTGTATTGTGTACGTTGACTTTTCTATTACTGTTCATAATCACTCATTCCTAATTATTTTACTCTACCACACAAAGAATAACAGTAACACTTTTTCTGGCGTGGCCCCCTTGGGAGATAAAATAAAAGTATCCACGCCCCCCCACAGCCTCTGGGACAGTGCAGAATTGCCGCTTGACTGCGGTAAATTAGCTTTTTCAAGGAGAAGACGCGTTTGCGTTATTTCTCGTCAATGTGGATCACTTTTAACACTGTGGGTCCACGACGTCACACAGAGTGCTTTCTTCTTTGGTGGTGTTTTATGGCGGTTGGTATCCATAATGTTACATTACCGCCATTCTTTAGACTTTATTCTTTAGACCCCATTCTTTAGTTGTTGTTGCTGCTGTCGCCATTACAGCATCAACAACATCATCGTCATCAAAGCCCATGAGATTAAAGCGGAAAGGAATCGAATGCACACGCATTCTTTTCGCATAGGCTTTATATGTCACATGACCGGTCCCACCAAGGAAGAAGAAAGAAGTAGCAGAGCAAGAGCTCTTTCTCTCTTCTTTTTTTTTTTAAACAGGTATAGCCTAAAACACATACTTTGAAAACAACTACACTAGGTGGCGGTAAATGCACATTTTCAGTTGGCTGCCAAACGCCATTAAAAGTAAAAAGAAGAAGAAGAAAAAGTAGCAGAGTAATTTCAAAAATTAGATTCTAAAAGGGGAGTGTAGCATCCAGTCGAATTGAGAAGGCCAGAGGTGATGGTTAAATGAGTTTTTATTGTTTCCATGTGTCATTCAACCAACATCAGAGCTAGGCAAGAACAAATAAAGAATAATTACCATTTTGTCCGTATAATCACTGTTACTAGCTCATTACATTTCATTAACTGTTTTCCATACATTTGTAAAATAATTTAATAATAATAATAATAATTTAAAATCGTTCAATAATACATTCATTCATATTACAAACCTTGTTCCCCTGACGACTGTAGCTTGATCTTTGGGTTTTTATAACGTTCAGTGTTTTTTCTATGTTTTCACCGTTAACCGTGGCATACTTGTGTTTTTTCTTTGACTCAAGTAGATTTTTGTTTAACCGTTGAAGTTACCAAAATATAAGCCAAACTTTATTAATTTACCTTTACAGGGAGGAAGACAAGCGCCAAGGGAACCAGGACAGAAGCGTGTGCAGCAGAGGAGGACAGAGGAGGGACAGAGGAGGGACAGAGGAGGGACAGAGGAGGGACAGAGGAGGGACAGAGGAGAGACAGAGGAGAGGACAGAAGACAGGGCGGGACATAAGAGACAGAGGAGGGACAGAGGAGGGACAGAGGCGGGACAGAGGAGGGACAGAGGAGGGACAGAGGAGGGATAGAGGAGGGACAGAGGAGACATGTGTGAGGGGGCACAGAGGCAGGCTGAACCACTCCTCCGCTGATCTCTTGTATTAAGAAATTAACCACGTGTTGGCACTGGGCGTTTTTCTGTTGCTCAAAACACGTCTGTCACGCGTAATGTGCGCACATTTCTCCAAATGTAACGCAACGGGCGCGCCCCACACTTTGAGAAGCTCTGGTTTAGAATAAGTTGACAGCTGCTGTTGCTACACTAACTAACGTTACAATGACAAATAACAGACTTGTTTCTGTCACAGCAGACTTGTGCATCACTCTAATTTAACTTACTTACTCTTTGATACATAAATCACCGCAAACGCCAAAAACAAAGAAGCGTTTGCGTTGTCATACAGCAGGAGTGGGAGCAACTTATCTTGTCAAGTAAGCTAGCCTTTGGGCCTGCTAAAGCTTCACCCACTTTCCTATCCATTCCGCATATGAACTAATAAACTTACATCTGTAACCTAAAGATTAAAAACAGTGTCATTTTCATATGAAGAACCCGAGCTGTGTGAGAATGCCTCTGCCTTATTTTAAAAATACATTGGGAAGCACGATATGTCACACAAGTTAACAGTTGTTTTTCTCGCTGGAGAGGCTAGCTGGGGCACTAGCTTGAACTCAATATTAGTAAATTCCCTGTCATCACTTCACAGATATGGGCTTTAACTTTGTGCTGCTTTTATAAATACTCACGGGAAAAGCTCGTATCCTCATCTTGGTGTCTTTTTTGGTGCCGCCTTTTAGGTTGGACATGATTAGTTTTTAAGTAACGCTCCCAAATGAGCTTGAAGACTACATTAAAAGCTTTTCTATTCCGTTTTCCCCGCCAAGAAAGAGGCAAGAAACTCGGTAACCTCCCCTGTGGTAACTAGGTCAATCCGCAATGTTGTTGTTGTCACTGGATTTCTGCTTTCTGGTTTGTGGCTAGTATGCTAGCAGGGTGCTAGCGTTGAGCGGTGATGGCGGATGGGCAGATCCATGTTCCTCTGGTGCCACTGCGCAAGGCTGTAATCTCGCGAGGGCGCAGAGGCCTACACCATGGCCAACAGACAGGTGCATGCTGCAGGTAAAAACTAAAGGTCATAAAGGTGTCATATGCAAAACTTGTTATTCAAAACATTTTTTTTACGCGACTAATGTGTGAGAATTCATCACATTGAAACAGGTCAAACAGCCAGGCCAAACGGAAACATAACGCTATATCTCTGTTCATGGGTTTCAGGCAATTCATTCCTGATTTGAAGGTTTTTGATGCAAAATACCTAATATTTTGATTGAAATTGCTTATCTGAAATGATGACGAGGACCGTTGCCAAATTGTAACTCGTAATTGTACCAGATTTGCCCCTCATGGCCCTGTGAAAACCACGTGTTTTTTACAATGGCATATTCTGATCTTTTATGGAAAGTTGATGTGTACTGATGTTTTTTGTTATTGACCAAATAGAAAATTGAATTCATTTTTGGTTGATTAAACTCCACAGTGGTCCAGCAGATGCACTTGATTTTTTTGTTTCTGTATTCCCCTGTGTGCAAGCCAATGGTTGGAAGACCAAATATCTTCTTACTGTCATCACCACACTCCCTAGAAAAGCACAAACGTACGCTATTAATTAAAATTAAGTAATAGTCTTGTTGTATAAAAGGCATTATATCATTTTAATTAAAACTTGGATGAGGTTTAAATTTACCTTTACATTTTGTTGTCATAAAAGGGGCTGTTGCATTCTTTCTGAGATGTGTCCCTCTTGTCCTTTTCAGGCCCAGATTCTCCAACTGTAGTTTTCTGATTTCAGACTTCATTGTGTTTATGACCTGCATCAGTCTTTGTTCACTGTCCATGGTTCTGACCACACACATCATTTATTTTACTTGGCTGACTCATATGTTCTAACTACGACTATGACTTGATCAACTATGCAAAGCTTACTGTACAAAATTAATACCATTTAGTATTGAAATTTAAACTTACCTCTTAGAAGTAGAAAGCCGTTTTCAATATGATAAGTTGACAAAAAGCTTCATTTCTGTCCAAATGTACAAAGTGTTCGGATGTGAGCCTCCAGTTTCCTTTCTCTTGTTAAATATTCATTTTGTCTGTCAACCTAAAGGAACAATAGGCACTTGGGAGAGGGGTCCTCTAGAAGTGGCAGCTCCCATATCTAGCTCAGCTCTTCGCTCCACTAAAATGATTCTTGACTATCTATATTCAAGGTATGTTCTACATTTTACACAAATTTTCATACATTGGCAATCACAATGATGAGGTTAATATAACATTGGTTGTTTGAAAGATGTATGCTATTTTTGTTGCTCTAAAGTCGTCTCTGCTGCCCCCTTCTGTATACCAACAATTACAAAAGAAACATTATTATCTTTTGATCGATATGTATGTAAGTATTTATCTTTGCACCTCATTTTGGCAACAATCATTACAAGCTTTCATAACCATATTCAGAGATTCAGGGCATTATATTGTAATACCATATAATATTTTAGGGTTGTTTAAATTGTCCAATAATTTTAATTGTAATGTAATTGTCTATTTGTGTTACAAATGTTCAAATACTCGTTACTTTACAATTATAAATACAAATTGTATAAATACTGTAAACCTTTTAACTACTGTATTTCACATCTCTTTTCTCTTATACCCGATATTGCCAGCAGGAGGCGTGTTATACACATTCTCACAAAGTGATGTTATAAAGTGCCGCATTTCAAAGCGGAGGTAATATTTATTTATTTATTTTTTACAAGTGATTGCACGTGCAGAATTCAATACAATGTGTTTGGTTTCAGCTCTTTTTGTGGTGGCTACTTTCCTTGCAAACATGACACTAGAGGTTCAGGATAAAAGCACCTCCCTTCAGAATGCTGCACTCATCATTTTAGCCAAGTTGCTGTTGACCTGACGCCAACACCACAAAACAGGACAAGTAATTTAATTTGCCACTGCTGTCGACCTTGAGGAGGAGAATGTAGGCTACCAGAATCCCAATAGGGAGGCTGGAAGAAAACATCTTGGGAGCTGTGAGGAGGGCCATTCTGCTCCTCTGGTAACATCACACACGTCTAGTCCTCTCTTTGGGAACATGTTTGACCTTCATTTCAGTTCTCATTTACTCAGCTCAGTTAATGATGCAATTTATTCAGTCTTTTATTTCAAGTAATATACAGTGTTATGGCGTTATATAAAAAGCCTTGTGCCCTGTTGTGCCCAAAATACACAACGGACTGAATTCAGTAAACTACATAACTAACATAACTGTGAAAAACAGTAAATTAGCAAAAAATAAGTTCAAACAAAAATACGTTTGAAGTCAGATGCTGTACTATTACTATTATTTCTCTTTCCTCATCCTCTTTGTACCGATTATATTTCATGCTTGCACTGATTTCTGACACCCGTAGCCCAGTGCACCCAAGGACTAGACCAACTCAGACTAATATCCAGCTGTGTTGTATAACATGATAATATTTAGGGTGTAGTTGTCCAACTGTGACATCATAAATCTCTTTGAGAATATCTTGGAGCCGAATACAATATTGGACATAAAATCTATATATAAGGCCTTAGTGACTAAACGGTTTTGCAGAAAGCAGCTGTACTATTTTATGAGCACCCGCATTCAATCATTAAAAATACAGCAGGAAGGTTTTTGTTCGATATTTTGTTTGTAACACTAACACTAACTATTTTAAACAGTTAGTAGGTATACAAATAATCATTATAGTTTTTTGGTGGAGGGCCTGCCATCTGCTTAATTCCATGTATATTGTATTGCTTTGTCTGGAATGTTCAACTGTTTGGCATTGAACTTACCAGTCTCCACGGAGACAATCAGGTGATGCCACCAGGCCAAGTTACAAGCCAGAGAGGTGACCTTGCTCACAGTAAAATTGCATGTTTTTCCAGCCATTTTTGAGCAACACAAACTCCTGTAATTGAATAACAGCAGGTTAGGTAAGTTAATTTTTCTGTGGAACAGACAAGGCAAAGCAATCTCCATAGTGGTGGACATAAAGTTACATTTATTTATTAAACATGTTTATTATCATTTAGAAGATTTTAATACTGTTTCCAGCATTTTGTGCATTTACTCTCCAGTCTGCCAGTGTTCAAATGGAGACAAGTTTTCCAGCCATTTGGCACAGCATTTAATGATATAGCTTATTGCCACATTTCCCTCTACCAACCTCCATAATTACTCACTAATGATAGGCTACATTTGTTTTCCTTTTCCTCTATCTCGCTTCTGTTTTGCCATCCTATAGGCCAGTGACCATGACAGTAGTAGTTACACACAAGCTTATGGAGAAAGTATTTGTTGACTTTTCTGAGCGGACTGGTACTCTGTCGGGGAGCAGGCTGTTATTTATGGCTCAGATTCTTACGTGATTGGTCGAGAAGAGATATAATTATGTCTGGTGTGCGCTTAGCTAATTTTAGAGACACAATAGATGCTAGTTTGAGTTCATGGGTTGCTAGGTTACTCTAAGTAGGCACTACTATCATATAGAATAATGTACGGTTGTATATGATTATACCTGTACTACTTTGTTGCCCACTCAATTCAATGTTGCATAATTGTATTAGAAACTTTAAATACGACTACAAAATCTCACTCATCTTGAAGTCTTTTAATACAGATTGGCCAATATTTGGACTTATGGGTGTATCAGCCCTAAATCACCACCAGCAAAGGCAGATTTTTTGTTTCAACACCTAAGTGTGAAGAGGGCACCTTACAAAATGCGATTACACTGCTCTCGGGGTTGTGGATGTCTAAAATAACTTTATTATATTTAAACGTTTTTTCCTTTAGTGTACTTTTATTTTGCGAAGCAGTGTACTATTTAGACAGTAACTGGTTTTGCAGTTATTTAAAATCCCATATTTTGAGGGAAATCATTTGCCTTACGTATTGGCCTAAAAATATAGGCCAATCACCCATTAAAAAAAGAAAAACATAATGGTCGATCTAAATTTTTTATTATTATTATTATTATTATTATTGTGTGAATGTTGTGTTTTTATTTGCATTAGTTATTGTGGTTGGACAGGAACCTTGAATGGACAAATGGTATCATGTCAGTTTGAATTGGCTTTCTGTGTTTTTATTTCAGATAAAAGCTATACATGGCATCTGTGTTTTTTGTGGTGCCTGCAGGGGATGAATGCTGAAAATAAGAGAATTCCATCTTAGATAGTAAAATGTTCGATTTAATAGCAACACCTTGCTTCCGACTTATATTATATTTGAGACCAGCATTCAAGTAAACTTAACAGTTATAATGTACTTTTTGCAGAATAGCATTTCACTGCTGCCTGGGATTCTATTAAAGATTGCATGACACAGAGTCAAGACCCGGCTGACTAGATGGTTTAAGTATAGCTTCTATGATTAGGCTCATCTTCACAACTAATTACTGGTATTTGGTGTCAAGCTGTTGTGACATCGAGCTAGAGATGTTGTAAATCTGCAGAACCCCAATTGTCTGTGTTTATAGAGAAAATAAACAATTGAAACTTATTCTAAACAGATAAGGACATTAACATCATGATTTTGATGTGAAGTAGTTTCTGAATGAGCAAGTCTCAAGACATGTAACTGTACTGGATGTATACATGGTACTCAAGTCACTACTTTCTAAAAATCCTGGCGAGATGTAAATAAATAAATGGTTATAGTCAGTTTATCCCATTTCTCTTTACATTTTAAAATTCGCTTAATAGTTGTTTGTGTTCAATAAATTCTGTCCTCTCGCTTGTTTAGCTCCTTAGCGTATCCAGGAATGCAGTAGCGGCACTTCCAGACCTCAGTGTCCAGGGAGCCCTAAAAAGGGAAGGCAGTCTCACTCTGATTTCAAGCAGCTCATGGCGGAGGAGCAGCTAAATTAGGACTGGTTTTCATTGACCTGCTGTCCCCAGAGTCGTGGCCGCACCAGATCCTTGTATCCACTGCACCACTAAAGACATTATTTGAATGTCCGATGCAGCCGATGCAGCCGATGCAGCCGATGCAGCCGATGCAGCCGGAGATGCAATTTAAACATTAGAAACACTTGAAAATGTTTTAAACCAATAAAATATGAATAGGATACACATAATGGGGGGTGATATATTATATTGTCTACAAGTCATAATCAAAATAGCTTCTTCTTTTTTTTTTTCAACGATGCAAAATAAGAAGAATGCGTACATTGTCTAAAAGTTGTAAACAAGCTGATTAAAGAAGAAAATGCTAATTTATCAAACCAGGGTATAATTAACAATTATATTTCTGCTCTTGTTTATGTGAAATACATTTTTCATAAGACATTTGATACTCAAACAAGATATTGATGGGCATGTTTAAGCAAATTTTGAGATGGATTGCAAAAAATATAATCTTATCGTTACCGGGAGAATCCAAAAAACTAAAGAAATATCAGATATAGTCAATAATACCCACCTCTAGTTACAGTGCATGATATGGCCATTGGCGTATATATTACTGTATAATCAATGTATGGTATTTCTCTTGTGCTTTTGCAGTGCATCTTGATCGAGCTTGTCTCTTTCTCCGCGCTGGCAGTGGGAGACAGGTGCTGAGTGCTGCTGAGTGCTGCTGCCTGTGTGGGCTCCAGGGACCTGCTTCAACATTCCTGTGATGGTTTGATAGACACTGTCCTTTGGGGCGAAAGAGGAGGAGGCCAAATGCACATGGGGAACTGAGGAGGTAAGTGAAATTCAGCGACTGGGCTATGCAAAGGTTATGATAACACATTTCCCCTTTTCATTTTAACACCTCTTAACAGCAGCCTTTAGCACACTTCCTGAATTACTAAGTTGACTTAATGCTAATCTTTCTTGCTGCAAACTGCCCTGTTGTCACCTATACTTCCTCTTTTATAAATTTTTCAAACATGAACTTGTGTTTGTAGCCGATATAATTAACAATATGACAGTAGTGTATTTGTGTTGATAAAATAGGAAGTTGTAAAAGTGTGTGCTTTGATGCCACAGATGTACAATATGTGTAGATAAGCCGGAGATGCAAATTGGATAAGAAGTGGTTGTCATGGTGACTTGATGTTGCGCAGTGATGGTTCGCTGTAAACCTGACCGCATTTGTGGTATGGCCGTTGCCAAGCAGACGGTGCTATTATGAGGGAGTGGGTGAAGTAGCGGAAGAAAGAAATAAAGATGTTAGCTGTCCCATAATGCATTGCGGCTGCTAACTTGTGTTGAAGTGGCTTTGTCTGTCCCAGTGACTCGTCAGCACTAGACAGACACACAGGTAAGCCTGCAGAGGAAATATACAGGTCTTCTTAAATTTTGTAGCTTCACCCTGTTTTGCTGTTTTTAGAGTTGTCTTTCTTATGTTTTTTTTCTTTTTTTTTTTTTTAGAATTACTTTTAAAAAAAAGTTAAACCCACTCATTAGTCTAATTAAAAGGAAAAAAGCAATAACAAAAAAATCTGCTTCTTACATTTAGGAAGTTTATATAATTTAGATGTCTTGAGGATTACATTTTTGGAATACCTTCAAATAGAGGTTGGCAGATTATTGAAATATTGATAATATTGTGACTGTTGTTTGGAAGTTGTGAAAAAAAGAATATATCACTTATAATATAGGCAAAAAACAGCTCATTAAAAATAATATTAAAGATCTTAAAAATAATGGTATAAAGTGATATTTTCGCACTTTAGTGGGTAATTTTACAGCGATTTGTCTGATACTTAAACCTCAACCATAACATTTAAAGACACATTTTAACACATTTCTGTTGGAGTGACATGATATCGTCCTAATATTGTTATTGGTTATAATACAAAATGACCGGGATATTCATTTTTGTCAATATTGCTATTCCTTCAGATAGTGTGCTTACATGCACACATGCAGCATGGTGTCACATGGGGACAAGGCTAGTGCTATTTCCTCTCTGTGTATTTCAAACTGAGACGCAATTGCACCTGCTTTCCTTCGTTGCCCTAAAGTGGAAACATTTTAAGAAATAGAAAGAAATAAAGTAACCAGACATGAAACATAAATTACAAATTATTTTTATACAGATCTCTTGGTTTTGTCAACATAAACCTGATGACGTTTTAGTCCCAGAAAACGTACAACAGTTTTTTGTATGCACAACAGCTTGTGGACGTCAAGTTTGCCAACAGCATTGGTTTGCTGTCTCATTCTGCCTCCAAAATAAACTTAAGAGTGAAATGACTTGCATTGAATGCAAGCACCCCACTGTGGACTTTCTGCTGGACTGTCTAGTGTTGCAGTTGTTGCTGTGATGATCTGTAATGGGAGTGTAATGTGTATTTGCGGCCTTCATGATAGATGAGCCGTCAGAGCTTGGCACAGGGAGGCTCTGGGACATTTCTTCAGTGGAGTGAGAGTTCAGATCAGCCAGCCCGTGTCATTTACAGAGGCCTGGGAAATAGCAGAGCTCTGAGATTATAGGAAGCTTGAGGTGGAAAGTTGCATTCAGCTGGGAGGAAGGAGAGAAAATAAGGACACATGATGATAAACAATTTAGATTTGTCAGTTAGACACACGCTGTTTTCTAACAGATAACTTGTTGAATCAGGAAATTGGGTGATGCATAGTCGCAGATCTTTCCATATTTCAAATTCTGAAAGGGTTTAATCAGAATAAAATGATGGACAGTACTGTACTGTACTTTAATTCAAATTAGTAAATTATATTCACTTGCAGATGATGTCACGATATACAATGTTAGTGTTCCGATTATTATGAGAAGAAACACGATTTTACGGTTATTTACGTTTGTTGGTACTTGGACCAAACAACAGTGAAATCCTTAATTTGTTTTCTTTCACAAACTAGCTTTATGAAACCAAACTTTCTTACTGAAAAACCAATTATATTGTTATAACCAGCCAGTTATTTAATACTTTTCAAGCACTTCCCTCCCCTCTGCTATAAAATGGAAGTATTTCTTTCTTTCTGTTAAAATCCTTTTTTTATTTTGCATTATTTTGCTAATAGTTAGAGTTAAATGCTAGTCAGTGATCAGTTTTCATAGGTACACAATGAAAATAAATTAAGTGGAATTCCCCTTTGTGTTTTGTGGTGCACCCAATACTCTGTCTTCCTGTTTTCAGTTGCTTCACACATTATTAGCTCATGCATGCACTTTTTGGTCGACCCTGCGTAGCGCTTGTTCTTGTGATACTTAAACCGCTCAAACAGCTCATTGATCGTTCTCAGGCCACGCCGCACTTATCGCTGAGTTGCACACGTGGAGCAAGAAGTTAAAACACAAGGAGATATAGAAATGAGAAGAAGAAAAGCAAAATTGACTTTTGCTTTACAATTCTTCACTATAATATATAGAATAACTAAATACATAGTGTCACGTTATTAAGAAAAACACCTGCATAGGATTAGCTACACTTGTTTGATGGGTATTCAATGATGTAATGATAATTTATGGGCTTTACATTGAATGAGGAAAATTTATTGTCAAGCAAAAAAAGACAAAAGTAAAGTGCAGGAGAATGAGGGAAATTCATTATGGCTTGTGATTGTGTGTCTCTTATCAGAAGAGCACCAATACGCTTAACAACTAACTCTTTAATTAATTTCTGCTAGAGATATCACATCATATCAATATAAACTATTGAATTATTGGTAAAATGATAAATGTTGTTTTGAAGATTTGCATCTAAATATTGGATATGTTGTTAATATGCAAACAAAAACGTCACAAAGTTTTGTGGGTAGTTTTATAGTGTGTTCAAATGACATGCATACTTTGCTAAATACATGCTTTAGTATTTGGCACAATTTGAATGAATGAATAAATGAAAAAACAATTTGTGTTGTTAAATTTGTTTTGTTGGATGGCCACTTTTAAAGGACCAAAGCTGTGATTCTTCCACACTTCAGCACCTGGGATTAAGGCTCCGCTGTGTAAATGAGATGTGACTTATCACTGGCTTTAGACTAAACAGAGTTTTGCAAGGGTGGATGCAGACCCAATGCCCAAAATGGCTGCAGAAGCACAAGCCTTTTGCAGATCGAAGATATTGTTAAAGGCAAAACTTTGATTTTAGATGCCAGTCAAGTGGTTAATCATTCTACATGACTTTTAGGCTGCTTTCTTTCTCAATGAAAGTATTCAAAAGGTATAGTGTTTCAGGCTGGTTGTTCCCTTTAATCAAAATCAAATGAAGTGAGTCACAGACAATATGTGGGATCAGGCAGAAAAGTTGGCAACAGCACACTTGACTACAATCTGTAAGCATCCATTCCGACGCCTAGTCCAGTGTCTCCATAGCTACCGGATATTGCAGCATCAGGTCCAAATCAAATTCCTTTGGCTTTCTGGCTTTCCCCCCAATCACTACGTGTCATGGCAGGCGCATTGTGTGTGTGAACCACACAGGAAAGGGGACAGCTAGATTCAGTTGAGAGACCTCCAATCTGCAGTACTAGTCTAGTTTCATTTTTAGCAGTACTTAACCTACTTTGGTCTGACTTCTTTCACTGCAGTTTACTACATTTTCTCTTCAGTGGGTTTCACTGATGAAAAGATGAACTGGATAGGTTGGCAGCAACTCATTACAAGTGATTGCTAATGCCCTTAGCAACCACATAAAGAGCAATATTTTTTAGACAATGTGCTATTATTTAATTTGTTTGTCATTTGGATGTGGAAATAGTTTATATATCTTTTGTTGCATGTTTAGCCCATTCTCTTTCTTTGGAAACATTTAAAACTTTTATTACACTTTTACATGCATTTTGTATTATTAATTACTATTAAGTTTACCTTCTATTTCTTCTTTTATACTTTTCTCTATTCTGCGCCTAAAAGCCAGAAAACACTTATTATAATATATATATGGAGGAACTGACAGTTATTATAGCAGCTGCTGTCTTTTCCACCATGATGCCACTGAACTGTTTTTATATTTGAGTGTCAGATTTGGACTCCTGACTCCCTGTCAACATGTTTACCCCTGCTGTCTGTTTATTTTCCCTCTAATTTACTTTTTCCTGCCGCCCTTTAGCTTCCATCTGTGTTTTCTCGGTTTTCCCTCTGCTTTCTTGCTGCGTGGATAAGGTGAGGGCAACGCTGCTGCTGCTGCTGCTGTAACTGAGCCAGCACTTCCTCGTGTTGTTTTAGGGGGTGGGCGGGGGCAGGGGGAACCAGGGGGGCATGGCCAGACATTAAGCAGAGGAAGCGAGGGAGGGTTGAAAGGACTGCGGGATCTGTATGCCGGGCCAGCGCAGTCCCGCCTCCTCCTCCTTCTCCTCCACAGCTGTTGCTACTGCCGCTGAGCAGAGCCGAGCGAGCGAGCAGCACTTTCTCCTCCCCAGGCAGCAGCAGCATCAGCGGCAGGCAGACAGACAGACGATCCCCCGGCCTTGAGCCCCAGTGCAGCCCAGCACCAGTGAGGCAGGGGAGGGGATCCACTATAGCGCACCACTCCTCCTCTTCTTATCCCTCCCTCGCTCTCCTTCACTCCCTCTCTCTCTCTCTCTCTCCCTCTGTAGCAGACCGTCCGTGCCGCTTGGCTCCGCACAGCTCCCTCAACTCATTTGCTGCTGCTGACTCCACCGCTCACCACTCGCTTGCCTCTTCTTCTTCTTCTTCTTCTCCTCCTTGCCTTTGCTCCGCTCTGTGCCCGCCTGCCCGCCGCCTGCCCTGAGAATGGTCCAGCTGGTGCCTGGGGGTCTGCTGTCGGGGCCTGTCTGAACATACGCATAAACAGTTCCAGACGAGCCAAAGCGCAGCAGCAACCACACACACACAAGTCGGAGCGCAATGTGAGAGGTAAGAGATTTAGATGAGAATCCCTCCTCTCTGTCTCTCTATTGGGTCATACAGATCTTTCCCCCATGTGCTGCAGTCTTTACTTTTTTCCAGCATAGGTAGACATTTGGGAATTAGTCTGTCTGCCTGAGTGTCTCCTGCCTGCTCTTCAGTATGCGGGCCACAGGGTCCATCTGTGACAGCTTGTTTTATAGATACACATCCACGTAAACACCTCGTCCACAGACACATTCTTGGCTCTAAGTAGAGAGCCACACAATAGCTTACTTCCTCAGGGTAGCGCTAGTTAGCAAGAAAAAATTTGCTGGTGTGCATGTGTGTGTTTTGGAAAGCCACGTTCATTCCAGGAAGCAGAGGAGAAGAGGATCAATAGATCGCCCACTCAGCTTTCATTCCCTTCGTCTGACTCAACACTGGACATGTTGGGAGTTATCCGGCATAGAACAGAGAGTGTGCATATTTTCTTTCCTCTCCTCCACCTCTAACACAGTGAAGCATGGTTGTGCATGTGTCCCGGGCCTGTGTGTATACGCTCTGAGGTAAACACCCGCCCCGTTGCATGTAAATGATCTGTGACATGTGAAGCCGCCACTTCCTTATATGGCGCGCACAGTATTTCAGTACAGTTGAAAGTGGCCAAGCATTCCGGGTCGCGGGAGGAGAGACTGTGTAAGAGGGTGACTCTGTCTGTGGGAGTGTGTATGTGTGTTCAGTGCATGTGTGCGCTACTAAGTGAGTGTTTGCATGCGCCTGACAGAGGGGGAGTAACTCAGAAAGAAAGCTGAAGTGGAAAAGAGGGTTAGAAGCTCGAGAAGACGCAGAGACGTTCAGAATGGAGCAATATCACTTATTGAATTGGATATAAAAGTAAGTCAAATTCTTCTACATTTGCTGTGCTTTTGTTGTTCACAACTCAAAGTTAACAGTGTGACTAAAAGTTTGGCAAGTTACTTTTAACAGTTATTACAAGCAAGTAAATACATTTTTAAATTCTAGTATCGGTTTACCACTTGTGCACTTTATTTTACGTTGTTTGTGTTTTGCATATCGTTTAGAACAGTTTCTCATGAATAGAATTCTTCAGGTTGTAAAATACAAACAGATGCATGATAGATTGTTCTTCGACTTTTGTGAAACCTGGGGCACAGCTGCAGGTAGTTGCAGTGTTCCTGTCTGTGTGAACGTGTGCAAATCGAGATAAGACTTTTGTGCAATAAGCTTCCGCATTTGTGTAAGAATACCATGTTAAATACTGTAAAGTACCCTACAGACATGATTCTATGAATGACTTCATGTACCTGGGCAGGTTAAGGTTTTATTACATAAGAACCCTAACCCACAACGCATTTATTGTGCTATAAAAATGTATACGTTGCAACATTGATAGATGCTTGACATAGGATTGTGGGATTTGTCTCACTAAGAACCTTTCCTGGATCAAGGGTTTTTGTAATTGCTGTAAACCGTTGCCTCCAGTCATCTTTGAATTACATAGGGAACTCAGCCAGTATCAGTATATGGAACATCTGTTCAATAAGAGGAAATAGGCAGGTTAGGCGCATGTTAAAGGCGCTTAATGTTTAGAAAGGAACACATGCCTCACACAACCCTAACCCTGTCCTTGGTTTTTTATATCACACTTGCATCTGCCCCTCACATCTCGTGACCTCCATTGTTTTAGACAGCTATAACATTTAATAACACACTCCTGACCCGTCTCCTTGCAGCTACCTCACAAGCTTGTCAATGCTTTCATCTGATCACAGCATTTGGGAGAAAGCAGGCCTCAGTTCAGGCAGTGGACAAGGAACAATATAGCACGTAGAAAGAATTAGTTGATGGATATGCAGATAAACAAGTTAGCTTACTGTAATATGTTATGTCTACATTTTGAATTATTCAATAACACCAACATGGTTAGCACATTGTTAGGCATCAAAGCTATTGTTGTGGGCATGTGTTGGACACCTCTTATCACCTGCCTGAACGCAAACAGCACTAAGCTGCGGTAGACTGAGCTGTTTCCATCCTACTGAAACAGACGCCTGAACAAATATGAGCCGATGAGCCACTCATTACAGCCTAAGTCTGACTATTAGCAACAATGTGCACTGACTTCACAACACATTCGTATACAAAGTGTGTGCACAGAAGCATAGATTAGCATTTTTGTCTGCATATTCCCCTATTTACGGTAAACAAGAGCTCGTATTGTATGCAGAAGTCGGCTCCCAGTGGAATCAATAGGCTTTGTTTGTTGTGCGGTTTCTGGGATAAGAGTCACTTTCTCTGTCTATGCCATTCACCCCAATGACATACCATTCAGTTAAACTAATAGTTGAGACAAGACGTTGATGATTATGGCGGTAATAGCACGGTGACGACATTGCACTTATGAGGTAATTGCAGTCTACTTGTGAGGCCTTACCTTTTATTGAAGCTATCATTTTGAAATCGTTAAATAAGGAAAAAGATGAGGATTGAAAGAAGATATTTAGGGAATTCTTATCGCCGTCTTCAAGGGTATGTTATTGCTGGCATTGGTTTTTTGATTGATGTTTTAGTCTGTTGGCAACATTACTCAGCGAAAAAATATTAAATTGATACATTTTCTGAAAATGTGCGTCATGGGCCAGGGTTAAGACAAAAAATACCATTCCAAAATGACATGGGGCAATGTTATTTGTTCACAATTACAACATAGCTATCAAAGGTTTTTTTCTTCCTTTTTTTGTCTCCCCCTTTTTTTAAAAATCTGAATTGGCCACAAAAGATCCTTGAGCTAAAATAATTCTTTGACCTTTAACCTGCTGGTCAGCTGAATGTCTGTAACAAAAAGATTTTCCCATTGGGGATGAGTAAACGATTCTTTTATTTTTCCAAGGTGCACCTAAAATGCCTTAACGGTAGAACTCCTATATATATTTAGTCCTGCATTTTCTTTTTAACCGCACATACCGCTGCTGTGTCTGCGAGTGAAGGTCAATGGGGGCAGTATTGACATGCTATATTCTGAGCACATGGAGCAGCAGCAGTGGCTGCAGCAGCATGGCCCCGGGTATAGCATTTCTCCCAGCATCCTCCACTGATGTGACCTATACCTCCACCTCTGTCAATATGCTGAAACCACTTTTTTACAGCAGCAAGCAAAGAAAGAGGACTGCTGCATCTCTTTTTCTCTGCAGTCAAAGCTGAAAATAGAACACTTTTTTTCTTTGTTAGACATCTTCTTAAGGTTGAAGTCAGGCAGTGTTGAGAAGCTATACATATTTTTTCAGGAAGTGTTGTCATAACTGTCAACCACACCCTTTTTTCTCGTTGTCTAGTGCAAGCTCTGGCAGTTAGTCACAACGACATCTCTTGGACCAGCCCAGATTAGCAACAAGCATGTTTCTTTGACTGCTTTTCAATCCGTCGGAACGTGCCTCATGATTAAGCGCTTCTCTGTGAGTGCAAACATCCTGGCACCATCCATCACAGACCAGATCGCAGGTTTCACCTATAGTTTTAGCGGTTGTGCGAAGGTGAAGCAAGGATTTTTGATACAAGATTTATTTTATGACTTGTAATCAAAATAAATTAAACCCCAAGGCTGAAAAGATGTATTAGTATATATAGGCTTGTGTCATATGACCAAGAGCTCATATTGTGATGTTCTGATCCTGTGGAGACATGATTCCTCTTTTTGTTGTAATGTTTCTACCACGTGTCATAAATGGGATAGGAAGCACATGAGTTCTCTCCTCCGCCATTTTTGCTCCATCCGATAGTTGACCTTGCACCAGCTCGCAAGACCTTGGGAGTCCTGAGGAGAGCCGCCGTGGATGCCGGAAGCTTGGTCAGTCGGTCAAATTGATTACAGAAGTACAGAGAGGCTATAAGGGCAGGAGAACGGGAAGTATCAACTCAAGACAAATGACTGATTAAACAAATGCTGTGGTCAGAGAAGTGGATCATATTAACAGTCGTCTGTTGAATTGGATGCCTCAAAGAATGCTGATATTTAAAGTGGAACTAGATAGAAGGAGCGGTGTACTGACAAGAACCTCCATGGAGATGAAAAAATCAATAACGGATGGTTGCCATGTCCAGACATGATGGATCATAATAAGCACTCATTAGTCTGACACTGTCTTATACCGTGCTTCATTGTGGAGTTCTGTACAGATGCGCTGTCTGGCCCCAATAAGCCATAGAAACAAATGTTTCCTAGTAATCGTGTATAGAATTAGGCGTAGAGTTCATCAGACACTGAATCACAATGCCGTAACTAATGATAGTAAACTAAATATACATATGGGTGTACTTCTTATTTTCCTTATTTATTTATTTATTTATTTTAAACATAAATGAACATAAATGTTGCCATTTGAAGCATTGTACCAGAGCTCAAAAACATTTAATACACAGACGGGGTTGAACACAGAAAGTACACTCAACCACATTCACTATTTACACACGCAGTAAAATCTACACTCTTTCACACACAGATACAAACACATACAGAGCCAGTGCCGTTGGAGTGTGAGACCTAAAGATTCTAATGGTTTCAACTATGGGTGCTCTTGAGAGGCTTTTTTAGTTCAGTTTTAAAACCTTGGATTGTAAAACACAATGTTTTTAGTTGGATTCTTGATAATTTTTTTTATATTGGGAGAGTAAACGTGCTTCGGTGTCTTACACACTAGACTGTGTCACTGTAACACCAACACAGGCTGTTTTAAGAACAAGATTATATTAAAATACTGCATAGTACTTATTTAAACAGTAAACATGTTTTTATTGTATTTTTACCTGGTTAGACGTCATAATTCATCCACTTGAAGAAAATAGTTTGAGGCTGTGTGTGTTTATGCAGGCAGACCTGTTATGTTGTTGTGATTTGACTATGCTAACACGCCAAAGGTCATCTCCAGCAGCAAAGGGACTTTTCTCGTGTGGGTTCCTTTAAGGTGAAATAGAGCTTTTTCACTCCAGTCTCTCTTTCTTGTACATGTACGTATTTGGAGCTGAGACATTGTGACCTGTGCTGCACTGCTGCAGGGCTGATATGGCGTGTTGCAGTGCCGTAAAGTTAGCTGTGGTTCCCAGCGCTGCTGAACGTGCACATGCTGTTGTGGGATAAGCGATTTCTCTGCACAGGGCGTGGTGCCATGCTCGTGTGATAAGAGCAGAATGGGTCTCTGAAGCCAGTCATTCACATTCCTCTCAAAACTTTCACGAAAATAACAAGGTTAGCAACCTTTGTTCACTTAACAGCGTGACCGTTCTCCTGTGAAGTTAGGGGGGAAAACATGTCTGATGATAATGATTCTGGCTCTGTCCTTTTATCCATAAAATATTATAAATAAATCTCTTATACAGTACCTAACATTAGTTTAGTGTCTCACAGCACAGTGCAGCATGCAGGTCAGACCCACTGGCTCCTCCCTCGTTCTCACCTGGCGCTAAGCCCAGAATGTTGCTGCAACTGCGCCGTCTCTCATTGGTCTACTCTCCCGCTCCACTTTGCAAGAAGGGAAATGACTAACCCTGGCTGACTTCCCCTCTTGCTTTCACTCTCTTCCTTTCACTCACCTCTAAACACATTAGCCATGGCTGCATTCGCTGTATTTGAGTGTAAGTGATACAGGTTTGATCTGATTTTCCTCCATCATCAGAAATGCACAAATGTGTTAATGGCTGCTTTGTGTGCTTTTCTCTGTGATTTGTGTGTGTCAAGTTTGTGAAGGGTGGAGGGGAGCAGTATTTGTTTTACCTGACACTGCTACATAACTGACGTTTTTACTTATGCCTCTTTCCCATAGTCTCTTCATGTTTGCATGACTTGATGTTGCTATAAACTTTAAAGATATGTTACAATCATCAGTGATCAGACTAATCTCTCTCCATCTCTTTGCCTCCAGAGGAAGTGCCTTCCCTGATGTCTGCTGCAGCTTTGACCTGCTTCTACAGCTGAAGCTCCACCCTCCCCCCTGCCTCGCTCGCTTGCTGCCGCGGTAACCTGAATACAAGGACAGTGGCCACACCATCTCTGTCCTCAGTCCATCTCCAGCTTGTCCTCACCGACCGGCCCTGCTGCCACTGAACAGCCTTACAGCACCACCCCAGCCCACACAGCCCACTCACCTGCCTTTAACTTTGACCCATAGGCCTCCATTCAGTCCTCAGTGTCCTTAACCTCCCTGTGACAGGCTACACACAGACTATCACCTTTGTTGCCTGCTTCACTGCACCTGAGGGCTTTGTCCTGGCGTCTGTCTGACACATTGTATAAGCTCCAATCCTGATAGAGCAATAAGAGAAAAGTGAGTTTGGAAGAGGCTCCTCCGTGTTGATAATCTAAGGACTTCATCAGTGGCTCTGTCAGGCAAATGTCTCAATAGTATCCACAGCTAACAGTGCCCTTTATCATTTCCCTCTGGACAAGGAGCCCTCTCAATCAAAAGAAACTTTGCTTGAATGTTTCATTTCATCATCACTTCTAAGAGTCACAGGCAGTAACAAGAGAAAAACTGCGGATTAAAACACTTAAGGTACTTTATTCACACTTGAACAGCTAGGAAAAGTTTTGTGCGTGCGTGCTGCCATGGCAATGAACATAGCACACATCCGTGATACCAAATGGCTGACCCTGGAGGTATGCAGAGAGTTTCAGAGGGGTACATGCTCACGCTCAGACCAGGAGTGCAAGTTTGCCCACCCGGCCAAGAGCTGCCAGGTGGACAATGGACGAGTCATCGCCTGTTTTGATTCACTCAAGGTAAGAATAACGCAACATTGAATTATTAATAGGACGTTTGGAGGTCAAATATATAGAGAAAGAAGCACTGAAGTGTACTAGTCTGGTGTCTGTATCATGCACCACGCCATCTGGCCACAGCATGTGCTCCTCTTCAACTACCTACTTCTGGTCAGGTGACTGGGACATGTGACCATATGCTAAAAGGGAGGAGGTCAGAGCTCTGTAAATTCAGGAAGCAGAAGTCAGGCGATTGTGACACTGCACTGTGGAATTTTTGAGGACAGACCGAAGGCTTTTGGCCAATGTTTACTGCAATTTGCGAGGCATTTTTAGTCCGTCAACCACATTTGCAGCCGATTACACCATACACAAGGCTAACCCTGCCCTTCTCCAACACAGTCATAAATACAGAAAACATCATTTAAAACTGAGCAGCTCAGAGCACAATACTTAAACAGCCTAAGAAGATAGTGTCATGTGTGGAACCCAGTCAGTTGAACCACTTCCTGTGCCTGTGTGGCTAACATCAGGGGCATATTTGGGGCACCGCATGCAGTAATTTTCCAATTTTAGGTCAGAGCAGAAGAGAGACACACTTTCTTTTTCTCCCCTGTGTAATTTCACAATCTGATTTATTATCAAGATCAAATGGGAGGGGCTGAACTGATATGCAGGGACATGTTGTGTGTTTTCAGCACTGGTTGTTGCCGTACCAAAAGACACTTTCATTGTATGCTATAGCAGGACAGGGTGAGGGTGAGGACAGAGTGTGTGAGTTCACTTAGGCAGCACTGTTGGCCAGATGTGGACAGTGAATCATTGTTTGACCCTAACCTAGCGCTTTTGTTTACTGATGAGATGTGCATATGTTTGGCAGTATCTGTAATGTACATGTGGCATTTCACATGTGACCCAAGTGAAATGCCACATTTCACTTTATGTATGACTAAGCACCACCAGGTAATAGGATTTAATTATATGCAGCTTCCTCATTTAATTTTCCCTTTTTTGTTGTTGTAGTTTTTCATTGACCGTTTACATATTCTTGTCTATAATAGCTATAATTGTTCTTGAATGCTGACTTTTTTCTAAATTTGAAGTAGGCACATAATATTTCTGTGACCACAATCAATGCTTGTATATGATTAACAGAGCATTTTCAGTAAATGTTTGAAATAAGTAAATGAATAAATACATAATCATAAAGTAGGGCTGGGTGATATGGTGATAAAATTTGAATTGTGATCTTGTACCTGTGACGATAAATGTTTTTTGGTGATATTGTGATTGTTATTTCGTCTAATGCAGTTTTAGGCTCAAACACAGACACTTTTCCCTTCCGACTCTTCCCTGTTTCAACCTGAGTGAGTTTATCCAATCACAGTAAAGTATGAACTCTAAGAAGATGTAGGTGGCTTTAGTTACAGTACCGTCTATAAATGATAACATTTAAATTGTTATCTTGTGTCTATAATAAAATGATATTGTTTTTGTGCATATCGCCCACAACCAACAGAAATCCATTAAAGTATACTACAATTCAATGCAACTGCTCTGCATTATTACAAACAACATACATCTACAAATTCTTCGTACAAAAGTGCAAAGCCTGCCACCTTGCAATACCTCAACAGTATCGGAGAGCATTTACATTTAAAGATTTATACAATTTATGCGGAAGGTCAGCAACTGGAAAGCAGTAGTAAGCTCTTTATGGAGAAAGTCGGGTTCTATTTTGGTCGATTAGACTGGTTTTCCACCAGGATTTGTGTATTAATGGAGATACAGGCAATACTTTTTTTTTTTAACAGTTCTGCCCCTTTTTCCACTGGTAATGAAAAACAGAACGAGTCTCTGAAAGCCACAGTGGAAACAGCAGTAAAGACAGAGAGGTGGGGAAAGAAACAGGGTGGAAATGACGCTATGAGACGGCTGATTGGTTAGTAAGAAAGAGGAGAAGAGGCCTAAAACCACAAGCACAGTCATTCATTCAACACTATTGGAATTATAGCTATATATGTTTGAAATATACAGCCTTTAGCCGGGAGTTATGACTTACTGGACAAAATAATTTTCATACAAGACAGATAGAGAGGGAGAGCATGTGCTTAGTGCATTATGGAAAACATTTATTTCCATAATGGTTGACAAATGCTTGACATAATTTGCTGGCTGAAGACGCTCAAGATTCAATAACCATTGATTCTGGTAGTGGCAGTTATAACCCTTGTTGAAATAGTAATTATAGCTGTAATTTACCTGGGAAATGTATAACTGGAATAAAGCTTCCACCTTATTTACCGATATATAGAATGAGAATTGTATTGATTAGTAAAATAACAAAACACAGAGCGAAGTTTGACTAAAAACCAAAAGGTTTCATCATTATGGCTGTTACTATAAAGCTAAAGCGTGAATAGTTGTCTTAATTGAGTCACCTAATTGTTAAGTGTGTGTGCATGTTCTTAATGTCCCTCACACAGATGCCCAGTCTTGAAAGTGCTGATTGCCCATGGGACAGGGCCGACCTTCTTCTGTATAAACGTGTATAATTAGAACAGGTCTCACATGATCAGCAGCAGCACAGGCAAACAGGGCACACCCAAACCCTGTCATCTCTCCATCTGCCACATTGCCCTGGCCCCACCACAACATGTGCCCTCATCTCAAACAACCAATAAGAAACGAGAAATAAGTGGCTTTTCATGGGAAGATGCTCATGTTGAAGTATTTTTAATTTTTTAAAATATATTTATATTCATTCATCTTCTACTGCTTTTCCCGTTAGGGGTCGCGGGTGACTGGAGCCTATACCAGTGCTTTTGGGCCTTAGGCCAAATCGCACTGCATAATGAAAATTTTAAATCTTTATTTAATTTCTTTAATTTATAGTTCTACTCATCTTACACTTTCATTGCCACTTTTCAAGTGCCACACCACCTAGTTTTACATGCAAGCCAAATATCGGACCATTATAACTATTTCTGGAATGATCAGATTATTGAAATCAATGTAATGTAAGTAGTTACAGTTGATGTGTGTAATCTGATATCTTTCTGATTGTTCATGCCTTTGCAGGTTTTGACAAGGAATGTTATACAAAAAAAGGCAAATTAATGTTCAAATACAGACATGAAAGAGGATATTTACTTGCCATGGAGATGCACCCACTGTTACTTATTCACTTCACAAATGGTGTTGGTAAGCTACTTCAATAACCACAGCTGCCCTGGGATAGAATGACAGAATCGAGGCTGCAAATCTGCGCCATCGGCCCCTCCCACCCCCACAAATTGCTCGTGCACCATATTCATACATGTGCAATGTGGGTAAAGTGTATAAACTGTAACACTTGGTTTTGAGCGAGGTTCAAAAGGCCGACATTCCAGTTTGTGAACGAGTGTGTCCTGAGCCACTGTCTCAGGGCTCAAACTGCTACTAGAGGCTTTTGTTGCTTGTTGTTTTTTGGGGGACAAATGCAGCATTGTAGATCCACCTTGGGTCTGTATGTGTTGGCCTTAAACTTGACCTTAACCCCACGGAGCATCCCAGTGCTCTGCCTGTGGTCTGTGTATCTGGTGAGCGCAGGGCAGACAGCTTAGACATGTCAAAGCTGAGTAAATATTTGGAGAAGGATAATGGCTGCCTGGACTCCCTGATGTTAAAGTCAGCTCCATGCCTATTAATGGTTAACTACTAGACTGGTTTAGGCCATTGTAAATCTTCTCAAACTACTGCTTACATTTGGAGCAAAGTAGAGTTTAGGCTTCACGTTTCAGAGGTAACCTGGCATATATTTATAGAGCTGCAGGATAGAAAATTGTGAATTTATTTGAGGACCGTAGTAATAGTAGATTTAACGAAAACGTAGACTTTTATTTATTTATTTATTACATTTTTGGAACAAGCTATAGCCATTTAATACATTTTTATTGACTCATGATGTATAGGCTACTAACATAGTAGCAGTTTCTGGCTGCAATGTTACTATTGCTTTTAATGATGAACCACAATTCACAATCTCAACTCTTTATAGTCAACTCTTAAGTCTGCTCGTGGTAGAAGTTGGAAATAAGCCAACATTTGAACTGTTCCCTGGTTTAAACTTTGCTTTCTCAGTGTTACTTACTTATTTAGTTACTTTGTATAATGCTCAGATTTCCATAAAGTAGCCAAACCCATTAGTTTACACAAGCCTGAATACACTAACAGATCTGTCATGCATATCAGCTCCACCCACTACCAACTTGTTTTTAACTGTCTAATGCGAGTCTATTCTGGTGCGCTGTATTTGCAGTTGTTTTCATTCTCCACCCTTATGTCGGGAGCTTGCTTTTACTTGACTTCCCGCTCAGTCTGGTTTCTTCGCCTTGTTGAGCCCAGGCCACACCCACCGCTGGACTAGATGGTTCACATTACACCAGACAAACCAAACACAAATGACGAGTGTGGCAAGAATTTAAGTGACGGACTGGATAAGTCTATTGTTACTCTTCAAACTTTTCCTTAATTATTGTAATAGATCTCTTATTTCACCACAGTGCAAACGTTTTTTTTATGAGAAAAGGCTATGAGGCAAAAAGATATCCATGTAAAAATAACAGAAGAAAACATTTAAACCACAATCCGCTGGTAGCACAATCTGCTCATGTTAAAAGTGTAGTGCCAGACCTACCTTTGGGGTAAATATTATCATTGCTCCTTCTGAAATACATTTGACTCTCTTAATGGTAGAATCAAGTCACATACAGTATTATGCAAAATTATCTTTTTTGAGCTTCAACATTGTTCTCGCATCAAAAAACATACATGGAGTTGTATTTAGCTTCATTCACCCTAGTTTGGTAAATCCTCTTTAGAAAATCCTTTCCCCTCTGAGCATTTCTGCCATCAAATCACAATCATTACAACTGCGCGCTTACATTAGCATGTCAGGGGAATTTGTTTATCTCCCCTATTTAATTCCCTCTGCAGTCAGTAGATGGAGCCCAAAGTAAATTCCTCGCATGGGAAAAGCCAGAGAGACATGAAGTCATTTTGGTTTTTGTAAACAGTTTTTTTTTTTTAATTTAGTTCTGAAGTATAAGATCCCAAAATAACTTCAAGAGCACGGTTAAAGGCCAATAACAATACATATAATGCATAATATTTGTCCTTGCACTATTTCTGCATCGTGGACTTATTTCCCGGCCTTGACCGTTTATCGAATGTCTCTCCCCTCTCTCTCCCCATTTCACACTATAGCTGTCCTGTCGAGTCCAATAAAGCCGCCAAGCCAATATATCTTAAAAAAAAGGATAAGAATGTATATTACTTTTATTGGGTCACATTTAAGACATGGCGTGCTAACGAGAGAGTGGCTACTATTAGTCATGATTAGCCCTTTCCATTTATTTTGGATAATAACGTTAACAGACTGTGCTCTCCAGCTGGACACACCTATGCAATAAAGTCTGAAGAGTAAAGTGCATGTGTTGTGGTAGTATTATAGTAGTATTATTGTTATTATTATTATTAAAGTTTGTGTGGTTAGCCAGGACTGCATTCCTACTTTGCAGAGGCTGTGTTAACGACATATTTATCTGTTTCCATCATCCCCTCCCCTTCGTCTGCTATTCTATCTGGCTTTGCTCTGTTATTTTTCTACCTGCGTTTTGGCAGTGTGTTTACATTTCATTTACCTTAAAAGACACTAACTCATACATAGGCTACAGTGAGCAGAGCACAGCCAGACCACTTGTCGGGTAAATATTAGCCGTGTTGCTAAGTCCACGCTGTATTTTATGACCTCAAATAAATTATACAGCCACGTTCTGGCCAGTGAACCTAACACGTTTTGTACAAGCATATGGCTACAAGTTCAGAAAGGCTAATGCTTATTTGGCATCGCTGTCACCCATGTTAAAGGAGGGTATGAATGAACTGTATTTCAGATTTCTGTTTTATTTTTCAAGCAACCATTCACATACTCAAGTACAATTTTCCTCTGCTCTACTCCGCTCTACTTTTTTTCCTGTAAAATGCTTCTTTTTTTTTTTTTCCTTTCTTACTTTCACAGTTTATTATTTTCAGTACATTAGTAGTGAAAAAGAAATCAGACATTACTTCTAAACACATACTCACACTTTAACTTGAGTAATATTATTTTACATGAGTACAATTGTTGATCACTAGTCCCCTTTGCACCCTTTATTGTCATTACTTACTTACTTATATCGTTTGGCCTCAATAACTAATTATTCCGAAAGCAGGGCAAAGATATCAAACTTTTACCTTGTGCCACATTTGCAGACAATCCGAGTGCTGTGTTTGTCAACTGTCACAGATGGGCGTGAGGAATCCAAAGACGTGTGATCCTCACATTGCTTGCTTCCAGGCTTTGAGCCAAATTCTGCAACAACAAAAACTCAAGAATAGAAGAGAGTAGCTTGAGGTGAAAAACAACTTTGTACAAATCATCAAACATGTAATGAAAACCTTTTTTTTTAATTATAGTATAGTATACATACTTATCATACAACATGTGAAAAATTCAAGGATTCGAGGTCTCATTCAAGTTGATATAATAAAGTTCCTGTTTATAGATGCCATTTTGAGGATTTTTGACCATTCAAAAGTAGTCCAGCTCGACAATGCCATTATTTATTTCCATTCCATGCTGTGCTGTGCTGTGCTGTCCTGTCAAGTAAAAAGCCTACAGGCCAAATAAAAATGTAGGATATTTTGTTTTGAATTGTTAATTGCTATGGCAATGGAACTAGTTTTTTATCACTCTGAAACCCATGGATACACAGGATTAATAGGATTCTCTTATCCCCAAACTTTGTGCATAACTTATTTGAAAAGGTAATTTGTAGAAGGGTCTAGTTTTTTGTTCTTATTGGTCTTTTGTTGTAAACATTACAGCTTTACTGAGATCATGATAAAAAATCTACCAAAATAATACATATGTGTTTACAAAGCTGTATCGCTTTGCACAGAATAGATCGAGGACGGTGTCTCCTTTTCTACTGGCAAAACGAGATGAGTTGATAGGATCTACTCTTTATCATGGCGGCTTTCAAGCTAACACCCTTGTGCGTTGTCTCCTGCACTAGTTATTAATCTTGGTGTTTTGGTCTTGGTTGAAGGCCAGTGTGGACCGGGGGGGGGGCTGTGTGCGTGTCAGACAAACGTGGTTCTGTGTGTGGGTGCTCGTGTGAGGGGAGATGGCTGTGTGTCGTCTCAGTGTCAGTCGTCGCCATCACTTCACTACACTGAGCCCATTATCCCACCGATACAATCTTTACTGCTGTGGCACATACTCTATAGGCTTGTGGTAATTAAGGAAATATTGTGTAGTGTATTTTTCATTACTGGCAATATTAGGAGTGCTGCAGTTGCAGCAATCATTGTTTAATATTAGTTTATTAATAGTAGTTGCAGCCATACAATACGTATCACAATACCTAAGGGCTGATGTGATTCATAATACCAGTATGGTTCAATATTATAAGAAACTGCAATACTTTACCCTGAATGAATTTGAAAAGAAGAATGTATACGTCAAGTTTCCAAAAGTTAGAAACTAACTGTTAATCAGTTTGTTTATCAGTTTGTGTCAGGCATTTGTAAAAGCGCAAATGCACATTAAGTATGGCTGGGGTTGTAATACAAGCTTTCTCCCTTTTGTTTAAACCATTCAGCATTTATTTCAGAATCAGAATCAGAAAGGGTTTATTGCCATTGTCAATGAACAAAATTCACAAACAAAGGAACTTGTCTCGACCTAATACTGATACCAGCATCAGCTTTGTCTAGAACTTAGTCAGCAAACACATATACATCTCACATAAAATAACATGAAAGTCATGAATAATTTAGTATATATCGTAGTGTTTGGCAGGTCTAGTAGTTATTCGTACAGGGCTGCCCTCTCCTGCAGAATTTATGTCCACTGCAGCGTAACACAAGCTGTCATTCAAGTATTGCAATACATGGTTGACGGATGCGATACGCCTACCACAACAAAAACATAATGCAATATATTGCAAAAGGATATATTGTCCTCGACCTAACTTTGCCGATAAAGTTATTTCTAACTTGATTTTGGGACTCAATACCAATTTCAATTATGATAAAAAATGCTTTACAATAAAACAGTGGTCCTCACCCTGGGGGGTCGGGTATCCCATGGGGGTCGCGAAATTATTGCAGATGATATGGGGCAAATTTTTATTGTATGCGGTAATCTTGCATCTAATCTTGCATCTAATCTAAGACTTGACACCCTTCAAATGCAGTGATAAATGTAGATTATTATTTGTTGGTTCACCAAATTATTGTTTTTAGGCCCTATGTCCAGAAAATAAAATCAAACATTTGAAATAAGGCTACTTTATCATTTTGTGGATAGTCAATTTTGCGTACTATTTTTAACAAATTATTGTTTCTTTAATGTTTCCATGTGGTTGTTTACTTGCCTGGAAAATCCAGAATGATTTCTCTGGATTTTTATACAGATCGATATCAGTCTGGATTGACAGGTGGATTAGACAATCAGGGACACACACAGGGTCGTCCTTATCAAAACAAATTGCTGCTTATGACGAAAAAAGAAAGGCAAAAAATATCACATGGACTGAAATACATTGTAGATTTCTGCAGAATCAATAAGTGAATCATAAAATACTGTTAATCTGAGGTAAGAGAAATTTGATTTTGTTCTAAATGACCTGTGAACTCCTCTGTTTCACATGCGGCATGGAAATAAACACATCAAACACGATACGTTTTGAGTTTAACTCGGGGTGCAACGGAGGGCAAGGTGACCAGACTTCCTCTTCATAAAGAATTGAAGAAATGTGTGTTCTGGATCCCACGCGAGTCATTTACTAGTTCTGATATAGATTCCGACCATGCTAAAACAATTCAGAAAAGGTTCAGTTTTGTTTTATTTATGTAGATGTTTCAGTATTCAAACGTGTTCAATTTACGTATCTTTAGATTTTTTTGTTTCTTAGAGAACCCTATTTCTAACATGAATTTGACCGTTTTGTTTTCTTTGTTTTCTTTTATATCTTTTTAAAAAATCTATTTCTTGTTTGTTTGTTTTTCTCGCAGTAGTTTCAAGACACCATGCTTTTACTCATACTTTGTATATTTTATAATGTAACTGTACTTGTTACTTGAATAAATGGGCTCTTCCTTGAATAATTTCTTTGTTAAAACTAATGTGGCAATGGTGTATGCCTATTTAAGACCTAGTTTATCCATAATTCAGACCTGGAATAGTTCAGTTATTATATTTAGATCTGGTGAGACTCTTTCTTTGGTGGTACTTGATGTAAAAGGTTTGGGAATCACTGCTTTAAACAATACCAGATGTACATTGTTTAATGTTTTGTCCTTACAGTGAGTCTTGAGTAGTCGTTTTACTTACTTGATTAATTCAATTAATTGAAATTCAGGGTACACTACCCAATCTAATAATCATAGGTTCAAGTACTTGAGAATTATAGTTTTGCTGCTAGCAAAATACTACTACCACAGCTGACCCATGCTATTTGGATCTCCACCACTGCATTATTGACCCATATCAGTGTAAAAAGCGTGTCGGTTTAATCCCTCATTCGTCCAGGAGTGTTCCATTGTAGAAAAAGATTCAGTTGCAGTCATCTGGACTCTGTTTTTAAAAAAACGAAACATTTCAACTCTCATCCAAGAGTCATTCTCAATCAGTGTAAAAAAAAAAATATATAAAATTATAAATATATAGATTTTTTTTTTTATTGTTGTTTGGTCAAAAACAAAACAAAAAACAACAAAAAAGTGCTCTACATCCAAGCACATAACAAATATGTTATTTGACCAGGTGTAGGCAGAAGCCAAGGCTTATTATGCCTACCCTTCTCTCCAACTCTCACATTGGTGGACATTTGTCATATTGTGGTACACCACCGGACAATTCATCAACAAAAACTACAAAATACTGGACAGGACGCTCCCAAGTATCATCTACAAGCACTCACATTTTTCCAAAAACAAAATGCATTTTTTATTCTGCTAAATATTTTTATAGGATTATTTTCTTAAAGATACTTTTAAACTGAAATAAGGAAGTGGCTTTTTTTAATTCATCGCAACAACTGTTCCATAATATAACTCCTTTACTTGATAAACAATGTTCCCTCAGTGTTGTTCTCACATAAGGTCTGTCAAACATACACGTTGTCAAACACATATCTATCTCTATAGATATAGGTATAGATATAGATATAGATATATTTTTGTTTTTTTTGTTTATGTGGCTGCAGCTGCCACTTCAGAAACTACTAGAAATACCTCCAACAGTTCATCTTTTCAAAGTCCTCACGTCGCCTTTATTTAGTCCATATACCATGATCGTTAGATCAGGCAGGTGAGAGTAGAACTAGCTTTAGGGCATGTTGTGTAACTTATACAAGGACTCTCTCAGCACCTTTCTAGTTGGCCGCTCCAGCTGTTAGGGCCATCAGTCAAGTGTTGTGTGCCCCTCCTCTTCTCAAACACCAATACTCAGTGCCAGGGGCTGAGACACGCAATGTCTGCTCTTGAAAGTCATTAAGTCTATGCAAAAACATACTCGAAATGCGTCCATCCAGCTCTCTGTTGGCAAGCACATTCCTTCACACAATCAAAATGTCTGGGCCTGTTCAGTCCATTGCGGATTTGCAACATTGCATATTTTTATGGACTAATCTGTTCTAGTCTTTATTTACTTTTATGTATTTATTACAGGATTGTTTCCTTTCTGTCATCTGAAATGACTCTTGTATCTACAGAACTTCTTTCACTCTGACTAGATATTTTCACTGTCTTTTGACAGGTGAAAATTCCAGTTTATCTTTAATCTGTGAAATCTTTACTATGGCCTATTACAACAAGACTCAATGGCAGGTGTACCTTAGAAAGATGCCAATGAATATGTGAGTGTTTTGGATCGTTTTGAAAGTTAGAAATGGAATAGCACAATAGAAAAATGATACAACCTCCATTTTGTGTCTTTATTTTCAACCTTGAACATCTGCACCACCCCCGGTTTAATTTGACTAAACTTAATTTATTTTCTGTGAAACCAACAAGGTTTTTATGAAGGCTGCCGCATTGCAGATCATAAATTTTTATGAACTCGTCAAGCTTTATTTTGATTATAATTCTTTACTCTTATATAATAATACCAAAACATAGAGTAACCTTAGAATCAGAGGCAAGAAGGGGAAAAAATAATAATAAAGAGAGGCTAAATGCATTTCAAATCCACAGTTTAAGATTAAAAGTAACTTGTTTAAGACTGAGCCAGAACCACTGGCAATAATCACATGCAGTAACAGGATTAGGCCATTTGAATGTGGATTAGAGCAGGGGATAGGATTACACTATGTGAAATCAGATTAGCCTAATATATGATGGATAAATCTGTTAATGCTGCAAACCACATAAATCATTCCGTGTTTCTAGAGTGTCAGAATCACACTGCAGTATTTGGCTGGTGTCACTAAGCTTAAAGTGGTACTGACAAAATGTAGTTGTGACATAATGTAGTGATACTGTTTATTAAAACAGATACAAAGAAGATGAAAGGTACAATGTTTTATTCTTGCCGGGATTCTGCAGAACATAGGTGTTACATAAAACAGGAGGTTTCTGAAACACTATTGCTGCTGTGTGTCCCTTGTGAATTGTGTTGTGACTATTTGCTGTTCATTGTAAGATGTTGAGCTCAGAAATGATTAAATGAACCTTCTCAAGCTGCTCATACACACAGCACGAGGACTGGATGCCTTTCATAAACTCCTCCAATCAATAGCAGCGTGATGGCTATGTTATTACAGATAATGAAAAGTTGGGAGCTAACCTTGTTCGCTTTTGCAGCAGGAGCCCCATTGCACCGGAGCTAGTTGTGTACATGGAAAGATAGTGGAGAGAAAGTCACATGAAAGTGTGTTTGTGGAGAGATAGTGAGGTGCAGGTGGGGGAGGAGAGCTCTAAGTTTGGACGCTGTGCTCCTGTATGCGTGACATCTGACCTGAGGTATTTCTCAGAATACCACTCAAGTGTGAATAACTCATTGCTGTGTGTGTTTGGATAAACCGCTGGATCTATGTCAGTCTCTTTCCCATGTCAGCCATGTGTTTCACCCGATTTCTGACATACCAATAATACGACCACTTTAGGCCTGCTTCATATGAGATTAACAGGAAGTACATGTTTGGTACACTCCCATTACAACATTGCTCCAACCAGTCAAAATTATTCTGACCTTATATTTGACATTAGACCGCAATATTCCCATATTGCCTTAATATTCCAAATTATTTAATTGTATTGTTACATAAGTTAGTGTTTGCTGGCACTCTAACGTTGCTATTGTTTATACGCCCTAGACCTTATCTTTATAATCCTATTGCTCCCCATGTTGTCCATGTTCTCACTCGGGCCATATTATTATTGTTCTAACAATTATCACAGATGAACACTCCCCTCTTCGTATCAGCATCAGCCCCATGGTCTGATCTCCTCCCGCAGCATAGAGCTGAGAGATAGAAACATGACCTGTTTATGACGAGCTGCCTCTGCTGAAATGCAAGTCACAGCAGCCCTGCTCTGGTAGGAGATACTGCTTATCTTCTTCCCCTTGAAAGCCTAACTAGGTCGAAATACACTGAAAACAAGTCTGCTTTGTTGTAATTCTAAGGCAATATGAGAATAATTGATTATCAAGCTTTAACTATATCAACAAAAGTTCAGTTTTATTTATTTTTTAAAATTGTGTTTGAATACATATAACAATCATGATATAAATGTTTCCCGCAGATGAAGAAAACAATGTCATTGTTAAGACCAATGATCATTTTAGTCGACTAGTTAGCGGGTTTTTTTTCTTCGATTAGTTGACTAGTTGATAGTTTGTTTGTACATTGAGATTTTTTAAGTATATTTTCAACCAAATAAAGACTTCTACAAAGATAATATTTATTAATAAAATGTATTATTGATAAAATTTGAAATTGTTTATTCTGCTTTGACGTTTTTATTTATTAAAGCCACTGTCTTTGTTATAAAAAGTTACAACAAAGAAAAGTTTTTATGTATAGTGGGTTAACGATTAGAATGATCACAATATGATTACAATTACTTTTAATAATAACGATTAGTCAATTAAATGTTGCAGCCCCAGTCATTGCAAAATAATTATGTCATTGAAACAGCAATTTTGTAGCACCCTCATTATATTTATATTATATATATATATATATATATATATATATATATATATATATATATATATATATATATATATATATATATATATATTAGTAATTATCTGTTATTGTTGCCAGCATTTTACATACTTCATTATGCTGCAATATATTGTATAAACCATGTAAACTTTGATTACACTAGTTATTCTTCTCTATTTTGTTACATTTTGAGCAAACCGTAGACAAAGAGACCGACCGCTGGTGCTGGCCCTTTGAGTGTTTGCCGGACTCCTGCAGAACAAAGCCTCATTCACAGCGGGCGAGGGAGAGGACTTTCATGTGCGTGTATGTTTATACTGGAGTCAGAGGAACGCGCAGGGCAGCTTCGCACCACAACATCATAGCACCACGAGGCCACAGCATCACATCAAAGCAGGGGAAGCGAGCAACAGACATGGCCAGTCTAGTCCCAAAGCAGGACAGAATAAATACCAAAATAATGTACACCTGAGCTGCAGGGATTTTTGTGCTCTAGACAGAAAAACAATAATCTACATGGGTACTGGGGCTAATGGAGAGGCTTTACAAAAATATCTAAGGAAGGGTAAAATTAGGTAAGTACTTCCTCAGTGACAGTTACAGTCATGTTTATAATTGTACTTTCAAGGATCAAAATACATAGAATTTCACAACAGGGTCCGGTGTCATGGCGGCAGTGTAGACAACCGCGTCTTCCCTCCGCAAAAGTTTTTATCGCTTTTTGGGAGATGTGTTTAATCTAGAGGTAACGCAGACAATATTCCTAAAGCGCACATTGATGAGGACAACAAGAAAGAACACCGCCGCGAAACAAGCAACTATGGCGGAGCTAACCAAGGGACTCGGCGTAGAGAAGAGGGCCCCCGCTAAAGTCATTGAAGAGGCCATGGCAAAATACTTCAAAGAAGCAGAAGACAAATCCGAGGCCCGGAACAAACAGGCTCGAAAAGCGTCTTGAAAGTATGTACAATACCCTCTCTCGACATACAGAGAAGACTGAACTCTTTGCGCGAACGTAACCGGTCTGCAGAAGCGCGTTGCCCAATCAGAAAAGGGCCCTGGCGGATAAAATTGTAGAGATGGAGTACAGAGATCGCAGAGATCGCAGAGATAACCTCCTTATAGGAGGGCACTGAGGTTTCCCAAGATGGTTTCCGGCTTTGGCGTCAACTCCTGAGATCATGCGGGCGCATCGCCTCGACGGTCTACAGTCCGAACCCAGTCCAGCTTTAGCCGGTACCGGCAAAGGCAATCGCCCGCGTCCGGTCATCCTGAAGTGCGTTTACGCTACACGGAGAGGGATCTATTTAAAGAGGCCCGCAAAAACGCACCTGAAGTAGCAGAAATCCATTTGAAATTCGCCGCGGATTACAGTGAACCCACTACAAAACGCCGCAGACCTTGTTACAAAATAATGCAAGATGCCCGCACCAGAGGATTTCACGCTTTTCTACTGTATCCTGTATACTATCAAGCTACAGCGAGGAGGCGAAACTCACATCTTCAAAGAGCCCATGGACGCTGAGGAAGTCCTTGCAGCCCTCACTCAAACCTCTGACTAGTAGTACTAGGGTTTCTCTTTTCTCCCCTCTTCTGATTATGGAGAATGTTTTTAAAATAAAAAATCTGCTTGATATTGGGACTATGGCGACTGCTGCACTGCCTATTTTCATTAATAGAAATTGTAAAAGGAATTTATTCCCTTGGCAGCAGTTGGCATAAATATCACATTTACCATATATTTCCTTTTCATATGATAGTGGAGGGAAGGGGCACCAGAATGTGCCTCCTGTTATAGGAAATACTAGAGGGGGATGGTTTAGAGGGCGGTACGGAGTATTTGTTACGTGTTTTAGTATACATATGTTTGTGGACTAGGGATCACAGCTTAATTTTTGCATGATCATATTGGGTCCTAGAATGATTTTAAAAAGTTTAACACTATGGCATCTGGAAAGTTATAAATAGCTTATTTTAACGTTAATGGCATATTGGGTCCAACTAAACGGTCAAAGATACTGACAGAGATGAAAAAAGAGAACATTGACATTATATACATACAAGAAACACATTTAAATGACCCTAAAACATCAAAAAATGACAACATTTGGATATAACAGACTTTACTGTTCATCATACAGGGGCAAACAAGAGGAGAGTAGCCATAAGTAGAATAGCCTTTGATCAGATTTTTTAACACAAAGATAATGATGGCAGGTTTGTTCTGGTCAAAGGAACTATTAATGAAAGTATGTTTACTTTGATGAATGTATATGCTCCACCAGGAAGTGACCTCACTTTCTATACTGAAGTTGTGGACCTAATTGCAAACCACTCTGAGGGAACCCTTATCAGTGGCGACGACTGGAACTTGCATGATCAACCGACATTGGATGTCTCAAGCTCACAAAATACTGTTAAATCAATAAATAATAAATTAATACATCATGTAGGGCTGATCGATATCTGGAGAGAGATGAACCCTACTGCCCGCCAATATACAAATTTTTCCAATCCACGTAAGATTTATACCAGAATAGACTACTTTTTTATTTTCAACAAAGATAGGTCCAAAATTACAGAGGCAGACATAGATACTAGAGCTGCAACGATTACTCGAGTAAATCGAATAATTCGATTACAAAAAAAGCTTCGATTATTATTTTATTGCTTCGATGATTCGTTTAATTTACATATTTAATCAAAAACACGTGAATCTGTGTTGCGCGCGGAGCGCACGGAACGACTTGTGGCGCTTTTGTTTCACACGGAGCTTGTTCCGCTCTGACGAAGGCGCAACAAGGAAGAGAGCGGCGCGTTTTAAACTCACGAGTGCGACTGGGAAGAGTTTTGATGAGTAAAAGAGCCATGGATCTATTATAATAATCCCGAGCTGCAACTCGAAACACCGCATCTAGCTCCGCCCACCCCAGCCCCCGCGCCGTCGACACGCCACCGCGGACCCCCGCGCTCCCCCCCACTCAACAACTCTGCTTCCCAGTCACAGTCGTACTTTTAAACAGCCAATGCACATGGAAACAGCAGGAGGACCGCGTTTATGTTTATAAACAGAAAGTCCGAGACGCGGAGGCCAAAGTGACCGGCCCACGAGCCAAAAACGTCAAAACGCAAAATGCGCAAAATGCTCAAAACGCCAGGACCGCTGGTCCCACCCAACATAACGTTTAACAAATGTCTTATTTTAAGTGATGTGACAGAGCTACTGTAACTGTTTACAATCTATGACAAGTTATTTAAGTCCTTTATATATATTCTTTATATACAAACAACAGTTTGGACTGAAGTGAAATGTTGCTGTTTTGGGACAAATTTATATGAAATCAAGAATAAAATGTGTTATTTTAAGCAGAAATTCCTTATTTTGTAATTGTTTATTACTATGATCTATAACGTTTATCTAAAAAATTATTTAATATGTGTTTTAATGGTTTACTGAATGTAAAAAAAAATTAACCGATTACTTGATTAATCGAAGAAAAGAATCGATAGATTACTCGATTACTAAAATAATCGATAGCTGCAGCCCTAATAGATACAATAGATTTAAGTGATCATGCTCCTATTTACATCACTCTAGAGCTGGAACAGAAACAGAAAAACACACTTTGGCAATTGAATACCAGTTTACTCAATGACCCACCATTTGTGAAAATGATGACAAAGAACATTGAGACATACGTAGAGGAAAATGACAATGGTGAAGTTTCTCCACCCATTCTCTGGGATGCAGCAAAGGTAGTTTTGAGGGACAGGGTAATTGCCATCGCCTCGGCCAAAAAGAAACAGAGGCAAAAAAAGTTAAACAATTTACAGAACAAACTAAAGCTGCTGGAGACTAAACATGCCGAAAACAAAGATCCGCAAATGCTACAAGAAATTAAAAAGACACGGGGCGAGATTGATGATCTGGCCTCACAGGAAATTATTTTTTAAAATGTTCTTCACCAAACAAAGATACTATGAAAGCGGTTCAAAATTCACAAAATTGCTGGCCTAGAAGCTTAGAAAACAACAAGCAGAGAGAGCAATTTTTTAAATACAAGATAGGCAGAATAACATAATTTTAAACAAACACGACCAAATCAGCATTTAAATCATTTTACAAAAAACTTTTCACCAAAATATCAGGAAACAAAGAAGAAAAAATTCAATCATTTTTGGACACTCTCAACTTACCTACCATGACCGAAGAACAAAACAACAAATTAGGTGCCGAAATGATAATTACTGAAATTCAAAGTGCCATCAAAAGACTAAAAAACAACAAATCTCCAGGGAGCGATGGGTTCACCTCAGAGTGGTATAAAACTCTAAAACACACAGTTACCCCTTTTGCATTTAACATTTAACTGGGCTCTTAGAAAAGCTCAGGTCCCTCCGAGTTGGAAGGAAGCCATCATATCTTTAATACCTAAAGAGGGGAAGGACAGACTTGACTGTGCCTCATATAGACCAATTTCTATTCTGAATGTGGACTATCGTATATACACTTCAATTATGTCAAAAAGAATGGACCAAATACTCCCAGGGGTTAGTTCACAATGATCAGACAGGATATGTTGGCAGACGACAAACACAAGATAACATAAGACAATCTTTACACATAATGAACCATATACAGAAACAACAAAATAAAGCCGGAATAATAAATCTGGGCGCTGAGAAAGCTTTTGACTCTGTTAGCTGGCCCTATCTATTTAAAGTGCGAACCAAATTTAAAATAGATGATTTAATAATAAAAATATTGGGGCCCTCTACGATCGCCCAACATCAAGAATAAAAATTAACGGTCACTTGACAGACTCTCTGACCTTGGAAAGAGGGGTGAGGCAGGGTTGTGCTTGGTTCGCCTTGTACCTGGAACCATTGGCCCAATATATTAGACAATCTGAAACAATTTATGGTGTCGCAATTGACGGGACAGAACATAAAATAGCCTGCTATGCAGATGATGTACTACTATATCTGACAAAGCCAGAAATTTCAATACCAAATGTGATGCATTTCCTCCATGATATTGGTCCAATGTCTGGATACAAACTGAATGTACAAAAAACTGAAATTCTCTCTTACTTGCGCCTCCCTCGGTCTCCCAAAAAGACTTTACCATTTAAATGGCGGAATCCGTCAAACATTTAGGTGTGGTCCTCCATACAGAACTATCAACAATCTTAGAGAAAAACTATATTCCTCTTTTCTCCACTATAAAGAAAGCTCTTGAAAAATGGAACCTTATCCCATACTTAAGTCTAAGTCAAAGGATTGAAACTATAAAAATGAATGTTTTGCCCTGATTTCTCTATTTCAGACTGTTTGATGAGTGGAATAAAGCAACCTCAAGATTTGTGTAGCAAGGCAAGAAACCTCGAGTCTGATTTAAAACTCTATAATTATCAAAAGAAAAAGGAGGCTGGGGCTTGCCTTGTCTGAAAAGCTCCTTTATTTCAGCTCAAATCAGAGCATTGCTGTGTGACCCAGAATATGAAGCCCAATGGAAAAATATTGAGATTTATGTTTCCTGTCCTGGCCTTACTGGCAGATGACTAACGGCTGAGTCATTTGGAGGAAGTTAAGAATCCATAGGTGAGAACTGTCCTTACAACATGGAAGGAGCTAATCAAAACATACAAACTGAACAAAGATGTTCAACTCTTAAACTGGTTGGTTTATGACCAAGGTTTTGTCCCAAATACAACTGACCTGAGATTCAAGGTCTGGATTACAAAAGGTATAAAAGTCTTTTACCGGATTGTAAAAGATAATCATATGACAAGCTTTGATATGTTAATAGAATCCGTTGACTTGAAGAAACAGGACTATAGGTATTTACAAATAAGGAGTTATTATAACCAAAAAATTAAACAAAGTAACCACCATTATAACCGACTAATAGAATTTTTTATTAAGGCCTATCAATCAGAATTTACAAGTGGAATAATATCTAAACCATATCAATGCATTACTAACCTGGACAACTACTCTACTGAATATATCAAAAACAAATGGGAAAGAGAAGGTAATTTTGTTTTGAAGGACGAGGAGTGGGAAACTGTATATCGCAGTGGAGAACCACAAAATCGCATATCCGGAGGGAATTTTGTTGGAAAAATGTCTCACGTTCTTTCATAACACCATGTCAAAGTGCCCATTACTCACAGGGAAATGCTGACTGTTGGAGAAATTGTGGCAGCCTGGAGGCAAACCACTACCACTTGTTTTGGGACTGTCCTGTTGCTCAAAAATATTTGAATGAAATCAACAAGGAGATAAAGACTGTACTTGACGTTACCATCCCATTCGATTTCAGAACTATGTTCTTTGGTCTCAGAACCCCTGCCATGGACACAAAAGATGAATACCTTTTGGATTATAAATCTTGCAGCAGGAAAAAAAGCCGTCACAAGAAAATGGATGACACAAACCCCCCGACGATCAAGGACTGGACTGACATTATAACAGACATTAGACGTATGGAGAAAATGACTTTCAGGCTTGAAAATTGACACATTTGAACAACTTTGGGTGAGATGGGATGTTTATGTTGGACTTGGTATGCCGTAACTTAATTTATGTTTAATCATATGGTGCCATTATTATTATTTCTCATTACGTGTATTTTTGCTCCCTTTTTATTTAAAACCTTTTTTTTTTTGCTCTCAGTTTGCGTCCCCAGCTGTTGTATTTTGTGTCTGTAAAATAAAAAATAAAAAGAATTACACAGGAGCTATGATTCAACACATAGCTCCAACATAATGTTGTAAATAAGCAACATTATGTTGGAATGTTGCTTATTTATGGTATTAGAGGGATTCCGTTATAGAACTCAGCACCACCTGTAACTTATCTTTTTCTTCACAAACTGCCACTTGACTGTTGTAAAACTATGATACATTTTTACCACAGGGACTACCCCACCAAACTACCGTGAATGATACTTGGAAAAACATGAGAACCTGTTATATGCACTTTAAGTAATAAAACTACGGTTGGTTTGCAGATGATGTGGTTGAACAAAATATTAAATAGAAGGACCATCATTTTTCTATTGTCCTCCAGTATACAATACAGTATGTACGTTCCCATATATATGCACATGTGCTATGTAACTTGACTGACCGTGCCTCCTGAAAATGTCAGGAATGTTCCACAGTATTATCTGTTTTTCATTTATTCAATTACAGGTGTTTCAATTGCTCAAAAAATATGTGGTTTGGTGGTCACTTGCTTGTCTCCATGGAGATTGCCAAGTTTTTATGCTATTTTGTGAAACATTCCAGTCAAAACGTTTTGAAGAATCCACCTAAAACTACCCTTTAAAGTACCCCTTTAAAGAAAATACCATATATAAAAATGGCTATGAATATTACAGTAATACTAATACACTCTTTTTGCATTCACTGAATTATTTTAAAATACCTTACTTTATTCTTAATCTGTTTTCTAAAAGGATGGGATACAGCCCCACCCAGCATTCTTAACACATTTGTTCATTGTTTATTAAATCCCACACAATCACTAAAGTAGGGCATGTGTTGACTGTGGTTCAAGGGCTCTAAGAGCACAATCCGGGTTGGACGTGTTACTACTTCTATCAATCACACTGCACAGTAGCCTGGAGGAGTTCATTCTTGGCTTGATCTGGGGGTAAAAAGTATGTGCATGATTACAAATTGCTACCAATATTGATTCAATCACTCTGCTTGGATTTTATAAATACATTTAATCTTTGCCTCTGAACTATAAGATTTCCTGGTCCTGTTCATGTGTTTGAGACACATGATGATTGCATTCTTTTTTGAAGGACTTTATGAGGACTTTTACCATTCAAAAGAATGAATTGCTGAATTGCTATGGCAACGCAACAATCCTCCCTGACTCTTTGCTGTCATCTTTCCACATATAAAGCTCAGTCTGCGACAATGTCATTGCCTAATTTAGTAAATGCCTATTGTTTTTAACGATTTAATTTCAGTTGCAGAGCTTTAATTTAGTTTGTCCACAAGTGTCCATTTGTTTGTCTTAAAAATGTGTAATGACACACTGTTCAATTCATACGAGATGAGAGGAATGCCACATTTATAGCTTCTGCAGAAACACAGGGATTCATGCTTGATGTTGGAGCGCAGCGTTGCCGTGGACACCGTCTCCCTGTTCCTCAAGGCCACTCATGTCATAATAGCAACCATAAACCTCACGTCGGAGGCGTTCCTCTCCTGCTCTGCTTTCTCAGTATTCTGCATCCATGCAAAATATTTCTTGTGCAAATTGTGGCTTCCAGCCATCTCAACTTGCTACATTTTATCCAACTCACTCTGGCTCTTGCTACTGTTTACTTCTATTTGGTTGTTTGTATTTAAAAAGTTGTTAAGAGTTAATTCCTGTTTTAGTTTCATTTGTCTCCTGGCCTTAACCTCCTAAACAAATACATAAATATATCAGTGCATGGGTGAATCCACCAGTCGACAGACAGGGTCATACGGGGTGAGGGCAACATGATCGCGCCTGCCCCGCCTTTGCACACACACACACGGCATACCATTGTCACTCTCTGGATGAGTGCTTTTGGAACCTGCTCCCAAATCAGCCCCCCTTCAAATGGCACACTTGCCCACTTTCCCCTCGCACACACGCACACACTTTCTCCAGTGTCAGGATTCCTCTCAGTGCCAGGTTGGCCGAAGTACTGCAGGCAACAATACCGCTGAAGGATTGATTGAATGCTATTTTTATTATGATCATAAAAGCAGTGTTGTTAAGATAGCCGTATTTCAAATGATTGCTGCTCTGTAAATTACTTTACTGTTGTCTTCTGTAAAGTTTAATCCATTTTAGATTTATTCAAGATTGACTTAGCAGGAGGTGGTTGAGTTCCCATACTTGCTTGAGAATATTGCCAAAATGCAAAATAAATGGTCTTGTAACTATTTCCATATCAGTCACGGGTGGTAGCTGGGACCTGGCCCCCGCACCGTCCCTTCACACCTGTCCTGTCTGCTCCTGTGTCAGTGAAAGTGAAGGAGAGCAGGCTGCAGTCATGGCTGGGATTCAGATTATTCCCAGAGGGGACAGCTCTTTCAGAGAGGGGAAACACCACACTGTGCCCCAGGGCCCGTACTAAATACATGTCTCTTTAACTGTGTGTGTGCGTGTGTGTGTGTGTGTGTGTGTGTGTGTGTGAGACGTTTATCTCCCACCTGTTACACGAACTTGACCCTGTTGTGCATACACTGCGTATACGTTCTTACCCAGATGAGAATGTGCTTGTGTCTGACTTCATGTTGGACTGCACCATAATTGGATACACAGCAGGCAGCAAAAACTGACCTAACTGACTTTTAAGTGTGACCCCTGAATGACTTCAGATGACTTGCTGATACAATATGGATCATATGAGTCCATAGTATTTTTAGCTGTATCAGCTAGCATTGTAGCCAAGCTGGCTATCTAAAGAGCAGCAATGGTGTCATGACCTCCTTGAGCTAACACACACGCACACACAAACTCATGTTCCTCATGGGACTGACTGAAATACTAAGCTGTTAACAATTAGTGCTGCTCTCAGCTAATGTCAATTTCAGAGTCTTGACATTTGAACTATAAACAGGGTGTCATGTTGCCAATGTATTTTTTTTTATTAAGGGTAGGAATCTATGAGCAATGATAATTTGATATTTGATACCAATTTACTTACACTTACACTTCAAAAATATATAGCCTAATAACAAAATATAAAACCCTTTTTTTTTAGGGTCGCTGTTCCAGGGAGAACTGCAAGTACCTGCATCCTCCTCCTCACCTAAAAACCCAGCTGGAGATCAATGGGCGGAACAACCTGATCCAACAGAAGAACATGGCCATGTTGGCACAGCAGATGCAGCTGGCCAATGCCATGATGCCCGGTACACAGCTCCCCCCCATGGTGAGAGACACACATGTTCAAAGCCCTGTTCCACCTCCTAACTGTAATCAAGGGCCTCCTCACAAAACCCACTGATCACTCTGATCTTGTTGTTTAACTTAACGTTTTGTCTTCCTTTCTATAGCCCATGTTCTCCGTCACACCCGGCTTGGCCACCAATGCCAGCGCCGCAGCGGCAGCAGCTGCTGCAGCCTTTAATCCTTATCTGAGCCCCATGTCCCCCGGCCTGATGCCGCCTGAAATCATGCCCAGCACCCAAGTCCTGATGGCCTCCAGCCCCCAGGTCAGCCAGGTCCCCAACGCTGCGGCCGCTGCAGCCCAGAAATTGCTGAGGACAGACAGACTCGAGGTAACGCACCATAAACATAACGATTGTCCCAATACTAAAAATGTTTGTTTAGCAAAAATTAGAGAGTCTCAGGAGTGTATAATTTTACCTATGTAAGGTAGTTCTAACACAAGTAACTGTTTTATGGCATCAGGGGGCATCTGCAAGAACCTCATAAACTGTTCAGTACACCATTAATCAACTACAGCGCAGTACATAATCATAAAAATCATGCTGCTTGTTGTCAGCTTTGACTATTTCAATGAATAATAGTAACAGGAGTAATATAAAAGAAGACTAATGGACAACTGTTTAATTCTTCAACTCATGTTATTCTAATTGTTTGGTGTGTTAGTCCCTGTTATATTTATCACAGTTGTACATCAGTCAAGTTGCAATTTGGGACAAAAAAATAGTCGTAGGAAGTTCTTAAAAACGGAATCTCTTTATCTGACATCAATAAGCAACATTCCAACCAAAATGCAGACAATTTACACTCAACAGACACAGTTTTCTGAAAGTTTAAACAATAATTTAACAAAACAAAGGTATTATCAGGTATTATTTGTCAAAGCATAATTATTGTGTGATTCTATGGACTTGGCTCTTGTTTACAAAATGGTTGCCAGGTAACAGTTGTGGAATCCTCTTTACCTATGTTATATCTGCTGTATTCTATTTTAAACTCCACCAAAATTGCAAAATTGGGGAAAAATAAGCACTTTTTTGTAAAATCGTAAATCTAATTGTTAGCTTTATTTTAGTGAAATGTGTGGTCTAACTTTGGAGGATCTATTTCAGATGAGGTGCTGCCCTCTGGTGGTCATTATGGATATTTCTATTACAAAATAATGTCTCAAACTACAACAGCTCAGTTTATCATGTTTATCACGTTCATGATGCTGTGTGCAGGTTTGTCGAGAATACCAGAGGGGCAACTGCTCGCGGGGAGAGAACGACTGCCGCTTCGCCCACCCTGCCGACAGCACCATGATCGACACCAACGACAACACCGTCACTGTGTGCATGGACTACATCAAGGGTCGCTGCTCCCGGGAAAAATGCAAGTACTTCCACCCCCCGGCCCATCTTCAGGCCAAAATCAAGGCCACGCAGCACCAGGTGAACCAGGCCACAGCCGCCGCAGCCATGGTGAGCAGTCTGCACACGCTTTCACACCCTCACATATGTTGCAGCTTAAGCAGGCATCAGTTAGGTTAATTTTGTATTTTGTGGCTTTATACAAATTGTCCTATGGTTTTTCAGTTCTGCTTTTTTCTTCAAATTCTGCATGTTTTTGGGTTAAATGTGCTCAGAGAAGGATGTTGTGAAGAATGGATCTGGCCATTTACTCCACTTGAAATAGTGTCATTTGGGTGGTGTGAATGCCATGTTCCTTTTTCATCTCATCCTGAAACACAAGGGACAGCCAGACCCACACCACTTTATTTATGACACCATTGTTTCTGTACTTCCTACTTCTTACTTCTCTTCCTCTTGACATTTTGACGTGGACCGATTGTGCTCTGAATCTCACAGTATAAAGTACAACAATAGTACAACAGCAGTACGGCAGTATGTCTCCGCCAGTCCCAAGTTACTTTTCAAATATTTCAAGTATTTTCCATTATGTGCCAGGCAGAGCTTTGGGGTGAATCATTGTAACGTGACACTGACTGTTAAGCGCACAGTGTATAATATGTTTCTGTCCACTGTGACTACTTATTTTCATCGCTATATTTATCCATTTTCTGTGTGACTATAACTAATGTAGAGCGTAGCTACCACTGATAATTTTAACTGTTGAGCGGTAGAGCTGTAGCGTTCACATTGTGCATGCCTTAGTCCTGTTATCCCCTCTGTATATTGCATTCCAATGATTTGTTTTTTTATTTGTTTATGTTTTTTTCTCACCTATACCCAAACTGCACTGCTGCCCCCATGATGCACCTCTGCTTGCTGGTTTATGTTAATGCGCTTGATCCCCATTGGCCCATTGCCATCATGTGCTCGCTGCCTGCTAATTAAGACTCAGTCGGCTGTCAAATCACTGAAGCGACCCCTCGACGCAACCTTTGACCTGGTACTATGACCTTTCACCTTTTAGCTTGGCATGTGGCTTTGTTGTTGTGCAGTATTAACCAAAGATACTTGGCTCTTTTCGTTAGTTGTTGTGTCGGTGCTAAACGTATTTCCTCCTGTCAATCTGTCATTATTGCTTGTGATGAAATGATAGTGGCCTCTTTGGAATCTAGTGATATCTTATTTGTAGAATGCATCTTTTGGCTCTAATCTTCTGATGTGGACACAATCAGTTCATCACCTAAAGCCTATTTAACAAATGTCAGTAAGGGCTAGGGAAGTAGAGCTTTTACAATGGTGGCATGGCTTAAGTCTTACTGTCCGTCCTGTAAGTCAGTGCTCAGTGTTGTAAGCTGCTCAATCTAAAGTGTGCATGTTGTTTATGTTGCAAGTGCATAAATATGGAAAAGGGTGGGGCTAAGAGGAACAGTCTATCAGACCATTAGAGGTGATTGCAATTGAAATGATAGTTCACTCTGTCATTGGTTCACAATTCTTCAGACTTCATAAATTACCTCACTTTTGAGATTACATTACAATACAAACCATTTGAAATTTCAAAAGCATAGTTGCTATTGCTGATCACTGCCGTGAAACCATTTGACTGTGAAATATCACTTAAACATGGCTTACACTGTTTATCATGGAGCTAGCAGTGCAGCATCCCTCTCTCTGTGCTTCCTACTTGTTCCACCTCTTGTTATTGTAGCAGCTTTGTTTATTTTAGCATATTTAATGCTTGCATATTGCATTAAGTAATTCCTAAGAGATCCAAATAATTAATAGAAATCAGCCCCAGATTAGACGTGTTACGGTAGAACTGCTTGTTAATAGCCCGTAGCTCCAGTAGGCACCATGCTCCTGCTGCTTGTGTAGTATTGTGTCAGATTGCTGCTTGCTTGCTACTGATGAGATGATAATTTTGTTGTACACACATAGATATGGTGATCATGTTTATATGATGTGTCTAACATATTTACTCTTTTTGTTTTTCTTTCTTGTTTTGCTTCTTCTCAACACTCCTTTCTCTCTGACCACGCACCTCTTCCTCTGTCTTCTTGTTGATTATCTCTCTTCATGCGGATTGGCAGGGCATCGCCCCTAGTGTCATGGGGCCCATGCCAAAGCGGGCTGCCCTGGAGAAGGCCAATGGGGCCTCTGCTGTGTTTAACACAGGCATGCTCCAGTACCAACAAGCCCTGGCCAGCATGCAGTTTCAGCAGCAGGCTGCTTTCCTCCCATCAGGTATGTAAATAACTCCACAGCAACGCTCAGGCTCAGGCCACAAGCAAGACCTGGGGTAGACTCATCTGTCTCTGCTTGGCTAAAGCAGGGAAATTGAGTTTAGATGCTTCTCCATCAGGCGTATAGGGATATGTATTCTCTACACTGTGATACAAAGTACAAAGGACGTTTGGCAGAAGCAAAAGTTTGTTATATATGAGTAGTAATGTGATCAGCAGAGTTTGGCTTGAGCTGACCTAACAGTTTGGTGACAGACATTAATGTGGTTAGTTCAGCTTGTGAGTTTTCTCACGGTCTAGAATATGTATAATCTTTAACGAACACAGGATATGTGGATTCATAACTCATGACTACTACACTGGACACCATAGATTTAAGGTCATTTAAGAACTAGATTGCCACAAAATGAGTTCACAACACGCTTTTTCCAATCATTGATGACTATCCAAAAGATATTAATAATTTGTTTCCCACCTTATCTCTCCCCTTACTCTAACGAACCTTGTGATGGGCTGTTTTGATTTCTCTTCCCTATCCAACCCACTTCCTGTTGCACTGCATGATGGGCAGGCTCAATATTGTGCATGACACCCGCAGCCAGTGTTGGTAGGTTCCAGCTTTCCTTCTTTAGTTCATTATTACCTTATGTCTGTTTATAGTAGAGGTTTGATTATGTTTCTCTGAAAGAATTGATATAAGAAAAAGAAACCTTTTTTGTACATTGTAAATATGAGAGCTGATTTTAGGCTGCTATTTACATTTGTACAACACACAGATATTGCTTGCTTGTTCTTAACTGGGCTCCTGGCTGGTCTAACATGACATCTATTAAAAACTGAGGGTGTTCAATTGTAACCCTCCCCTCTCCTCTGCCACAGACCTGAAATCTGGCTATTGACAACTGTAAATATGATCATTTTTTTAAAGTATTGAATGAATTAAGTACTAGCTTACTAGTTTATTATGATGTGGGCAGAGGTGAAAAGGAGCTAGTTGATTGAACCCCTCCCACCCCTCGAAGTTCTTGCCTGATTTGCCTGGTGTTCCACTGCTCCTCTGTGTATTTTTGCTTACATGATTTTCCCTCCAAAAAGTTCCCATGATGCACGGTGGTACTCCAGCCACTGTGTCTGCAGCCACCACATCTGCCACAAGCGTTCCCTTCGCAACTGCCTCCACCAATCAGGTTTGCACCTCTACCGCCTCATTCTCTGTGTCTCTCTTCTTATGACGATGTTTGTTAATGCACATGGATGACCAGGGGCTGCTTGTGTCTCACATGGGGGGTGGGTGATGGCCGTACTCCCTCTTGTTGGCCTACACAAGTGTTTATCCATACATGTAGATAAGACACACTGCTTTTCTACACACTTCCACTTCTCTCTTTTTGGGGAACAAACTGTACTGTATTTTATGTCTGTCCTCATTGTAACTTAGATTTTTGTCCTTTTCCATTTTGAGGACTCTTCCTTAACAAAGTTGACTACCAACGAATACATGCAATTGGTATGTATGAGGTAGTTTATTCTGACATTTTTAAAGCCATCTGCACAGCTTGCTTTCTGTGCCCTTTGATGCTTGGCTTTTTTCTTTTTTGTCACCGCTTCTAGCACGTAAAGCAAAGCTTTACCATGTTTTTGTTTCAAGCTAATTATACAATATATATATATATATATATATATATGCTACATTTGATTCCATTTTGTAAGATCTTTGCAGAACTTTGCAATACCGCTGCGCTGCCAAGGGTGCAGATATCATCGTATTAAATTCTTGATGTAGAGGCCGTTTTTTTTTCTGAATTTCACTGAGGTGTGCAGGTCAACAAAATGGAGGACTTTTGCATGGGGAACCACCTCACTGACAGTTCCCTCCTCCTCTCATCTCTATTTCCTTACCTTTCTCTCTCTGTTGCTTCTTATTAACATCTAAATACTTGTGCCACAACTAAAGAAGATTATTGCTATTTTTGATTTTTAGCAATGAACTCACTTTAATGAAAGGCTGTGGTTACAAATGTGAACCTGTGTTATCACACAGAGAATGTTTTGAGGACCATTAAATATCCATCTCTGTTTTTTATCTTCAGATTCCAATAATATCTGCAGATCATCTGAGTAGTCACAAGTACTTGACTCAAATGTAGTTCCTGTAAAGAACAGTGAGTTTCTATTTAGATTTATGCATCTTAACAATAATAAAAAGAAAACTCTTTATGTTAACAACGTACATGCTGCCATAACTCAATATTAATCTTTTGTCTTACAGATCAAATGAATGTGGGGCTGGCACCGTCCAAGCCAAACAAATTCAGCCTTTATGTACATATTCTTCAGAATGTTAAGCATTGGGAAAGGAGGTTCTGCCATCTCTAAACCAGCCCATGACGATGGTCTCATCACACGAGTCAACATCCCGAGTGCAACACATGATCTGTGCCATCCGCCCACTTGGATTGTCAAATGTAGTGTCCAGCAAAGAGAGAAGGATCTGGAGCCTCAGACACTGTGTCTCAGAGTGAGAACGGCCCACGTTACACCTCTGTGTTTGACTAAACCATAGCACTCTGAATTATTCTCTTTTCTGCACATGCAGGTCATTGGTGTGGCTGCATATAGCACCACATTGCTGGTACGTTAGTTGACCAAGATTTTCTTTACTTTTGTATTTGTTCTTTTTTTGAATAGCCATATTTCAGAGTTTTCAAATGAGATGTAAACGTGCACCTTGAATTAGAAAACTAAACAATGATAGACACCATAATTTAACAGGAATTTAATTTGCCAAAATAATTGTACAGCATTGTAATTTTATGGCTAACGAAACTAGATGTTGAAATGAGGGTCGTGGACATATGAATGTTCTGGGTAAACCAACATACCTGTGTACCTTGAAGCACAGCCAGGCTTTTCTTAACTTGTGGTGTGCCATCAAGGCCATACAGCTAACCCCGAGTGTTATCTCACCAGTGTTATTTGTTTACCGAAGGTAAAGTTTTATATGGCTTTTGTATTATTTTAGTTTTACTGTGTCCTTTGTGTTATATATATATTTTTTACCTTTCTCTGGTTTCATCTAATCAGTTTTAGAGTTTTAATGCCATTTTTGTTAATCTTGTTTTTATCATTAATTAGAGGGTGTTTTGTTTATAGAGATAAGTCCATCGACTCTAAAAGTGGAGGGTGTAGCTTTAGTTGTGTTACAGTGCCACCTCTTCTGAAGAGGATTTTTCCAACTGTGTCTGAGAGCAGCACTGTTGAGCCATGTGTTGATGGAAAAACAACTTTATATTAGGTCATCTTCACCACACGTGCACTTGATGAATGTTTATGTGGATGCCCTTTCCCCTGTTCACCACTGCTCCACCTGAGCTTGTCCCAGGAACCAAGGCAGGTTTATTTGTCTTGTTTTTTCCCTGAAAGTTCCTAATCACAAAGGCTCTGAATTTAGATACCAAAGCACAGTTTTCTTGTCACATTTTCAAGATGTTACATGATTTAAATACATTCATTATTTCTTCAGTTCTTAGTTAATGATCACTTGCCTTTCTCGTGTTCACAGAGGTGTGTAGTGTGTCTTTACAGATTGTAACGTACCTAACAAAGCCTTAGATTACTGTTTGTGGGCCTCTGCCCACTCCAATGTAATTTGTATCACATGCAGGTTAAACACACCAATGATGTTTTATAGTTTCCTCACACATAGCTTCTCATTTCTTTTTCTCTTCGTGTAAAAGTAAGAATTACTCTTAAATCTGTGTTATGTACTACTTAAGGAGTTGAATATTTGAGGTATCTAGTTATAGATTGTTTCTTTTTGCCTTACTATATATTACTTGACAACATTGACATAGCCGTTGTAGATAATTAAGGTAGAATGAAATTCATAATTTTTTCCATATACAATATAGATTATAATCTGTTGACTTCATTCATATAGCTGGATGTCTTTTCAGTTGATTTTACATAGTCCTTGTCAGAGAATGTTTGCTGAAGAAAGACCTTTTTTGATGTAAAGAAAGATCCACTATTCTCAGTGAAGACAAACTGTTGATTTAATTTTAGTTTTCCATGTACCATGTTTGAAAATATATTGTATTGGAAATGGATTATTCATGTTTTAGGGTAAAACTTTTTTACTGTATCCATTTCAAAATATGTGTATAAGATTTGTTTTAAATATTTCTTAAGTTTGCCCTGAATGTCAGGCCAAAATGAGCAGTGAGATAGACGGGTGTTTGGATGTTTGTGGATGGTGAGATTAGGAGAGATCATGACTTTTCCAATGTGGTGAAGTCCAAAATGCTGCAGGCGTTGAGTTCTAACCTAAGGGAAGTGGGTTGACTTTTTGCACTTCTGTATATAGTCAAATGAACAGAGAAAATGTGTATCATATTGAGATATTATTTTGAATAAAAAAGATCTATAATTATAAGAAATTTTGTTAGATTAATTTAAATTCTTAAATTAGAAGACCAGCTAAAATTGCTTGCAAAGAAGGGCACTAGTTTCTTGGCCAATGCATTCAGAGAAAGCTATGCGCTTTTTGTCTTATTTTATCCGTGTCTGATATTGCCAGGGCATGTTGTATGGGATTATGCCCATATCATGCAAACTCCACCCTTGTAGGATGACATATCCAGTCCAGTCTCAAAATCTGCAAACTTGCCTAGTTTGATTTTATTGCATGTAAAAATACACACATTTAAATTTGAAAAAAAAATGAAAATAAAGCAAATATGTACGGAAGGAATACGTGTCCAGAACACTCAAAACACTATGAAACATCCACAAAAATGGGGGGATTTTGTTTCCAAACAAATCATCTTAAATGAGAAGAATCCCTTTTAAACATTGACAAAAAAGACATGTGTCCATCCCGAGCCACAGTCAACACTTTCTAAAGAGGTTGTTTCTTCTGTCATTGCTGTGCACTCAGCAGGCAAGGTCACCACCAAACCAAAAATATTTGGCCAATTAGTTGTTTAAATGAATGTAACAGTAGCTGATGTCTGCATGACTTGAAGCTGCTGTGCTGATGCTAGAACCAAAGCGCCATTTTGTCCAAACCAGATCTTTAAGGTTTTCCTCCCTGCTGGGGGCACATAGCCTATTATATGCTTTGTTAACTGCTTTTTCCTTGTAAGTGCAACCACCAGTTATAAGTATTTGCCACAAATGTCACACAATAATGTATAACTATTCTGTCTTCAGATTTGTTTATGCACATTTGATTGCTGCCATATCTCTGACTCTTGCTGTATGGATGAAACAAATCTGAATAAAACTATATTTCATTTGGCGCTTATGCAAACTCGTGTCACTGTCTTTGTTTGGACTAAGGACATCTTTGTGAATCTTCTGACCAGGAACATTATTGCATATCCCTATAACAATTTAGATGTGAGAAGTTAGCAGGGGTGAAAAGTAACTAAATACAAATGCAATTACTGTAATTGAGTAGATTTTTCAATTCATTGAACTTTTATGAGTAGATTTTTTAATCATGTACTTGTAATTGAGTAATATTCTACCTATGCAGTATGTAGTTAGTTACATTTACAGTCATATGAGGTACTGAGTACAGCACATGCTCCTATTTAATTCAGAAAGAAATCAAGTTTGTATAAAGACTGATTGGATAAAAAGTAGCTTTGTACTTTTACTTAAATAGACAACACATTTGGCAGTATTACTACTTTTACGCCGACTTGTAATTGAGAATTATTTGCAACTCTAATCCGGAAGTTACTGTAATTGTGGTCGTGGCTTTTTATCTATGTCTGTGCAAAACTCCCTAGGTAAGAACATAAGTGGATATAATTTAGTTTATGATCATATTATCATGGTAATAAACAGCAAACAGCTTTGTCGCGGCATTAGAGCGTTACGGCTCCTTTAAGAAAACGGAACTAAGCGTCGCTATTGACGCTGCTCTGAGGATGTGGGCAGGAAACGCCATGCAAGAAGGGAAAGGCAGCGATCACGCTTTACAGCGCTGTTGCACAACATAGGGCGATCAAAATGCGCTGTAATTGGCGACGCTAAATGTCTAGGAGCGGCTCTTCTCCTTGGATCCGTAAGCCGCCTTCAGAGCAGAGCAGGCCTGGAGCTTTGGCCGACACAGGAGTCGAGTATCCGCGGCCGCGCAGCCTCAGACAGCGCGCACTGAAAACATTGGGGCTGGTCGTCGGCTGGGAGCAGCAGGCTTCGTCGCGTTAAAGGAGGCATCTGCTATATTTCCGTCTGTAAACAACCATGAGGGAGTATAAAGTGGTAGTATTGGGTTCGGGAGGAGTCGGGAAGTCGGCACTTACGGTCCAATTCGTGACAGGCTCTTTTATCGAGAAGTACGACCCGACCATTGAAGACTTCTACAGGAAGGAGATCGAGGTGGACTCTTCTCCGTCTGTGCTGGAGATTCTGGACACGGCTGGGACCGAGCAGTTTGCCTCTATGCGAGACCTGTACATCAAAAATGGCCAAGGCTTCATTCTGGTCTATAGCATGGTCAACCAGCAGAGCTTCCAGGATATCAAGCCCATGAGAGATCAGATCATCCGAGTGAAGAGGTACGAGAGGGTCCCTATGATCCTGGTGGGCAACAAGGTGGATCTGGAGGGGGAGAGAGAAGTCTCCTCAGGAGAGGGAAAAGCCCTGGCCCAAGACTGGAACTGCCCTTTTATGGAAACATCAGCCAAAAACAAAACCTCTGTCGACGAACTGTTTGCAGAAATAGTGAGACAGATGAACTACTCCACTGTTCCCAGCGGTGGAGACCAGTGCTGTTCCTGCGTCCTGCTCTGAGCGCACAAACCTGACAGCACATGCACCCCAGGGGGTGAACAGTTGTCCTTTGTAAAAGTATTCTCACCTCACACTGCTGTCTTATTGTTGCACAGAAATTGATGATGACAACAATCGGTGATGTATCATAGTCTGGAAGTGTTTACATGATAAAGTACTTGAATGTTTTTTCTGTTTTTTTTTTGTTTTTTTTTTAAATATAGCTTTGTATTTGACACTTCTCTGGAAATGTGCCTCAACTATAGACTGTATAGAAAGATGGATCTTGTCAGCTGTCAAAGTCTGAAACAACATTGTAGGGCATCCTTTTCAATGGAAATACAGGTTTCATTTTAGCCAAACAAATCCTTTTTTTCTTTCTAGTTATAATATCGCTTCTCACCACAAACTACAATTATATGGCAGCTTATTTTCAACTTTACTTTTTTGGTCATCATAATAAGTACATCTATCTTTACATACAGTCTATGGCTTTAAAGGAACCCTTATTGTACAAACCTAAGAGACACCTATTTTTTCTTTGTGTCCTCATAAAACGATGGATTTTGCCAATTTGTACTGTTACTTATTTCGGGCTGGTTAATATTTCTTCTTTCTGCCTTGGAGATTTGTTTTTGGTGATAATGGGGGAGGTGTTACATGTGTCAAAAACCTGGCAGTGCAGCAAGCAGCAGGGATTGGCTACTTTTTATGGTGTTTTTTGGGGGATCAAATCGGAGAGGCCTGTTTTAGTATTTTTAAAACTCTCATATCACTCACCACTCGAGCCTTGCATAGGTTTTCTCTAGCCCAGCCTCCCAGGGGTGCAGGTCTGCCCACTCGTGTGCTCGTCTGTTTAAAGCTGTGGACCATTCTCCCACACATTTAAAAATAATACGTATTTTTTTCCCTGGTTGCACTTATCTGATGGCATTTCTCCTCAGTGTGCACAAGCAAAAAAAGAACCATAGTTGAATTGCTCTCTATTGCTACATGGGGGGCGCACTAAGCCCTCATGTAAAGTGCCTTCCTTTAAGAAATCTCCTGTGACTGTGCCAATAAATTACCCCGGCTTCCTCTGCAGTGCGTCTCAATGGCAATCAGAACTTTTTTAGTGACAAAGTGAACGAACGGACTTGTAAGTAAAGGTCTCAAGGTACTATTTATCAAGAATAACAAATACTGGAGTTTATTTTGGATCACTGAATGGCAAGCCATGTCTATCTGTATTATCTCTAGGTTATTTTTTTCCTATTTTATAAATGTGACCTTTTCAGTTACTGTAACTGTACCTATATCGTGGCAAATGTTCTGCCATGCATCTGTTTGTTGAACAACTTGTAATACAAAAGACGTTTTACATAAGCAGTCTACTGTGTTTCATTGCTACAAGACTAGATTAGACACTGCTTTGTGTGAGGCACGGAGATGGCATTAGAAAGCGGAATGTAACTTTATAATTTCACTGTAATTTTATGCAGTGTTACTTAGTAGTAGGCTACTACCTGTTTGTTGGCATTTAACAACATACAGTAGCAAACAATATTTACATTTTCGTTGGAGTTAAAACTGGAATAGCACAAATTAAACTGAAGATTTTCAAAATAAAAATCTGTATATTTCTTGGGATGTTACAAGTGTAGTTACATCCAAAGCAGGAATATTACTTTGAATACCTTTTTAATTTCATGCTTTAGTTATATTTCCTGAATCTTTTTGCTTCTTCGTCAGCTCATCAATAGCCAGTTCAAATGCTGACAAAATCATTTTGTTGTTGACATTTAGTACCAGCTCCTGATGGTCGAGTAAGTGATAGTGGCCTTGGTGGGCGGTCCCAATAAAAACAACCTCAGTGCAGTTGTTTGCCTTGTGGGTAGAGTTTCCAGAAAGAGTGTTAAGCCAGTGGAGCGCTGCTTCCCTTTTCCCTCTGAATGTTTTCTAGCCCCCGCCAAGTGCAGCACAGAGAGGCCTTTCTGTGGCCCCGGCCAAGTTCAATCCGCCGTACATACCGCCGCCTGGTATTCGTCCAATCAAGTGTCCCCCAGACCACAAAGATGCGGATGTCAGATAACCAAATTTAGTCAAAAGGGTAGGGTTTATCACTAATAATATACATAAGGCGTGAGGAATTTCTGTTTTTACTGCTGAAAACCCAACAGCACATTCAGAGCAGTAAAAGAAATTAACACTGCAGGAATCTTTTGTACCAATCACACGTGTTTAGAAAATTCCCACCATCTCTGTGCTGTTAAGATCAGTGTTAGATTTCATTTGTATTTTAACACTGCAATTGTAAAAGAAAAGGGAACACAGTCTAGACAAAGGCTGACATTGAGGATTCTCACTCTCTGACAGTCAGATGTTGTCATTTTAATCGCTGCCCATTGTTGAGTTGTGAGTGTGGGTGTTTACATTTAGATTGTGCATATGTGGAAACAATACTTTTGAATGATAATGAATAATAATAAATAATGTTAACAAACTGACCAAATATTTAGAAATCTCACCTTGTTCAAAAAATGATGTGGTTAGAGTAATTCTGTGGAAAAGCTCATGTTATAACTTCACTGTAAAAAGTTATATTAACTTAAATCTTTATTTTGATATAACTGGACAATGTGAATGATAGCTTTTTCAAGTCATACGGCATGTGTCCAAGTGATCATAATGAAATGTAAAATTATCATGCCTGCACTTATTACATATTAGTGTGTTTCAGGCAGAAATTGAACTTAACATTTGTGTTGAACTACCCTAACATTGATTACAGTGTTTGTTCTTCAAGAGCATGAATACTTTTACTGCTTTACAGACCGTGTTTGGCTACTGTCAGACATTTACTGTATGAGAAACTAGTTTCATGCCTGCAGGGCTTGTGTCATATGACCTGAAACTGACATCAGCAAGATTATTCTCTACACAATCATACAAGTCTCATTTATACTTTGAATGGACATCAATATTATTATGTGTAGTTGTTGTATTTCTCTATAGTTGAATAAACAAATTATATATAATAATATTTGCTAGCCACTACGAGTCCAGATTATGTTTGGATGAATATTTTTATCCCTGAATCATTGCGGATGAAGATGTTGTGTAGTTAAGTTTTGATCAAAGCTCCAGCTTTCTTGTGTTGTGGTTGTGGAGCTTGTGGTTTGTCCTGGCTCTGATGTTGTAATAGTAATTTCCTAACATAAGTGTAGTCTGCCTTCTCCTTCTGAAGTAGAGGACGACTTCAACTGCAACAACTAACTTCTAATACTACTTTGTGCTTAAAATGAAACATTTGGCGCCAGAAAACAAGGTTGTAGATGGGAAAACCTTGCACCAATCGACTTTAAGTGATTGAATTTAAAGAAGCCAGTCAGATCATATGACACTAACGGACTCACCACAGCTGTTTATGTATGTTTATCTTATTTTATTAAGGGACTAACAGCCTGGAAATAGACTTCTAAGGACATCATTTGATTGTCTACAATTAACTCAACACTAGTCTTTGTAGGTCACCTCGTCAAAAAACACACCCTGCTTCACAGTCTTGGGAGACATTTGTGTGTCTAAGGCCAAAGCACAAGAAACCAATGCAGCGTGACAGCTGACAACACAGTCTGACGCCAGAACAGTGAACGCCTTTGCCATGTGAGCGATGTGGAAGTCAAGAAAGAGAGCTTGTGTGTTGAGCTTGATTCTAAAGTGGTGCGATGAGTGACTGAATGCGTAAAACAAGGGTTACTGTTGACATTAGCGCTGCAACTAATGATCATTTTGCTAATCGATTATTCTAGCGATTATTCTTTAAATTAATCAATTAGTTGTTTCAAACGTAAAAGTCCCGTGATGAAAAGATTTTTTTCCTAAATTTGACCCAGATTAAGCTGTGATGTGTTTTCATCAAATACTTTACATTTACAAATTTTCCATGTCATTTTCAGGCAATCGCAGCTCAATTTGAGTGATAAAACTTATTTTCTCTGCTGATGGCATGTTTTGGAAACTATGTATCGACCAATTAACGATTATGTGATTATAAAATCAGTTGACACTTATTTCAATAATCAAGTAGTTGCGATTAATTGTTGCAGCCCTAGTTGACATTACATTTGGCAAAGAATCATTTTTGAAGGCAGGATGAGCAAAAATCTCACAGTCGTGCCCAAATCTCTTGGCACTGAATTTTTTGCTCATTTGATTTAGCTTTTGTTACAAGTTGATATTGTCATTATCATGACAGTAGAGACATTGACAGTATTGGACATGGATGCATAAAACTATCAAAGCATTTGCATCTTTCACACAGCTGCATTGAAAATAAGGTTGGGAAAAACCCCAAAATGTGCCAATCGCTATTGCTCTTCCATTTTCAAGCAGTGCAGAACTATTATATTCTCAAATATCAATTTTAAGATTGATTATAGATTGTCTACCTACTGTTTGTCCTTGTTAGTCAATGTGATATTTGAATATGAGTAACAATCTGCAACTTTGTCTGTTCTAGACTTTATGAGCTATAATTGGTGCTATTATCATTACACTGCGTAGGTCTACATTCTATTGGTGTCTAATATGAAAAGGATAGATGAAACAGTTATATAATCTCTGTGGCGAACATTTCCCTGTCTGATATTGAGATTGCATTAGTGCGTGGCTGGCAGCAGGAGTCAGATTGTGTACGAGAGTGGATGAGTCACTGGTCTTGGAGGGAACAGTGAAGAAAAGGACTGAAATAGTCTAAACGCTGCGAGCCGGCTCTGAGTGGGAGGACATAGCAGACATGGCTCTCTCAGCTGAGCTCTCCCACACAGTCACCAGCAGCACATGAAGATTTAACATCAGCTTTTCATCAGGGGGACATAGATGGACTCTTTCTGTGCTCGTGGAGAAAACTTCTGTCACATTCAGCAATTCATCCATTTATAACCAAAAACATCCACAAGAGGTAAAAATCTTCCAGCTACGGTAGACCTGACCCAATTTCCCTTTGGAGACAATAACCATAACCTGGCTAAAATGTTGTATCGTTAAAAGTTTTTGGGTGAAAATTTGGTAATGTTCCCATAGAGAATGAGAATGATAAATGGAAAATCTGAAAAAGCTTTAGGCTATTACCATTGTCAGTGAGCAAGATGTACAAACTAAGAATGTGCTTCAGTGATATGGTGCAACATAGAACAATGGGTACTAATAGTAAATACATGTAAAATAAGATCAAATGATAGGCAGGCATGAAATAAGGTAGTAGAAGGATAAACGTCAATACAAAACCCTCTAAAATGTTAAAATGTTCAATATTCCGGAATGGAGGCAAAATAAATTGTTTCAAAGTCTAATCAACAGTAGGTGCACATGCTAATGGTTGTAAGAAATAAACAATTATTCTGAATTTCTAGTGTGGAAGTCTTTACTTATGTTACTTACTATGTCTATTAGTTTCCTTTTCTATTATGATAAGGATAGAAGAACAATTACAAGTACAAATTTCTAGCCTCAAAGTTGTATTTGAGCTTTTGTGGTAACGTTTTTAATATATCTTAATAGGTATATGTGTAGTTTAAATGAAAAACTATTGTGAGGTTACAACATTTTTGTAAGTATTTGTCCACTAAAATAAAAAAATACTATAACAAATATTGATGCTGTTCTCATATCACTCACTTGAGCAGGAAGCACTGTTGTGGAAAAACGTAAGTAATAGTTATCAAGAAATAAAGAATAGATAGAACAGAGTTTGTCTTTTCTCAAAAGTGAATGGGTTATTTCTGTTGTACAATCAGAATTAATCTGTGTCCCGGTGTCCCTCACAAGTGTCAAGGCCCACACAGAAAGATTCACCTTCTTTTATGGAAAACCCATGGGAAAACCTCAAAAGGAGACACAGCAGGCATGTAAATCAGGAATATGCTAACAGAATGGTCTAGGTTCGAATTGGAGGTGGAAAGTCTTTTGTCACAAAACATAAGGTCAAAAGGCTATTTTTTCATAACAGAAGCATTGCTTGAGTTATGACCCCTGCCCCATGCCCCAGTCTGGACTGACCACTGCAGCTCACACCTCCCACTCATTGCTGTTACTGTTACTAATTTTTGAAACATTTCTCTTGATTCTACACTTTGTCCAACTAATGTTCTTGCTTTCTCAGTTTTATAGCCGCACCTGCAGAGGCATGACACAGAGTTATAGTTGTCTTCACTACTAGAAGTATAATTCAGCATTAACATCATTTTACCACAGAGGGCGCTTTCTTTCCCTTGACCAAAACAGAAACATCTATTTTTTTGTTCTTGTTTCTGGCTCTGTGTTTTTGCATATCTTGTAGGTTGAGTAAAAATACATATCTATAGAGAAATGTAGGCCACTCATTATCAACAGAGGCCCAGAAATAATTACACAGATCTTATGAACAGTGTTAACAGGACAAAAGGGGTTGGGCAATAGATTTTCATGTTGATGGTGGTTTAAAAGTTTAAGACAGTATTTCTTTAGTTTGTTGTGGTTTGGTGTTATGGTAGCTTTGTAGTGATCGCCTCCTATGAATAATGTGAGAGTGGTTGTGTGGGAGGACAGACGCAGAGCTTCAGCAATTTTCTAAGTGCTTGTACCCACTTAAAGGTGCTTTATGTAACTTTCCTACCCTCCACCAGAAAAGATACATCATGCACCTTTAATAATGCCTCCTAGCCAATCTCAACCAGTCTTTGGCCTCTGTAATCCAAAAACGGACATTCGATGCTGTGTAAGTTTTAGACGTTGTTTGATGCCCCAAATGTTTGTACTCTATTTGTCCACAAGATGGCAGACTAAGACAGGTCAAAGATGGAGATAAACCAGAGTTGCAGCTGGTTGCAGTTCTAGTTCACTGTTTGTTTTTGTTTGTTTTTACCTCTTCAAGGTTTAATGCACACTTTGTTTTCAAAAGTCATTATCTTGTTTTATAGAACTATATTGCTCGAAAAACATACTCTGTTTAATGGTGTATATTGTAATGGTGTATATTCCCTTAAGCTATGAAACATACAGATGTATGACTGTGGTGTATGATGGCCCATGGGCCATGTGAGGTTTTAATGAACCCCTACACATTCATACATTGCGTGTGTATATACGTGTGTGTGTGTGTGTGTGTGTGTGTACATATATATATATATATATATATATATATATATATATATATATATATATATATATATATATATATATATATACATACACACACACACACACACACACACACACTTCAGGAACTTCTATGTCAGCTTTTAGCTTGAACTGCTTCACTCTTCAGTGCACCAGCAGCTGGAGTCCTTGCACCTGTTGCTGGTGTTTAAATGTATACACAAACCTTAGACCTGGGAAAATGTTCCCAAGTAGATCTAGTTTAAAAAGCCTGAATAAGCAGAAATGTAGTACAGTATATTTAGCCCACTTGAGTGACTTTTTGAAGCAACTGTACATTTCCGTTTTCTGACACCATATATACCTCTGTATGAGTGATATTTATTTTGAAGTAACAGAAAACTACTCACATGACAATATTAAATATTTGGAATATTTGCATATCTTACACATTACATTGATTTATTTTTGTAATTTTTGTTTCTATCATTTGAAAATACCAGAATCTGTCCAATTACATCGAACCTATAGGGTACCTAACTGAAAATGTAATTTTCAGTCATTAAGTAGCCTCGTAGTTTCTTTTTTACACTTACTTGAGTGCTGAGTCATTATTCAGGTCAATACTTTTGACTTCTATTTGAGTAGTAATATTATTTTAAAGTAACATTACTCTTCCTTTTACATTGTAGAGGGCCTTTAAACACGCCTATGTATGCCTCAAATAATTGTGAGTACACACACACACACACTTTTCCCACAACTATTTGCTCTCAATAAACCCTATCATGCATTGTGGATCAGCAGATCTGAGGTTTGACCTGGGCTGGAACATGAACTGTCTCTCAAAGCAGATGTGAGATATTTCTATTCCGGTGCGGACATAAATATCCCTGCGGCTTTGTTCGGCTTCTCTCATGGACGAGCCGGGCTTTTCTCTCTGGAGCCACTAGGGGTTAACCTAAAACCTCCTTTGTCTTCTAATTTGTCCATCAACCAAGAAAAAAGTTGGCATCACAGGTGTGTTTCTGTTTTTTTTAACTTACTGACTGCTTAGATACAATCACAGTCTTGCAATAGACCACCGATGTTATGTTATATGTAGCCATACAAATCCATTGAAATTGTGAGAGGATATCACAGCCTGTGCCTGGCAGATGACAAACTCCACCACCTTCTCAGCATGTCCAGCATTGCTACTCGGCCACACTTTCTTTTTTAGGTCAGGACTAAATATATTGTAGAGATTTACTAGCAAAGGAAAGTGTCCCGGGACAGTAAAAGTCAAAGTCATGTACCTCAAGGCGGCCTGCAGTGAGATCCCTGTCCCCAGGCAGAGAGGGGGCCCCCGGCTGGAACGCTGCTCCAGTATACAGCAGACGCAGAGGCAGGGGTCGGTGAGCAGAGCGCACCCCTCCAGTCCCACCATATGTGTCCCACTGCCCAGCTTTGATACCAGCAGGACCAGGGAGCAGCAGAGTTTTGAGGAGTTACTGCGTGCACACAGGCACTTTTTCCAAGGAGCAGACCAGAGTGCGGGCATGGTCTACAGGTATGAAGAAACATCACCACAATCTCGTATTACACAGAGCTGTAATAAACAACTGATCATTTAGATTTTAGGTTAATTTATGTTTTTATAGCTCTAATTTATTTATTTTTACTTGTTTTAACTGATCTAGTCCTCAGTAGTACAAGTATAGTGTAGTAACCAAATCACTTGCAATTGGTTGTACCTATGCAAACATACACTATGTTTAAATTTAAAGTAATTGTTTCATGTTAATTGAAAGCAATGAATCCACTTCAATGAACATAAAACTAGGGAAAATCATTTAAATCAATTCAATTATTTATAAGACATTAAGAAGCTACTAAACTTGCTAGCAATTTTAGATGGCTTATAACACCCTATAAATGTCAACAAAAACATGTGTATTTATAAACCATGTACAAAAATTTTTTATGTTGCTTATCAATTATTTTACTATGATACTGTTATTTGGGGCATGTATGAATGATTTTGTCATTTCATTTCATGTTTGCAGAGGTAACACAGTGCAAGATATCTGTGTGTGTGGGGGTTGGTGTGTGTGTGTGTGTGTGTGTGTGTGTGTGCATTTGAAACTTATGCAGTCAACCCAAACAGCGTCATTCGAGTGAGTTGGGTCTCATTTGTATCAATTACGTTCATGTTAAAATTAAAATTTAATGTGGCTCAGTGGGGCTTCTCTCCTGTTGAACATGGAGCGCTTTCATCTGCTGCGGATAAGATATGCTTGGCACAAGGAGACCCAGAATGTATTCCTTCTATAATTAGGCTGGAGGTAAAGGGACTCGAGGCCATCATCACAGTGTATATATACAGTATATGTAGTGTAGTATGGTACTAAAGTATGGTGTCTATATGAAAATGTGTGTCCAAACAATCCACAAAACCAATTACCTCCTTTCCCAAGGGCCTAAGTGCAGTGTCCTGAAACCCCAGTCTTCCTCCTAATAGAAAGATTCCCTAAAAATAATAGCCCACCTGACTTGACACAGTTAACAGTCCTCAAAATCCATAGGATGCAATCAAAAGTTACGACAGACTGAAGACAAAGTTTGCTCAGTTGAGTTGAGTATAATAACAGCAAAACATTATCATTCTAAATAATGAAAGTTTGACATAGGCCTGCACTTGATATTTGGATTGTATTTGGCTGAGAGCAGTAGATCACAACAGGAACCATTTGGCCTTTGTCAAATCAGTGTGCAATAAACTGCCCATGACCACATAAAAGTCTAAAGAAAAGAAGCCAGTAAGAGATATAAGAATACATATTTGAGTGACTGCATTCTATTAAATGCGGTCATAGTAGTTCCAAGGTATTTTATTGAGTGACTGCATTCCATAGAATGCGGTCACGATATGTTCTTGTGTATTTTATTGAGTGACTGCATTCTATAGAATGCCCTGGAACTATTATTGAGTGACTGCATTCCATAGAATTCATAGAATGCGGTCACTAGTATTTCCCTATCTCTTAGAATGGCGGAATGTTGGTGATGTTGGAGCGTTGTGACATCATTGTCATAGCAACTGTACAGAAACGGCCATGCATTACGCAGACCATCATGGCAACTAGGGCTTTGTGATATCATCTGCCATTGCCGTTTCTACTTATTATTATTATATTTTCCACATTTATCCCTGTTTTTGGGTGGGCCGCACAGGTCGCATTCCTTGTCCGATTTACGTAATTCAAAGTTCAGGTTGTAGATAATTCTCTTCTGATTCCTGGACTTGCTTTTGGGTAATCCTCAGCCTTGTCATTTGTTCAGGATTCGTCTTGGAACATTGGATTTTTCCCTCTCTCTTGGCTTTCACAGGTCGCATTTCTTGTCCGATTTTCATCATTCAAAGTTCAGTTTGTAAATAAGTCTCGTGTGATTCCTGGAATTGCTTTTGGTATTCCTCGGTCTTATCATTATTTCGGGATTCGTCTTACAATTTTATGTACAATGTACAATGTCTTAAAGTGGCGGAATGTTGGTGATGTTGCGGGATGTTGGAGGTTTGTGACATCATCGTCATCAGAAATATTGATAACAATAACCTGTCAACTATTATGATTGGTGCTCTAGCACCACCTACAGGAATGCATAAACATTACTTTTATTAGTGAAATTCTGCAGAGCATTACTTGTCGTGCCCTGGATCTTAAAAATCCATCAGACCTTTGCCCCATTTTGTAGTTTGGCCTCTCGGACCCTCCACACCGAAGGGTCCGGCATTAATAATATTAATTCATAATTTATTTGTATGTGTTTGTGAGCATTAATTGCGCCCCTGCTAGCTAATCGTGAAAAATACACTACAGCGCATTGTGCGTTCTGCTGAGAAGGTGATCGGCTGCAGACTTCCATCTCTGCAGGACCTGTACATCTCCAGGGCTCTGGGACGAGCAGGTCGGATCACAGCTGACCCTTCTCAACTCACCCTGGACATGGTCTATTTGAAACCATCCCCCTCAGGCAGGAGGCCACTCCCCTCAGGCCACCCCAGGAGGCCACTCCCCTCAGGCAGGAGGCCACTCCCCTCAGGCAGGAGGCCACTCCCCTCAGGCAGGAGGCTACGGTTCATCCGGACCAGAACCTCCCGGCACAAGAATAGTTTCTTTCCCTCTGCCGTTGGAGTCATGAGCACTTTTAAACACCTGCCAATTTTACTGCAACTATTCAATCAGTGAGTGATTTAGGTGTTTAGACCTGAATACTTGGGCGTTAAGTATTCATTTCAACACCTACAGACTATTGCCAAGAGTGTACATTTTAAAGTACATGCTCATTATAAGGCAGAAGCATCCTGGTATGATGTAGTGGGGTTCTGTACATACACTCCTGCGCACTCGCTGAGATCTGACAGCCAGCTCCAATTTCTTGTCCCCAAAAACGGACCTTTGTTCTTTACCCTTCATTTTTTCAACTTTATTGTGTCAGCGGCTTTATTTCTTTCCACTTTATTCTGTACACTTTATTATTTAGACTTCTATGCAGTCTTCCAAAGACTTTATTCTTTAGACTTCAGTCTTTACACTTTATTCTGTAGACTTTATTACACATCAAGACGGAGGCCACTCCCCTCAGGCAGGGCTTTATTCTTTAGACTTTATTCTTTAAGTTTTATTCTTTCCACTTTATTCTGTACACTTTATTCTTTAGACTTCTATGCAGTCTTCTAAAGACTTTATTCTTTAGACTTCAGTCTTTACACTTTCAGGCAGGAGGCCTGAGGGGAGTGGCCTCCTGCCTGAGGGGAGTGGTTCAAACAGACCATGTCCAGGGTCAGCTGTGATCCGACCTGCTCGTCCCAGAGCACTGGAGTATATAGACGTTTGAAAAAGTGCGTTTTGTTTTTGCATTAGGCAGTCACTCGCAATGGCTTCCTGCCATTGCCATTTATAGTTATTATTATTATTATTATTATTATTATTATATTTTCCACATTTATCCCTGTTTTTCGGTGGGCCGCACAGGTCGCATTCCTTGTCCGATTTACGTCATTCAAAGTTCAGGCTGTAGATAATTCTCTTCTGATTCCTGGACTTGCTTTCGGGTAATCCTCAGCCTTGTCATTTTCTCAGGATTCGTCTTGGAACATTGGATGTTTCCATCTCTCTTGGCTTTCACAGGTCGCATTTCTTGTCTGATTTTCGTCATTCAAAGTTCAGTTTGTAGATAATTCTCGTGTGATTACTGGACTTGCTTTTGGGGATCCTCGGTCTTGTCATTTTTTCAGGATTCGTCTTCAAATTTTCCGCCTATCTCTTAGAATGGCGGAATGTTGGTGATGTTGGAGCGTTGTGACATCATCGTCATAGCAACTGTACAGAAAACGGCCATGCATTACGCAGATCGTCATGGCAACTAGAGCTTTGTGATATCATCGGCATGGCATCGTCATGTACAGAACATGTGCAGAAATTGCAAAAGAAGACTGCACCTACAATTCAGTGAGCACTGATTGTGAGACATACTTATACTTGATTTTGTGTTTTTATATAGACGTGTAAAAAAGTGTGTTTTGTTTTTGCATTTGGCAGTCCCTCGCAATGGCTTCCTGCCATTGCCGTTTCTAGTTAAACTCTATAAATGATTCTGTCGTGGATTGCTATAAGGTGAAGTTAAATCTCAACATGAGGTTTATTTATGGTTTTGTTTCACGAGTTTAAAATACAACCCTCCAAGTAGGTGATTTGAATGAATTGTTTTTTTCAAACGACGTTTCAGATTATTATGCAAATTATATTTGTCTCTGATTTAGCCAATTAGTCAATATAAATGTCATCATAATTTTAAGTCATCAACCTTTAGAGTACAATTTGAATGGTATTGAACAAACCGCCCAATGATAACTGTATTTTTAAAAATAAAAACTTGCTTTTCCAAATTATTATGCACAACAGAGTTTCAAACCATGTTACTGTCGTAAAGAACTGAAAATGGTCATTTGTTAAATTAACAGGTCATATTTACTGAATTCAAAAGCTGTTTAGATCAAAACATCCTAACAGGTCAAGCTACATTTTAATATGGACTTCTTATTTGACAGGAGCTTCACAATTCTTGCATCCATTGAACTTGTTAGTTAGTGGAAAGTTTCTGCTTGAATTTCTTTGCAAGATGTCAGAATAGCCTCCCAGAGCTGCTGTTAGGATGTGAACTGGCTCACACCCTCATAGGTCTTTCACTTGAAGATGCTCCAAAGGTTCTCAATAGGGTTGAGGTCAGGGGAGGATGAAGGCCACACCATAAGTTTCTCTTCTTTTATGACCATAGCAGCCAATGATGCAGAGATACTCCTTGCAGCAGGAGATGGTGCATTGTCATGCATGATGATTTTTTTACGGAAAGCACAGTTCTTCTTTTGGTACCATGGAGAAAAGTGGTCAGTCAGAAACTCCACATACTTTACAGAGGTCATTTTCACACCTTCAGGGACCCTAAAGTAGCCGACCAGCTCTCTCCCCATGATTCTGGCCCAAAACATGACTCCGCCTCCACCTTGCTGACGTCGCAGCCTTGTTGGGACATGTCCACCAACTATCCACCACTCCATCCATCTGGACCATCCATGGTTGCACGACTCATCAGTGAACGAGACTATTTGAATTAGTCTTCATGTATTTCTGGGCCCACTGGAGCCATTACTGCTTGTGAGCATTGGTTAAGGGGGGCTGAATAGAAGGTTGATGCATAATTGCAAGCCTCTGGAGGATCCTACCCCTTGATGTTCGCGGGACTCCAGAGGCACCAGCAGCTTCAAATACCTGTTTGCAGCTTTGTAATGGCATTTTAGTTAGCTGCTCTCTTAATCCAATGTATTTGTCTGGCAGAAACCTTCGTCACTGTGCCTTTATCTGCACAAATCCGTGTGTTCTCTGAATCAGCTACAAATCTCTTAATAGTACGATGATCATGCTTAGGTTTTTGTGTAATATTACAATATAAGGTTTTCTTTATTTTATTTATTATAATTTTCTGGCTCGAAGGCTTTATTAGACAGTAAAGGTAAGGGTGAAATGGGGGATGAGAGAGAAGGGAAGACATGCAGTAGATTTTCGGAGTCAGGAGTTGAACTCGCGACACTGCGGCCGGTTGCACTTGGAGCATGACACACGTGGGCCGATGCCCCAACCACTCAACCACCGGCCAGCACCTAAATATCTAAGGTTTTCATACCTTGTTCCTTTTTCTTTCCCATATTACTAGAAAATGGTGGTCTGCTTAATAATGTGGAACGTCTTCTTAATTCGTTTTTCCTTTAATTAGACCTACCTGGTAAACTAATTGGCACAGGTGTCTGAGATTGAGTCACTGAGCCAAAGACCCCTGAGACACAATACCGTCCATGAGTTTCACTGCAAAACAAACAAAAATTACCTTTATGACACTTAAACACAATTTGCATAATAATTTGGAATGCGGTGTAATTTAGAAGGGTCCATGTTCCAAATTAAAAACAGGACAAAAAACTATTTTTTTTTTGTTCTTACCAGACCCAGTGTAAAATTCCAACCATATGTTCAAATCTGCAGCAACTTTCTTCCGTCTGTCAAAATCAGTGCCACGAGGCCGTGTGCCTGCTGGGTAATTACATAAGGTCAGTAGGCATCTGCAGGGGCTCATCACAATACAGATGTCAGCTCCCATCAGTGTCACCCTGTTCAGCCATTTTCATGAAGTTTAGGGAGATTTTAGACTCCAGAGGGATCTTAATGGAAGCAATGGGAGATCTGTCAGTGTGGTAGAAGAAATGACAATAATTAGATTATGATAATATAGGGATAAAATGTTGATGCCATTAAAAAGCAATGACAGTGGTGGAAATGTCAGAAGTGACACGGATGACATTGACCAAACACCTTTAAAGATTTAGTCTGTTTTATAACGCTGACAATTACATTCGCATGCTGTCTAGCTATTAGGCCAGATTAAACCACCATTTTCCCCCCACGGTGCTGTACGCTCTGTGCATTATAATGACTTGTGCTTAATCTGCAGCGAATGCTCAAGCTGTAGACTGGAAAGATGCAGTGAGGGAGGTTTGAATGGGAAAGATAATACAGTGTTAGCAGAGAATGGTGACTGTTGCTGCAGCAATGACGTCACACACAGAAAGGAAAGGTTTCCCCTCTCATTATCGCCTATTCTCTCAACAGGAGCTTAGCACTGACAAGAAATCCATTAGACTCAGTAGAATAGCCCTCAGAAGATAATAGGAAACACTAAAATCCTTAACAGCCTACTATTACATCACAATATTACAGCCCAGAGCTATATTTGTCTAAAATAAGCTCCACTTTGGTGTTTTGGCAAAGTGCACTGCGCCAAGAGGTGCCACGTTTTTACCTGGGGGAAATTGTGGTATTTGAGAAGTCTCACCAGATGCAATGTCATGATAATCCGTCGCTGTCAATATGAGCATTTTCAATATGGAGGGCTGTGAAGCAGTTAAAGCACTGCCTCAGGGTAACAGCCGCAGAGCCTGTTAGGGAATGTTGTCAAGAATGTACGACAGCTCGACATGGTGTTTTTGAGTGACGTGTTCCTTTAAATGGCATGGGCAGAAAGGGAATTGTACAAGTTGTATAATATTTGCAAAACCAGGAACAAAACCGGGACATTCAAAGAGATGGTGAAATTGCCATGACAAAATCATTTCTCGTCAAGGCTGCTTGTTTTAAAGGTGCACTCTTTTCTGGTGGAAGGTCAGCCACCTGCTTGTCTTCATAAGATGTAATATTATGCTTCCGTAATGTGACTTTAAACGTATATATCTTGCATTTATTTAATTACAGTGTTTAATTGCTAAAAATATCTAGAAAAACATGCATCTTTACTGGACTTCATCTCCACAGATCATTCTTATAACTGGAGGTGGACTCTACTCCAGAAAAGGCACATAGTGCACCTTTAAGTTGAAAATAAATGTGACAAAAGCAAATGTATTTGTGGCCGTTGGTTGTAGCGCGTAAAAGAATATGTTGGAAGCTAATGAGCAATTGCGAGATGTCAGTAAAGAAACTATTTTTTTGCTGTGGCTCTGCCTCTGACTATGGCTTCATTGCGACTGTGGCTCAGGCAGGCTTGTTGAGCGCAGTGAACCCAGAAGGGCTTCCGCAATAGTACAGATGTGCAATAGCCTAAAAACACAGTCAAATCTAGTATCATTACCCAAAATAGATGGCAATAGAACACATACCCCTGAAGTAAAAGATCGTGGCAGTGTCAAATAGGGTCTATATAAGAAACACTCCTCTATAAGTGTATAAGTGTGTATATTACTTACCATTGAGCAGATTGGCTATTTCTTCACATGCTTTGTCGGTCTGCATCACATCATCATTTAGCAGAACATGAAGGTTCTACATGCTAGCAGCAACACATTTCTCCCACATTTGTGTCAACATAAGCATGTTTTGATTCAACTTTATGAAACCTCGAGGGAAAATGTTGTGCGTGGTGCACTGATCGACTTTAATGTTCCAACATGAAAGGCAGGAGGCTACAAGCGTGTAGTGTGTTCTGTGTGCTCTGTGTGTGAAAAAATATAGCATCAGGTTTGGTTGACCTGATCAAAATGAAATAAAATGGATGTAATAGGAGTAGTCTATAGGTAGAATGGGTTGAAAGGAATTGTGACTGTAACAGCTAATTAAGCAATTCACAAAACTTACTTTAGAGTGTTCTTCAAAGTTGGTAATAAACCCATTTTTTTACTAGAAAGACCTTTCAAAAAGATCTTTGTTGTATATCAAATAAACCTACTGCATTGGCAAAAGGCACTAGGCCTAATTAGCTAAAAGACTGAACATTAATTCAGAGGCAACAAATGCAATTCTAATTGAAAATGTATAGCCCTAACCAATGTGTGACTTTAGCCTAGAGTTTTGGGACTGCGCTGAACACAAAAAGGATTAGGCACTTATCCTTATGAAGTTAGGGCATGGCAACATACGTAGGAATGTGTGCTATGTTATTAGTCGTCATTGACCTGTTAGCCTTCCCTGCCTTTGATTCGCAACAACTGTCTCCCATTATCAGATGCAATCACAGGATATAAATAAAACAGGGAATGACCTGGAAGTCTGTGTATGTTCAATGAACCATGGGATCCCATATTGTCACATTACCTCTTTGTGGGGGAGGAAAGTGAAACTGAGCACAGTCGCTTTAACTCAACCAGTCTCTACTTCACATTATTATAATGATAACTGATATTTGATTGTGATTAGATTTTTGATTGATTTTGAATATGTAGAAGTAATAGCAGTAGAAGCCACATGTGATTGGCTAGCTAAATTGCTATATTTTTAATTTGAGATAGGCATAAAGCCATGTAGCATCAGTGCTTCTTATAAAGTTTAACATGGTAGGTTATCTTTCAACCTTTTTGAACTCTCAAATATTAAGCAATTAGAAACATCATCATCTAATAGTATTAATGTAGCTATAGGTTTGCATCTTTATTTCTAAAAGTATATGTAGACTTTTATTTTTTAATTGCTTGACTATTGTGGAAAAACATCTCTAACGGTTATCAAGAAATAAAGTAAAACAATAGAACAGTTTGTCTTTTCTCAAAAGTCAATGGTTTAATTCTGTTGTACAATAAGAATTCATCTCTGTCCCTACTTCAACACATTGGCAGAGATGTTACTCTCCCTTCCTTGTCTCAAGTTCCTTACAAAAAGGAATTCTCATTCTTTTATAAACTTTTACACAGGTCGAACAGGTCACATGACATAACTTGAGTATTATTGGCCCGACGGGCCAAATGCTGGGTGCAGGAACAAGGGTGGGGGTTTGTTGATTGCATTTACACTTTGGCAGTCTGGCCCTGAAAGGAGACAATGCATTGACAACAGGCTAGGTCGCTCACACCTGAGAGGAGCCAGTCTTTGAGCAGTTGTGCGAGAGAGCATGTGGGGTCATTTTACATGGAGACGACGAGTCTGGTCTTTTCTGCCATAACACAATGCCCATTATCTATAGTCACATATGTGTCTCTCACTATCCAAAGTAGCCTATATTTTCACTCCACAGTAGATTAATGTAAAAAAAAATAAAGCAGAAAACCTGCAAAAGGTTAGGAGCTGCCAACACGTATGACTTGATTCCCAAGGTAACTCCAGTGGAGTGGGCATGCCAGGAGTCTGATAAGTCAGGCGTGCATACAACAATTTTCAACTAGGTTAGTGGAATGAGCCGCAATATGGCACACTATTACATGCATTAGACCTGAGGCATTTCTCTTTAAATAATGACATTATTCAAATTTTATGTGACTTCTTTTTTCACAGTGTGGCACCATAATGAAAACACTGCAGATCTTGGAGCCAGTAGATAGTCAGTGAGTGTAGCTTCCACACATACACACCGCTCTATCTCTTTTCCCCCTCTCTCTCTTTCTCTCCATTCACTGTGCAATGCGCTGCCTCTCGCCTCCTCACTGCATCTGTGCACTCATTCTTGTGTCTGAACTGAAGTACCAAGCTTCCTCCTTTCTCATCCTCTCCTCCGATTTTCCGTTACTATTGCCGAGGCTCGCTACCCTACAGGGCTTTGTCATTGCAGAAGCTGAAGAGGATCACAAACCTGCAACGTTAAGGACTTGGGAGATGGGACACTGGTGGATGACAAATTTGAAGACAAAAACTGCTGTTCTTTAAGAGAACCATCCTGCTGTGAACACTTTGCTCATTTGAAAGTTAGGGGAGAGGAATCCAAATTTTCTGGGTTGTTACAAAGTGATCGGCCAACTAATTCCATGTAAGAACACATGTTTTCAGTATGTTCTTGTGCAAATGTGTGGTTTGTGGGTTTTACGGTGACCCTATTTTGTCAGATGTGAGAATGTGTTAAAGTGTATGTAGACTGGCGCTTGAAATGCAGTGTACTGCACTCCCTCCAGGTGTTTGACTAAGAGGCTTAGTGGTGTAAGAAAGACTACAGAGACACCCACAAGTTCTGGCTACATATCAAAGCACCTAAAGGCAAAGCCATTTAACTGCAATCAAGATTTATTGACCAGAATAATCAATAGAAAGAAGGAGTCTTTCTTGTAGAAAACTGTAGAATATGATAAAACAGATCTGGGTAAGGAAATTAGGACAAATATCTACTCATTTGTTATGTTCCCTCATAAGGAGACAGTGTAAACTCATGGATTTCCCTCTCTTGCTCAACTCATGTCTTTAAACTAAGTGGCACTTCAAGCAATCTACAAGTTACTTCTTCTCCTTCATCTCTCCCTTTCACTTCCATCCTTCCCATGTTTTCAGGTGGCGTGACGGAGCAGGATCCCTATGTCAGCTCTGCATTCACCAAGCTACAGCCTCTGCAGCTATGTTCAATATAGACTCCACGCCGGCTATGTTTCTATATCTTAAATATTAACAGACTGCATTACAATTAAATCTACATTGTGGGACAGAAATTCTTATAAGTCCACTGTTCTCCTTGTAGTGGCCTTTGAGCTTGCCCATAGCCATGCAGGTGTCTTTTGCGTGTACAGACCATGGGTTAAAGGCCCCAAGGAATGGTGAGCACAGCAAACAGAACGCCACCAGCCCCAACACAGCCAGCCAGGCCCGCGCACGCTTCCGCACAGTGGCCCTGATCGCCCGCAGTCTGGGCTCCTTCACCCACCGCTACCACCACAACCTAAAGGAATCCACCGCCAAGCAAACTGGCATGAAGTATCGGTATGTACCCTCCCACCAACAAAAATGGATTACATTTATTTACTGCCCTTTGTGATCCCCCTATACTAGGCAAAAACATACTTTAAAACAATAAACATAACATACATATCCAGCATATCAACATTCTATTTATTCAGTATTAAAGCCCTACCATGCAACGCTTTTGCGAAAAAAGACTATTGTATTGAAAAATGTAGCTGGCTTGCATCTCCACAAATCTGACTCCTCCTGCCTATCGCCATGGAAATGTTGCTTCTTTGGCTATAATGTTCCATAGTATAGCATCAAACATATCTATCATCTATCAACATATCTAAGTATGGTTTAACTGTCTAGTTCCATGGAATCATGCAGGTAACTCCAGAAAGTTATGTAATGTCGCTTTGATATGAGGTTTACGAGTTATCCAAATTTAATCATAAGCTACAAAAAACTAGTTGTGTTATTGAATAAATGAAAGCAGTGACAGGTGATGAGTGGGCTGTGCGCGCATCTTTGACTGGGAATCTTTTTATTTTGTATCTTGCATAAATTACCCAGTTTATTCTTTTACGGACACAGTAAATGTGATTATTATACAAAATTGAAGAATGATGGGTCTGAGGATTTGTGTTGTACAATGCACCATGAAAGCAAACATTTTGTATGTTGTATTTGTAGCATGTTCATGAGAATAACTATTATCTTATCATGTCATTGGCCAATATTATACAATCTGCCTCTTGTAATCTGCTTCACAAGCTTCACTCTCATTTTCACCTCTGACCCGTCCACCTGCTGTTTTCAATAAGTGGCTTCTAAAGTACGGCAGAAGTGCCTACAAGGGCCCTCTGTGAGTGTGTGTAGGAGTTGTAACAAGGCTTGGCCAAGTAAACAATGTTGTCTTAGCTCTGTGAGTGGGCTCTTGACCCAGACCGCACCAGGGAAATAGTACCTCTCACCTCGCTGCCTTAACTCTCCAGAGGGGCAGCCATGAGAGCGAGAGAGAGCGCTATGCTGTGTTCAAGCACAAATTGGAAAATGGCCATCTCTATTATAAGTTTGCTCATTGGGGTCAGCTCATAAAAATTGCAATTTGCCAGTAGAATGAGATCCAAAAAAATGCAGAAGAGTTAAAAAGTGTGATAAGTACAAGCTTGTCGCGCAGTCTCATCTCGTTTCCATAACAACATTGAAATGGCCATCTCCAATCTGTTAGCGGTTTCCAACAAGTCTAATGACGCCATTGTGCGAACTGGCTGGACATTCACACAGCCGAGGTCCAAGTTGCTATTTTGAAGTTTGCCTTTTTTCAAAACGAATCAATTTTGCCTGAGTAGACTTTCCAATCATTCTTTTCCTTTTTTCCCCCAAGTCCTATATCTATAACTCTTAATGGCCAAAGTTAAGTCGCTTTCATTGGCCTTGTTGCAGTATGCAGATTAGGCACAACAGAATTATGAGCCATGTTGGCTTGACAATCTAAACCTATGGAAAATATAATAGTTCTTGCAATCCTCCAATGCCACTTGGCCTCATCTTCAAGTTAAACATTAAACAAACCAGCTAAAGTTAAACAACCCAAATGTTGTAGTTGAGTGGATTATTTTTTGGTGTGATGATGAAGGGTACATACTTGGACGCCTGGACTGTAGTGTGTGAGGGTCGTTAAGCAGCAGAAGGCCTTTAGACAGTTCAGGAGGTTCTGGAGGCTTCCGCTTGGTTTGTTCCCTGCAGATGGGCACGCAAAAATCCCTTCTGTTGGCTTTGGTTGACCAGTGCGGTCAGGGCAAGTCTTGTATACTGCTGCAAAATTAATCACATACAATATATTTATCAAAATTGCAAGTCTAACTAACTAACTAACTAACTAACATGAATACCTTGATTCCTCGATAAATGGTTAGTTTAGGTTATTGGTGCTTGTGCTTTCTGCAATGTTTCCTTTTGCTGTGTTTGATTTCATTTACATTTATTCTTCCTGTTACACTGATATTCTGAATTTCCTCATGTACCTAAATACATCAACAAAAATATAGTCCAAAAACCGCAAATATAATGTTTCCATAGTATTCGACAACTATTATTCTTCACACTGTTATTAATAGAGTGTGCGTCTCAGCAAGCAGACACCTTATTTAATGGTTGAATGCTCACACTAGAGACTCTCTATAACATCTGTCAAAGTTTAGCTAAAAACTTTGCGTCTCATTTGTTTCCTTGTAGCCTCAATACAATTGTCCTCTTGCACTTTGATGGTTCCCCCAAGCTCAGCCTCTCTAATTAAAAATATGTTTTCTTTTCAGTCCCACTTTATGAGAAACTTTCAAAACCTCTCAGCCAAAATACCGACGTGACATATGCTCATCTCCTTTTAGCTTTGACTATATTATTTCTATAATAGCAAATGTTAATATCTGAAATAACTGATGCTGTGCCATATATCCTTGTCAGCTCGAAAATGCCATGGTGTTCATCTCAATTGTGAATGGCAGATTAATTATACAACTATTATACGTCCAAAGTCGGCAAGAATATAAAGAAAACCCACTCCACACCGTAGCGATAGGCCTGAGCTGTATCCTTGTCTACTGTGATTTTTCTCCAGATTTTTACCACAGCTTGGCCCATAAATCTTGAGTGTGCATGTGATTTTTCTGCATGTATAAGCTTGATGCGCTGATCATACTGTGTGTGCCAGTTCATAAACTCCCTTCTTTTTCATCATTTCTTCAAGTGTTTACATCACACCCAGTTAAATAAATATGCTTCCTTTTTCTTATTTTTAGTTCAAGTGTTTTGATTTACAGCTGCAATAATGAGAGTGTTACAACAACAGCATTTTCAGTTTGTCTTTGCCTCTGGACCAAACAAGCCCCAAGGCAGCAGTCTCTCAGTGAACAGCTTTTTGTGCTCTGTGTGTTTTAATTAAAGGTCCTACCAAAACGTCTTTGTGAGATTATAATGGCTTTATAATATCATTGCTTTACAAATACAGTTTTGGCTTTATCTTCTCAAAAGCAGTGAAATGAAACACCCAATTGTTCCAAACTAATGCACTCTGTAGTTATATACTCAGTTTTGTCCCTTGTTTTGACCCATCCTTCAATGTAACTGGGGCAACCTGCAAAGCAATGTGTCCAGCAACTGCGCACTATTCTCTCCAGATTATGAACTATAGGTTCTTTTGGTCAAGGGGAGTACCATCTGGAGGATTAGCTGAACCATTTAAGATTAGAGCTCGGCAACGTATTGAAATGTAGATAATATTGTAAATGTTTTCTTGAAGATATACAAAAACAATGTCAGTTATAGTAAAAATGCTGCAAAAATAAATGTATTAGGTAGTAAACTTTCAAATACGGTATAAGGTGATATTCCTGCACATTTGTCTGATAATTAAACCTCAACACGTTTAGAGATATGTTTTAACACATTTCTGTTGGTTTGGCATATCGTCTGACTATAGCTAAGAAGTTTCCAAGCACCATCAGGTCTAAATTTGTCTAAAATGAGGCAAAATCATGGATCAAGTAAATAATTATAAACAATGATCAACAAAAACAATAGATTTGTCACTGCATAAAGCAAACACATTTCGAATTTGACGTTGCTTGCTATTGTTTCAGAACATTGTTTCAGATGTTCTTCTAAGATGAAATGTTTTCCCCTTTGTATTTCTCTGATATTGTGGGTTTTTTTTAGACTGGCTTTCTCATTTCCTCTGTTCTGCATCTAGGTCTTTACATCTGCCCACAAGTTTTTCAATACAATAGTTGAATCTTTCTTCATGTGCCTGTCGTAAATATAGGCCTGGTGCTGTTCGCTTCATGGGATTTCTCTTAACAGTCCAACTCAATCTGTAGTCATGATAAAAAAAACAAGAATTTGAGTCCACATTCGGCAATGCGATCCACAGTCTCCAAACATTCCCGTGGCTGGACCCTGTGGGAGATGGCTGTCGTGTCCTATTTCCTATTCTGTGTTATGCTTTATCTGTAGAGGGCGTTTGATCTGCTCAGACTTGGGGCTTGGACTTGCTACTCTGCAAGCCTCTGTCCCTGTTTGTCTCCCTGCCTTTGCCCTTCTCTCCTCGCTATTTCATTGGTTTAGATAGAAGCATATGGCCTGTAGGCTTTGTCAGGTTTTTTTTCTCTCCTTCATAACCCTTCCTTTCATAGCTAATCTGCTCATTTTCCCTCAAACTGCTTGATTTCACTCCCCTATACTTTTCTTACACCCACACAGGCTTTGGCGTCTATATATTTAGAAAAAAGCCCACCTTTTTTCTCTATAATGTTCTGTATTATTTTGATAACAACATTACGGTTGGCATCAGAGGAGTGCAATGGGAAATGTAGGGTGGGTGTTGGTTAATCTCTCTGCCCATCAAAGCGGCCTTGTGTGGGTTTGTCTGGTCCACCTTAACCTCCATCCAGGGAAGAGTCTCTTTATCTAAACACTGATCGAGGTGCTTGAGTATTGATTTGAACAATCCAATATCAGGGTTGAACTGTATAATGCAGTAACCCTTTGCAATAAAGTTAATTAAAAACAAAAAAAAGGTCCAGTTTGAACATGTTGAAAATATTACATGTTTGGAATTTTAAAAAAGCAAGTTAAATGTCAACTATGTATGATATATTGTATAATAGTCAAAAACAAATTTGATTCCTAACAGTTTGTATACAAATATCTAAACCAGTTCATTTCAGATTTGTTGCTGTTTAAAAATGTAAAAAGATAGATCATTGATAATTCATTTTATTCAAAATCTTGATTGTAATGAAACAATACTAATAATAATTCAACAGATCTAAAGGGAGATTTTAAGATGCTGAATTCTAAGCATTCATTCAAAAGTTATTTGTTCCGTGACCCAGCAGTTTATGGGATTGTTCCACAGTTCCTATGTGTACCCTTCTGTGTTCACCAGTGGTGTAATGGTGTAAGACAGTGCACTTATGTGGTTGTTGTCATCTTGGCATCATGGATTCGCTTTCCGGCCTCCCTCTCTCCACACTCTCTCCCCATTTCTGTCTAAAAAAAGCCTTCAAGCAAGAAAATTGTTTTGGCTAATGCATCTTTATGGACATTTTGCAGATGTGGCAGTAACATGAGAGAGCCCAATCCCGAGCTGTATGCACTGGTTTTTTAACAACGTTTTAACATTTTGCAACATAGCCGACATGAGCATGTGCCAGTTCCAAGTTGTATAAAACTATATATTCTAAACTTACAACAATTGTATATGCAAATTCCTACACAGAACACACTATCAAGCCGAAATAAAAAATATTAAATTTATATATACGCTTCCTCACGGAAAGCTGCATGTTTTAGCACCAACAGATGAGCCAGATGTTTAGCTTGTATTTTATAGCATTTAGAGGATCACTAAGAATAGCTGTAGTTCTATACAGTAGCAGCACTGGATGTTTATAAGTGGTGACAGGTTGTGTGAGGGGGTGTCTTCAAATGACTCATTTGTCATTTTACTTCAAGGCTTGTTTTGGGCACCATCCAAGCGCAAGGGACAGGAGCACATTGACTGGCTTCTAGTGTTTTTATGAGTACATTTGTTCAGACCAGTGTCCGCTTTTAAATTATTATCTTTTAAAGTATGTTCCTGTTTTCCAAGTCTCTTCATGCCTTGTTTGTTTGTTGTAAATTAACCTGTAATTTTCAGTGGGTGATTAATAATTAGATTTTGACATTTTCTTTGAAAGTGGAGGGCAATACATGAGCCACTACTGGTTTCTGAAAGTCTGTCTTGCATCCAAAACAGCTCATGCAAATTTAGAGGGTTTCCAAAATACTGTTCCACAAAGACTGCCTGAGATTTCAGAAAACTAAATGTGCCTGTAAGCCTGTTTATTGTGGGAATGAGTGTGAATGGAAATACCATGGGAATCTTTTCTATTTCTATTCTAATCTATTTTCAGTCGTGGGTCTGATTTGGTGGATCACAATACAAAGGGTTATAGAGACTGAACTACAGTTTTGCATTCAGCTAATTTGAAGCCTGAATATTTATATTATGTCATACATTGAAGTGAAAACATTTTAAATATGTGCAGTACAGTAGTATTTTTTATTTTGTTCAGTATCCTAATTGGATTTGTTGAATTGTTTACTGTTGATTGTATTTTATTTAAAAGGTATTTAATTGAAGTATTTTCAAACAGTTTACCAAAGTTATTTCATCTTTTGACATGCAAACTGATAGTGAAGGTACAGCATAAACGCTGTAACGAGTAATTGATCAGACAGAGTCTATATCAAGAAAAGTGCCTTTACAACATTTGACTATGTATGCTCTGATCTTATATGCACGTTTTCCTCATCCCAAGTGTTGACCAAAGGCATTAGTCTAAAGCAGCTGTTGGAAATTTTACAGCCTAATTTATTGTAATGAGTAAATGACAGAGAAACACATAACCTATACTTGTGTAGACATTTGTGGTATTTTTTAGACATCTCAAGATTAAGTGCATTGGGGGTACATCTCCCTGTCAAAGGGTTTCTTTTATAGATGACTACCTGTGTGTCGCTCTCTTAATGGATTTGTCTGCAAGGCTGCAGATTCCCTTGTGACAGTTTGTCTCCCTCCTACAGACCGCATACATCACACTATTGGAAGACACCTGTGGTGGCTGGAAGGAGGGCAATCTGTTCTTGCTGTTACACCGTCAATCGCTGGTTATTAAACGTTGGCACCGCACAAATTTCCCCCACTCGACTGGATTTTACTATACTAAGTTGCAGTAAAACCAGATGTAAGACTTTAAAAAGCAAAAGCAATTGACTGCAATGCATTAGGTTGGCTTGCATGGGGCTAATGTGGGGCTTAAAAAAGCTATGACGTTGCAGCAAATCAGCGGGATTTAGATTGCAACACATACGACGTGCTCTGTTTTCAGACGTTGGGAGCAGATATGATAAAGAAGACATAGTGAGAGAAAAGGAACAAATTGTGCATTTGGAAAAGTGCTGATGTTGTGCAACGGCATCTACAGCTACACACAAGTGCAAGTCTGCATTTTGTGAAGGGTAAAATAACAGTAAAAAGGAGGGATAGAGCAAGTGCTTGAATGCCATTGTAAAAAATAAAATGATGGCTCCCCATAGAAGAAAGTGTAATTTACGAAGAAAGACAGCACTGGAACTTGCAGCTGGTACAAGCTGTAATTGGATTTGGGTCATTTCTAATATGAGTAGAATATTTTCTGCATCCCAAGTGACAAGATGTAGAGACTTGTATTGATAAAATAAGTCAGCCGCCCGCCATTCTGATTCATATTCCCAACTGTGATAAAGCCAGGTGACCCTTAAATTCAGTGACACACATCCCACACAAGCTGCTGTTGATTGATTTGAGACATTCTGTCTTGATAAAAACATTATTATAATTATTATTGTTGTTGTTGTTGTTGTTGTTGTTGTTGTTGTTGTTGTTGTTGTTGTATTAAATAGCCTTGTGGTTTATAAGGTTGTTCCTTTTTGTATTTTAATAAAAGTGGACCGTGCTACTTATTTCTGCCATCTGTTTCTCTCCATGAAAATGTTATTGCTTTGCCTGGAAAGTTCCACAGGAGGGCAACATAAATGGCTCTATCATGCAACTATTCAATGACAGGTATTTTACGCTAAGAGATACTTTACAAACATGCATTCACAGATCTGGCCTGATACTTGGTGTCACTGACATCTCCATGCAGACAAGCAGGCGGATTCTCCATCAGAAATGTTACATTGTACACAAACAACGAAAAATCCTTTATAATCAACTTTTTCCTAGTTAACAACACAAGGCTAATTCGTGTCTGTTATTGCTTTCTAGGAATCTGGGAAAGTCTGGTTTGCGAGTCTCTTGTCTGGGTCTTGGTAAGTACATTTAAAACATGAAATATTGAAGGAAAGTGGTTACGTAGCTTTATGTGTGGAATAAAGCAAGGTGAAATTGTGCTATGTTTTAATAATACTAAATCTCATCACTCTGAAGCTCATACATCTTTTATAGCTACAGAGAGTCCCATGCTGCAACACAAAGCTGTTCACACACTGTTAATATCTGCATGTAAATATTTAAAAAGCAGCTTGGGTCTTAGCTAACAAGTTGCTCTGTTATTGCCACTGTGCACAGGAGGATAAACACTATCAATCATCCTGATGAGTCTCATTCAGACCTCTCAAGTGCTCTTCTTTTTCCGCGTCACAACTTGGCAAACCAAAGACGTGAGGCAGCCTAGCAATCATTATTAGGGACTGTAAGCTAGCACACATTAGTTGATCAGCAAGAATAATGCGTTTGGATAGATGCCATTGAGCTAAATCACAATCATGTTTGGGATGCCCATAGTTTACAATTGAGGGGGAGTTCAATAGCTCCATCAGCAAAAATAAAATAAAGGGAAATACTTATTTTTACTAGCCTCAGAAAGTGGTGCCAATATTCAACTTGAAAGACATGACTGAAAGTACTTTGAGCCATAAGATTAATATGGAAAGTTTGTACGGTATGGTTCAATATTTATGGATCATATATTTCGATGTTCTTTTTCAAAACAGTGAATCTCCAGTAGAGTTGTACAAGCCCTCTAAACATATGACAGTCAATTCTAAATCATGAATTCCTATTTGCAACATTTTGAGGATATTTCAATCTTTTCAGAAGATATAACATTTTGTTCTAAGTTGTTAATCGCTATGGCAACATTCTTATTTTGTCATCATTCTGAAACTAGCGGATACTGAAAAGTGGAATTTCCAGGGTTTGATATGAAACGCCCTAAAATGATAATAGCGTATTTATAACTAATATTTTTCTTGGCTTTTCCTGCTGTGAATAACAACAGCAGATTTATCGCCAGCTTTGCATTATTTGGTATTAGAGCAGGATAACAACAAGTGCATCGTTGCAGGATCAGAAGCTGAGGAAAGGTCGTTTGGAAATTATAAATAAAAGCTTAGTGCTGTTTGGAATGACAATGTACCCTGATTTTAATAGGAGCGCCTTGCATGACCCTGAGCTAATTTGAACCCTTGCAACCAACAAAGGTGTTTATGATGGCCCATAATAAACACTAGCGATAATAATGATGTCTGCTTTAACCTTTGACAGAGAAAGCCACTCGAGCTAAACTAGAAATAATATTGCAATGTACTTTCAGACAAGGCATAAATGAAGAAAAATTTATTCTTACCAACATAGCCAGGCGGAGAGGGAAAACTCATTTGTATGGTGTTATTTTGTATTCAGTTTCTGCATAAGCCAAGATAGGTGGCATGTGTTTCACCAGGGCCAATAAAATGTCTTCAAGTACTTTAGCGTCTGTCAAAATCCATATTTGCAGTTGGGCAGCAGTTTTAAAGGTGCACTATGTAACATTTCTGGTGGGGGGGGTTGCTTGGTTTTGAATGTTCCGCAGCATTACATTAAACGGATTATATATAAGTGTTTTTATTGTTTAAAAATACGTTGAGGAGCATGCATTGTTACTGTGAGCGGTTTCACCTCTCCTAAGATCTGATCTGTAATTTGCGGCGTCACCTACTCGTCTCCATGGAGATATGTTAAGTTTGATGCCTTACAGTGAAACTTTATAGGGTTTCCGCTTCCTGTTACATGCAACCTTTCGAAGGACTTGGCCCCATTCAAAAGATTTTACATTTTGTTTGAAATAGTTAATTGCTATTGTTTATTGTCCTGATTTCTCATCTTTCTGAAACCCACGGATATTTTTGAATAAGTGGAAAGTCAAACTATGATTCATCAAACTTCAAATGACAAGTCCAAAAAAAGTGCAACAACTGCTGATTAGTCATAAAACTAACCCGACAGTCAGTCTCTTCTAATTCTTCCCCTCAAAGCTCAACCTTGACATTAGCCTTTGGTGGTTCTGGGGTGGAGTGGGGGAGGGGGTTCTGGTGCCAAAATGTCACTGTATAATTAATGCATGACTGATATCTTTGTTGATGTTTAAAATGCAGAGGGCGGTGTGCTTTTGTTTCTTCCAAAATGTGAAGTTATGTGATTTGATTTTCCGACAGGCACATGGGTAACATTTGGAGGTCAGATCACTGATGAGGTAAGGCATCAAATCCTTCAATGTGTCACGGCTCATGAGCTGACTAGAAGTTTTATAATAGCAGACATCCATTACAAAGCTCCCATGGATGAACTGATTTATAAGGATGAAAAACCATGTAAGGCAATGGACATGACGTCAAAATCCTGGTGTGATTACTAGATCCTTGTTGTGTTGTCCAAGGTCTACAAATCAATTAGTAAGAACAAATGTGGCCCTGGAAATGGGGGGAATCTCTGCACTTGTCAAGGTTTATCAGTCTGACTGCAGCTGGGATTTATGTGGGCACAACAGAGTGTCTGTAGATGGGAAAATGGTGATGACACAACTGGCCTTTCCTTTTGCTGGCACAGGAAGTAGGTCAAAATAAACCCAGAAAATGTATTGAGCTGTAAACAACTTCAACAAACAAGATTTAGACTCCTTGGGTGGCCGTGGTAATTTTTGCAGAATTGTTTTTGATGTTTAATTTAAGTAGCCTAGATTTAAACATTTTGAATACAATATACAAAAATAGCTGCACATCACAAACTTCAAAGGGGAGATTTTATGCAACATTGACTTTTGAGAGCTTTTAACCATGTTATAATGGTTCTCCATTATCATTAGCTTATTAAGAGTTATACAAAATGTAAAACAAGGATCCATATATGTGTTAGTTTACTTAATATGAGAAGAAAAGCATAATATGTCTTTGTGAATTGTACTTTAAGTTTTGAGCATTTTAAATTCTTATATTTGTTTCAATATTAGCATACACAGCAAAATTACCTTCTTAAAACTAGACAAAAAAAATATTTGGGGAAACATTTCCTTGAAATAAGTGTAATTATCTGTGCAGTAAGTGAATTTTACTTAAGATTAATAATCTTACTTATTTAGCATTTATTTAGTAGAAATATATTTACACAAGATAAATCAGATTTTTGGTCTAGATTTAAGTGAATAAATCTTTATGAAATTTGCAGTGAAGGCATTGAGTAGTAATGTTGTAATAATAGTAATAATAAAAAGCGCGAAAATACTGGAAGGTATATTTATTCAAATGTATTTTTTACTGTGTGCAATGCTACACTGTTTCCTGTCATGTCAGGTGGCAGAACAGCTGATGACTATCGCCTATGAGAGTGGGGTCAACCTGTTTGACACGGCTGAGGTCTACTCCGGGGGGAAGTAAGTTATGCCTCTGTAAATTGCTTACGGACGGGCTCCCCTCCTCTTGTCGGCTCCTTTTCCCCCGAGGGACATGAGGTGGTTCCAAGGTGTTGCTCAAGACCAGAAATGATTCACCTGAAGAAGTTTATAACAGAGGCTAGCCGTGACTCGAAAGCAATTTACATAATTTTATTCATCGCTAGAGGCTCGCCATTATGTTCTCAGCACTCAGTCTTAACTTATCAGGCCAGACATTGTCACCTAGATAATGTAGGGCATGGTGTAGTCATATGGACATGAATATTAATCTCAAGCTTGCTTGTGCACAAATGGTTTGACTGAGGCATTATAATCCGTAACAGTAGTGGTATAAGGGCTGTAGATGTCAGATAACAGTCGTGTGCAAGTTCCACATCTAATCTTATCATCTTCTTTCTTCTTCACAGAGCAGAGATAATTCTAGGTAACATCATCAAGAAAAAGTGCTGGAGGTAAAGTCCGCCCTCCTAAAAGTCTAAATATTGACATTTTGTAGACACAAGAGAGTATGTGGACATTGGCTCTGACTTACAAAGGTAAAATGTAGGAATTTAATTGCTACACAAATATTATTTCTAAATTCTAGGGATCTAATTGTTTAATATAGCCATATAACTGTATTAGTAAAGCTACAGTTGTACAGTTGTACATTCTTCAACACACAAGGGAATTAGCAGTTAAAAAGCTACTTGTAAATTTAAATGTAAATCAGAGATAGTTCTGCTTGCTCAGTCTCCGTGATCAATGCTTGGATGAGCCCATATTAAATATTAATCATGCATATGCAGACTTCGTGTAGTCATGCTTTCTGGCATTGTTTGCATGTTTTGCAAGATAATGGCTATTGGAACATGCTGAACGATTAGTGAATGGAATTTTTGGAGTTTTATTACAGAACGAGTCTTAATTCTGAACATTTATAGCATTTGAAGTATTTGTAATGACACCATGTCAGGAACTCACAAAACTCAACTTGAGCTTTACAACTTGAATAGAAAAATCCTGGTGTAACTTTATAAATAATTTTTATACTGTCTGCTCTGACACATGAGCTGACATTGCAGTGGTAGGTTATCAGCCTCCTTAGAAAGCTCTCCAACTGAATTCACCTCAACTATGGGCTGTCTTAAAATATTAATAAGTTGAGCAAGATATATTGTAGTACATTCTTTTATGATATTACATACCAGCAAAGGGACTATAGTATTTTTAATTGTTAAAGTATAACAACACAATGTGCATATTTACTTCTTATAGAGCCGCAGAGGTCCATCAATACAATCTGGTGCTGACTGTCTGTCTTTCTGCCCTTTAGGAGGTCCAGCCTGGTCATCACTACAAAGCTCTACTGGGGAGGAAAGTAAGTGCGTCTGTGACATTTTCTGGCCATAGATCTTTTAAGCCACAGAGCAAAACAGCACTTGAAAAGCCAAAGCTATGCATCTCTCCACTGATCGTAGCATGGCACACACTTTACATTGCATACATGCTTTGTGTTCTCGCCTTTCTCCGCTCCTCACCAAACTCCGAACAATCAAAGCAGCGTCGTTCTGTCACGCTGGGGTCCTCCCCGCCCCATCTGCATTAGTCACATGTCTCTGCTCACAAAAGGCTCTGGGGCCTCTGTGAGATAAGGAAACACATTGTCAGAGTCAAACCCAGGAGTACTGTCCCATAGTGAGTTAGTTTTCATGAGAATTTTGAAAGCATCTTTTCTGTTACTGTTCATTTGGTTGAATACCAAATGTATTTATTTTTATTCATCTATAAGTGCAAAATAAAGTCTTTGTTTATTGTGCGTGCCTTTGTAGATAATCATTAAGCCGGTACTCTAACCTTTTGCAGAAGTACACGTAGCCTGAAAAGCACTTGCCATTACCTTTGCATTGGAGTGGTGCATGCCTTTTGTCAAATGTGTAAATGTATATCATCCCCTTAACATCGTTTACAAAATCAGCGGAACATTACTTCCATATTGCAGCAAACTCCTTGGCAGACTGGCTGAGAAGAGCCCCATGCTGTGTAAGATGCGACAGAGCCTTTGAACAGAGAAACTTTGTCAAGCATATAATCACTTTTGCATACCGTCGTTTTTGCCACATTGTGGAGAGCAAAAAGTAATTTGAATAATACAAACAAAAACGCCTTCAAACAACAAAACAGACAATGCTTCAGTTAAAAAAAATAAAAGAAATTAAGAAGAAAAATGAAAAGGCAACTAAACACAGTTGAATCAAAAAGTGAGCTGTTATTTAGATTTCACACATAATAATAAAACATTCAGCCTGTGTCCCCAAAACCACTGTTCCATATCAGTCATCAACACAGGAAAGAAGTTAAGCTCCATCCCTGCGGGCACACTGCGGATGGCCGGGCGAGTGGGTGTATTTCTCATTTATAACTACTTTGTTATGCAGGCTTTGGTTTGGCATGTTTAATGATTCAGTTCACACAGCCTCGGTGTGTTGGTCCGTACTGCTGCTCTGTTGCTTGTGTGGTTTGTTTGTGAGTTCACCCTTGATATGCTTTTTCTCTCTCATGTTGCAGAGCCGAGACGGAGAGGGGGCTGAACCGAAAACACATCATTGAAGGTAACAAGTCGTTTTTGCACCGCTGCATTGTGTCCCTCCCCTCAACCTCCTATCGCTGAGCCGGTGCCCTTCTGTAATCGTCCTCGTTTAGCTACTTTGCATCAGGGTTGACAGTCTTCGTTAAATATTCGGTGTTCTTGATACAAAGCAACAGCAAACACATTTTCAAGGCTACAAATTCTGTTACAAGGACATAGATCCCTTCTGAACACTGCTGTCCTAATCCAGCCTGTTCCCCAAGTCTCAGTCCACACAGCGCAATGCACCTCCTGCAGTGACTCAGCTGTCTCATACCATATTAACATTCTCTGCAGCCACTGCTATTTTCCCCTCAAACAAGAGTTGCTGAATAAACGTAGCCAAGTCTGGACGAGACACAGGACAGGCGAAATAAACAGACTATAATAGCACAGAAAAGATGCCAGCACCAATTAGCTTTATGCTGTCTGTCCAGTGGCCACAGGAAACTGAAGGTGACCTTTCCTAGTGGGGGCAGGATGGTGGCACCTGCACATAAATTAGGCCCAAGTAACACGTGGTTTTCCAAGGCTCATGCTGATGTAATAGTCAAAATGTAATAGTCAATCATAAAAACTAAAAAGCTTAACTATGAGGTACAATTCCTGATGGTTAAACCAGAACAGAGAAATGTATTGATTGACTGTTTGAGACTGTTCTGTTGCTATTGATTGCATAATTACCATAAGAGGCAAGTTGAAAAGCTTGTTGTCTTCCCCCAAAAATAACCTATAGGTCTTTAGAGCGAGTATGACCGTCTCAATTAAATTATGTCTTTTCTGTTGTTTCTGGGTCAACAGAGGAAGTAAAGAGAGGCATGGCGGTGGTGGGAAGGGTGCAACTCTCATCTGGGATTAGAGGCGATGATGAAGCCTTTGGCTCTAATCTGTTACGCTCACTCACATGCGCGGAACAGAGCATCTCTTTCCATGTGTCTGCATTACTTCACTGCAAGTCAGTGGAGACTGGCATGCTTACTTTACTCCAGTTGGCATCCTTTATTCCTACATACAGCTTAGCAATATACGTATAAACAGCAGAGTGGCCTTTTTCTGATCCTCTTCGCTTTTAGTTGATTGACTCTCTCCACAGCGGTTTAACAGCAGTCATTTATGTAACAAAGGATAATGGCACACACAGGTGCACATCTTTTCACAACTGATCTACTTAGCAGCATATGGAAGTGTGAAATTGGTCTAAATGCGCTGACAACTCAGCATTGCTCATTAACCTCTACTTATCTGAATCCACACTTGCATTTCACAGGCACAGATCCAGCAATCAATCAATCTGTGAAAATAAATACATTATTAATAATATAATAGCCATACCTGTGCTCTGCCACCAACAAAGGAGGGGCATACTGATTACTTCATATTTGTTTAAACAAGTCTTTTAATTATATTTTTTAAAAACAAAAACATTATCAGGGAATGTTGGTGTAATTCCTCATTCGTCCAGGAGTGTTCCATTGTAGATACAACGTTTGAGTCGAAACGTTTTGTTTTTCTAAAACAGAGTCCAGATGACTGAATCTTTTTCTACAATATCAGGGGATATTTGACATCATAATATAATAATAATAATAATTTATATAATATAATAACTGCTACTGTTATTGGTAAACTGTCACTGCAGTATAGCATGTGCTGTGTACATATTACATGTACCAGTAGTTAAGATAGCTCAAAACAAACCTGAAAGAACATAGAACTGTTGAGCCAATATTGCGACCAGGTCATACTGACCCTCACGCACAAATGCAGCTTTAGAAAGTTCCATTGTAAAAAGCAAATGCTGTTTTAAGAATGTTCTTTACAGCTATCCAACCAAAAAGGAACCACAGCTGTTGTGCCAGATAGTAGATATTCCGCTACTTTGCATCTTGCCCATTGGCAGTAAATTTTAAAAACAGAATATGAATCAATTCTAGAATTACAGTTAAGTGTAATTGCTTGATATACTGCCTAAGTGTTATTATTTTTATAATCATTATTATTAAGATCCCAATCCCCATGTGTTTTCTTACATTTTAGGGACAGGTTGTCAGGGTCATAGATTTCTAGACAACCATTTGAAACAACCGTTGATTTACTCTGAAAAAACGGTTTAATTTAGCTAAATTTGCAATAGCTTTCTGAAAAATCCTTAAAGAGAGGACATTTGTCATTTACGCTTTCTTCTAGTCCTTCTTGTGCGCAAACCCACTACTGCAGAGTGCATAATGTAACGAAATATGTATGTTGCTCAGATAAATGAACTTGTGTTTTAAACAGGATCTAAATCACAACTGAACTGTCATTTCCAGTGCTTTAACTTGCAGATAGAGGATGCATATGTTTCTCCTTCTCAGTATGTGGACGAGTCATGCCTCAGGTTCAGCTCAGAATCTCCAGAACTCCCTCACTGAGCTGCAGAGGCTGCACTAGCATTGATTCAACATTGTGGCAGGTGCTGAGCACATGTGAGCCATATTCTGCTTTCTGATTGGATCTTGAGAACCAAAACACGACATTATGACATAAATATTTAAACTTGGCCACCAACATTACAATTATTATACCGTTATCTATAAAAGCTATATTTGATTTGCGGACACAATTATGTCATGTTTGTGAAATATAAATTCTAAATGTAAATTATACAGTCACTTTATATGGCAGCCTTGATGTAGCTGCAGGACTTGAGTCACATGTGGTCAACTGTCACTTTGCCATGTTTACCAAAATGTTGACTTAAACCACCTCATGGTTCAGTTCATCCTATTTTCCTTCCACCTCACTCACAGCTATGGTTTGTTTTAAATATATGTTTGTTTTGCATGTTCTTACAAACAACTTTACCAGTCAACTGTCAACTCCTTGTCTGACCCACATATCCCAATATCTGTGTCCAGGCTTACGAGGCTCCCTCCAGAGAATGCAACTTGAATACGTCGATGTGGTTTTTGCCAACCGTCCAGACAACAACACTCCGATGGAGGGTGAGTGACTATAGGGCATCCCTGGAGAGCTGCTGAAAGGTTGAGGCTGGGCCATGTTGTAACACGATAAGGTGACAAATATGACCAGAATTGATGCTTTTTCTGGACTAGTGACCCTTAGAGCCAAACTGTTTGATTTTTTTTTAAACACACACACATTTCACGTAATCCCTTCAGACTCTATTTTCACTCTGCACTTTTTTCCTGTCCAACTCTGTGGGATTTTGAGAGTACACGTGGGCTCTGAGCTCCCTCCTTCTCCTGTTCATCAGAAGGAGGATTATATGCCCCCCTAAGGAAAGATGGTGTATTTTTGGGCTGGTCTCAGTAGATACAAGACCTGCTGTGCACACTATCACTTCCTGTATGTCTTTTCCAGTTTTTTTTGTTTGCAGTCACCCCTCATCTGAAGCGACTAAAGTAGACCCACTGGGCCCCTGTAAAAGTGTGGCCCAGTCCCTGCGCTTTGCCCCCTGTGCTTTCTGCCTGTGTGGTGAAGGCAGCAGATGGCAGGAGGTCAATCTGTCACACTTAACACTTTTTGGGGCCGTGCAGTCGCTGGTATCACGGGTGACTGGGAGACAGACCACTGAGTCCATCCCCGAAGACACTTGTCTCTCTTGATAGAGTCATCCTAATTGACAGTAAATGTCAGAAGATTGATCCGAATGGCAGACTGACTTGATGACGACCCATATGCTGATCATATGATCCGACAAAAACATTGACTCACAATTTTCTTTTGCACATCGGTTGATTCTGTCTGTCACTCAACTCCAAACATGATGGAGACTGACCAATAAAAAGTCAGGTTGGGAAAAAATATATGCCAATATCTGTCATTGCAGTGTTATAATAGAATGTAATTTACAATGGTAACTTTTCGTCTGTGGAGACTGTTGAGCTTTCAAAAGCTTCAGAAAACTATTTGACTACTTTTCTTGGCCTTGTCACAAAAGACACCTAATGGTTAGTGAAGCAAAGTTGTTTGTTGTTGAGAACTCTATTTGATTTGGTAAGATGCCGAAATCTGCATCTTAACTGCATAAACAAATTTACTTTATAGTGATTTTCAAGTAGATACTGTACTTTCTGGTGGCTGGTGATATGTTTTTATTTATCATTTTCTAACCTTTGTTTAACGAGATAAGAACTCATTGAGATCAAAACCTCTTTTTCAAGGGTGACTTGGGGCAAGGTAAAGATATAACAGTACACCACATTTTAAAACATGACACATTTAGAAGACATTTAGTAAAGAAAAAACATCTACATTTAAAAGCATAGATAGTTTTTTAAAGATTCACTCACTAAAATTGATTGAAAACCCTTGATTGAGACCATTTCACGCAATCTCAACGTCTGAAAGGAGTTCCAAGCTGCAGGAGCAGCATAGGAGAAAGTTCACTTTCCCCAGTCAGTCCTCACATGAGGGACAACTACACCAGATCACGTGAGCGCAGGTCATAATGACAATCCGCTCTCCGCACCAGGGCACACAAGCAGGAACCGCATATACTGTAACTTTATACACAAAAAGCATTGAATGTGCGAAGCTCCTGGCACCCAAAGAAGGCCATCCAGCCTTGGCATAGCGTTCACAGTGGTGGGTGAGCCTCCCACAACCCGTTGTGAATCTCAGAGCACAGTGATAAACAGTATTCAATCATTTAAGATATTTTGCAAGATACATTTATGTATAGGGCATTGCCATATCCAACAAGGCATAAAAGTGGCCATTACCAGACGTTTGCGGACTTCAAGGGTAAAACAAGCTTAATTCACGATAGTAAAAACCTGGTTTTATCCATATAAAGCCACAGTGTACTTTGACAGTTAAATTTCTATAAATTCTATATTTGTGTCTCCTTAGGATCAAAAAGTGATTGCCAGAAAGTCCGCCTTTGTTACCATCAGGCCATTACTCTGCTGTCTGACCATTACTATCCTCCACTTGACATTGACTTCTTCTTTTTTTGGCCAGCATCCAGGAAACAGCAAAAACAGGTCCCACTACTGTGCCACTAATAAATCTCTCCATTCCAATATTTCAATGTGTCATTTCAATGTTTGCATTTCAAGTAACACTTTTGCAGACGGTATGGACAGTTTGCTTGGGGCTTGAATACAAAATTGGTCAAACATGTCATAAAATACAACTCTTCCCTTTACGGCAGATTTTTCCTAAAACGCTTGACTAAAATGACCTCTGTAGTTGTGGCCTCTGATTTATTCTGATTGTAAGTGTTAACAAGCTATGCTATGCTTTCTCTTTATGTCTTACATTACCAAGAACTTGTTAGTTCAGATGGCTGTCAGAAGGGAATAAATAAAGAAAAATTTAAGTATCCCGCCGGTGGGATGACAGAATTTTAAAGGGTTTTAAGGGAAGGTGCCTGGAGCAGCATAAACTAGGTACCAACCATCTGTGCCACTATCCATCCGTTGTTATAATAGGCTTTGCCCACGGCACTCATTTCCGACTTGCTCCTCAGATATGCTAGCCACTGAGCATCATTTTCATTTGACAGAGCAATATGCAGCAAATTGAATCCTGTCATTTAAGCAAATATGCAACAACCCCAGACAGACTGCTGGAGAAGGAAATACAGAGCCACATGACACTAATAAATAGTCTTTATGCTTTTGCTCGCAGCCGTGGAGGGAGGTGTCATGAAATTGTCATCTGCAGAGGGCAGAACACAAAATCTGACATTGACATGTGCAACTTTTAAACATACCGTATTTAAACTCTTACATGTTTGTGTCTCTCTCAGACATAATGTAAGGTATGAAAACTCGTGCATTCCTTCTCTGAGAGTGGAATATTATGCCAGAAGGTTACACCATGGTATGACAGGACATTTTGGGAAAAGGATGTTCGCCTGAATGGGAGTTCACTGTCACCTTTGACAATGGCTCGGGATCCAACAGAACTTTTATTTATAAAATCATTCATAGGTGGAGGCGCCAAACCATGTAGAACCTTGTAGATCAAACAGGCAGGCTGGTTTAAATAGTTTGAAGTTCATAAAATAAAATATTTAGGATTAGGATTAGGATTTTCAATGCTCTTTTGTAGCATGCTTCAATTGAAATACTCATACTTATACTTTCAGAGTCAGATGAAAAGTCTCCATGGGTAATTTTGTTCTGACTGACGAAGAGTGGGAAAATATATGTACATCCCAGTGGAGGACCACAAAGTCACATGTTTCACAAAGTCACAATTATCACAATAATCCGCTATCTCTGGAGCATTCTCCTGGCGGCAGCGAAAAAGGCCCTCACAAAAAAATGGATGACACAAATTGGACCGACAAACATTGACTGGACTAACATTGTACTGGACATTCGAAAATTGGAAAAAATCACATTTGGACTCAAATTGAAAATGGACAAATTTGACCGACAATTATTTGGGTTTACATGTGCTTTAGTTTCTATCGTTTTGTTGGCTGTCTATTGACTTCTGTCTGTTGTTGTTGCTCTCTCTAGTTTTGTTTTGTTTATTGTTGATTAATGTATTTATTTTTTTCATTGTTCTTTAAGAAATTGAAACAAACAAAAACAAAATATAAAGTCTCCATAGTGCAGATTGTTTCTCCACTCCAAATCCCTCCCTTCCATTTGGACCAGATGTACTGTTATTCCTCTCCCTCCCACCTGCACCCACACACCACTCTGTCTCTCGCCGAGTTCTGGCCAAATACAAGACTAGTGATGAAAAGGAATTGCTCTTTTTTAATGAAGCACAAATGTGGTCCCAACTCTTTTGACAGCCCATGTTTACTATTTCTTTCTAAAATTTCAGTTAGGTAGGTGAGCTTTCAATTAACAATTTCCTTCTTTTATGAATTCAAACAAATGTGATGACAAGAGGTGGGAGATATTTCAAAAAATTTATAATCCCGCAATCGTTGTATTCTTGTTATTTTGACTATAATCATACATTATTGAATCTTGAATCTGGTTATGAGCGCTGGACATAGAGATGGGCAACCATAGGAGCAACTAGGCGAATTACAAGCCGCTCTTTGCACTGTCAGCTACATTGGAAGAACAGTAAATGGAGAATAAAGGGAAGACAAATGACTCGTGGGAGAGCAGTCATCTAAAAAACGAAATGTTGTTAACTCAATCCCAGCTCTGAGCAACGCACACTGCCGTTGTGTCTTTGGGCATGACACTTGACCAACCTTGTCCTGAATGCAATGTGTATATGTTGCAGATTGTCAGCAAGATTGTGGAAGCAGAATATCAGCCACATCTCTCTGAGAAGTCTGTAAAGGGCAATATAAAACCAACCAACTATTATTATTATTTGGACTAGAATTTGCTGTCCAGTTACTAACACCTAAAGCAGTAAAAGCCACCACAGCTGACTTTCAAACCTACTGTGATTCATTCAAATGTACTGACTACGCTTTTTTATTTGACCCCTGCAGCATCCAACCACATTTAAGACTGGGACCCTCGAAAATGATTATTTATTTGACCCCTGCAGTATCCAACCACATTTAAGACTGTGACCCTCGCAAATGATCCCCGTTCATACACAGATTCTTAAGAGGATGAAACCTGCTCAAAGAAGGCCTGCAAATAACTCACCTGCATTTTTACTCTACTGTCTGCTTGAAGTTAATATGTTATTGGCAGACATTGGCACCAGTTTTCATATTGTATAATTAAATAATTAACATGCAGAAATTGTAAAACAAATATTAAAATGGCTAATCAACAAATTCTGACTATGTTTGCAAAATCAAGAAGAATCATGAAGGTAAAGCACCAGTAACACTTCGGCACTTTTAGAAATCATGAAACAAAACAACCAATTTACTCAAATACAGTATAATTTCTTAAAATATTCTGGCGATTGCCAAAGTGTTCAGAAACTTCCTATGAGGCCTATGTGTAATGGAGATGTGGCGCCCCCCTTTGTTCAGTCTCTTACAATTATAACATTGTGTCCTGCAGAAATTGTCAGAGCTATGACACATGTGATAAACCAAGGTATGTCCATGTACTGGGGGACTTCCAGGTGGTCCGCCATGGAGATAATGGTGAGTGCAGTTAATCAGTATGTCATTTTACTGTGAATGAAAATCGCAATATGAATTGTGAAACTCTCGATTGACACTTTCTGTACACAATTTAGGAAGCATACTCTGTGGCCCGTCAATTTAATCTCATTCCGCCGGTGTGTGAGCAGGCAGAGTATCACTTCTTTCAGCGGGACAAAGTAGAAACTCAACTACCAGAGCTCTATCATAAAATAGGTACTTTTCAAACCTCATAAACAAAGTGCTGAAAAATGAAGTGAGTAATTACAACTTGTGTGTTTTTATCTTTATTTAGGAGTTGGAGTGGTCTCGTGGTCTCCCTTGGCCTGTGGAATTATCACAGGGAAATATGACAATGGTATCCCAGAATCCTCCAGGGCTGCATTAAAGGTATCAATTTAGGTTTATACCTAATTAGATTTTGTTTTACTTACTATTGTGAGAGTGAATGCATCTGTTTATCCTATAGCCATATCAGTGGTTAAGAGACAAAATAATGAGTGAAGAGGGCAAAAAGCAACAAGCCAATCTGAAGGAATTGGGTCATATTTCAGAAAAGCTTGGGTGTACTTTACCACAGCTCGCCATTGGTAAGTTTATTGACCAGTTATAGAAAGTTGTATTTGTCTAATATACCATATTTTCTTTTCTTGTAGCCTGGTGTCTAAGAAATGAAGGTGTGAGCTCTGTGCTGCTGGGTTCCTCTAATCCAACACAGTTAACAGAAAACCTAGGAGCCATCCAGGTGAATATAAAGCACATTTAGGCACAAACACAGATGTGTATAAAAAATTACTATTTATTCATCCCTGTTTGTACGTTGTAGGTTATTCCAAAGATAACTGCAGGCATTGCCACAGAGGTGGATCATATACTGGGCAATCGTCCACACAGCAAAAGGGATTACCATCATTAAGACCTGACTCCTTTAGATAATATACAGCCATGGCACAGTCACATGTGCCCATCTTCACTCATATGTGCGTGCGGCTCTGTGTGTGACTGACTGTGACAAATGCTGTGGCTCATTGTGTGAATATCAACCTATTCTCATTTTTGTAAAGTGATCTACTTGACAAAGCCTGCATGCCATAGCTTTAGCAACAAGCCATTGGATGTCCTCCTTACATCTACCAGTGGATGAGCCAAGAGCACATTGTGCCCTGCACAGTGAAACTATGCAGAACAGTCTCAAATCTTGTGTGGATCATAGTATTCTCGAGAAAGGAAATGATCATATTTGCTCAGGGCAGTATGAGTGCATGATGAAAAAGAAGCTTGTCACACAGTGCAGCACGCTTAAAAAAATTGAAAAGTTTATAATAATAATAATAAATAATCATTTTTGAAAAAGTTACTATCTGTGTAGAAAACAACCGCTCAACTGTTAGACTCGGATGAACATTTGCTGAGAACAAAATTTAATATAACTGGCAGCTGGCGTACCATTTTCATGAGGAATTTTGCATTAGAAGAACAATGTGCCACTATGACACGGGTCATAGTGCTACTCTTCTAAAACATCTGTATGACTGTTACATACTTTAATGTGCATTAATGTCAAATTAGTTTGTGTGTTTGCTCTCATTCTTTCTTGTATAGCTACAAAAATAGGATTACGTATTTCCCTTTTTAATTTCCACTTTCTCCAGACATCTGCTTTTTTAATTTCAAGTAAATCATGGACATAACATTTGTGAATTAAGAACATAACATTTGTGCCGTTACAGCAGGAGAATTATGTAGCTAATGAGGATAAAACAACTTCTGGAACCTGCAGCTTCTGCACCTAGTACACACTGAACTATTGCCATAGTTTTCCAGATGTCACCTTTACATGACAGGAATATTTCACGTTCTCTCTGTTCAAACTTGTATTTTATTGGTGATATCAAGTTTGTATATAAATACAAAGGGATATATTTATCAACTGACATACATACTTGCTTTCATCAAATATATTGCTTTTTTATGACATATAGTGTATAGATTGACAGTGCTTGCTTATTTGCTATGATTGAAGTTTGGGTTCCTCTGTGTTATGCTGTTTTGTAATAAATCTCAAATAAATTTACTTTTGTTTACTGAATATTATCATTATTTAAACTACTGTGTTAAAGGTTTTAATTGTGTCAATGCTTAGTTTACGTTTTTGTCAATTTAGCTATAATGTGTGCAGAGCATGGATCGATTAAAATAGGTGCAGAGTTGTGTTTTGCTTCTCTCCTCAACCCCAGCAGAGATCTTTTCTGGCAAATTGTGGCCATATTTACTGACCAGATCACTGAGGACAACAATTGAAAGCATATTAAGTGGGACAAACTGGGATATTGTGGGACAATTACGACTGCTGTTAAATAGCTGGGCTTCCCAGTGATGAAAAAATGCGGCTGTTAGCAATTAGCAAACAGTTCATATCAAATGGCCCGTTTCCACCAGCCTTACTCGGTCTAACTTACTCTTCTCTACTCGAGCCTCTACTTGGCCTGCTTGCGTAGCGCCAACAGGTACTAAAAAGTACCTAGTCCCACTTGACCCCTTACGCTTAAGGGTCTATTTTTTCTAAAACGCCTGAAGAAAAGACCCCCAATTAAAATTGAAGCTGTTCCTGAACCGTTTGGAGTACAAACAATTGGCTGGAGCTTTTCTGTTTTACTCTAAACATAAAGTAGAAACAAACTCTGCACAGAGGAAATCTGATTTAAATTCCGCCTAGGTATTCTGTCTTAAATATATGAATGAGTACAGCTGGTTTCTGGAGGGACGGTCTGATTGACACTAAATGACTGTAAATGACAATTATTTTTTTTTAAAGGCAAGGTAAAATCACTAAAAATGAGTTTTAGACACTTGCAATGAAGCAAAAATGTCCGGGCGGAATTCATATAAAAGTTCTATTGATTTTAAAGATTATTTTATGGTAATTTTATATTTGTGGGGTTAGAGTACAAACTGACCCTGGTGCTTACTAGATTTGATTGATTTGACTGGAAATAAGCGAGTTACAGCTTTATTTTTTAAGTACAACATATCAAGCAGCTTGATAGTCCCTTTTTATAAGATGGTGGACAAAATGGAATAAATATAGTAAAATTCCATTGGCCCACCTTCGCATGGGGGGTTTTAAGAAGGGCTGGTGGAAACGCCCCAAAAGTCTGTGTAGACCCTCAGCCATCCTGGGTACAAGATAGCCTATTAATTAAAAAAAAAAAAAGTTTTAACAAGCAACAGTTCAACCTACTTCATGTCTACTTTTGGAAATAGTTGATGCATATTCCATGGTGATGTTATAAGTCAAAATATTTAATTTGTGCGTGTTTTTTTTGGAAGATATTCTTTCGATGGGGGAGGGCAGATGAGAAGGCACAGACTTCCGGTCTTTGCTCCAATCAGAATCCCGTTGAGGAAATTCCAAATTGAGATTGGCTCTTTCTTCTTCCTGAAGTGAATCAAGTCTCGAAGCCCGCGGATAACAAACTTTTCAATGTACAACAACAATGGGGAACTTTACTTAGAGCTTGACAATAAGATCGATGTAAAGACGACTTTTAACTGACTGAAGTCCTCTTAAAAGTAGGTGTTTCTGAGGAGCACTTCAGGGCGCAAAACAAAAGGTTAGCGTTTTGTTTTGTTTGCCTCAGCTCTCGCTGGAAACTGGGCTATTGTTGATATCTAGTACAATAATTGTGTTGCTCTTAACTACTACAATTAAAGGTATGTATGGTTAGGATAAATACATTAATTAATTTGCATAAAACCGTCAAATTTTATACATCTTTCCAATTTTACCCTGAAGTCATGTCGCTTTCATCCGAGTTTTGCTTTTGGACAAACCAAGGTGCTAAACGAAAAAACAGAGGAGCAACGATTTGTGCCATAACTGAGATCTCCCCTGGATTAGATGAGGATGACTTTGAACGGAATAAATCATATCCCTGTTCTCAACCACCACAATTTAAGAAGAACATTTTGGTCTTGCGAGATCAATGTGCTTTTGGATCTTTTACAGGTTAAAAAACAGCAACACATTCTTGTATATATGTATATTTTATCAGCTTGCTTGTTTGTACGCAAGAAACATGCTTGGCTAAAATTAAATACTTGTTTTTTTATCCTTATTTGAGATTTACATTTATTTGTACAGGGGAACTAAATAAAGTGTGTAATGCAGCATCTGCAAGAAACGGCAAAATGTCAAAACTGCATTGGTCCCCAGCCTCCTTGCCACATCCACATACTACTTCTCAGATTGATGAAAATCTGTTTTGTCAGCTCATCGATGGCCATTGTGTCCTGTCACAATCTCCAGTAGTCCTAAACCCAAACAAAATTATTCTGGTTGTTGACGATAAAACTCTAGAGGTATGAAAAAGCAGTTGTGTTTAAGGTCCTTGGCAATGATCTTATTTTGGTTTCCTTTCTTTTTTTTTTTTTAGGTTATTTCAGTCAATGACCAGGCTTGCAAACTTTATGACTGCTCCTCTCATGAGCTGATTGGGAAAAAACTCTCACAGGTGTTGGCTAAATCTAATCAGGGTAACGTGGATGTTCTGGAGGAAGACTATCTGCTCAGTGATGGAACCGTTTCTTCTGTGCTTGGAAAAGTGGTATGGGAAATGTGTGTTGTTTGTCACTTTTTTGTTTTGTCCCTCTATGGTGTCAATTTTTGTCTTGAAAAGGTGGATGCGATGTTACCATCCGGAGAAGTCCCCGTTTCTGTTTGTACCTTCAAACAACCACAAGGAAACTGGGTTCTTGTGGCAGAAAATGTGGAAAGGTTATCGGCCTTCTTGTCATTTTCTCAAGAGGTAAATAGAAAAAGTAAACAGGAGTGGTTTATTTACTATTCTCAGATAATTTATTTGTTACCCATTTGGTCATTTAGGGTAGGATGCTGAGCTGTGACATGGCATTTGCTCATCTCTTTGGATACCATCATGCGCAAGAGTTAACAGGGATGTCAATAAAGACGCTAATCCCTTCTCTACAAATCCACCTTCAAAGTCATGCTGTGCCCAAGGTAATCAACACTACCACACGTGATAAATATGTACAGTCAAATTTTATTTTGGCTTATTGAGCCATAGTAATTTATATAGTTTTGACTGTTGAATTTTTATTACTTTTTGGTTTCTTTTGCAGGCCCTTAGGGTGCAAAGGGTACATGGCAAAAGCAGACTGGATGCATTGATTCCATTGTGCATTAAACTTCAGGGGGCATTATTATGTGGAACGCCACAACATAAGACTGGCACGAGTTACACCAGCTCTTTGGATTGTAATGAAGAAAAACAGAAATGTGAGCATGCTGAGACCTTGTCCAAAGCAAACAATTCATCTTCAGGTTAGTATCTTGGGTTGACAAGAACAAAACGAATGTACTGCACATACATAAATTAACTTTTCTGTGTTTGGTTCAAAAGTGATAAAAGACAGCTTTAACCTCTCAGCTGCCCTATCTCTGGAATACTCTGGTAGTGTTTGGGCATTCACTCCTCTCACTGGTCTACTCCTGCTCCACACCGATGGCTCAATCTATAGTATTCACAACCACTTTTGTCTCAGCCTTTTTGGTTACAGCAAGGAGGAGCTGGTGGGCAAGGTAAAACATGATCATCCGTTTGAACAAGTCTTGGTATGAATTTGAGCGTATTGTTTTTTTATTTAGAGTGTTACCTTTCTCATGCCTGGTTTCTATGAATGGACGTCTGACTCTGACGGAAAGGAAAGCCAACTCCGGGATTCTCAAGTGGAAGCTGCTAATATTTCACCATCAATCTCTAAAGCCGGTACATGCCTTTTTTCTTGTATAAAGTAATTTTTTGCATGCTATTATGCTGTACACTTTGAGATTTTTTCATGTATTGTTCATGAGGATGTATAAATGCTTCATTTTTTTGCTCAACTAAATATCACATTCTCCAAGTTTTGTTTTATGAAAATGTGATTAATTTTCTGTGGCGGTATTATTTTCTTTAATTGTAGACCCCTCATTGGTGGCTGGTGACATGGCTATGGTCCACCAGGCTGTTAAAGACAGGACCGCCACTGGACGAGGCAGGATCTTCACTGGGACTAGCACCAGATTGGACCACCAATCAAGTGCTCTGTCTAACCTTACACCTCCTACGGTCACCTCCACCCGTATGCCAATGTAAGTAGTGTCTTGTGTTAACAAATTCATAAATGTTTTTTTTTATAATTTATGAGTGCAATAGATTAATTATAACTTCTGCAATGTTTGTAGGCCTGATAACACAATAGAGCTGCTGGAGGAGGCTGCTCGTGTCATCCCTTGTAGTGTTGAGCTTACCAGTGCAGACACTACTGAGGAGCTGCTTCAAACATTTGCTTTGGTGGAACCTCCTGGGGAGGATACATACTGCCTGGTTTCCACTAAAATCAAACGTAAGGAAAAACAAAGTCATGGAAGAAGGGGCCAAAGGCAAACTTCAGGTAAGACATGAATGGCTTCCATTAATCTGTTTCGGCAAACTCCAATAGAATTGTTTTGTTAATTCAGATACAATAAATGAAGACTCCAGCTTTGAGGTGATTTCAATGGAAAGCAGGTGAAAAAAAGTCTTAAAGTTTTGTTATTTTTACTTAATTTCATACCATGGGACAAACTTAAGTTTATTTTTAAATATTGCAGGTCGTCATCTGGTTTCTGTGAAAGGTTTGCTGGCCATGCAGGTTCAGATCCAGGTCAACCAGAGCAAGCTGGTTCAGCCCATGCAGTTGACTCTGCCAGCTGTTTCCTAGATCTGAATAGTGATGGAGAACTAGTAACACGGGCCTTGTCTGACCTCGACTTGAGTGGTAATTTAGTATTGTTAAACGAGAGACAGAGTCACCATGAAAGCCAGCGCTCTACAACAACTTGTGACACTGCAGAACTTCTGCGAACTCCATCTCCTTATGGCTCAGAAAATGATCAGGGACGACGTTCTCCAACTCAAGTTGAAAATTCCACTGGTGAACGTGTTCCAAATGACAGTGAGAAAAACCAGCTGGGCGGGATACAGCCACTGTCTTACAAACATGCTACGTCTACCCCTAAGAAGCAAAAAGAACTCAATATGCCCCAGATAATGGAAGGGCAGTTTGTGGGCTGTGCTTACCACCGAGATGGCACACGGATAGGTTTGTACTACTAGTTAATTAAATTTCAGACCATCGAACTCCATCTCACATGGAAGCTTTGTCAAACGCTGTTTTTATTTCCAGATGTGCTGTGTGACGTTTGCAGGACCTCTCTCCATGATGGAGGCTTTCTGTATTGTGTGTGGATGAGTAGACCTGGTCACCAGGGGTCAGTGTTGCTCACAACCAAATCACTGCAAGATGAGTCCAAATCCAGTTTAGGGGAGGTTTGTGGATCTTTGAAAAATATATACAACTTCATTTCTTTCTGCATAGAGTTGTTTCTATCTGATCAAAATTGTTTTCAGAGAATAGCTGAGGCTACTTATGGAGAAGCATTGCACACTTCTATGGATCTTGAACAATCTCGTGCATGTGATGGTCAGTTTGAAGAAGAGTATCAGACTGTTAAAGCTGTTGGTAAAGGTGCCTTTGGGTTTGTTTGGAAAGCAATAAGGCGCAGTGACGGACAAGAAGTAATAATATTTAGATTATTATTATCCAATTCTATATTATGATGCTTTGCTCTAAAACCATGCCCTGTATTATGTTTAATTCTCAGGTTGTAGTCAAATTTATTAATAAAACAAGAATAGTGAGTGACAGCTGGGTGGATGACCCCATGCTTGGAAGAGTTAGCCAGGAAATAGCCATCCTCACTAGAGTACAGCATCACAACATTGTCAAGGTAAACGGCCTCCCAAATATGATGATTGTGTGTTCAGTAAATAATGTTATTCATCCTGTACACATCGCTGTCACAGGTGATGGAGGTTTTTGAGAATGGAGGGTATTTCCAGATGGTTATGGAGAAGCATGGAGATGGACTGGACCTATTTGAATTCATAGACCGGGAGCCAAGACTGGATGAACCTCTTGCCAGCTATATTTTCAGACAGGTAAACCCGGATGTAATATAAAATTGGAATGGTTTAACGTTTGTTGTTTTTAAGACAATTGAAATGTTCTTTTAGCTGGTTGCGGCCGTGTTTTACCTAAGAACCAAGAACATCCTTCACAGAGACATAAAGGATGAGAATATAATTATTGACAAATGTTTCCACATTCGACTCATTGACTTTGGTTCTGCTGCAATGATGGTGCCTGGAAAACTGTTCTATAATTTCTGTGGCACGCTTGAGTATTGCTCTCCAGAAGTACTTCAGGGAAATCCGTAAGTTATACAGTACTCGTAGTAATTTGATGTATTTTTGTTAGTATACTTAAAGTTGTATTTACTGTTTTGGTGTTTCTGTATTTATTCTGCAGCTATGAAGGCCCAGAGTTGGAAATGTGGTCAATTGGGGTTTTTCTTTATACACTTCTGTTCAGTGAAAATCCCTTTTGTGGTGTAGCGGAGATTTTGAATGCAACGCTGAAGTTCCCATTTCCATTGTCTCCAGGTATGTGTTTTTGTATCAGGATTGCTTTGAGATGTGTATTGTCATCGCACAAAAACTGTGCTTATTATTAAGGCTTGGTCTCAATCCTGTAAATGTTTTGAATCCAGAGCTCCAAGAGGTGCTGAGCGGGCTGCTCTACCCTGATCCCAGACAAAGGATGACTCTCGACCAGCTTTTACTTCAGGCCTGGATCAGCCAACCCATTTCTCTTTCAGAGTACAGCTGGACAGAGGTGGTGTCTGACAATCAAAGCGTCTGTGAGTATCTCAGTGGCCCAAATGCTTTCTATTTAATTATTATTCTTTATTTCAATTGTGTGCTATTTACATTAACAGAAACAATGTTACACTTCAAATTTGCATACCACACACACAAATTATCTGATACAATTGTCTTAAATCTTTTCGTTAGGCTCACCACCTCCATCTGAGTCCAGCCCCAGAGAATATCTTGGACAAGGTTTATTCCCAGATCACGGAGATGAGACTCTTCCTGATGATGAAGAAGAGGATGAAAGGTTTGCTCTAGAAAATGAGCTCCAGAAGTATCTTTGAGAAATGAAAAATGGGTTCTAAATTGTGAAGTAGAGCAGAGGTTTTAAAAGAAAATGCATTTAATCTTAGTAAATTAGCCTTGCTTCGAGTTGTAGATTATTGTGGTGTTTGCGATGATAATGAAAATTATTTTTGCTTTTGTTAGTATTTTGAGCCTGTATGTTGTGATTATTGCATTTTTATCCACCATATTTATTATACAAAATAAACTTATGTCCCATCCCTTTATACTGCCTCTAAAAAGACCATCTATTAAAGTCTTTTTAAGCAGGATGGTTCTTTTTTTTTTTTCTCCATTTATGAAACTTTTTGCTGTTTTATGAGCTATCCTCATCGTATTTATATTTTGGATAATAATAAATATTTTATTGATATATTCTACTGAATTTGTGTGTGTGTGTTTGGTTTGTTATTCATATACACTTATTCGATGTAAACTATTTATTTACTATTTACTTCAGTTGAACTGCTTTATTTTTAAATGCTGGTAGGAACCATTGTCTGCATTGGTTCCACCCGGGCAAGTATAATTGACGGACGAACATGGGATTCTCTTTCGCAGTGCGGCAGGTAATACTTTTTGTTTTTTAACAATTCAAAGGAGATTTAGGAATGTTTTATATCTACATATACTTGACTACCTGGGATCTTTTAAGAATCCCTTATTCTCGCGTTGTTTAGTTTTTTTTGACATACTTTAACCTCCAATACTCTAGAGAATTTGCTGGTGTATAGTCCGACCCTACGTCTAGCGGACACCACAACTACCATGTAACTCTTCTTACAGGACTACAGTAACAATACCACGTGTTTTGTAGCTTGGATGGATTGCCCGATACACCAGCTATCATCTGACGACATCAATCCTATGTGCAAGATGCCACCAGCCCGCTCTCTGTCTCGCACGAAGGCATCGCTCCTCCACCGCAGACAACACCCCCCAGAACCAAGAACCCAAAGTAGAGCTTTCTGTGCGCGGTTTACTGGATATGGGCTTTACCGACACCCAAGCAGAACATATTTACGACACTGTTTGCAAAAGCGGTGGAGAAAGTATGGCCAAACACACTTTAGAAACCTTGTCAGCGCTGATTGTTCTCGGCCTTAACCCATCAAGTGTCCTGAAGCTGTTAGAAAAATGTCCTGAGCTCTACACTGTCAAGGAAGCACAGCTGCGACAGCGCATTACTAACCTGAGAAAACTAGGACTTCTTGAAGGTAAAATTAGTTTTGCATGTACATCCATATTGTCTGCACTATTTACATTTATTATGTTGTCCATAGGCAGCCTTCAGCGAGTTGTGGCCCATCATCCTCAGATCCTCACCATGAAAATTAAGAAAATCAACAACATTGTGTTGTTTCTTAAAGAGAAGTGCCTGTTCACAACGCAACAGGTCACAGATATTCTCCGAGACAGTCCAGCCATAATACAAGATGACTTGGCTCAGATTGAGTACAAATTTCAGGTATTGTACCATCTCTTAGATTAACTAACTGGAGTGTTTAGGTTTACATTGTGGCATTGGAAAATGACATGAAGATTACTCCAAATTAGCAAAGTGTAATGATACTAGATTGGCAAGGATCTACTCAAATATTGTGGCGAGTAGGGACAGGACAATAAAAAAAAAAGAAAGGCCTAATGATAATCTTATTGCCATTATACTACCAGAATTTCCCATGGAAGTATTACTTATTCATGATGACCTCACTGTTGTTTTCACTTCTAAGAAAGTACAATTCTATAATAGCTGTAGCACAGAATTTATTCATAATAAGAAATCTTTAGTGTTCTGTAAACTTATGTACATGGTATCTAGTCATTGGAGTATATCTCATATATATTACTATATATAGTATATTTTGAAAATATTTTGCATTTTTAAAGAGTATTGTTAATTGCAATTATTTTGGCCATAATAATTGTCACACAGAATTTCAATATTGTTCCATGCAAGTGAGTAGTCAGTCACTAAAGCCAAATGTAGATATTTAGGTACGGTTTAGGTTAAGACGAATAATTCTGGGAATAGAAACAAAAGGTAAAGCTTGTTAATGTGAAGTTGTCAAGCTACATATAAAATGCAGTGCAAGAAAAATGCAGCTATTGAACATAATTGCTCCCTCTGGTGGACACATTTGAAACTTATGCCTGCTTGTTTATTGCCTTCTCTTTTTCACAGTATGTTTATTTTCGTATGGGAGTCAAACAAACTGAGATGGTCAAGTCCAGGCTGTTCCGTTTTACTCTGGATGAAGTGCGGAATCGTCACTGTTTTCTGGAGCGTAGGGGACTTTATGAAACCCCTGACAAAAAAGGACAGACCACTATTGTCAACCCCAAACTTGGCAACATCCTCAATGTTGATCAGGATATGTTTGTTACTCAAGGGGCTGAAGCTACACCTGAGGAGTATGATGTTTTTCAGAGACTGATGGCAAGAGAATATCAAGAGGAAGATCACCTCTTGGACTTGGACAGAATCAGTGGTGATGGTGGTGATGATGATGTGGAGGAGGAAGAGGGAAATCAGGGGAAAATGGGATACATGAAGAGGAAAAAGAAATTACACTAAGAGAGACCTAAAATGTAAAACTAAATATCAAACTATCATCAATCAACAATCTTAAATAAGTCTTCCCCAAGGTCTTTCCCATGATTGTTGCCATTTTGTATTAACTTTGCTATGAAATATAAGGCCCACTCTAGGTCTGACTACTGATTACTCGGTCATTGAAATGACGTTCAAATAATTTAGTATTCTAATGCTTGTTATTTGGACTATACAGACACCGTTACATGGATGTGCTGCAGTAATTTTATCAAAATGACAAGTTTATATTTTGTGTTTTGGGTGAAAAACTTAAATAAAAAACCTAAAGTATATCCAAACAGCCTCAAGTGCTTTTGCATTCGAAAGATGCATAAATCAATACATGGGAAAAAAAACTAACCCTGAGCTCAAATTTTACTCACTAATGCGTTTTTATGGCCTGATTGTAAATAATGAATAACCTTAAAACCAATGTTTCTATAGCGCCCCCTAACTATTATGTGAAAAGTCAACATTGTCTGATTTGTCTGAAATTCAGGGGTTATAGTCTCCTCAGGATGCAATAGTGCATTACAGATATTGTGTATTTTTCACTATTGGCCAGCAGGAGCGCAATTAATGCTCACAAACGCATACAAATTATTCTGGCGTAAACACGCTTCATCTGATTGGCTTGAAATTTGAATCATTTGTACTGATTACAATAATGTGTCAACCATTATGATTGGTGCTCTAGCAGCACCTACAGAAATACAAAAAACATTACTTTGACTTTTATTCTGCAGAGCCTTCCTTGATGTGCCCTTGATCTTAAAACTCCACCAGGAAGGCTGTAGCGCGGGTGGTGAGAGCCACCATCGTCGCTTGCGGCTTTAATTATGATTTTGTTTTGTTTTTACAATTACAGTGACTTGAAAATCTCAATTTGATACATTTCATGGTTCATGGAGAGATGGCAGAATTGAAAAGCGGCATAATAAATGTCCCAACAGCTTTAAGCTCCACCCTGTTGCTATGTGATGGTCAAGCATTCATTGCTTTATCACCTGCATAAGTCAACAGTTCCCCAGCAAGCTGCTGGATCACTCGGGTACTAAGCACCTATCAATTTATCGACGCATTTAGAGAAGCGGGTGTGAATTAGAGACTCACCGTACACTGGCCATCAGGTAAGAACTGTTATCTTTGTGCAATCAATAATTGGTCGAACTTGTTAGCTGTCTCAACATGCCTAAGATCTTTACAGTTTTTATCAAAAATATCAATAGAAATGTTCTTTTTTCGTATTCAACTAGTATCATTACATCAGCACTGCGTCATTAGTAGCATACTGTTCAAACTGATGTAACTGATTAAATGTAAAATCATGCAATCACCAAAACTTATTAAATATTATCTAGTAAATTTTCTTATTTATCTCTTCATCTTCGCTTTATATGTTAGTTTTATGTTTTTCAAAGGTTGCCATTTGTTAGCTGATACGTGATGCAATATTTGTATCTTTAGCCAATGGTCTAACACTTCTGTTTTTTCATCCACGGATATAAACTTGTTTGCATATTATCTGGTCTATTTGCTTTAAATAGTAATTCATCTAACTCACTCTTAGCTCTCTGACTGAAACTGAAGCAGGGTGATATTCCTAAACGGCCAATTAGCTCTCATCCAAAAGCATATCGTGAGTTGCATGGCTTTTACAATTTTTTCAAGATAAAATGTTTGATAATCAGCATGTGGAGGTCTTATAGTTTCTCAAAGTTCTGTTTTTACAATACGCTTTCTAGGGTTTAAAGAGAATTGACTAACTATGAAAATAAAAATTGGGGAGCCTTGCATTAGCTGTTTACAGGATGTAATTTTTGTATCCCTTGCCAATGGTTTAAAGTTTGTTTCTGTGCTTCATTCACACAGTCGCTGGGTGAAGATATTCTGAACAGATGAGTTTGGGTGGCATGAAACTTTCTGCACTTTCCAACATCACAGAGGAATGGGCCGAGAGCGTTCGAAGATTGCACTTGGAGTTCTCTATCATCCCTACCACCATTTTCACTCTGGCCACCCTGATGGCCAACTTCATTCTTCTAGCATGCATCTACCTGACTCGTGCTTTGTGTAAAGAAACGCGTTACTTACTGGTGGCTAACACTCTGATAGCTGATGTACTTTTCCTAATTTTTCATTTGGCCACAGAGCTTTGTAATGCCACTGGAGTTGTAATCTCCTGGAGAGTTTGTGAAATGGTCACAGCTGTCACCGCCACTGCCTACTGCGCTGCGATTCTCAGCATCACACTCATGGTGGTTGACACCTTTGCTGCTGTACGCTGGCCCTTGAAATACCGTGCATTTCTGCCACCAGCTCGTACCCACCGCATACTACTGGGGATGTGGCTCTTTGCTGCAACTTACCCGTTAACTCTTGTCATTTTGATGATCAATGGCAGTGAGCAAAGTGAGGAAGTTAATGTTTGTCTTGTCCTTATATTTCTTATCTTTATGGAGGCAAAAACTGAAAAAACTGCAGTTGGCAACCACGTCTATTTCATGGTTGCTGCCATTGTTTGTGCCATGCTGATTTCTTACTGCTATATACGGCTCTACATGGTAACAAAGACCCAGGGCATCTGGCAAAGCCGCTTTTCCAGAGCCAGAGTTACACTGCTTGTTCATGGTGTTCTCCTGCTGCTATACTTTGCCCCCGGCTTTGTCTTCAGTGTGGAGTTGATCTTGTTCGACAGGAAAGACATAAACCTCGATCTTCAGGTGTGGATCAGCACAATCAATATGTCTGTTTTGATGCTATTGCCAAGGGCCAGTGCTCCTTACCTGTACGGCCTCAGGTACAGGGAGATCCATGAATCATTAAAGCAGTTGTTGTTTCACTCCAGAAGGGTTAGTCAAATCACAATCTCGTTACAAAAGCATAATACTTCCTGATTTATTTATTTTGGATTCACCTCTCAGGGTATGGGCCAATGTTACATAGAGCATGATTCAGTAATGATAGCTTTTTGCGTCTATTTGAGTATTTACGCAAAAAGAGACGCATTCATGCAAGCTTTAAGCATTTTGTTTATAAATGTTTACGTTTTGTTTAATTTAGAGCAATTTGCTATAGGAATAGAATAGAATTTTTATGATTGCTGTATCTTCCATACTCCTTTTACGACCTTGACAAATGTCCAGCACTCGGCTCTGCTTTGTTCATTCAGACACTTTCTGAAATACGCATTATTTTATCATTTTTTATATATATATATATATATATATATAAAATACTAATATTTTGTGAGATATTTAATACATTTTTAGAAAATCTTTCTGTATTTAATTATGTATAACCTAATAAAGTCTGTACATAATTGCTCTCACTTTTATAGTGTTAGTACTCACATATACCCCCCATGTGTGACTCATGAATTTACTTACATGATGTTACCAAATGTAGTATATCATTCTGTTATATGAACGAACATAAATCTGATTACAAAAACTACTGACGAATGAAGTGAATTTATGTTTTTTTATCACAATCTAATCTCATTCTCAAGAACTCCATCAAATATTTTGCAACAGCATGGGGAAGTTGTGACATCCTTTGTTCCAAAGCTCTTCCTTCCTCTTCACCTGAAATTTACAAGGCCTCGTTTTCACCTGTCCTTCACTTTGAATGTGCTTATAAACTTTTCACACTCACACCTTTTCGCATTAGCCTATAGGCCTATACGCCCTTTTTCCCATATTTTCATACCGTCATACCTAAGACGTTTGTTTGAAACTGTTCTGTGACCCGTGTTTTGTTTTTGAACCTTTTATTTCGCCTTTGTTTGCAAACAAAGGGAAGCCACGTGGAGAACCTGAGACCAATGGGAAGTGTTGTTCTCTCTCGGTCTACTGTACTCGCAGCCATGTACATCCATGTGTCTAACAGACTACATTACCCAGAAGGCACTGCCCACAGCAGCTGAGACGCTGAAGTGGGCTGGATTTTCTTTTTGTTGACAAGTATATAATGGGTCTGTACATTTAGCAAGTAGAAGTCTTTGTTTGTCACGACGTCAAAATGTCTTGCTTGTATTGGAGTCACATTGAATCTTAATATTTCTAGCAATATATTATAGTAAACGGAGTTTTAGGAAGTTTTGGTGACACTTTTCCCCCCCCTCAACATTTGTGTTGTGTTTTCCCCCTTTGAAGACCAAAGAGCCACATCAGGGGGAAAAAATCCTCACCAGGTAATATTACTTTTTCTATATTATCTGTTTTGCTTGTATTTTACACTTTTCATGGGTTGTTAGTTTGTAGTTGGTTTGTTTCAGAAAGACTAGCGACACGAGGGATGCCTTCTTTGTTCAATGCCTATTTTTAGCTCCAAGAAAGTTCGCCTATTAAGTTAATTCTCATTTATTCAATTTGTAATTTATTATTGACGTATGCCATATAAGAATATGTTTTTCTGAAATTGTTTCAGAAAAACATTGAGTAAAAATGCTTATTACTTATTCTGCACCTGTGACAATTATAATAAAAACTGATTCTGATGTCATTGTCAAACTGCACTGTGCTCACCTGCCCACAAGTTACTGTTTTAGCTATTTATTTTTTGAATATATTTTTTTTAACCACCATCCAACATACACCATCGTAAAAAAAACAAAAACACTTGCCTAAAACGTTTATAATTTAATCATTAGCTACAGTTTTCCGTTTTGTGATGCACTGTATCCGGAGGAGTGCTTACATCCTCAGATAAGCGCATGTGCGGCTAAACCAGTCCCAAGCCATGGCCCTAAGTCAGGTTTAGTCACAGCAGGAGGCGCTTCCGTCAACTTTAGCACGTGATAAGATTACTGCTACTCTAGCGGATTTAAAAATAACTCGGAATATACATGACTTAAATAAAAGAAGTCATACATACGGGCCTGGAATTTAGGAACAGCAAAATAAATATTGTACTTAAATACCTAAACTATTATTCTATTATTACTTAATGAATGGTGTACTAAACGTTAATGAAGGGAAATTTAAATGAAAGCTTTGACATTGACCATACACCAAACCACAATGTTCCTGATAGCGTCCTGATCCCTGCCCCCACTGTTTCAAAACAAACCTGTGTGACGTGTACCCTGGTTTTGAACCATTGCTCAACTCCCTCCCTTCTCTCCCGCCCCCGAGTGTGTGCCTCCTCTCAGAAGGTTCATTTTGCTGCAGGCTAAAACTGCATTGATGATGAGTGGAGGAAGTGTAGAACGGACGAGAAATACATGTGATGCTTTACTTCCCCAGGAGGTAGTAAGTCATTGTTGTCGGCTTCATCCTAAAGTTGCACAATAGGTTTGGCAGTGTTGTGTGAATGTTTTGTTTTTCAGTTGTACAACAATGACCCTTTTTTGATACATTTGTTTGTTATTATATGTCATTATTACTATGAATGAACACTATTGTATTGAATCTGTTCTGTTTTAAATGTTTCAGGTTTTGATACAACGTAGAAAGGTCCTTTGATTGTGGCAGCCATGGTGTTGATTCTGGGCAGGCGAATGAACAGAGAGGACTCTGGGATCAGAGACTCTCCAGCAGTCAAGCGCAAGGTATATGGATATAATATGATGGTCCTTATTTATGTGGCATTCCTCTTCTTACAGTGGTGTAACTATAACAATGTTTTAGGTCTTTGAGGTTGACTCCAAAAGTTTGACCAGTCAGGATGTTCTGGACTTCTGCTCTGGGGCGTCCCACTCTGAGGGCATCCTGCAGGTGTTCAATGAGTTCCGTGACTGCCGCCTATTCACAGATGTGGTCATCAGTGTTCAGGGCCGTGAGTTTCCCTGTCACCGTGCTGTGCTGTCTGCGTGCTCCTCTTATTTCAGAGCTATGTTCTGCAATGACCACCGCGAGAGCCGCGAGATGCTGGTGGAGATCAATGGCATCCTGGCTGAAGCCATGGATTCATTTCTGACCTACGTATACACAGGGCGCGCCAAGATTACCACTGAGAATGTGCAGTTCCTCTTTGAGACCTCCAGCCTCTTCCAGATCTATACTCTGCGTGATGCTTGCGCCAAATTCCTTGAAGACCAACTAGACCCTTGCAACTGCCTGGGCATACAGCGCTTTGCAGATGCCCACTCTTTGAAGCAGCTCGCCAGCCGCTGCCGCAGCTATGGCCTGGCCAACTTCTCAGAGGTGGCTCAGCATGAGGAGTTTCTTGATCTCCACAAAGAAGAGCTGGAGGAGTACATTGCTAGTGATGAGCTATCCATTGGGAAAGAGGAAGTGGTGTTCGAGGCAGTGATGCGCTGGGTCTACCACTCTGCAGAGCACAGGAGACCCATGCTCAAGGACCTGCTGCACCATGTGCGCCTGCCTCTTCTGCACCCAAACTACTTTGTCCAAACAGTGGAGGGAGACCAGATCATTCAGAATGCCCCAGAGTGCTACCAGCTTCTCCATGAGGCCAGGCGCTACCATGTGCTTGGAAATGAGATGATGTCACCAAGGACCTGCCCACGCAGGTAATGGGAAAAATTACCTACCACCTTTTAATGTAAATAACTTTAAAAAAAAAAAAAAAACATCTATTAAAATATGTTTTATGTGGCTAATCATTTGAGCAGCTTCATTCTTAGCCATGTTTTGTTGATGGTTGATTTGTTGAGCTGATTGACAGCTTTTGTTTGTTTGGTGAGACACACCATTGTTAATGTCATAACTTGGCTTGTTGTTAGTCTGTTGTTGTTTGACAGAGAAATAAAATGCCAGGCAGAGTTGTTATGCTCCTGCCATTGCCTACTCAGTGATCTTATTTTGAACAGAACTAATGACGAAGGCAGGACATGTTTCTACAGAGAGGTTGTCCTGAAAAAAGACAAATCCTGTGACGCAATCCCGAAATGTTGAGTCTTGCCTTTTTACCCAATACCCTTTACCTCAGTTATTTAAATAAAGTCTGTTGAGCCAGTTATGTTTAATATTTTATAAGTGAAAGGCTAAAGCAGTGTGTGCTTACTGGGAAATACAAAAGAGGCCATATGGTGAACAGTGGGACAGTAAACAAAAGTGCAGCTGTCGTGCGATGGGCTTGTTAAGAGAGCTGAACAGGACCAGTTGTGTGTGTCAGTTATTATTGGCGGGTGATTTGTATTTCAGTTGCATTGTGTGTGTGTATCTAGGCAGATGTATTTGTGAACAAGCCAATCAGATACCACACTATTACGCTTTGTTCACCCTCAGGCCCAGTGCTGTCTCAGGCTCAACTGAATTCATACTTCTCTGTCTGCACCATAGACTTATGCTCTGCACATGTTCTGCTTTTTAAGCACAAACTGCTCCAGGACATTACTTTTCACTGACACAAACATGTACTACTTTAATGACTCCAGTGTCTTCATTTACATCACATGCCTTGAAATAAATCATTGTATTTGTCTAAATAGTTTATCCTTTGTACTGCTGTTGTGTGTGTATTGTGTGTATCCTACTTTTGTTGTTCGGAAGCTTCAAGTTGAACTTTACTTTCTAGATAATTTTGGGTATTCTTGTGGAAACTGCTTGTCTGTTCATGCACAGTCAATCAGGCCAATAATTAAAATGTCTTTGTTGTTGGCATGACAGTAGTTTATATCTTCTTACCATTAGTCTAGACATACACACATCATGGAGCAGTTAATGACTTGATAAGCTCATTAATGGTAATGAATCTGCTATTTGGTATTTCCTCCAGGTCGACTGGTTTCTCTGAGGTGATTGTTGTGGTTGGAGGATGTGAGAGGGTCGGAGGCTTCAATCTGCCCTACACCGAGTGCTTTGATCCAGTCACAGGAGAGTGGAAGTCCCTGGCCAAACTCCCAGAGTTCACCAAGTCTGAGTACGCAGTCTGTGCTCTCCGCAATGACATTCTGGTGTCAGGTAAGTCCTGTTAAAAGTATACTTCCATATATGTGTATGTGTGTGTGTGTGTGTGTCTGTGCGTTTCTGTGTGAGAGACTGCGGGAGAGCTGCTGTGTAACATCTCTGCGGAGTGGCAGGAAGGCCATGCTGGCTGTTTGCCTTGTGTTATTTTTAATTCCTCACACAGTTGGACTAGAAGGAAAATATGAGAACAACATCTGGATGCACTCTAAGCTCAGTCCTGTGAGAGGCGTTCTGCCAGCTCCAGTGTACTCTTTCTCTATTGGCCAACAATCAGGGTCATTGCATCTTTATGTCATTTGTTAGATTCCGTTGAACTATTTTACTAAATGCACGTTAATTTATAGTATTGCGAGGATATGGAATTCTATAGTGTTTTAAATACATCAGTAAATGTGTTCTTGCTTAAACCTGCAGCATAAGAAACCCAACCATAACAGCCCCATCAGAAATATGGAACAGAAAAACAGTTAAGGCAGTACTGAGAAAGAGGAACATTCTTCCCTGCAGCCAGTGTACAGTGTTCAGGGGCTGAACGTGCCAAGTCCTCACGTGTGCGCTCACAATCTCTCCTGCGCCTGGAAAAATCAACAGGCTGCACCTCCCCCACACTCTGTAACTGTATCATATACATCCATCAGCCAAACCTGTCGTCATATTTCTACTCATGACTTTTCTTTGCTCTGAGCGCTGGGGTAAATTCTTTGATGGCAGCTGTGGCGAGCCATCATCACAGGATATACACTGTAAAAGGTCTCAGTGCATGCACCATGTTAAACGATAACAAGCAACTTCCAAAGATTACACCCCCAGAATACAAGGCAGCAACATTTCGCAATGTTATTGTCAAACATTTTGTGAAACATTGTAAACTTTTTAAGAAGCAATCTCTTGAAACAGCCTTTTGTGTCTGCCTCTTCCTTTTACGAGAAAAGCCTGAAGCTAGCAGACTATCTGGCTCGCTCTCAGACTGTGATTACAACAATCAGATAAATGATTATTAACTTTCCAACAAAAACAAGATTAATTTTTTCACTAATGAATAAACATGCACATCTTTTGACTGAACCTGTTTAGTTGGAGGCGTAAATAAAAAAGCTCCCTTTTTGATGAAGGCAATTTGAAAACACTAAAATGGTCATGAGTCTGTAAAAGCTGTATAGACTTCTAAAACATGGAGGCGCATTCCCTGGAAAGGCACTACATGACGTCACCTGGTTGAGCAGAGCGTTTTCAGATTTGGAAAGGGTGATGTGCTTAAATACTTAAACACTGTATGAAACATAGCACATCTCACTCTGAAAATGTTGTTTCAAATGTTCACAACTCAGTAGTATCTGCCCTTTACTGTTGTCTTGTACAATTTCAACAAGTTATTTTTGCTGTTTTCAGGTGGACGCATAAATAGCAGAGATGTGTGGATGTACAACTCACAGCTCAACCTTTGGATCCGAGTGGCCTCACTAAACAAAGGTCGCTGGAGACACAAGATGGGGGTTGTCCTGGGCAAGGTTTGTATTCACATCTTTAAAGTTCTGTGTGTGTGTGTGTGTGTGTGTGTGTGGTATTACTGCCAAAACTCATTTTGTGATTTTAATAGCTACATCATGAACACACATGTGATGCCTTTAGAAGATGCTTGTTCAAAGTGAACAAGTGGCGATTGGCTAAACTATTATTTAGTACCTGTTATTACCTGTAAAACTCCACTGTAAGAAAAAAGTATTTAGACTTACTCACCAACTGGAATGTTCTGTCTTGCTCCTTTTACTGTATGTATTTGAATAACCTACCGCACATACAGAAAGATGATCATGCGTCACACTAATACACAGTTTGAACATTATTAGAATAACGGGCTGACACATTTGTTCAATAACCCTCACAAAATATGGCCTCAGTGTCTTGCTCTTGAACATAAGGTTTGAAGACATGACGGCGCTGAGTGCTGATAATAGCCTAGAGAGAGATTTTGTGAGCAGTTCCTGAGCTGTAATTACATGTCAGGTAAAAAGCAGCACATAAGCAAATGTGGGCCAGCTCCATACTTTAAGCACATGCCTGTGTACACAAATGGCACACATACAACATACTCCCACCAGCCTGCAGCTCACTGGTTGAGTAGTAGTCAAATTTTTTCATGTTGTTGAAATAATTCTTAGCGTCTGTGCACTGCAAGTTTGTACTGGTCAAACAATATCCACAGGCAGTTTTCCTCAACACTAAAGCCTTTGAGCTGTGAGCGAGTAGGCACTTCTTGGAAAACATTTCTTAGAGACTAGAGAGGCCCTAGTGTGCATGCACTTCCTGCATCTGTCAAACACGTGAATAAGTCTACAGGGAGACTTTGAGAGACTGTAACTAGTACCGGTAGTATGCTGTTGAGATATTTGAAGCTAGTACATGATTTGTTTTGTTTCATTTGCTGAATGGTTTGACTTGTCCATGTTGTGGAGTGTTTATGTCTAAATAATGTTTTGGTCTTTGATTACAACAAAACAAGCCAGATCTCACTGAAGATTCACCGTCATTTCTTTCTTTCAGAACTCAACACTTCTTGGCATGAACTTAGCAATTTTCCCTTCCAACATGTTATTTCCTTTTTGCCTCAAAAGGGTTACATTTAATAAGCACGTGGAGTCTGGTGCCTTTGTGCTATGACATGCCTATTAACCTCCACCATCTAATGATGAACACTAGTAAACGCTAATAATATTTATTAACTACATTGCTTTGTGTATCACACAGTTTTAAGGCACACAAGCGGCACAATATAGTCTCCCTTTAACAATGACGTCTTCTAGACTTCTTGTTTTGAATGAGCTCAGCTAAACTAGGTCACCCGTTGTTTTCCTCTGTTATGACAGTGCCTGGTGACAGTCTTTATCATCCATTTCAGAACTTTTCTTTTTCCTTTCACTCTCCAATGTCAAAAACTCTCCCAGTTAATAATCTAAGTTTGTTTACTTTTCATGCAGTCTGGTGGATGTAAAGGAGATGGTTAACCATCTAGCTCTAGTAAGTGTTTAAAGTCATAAAACAGGCGGCAACAGTACATCAAGTGCGTGTCTTTATAGCCATGAATCATGTTTAGTGTAGACTTGATGGTACAGCCTCATACCACACGCTGCTACAACTACCATTGTGGACTGTATGTTTAGAGACTTATACATCAACAGAACTGTGTAGTAGTTAGAACGTTAACTAATACCAACTTTTAGTTCCTTGTTCACTTCAATTTGACTGAGCACAACACTTTTATTTTATAGTGTTTATTGTGATCTGATCGTGTCTGAGCACATGCTGCATGCAAATGTCCCATTTACTTGTTTTCTTTCTTCTTCCCCCCCTCTCTCTGTTTTCATACTTCTGAATTTTGTGAAGCAACAGGAACAGCCTTAGGGCTTTTGGTTGTATAAGGCCAAGTTAATAGTGCCATGTGGCCTTGTTCCACATTTATTCCCTACAAAGCAGTTCAGTTAAACATATTATATCACATACATATTTTTTACATTCAATGAACATTTAATTTTTAATTTTTTTCTATTCAAATGTAGTGGCCATAACTACAACGCCTTCTTAAAGTTCAGTGTGTTTTTCTTATGTCTCTGTTTGCTGTTACCTGATAGACCGGTTCTATTTGCCTGATGTTGATGAAGTATTTATAATTATGAACCCTAAGGCTGAAAGACAAATAGATGACTAATGCATGTTTGCAGTGACGCATGTTTCTGTCCATGACATATGCGGATATTTTCCTCCACTAACGTGTGCGGGTATTTATCTAAGTGGGGATTAAAATCTGTTTACACTTGAAATTCCGAGGGACCTGTGTCTCATTTGTGGGGACAAAAATTAGGTCCCCATGATGCAAATCCTTCATTATTAGGTCAACAACATGATTTAAAGTTAAAGTTTTGCAAGTAGTGACTATGGTTAAGGTTAGAATCAGTATCCAGGAAATGACTGTAAGTCAATGTAATGTTCCCAAAAAGGATGAAAACCCAACATATGTGTGTCCTTCTGAACAGGTGTATGCTGTAGGAGGCTATGACGGCCAGAGCCGCCTAAGCAGTGTGGAGTGCTATGACTTGTTCTCCAACCGCTGGACTGAGGTGGCTTCCATGAAGGAGGCCGTCAGCTCTCCTGCTGTGGCCACCTGTGCGGGGAAGCTCTATGTGATTGGAGGAGGGCCAGACGACAACACTTGTTCAGACAAGGTGAGACAAGAAAGTGTCCCTTCTGCCAGCACAAACCTCACTCGGTTCCCTATGTTTAGTTAAATACTAAAAGAAAACCAAACTAAATATTTGGATTTTATACTTAAAAAAAATAATAGTTAAATTTTGTCTGGAGAAACCTGTTTAAGAGTCATCTGATTTATTGTTCATATAACAGTGTCATTTGATCTGATAATAGTTCCCTGGCAGTTCCAGATAGTTCTATCTTATCTATATGTAATTAATCTAAAATTGTGATGAATTGAAAACTCTAACAATGGGAGATTAGATTTCTGTTAACAGAAATGTCTGTTAACTGGAAACGGGAAACAAAAGATAGCCGCTTCTGTTTTGCCTTCCATGGAAGCTTGTTGTTTGTTTGTTTACATCCCAAAGATCCAGACACTCTGTGATAAGTCATGACTAACACATATATGCTCTGCTCTGTATTGTCATGTTTTTATATACTTTACTTTATTTTGAGTTCTCCTGGTTTTCTAATGACTAACAAATATGAATGCTACAGGTCCAATGCTATGATCCGGAGTCTGACACATGGCTGCTACGAGCTAACATACCGATCGCCAAGCGCTGCATCTCAGCTGTGTCTCTGAACAATGTCATCTACGTGTCTGGGGGCCTGACCAAGTCCATTTTCTGCTATGATCCCAAAGAGGATTACTGGATGCATGTAGTTCATACCTTTACCAAACTGGTAATAATCAAATAATGTACTAAAAGCCAAAAAACTGAAGGAATAGCTATGTATCTATCTATCTGACATGTTTTCTTTTCATTGCAGGAGAGCTGTGGCATGTCAGTGTGTAATGGTAAAATCTTTATCCTCGGAGGCAGAGAAGAAAATGGTGAAGCAACAGACACCATTTTATGTTATGACCCTTCAACAGGCATCATCACAGGAGTGGCAGCCATGCCCCGGCCCATCTCTTACCATGGCTGTGTAACCATACACCGGTACAATGAGAAGTACCACAAGCCATAGCCTAAAATCAGACCTGCAAGCGCACATGCTCTCACTCAAAGGCAAAAACTCGATTCTTCAAAATGCCAGAACCACTGAGATTCTGTGAGTTCCTCCAGCATCATGTAGCAGTACTGAAAGAGGTGCTGTGGAATTGTACACTTTATACTCAGTGGTTCAGGACAATAATACTATTAACTTAAGGCATTGGACTGTAACTGCATAACTTTGATAAGTAACTAAAGAATAGATACACTTAGATCATGTACACAAACAAGATATTACCCCCCCCAATAGGCAGTGGCTAGAACAACTATAATCAAATCATTAAAATAAAGTTACTGAATTACATTCCCTGTATCATTGGTTAATTGGGTTGAATCAATTGGATACCATTCACAATGACCAAAGATTGTGGTTGCCAGTCCACAAACTGTTTTTCACATGTTTAAAAAATGTTCCTTTGTCCATGCCAACCAGTTACACTTTCTATACAGTTTGACATTGGCTGTTTATGCCGGATAATGACGTTGCATCTCCAATTGATTCTATTTTTATACGTTATCATTTTTAAGTTTTAAGTTATACTGTTTTTATAATTGAATGTTATTGTATTTTATCTGACAGTAGAATTAATAAGTATGCCTGTCAGTGTAATTGTACTGGTGTATGGTATTGTGAGGTGTTTTGTAGTTCAGTGGCCGTGGCAGATCAAAACTCAAAGACTGCTCTGAAAAATGTGTGGATATGTTTGTATTGATGTGGTGGATATTTGTGACTTCGGTGACTGTTAGTGTGGATGAGTTGTGGCGTAGCCGTAGCATGACTGCACTGTTAACAGCACGTGATGATACACTTGGCTGTCAACAGTTTCCTCTGATGCTGGCACGGGTCCTCCTTTAAGATGAAACCCAAGATAACCGTTGATATACCTCCAGTTGTGAATGTTGGGTTGCATGTTTACTTGGATTGCCAACAGTGACGTGATTTATACCTCACTCCAGATGCGAACAACAACACAACTGAAAGGCTTTATAGATGGCTCTTGTTCAGTAAAAGTCACCTTTTTTGCAGTGTTGCTAGATTAGAGTTATTGCTGTGAATATATCTGATCTGTTTTTAAACTATATTTAAATTGTACTTCTTTTTTATATTTCTATTTTTCCGTGAGAGCCCCAATTGTGCACTTTGACAGAGTCCTGTTAAATAATGTGGTGATTATTTAATTTTCTTTGTATTTTGGTTTACTGTATCAGTAAAAAAACACATTTTATTTGTGTGAAAGAGGACCTGCCACCTCATCTTGTCTTGGCCATTGAGCTGTGGTATACTGGTATTTTAACCACAACCTCTAAGACCAGCCAATCCACAGAAAGCTGTGGCACGTTAGGCCAGGATTTGACTGTCATACAGGTTTGTATGACATAACATTTCTTTATTGGTCCCAAATCTGACAGTTTAGAAACACCATCTGAATGTTTTCTTTTAAAGGCCTGTGGACATAATTTCTTTGAGCAGTTAATTGTCAACAAACATCCCCGGTAATCTATTGCCCTATGACTTTGTGGTTTTATCCGGAGGGCCAGCAAAATGTGGTGGCAAGATGTAGAGCTCCATACGTAGAAAGAAATAGAGTGACGATTAGACAATTAGTGTGTGTGAGTTCACTGAGAGGACACGGCTTTTGTTTGTTTTTTGTTATAATCATAAAGGCTCATTGTCTACATTACTCCTTGTTGTGTACCATTTTTATTGTTTTGATTACAATTTGGGTGTTTGTTGCGGTGAGTTTGGGATTGTATGTGACAGAATTTTAAACCCAATTACAGTTAGCATGCCTAAATTAAAACATCTGGATGTCCGTGCCATTGGGAGATTTATTAAATATATATTTGTAAAAAAACGAAACAAAAAAAGAATTTGGCCAAAGTATCATCAATTCTTTACATGCTTTGTGCTTACATACAAATGGGGCCTTAAACATTATTAGGCTATCTTGTGTGCCTTAACAATAATAAAATTGAACGACAACAAAAATATATATATTTTGGGGGATTTTTATTGTTTTTCATTTTTTTGTTTTATATGATGGATGCTATGTACTAAAGTGAACATGAAAACTGTTTTGATGATCCAGCAATGTGTAGTGAAAATAAAGTTTTCTGAACCAAGTCCAGTTTTCTTTTGTGGTTGAACAATAAGATTGAATGACAGCAGCTCAACTATACAAGAATAATCCACACTATTGGTAGTGGCCACAGGCCAATACTGCAAGTTTTGGACTAAATTCAAGTCTACGAAAAAAATTATGTGGCAGTTGGGAATTTGAAGAGACAGAGACAACAAAAGGACAAACCCTCTGAACCACAATTATTTCCTTTGGTTTTATTTAATTGCTGTGTCACTGATGGTTTATGAACCATTGTGTAAAACAAGCTGGCTATGTATTAGATTGAGCAACATTTGGTGCCATGGAGTCACAAGCCGTGTCAAGATAAAATTTATAATTTGTATTACTATCAAACCACACGTGTCTGACAAAAGAAGACAGTATTATTATCATGAGACACTATGATCATTACAGCTGGCACCAGCCTGCCTAACCCTCTTGCATAATAAATTAGCATACTTTTTAAAAGCATAACAACAAAGCCGAACAAACGTATTCGATATTCTTTTGATTTGCCTATTGTACACATGCGACATGCCCATTACCAGTCACTTATCTTTCTGTTGTTGTCCTGTCTGTAGAATAGTGGCCCCTAGTGGAGATTGTACTGAATGGCCTAGCTAGCTTATACCTCTGGAGACTTAGCATTATGATTTTGTAAGATTTTAACATTCGCCGTCTAAAGTGAGCTCTTAAATTAAAACACAATTATTGTGAAGCAGTGCTGCTCCCAGTGGAGACACACACCGTGAGTATGATTGTATTCCCACAACAAAAACGGCAGAAATGTCTGTTTTGAATGCTAACATTAGCTCACGCTAGCTTAAAGCAACACCACGTTAGCGGTGTGTTTATACGTACGAAACGCATGTGCATTATTGCAAATTGATTCGTCAAAATGTCAAAATGCAATCGGGGGACTATGGCACGTCACTGTGAATCAAATTAAGCGGTTCAAAGTGTATTTTTTGGTTTGTAATGTACACACGCGAGCTTGAAAGAACAGTTGTTTATTTATTATGGACCAGCAGCAGTTTCCCTCCATATAATATAAGTTTTATGCCCTTATTTAACCAGGCAGGAACCATGTCAGGGGTGAAAAGGAAAATTGAGGGCAATGATCCTGACTACGAGGACATTTCCCTTGTCCAGAACAATAAGAGAAACAAAGCAGATGAACATAATGGTAAGTGTTATTTTCCCATCACCCAGTGCATTGATTATAAAATTCATGATAAAGATGTGTCCAACAAATTCATGATAACACTGGCAGCTCGAGAAGCGACAGTACTAAAGATTGAAAACATCATCAGGGAACAGTTTTCTATGGAAATGAAAAACAAAGAACATGAAATTGAGGTGATAAATCAGGTAAGCAAAACACATTCCTCTATGTAATGACCTTATTATTGTTGTGTCTTTCAAGAACATTACAGATTCAGTACAGCATTTGAGCTCTAATGTTAATTGTATTTGTTTGCAGAGACTTCATGAAGCTAGGAGGATGATGGACAAGCTAAGAGCATGCATAGTGGCAAACTACTATGCAAGTGCTGGTTTATCTAAGAACCCTGAAGTAAGTGTTTTGCAACTAATTCCCTAGTAATAACATGTACAGTGTAATATATGCAGACATTTCTTCTGTATCACAGCAAACAACAAAGAGTGACCCCGCCGTACTGAATCATCCTGCTATAAAAAAGTTTTTAGAATCCCCGTCCAGGTCCTCATCTCCTCTTAACCAAGATTCGGAAACTCCTTCTCTGGGCCAGTCCGAGTCCGAGTCCCTCTCTCAGCAAGGTGAGGGAGGTGAAAAGGATGGAGATGTTGCCTGGAGAGATGATGGCAGCAGACTTGAGCGTAGACCAGGACGAAACACTGGCAAGGTTGGGTCATAAGGCACAGAATAGATTTGGGAGGATTACTTTTAATGCTAAACAAATGATAACATAATTCATTATGTTTTGGTAGGATACTTTTGGAGTACCTTCATGTATTGGTACTGAACCAAGAGTGACCTTCCACACTACAGGAGATGAGGCTTCTAGACTTTATGTGAAGAAGACAATTGTAGTGGGCAATGTTTCAAAGTAAGTCAACTTTAAATCATGTAAAGCTGATGCCTCCTATTACGATTGTATAAGCAGTAGAATATTCTTAGCCGAAACAGTATTTATTATTATTATTATTATTATTATTATTATTATTATGATATATATCTTTCAATTAAATTAGAGTAGACAAGATATTGAGTATGTTTTTGATGCGCATGTGTCCTGACAAGCTGACACATAATTTGACTTGCTTCATGTTCAGACTTGATACATGTTTAAATCCCTTCAAATATGTTTTTCCTCTATAGTTTGTCCTGACGCTTCGGGTGAATTGAGTATCTAGTACACTGAGATCTTTAGGTTCATGTTTTTTTCTTAATTTCTTTTTCCAGGAAACCTCCCGTATGTATTTTAGGGCAGTGTTCATTGAAACACAAATCACACATGTAGCTGTATGTCATCTGTGACATGTTATTAGTTAAATTGTTTGGTAAAACATCCAAAACAAACTGACATTTTGCAACAAATTCAACAAATCTTTATAGTGTGTCTAACCATTTCTTTGATTTCAGGTACATTCCTCCAGATAAGAGAGAGGAAAATGACCAGTCGACCCATAAGTGGATGGTGTATGTGAGAGGCTCCAGAAGAGAACCTAGTATTGACCATTTTGTGAAAAAAGTCTGGTTCTTCCTTCATCCTAGTTACAAGCCCAATGACCTTGTGGAAGTCAGGTTTGACTATTTCTACTTTTTGTGCATGAGACGCCATCAAGTAAACATAAAAACATATACTCTTTTTATTACATTTTTTGTTTATGACTAGACTTTGACGGTAGTTTGCGCCACCTCTTTTTCAAGCATGAGCGGTCATGCCAAAGGCTGTATGGAAGTTGTCTGAGATTGAAAGGCATTCCGTTAAGCAACACAGGGTAGAACTTTCCAGACTTTTAGCTAAAAAAACAAAAATAACACCGTCATAGAGGTCAACTACTGCCCTCTTTTGGATATGTTCTAATAATCTAACAGCAGTCCTAATAGTGAGCTGTTCCCTCCTGAATATTTATCACAAAAATGGCAGGATCTGGCTTTTTTGTAGCTAAATTGTAGCTGATTTGAAGAATAAATGGACATCTATATATTTTTAGCTTTATTAACCTTTCATTTTACCAAGTAAGAAACGCATTGAGATCAAAACCTCTTTTACAAGAATAACCTGGGGCAAAGGGAAAGACACGACAGCACACAAATCATTAAAACCTTTCCACCAATAAGATTAAGAGATGATGACAAATAAAACGGAATTTGTGTTTAAAAGCACAGAGTTTTCAGAAGACTCTTTTTCTTTGCCTTTTAAAATTGCATGAAAACCCCCAATTGAACCTAGCACTCCCAACATCTAGTCTGTTTGAAAGGCGTTCCAAGCTGCTGAAGCTGTGTAAGAGAACGCTCTTTCCCCCAGTCAGTCCTTACATGGGGCACCGACAGGCTGTATAAATCGTGTGAGCGCAGGGCATAATGACCCTTCGCTCTGTACACAAGGGCACACAAGTAGGAGGGGGAACAATTACACAAAATGTTATGAACTAAAATCATCCAATGCGTGAACCGTCTGGCACAATCATGCCTACAATGAGATGAGTGTATGTGGGAAAGATGATGTCAGTTGTAGTCAGCTCTGCACACTTGTTAACTATCTACCATGACATTTTTTGCAATCGTTTTTTTATGTCTCTTTGTAGTGAACCTCCATTTCATTTGACACGTCGCGGTTGGGGTGAATTTCCTGTGAGGATCCAGATTCACTTCAAAGATCCTCGTAACAAACGTATTGACATCATACACCAGTTAAAAGTAAGTTTTTTAATAAACCATATAAGAATCACACATGTTAACAGATAAAACAATGATGTATTTTTACACTTCAATAATGCTATGCCTGACTCAGCCTCTCTTTCTATTCTGTAGCTGGACCGAACCTACACTGGTCTTCAGACTTTAGGAGCAGAAACTGTAGGTTGTCAACGTGAAGACACATTATTATCCATAAGTTCCTGTTTTGTTGACATTATTCTTTGATTAATGCAGGTGGTTGATGTGGAGCTTCATAGGGATTCTCTTGGGGAGGACTTTATCCCTCAACCTTCATCATCCAAGATGGCTCCCAGAGCATCAAGCCCCATCTCCAGAACATCCCTGACCCCAACACTCGGACCCTCAAACTCCCCCCCCATTCCACATGAACTCACTGAGAAAGGTAGAGAAAATCTTGCTTTGACTTTTTCTTTGTGGATTGGATAATTTACTTGAACCAATTTAACAAATGTCATTTTAATTAGGTTTTAATCTTGCTGCTGGAGAACGCACTCCAACACGACCTAAAACCAGTGAGAGGGTCACTCTGGGTTCCCAGTGTACCTCTGCATTTCAACCAATCACAACCAGCTGTAAAATTGTCCCTCAAGGTCAGCCACCCAGCCCCTGCTGAGTCCCCAGGAAAGTTGTTTCAACCAATCACAATGAGTTGTAAAATTGTTTCAGGTCAGTGGATTATTACAACAATGGTTAGGATTAATATACATGTGATTTATACATGTAAAAAATCATTTTCTCCATCAGGTTCCCCAATCTCTACTCCAAGCCACTCACCACTACCTCGCACACCCACGGCATCCACCCCTGTCCACAGTAAGCAGAGCTCCACATCACTGCCCAACAGTCTATACACAACTGTAGTGGCTAACAACTCAGTATCACTCAGTCACACATTTTATTCACGATTATCTTCCTTTGACCGTGGACATTATTCAGCTTTTACTTAAAAATGACACCTTGAACTGAGCTCTTGCATTTTAAAAGCGAACAAGAATCACAAGACTTTCCTTAATGTTTTTGCTCCGTTACATAAGGAGAAGCCATCACTAACAACCTTTCAATTCAGGATTCTGTATTTACTTTATTTTCTAGTTGCACCTTTCATTTCATTAGTCATATTTACCCACTCGGTCCCTCCCACACATCCGCACAGCACAAAAGGTGCTTTCAAGTATGTTTCATAAAGCTGGATGGGATTGATGTGGATGTGTCATCTCAAAACCATCACAGTATTTTGTTCTGAATTTTTTCAAGTACCACTGAGAGTAATGCCCTTCAATCCACTAATTACTCAACATTTCCCTTTAATTTCATATTTCAACTTGAATTTGACCTGTACCATAGCAAATGTTTGTGACATTTTGTCTACAGCCTCCACAGGAAGTCCTTCGTCCAAATCAGTTACTCAGGGAGCTCGATCTCCTGGACCCAAAGTTCACACTGGCACCTTACTTTCTTCAGGGGTAAAGGTGAGGTCCACACTAATGAAGAAACCCAAAGCCTTTGTAGCCCTGAGAAACTGTTGTATAATTAGATCTGAGACTGACATTTTTAGCTCATGTGCTGGTGCATTGGCAGTGCTTTTAAATAGGGCAACCTTCTGTTGATGTGGAGCGAGAGAGTGGTTTCAGTTCTCAGTTCACTTTGAGACTCGACTTTGCCACTTTTGTCCACACTAGACAGACATTTAACATTAATACATTTCAAAACCTGACATCTTCTTTTATTTATTTCACTAGTCTTGTTGGAAGCAGACAAAACTATAAAAAAAGTGTCATATATAAAATATTCTGGTTTTACGATTAGCTACACATCTTCGTTTTACCACCTCTGATCTTATCCTGTTGAAACATGGATCGTTCCTCATTTCAAAATTCACTTGGGGTTATGTGTTTACTAATTAATGCATTCGAACAGGATTTGAACTGAACTTGTTTTGAATTCTCTGTGTTCATGTGCAGGTCATCATAAAGCAGGAGCCTGGGGAAGTCTCCACTCAGCAGCAGCAGCAGATGGTCTCCACAGCAACCAGCCCGCAGCAACAGCAGCAGTCGCCCGCTCCAGCAGCCCACCAGCTCGTGGCTGTGAAAGGAGGTCACATGATATCTATGTCAGCACCGAAACAGTCAGGAGGGTCAACAACTGGCAAGGTCTGAATTTGATGATGACCATAATTTCAGATGGAAATTCAGATGATTTTGATCTATACTGTTGAGCCTTATCTTTCTTGTTGTTGTTAAGGATGAGTTCTGCAAACTTAATAATCTTATGGTTTGTAGTCTTTCAACTGATAACAATCACGTCTTTTGGGTTGAATATTGAATATATATATTATATATATATTATAAATATAAATATATTTGTGTATATATACATTATATATGTGTGTGTGTGTGTGTGTATATATATATATATATTATAATATATATGTGTGTATATATTTATATATATATATATGTGTGTGTGTGTGTGTGTGTGTGTGTGTATATATATATATATATATATATCGTCACCTTATGAAGATATTGAAGAATTGTTTGATGTGGATAGGCCCAGATATGAGCGTCCACACTATTCCCTACATATTGTGTTTTAACTGGACACCACTGAATGAATGCGGATTGAAGAGCTGTTTTACCGCACTGCCGACCCGTTATTATGAATAAATCACTCTTAAATAAACCTTTACGCTACAATCTCGCTAGTTTTAGCCGCTTACATTAGCTTGAGCTGTAAAAAGATCACAAAGACAAGTTGAATAATCCAGTCCATTTGTTGTTTATTGTTAGCTCCATGACTTGTCTGATGATTATTTGTACATTAATATGCGTCTGTCAGACATATTTGACCAATATTTATTACAGTGGGTAGAAAGTAGTGTGTTCATAGTCTGCTAAATAGTGCAGGACTACGTAGTGAATGAGGGGTTAGGGGCTAGGGTGGACATTCGGCCGCAGCCCAGGTCAACATATCTGAAATCTGACGGTTAAACTGTAAATTCCAACATAGAACTCCCCTGTCTCCAGCTCAGTGTTAAACTATAGGCATTCTGTTGTTTCTAGATGATGGGCATCCCTGTAAGCTCCACACTCCAGTCTGCAGTCAAACAGGTGGCTATCAGCAGTGGACAGCTTCTGGTTACCAAAGGCAGCTCCCCAGCCTCTAAAGTCATTGGGAAGCAGGTTTTGGCCCAAGGTGTTGCAAAGGCCATTGTCAGTGGATCAGCGGGTCTTCCTGGTCAGCAAGCTGGTGCCAAAGCTACTGGAAGTGGCAAAAGTGGAGGTTGTGATTTACATATGTGGCTCTATAAAGCGCATTGTTTTCTTTGTAATTATACTTTTTCCATATGTGCCTGTTTTAGTTATGGCTACTCTTCAGTTACCTGCCAACAATCTGGCAAATCTGGCAAACCTTCCTCCAGGCACCAAGCTTTATCTCACAACGAACAGCAAAAATCCCTCAGGAAAAGGCAAGCTGCTTCTCATCCCACAAGGCGCTATTCTGCGGGCTTCAAGTGCAGGTTAGATACTTTTCTGGTTCTTTTATTCTATTTATTATACAAGAAAGTATTGGTATGTTTATGTTAGTGAATATCTATAAAAGAGTTTTTTAAAACCTTGAAAATATATGATTTGATATTAAGAATATGTTGGCTCTTTCTGTAATGTAGGTCAGCAGTCTCAAAGCAGCTCGACTACCAGCTCTGGGGGCGCACAGAGTGCCTCTTCTACTTCTACCACTCTGCCATCCAACCTCTCTTACACATCGTACATCCTTAAACAGACCCCACAGGTGAGATAATGTGCTGGTTGAATGCTTTTCTCAGATTACATTTGATTTTTACACAGAATTGTTACTTTTATAAAAGCGGTTCGACCTGGCTAGAGTCTGATCATCCCCTGAAAAACAGTATTTTCTTTTTTATAAAATACAATTCACATTCAGTGCCTACGTAGAAAAGGTTTCCAAGGTCATCATTGTCATCTGGACACTTTGTCATCTGGACGTTTTCGACTTCCATCCGAAAGTCATTTTCACTCTGATGGAAATGGTTTGAGCATGTTGCATTCATACTCTCCTGAGCTCAAATTGGTCCTGCCCAAAAGGAGTTATAACTGAAACTTGCCCTGCCCTTGTTTACGAGGACAGTTTCACACTCATAGATTGTGACGGCTTTGATCGCTTGGCATGAAACACTTATGAAAGAATCAGGGATTACATTGGGTACTGGTAGGTTCAATGGAGCGATAATAGACGACAGCATTTTGAAGTCATGGGGCAGTATCAGCCCTGGCCATTCAGATGCCCATTATAGGGCTGTTGGGGTAACAAAGAAGAGTGGTTAGGGGAAATGTAAAACAATGCAAACAAATAGATGAACAGGACAGGCTAACATCGGTGGGAAGGGCTTACACAGCTCAGAGTATGATAAATAGTTCTCAGACTAGATCTGCAGATTGAGAATGACTCTTGGAGTCGAAATGTCTTTTTTAAAAAAAAGTCCAGATGACTACAACTGAATCTTTTTCTATAATCTCATCTCATGCTATAAGATAAAACCTAAACCTGTCAAAAATATAACAGTTTAGGCCAGTTTACCCTCAGAAATTAACCCATTACCATAGCAACCGATCACTTCCATCTCGCTGGATCCGACTATCTAGTACTAACATTACATTGACATCCAGTGCCTTAATTACAGCTGTTCTATAAGAAATATTGATCTTACATTCAACTTTCATGCTTCCATCACTATTAGGGAATGTTGTGAAGTAATTACAGAGTATACAGCTTGATTTGTAACTGATTGTTTGAGTATATTTGCTGCTAAAAGGAAGTGAGGGTCGGTCTTTCTGCATAAATACACTATTCCTTTGTTGTTTTAAAAAATGCGTCTTCTTGTTCCTAGGGTACATTTCTGGTTGGCCAGCCGTCACAGAGCTCAAAGCAGCCCGGAGGGTCTGGTTCTGCAGGTCATTCAGCTTCATCTTCACCAAGTGGTTCTCCACAGGCCATTCGGGTCACAGCTGGACAGAAAGCTGCCATTTTAGCTCAGGTCTGCACTAAAAGCAGGCAATGTACAATAATTGTTATTGTTTTTCATCAGTTTTACATGTATTACTTGTGTTGGCAGGTGGTTGGTGGCTCTCAAGGCACTCAGGTGAAGCTTTCTGATGGGTCTGTGAAGACAATTTCAGCCACAGCGGGTCATTTGTCAAAACCAGGAACAACCACTTTGCGGATGACGGGAGGAATCATCACTGCTGCCAGCACCACTCCCAGCTCGGGCACGGCACAAGCAGTCAGCCAACAGCAGGCAAATTACAATTCATTGCAAAATACTGTGAAAAAAAGTTTTAGTCCAGTTTCAGCTGTGAAATTCCACAAGCGTACTTGTATACTCAAGCTCACAAATTACAATCTAATAGAGAACAATAAATTTAAATAAAAGCCTGAATGAATTATTGAAAATGGCAAACGCTTTATATCAAATAATTGTAAGTTCAAAAGAAGTAAATATAAAAAGTATATCTATGCAATATACAAGCGGTAGTGTAAGGAAATGCATACAAACTGTAGCTTTGGCCTAATATAAGGTAGGGAAAATTATCATGTTTTTTTCCTTTAATCACATTAAAATGAATTGACATGTTGATTGATTTAGGTTGTTTTGCCCAAGGACAATCTGAGGGACCTGGAATTTTACCACCAACCTGTGGGCGAGTGGCTCTTACCACGCCACTCAGATAGGCTTATGTTAAAGAACTTATGAGTAGGCCTAATTAGAAACCTCAAACATAACCTACTAACTCATTAAATGTTAAAGTATGCAATGTCTAAATTTACAATTTAGTGCATCATAATTAAGAAAATTATGTAATTAATCGTGATTAATTGTAATTTAATGAGGGTCTGTTTTTAATCGCAATTAATCACAATTAATTTTTGTCAGATTCGCGTTTAATTGATTAAAAAAATCAATATTGCTTCCTGTTCTTATTATCTAAAGAGTGGAGCTGTGTGAGCCTGATGAATGGCCATACCTGCTGTCCAATGCCCGATCTTGTCAGCTCAGGAGCAAAGCAGGGCAAGGCTTGGTTAGTACTTGAATGGGAGACCGCTGGAACACCAGGTTCCAGTGCGGCGGGAGCAAATGTCGTGTCTGTAGGCAAGACACTTCCTCCACATTGCCAATGAAAGTGCTTTGAGTGCCTTGAAGGTGGAAAGTGCTATGTAAATACAACTGTGTAACTGTATACAATTACTGTATAATACTGGAGTAATAATAATAATAATTGAATGAGTCAGTTGAATTTTAGTTGATGATATGCCTTATGTAACATACTTTGGTACATTTTATTTAATGTTTTTCTGTGTCATGTAAACAGGCATCTGATGGTGGAAAGGCTACGTCGCATCAGCACTCACTCCTGATGGCAGCAAACCAAGCAGCAGTAATCAGTGCAGCTAAAAATGCCAGCACTGCAATTGGGGGGAACTTATCAAAGGCTGCGGTTACCACATTGGTCAAAGGCAGCTCGAACTCTGGCGCTAAGAGTGCAGCAGGTTCAGCCGGTGTAGGAGCAGCTGCTAAAAGCATGACTAATATGACTGTTGTGAGTAAAAGCACTGGGACAGGGGCAGTGGTCAGTGTGCCCAAAAGCAACAGTGCGTCACTCATCACTGCAGCATCATTACTGAGTGGGCCGGCAGCAGTGGCAGGAAAAACCACAGCTACTCTCTCAGGTTCACAGAGAAAAGTCTTGAATTACTTTTTTAAGTAATGCGTCAAGGACGCTAACATCAATCTGTTATCTGTTATCTGTTTTGTTTAGGTATGTTGAAGATTCATGCTAGTGGTTCTGGCTCCCAACCAACATTGCTGACTATCCCAGCCAACCAGCTCAAGCAGCTGGGTGTGGGCTCAGGGTCTGGAGGCCTTCAGACATTACTTATGCCTGTAGGCAAAGGTAAAGGTCATTGAACTCACATGAGCAATAAGGAAGTCCAATCATCACCACAGTTCTATGTGTATATATACTAACATACACCAAGGATAGTATACAAGATCAACACCAAAAGTGTAATGTCCTGCATCTAAGTGGATAGAAAAAGTGAAATAAGGGCGCATGCACACTAGGTCAAACAAAGCACGAGGCAGGTCCTGCCTTTGATAGTCGCGCCTTTGTCCAGTTTTGGATTACACAATAGTGTGGAGCAGTGAAGGCAACAGGAGACGAGAGGCTGCAAAACTTCTGTCCCTGCCCATAGGCCTTTTTCAAGGTTAGCGCGGCTCATCCGCTGTGCTGTTTCGAGTGGAGTTTGTTCCCTTTTTCCTCTTCTGAGGAACATCAGCACACATGATGTAGTAACAGCTGTGTGTGCACGTACGTGAGCAATCAGGAATCTGTGGTTCGATTGGTCTAGTAATGTTAGCCCACCCTAATCCTAATTGCTCACTCAGGTGTTATATTAGTGTGATTGATGGAGAATTGAGCCATCATGTACTTTGTGTGTGTTTCCTATGTGCATTTAGTACTATACAAAGGCCCAGTGTCCAGTTGTTCTTCCCCTTCCTCCTCCTTGTCTGGAGCGGCGGGACGCTCCCAAAGCCCTGGCATCCAGGTGCCCCCCTCCCTTGCCCTGCCTCTGGCACAAGGTGAGAGGGGTCAATCCCTACTCCACCTCGCCTTATTACATCAGCTTTTCATTTTATTTTAGAATTCAATTTACTTTAGTAAATGTTGGCACTCATCTCTAATTTCTCAATTTATGGCATTCTCGACTGTTCTTATAAGGAACCAACTTATTGCTGGTTTTTCAGACTTGAAGTATACGTTGTATCTTTGATTATTTGTCTTTGCAGTCAAAACTGAACCTGGCGCGGGCTCTGCTGGTCCATCACCTGTCACCTCTTCTCTACAAATGTCCGTCACTGCACCTTCAACTGCCGTCAAACAAGAGCAAGGGCTGGAAACTCCACACAACCTCATTGAGTATGCTTTTTTAGTTTTCAATTGTAGTCCCTGCAATCTAAACCAGGCAGCTATAATAGGCAAGGCAAGGCAAGGCAAGTTTATTTGTAGAGCACAATTCGTACACAAGGCAATTCAAAGTGCTTCACACAACAGGATTTTTTTTTTTTTTTAATGCATTAAAATCACAAAGACATGGCAGAAATCACAAAATCTTAATTTAAAAGTACCATTTTCAGGCTATCTGTCAAATAGTTCAAGACATAAAAGAGAAGAGTGCAAAGAAAAGCATTTCAGTCATATGCACAGCCAAACAAAACAGTTTTTAGCTTAGATTTGAACATTGCCAGAGTAGAGGCCTGTCTCACATCCTCAGGAAGACTGTTCCAGATTTTAGCTGCATAAAACTGAAACGCAGATTCCCATGTTTAGTCCTGACTCTGGGCACCAGCAGGAGGCCGGTCCCTGAGGTCCTCACAGTCAGAGACTTGTATACAAGCAGAGCTGCTTTGAAGTCTATTCTCTGAGCCACAGGGAGCCAGTGCAGAGACCTGAGCACAGGACTAATGTGATCGTACTTCCTGGTTCTAGTCAGGACCCGAGCAGCGGCGTTCTGGATGTACTGCAGCTGTTTTACAGCTCGTTTGGAGAGGCCAGTGAGCAGGCCGTTACAGTAGTCTAATCTACTAGAGACAAACGCATGGATAAGTCTCTCCAGTCTGGTTTAGAGACTATACTTTTGATTTTGGCAATGTTTTTTAGATGGTAAAAGGCTGCTGATGTTATCGATCTGACGTGGCTGTTAAAAATTCAAGTCTGAGTCCATTATTACCCCCAGATTTCTAACTTGATTTGTAGGTTTAGAGCGAGACTCTGGAGGTGACTGTTAACACTTTCTCTTTGTTTCTGTGGGCCAAGACGATGATTTCAGTCTTGTCTGAGTTCAGCTGGAGAAAGTTGTTTTGCATCCACACACTGATCTGTTGGATGCAGTGACAGAGTGAATCCACTGGTCCATATTCACCTGCCGTCAGTGAAACATAGATTTGAGTGTCGTCTGCATAATGTTGATGGGACACATTCTCGCTGCGTATCAACTGACCTAACGGCAGCATGTAGAGGTTGAACAGAAGGGGTCCCAGGATTGACCCTTGGGGCACCCCACAGGTCAGGGGCATGTGGTCTGAGACACAGTTACCAATTTCGACAAAGTACTTCCTGTCTTCCAGATAGGACTTTAACCAGTTTTAGCGCAGTGCCAGTGATGCCCACCCAGTCCTCTAGTCTCTGTAAAAGTATCCCATGATCGACAGTGTCAAAAGCAGCACTCAGATCTAACAGAATTAAGACTGAGGCTTTGCCCGCGTCAGTGTTCAGGTGGATGTCATTTGTCACCTTGACAAGAGCAGTCTCAGTGCTGTGATGAGGTCTAAAACCTGACTGGAAATCATCAAATGAGTTGTTTATTAAGAGGAAATCAGTAATGACATTTTAATGTTTTTTTCTTGAATAGTACGGAGCACATTGAAACCATGATGCAGCTTCTAACTGCAGTAGTGAAGAAGTTTCCTCTCATTGTACCAAATAAAAGTAAGTCAGTTTTCAGTACAATGAAGCCATACTTCCATTTGTTTTGGCAAAAGCAAATGTGTACAATATCTTATCATTTCTTAATTTTAATTTCAGCTGAAGACTCCCATCCATTCTGTGCCTCCTCTAATGAGCAGTTTTACTCCTGGAATATTGGCAAGCGCCGAGCTTCAGAGGTACTGTGCCAACTCTTGCTCTACTTGTGCCTTGCATCTTCAAATGTCCCATTATTCGTACTGCTGAAAATGTAAACGATACATTTGTTGAAACGCCTTCTATATCTTCAGGACTTAACTCACTGTAGGTATTTTGTAACATGTCTGATAAAGTGCATTGTTGGCACTTTATTGTTTGGCGTAATCTGTTTTCATGCTGTGTGCTGCAGTTTGTGCTTACCTCATGTCTTCCTCATCTCCCTAATGCCGTCATCAATACTTTGTAGAAACTAGCCTGTCACTTTGCTGTCATCTTTTGCAATGGCTTTCATGTCATGTTATTTATCTTTGGAGAATGTATTCCAGCAGAAGCATTATATAGCTTCAAAAACTCCATACTGGGCTGACCTTATTTTGACAGTTAACACAATTTTGTCCCTCAGCTTCAGCGAGCGGTGGCTGTAAAGCGCGTTGTCCAGGACGTGTTGGACCGCTCTCCGCGTCTCCAGGCTCTGACTCCTCCAAAAACCAGAGAAGTGGTGCAGTGGTGTCGCCAGAGGGGCTACACACCACCTGACCCCCGAGCCCCAGCGCAAGAACGATGACGAGTCTATCGAGGACATCCTCACGCAGATTGACAGTGAGCCAGGTGAGCCACTGTCTGCTAGGGAGTTGGAATACATTCTGCAGTTTGCTCTGTAATTTTCACCGTACTCCCCTCAGTTTTTTGTCATTTGAAGAACTATAATTTGTGCTTTTCCCTTTCATGCCATGTGGGGGTATAGTGCTGCTATCCTTCTAGAATGCATTAGCAATCCATTAACGTATAAGGCCACAGAGCACATAGCCTCCATTAGGTTCTCATTACTTCTATCTTGTGTCTAGTAAAATGTGATTCCCAAAAAACCGCAGGATCGCCCTCTTTAGTAATACTCGCCCTTAGCCTTTTTATTTAGCTGCTCCTGAGCAAATGTTATCTGTACATTATCTGTTCTAGTGTAACAATGGTGTGGTTCCCCCCCTCCAGAATGCCCCTCGACCCTGTGCGGTTCAGAGGAGCTGCTGCAGCGGCTGGAGCAGATGCAGGCGGTGCTGAAGACGGAGCCGGAGGAAGTGGATGACGAGATTGTGGACATCATCGCCGTAACGCCTCCGTGTCACAAGCTCAAGGTCAAGGAGGAGGAGCAGGAGACTGACTCGGAGCCCAAATTCTTTCTGGGACCCAGCGCATCGGACCAGTTTGTCAGTGAAACTGCTCAGCAGGTTGGAATGAACTGCATTACAGTTTGTGCTAGATAATGACCTCATTTTGGGAAGCTTCTAAATTTGATAAAAGCTGCTGTCTTCACGGAGGGAACTGCAAACACTTTTATGTCAAAGTTTTTGTTTTTTGTTTGTTGCAGATTGGAGTGAGCTTCCAGCCGGTGGAGGTCGACAAAAATGTGTTTGCGCCAGTAATTGAAGCCATGATTTTGAAGGTTAGTCCTAACACTGTCAGAACAAACACGACTCATCTTAGTCCTGTTTACTAAAGGCCAAATGCTTTGACGTAATTCCTTAAGCTTTACTCTTTGGTTGGGAAGAGAGTTTTCTGACAATTCTTGTTCTTACAGGCGACAGAGCAGTTTTCAAGTGACGTTTTAAGAGAAGCTTTGGCTGTGGCCTGTGCCAAATCCTCTCAAAACAGGTGAGGCAGTATTTTCAGTCCTTTTCAAGTTCTTGCCTCGTGTAAAATTGTGTTTCATATGAAAAACAGCCAAAGGGATGTATGTTTGATTTTTTTATTTAAATTCATTTAATATTGCACTTAGCTGAAATGTCATTTGTTATGAAGATACATTTAATTCCATACTATGGAACATTCCAGGAAAAGCAATAACATCTCCTTTGCGACAAACAGTGACAGTCCCTCCACCAGAAAAAAACGGAATATTTTAATTAGAAACAAAAGATGACAGCATTATCATACTTTTTTTTTTTCCTTTCATAAAATAGTTTGCCCTCCTGTAAAAAGATGACACATATTACAGTAAAGTGACAGTCTTTATTGTGCTTATTTGTATTGTTTTCCAGGACTCCCAGAGAAATCACAGCCATGAACGTCCACCAGGCGCTCGGCAGCATCCCCACTTGTGACTTCCTCTCGAACACACACATGGGCTTTCTCATGAAGAACAATTAATACAACTAGAATCCTCCAGCACCAACTCGAGTATTAGAACAAGGAGGATTAGTCCATATATCGCAGTGATGCTTTGTATTAGCACGACAGTCGAAGGGCTCACTTTGGACCATACCTGCCAATAACCTCACTGATACTCTTGGTTCACCATTGAACTCATGTGAGATAAGTTTACAACAAAAGCATATATTGAGAGGTGCTTTTGTTTACATTTATTACAGTATTTACCATCACTCACTCTCAGACAAAACCATTGAGCTTTGAAGCTTAAATTACTTGTATGCAACTCAATTATGACACAATGTTGACCTCTCTTGCCTGAATCCTCAACCAGAAATGTTAAAACTGAATAAAAAGACTGATTCTGAAAATTAATCTCACTAGACCCAAGAGACGGGGCCCGCATTCAAATCTGTGACGCCTCAATCATGTCTTTTTTGAATAATAACACAATAACTTCTGACCCACTGCTGAAATACTGTTGAAGAAACTCACAAGGAAAATATTTATTTTGTTTAGAGCTTGGATTATTGCCAGCTGAAAGTGCTTTTAAATGTTCAAATGACCTTAATGTATTTATCATGAGTCGCACAATGTTTAATCGATTTGAAATGGAAGGCGTTTTATTTTATCTATGGACTGCAATGATGCAACAGTATGAATTTGTGTGGATGTCGTCACCACTGTGAATACTTGGTGTATTTAATTAAGTGAATGTGTTGGGTCATGTGATGTTGATGAGTGATTATGTGCTCTGAATGAGTTTGAGGTTTTGTCTATTCTGAAGATGCTCAAATTTCGTTTCATTTTTAGTGCAAACCAAAAATATAACTAATATTCTTGTAATAAAAGAAAATAACCTGATAACCAGATTTTGTTTCTTCTAATTGTTTCTTCTAATGGCACCAGTACTTGATTTTGTAAAAGGGAATAATTTATTGAGATTTGGAAGACGCACACTCATCACATTGTACAAAAAAGACGAACACTAACATTTTCATTTCTGTGCTTTCGTCAAACCTGTTGTTGCGAACTTAACTAGAATTTCAAGCATATCGAGCAACATCAAAATAATACATCTGACACACAACTTATTTATACTTCCAGCTGTTTGGAATAAAATTACTATTGTAGATGCATTTACAAGTAGCAAAATGTATAACTATAGGAGTCATGCGTATTCTTATCCATTATCCAACCTAAAATTCCTGTCCTGTGACGGGCCACAAAGATCCTTGCATAGTTTCTTCTGTCCTGGAATGAATTTAAATAAAACATCTTGCTTTGTCACACTGTCAGATGTTGAAGACCCTGGATCCGCTCTGAAAGATTGCATTGGGGTTGGGGGGCAGTTTGGTCCTCACCAAATGTTCCTGCAGAAATAAGAAATCACAGATGAAGGGCAGGGAGGCGGGCTGTGGAGGAATCGTGTAATAAGAGGAGACTGGTCTGACTGTGGCGTCAAAGAGAATCGTGTTCACTGTCAGGAAGGAGATGCACAAATGGATTGCTTTTTTTCTTGCTTACTACTGCTCTTCCCAAAAGCCTTACGAGAACCATGCTGAGCTATACTGTGCCTTGGAAAAAGCACACACAAAAATGACTCATGACCAATAATCAAATAATTGGTCATGAGTCATGAGAGCAGGACTAAGAAGTATTTGTACCCCTGGAACGACCCACATTTTGTCACATCACAACCACAAACTTATATACATTTTATAGCAATTTGTAAAAGAGCAACACAAAGCTGCACACAATTGTGAAGTGGAAGGATAATTATACATGATTTTGAGGTTTTTTTATTAAAAAGTGCAGCGTACACCACCAATACATATACCAAAGAATGATCTGCATAAATACCCAAATAGTGCAGTTTTGTGGAAATGGCTACTTTTGTATTTATAGCGTGAAGTGGATAACATTGTAAGTAATTGTAGCACAAGATATTCATTTTAATTTCATTTCATTTATTGAGACAGGGATAATACAGGGATAATATACGGTACATTAACCTTAACAGGAGATGCACTGTACCAGGTTAAAGCTCAAGTGCTAATTTCCACCTGTCGTCCCTGGGCAGGCTGATGTTATTAAATCCCACTGAGATGTAGCATCTCTTTTTCAGGGGAGGCGCCAACTGCTTTAAACCGTATTGTGCACACTGTACAGTTTAATTGACCTTGTATTAAATCTGTGTCTATGCATTGCAATATATTGCAAAAAAAAATCACACAATCTCTATGCTTTTTTATTTAATTTTTTCTGTCAGTGAACATCACAAACATTACAAGAGCCAGATTAAAATTTGCATATTTACACAGTAACCGTTACAGATGTTCATTAATATGTACTGTCCCTATCAAATCAATGAAAAACAGTCAGATATTGATTTTCAGAAAAGCTCAATGATCCACTTAAATTCATTAATTACTATGAATATACTTTTTACAATGCATGCATTTTGAGACAAGCTGTTGTTCTAAATCCTATATGGCAATGTTTATACTCATTTTACTACTGACTGTGTAATTTGTATTTTTCCACTGGCATTAATGAGCTTCAGCGTTAAAATGAGGCCAGGCTATTTCCGATGACTTGCATATGTCTGCTGCTGAGCGTGGAGACACCTCTTTAGAGAAGGTAGGCGCAGTGTCGCTGTGCTTCTCCACGTGAGACCGCAGCTCTGTGGGTGGTGAGCACACAGATGTTGATGTATGTGAGAATGAACCTGCTCACCCCTTCTCCCTCGCCTCCTCCTCCATCTTCCTCACACTACAACACGGCTTCAGCACCAAAAAGACTGCAACCGTGTGCAACAAGGCTCTTAAACAGATAATCCATCACGCGCTGCACTCTTGCCCCCACTTTCCTTGGGCTGTGGCTTTCTCATCCTCACTTATCTACAGTGAATTCACTTCGTACTCAACTTTTTCCTCCGCTTCTGGCAGGAGACATGATCCCAAGGTGCATATTAAATGAAAAGGGGTGCATCTACAGCGGCATAAGTTTTGCATGATGTGTAATCTAGTCGATATATTTGTGTGCATTGCATCATTTTGCATCAGTATTATAGAAGTTACATCATTACTTACACACTCCACTGTTATGAGGCCGATTCAATAGCATCTCTCATATCTTAAGATGTACTTTGTTTCTTTTCTGGTGGGCCGTTAGATATATATAAATACTTTACCTGGTATGTTTCACAGTGCGACTTGCATTTATGGATTTTAGGTGCTTTTATTGCTCAAAATACTTTGCATTTTTACTGCGAAAAGGTTGGGTTACCTCTCCACGGATCTGACCCGTAACTTGGCCGGGTAGCATCACCTGTTTATCGGCAGTCAAAGCAATAACATCTCCACAGAGACAAGAAGGTGTCAGACTCTCTGACAGAAAAGTTACATTAGTGCATCCAAACACAAGTAAAGTGTCCTGCTCAATAACCAAAAGAGCAATATGCAATTCTGGAAGCTTTGTGGGAGATCATCTTTAATCAGCGACTGCCCCACTGTATAGTAGAACCAGACCTTCATCTACCAAAACAATCCACTCCTCCCTGGACCAGAGCCTGCCCGTTTGGCAAAGGACATTCTTCTGGAGTCCAGGACAGTGTGGGAACAAGGCAGAGATCCAAGAGAGAGAGACATCGTGCTTTATGTGGCTACAAGTGAAGCAAAGGAAACACTGTAAATTTGAGCTTGTTCTGTCCCCTGAGCCTAAACCCAAGTTACTGTATGTAGCCTCAGCAACTGTGAGCTGCTGTTTTTTACTCAAACATAATCTCACTGTGTTGCAAAGTTAAATATCTTTGTCCGGAGGACCTTAAATCACAGGGGAATTACTAAAACTGCAAAAGCTGCAGAGCAAGAGTTTCTCGTATGCTAAACATGTTTCCCATCCAGTGGCTTTGTCTTGCTCATCCTCAGCACACTGCGGATTCCACAGCGCCATACGTCTCTCTCCTGGAGTCGCCCGTGTGTGCAGTGCGTTCAGTGATGTCAGACAGGCTGTTTTAATGAACATTTCAACTCACATAGGAGTTAAAAACAAGATCAAGGCTACACCGGTAAAAAAAAAAAAAAAGTGGAAATGATATGGTAAAAATTAAATGTTCTTTGTTGCAGTATGTTGGCAAGATAAACTCAAGAAGTAATTTGAATACAATGACAAAACATTCCGATACAGTTGTGGATATGACTGCCATCTAATACTACAGTATACATTTGTAAGGGATTCTGTAACATTCCAAAATACTAAGGCTACTGCCATGTGGCTCTCTCTTTAAGAAAGCCGCAGTCAAAAGATCAATGCTGGTTTCCATTTGGTACATACAAATAGCAATGACATTTTTTTTGGTAAATATCTACTGTCTGTGTGATTACACGTTTTCTGCTCCATTTATTAGAGCAGTCTGGAAGGAGATGTGCGATATGACTGTGTCATGCCCCATAGTACAAATGCCAGCAAAGACACCTCCGCCAGTGATGTGAGTCACTTATGAGGGCACAACGTGGGCACTTACTATTACATTTGATAATCTTATACTATATGTACGGTATGTTGTAGACCTGTCTGTCGATGTGGAGTAAAACAGTAACTCTACTCCTTTACTTAAGTAGTTGTACAGTAGTAGACATGTATAGCAGCAGTAGTAGTTACAGTGGTACTGTAGTAGTTCACATTATTAATATTATCATTGTGTTTCTAATTTATAACATGTATTTCTAACTTACTAGTTTGTCATTGACTTTCACTCGTCATGATTTACTTATATTTGAATTGACATTACGATCTTGTGCTTAAATGACTCAAATTGGGCCAGTGTAATTCTTTCAGCGTATCCTGCCCACGACACGGCTCACTTTGACCTCCATCTTACCTGCTGGGTCAGGACACCAGGCGTTTTAATAGAGCGCCATCATTATTCGGTACATTATGCAAATAACCAGGAGCGCCACTTACTACACTGCAATGCGTTAATTACTTCTTCTATTTTCCCCCCTGAACATCCTGCTAAGCTCAGAGTCAGGCCAGTGGAGCCAACAAATAACACATCTCTCCTAAAGCACATCAAATTACTGAGTCCAAAACAAGGTTTTTGCACTGGCAGATGGCACAGAATGGAGGGCGGCACAAGAGAGGTCGGGGAATAAAGGTTATAATCCAAACCGACCTGATGAGTTGTGGGCAAATCCTGTCACCAATCAATTTAGACTGAATACCTCTCTGAGAACATACTGCTGTCCTGTTTTATCAGCTTTAAAAAGGGACACAAACCGTTCTAAGCAAGTGTACTTTTGAGCAGTCCCGAACCTGTGATAAATGAAGAGGGTTCATCAGCAGTTTATCTGGGATACAAATATCAACTAAGCATTCCATTAATTTTGCATACCATGCAGGATCAAACAGTATTTTTTTTTTTAGCAATACATATTTAAGTTTTCTATGTGCTAAAGATGAATGTGTTTGAAAAGTGTACTGTAAACAGAATCCTAATTTAATATATAAAAATAAATGTTACTTCATGATGATTAATTTCAAAGTAATTAACCAGTTGAATAAAAAGGAAACAATAGGATTACTTAGTTTAATGTCATTCATTTGGGATAATAGAAGTCCTCTGTGGCAGATTTACTCGCATCACCACTATTCTAGGTCAAAGACTTGAGAGTGGCACCAGCAGATTGTTCCCAGACTAACACTTGGTACATGGCCTGTTTTAAACAGCTGGGTCACTTACAACCACTTCTGCTGGATCACCGTTTCTGTGAATTTCAAGAGAATAGTCTAAAAAGTAGGCCTAAATCAAAACCAAACACAAGCATAAATGAGTGATCAGAGGTGAGAAGCTTAAACTCACCTCTCCCTCTGGCAGAATACTGTGCTGGGTGCTGGAGGGACTGTGGGTTGGAGCAGATTGCACAAGGACAGTCTGTACATTAGAAGAGGCAGAGGGGATTACACTGTCATGGGACGGTCCAGCAGACCTGTGTGCGTCCCCACTGTAGGCCGCCTGGTAGCTGGTCTCAGGAGCCACGTGGGATGCCTCTGTCCCAGGTGTAGCACACTGAATAGGGAGGTTTTTTCTGCTGCTTTTAGCCGGCTTCGCTCCTGGCCAGGGCCTAAACTCTTGTCTGGAGAGATAGAAAAGCCTGAATATTATATATAATATATAACTCCACAGTCCTATTAAATAATATTCCATGCAAAGAATTGTTTACGCCTGGGCTTCATACTTTGACTATCAAAGGCCATACCCACCTGTATGAACTGGTTGGGCTCGGTTCGGTGCTCTGATGCTGCCCCGGGACTCTCTCCCCTCTGCTCCCTCGGTGAGGGCTTTCAGAACTAGTCCCGTTACCGATCCAGGGGAAGTTGTCCTTCCTGGGGATGGGCCACGGCTTGTAATCCTGCTTGTATTGAGTTACGGAGGGGAAAGGCACATCGGAAGGGTGGTAGTCCTCACGAGGTTTGTAACTAGGTTCCCTCTGCGTCTTGAACGAGCCCCGGGGTGCCCGGGCATCCGCGTGCGCTGCAGCGGAGGCGCGTGGAGGGCTGGAGTAGTCATTAGAAGGTGCGCGCTCGGAAGCAGAAACCTGTTTGGTGACAGAGCGCACTTCGTGCTCGGTAATGTCCGAGTAGTTTTGAATTGTCAGTGGGACTGACAAGTCCGATTTATCGAACTGGTTCCAGAAGCGAGCCAAGCAGCACACTCTGCTGATGCACGGCCACGCCATCCCCGTGAGTAAAAGCAAACAATTAAGAAAAATTAAAGAAAAACCGAGAAGAGGAGCATTTACATGGAGTCGACTGGAGTCTTAACTCCAATCTCTGCCCAAGAGTCCACATCAGCGGCAGCAGAAGACTGTGCCAGCACCCAAAAGCGCTCTGCCATGGACATTGAATATCCTCCTCACGTGGTCTGTGACTGCGCTCATCTATGCAGGGAATGAGTGGGAATGATAATCTGCGCACCAATACAGCAATATAAAGGTAAACAGAGAGCTAGATCAGCTACATTAGGCTACTCAAGTTGCCAACACTTTTAATACAATTGTAGGCCTACTTCTCATTTCAGACATGAGTTCAGTAAAAAGACCACTCTCACACTTGGTGACAAAAGCTTGACCATATGAAATTGATTGAATGTGTTCTTAAATCAAGTGTATATGTATGTATGTATGTATGTATGTATGTATGTATGTATGCATGTATGTATGTATGTATGTACAGTGAGGAAAATAAGTATTTGAACAACCTGTGATTTTGCAAGGTCTCCCACTTAGAAATTATGGAGGGGTCTGACATTTTCTTTGTAGGTGCATTACCACTGTGAGAGATAGAATCTTCAAAAAACAATGTACATTGTATGATTTTTAAATAATTTATTTGTATGTTATTGCTACAAATAAGCATTTGCAGACATAATTCTGGCCCTCAAAAACCTGTTAGTCTGCCTTTAAAGAGTCCACCTCTGCTCAATTTAAGAATCTAAATTAGTTGCACCTGTTTGAGCTCGTTGGCTGCATAAAGACACCTGTCCACCCCACAGTCAGTCAAACTCCAACTACTACCATGGGCAAGACCAATGAGCTGACAAAATTGTAGACCACAAGGCAGGAAGGGGCTACAGGGCAATTGGCCAGCAGCTTGGTGAAAAAAGATCAACTAATGGAGCAATTGTTAGAAAATGAAAGAGGCTAAAAATCACTGTCAATCTCCCTCTGACTGGGGCTCCATGCCAGATCTCACTTCGTGTCGGTATCAGTGATGATAAGAAAGGTGAGGAATCAGCCCAGAACTATGGGAGGAGCTGTTCAATGACCTGAAGAGTGCTAGGACCATAGTTTCAAAGGTTACTATCGGTAATACACAACACCGTCATGGTTTAAAATCATGCATCGCACAGAAGGTTCATCTGCTCAGTCAGTACATGTCCAGGCCCGTCTGAAGTTTGCCAATGACCATCTGGATGATCCAGAGGAGTCATGGGAGAAAGGCATGTGGTCAGAGAGAGAAAAATAGAACTTTTTGTATTAACTCCTCTTGCCGCGTTTAGAGGAAGAAGAAGGATGAGTAAGATCCCAAGAACTGTGAAGCATGGGGTGGAAACATCATGCTTTGGGGGTGCTTTTCTGCACAGGGGACAGGACGACCACTGTCTTAAGGAGAGAATGAATGAGGCCATGTATTGCAAGATTTTGGGCAACAACCTTCTTCCCTCAGTCAGAGCATTGAAGATGGGACGAGGCTCGGTCTTCCAACATGACAATGACCCGAAGTACACAGCCAGGATTACCAAGGAGTGGCTCCGTAAGAAGCATATCAAGGTTCTGGAGTGGCCTTGCCAGTCTCCAGACCTAAATCAAATAGAACATCTTTGGAAGGAGCTGAAACTCCATGTTGCTCAGCAACAGCCCCGAAACCTGACAGATCGAGAGGAGATCTGTGTCAAGTAGTGGGCCAAAATCCCTGCTGCAGTGTGTGCAAACCTGGTCAAGAACTAAAGGAAACATTTGACCGCTGTAATCATAAACAAAGGCTTCTGAACCAAATATTAACACTTTTTCAAATACTTATTTGCAACAATAACATACAAATAAACTATTTAAAAATTATACAATGTGATTTCCGGATTAATTTATTTTTAGATTCTGTCTCTCACAGTGGCAATGCATCTACAATGAACATTTCAGACCCTCCATAAAAAATTTTGCTTGCAGAATTGCAGGGTGTTCTAATACCTTCAAGTCAATGTGTACATATATGCATTTATGTGTATATAAATATATTATACATACACTTACATACATGCACAATTTATTTAAGAATACATCAAGTTAATTTCAAATGGTTAAGCTTTTGTCACCAATTGTGGGAGTGGCCTAACACACTTATACTGAACTGTACAATATTTAACCAATTCTCAAGTCTGAAAATGAGAAGTAGACCCATAATATAAAACATAACTTCAGTAGCCTAATGCAACTGATCCATCCCCTCTGCTGTAAGATATTGCAACACTGCCGTCTGCTGGACAGATGTAGAGACGCAACTCTCTTGAATCTCCCTCCACTCAATGCTCCGTTTAAGTTTCGTGTTCAATGTACAGACTTGAATTATGTAGGTACATGATACATTGTGATATCTATCTAGTCATTCCAATTTATATGTACGTTTTATGGACAAGACCTAACTAAGACAAGAAGAAAAGAAAATCCGCAGAACACGTGGAAGGATAAACAACCTTTTCGGAAACTTACTTAACGGAGAGTTGGTAAGGAGTTGGTAAGGAACATTTCTTAAAATTCTCTGTGAAAATGTAGTTTACTTTTTAATATGATCTAAATCGTATCAACCAACCCACCACTTGCTCTACGCTGGTCTCACTATCTCCAACTCGATCCATTGCAGCGTCTTTTTCTGCCTGTTAGCACAGCTCCGTGGTTTGCATTAACAGCTGTAATAGCCTGTAGCTAGCGCAAGTTAACACGTGTCTCGTTTAATTCAGGTAAATTAGTCCCACAAGATATTGGATCAGCCGATAATAACTGAGGTGATAAGTTGAATGTAGAAAAGGTAAGAATATTGTGTTTATAGAAAAATGATAAGTCGTGAGGGACAAGTTTTTCTTGTTTTGATGTTAAGTGTGCAACACATTTACTGTATAGATAGCATAGACCATGAACATCAGATATAACCCTAATATTTACGGAATATGATAAATAGATCCATGTCTGTGTACTAGATAGCAAGTAGCGTAGACTTCCGGTGAGGATTTAAAGTGCATCCGGTTAAGAAAAATGAAAAACAAAATAAAAAGAGGACGCCATAACTGCGATAATGAATGGCAACGAGCCTGAAATGTAGCCTTTAGAGTTTATCAAATGAAGCCGTAAATAACAGTACCTCTTTAAAACTAATCAGATTAAATATGAGTGATCCTCGGTCCAAATGTACGTTTAAAGAGTTTAAACCTGGGAATCGGACTCACTTTCCACCTTCAAAAAGTAGGCGCGTTCGAGTTTAGCTGCGCCTCGTCTGGATGACGCGACTTGAAGTGTCCAGTGATAGCGTAGAAAAAGCCCCGCAGCCTCGTGCTGACCAATAGGGTTAAACCGGAAACGCCAACGTTGATCGACACCGATTGGACCTGCACAGGTCTTGCTGATCCTGAACGACTACTTACTACTGTACACACACATACACACACACACACACACACACACACACACACACACAAACAAACACACAAAGACTAGAACAATTAAGAAATTGATTCTGGTGCTTTTGCTGATTAAAAGCAGCCATTATTTACCAGGAAAGATCTCAGTTGGCTCTTCTCAAAATCTTTCTGATAAAGCCTTAATTTATTTTTAAAGTGCATTTTAAAATAGTGTAAATAGTATAAAATTTGTTTTGATTCTATTACCTAAATATTTCATTTTGCTTTTGTACTTACACATGTTTTATATTTGATCTATACCAATGTGTTACTGAATTGTGTAGTGATTTGTGGGTTGTACTTTTAAATAGATTATGGACCACTTGCCAGACGACAACTCGATGTATAAAGATGTCGACTACTGGGATAAGCGCTACACGACAGAGCAGTGCTACGACTGGTTGGGCGGCTTTTCCAAATTCCAGCATCTGATGGGAAAGCACATAAAAAGAGAGGACTCCATTCTTGTACTTGGTAAGATTTGGCCTTAAACTGAATGTTTTTGAAATATTTTACAATCTTCCTTGCATACATTGTTTTCATTGTATGCATCTTTATGTTGTTGTTGGAGGGAGATTGTTGTGGAGAGTTTGGTTGTCCATCACTGGACCAGCCTCTGCGCTGTCTCTTGGGATTTTCAAAGTGTCACTTGCTTGTCACTGTGATGGTCAATTCAATGACCATGCCTGTCACTTAGGGCCCTATTGAAAGTGATCCTGTTGGACACTTGTATTCTTTGCTTCAGAAGAGGGGCCGGGCATTTATTGTGTATAACTGCAAATTAACCCTCTCATATTTAATTTAATAATTGAAATATTTATTACGTTTTTAAAAATGTTAAACATAAACAGAACAAAACAGAAGATACAAAAACAGTTAGGCAACTATAACACTATAACACTTTTAGACATAAATTTAAACACATTCAAACAAAAATGTTCCACTTCTTGTCACCACTTCATCCCTTCACCCTCCCCAACATTATCTCACATGCAGTATTGTCCATCCTGTCCTTTCACATTGCCAAAATGTGTATTTTCAAAATGACAGAGCACAATAAAACCTATTATGGATTTTTTATTGAATACATTTTACCGGTGCATCTCTGAAAAACCCCACCATTATTTGCAAGAATGAATTCCCACTAGTCATTTTCAAATGTACAATTTAGATTTCTTTCCCAAATAGTTTTAAGACTTCTACTAATTTTGTTTTTGACCCATGGGCACATATTATACCATTTCGAAGCATTTACTAGGTAATGGGGGTAGTAGCAGAAATGTTTCCACCAAATTTCCATCATGTGATGGTTTTGAATTTCCTTTTAAACAATGATATTTCCTAAAATGACCTTGCCCCTCTAAATTGAAATTTTCCTTGACGGTGTAGTATATTAAGATGTCCCGCTCAAATAAATCATCAAGCATCGCTTCTGTAACTATAGAGCCCAATATAATGGCTGTTTACAAAGGTTGATTCCAGGATTAAGCCATAGGAAAGCATATTTGTGAACATATGGGAAAATGTTAAATTCGATATAGCGCAAAAATAGGCATAAATATTAAGAACTTTATTTTATCTGGCTGTTTTTGTCACATTTAAGTTTATTTTGTTTTTCCGAGAGTTACATTTTGTAAGCCGGTCACAAACTTGAGGAATAGTATGTGTTCGACCACGAGAATGAAGAGAAATGAAAAATGTCACTGTTGTTTGGTCACAGTCTCAATAATTGTAAAATCGTGAGTTTTTTTTCTCACAATAATCGTAACACTAACATTTGATATCATGACATCCCTACTTCTAAGTTATTAATAGGTGTGAAAGGAGAGGTCAGATCTTGTTCCAAAGATTTTTTATCACATTGTTATACTGTAAGAAGATTTGCTTTGCATTATACATTCATAACTTTCTTAAAAATAAGTATGCACCTTTCCACACAGTGCTAAATTAAGTTTACTCAAACTGTCAAAATATACTGCAATTGTCAAATGTTCAGTTTTTCATAATGATCAACCATAATATCTTCAATGTGAGAGTTTAATTGAATGCAAAGATCCTTCATCCCTTTCTCTATCCACATACAAGTTGTGGAAAAGGTTTGGCTGAATATCTCTCCACTAGATGACACTGCTCCACAGAAAATATACAGAACTAGTCTAGTTCACTAAACACAGCGCTGCAGTACCTGATTTCCATACTCTCACGTTCACATATTTTGATTAATTTCCCAAGTTTTAGGAATGGATTAAAGTTGATGCAAAAGATATTACGAACACATTTTTGAGCCATAAACTGCAGTTAAATTACATTTATTATACACATCAGTTCTTCAATATCATTAGCCTCTAGAGTTTGTGCATGTATACGAAGAAGTCGGCAGAATGGAGCTCATTACTGGACTGCCATATTTGCCATAGGGCTATGCTGCGTTAATGTTCTGCACACACTCTGGAATTTGTGCGTGTTTGTGTGTCAAAGGTTTGTTAAATTTGTGTCACTGGGTGATTTCTGCTGTGACTGTGTGTGAAAGGCTAGGAGGAAAAGGGGGCTTGTCATACCTTTTCTTGTGTTATTATACTATTTTGTGTCAGGTCCTAATTCTTCAAGATAAAGTCTTTCATTATTATGACAACTATATAATATTGAAATTATTCCTTTGTTACTGCAGTGACCTCACAAATTTAAATGAGCTTAGTGTAAAAGCTGTGGATGACAAACGCACGTAGTATGTTGTTTTGGTTTTTCAATGTGCGTCACAGGCACACCTACAGCACAGGCATCTATAAGCTCTAAAGCCTGATGGATAAAATATTTTTGTGCACAGCACTGCAGCAGACATTACCAGTCCAGATCTCTTTCCCGCACTCTCATTTAGAGCCAGAGGAAAGATATTTGAGCGCCTCTGGGCTCTCATCTCACAGGGCATCTCAGTCGCCTTGTTAAATCGTGGAAATGCACGTTTCTGTCAGCAGGACGTGTTGTGGCCTTCTTCAACTATAGACATGCACAAACCAGGTGCTATATAGGGAAGCTTGCCGTAAAAATGCAGCAGCACTCACGTGTTCCATAGAAATGAAGAGCTCTTAAAAGCACTTAAATACTGTCACGCTTGGACAAATGCACATTTCCCTGCCTAACTCCACTTGTCGAGTCTGTAAATCCACACACAGTATGAAGTGACACAATAAATGACTGTCACTACAGCAAAGAGGGGAGAGAAAGAAGACAAGAGAAGATATAGAAGCATACTGGAGAGAGATTGAAGGCGCTGTAGAGCTTTGTTTGATGAGTAGATAAAGGCATGGTAAATAACGAATCAAGATTGGGCCACTCCACTGTCTGAGATAGGGGTAATTTCCATTAAGATAATGTGATAATGTTGAGCGCACAGAGAAGGACTCAGTGGAAGCTGCAGAGTGGGGCTACTCACCCTGTTTTATGTTGTCCTCTGGATTCACTGCATTTTATTAGGTCTCTGCTAAATCAAAAAAACTTTCTTTTCTCTCATCTCATTGTTTTTAGCTCTCACCTTGTAATCTTCTGTCTAACTATGTATCGTCACAATTTAAATATTGCACTAATCTGTACTTTAAGTGTTCTTGAGATGGTCCTATACAAATGTTCAATTAGCAGATAAATCAATTTAACTTCAGAACAGTCGATGTTCTATGAACACAGCACAATTTGGGCACCTCCTTTGTTGAACAATACTGTATAATGGAAAAGCCACATGCTATTAAACAAAATGTATACATGGTTTATTATGATATCTATTTTTATTTATTTAACCAGGAAAGTCCCACTGAGATTCAGAATGTCTTTTTCAGGGGAGTCCGAGCCCCAGAGAAGGGGGCCTATTGTACATGTTTTCAGTGGTAGAGGAAACTGAAGTTTCCGGGGGAAACTGGAGCAGACACAATGAGAACATGCAAATCCACACAGAAAGGCTCCATAGAGGCATAAAGCCTCCGTTAGTCGAACCTAGACGTGAGGCGAGAGCGCAACCGCCACCGTGATGCCAGTATACACCATTAAGCTCTCTTGCGTGTAATTTCTGTTTTCCAAGACATCTTTATTGGTATTACATAATACAGCAGATACAACAGTGTCTGAGAGAGACCCAGGGGCATATATCTAATGGTAGAGGATTGTGTTGCGCTCTGCCCACTCAGACACCCACAACAACAGTGGCACCAAAGTTACTTCCATAAGACTATATTAAATCAAATAAATGTCTGTTTTTAAAAAATATTTTTTTTATCATATCTTCGGGGCCTGAGGTTGTGTGTCATTGCATTGCGTCAAACTATCCCGTCAATCCCCCTTTACCGCCACCTGTCTCGTGTATTAGCAACATTACCAAACATTAGCACTACTGATCAACCTGATCCAGTGATCCCTTTTTCTTTTATGGCCTGCTTCAGGCCCCTGTCAATGATGTAATGACCCCACGTCTCCCGGTGGTCTGAGTGAGCACTGACTTTGATCACCTCCCACAGACTCTGGGATATGATGTCACTGTTATGTTGCCCTGGGCTGCGCTGGCTTGGCTTGTGAGGTCAGACTACTTTATTTCCATATTCTATATCAGGGCTGAAATTTGCAGTCTTTAGTGTATCAGCGACTGGCCATAATTCTCTTGCGTAGGCCAATATTTAGTTTTTGCCAACCCGCTGCTTGTAGAACACATAAAATTAGATTTTAACACTTTAATGTGAAGCAGGCACTTCTACTAAAAACAGAACTACACTGCTTTCTTACAGGTTTTTGTTAAAACAGTGGTGAGTCTGTAGTGAAATTAAATTTATAGCATTTGGGGAATATTGTCAAAATTGTCTGCTGGTCAGTTGCTCTGCGTCTGTGTGCAGTTCCATAATTACAATAACATTAGGAGTTTTGTGAGGTGCATTTCAACACAGGACTGTTCTTATCCCTTCTTGACCTCTATCATACTCTACCTGACTCTTTTTTTAAAGGTTTTTCTGGCCTGAAGGATTTATTCGGTGGCTATTGCTTTGTGAACGTGTGTACGTCGTATGTGTGTGTGTGTGTGTGTGTGTGTTTGCGCGCGTGTGTGTGTGTGTGTGTGTGTGCGTGCTTGTATGCCCCTCCCAGTATTCAGCATCTTGTTTTCTACCTTTGTGCCCATAGCCTGAGCAACTATATTTAGCCTGAGCCCCAAATGAGATGTTTACAACAGATCTGTGAGCTGTGGGAGTTATGCATCTCACCAAAGTCCACCAAGTACTGGCTCTCATGTTAACCCTTTCATGATGAGCCTTCTACTAACTAGACTTTTAGGTAATAAATCATACTCAAATAAAATCTAACTAAAATGCCAATGACCATATGAGAAAAAACTGAATATATAAGTCTAAAGAATGAAGTCTAAAGAATAAAGTCTAAAGAATAAAGTCTAAAGAATAAAGTCTAAAGAATAAAGTCTAAGAATAAAGTCTAAGAAATAAAGTCTAAAGTCTACAGAACAAAGTCTACAGAACAAAGTCTCTTTGGTGGTGCTTTATGGCGGTTGCTATCCATAGTGTTACATCACCGCCATTCTTAAGACTTTATTCTTTAGACTTTATCCTTTAGACATCATCATTTAGACTTTATTCTAAAGTAGAGAAACGGCTGAAGGTTAAAGTCTAAAAGTCTTTCGACTTAGCTCCTTCCATTTACCACAACAGTCCGATGCAGCGACCGCAGTGGACGCTGCACCGATCCGCTGCTCACGCTCCATCCTTCCCTCACTCGTGAACAAGACCCTGAGATACTTGAACTCTTCCACTTGGGGCATGGACCCACCACCCACCCGGAGAGGGCAAGCCACCTTTTTCCGGTTGAGAACCATGGCCTCGGATTTGGAGGTGCTGATTCTCATCCAGCTGCTTCACACTCGGCTGCAAACTGTCCCAGTGCCTGTTGCAGGTCCAGGTTTGATGGAGCCATCAGGACAACATCATCTGCAAACAGCAGAGATGAGATCCTGTGTTCCCAAACCGGACCCCCTCTGACCCCTGACTGCGGCCTAGAAATTCTGTCCATAAAAACAATGAACAGAACCGGTGACAAAGGGCAGCCTGGCTGAGTCCAACACGCACTGGAACAGATCTGACTTACTGCCGGCAATGCGAACACAGCTCCTGCTCCGGACATACAGGGACCGGACAGCCCTGAGCAAAGGGCCCGGACCCCGTACTCCGCAGCACCCCCAAAGGGCACCACGAGGGACACGGTCGAAAGCCTTCTCCAGATCCACAAAGCACATGTGGACTGGTTGGGCAAACACCCATGAACCCTCGAGTACCCGATGGAGAGTATAGAGCTGGTCCAGTGTTCCACGACCAGGACGAAAACCACTCTGCTCCTCCTGAATCCGTGGTTCGACTATCGGTCAGATTCTCCTCTCCAGGAATAGACCTTACCAGGTAGGCTGAGGAGTGTGATCCCTCTGTAGTTGGAACACACCCTCCGGTCCCCCTTCTTGAACAGAGGGACTACCACCGGTTGGCCAGTCCAGAGGCACTGTCCCGACCGCCACGCGATTTTGCAGAGAAGTGTCAACCAAGATAATCCTACAACATCCAGAGACCCCGGAGCCCTGCCACAAGGAGTTTGCCAACAACCTCAGTGACTTCGGCCTGGGTGATGGATGAGTCAGCCTCCGAGTCCTCAGTCTCTACTTCCTCTTCGGAAGACGTGACAGTGGGATTTAGGAGGTCCTCAAAGTACTCCTTCCACCGTCCGACGACATCCCCAGTCGAGGTCAGCAGATCTCCACCTGCACCGTAAACGGTGTTGGTTGAGCACTGCTTCCCCCTCCTGAGGCACCGGACAGTTTGCCAGAATTTCTTTGGGCCGACCGATGGTCCTCCTCCATAGCCTCCCCGAACTCCTCCACCCGGGTTTTTGACTCTGTGACAGCACGAGCTGCGCCCCGCGATACTCGTCAACGGCCTCAGGAGTCCACAGCCAAAGAGGCCTGATAGGCCTCCTCTTCCGCCTGACGGCATCCCTTACTTCCGTTGTCCACCGCAGGGTTCGGGGGTTGCCGCGCCTGACAGGCACCTGAGACCTTGCGACCACAGCTCCGAGCAGCCGCATTGACAATGAGGTCGAGAACATGTCACTCGGACTCAATGTCCCAGCCCTAGACACGCTTTTACTGACTGAAGATTTGCTGTGGACTAAATCTCCTACAAAAGTACAAAAAGATCACATTACGGGGAATCAGCCTCTAGCAGCACACAGGTGGTCTCGGCAAATTATTTGAATCGGGTGATTTGCTTCAGCACCTTACTCTTTGTCATTCAAACCTCAACCTTATTTTACTATTCGTTGTAATATTCACTGCTTTCCTCACTTGGCTCTTTCTCTCCTGTTCTCTCTTCCACTAGCTCCTGTTTGCACCTCTCATTTAACAGTCCATTTCAGACCACAGAGACAAGAACATGCTTGACTTATATTTTGCACCACAGAGGCCTTGAAAGAGAAAGTGCTGAAGAATAATATGAATCTGTCACTGTGCTCGGACACTTGCCCTTCCTCTTATTGATTGTTCTACTTCCTTCCTGTGACAGACTGGATAGGGCGGGTCATGATCAGATAGACTTGTATCAGCCTGTCTTCATCTGACACAGGACTTGTTTTTAGAGAATGTTTCACGGTGGATTACATTATTATTTATATCATAGTAGTCTTATGCAGTGGAGATCTTGCATTGACAATATGACCGGGGATAATTTGACAACTCACACTAATAAACTTGATCATGTTTTTAATATTTGGAACTATGGCTTTGCAAGTAATCAAATTATAATCAAACGAGACCAAATATTTTGTAAAAGCATGTGGTGTGAAGCATATTTCAGGTGTTGCCATATCTTTTGCCATATGCTATGCTCTATTGGTGGGAAAATGTAATTTATTCTAATATTATTGTGATTACACTACTAGTATTACTTTTTCTATAACTCCACAACAATGAAATGATAAATATTTCATACAACTCTTTTTTTTTTTACAGTTTATATTACTGACTACAACTGAATATTTTTCTACATCACTGACACTTATAATTTATGTTGGCACACTTACTTATTGGGACACACTTATTGGATAAAGTTTCAAAGGTAGTAATCTAGACAATTTGAAACTGAGACGTTTCATCTTGCAACCGGAAGAAAATTATATATATATATATAAAATACACTGATACGGTTTGTACTTAAGTTATTGAGCAGTTACACATAAATAAAGCTACTTATGATGGTTGTATTGTGAAGGTTGAATGAAGTTTTTCCAAAGTTATATTTTCATACTTCGTACACTGCACTTCCTCATGTTGCATCAGATTGCGGCAGACAAGGAGCGAGTGTATGAATGGACGGGTATGAATGAAAGACGGACTGAAGTGGAAAATAAAAAATGTAGCCGCAGAGACAAACCCAGAATCAACACCATTCTTTACTATCACTATTTTATCTATTTGTCTTTTTCACTGCACCACCTGATTGGCACTTCTCTATTCTCAGGGAGAATAGACCCTCATTATAGTCCAGTCAGTAAGATAGTGGGGGCAGCCCTCTAACCATACCCTTCTCTTTCTTCATTATTTTCTTTTGCTGCCGTAAGAAGTGGTCTTGTTTATGAATGAGCTCCAGAGCTCCAGAATGTGAATGGAAAACGCACAAACCTCAATGAACCACAGCAACCAAGAAAAAATTGTGGGAGCGGCTTGATGAATGAAAACGCATGACAGAAAGGGGGGGGGTATGGGGACGATTTGATTAGAATTTGAAATGGGTCTTGTATAGGATTGGTGTGTGACTTGTATGAATGCAGATCAAGTCGGAGGATGCCGTGGAGGAGGCCTGGTGGTCCGGCTGCCTCGTCTTTGAGCCAATGGGAATCACCACTGCCCGGCTCGCACAGCGTCCTCTGTAAGCTAGAGCGCCGTGCTTTGAATACTAACAGGTTACCCGGGCAACCAGGCAGGAGAGATTGATGGTACTGGTCCGATAAACAGAGCACAGCTGCTGTGCCTGTGTGTGTCACTGGGACTGTGGTGTTACATTGGGGCCTTTGTTCTTGGACAGTCGGATGCACTTTGTGTCTTTCTCTGCCATTTGTTTGTGCTGTTTAGATATTGAGATATATTTTACATTGCCTTACATGAATTAATGTGTAGGCAGTAAATTAACTGATGAGCCTTTTATAGGTTGCTCATGTTCTTTTCATGTTTGGTGATATCATATTTTTAGATGTACCTATGGGAGATTTTATGTTTTTGAAAGAAACAAACTTATGATTCAGAAATATAAACCTTATCATTGTTAAGGGAGTGGCTCCACAAACTTGCCATATTCATTTTATGGCTTGATTGTGAATAGTTTTTCCTTTTTGTTCCTTTTTGTTTTTTATGCTGGCAGAGAAGATGTTGAAGTTTGTCAGTTTTTGTTTCATAAATCTCAGTAATTAGGACTGCAAGATTAAATCGAAAATGGAATGCGTGCAATTAGAAAATTGCGAAGACTAGTTATTTAACATAAAACTTATTCACCCTACAGTTTAAACCTCTAGAAATAGTAATAGGTTTGCAGTTCATATGTCAGTCTTCTCTCACTTGCTATGTGAACGCTCCTGGACAGGTTTTGAAATGTGTTCTGTGAACAGAATCCTTTTGTCTTAACCCCCTCGAGGCAACCGCTGTTGTGATTTTGTGCGTTACAAAAATAAACTGAATTGAATTGAACATTAATTGCAAATCTAATGATATTTGCAATGGTTGTCAAAATAGATATTTTTCTGAAATCCTGGCCATTATTGCACTTACTATTAAAAAAAGGCTTTATTCAATGTCAGTCTTCTGCAAATAATAATTCCTATTTATTTAAAATCTATTTATTATAATAAATCCATCATAATTTAACCTTAATGTATCTTATTTGCAATTTTTTAAACATAATAGATTTAAACATGCTCTATGCCCTATTATGTGGAAGCCAGTAATATTTTAAACCCAAAGATGGCAAATACTAGGAGAAAAGATTGCTTGGTCAATAACCGTTTTTATTTTCTTTACTACTGATTGTTAGACTTGCAAACACAGTATAGTGAGCCCCCTGAATCCAGTCTTAATGTGCGGGTGGTGCGTAACGGTTTTCTGTGAATGACCGTCTCCTTGACACTGGTGTGGGCGGCGGTGACCACACACTGCGCTGACTCACGGTAACGCTTCAGGGGAGCCGCCGTGCGCCTGCTATTCACTACTTCAACACAAATTATACAGAAAGCCAGTGACTACAACTGACTACTTGATCTGATTAAACGCGAGAGGCATACAATTACTCTTTCATTGTACAAGTGTGGCTGAGGGAATAAAAGGTGTTCGAAGGACTTGAGTGGGTCAGAGTATATGGGGGTTGGAGGCGAGCTTGAAAAGTATGATCTTGTAATTCTGAAACCACACCTGAAAATCACTGTTAAAGTTTCCCAAATATTATGTGGTACAGTTTACCTGTGTTAGACTGTACAGTAGGAATGCCAAAATGACTGCCAAGATTATTAGCTTTTTATGTGCCATGATATGTGTGTAGGATTTGTATCAGATGCGCTTTTACTTGCAAATAAACCTTCTTTGAATGTGTATTATTGTGAGAGAAGGGCAGATTTTTGCGATTGGCATTCACTAAACCTCCTTTTTCTGCACTACACTTGTGCATCCCATTAGCCTGTCTCCCCCACTCACTCTCCTCTTTCTCTCCTTATCTCTTTCCTCTCTCACCTCTGCTGCCCGAGACCTAAGTGAAGATGAGCAGCTGTGCCAGGTGCAGATGCCAACTTGCCTCTCAAGACCTCTCAATAACACTATTCAGAAAACTCGCTGTGACGTCACATTTAATAGCATGATCCAACTTATGAACTTACTGGAGGCCAAATTACTTATGTTAATGTTGGTTCTATTGCTGGCCTTTTAGAAGCATACACACACAGCCCATGGAGATGTAAAATAGGCTGTAGGTTGTAGCAGGGAACATATTAGTCTGCACTGCTACTGTATGCAGGTAGTCATAATGTTACGCCTGGAAGAGGTGGGCAATATAGAGTTTTATCACAGTTATTGTACACTCAGTTGATATTGCTATTAAGAGGTATGTATAGCCGTCTGGTCACACTTGGCAGTGGCAAAGCTACCTGTCACTCTCTGAGAGCTTAATGGAGGCATTAGAAGCATTGGGTGAGGAAATGTAGATGCATGTATTTTTAATCATATAACTCCATTACACAGAAAAGGAGACTGCTCTGTGAGCTAGGTCTACCATATTTTGGACAGAACTGCTTCGCAGGTAAATATATTTGTGCAATATTTGGATTGCTGATGTTATGCTCTTTCTGCTAGTGATTGGTTGTTGGTCGTCTGTTTTTTTAAAGCAGTATTTTAAATACGTGGGCCATTTTATGGATTGCTTGCACCCTGTCACTTTGTCTCTGCCCAGGGACTACAGATGCCATCTCTGGTCTGTGCAATATATTTAGCGTACAATGTCCCTGTCAAATAAATGAATAAAAGCACTAGGTACACGCAAAACTGGTGCACATGCGTCATGGAGGTGCCTTTACAAATGTGAGCATTCATGCTCTTGTTCTGGCTGTTCTCTGCACAATAAATGGTGCACAGTCTTGTGTCTCCCTAAAGACCATCGGCCTGGTTTAGCCTTCCTTACCTGTAGTGTATGGGTCCACTACACACTACACGCCAACATTTCCGATTATCACTGGAACATTCATGGTGTTCTTAGTTACAGATGTGAAGTGTTTGTCCACTCTTTAGTAACCGCTGTAATTTAGTGTGATCTCTTTAACAAGTGCTGAAAGCTTGCAGTCATGTCTGGACATAGTGTTTGTAAAAGCAACAACATATTGAACAGTTTTCCCCAGGTGAGGTATTGAGCCACCACTGCAGTACCACTCTAGTCTTCCACAGATGTGACAAACCCATAGACGGTATGGACAAAACCATTGCCAACAACTCACATCCAGCATCTTTTTTCAGATGGTCACACAGTGTGGACCACCTGTGTCATCCTCCATGTCTCTCCTCGTAGTTCACAAGAGGGAAAACCCTGAGCAGGTAATGACAGAATGTGCGTCACCACTCCCCATTGCCCTGAATCATAGAGTCCTCCACTGTGACGCACTGCTGTAGCTGCCAGGCTGCAACGGTAATGCAGACTAATACATCTCAATCAGATGCACAAACAAAAGCTGGCCGTTCACTCTGTAGATTCGGTGAACAGATTTTTATACATTTATAAATGTTTATACATTGCTTAGATCTGATGGTTGTGTTCACACTAGTCCTTGTTTACTTCTGGTTTGAGCACAGTGCTATACTTGTTTTAGTCCATTTCCGGTGCTGGTTCTGGGTGTACGTAATCCCAGTTGAATCCCAAATTTGATCTGTTGTCTTTGCAAGTGTGAATGAATGCCCGCTGGGGTAGAGTAACAGAAGCGAAGCTGCCAATCTGTGTCATCATTGGTGCAAGAAAGCAGATTGTATCTTGGTAAAATCAATGTCGGTATACTGGCTAAGCTGATTTAAGAAGCAACATGAGCACTGGAAGAATCTAAAACAATGTATAGACAATAACACAACAAAATAGTTTTTTATATTAGGACGAACTGATGGAGAGTAGTAACAGAAGATTTTTGAAACACAACACTATGTATAATTTATTAATGATTTAACAGCATCATAACATGGTAAAAAAAAAAAAAAAAAGAAAAAAAAAAAAAAAAAAAGCTTAGAAAATGAATGTAGCATAATAGATAAAACACCATATGTAAGCAGCCTTAATTAGATTGTGTAAATAAATACATTATTTCCTAAAGATTAGAATTTCACCAATTTACCCTTGGTACCTAAACAAGGTCCTATTATCTGAAATGTATGCACATCACACCACTAGTACACCGGCCTTGTCATTCCTATCTTTAAAGAACATTACTCTGACAAAGTCCCCCGTATTTGGTGTCCAGTGGCACTTGGTGGATAGTTTGTCTTCAGACAAGGTAATGGCCTTTGTTATTACATAATGCTGCTTGCGATTCTGCTGGCACAGACCAATAGACCCATGCCTCCAGACGTCTTAATGTCCTTTTTGTCCCACACCAGGCCTCTGCTGCATACTGAATGACTACTACGCCACCACTCTCCTCTGTTTCATCTCTGCTCTCTGAAATGACTTTGTGAATACAGAAAGATTAGATTAATATGTTTTACTATCATAAATGTTTACTGTTAAATACTTTTTTAAAGGTTGTGTTCATGACATCATAAACGGTATACTTTAGCTGGAGGGCAGGTGAGTTTTCAATGGTAGATATGCTTGTTGGTCAAGTTTGTGGCTGTTGGAGTGCATCTGGAATGTATTCACAACGCTTCACTTTTTCCACATTTTGTTGTATTACAGCCTTATTATTATCGTTAGAATTCTTTGCAAATGTTTATATATATTTTTAAAGCAACAAAAAAAGCACATGTATACAAATATTCGCCATTACACTCAAAATGGAGCTCAGGTTCATTGTTTTTCCATTGATCATCCTTGAGATGCTTTCTACAACTTCATTGGAGTTCACCTGTGGTAAATTCAGTTGATAAGACATGAAAGACATGAAAAGCACCCACCTAACAGTGATGTCTGCACACAAACCAAGCCAGGAAGTCCAAGGACCTTCGAGAGAGGATTGAATCAAGGCACAGTTCTGGGGAAGGGCACAGAAACATTTCTGCTGCATTGAAGATTCCTATGAGCACAGTGGCCTCCATCATCCATAAAGGAAAAACGTTTGGAACCACCAAGACTCTTCCTAGAGCGGGCCCTAGTCAGGAACGTAACCAAAAACCCAATTGTCACTCTGACAGCTCTCCAGTGTGTCTCTGTGGCAAGAGGATAACCTTCCAGAAGAACAACCATCTCTGCAGCACACAACCAATCAGGCCTGTATGGTAGAGTGGCCAGACAGAAGCCATTCCTCAGTTATAGGCACATGACAGCTGCCTGGAGTTTGCAAAAAGGCACCTGGAGGACTCTTAAGACCATAAGAAATGAAAATCTCTGTTCTGATGAAACAAAGAACACTGAACTCTTTGGCTTGAATAGCAAGCATCATGTCTGGGGGTAACGAGGCACCTCATCACCTGGCCAGTACCATCCCTACAGTGAAGCATGATGGTGGCAGCATCATGTCATGTGGGGATGTTTTTCTGCGACAGGAACTGGGAAACTACTCAGGATCAACAGAAAGATTAATGCAGCAGTGTACAGTGTAAACCAGTTTAGGAAACAATAATCTGACAATTTACATTAATTTATTTGTCTAATTTGAGCATACTGGTGTGTTGCTATAATTCTCGAATGAATACATATATATTTTTTCGAGGGATCCACCCCATACCACACGTGGTATGGGTGGATCCCTCATTATCAAACATGGGTGACTGTGACGCTTATTCACCTGAACTCACACTTCCTGGTTTAGAACAAAGATAAAATAAAATAATACTATTAGATGTACTAAACCATAAACTTGTAAATCCAGGTCATGTGGTGTCCTGCAGCCAGTCAAATATATTCCTCTGAAGTCTGAACTCTGTCAAAACCACATGCTTGTACTAACAGATGATTGGCTTTTGACCTCTCAATTAAAGGGCAACAAGTTTTCATTTACAATAAAAATGATTTAATCTCTGTCTGTCATTTTAAAATTCAACAATTTACAATGCCCTAGATAGAGTAGACCGTACAACAGAAGTGTAGTAGGCAACAGAGGAAATGGTTGCAACAGGGGTTTACTGTGCAAAATAAAATATAAATACAAATATTTTGTAATCCATAACTCCTTATTACACAGTAAAGTTGCGCAATTACTATTACAAATAGCTCACAAGAGCACACAATCAGCAGCATGCCTCTCCATTCATTTCCATTAATCATTAAAAAATGTTTTATACACAACAAAAATATTAATTGAAAGACCGCATTGGTCTTTTATTGTGTAACACATGTACATGTGAAGACTTATTTCACCCCCTGTGGATAACTACTTTTAATGTAAAGATATAGATTCTTATTTGACATTTCAGATGCTTTGTTATTTTGTATGTATTTTTAGGTCTCACGTTTGACTGAAGCATTGTCCTGTGGTGCAATTAGAGCATAAAAGAATGTGTATGCATGGCCTATATTATCCTGTACTGGGAGTATAGGACCCAGATGGTGTGCCATACTTTGTTGTGCCTTGGCCTTTCACTTTAGGCATCAAGTTTTAAAAACAAGTGCAAGACATGACAGTGGAGTACGCCATCTTGGATAAGCACAGTGAGGTACAGCGAGACAAAACACTGCAGAGTGAATTTTTGTGTTGTTGCCATGGTTTCCAAATTCGCAGTACAATTTTCTTTTTATTTAATAACATGTAGCCCTAAAAAATCTCTCTGAAATGTATTCACAACAAATATGTTTTTCCTTTTCACATTTTACAATAAATAATGTTCACATTCTATTATTTTTTATAATTAAAACTGTATGAGTTGAAAACTGTCTGCTCTGAGATTGCAGTAATTCCCTCTGTAGACTAGACTAGAGCATGCCCAGGCCTCATGTTTTTCGGCAGATTGTATCACTCACGCATCATCCCAAATCCTTAAAGGAGACATATTATGCAAAGCAGTAGCGTGCGGTGACTTTTATGGATGGGCAAGCAGACCTGGGGTGTTATTCAATATTTAGTGGATAATAGAAAAGTGAAAGGAAAAAATAAAAATGGAATCATTGGGCTTTGAACCCAGGTAGCCCCCGTGAGGGGGCAAAGGCCTATCCTACTGAGCTAGACTCCCATAACTGTTTATGGTGTCAAATGGATTAAATAAGCTCACTACTCTGACCACTTCATTACACAAATTAGAGTTATATGCTGTTAAATACTGCCTGTATTTCTAACTAACATCTAATCATTAGAAACATTAAAAACATTAAAAACACAGAGTGCTGCCTGGTGGTTGTGTAGTTATGGCACAGCACACGCATGCCAAGCTCCAAGTGCAGCCGGCCTAAGTGTTGTGAGTTCAACTCCTGGCTCTGTCCTCCCTTCTCTCTCATCCTGATCTGTCTAATAAAGCCTATGGGCCAAAAAAATCCTTTAAGCAAGAAACATGAACAAAGCCTTAGCTACAAACAAAGACTTGTCTCTCAAAGATAGTTTTTAAGCCCATTTGTTGAAACTTGGCGCTGGTGTTGCTTCTCTTCTCCTCGCACATGCTCAGTGTGATTCCCACACTGGTTTATTCAGCATGGTTTGAGCTTAGATCCATAGGTTTGAGGCTGTGTGGCCCTCATAGCGGAAAGCAGCTCTAAAAGCTCATGTTGGAGAGACGAACATGAACGGGCCTCTGAACACAGCCATAGATTGCGCCACTATGATAAAAGCAGAACCATGCTTCCCACGAAGTAATGCCCAGCGGCCAGTAAAAGACACTGTGACTTCTGCCAAGCTTCAGCAGCGGAAGTGAGGGGAAAACAGGCTTATTTGGATATATTTTAGAGCAATTCAAACATAGTTGTGACACACAGTAATTTTAGATTTTATTGGCCCATCACTGATTGCCTTGATTGCCCTGACCACACGCCACTGATGCAAAGTACACTTTTATGGGTTTTTAATGTTAAAATGATTCTCTTTCATCATGAGTTTAATCTGAGTTGTATTTTGATTGAGTCATGCATGTGAGTAATGTGTTTTCATCTATCCCCTATCACCCCCTACAACTCTGTCATTACAATTTCAAAAATGAAAACTTCTTGCTACAGTGAAATGCAGCATATATATGCTGTTTTAAACAAAGAGTCTATCTTTGTTGTTTCTATTACGATTTACAATGAACAAAATGTAAAATAATGATCCATGTATGTGAAGGTTTATTAAATACCTTCTTTATCATCTTCTTTACATGCTGTATTATCCTATTCCTAGATATCAGCTTCCTGTTATATGCAACATTTGATCCAATATTTGGTTTTAAATAGTTAATTGCTATTGAAACAGTCTTAAATTCAACATTCTGAAATCCATAGAGATTTGACATTTGACGGCAGAGTTGGTGCAGTTTCTCGCCTGTAGTAGCGCTGCATCGCAACTAGGTAGAAGAAATTGCAGCAAACAACAACAAACAAGAAATTGCATTGCACACCTGCTCTGTCCAGAAGACATGGTACTGGACGTAAGTGCTTGCCTGGGTCTATAGGTGTAGAAAATGTTTTTAAAATGTGCTGGATGAACAGATTAACTTTGAAATTGCCAAAACTTGTTTTTACATAAGGAGAACTCAAATCAGAGACTCACTTGAAAGTCCTTGATTCAGTGGAAGGATGCTTATTTTTACTGCCTCTTTTTATTTCTCTTAATGAGTTAAGCTGTATCCACAAACAAATCATAAAGGTAAGACATGACTGCATAGGCTGCTTGACCATTATGCTAGAATAAATAAGTGTAAATGTTGTGAGGATCAGTCTCAGGGCTTTATTATACAAGCCCATACACATTATTCTGTAAATGCCGCTGTTGTTTTGTGATCAGTCCCAGAAAGTCATATCATTTTACGCTGCCTGTTAAAAAAAAAAAAGCAAATACAGTAGGTCCGAGCCTCCAACCCAAACCCAACTGATGCAGTGAAGGGCTTCTAATTTCTGAAACAACCATATGGAAAGACAAATCCGTGGTCATGGAAATGGTGTCAGTATGTTTGAAAAGGGTCAAATGATTGGCATCAAGCGGAGAAAACATCTAAGGAGAAGCAGAAACTAATCTATTACAGATCTGAACTCCATTGTAAATCTTTTGGGATGAGCTGGAGAAGGCTTTGTGCAGTGGTCACTCTCTCCCATCATCAATACAAGATCAATTGGTGAAACACAATGCAACACTGGATGGAAAGCTGAAGGCCGCCCTATGAATTATTAGAGCCCTTTTTTTCTGTTGCGGCTATTTTTTATTATTATTTTTGGACAGCCAGCGTATAAAATAATAGCATCAATTCATTTTTTACACACAGTGCTGTCTGGCAGTTGAGTGGGCACATATGAGGCAGCACATATGCCAGTCTCCTCATGCAGCTGGCCGCTGCGTCGTGAGTTAAAATTCCAGCTTCGACAATTTACTGCATGACTTCCCTTCTCTCATCCCCGTTTCATGCTGAAACGGTCCTGTCTAATAAAGCCTACGGGCTAAAAAAATCCTTAAAATGTTTCTCCACACCATTCTATTCCACCTCACTATGATATATCTCTCTGTAGTTTGAACTAAAAGTCACTGGTCAGCTTTCACACCAGCCTATGCAGCCACGAGCAGGTGAATCAAACTAGAATTAACTTTACGTGGACCTTCAGTCCCATTTGGCCTGTCTTGCCGTGCATTATGCTTAGAAGACAAATGTGGTTCCTGTCACAGTAAGCTGTTTATGAAGTAGATGTTTGCTCGCTCCGTTTATTTATGTAACCCCCTTTACTATGCTGCTTAAGTTATTGCTGTATTTTAGCTAACGTTTATTTTTTCTAGCACGTGTGCAAGCAAGAAAACCAGCCCTGCTGGTCCAGTTCTAACTGGTTTTCTTGCTTGCTTTTATACCTTTTAACTTCGTAACTCTGACTTCCAGCTCATCTTGCTCCCGTTTGGAGTCTGTTGTGCAGGTTACATAATATAAATCAGAGATGGGTGGATGTAGGCGGAGGAGCTGCTTTTACAAGAAAACCTGATGTTGTCATGGTGCTCTGAGTCTTATCCCACAAAACATATCTCAGAAAAACATTATAGACTGGTACCTATTCTAATGGTTCATATTGCATCAGTTCTGTTACATCTACATAAATGTCTTTTAAGTGTTTTCATTGGTTGGTTAGTGATAAAAAAATTTGTATAATTTGTATTAGTGTCTCAGTTAAAACATTATGTGACAAGAATTCTAACTCCAGGCACAAGATTTTCACCAACTTACTTAATCTACAGGTCTATCTCTATTACCTTTTATGAGATTGAAATAATACTATGGTGATCTATGTTCATATGTGGTTTTGTGATGTGGCTATAACACATTGCCCAACATTTTGTTCAGAATCACTTCACATAATGTTTAATATTTAGCCCATGCTGCCCCCATCTTCAGTCACTGGTTGGTCCCACCATCTGTGGATGCTCATCCTCTTTCATCTGTGTCATGATTACACTGTGAACCTCTGACTTCTGGTGATGTAACTCCTTTTTTGTCTGCAGACTTTAACCAAGCCAGACCTTTAAATTCCCTCTCTGCCCCCATTCTAGCTCTGCACCATCCCTGGCTGATTTTTAGGGTTTTAATCTGGTTACTAATGCATTTTCCAGCAAGAGCTCAGTGGAGGCGAGGAGAGGGACTGAAGTTTGGAAGATTCCCAGCTGATTTGGTGTTCTAGTTGTTTGACTATCAAGACTTAAAGCAGCTTATAGAAAAGTATTTTGTGCTGCTTAATCGGAAGTCGGACCTATATATTACTGGCTCAAAAATGTGCGCAAAGAGTGAATTTGCTGTGCATTGTCCTTAGTAGGCCAATAGTTGCAGGTACCTATACCCATCAGGACGATTAAAACTTTAAAAATAACTTAATGGGGAACACGCTCCCTGCTGCCATTGTAATGGTAGCTCAGCCTCAGCCTCTGTAACTGAAAATAAACAGTTTGTTGTCTGGGAAATGAGCTCTCGCATCATCAGAGGATTCCTAACCTTCCATTAGGGTGTAATGAGTACACACTACCTTTGTTTTTTTCCTGATCTGTCACATGTGCAGTTGTTGAAAGTAAAATTTTACATTGTGGATGGATATCCACATTTTAAAGGAAACATTATTTCATCTTTATATCAATAGACTAAAATAAGATTCTTGTATGGGTACATTTAGTGTAAATGTGTATGTTAATTTTTTATAATGTGTGATGCATTTCACTTGGCCATGGTCACCCTTAAAAAAAGATTTTGCGGACTTACATTATGATGTTGGACTAGCCAGGCTGCATACATTTTTTTATACCAATTTTGCTAAAAACCTCATTTTTTTAATACAAATTTTGCTAAAAACCTCAGTTTCCCTCAAATCCCAAGTCCCTCGAAAAATAACGTAGTAAGATGCTTTAAGGGTTGATCTAATTGGGAAAAAAATAAATGAATCTTTCTACATCCAAACAATCTAAGCTAATAGTCACGAGGGTTCAAATCTAACAGATTTGAACCTCGTGACAAACCTGCCTCCCAGCAAGCTAGCGCTAGCTGCTAGCCCGCCACCAGGTTCAGAGGTGGGTCTGCGTCTAAGGTTCTCCGAGCGAGTGGTGGAGATGCTGATCGCATTGCAGGGAGCGATGGCATCAATGAGAGCTGATATAAGGGCTGAGAATGCTGCACATTTCAGTAAAATGGAGTTGGACATGACAGTCCAGAAAGCAGACCAGAGTGGAATGGACAGAAATGTGGCAGAAGTGGAGCAGCGCATCTCTGACAATACAGATGAGCTGATAGCGCTGAAAGCTGCGGTGGGAAAACTGCAGGCGGACAGCACATCTATGAAGAACAAGCTTCTGGAGTTGGAGTACAGGTTTTTGCAGAAACAATCCAAGAATCGTAGGGATCCCGTAGGGCGAGGAGAAGAGCGATGTTGAAGATTTCTTGGAGTCCATGGTTCTTGAGCTTGTATCCGGGACCCCAGTTTTGATTCCTTGATTCACTTTGGAAGGGGGCACATCGGCTCGGCAGCAGAATGGGGGATGCCGATCCACCATGCGACCTGAATCACAGAGATTTCACTCAGGATATACCATCTGAAATTGAAAAAAACAAGCTGAGTTTTGACGTGCATGTGAAAAAGTGGCACAGAAAGAAAGACCTCAGAATCTCTTTAAATATTTAGGTATAGTTCTCCATAAAGAATTTTCAACAAAACGATATCCCTCTTTCTTCCACTATAAAAAAAACACTATAAAACAACCTTGGAAAATTTACTCTTTTTCCATACATAAGTCTAACTCAAAGGATTTTTCCTAGATTCCTCTTTCTATTCCAGACTCTCTCAATATACATCCCCAACCGGCTGTTTAATGAATGAAATAAATCAATCTCAATATTTGTATGGCAAGGCAAAAAAGCTTGTATCCGATTCAAAACTCTACATTTATGAAAACAAAAAGGATCAAGAGCCCAGTGCACCACCTGGACTTAACTTAAATCGGTCCTAACTCCAGTCACTAGTCAGTAGTGACTGGAGTTAGGACCAAGTGCATCAGCTCAACTTAAGACCAGGCGCAGCCACAACTGGTCTTACCATGCAGGTTCACAAGAGAACCGAATATTCAAAGCTTGTTGCCAGGAAACATCATAGATTCTCTAGTTGAATTGTGTACATTATCCAAAGGAGTTGTGTCGTAAATCTGTTTCATGCACAATGTGAATTTTGAGTTCTGGTTGACCGTGCGGGAAACATCAAATTGAAAAAGCTTGAATGAGGTCTATGCATCTGACCTCTTTGAACAATATTGTATTTATTTATTTATTTGTTTGTTTCTGTATCACAGAAGTCCCAAAATGATCATGATCTGAGATAGACTCAGATCAACCTCTCTCACAGTGAGACAAGAGACTTTCAGGAGCAGTCTGACAGTTACTCATGCAAATTTAGCAATTTAACTAAATACCAGCTGCTCTCGAGTGGCCCACAAGAACAGATGCATTTCAAAACCAGGGTGGATTGTGGAATTTACATTTTTCATCTAAACCTATTGTTTTCAACATTGTCTAAAAGTCTAATGACTAGGCCAACTAATGCTATAAAAATAAGATTCATAATGGGGCCTACAGTCAGCCACTTAAGAATGAAATATGCTTGAAACACTGAAATCTAATGTAATGTGAAACTAGTGCTCAAACACATAACATGTCATGCTATCCTATAGGGATCAGGAGTAAATTCTGTTTTCTGCCACAAAAACTGAAACAATTGAAACAACTTTTTTCAAATACAAAGCAATTATGTGGAAAATATAATGGTTACGGTATATCAGATCAAGTTATACTGTAAAATCCACAACCAATTCACAGACTACTTCATGTTTACATATCCTATGAATGACTTCTATGGATCTTTCCCCAGTCCATCACACCTGTAATGTCTCTTGGGGTAGGATGCCCACAGCTGGACAGTTATGGATGGATATTGTTGCAGGATCCAAGGGGAACGGCAAGCAGAGGACTAACTCACCTCTGAGCAGCCACTGACAAAACTTTGACGCTGCGCAAAGACATGCTATTTCCTCCCGCACTGATCGATATGCTTGGTCAGCCATTAAGTCCGCTGTGCCTGCACTCATCTGTAAAACCTGATCCATACCGTGTATAATCACCCCAAGGTCAGGCAACATGGATATTTGCATATACTGTACACCAGTAACTATCTGTTGGCAAACTTCACATCTTATTATATAGTTGTTTTGTTTTTGTTTTTGTTTTTGTTTTTTTTACTTTTCTCAACAGAGGGTACACCTGAGAGTCCACACATCAATATCCGGACGTAGAAGTTAAAAAGTGTTCTATTATTTTTGTTTTATTCCTGTGCTTTCACACCTGAAGTTCTATCAGACTTTCTCTGGAGCTTTCTGTCATCATGACAACGGGAGTGTGTCTTGTCAACAGGGAGTATAATAAAATGAACAGTGTTTTCTTTGTTTTGGGAAGTAAACCTGAGCAAGACGAGGCATCTGTGACGGTGATTGGCTAAAAGACACCGACTGGATAAGGGACCAATCAGATGTACAGATCTTTTACTTATCAACAGTGAGTTTGTTTTTAGTTATTTGTCCAGTAGCCTAACTTTGTTCATTTGAAGCTTGATGAAAGCGCAGCACTTCAGTGTGCTAAAGCGGTACAATACTATACTGTAGTGTTCAATCCAGGGGCCAAATTTCGATGCTCAGGGTGTGTCACTGGCCAAACATAATTAAGAATTCCTATTAAAAAATGTAAGACCATATTTAGTCCATATTCAGGCATTAGCAGAATGGTACATGAATATGGACTTATGATGTGATTTATGACCTGTTGACTGTTGCTGCTATCAAACTCAAAATGATCTTACTATTTTTTTGAGATTTAGCAGTTTAAGATTAGTCATAAACAATAGCTTTTCATGTAGCCTAGTGAACAGAATGAATGCATTCTGATTGTGTTCATCATCACACAGTGTCCAACTCATCATGCAAGGTAAGTTTGTTTGTAGAGGCAATTCAAAGTGCTTCACACAACAGGAAAAAACATTTTTTCACCAAACCTTAATTTCTATACATTCAATTTTACAATTTAGCTGACATTGCCAGCGTAACAGGCTCTTCCTGGACTATGTAGTGGCCTTAGGGCCGACTGACAATCTAACCAGCGTGTGTTCTAACCCTCTCCTCAGGCACCTGCTATGCAGCTGCGCTTGGACACCGGCACAATGGGCTATTGTGTTGAGTGGAATTTTTTACATGTTCAAATAAAATTGTGTCTAAATAGTAGCTTTAGAATTGTAAAGAATTTCTCTAAAGAAAGAACTTTTAATTTAAAGAAATTTAAAAGGTGCCATTTTCAGGCTATCCGTCAAATAGTCGAAAAAGATTCAGTTGTAGTCATCTGGACTCTGTTTTCTAAAACAGAGTCCAGATGACTACAACTGAATCTTTTTCGACAATGGAACACTCCTGGACGAATGAGGGATTACACCGACATGTATCCGTCAAATAGTTTGAGGCATAAAAGAGAAGAGTGCAAAGAAAATCAGTTTACACACTGCTAACACTGATCAGCTAACCTGGCCAGCTGGATGAATTCTAGCAATATTTGTTTCACAAACTTGAGAATCCATCCGGTTGGGCTCCCGCTGTTACATTTGAGACAGGCTGAGTTTTGATGAAAGTCAAAAGGACGAACCTAAACAAACATGGCAATGCCCATTGACGTACTTTGGCCTATTTTAACAGATTTACGGATTATTCAGTTTTTTCAAAATGTGCACATAGAGGCACTTTATGTATTTGAGGACGGAGAATAAGTCATATATATATATATATATATATATATATATATATATATATAAACGGGAAGCTCAAACGCATTGAGCCACAAAGTCTTTGAAGTAATAGATACAACTCTGAAAGCCTGGCCATGTCCCTTCGTACTCCTCTAAATGCTGTCCAAAGATGACAAACTAAATGCAATTTGTGCTAATCTCAATCCAAACTGGTTCTCATGAGGGCTGCCAGGACTGCACATCACAGACTTTTTGAAGCACATATTTTGTGCTTCAGCAGCGTGATGGAAAAATACATTTTGGTACCTCTGCAAATGACTCAGCACTGCTTTAATGGATTTCAAGGGGAATAAGAGGGGAAGTTGTTGACAGGCACAGCTGTTTGGCTTGGCCTCCAGTCTACTGTAAACCGTGGAAAATTATTGCATTTATTTAAACAAAAAAAAGTATAATATAATGCTTTCTTAAAACTCTTCAACACATAATCTGATTATTGTTTTTATTTTATTTTAAGAACCAATCATTGTCAAAGCAATTGATTTCTGTCTTGGGTTTGTCAATAATTTAAATGAGCTGTAACAACAAAAACTGCAGAAACCAGGCAACAAGCACATTAATGATCAAGGCATAACCAACTGAGTAGGGTTTAATCTGAACATGTCGGTGTAATCCTTCATTCGTTCAGGAGTGTTCCATTGTAGAAAAAGATTCAGTTGTAGTCATCTGGAAACGTCTTCATTTTGAATTCTGCTCTCTGTACTCAATAAAGTATAATATTTTTTAGACCACAAGCAGCATAGGATTTTGTGCACATTCTTTATGTAACACTAACACTGAGTTTTTATCATCAGTTGTTGTTTTTTATAAGCATGTTCTTCCGAGCCAAGTTCTCCTAGCTTGGAGCCCATCTGAGAGGCACATTCATACAGTGGAGTCCTTCCAAGTATTCGCCATACAAGAGTCCATCAAGCAGCCACAGATACAGGCACATGCTTAATTATACTGGCACTAATTATCTCATATGCTGGTTACATAACCAAAGATGCTGTGAGAGTGTAGAGAGGAGGGAACTTGAGGAGCGGCACAACTAGCCGGAAACTCAAGATTTTCCTCTGGCTGCATCACTGATGCAACTTGTGTGAAGAGTCTGAAACCACTGTCTGGAAAACGGCCTAAATAAGTACTTTTATATCTAAATCTGTAGCAAGCTGGGAACTCCACCAAAACATTATCAATCATACTTGCTTTGAAGAAAAATAGAGGACTAAAACATACATAATTTTCCGCAGCTCTGACCAGTACCTACTCATCTTCCCTTTTGTAGTTTTTCCTACGCAATGATTAGTGAAGGCAAGACATACGGAAATGCTAATGTATGTTTTCTATTAATAGTTGGTGATGGTTGGCTTTATTGATTTCCCTTTTTCCTTGTTTTTTTTTCCTTATTACCCTATGAATAAAAAAATGAATGATCTGTTTATACACTTGGGTGTACTAGACTTGGGTGTAGTCCTTCCCTTTATAGTAGATACGGGATGGAAAGTTAGAAGTTTGCATAAACTGTACTCAGGAAGTTTGCATGAGTTATGTTTTTTGTCTGAGTGTGTGCTTAAAAGTCAAGGAACGCCTGTCATAGCAATTATGATGCATAACTAGTCCAATGCATTGGGCGCAAACGAAAAGGCGAGGTCTAATTGGTTAAAACAAGGCCCAGTGTGAAACTATCCAAACTCATTACCGTCAATATGTGTGCTCATTAACTCACGCGCCGTCACTTTAATTCCTATTTTTTGTAATCGCTTTTTTATTTTCTGTATCTTTGTACTGGTATATGGACTATTATATTGTACTGATTATATTGTAACTATATCTTAATATGATTGCAATAAAAAAAGTTTTTAAAAAACCCACACTTACTCTCTGTAGCAGTATACTTGGTTTTGACCATTACCAATATATTCACAAAAACAAATAAATAAAAAATGGCTGAATCCTTGTTTTTAACCTGATATAGTTTTAGCTACCTATGCCCTTCCTGTAGCATTCTTCTGTCTAGCCATATGCCTGACGCAAAGCATAAATTGTGTTAACGTAATTGATGCACTTTGACTATTCAGCTGTAACTTAATTTTTAGAAATCAGCTTAAATTGTTGCTTGCAATATGTTATACTTTACTAACCTGGCTCCCGCCAGCTTGATCTGTATCTCACTGAATTAAGTTCTTCGAATGAATCAATCTGGGAAGGCTCTCACCAAAAGTTGTCGGGACGTTATAAAAATTGTGATAAATCCAGTGTTCAGGAAAGCCCAGTTGTCTTTTTTTATCCACAAATGTACAAAGTTCCATTGTGTGCAAATTGTCTCCCAAACTAGGCCGAAGTACGGCCGTCTGCGCCACCATGTTTGATTTGGTTCGGCTTGTTTTGACTTCTGCCGAAACCACAATGCTGCTTTTTGATTGGTTCCAGTCCCGCGTGCGGGCCCTAAATGCCATGTGATTGTCTCGTTTACCCCTGGTGTGGACTGCAGAAGAATCAGCGGGAGCCTATCAAGATCAAGATTACTTTATTTGTCCCGAAGGATATTTGTCTTGTCTTGTTTGGCTTGGACACTGAGAAAAAACACAAGATGGATTCTCAAGAATTTGCAAACTCACAAAAATTGCATGAATTCATCTTGCTGGCAAGGTTAATACTTGCAGTGGCCTGCATACTTATACTCTACAGAACACACATAATGCATCTTCAAAGTGTTAGCATTTACATTTGTTGCGGCTGAATTTTGAGAAGACTCACTGTGACATCATCCTGAGTTAGCCCGCAATCAGTGGGGGCAGTGGGCCGTTTGTTGTTGCATCTTTCAGCACGCTTGGCCCCCGTACACTTCCTTAATGTGTCTAAATCTATCTGGGATGTGAGTTAATGTCCCACATGCTTGTGACATCATGGAGTTTCCACTGCTGAGCTTGGCCGGGCTCACAGCTGGAAGCTTTGATATTTGCTCTCTGGCAGGGGTTCCCCACTCAGTGCCCCTCCTGTCCTGACCATACAAGGAGCCCTGGAGGGGTTGTTTATGTGAGTGAGGCCATTTGATAGTGCAAAGGTCACACTGTCCATGGCTGAACTGACTAGATTGCAAAATGTCTTAATGGTTTCATTTCTATTGCAAACAATGAAATGAAGTAGTATTGTCAGTATAAAATCTTTTAAGATTGTCAAACAATAACATGAACTAGAATTGTTTATGTAGATATGATATCAAATATTTATCTTATGTTATGCTTGTTATGTTTGATTTGCTTTTTGCAATGGTACAGTTGCAAAATTGCTGAATTCAAGAATATAATTTAACTAGTGCATTATTTAAAAACGTAATGAGCTTTTGTTGAAACTGAGATGTTGAATGCAAAACTTACAATCAATAGTGTTTTTAGAAAAAGTTTAGATTAATCTGTAGTCCCATGTTGTGTTTCCCAACATATCAAAATGTGTATCAGGTGTCTCAAGGAAACTAAAACATCCTTTTAGGTTCTGTCCATGAGGGGCTTGTATTCCTTTTAGCCTTGACAGGTGCCTTTGATGAAACCGATCGACTTACAGTATAAACAGACTAACACTGTTTACATAGGTCTCAAATGGATAAAAGCAGTTTGTTTTTCTGGATTTGTGATGAGTGAGTCCTGCGAATCTTTATAAGATAGGGCTCTGATTTTCCATCACACATGTATGCACTTTCACACACAGAGTTAGCAGCAGAAGTGATATGACACCTCTAACTTTAGGTTCTGTCTCCACCGCTCCACCAGACTATCTGTTTAAGATGCAGCTGGAGATTTCAGCTGCCTGACAACACACCCGAATTCAGGTTTAATTATTCTAGAGTTAGTTTAGTTTTAATTCACTTCTATGTAACAAAACCCAACATATTGTGATATTGTCAGTGTTGGGCAAGTTAATTCTGAAATTGTAATACGTTGTATATTGCTAGTTACAATGCTAAAAATATATTTGTATTACAATATTACTATCCCAAAAATGTAACTGAGTTACACTACTCACGTTTTCGTTCGACAAATTAGTAGGCCACAATTTTCTGCATAATATTGTAAGTAACACTGTAGTATAGTTATCATAGAACTGGCTCCCTACTGTATTTCATAAAACTGTCCATTTCATCTGATTAAGACCATGTTGGCTTATATATTCATAAATATAGCCTTTATATTGAGTTTAACCTCTCTGTGTCCCCCACAGGTTGAGAAACACTACTGTAAATCAACTTTCACTTGCACTTAACTGATACAAGGATTTGAAATATTTAGTGCCAAAACACTCTCCTCAGATCAACAGCGCCTCATGAAAATTACAGCCGCTTGGCGCACTACAACAAACGAGTCGCTAAGGTAGACCGTTTCTCCTTAATCTGCACGGGTACTGTCAGTGGGATGTGGGACAGGAAGCGCTCACATAAAGAGCACAGTGAGGAGCAGAAGCGCTGGAGCAGGTTTGATGGCACGAGCCTCCACAAAATGCACAGGCCGCTTGGAGAAGCCCTGGTACTTCACCGATGAAATGTCTGCGCCAACAGCACGCACCATGATACAATTACCTTGTAACTCACGTTACTGAGATTGTAATGAGTATTATATTGGCAATTTTAATCTCAGTAATGTTGTATATTACTGCGTTACCAGAAAATGCTATGTATTACTGTAACTTGTTACTCCTAACATTGGATATAACATTGTTTATCGCACAATAATCTTATAGACTGTCACAATATATCAAATTACAAGCTCCTTTTTAAAATATATTGTTTTGTTTCAGCAACAGCAAAAAAAAAAAAAGGGAACTCCATAGACCATGATCCTTTGCTCCATTTCAGTGCAGCCAACATAACGACATGACATTTTTTAGCACTTACATTTCAAGTCTTTGGAGTATAGCAGTGATTATCTGTCTCAAATGGTCATCAAGGCATTTTAGATGGATAGATATGACTTTATTGTTCAGGATGGAGATATCTCCATGTCAGTGTCCATGGCCGGAAGTCAGACACTAGTAGAGGTTTGTATTTAGTTTGTATACAGAATTGTAATGGTCAGGCAATTGCTATTTTAAAAGATAAAAGTATCATATACAATTCTGTTAGCCTCTTTGATAATATCGCAATGTCGCACCGTGAGTTTAGTTTAGTATATTGTAACATCCCTATTCACTTCCCATATTTAGTGGTGGTAAGTCAATTGTGCAGCCATCCCTGGGGTAGACTGATGGAAACGCATCAGCCCGTCTGACCACTATCAGCCATTCACGCATACCACATCCACACAAAGGCAGTGTGAGGTCCTGTCTAGGACACAACAATGACCTTTGGGACGCACAGGAATGGCTTTCTATGGTTAACTACTGAGCCACTGTGATGCCCGGACAACAGGATTCCTCCAACTGGAGGGTTTGTCTCTGTTGTTAAATGTAGCTTTTACCTTCTTAAGCTATACTCAACCTTTCCATTTCAAATGTGGGATTCCTAGTTCTATACAGGTACTTCAGAATGTGCAGGTGTGCAATGTGTACATCCGTGTACAAAGATCAGAGCTCACAGGGGCCGCCAGCTGATGTCAGAGTCAAAATAGAAAGAGTGTCCTCGGTGACAGCCTGGCAACTAAAATTGTGGTGACAACCCCGAGGAATGGGCTGTCATGTGACACCCCTTCCATTCCTCCATGGAAAATCCAACCACACTCGGAGCTGTGTCAGCGGGGAGATCCCTTTGGAAACAATGTCCGGCTCGCTCGCCCCAGGATTTCAGGGGGCAGCCCTGAGAAAGAGACACATCCCCTGAACTGAAACTTTGATTATTTATTTTGACTGATAGATTGGTTTTTACATTGTTTTTTTAATAATTTTCTTTTATTGACCAAAACTCGGTCATTGTGTGTTCTCAATGTTGTATTAATTTAACACTTTTTATATATTTACTCGGGGCGCCAGGAGTAGTGGTAGGAAATTGAATTAGTTTGAGCCCAGCTCCGACCACTAAACTGTGCTCGACCTGTGCATACTGGTGTGTTCTTTGGCAAGCCACTTATCTCTTTTTGACAATGTTTATTCACATATTTGAATATTTTTTATTACATATATGCTATGCTTGCATGTGTGGTTGCATAATACTTTAGTTTGTATACATGAGTAAAGTTTAATTTTGTGTCATCTGATCGTTGCACTGTGTTGTGTATAGGTTACTACTCAGAGTGAGCGTACCATAGAATTTTTGGGACAACATGAACACAGAAGCAAATCAAAATAGTATCCACGTGTTGTTTAGCGTGTGAGGCTTCTAACTACATGAGTCTTGCAGACTCGTTTCTAGCTTTGGGGAGTTGGTAATTAGTGAAAACACTAAGGTGATAACAAGCAGCAGCCACACGTTAACGGCAAAGGTGTCAGGAAATCACAACCCCTCCTATTACACTTCACAGGCATAAGATCTGTGCAATATGCAAGATCGAGGCTTATGAAGGCAGACAAGACCATCTTTAATTTACTGTTGGCACCATGCTCTGTCACACATTTTTCGAACTAAGTGTTTAATATAATGCAATTAAAATAGGCAAGATGGTAACTCTCTTTCCTACATTAGTTGGCATGAACCAATATGTTGACATGCAAGGTGGGAAATTAAAACGATTCTACAAAGATTTATAAGAGTGAACAATAACAATGCATTAGTTTCATACATTCTACATTGTTAAAGTTGCACATTTTAAGACATAAATCCTTCACCCCTCCTTTACACTGGGACAGACTGGCCTTTTAATCATACATTCATACACAGGGTCATGTTGTAGTGACCTGCTTGAGGACATAACAGTATATTTCACGGGATTTATGTGCTAGTTTTCCTTTTTGGGGTTAAGCAATTCTTTTTTTCTTATATACACAACTCAAATGTGCTATTAAATGCAGTTTGTACACAGCTTGCTGCTATAAATCCCAGTGAGGCATTCACCAGTGTAATAAAAGAGGCAGAACATTTTGTGAAGAGTCTGACGTTCATTGGAAGCCAGCTGTTCTAGAGAATTTAGAGCCCTTCATTGCAGCATTGGTTTGAAAGTATACAGCCTTTTTCTAAACATTTGTGAATGTTATTGCTATCTGGGTTCCTGGCTACAAATAGGGTAGGCCTAAAATATTTCCTCCTACTTCTACAAGTCACCGCCTTTCGAGCAGTCTGTACCTCTTCTCATCTGGCATCACACACTGTGTCTCTGCTGGTTGCTTATCAATGCGATGCAGTGCGGACACACACTCAGAGTATGTTTCATAAAGCACAGGAGGCGGTCACAGACGTGATTACCATGGCATTGGCTCTTAAATGGCATTCTGTTGCTGTATTGATCACCTCCTGTTTTCTCATACTTTGTGACATATGGATTATGAGTAATCAGACTGAAAAAAAATCTCACCCAACCTCCAATGCTTTTGATACAGTGAATAGAGAAATTCTGGTGAACAATTAAACCTTGCTTCATCTTACTCTGCATCATCTTCCTTGCCTTCTCTCTTTTCCAAGAAAATTCCAGTAAATTACTCAAATATAAAAGTAATTGGGGAGTAATTCTCTTGACGAAACATTTTTATTTCAAATGAATGGAAATAGAAATACAAAAAGATACACTGCAAAAATGAGAAAAAGCAGTGCAAGAAGCACAAAGGTTTGAAGCATTTAATATTGTCAAAATAGAACTTACTTACTCACAGTAGTTGGAGGAACCAAAACCTTTACTCAAGTAAGAGTACTGGTACACTACACAGGTTACTCAATATATGTGTGAGTAACATACTGAGTAGTAACCACCTCTGCACCAGTGTCTAGCGTCAAGGCTTTGGGGGCAAGACCGCTTCTTTTCCTTCTATTAAAAATAAATAAAAATTATATTAATAGTGGCAGGATATACAATCAACATTTAAAACATTCAAATGATCTACATTAGATAAGAAACAATCAAGAACATAACACAAGAAAGACCACATTGACAAGACTGGGGTGGTGTGTTATGGATGGATGGATAGGTGTGTTCTTAGAAGAACTGTGGCGGAGTAGTGAGTTGAGCTAATATCCATGAGTTAAAAGATAAAGCCCAAATAAATATGTTTAATCGTAAGTGAATCCCATGTCTTTGCTCACAATACTGTTGGAACGACATTGTTTTTGCCAATACACAGATCAAATGTACTAAATCCTCCTTTTGTGTTATCTGTAGGATGTGGAAACAGCAGCATGAGTGGTGACATGTACAGTGCAGGATATCATTCCATCACCAACATTGATTATTCATCAGTGTGCATCAGTGCCATGAGCTCCAGGTACAGGGACAGTCCCGGGATGACCTGGCAGCAGATGGATGTTCGCCAGCTCTCTTTCCCGGACGCCTCCTTTGACGTGGTGCTGGAGAAGGCCACGCTAGATGCCCTCATGGTGGAGGAGAAATCTCCCTGGAGCATGTCCCAGCAGACTGCAACTTTCATTCATCAAACTCTGACCCAGGTACTTTTTAATCATTCATTAATATAATCTGAAAACATCTCAAGTTGTTCTAAAAGAAGGGAATATACAAAATACTTGTTGTTGTGCTCCTAGGCTAATTTAATCAGTAATATACTGTAATTGTATTATTTTTTACCTTGAACCGCAGAGACATTGACTGAAGAGGACCTGTAAATCTTTGGAATAGTTTGGACAATAAGTACTTTTACAATATTACAAATGACAAACCCCACTGTTAAACTTTTCCACTGCACATAGACTTGTTCCAGTGTCATATGGCGCTCGAGAAGAGCAACTCCTGTAGCAGTGTTGCTCTGTGCTGCGACGCTGCTACAGGATTTGATCTGTAAATGAGTGTGACTGCAGTGAAATGGGTAATAGAGGCACTTTACATTTTCAGCTCGTCCACAGACCATCAGTTATCCATCACTGAGTGCCCTCCAGCTGCTGACTGCAGCACTAACCACCACTGTGTCAATGTGACAATAACAGTGTTTTGGCCATTAGCCATGCTTGACCTTGACACAGTAAGACAAGAGTGTTTGCCTGAGCTCATTCATGAGATGCTTTTGTGAACAGACTGTCAGTGGTTCATTTTTGTTCTTTAAACATTAATGATGCTGTGAATGCAGAGAAATGTCACAGTGCATTAGTCATTTATTCTAATGGAAGCAGCTCAAGAGGCCATGTTTGTTGTAAGTCGGGTTCTGGCCTTTCACTTTCACAGTCAATCCATTGTCATTCTGAGGTTGTGACAGTTTCAGTTGAATAATCCAGTGCCATGTGTCCGTGTTTGAGCATAGAGCGAGATTAAACAGATCACTGAATAACTATATACTGTATTGCTGTGTCCAGATAGGCAGGTCATCACAAGGTCATATCAAGACTCCATATTTATGTTTACACAAGAGAATAATAATTACATGCCTCCAATTTTCGATGACTACTGTCACAGTGTTAAGCGACATGATGCATCCTAAATTTAAATCCCACAGATGGTATTTCTTTTGTAATCTCCCACGTTAAAGAAGGCTTTAATGCCAAAAGCTTAAGTTTGATTGTGGAAGTAAACAAAGGCATTACACAGACGATGAGTCAGGGATGCTGGCTGACAGACAGTGGCTCACATGCACATGTCTGACTGAATGGCTGGATGGTCTTGGTGTTTTCCTCTGACAGGAGGAAGTATTAAAGCTGGATCAGAGAGTGTGTTTGGGGCGCAGATGGGAGGATTTGAATCCCTTCAAAGGAACTGAGGCTGATCTCACGATATAGGCTTTGCAGATGGACATCACAGTCTCTAGTCATTACCTTAAACTTCATTTCATGCCCCTCTGTCCCTTTTATGCGCTGCTGTGTTTATTGTCTTTTGTCTACTTTGTCAATATCTAAGAACATGAAAAATATTCCAGTTTTCTACTATGCAATTTTTATTCTTGTTAAAGGCATATTACTACCAAGTTATTTCCTTTTATAATATCATCAAATCGGGCCAGTCCTTTTCACTTTAATCCATGTAGTAAAGAGGGAATCCACAGTCTGGAAGTCATGCTCATTTTTGTAAAATGACCTTGCCGTCAATCCCCACTCACTGGGATTAGATCAGAGGAACACACAGGATTATCCAAAAGAGCAAGTTATTCTCCTGACTATGTCTCCTGTGGAAAGACCCAGCCATCAGTTATAATTAAAAGAAAAGGATTCTGAATACACTCATTCAATTTTGTCTGTATTCTCCAGAGAAGCGGTCAGACTACTCTGGTCCCAGTCGACATGCAGGTCAAGAAGCTGAAAAACTGCAACCTGGGACAAGGGGTCCTTCAGTACAGAAATGTAGAACTGTCAGTGTGGTGTGTACATTATTTTCAGGCTTTTTTTGTTTAAAATCGAGAAAATATTCACGTTATAAATTAAAGGCGCTGTACCTGATTTTTAAAACAGAACGTAATTACACCTGTAACTCGTTTTTGCCTTGCCGTTATGTACAGTTTTACGTTTTCATACTTCAGAAGCTTCTAGTAATTTGCATTACCACTAAAACTTTGTTGCTGTAATCAATATTTAAAGCTGCTAACATTTATAATCACACCCAGGAATTGGGTTGCTCAAGTTATTTGCCTCTCCGGGATCAGGGGTGATGCTGGTGGTTTCTTCCCCAGTGCTGTTAAATACCTCTTGTAACGTCGTTGGAGTGCGCGGTACATGCAGCTGTGCTCAGAAGACGCTCAGGAGTACACACAGAGGTCTCCAGTTGTGCTACTGCCATGAAATATTGTGTAAATTGAAGTATAGATTATACATTTGGTTTGCTGGTATACATTCATATAGTGTGAGCCTTAATATGGGAATGGGAGACGAGTCTTCACAAACAGGACATTAGAACCTTCTGCTGAGCACAGTGGTAATTTTCTTCTTTCACTTGACTTTCTAACTCTCAGGATGAGCAAATATGACCTGTCATTCTGCACCCAACCAATAGCAGCAATAACACAGTGAGAAGAAAAGAAAACATTTTGACATTTGCATCTGTAAGTCCTGACAGTTTTGATCACAAGCAGAATATGCCTCTTTCAGTTTCAATTGTTTTGCCTATTTATTTTATTCTTTACTTTGTTGTATTTAGATGATATATTCATCTGGTCTTGAGCAAAATTGAAATATTTGTGATTTTTACTCAGATTAGAATTGGGACTGTTCTTTTTGTATTATTTATCATCAGGTTCTGGCCAATACACAGCCCTACTGCTGCAACTATGCTTCTCCAACATCAGTGCATGTTTGTCCCAGAGATGCGGTTATATTTTCACTCGCTCTCTCTCTCCCTCTGTGTTGGTAGTCACGATTCCAGTTTATTTCCCAGCAGTCAGGCAGATGAACTCAATTCCCACTAGTTCCAATCAGTATGGCATTAAAAAAAAACAAATAAAAATATCATCATCTCCACTCTAAAAAATGTAGATGTGATTTTTTTGGGGGGGCATATTGTCCACCCCCAATTCTCACTTTCATCTCACATAACTGAAATAGACATTAGACACTGGAGGTGAATGGATCCTAGAACATTTCAGTTGTAGTCACTCATAAGAAACAAGCGTCTTTACTCTGCTCACACCAAAACCGCAGCATAATGCTGACTAGATGTTAAAAAGTAAGGATCTGGATAAGATCAGAGCTAGGGAGTGAAGACAAGAACATGAACTGACAGAAAGCTAATGAGCAGTGTGCCTGTGTGAGAACGAAAAGAAGTGCGCTAGCGATGTACAGCACAATGGGAGGTAGGTAAGCAGCAGAGCACACTACTGTAATCTAAAATCTGCCTTTCCTCAGAAAATATAGCAATTTACGGTAACTTCAACATGCAAATCTGTAACTGTAAAGTGGGGTTATTGAACAAACTGTGTTTTTCTTCCTTCCAGTGTTACTGATTATTCCCTAAGATTTACTGGAAATGGCTTTACAATGGATGTGACGACAGCAGATCCTGGGTTTAGTATCAGTGACATAACACACACACATAGCAGAGATGTAGTCTTCCAGTCTTCAGTCTCCAGACTTGTGACTTGTGACTTGTATACCAAGTCACTTCCAGGACTCATAAAAATTAATGACTTGGGACAACTTAATTTTATTGACTCTGACTTGTCCTAAGTGATTTGGACTCGGACTCAAACAAGGAAGACTTGAGTGTGACTCAGACTCAAAAAATCATGACTCTACTACGGCCCTTACACTTAGACACTAATAAAAGCTCAGCGTAGACACCGCAGTGCACTGAGCTGTGAAATGTAATTCTCAGGCTGACAGACTCTGTGGCTCACTCTTACTGTTGCCATAGAGACGTTGTGGTTGAATATTCTCAAACTAACACTTTTTAATTGCTAACCTTTAATCTTGTTTGAAGAGGTATGGACTAGTTTGATGCGTCAAAGAGAAAATATCTCGGTTTTAATCTCTGACTTCTATGTTTTTGCGGTGTAGTGAGTTTAGCACAAATTCCTAAGTGGTCAAAGAGCGCAGTCAGCAGAAGAATGGTGTCCCAGAGCTGTTCAGCATGCTGTGTACGTTCAAGGGCAGCACTGACGAAGCAAGCCTTCCAAAACTCTGAGATTAAAGTATGCTAATTCTGAGGGGAAGTGAAAGCTGCAGTGTGCTTAAATTGAAAACAGCAATATTTGGGCTGTAGCTGATGTTCAGATTGGAATTTTCAGGTGATTGCTTTAGGACGAATGAGGGATTACACTGACGAGTGATGGATTTGAATTACAAACTTGAAATGGCATTGGTATGGATTTTGATCTTATGTTTTAGAGCTTGCAATTTTGTTATGAGAAGCGTGCAAAGCGTACTCGGGTTAGAGGATTCATCTTTGCTCCAATCTGTTCATACTCCTGTTGTGTCTATAAGCAAGACACTTTGCCTTACAGTGTCTGTCGTAGAGCAATATGGCTGCCTTCTTTTTGTGATTTACACCTAAACAGAATGCTGATTTAACTTTAAAATCATATAATACTTTTTAGAGCCGAGATCACTATCAATTTGATCACAATTTATACTTTTAGTATCTTTTCATCTGTCATTAAGGTATAACTAAAGCCATTGTGCTGGGTTTATTCTTCGCTAAGCCATACAGAGGCTGACCCTTAGGTTGAGTTCACGTGACATTACAACTTTCTGTAAATCCTAAAATTTTGCTGCAGGGAAGGTCAGAATGCCGATTTGTTGACCTGGTTTATGGGTTGCATCTCAGTAATTACTGGGCCTATTCAAATGAAACAAAAACTGCCACTAAGTTGGATATCTTCTCTGTCTGTGTAAACACACAAACTAAAGTGAAATCATTTTTTCACAATAGCTTCAGAAAGTGATTCTATTGATCAACTCAAAATAAGTGATTGTTGTCAGTTGAAAGGACTTTAATAAGTGCATATGACAGGTTAAACTACACTTTTCAGTAAAATGAAATTTGGAAATATGATTATATGATATATGATAATATGATATATTTAAGATGTTATGAAGAATTTTGCTGTTTTACTTAAGTTTGGGAATGTTAATGTTACTTCTTGGTTGGACATGGCCAGCAGAGGTAAATCCACAACTGTTACCTAGCAACCAGATCGTAAGCAAACCTGATAACACGTTTATTTTGTTAAATGATTGTTAAACAGTCAGTCGCATGAAAATGTCTCTACATTTTTTACGCAATTTAACGTTCTAAAATGACATAGGTGGAGGTATTCTGGTGTAGAACTCAGCTCTACTTCCTGTATTTTTCAACTTTCATTTGTAAGTTTTTCTTCACAAACTGTAACTGGATGAATATTAAACTATGACAGCATAGGAACACTATTTATGGAAAAGATAAACTTTGAAAATGTCCCATGTTCTATTGTAAATGATTTGTTGAACTCTGGTGCATGGACTCTGGTCCTATGAAGGTCAAAATGGTTAAAAATAAGCAGAAAGCGCCATGGAGAAATGATGGTCAGGGGACAGAAAAGGGAGTGCCACCGGGCAATGCTGCAAGTCAAAGCTTTATGTTCAAAAAGAGATTTTTTAAAAAAAATATGTAATATGTACAACCTCATTTTATGTAAAACTAGGGAAGGATATTTTTCTGAAATAATTGGAAACAGTTGCAACAGTAAACAGATTAACAAACCTCCCAGCTCACTTGTCATTAGAACTAATTTCCACATATAAGTGCTAATATTTACAATACTTTGTCCTGATGATTTTGAATTAAAAGCATGTGTTTTCATTGCATGCTCATATTTGATTGCTGATTAATGAAACATATTGTAGCCCTTTAATCCCCAGGAATCCCCACCTCTTGCACCCTATTGTACTGAGAAATAACACTTTGCCTTAAGTGTGAAGACGCTCCTGTGGTGACATCACACAGGTATAAATCCCTCCAGAGAGAGAGCTTTATTGACACTGATTGCTTGTCGCAGCCTCCTGCAGTGCACAGTATTTCCTGCTCCATTACCGGGAACCTGGGACGTGTGCTGAGAATATGGCCCACAGGGAACATCAGAATATTACAAGGGCACTATATACATGTGAGTTACTAGCACTGTTTACAACTGGCAATGTACTCCCAAACAGCCGATGGGGGTGGTCGACCTTTATGTGAGCCAGCACAATTTGTGCTTCTTTATGATTTTTGGTGCTTGAGCATTTTTTCCCATGTCACTCAAAAAGTACATCACTGTTATCACCCCAAACCTATCAAGAAAAGAACAGTAGGGGAAAAAAAGGTTTTCTGATTTTACTGTTCCTCGGTTCCCGATTTTCAAAATGTGAAAGGAGGAAAAATCGAATTGGTTTTTAGCTCTCACAAACCCTTCGGCACATTGTTAGTATTCGCATACAATAATTTTAGACCGCATACTCCACTTAACAGCAGCTTTTTTCTTACTGAAAAGTGAGACTGGGGGAACCGTAATGACAAAGTAAATCTCTGTACTCTTTACTTCCGGGTTATTATAATAACAATAGGTTATTCGTAGGGTTTTTGGAATCTGCAGTCAACCGCAGAAATGCCGTCAGGTGCAACGCGCATCACGGCTGCGTGCGCACACACGTCTTTGTGTCGGAGCCCAGCGTGTCAACAAGACTGGATAAACGCGCTGAACGAACGGTCCGTTACGCAGGGAGTGTGCAAGTCACGACGGTGTGTGTGTGTGTGTGTGCGCCTGATCTGCTTCTAATGATTGGCTGGCGTACACGTAACTGTGGCGCCCTGAACTACCGGTCCGTTACACACAGAGTCGGAGGTCTACAATAGTGCGAGTGAACAGCGCGAGGTACAGTCAGCATGAGTAATTTTTTTTTTTTAATGCCGCTTCTTCATAAGTTTACACGGGCAGAGCGCGGGACCGCACCGATGACGGCGCTGGAGCACAAAGCGGCCGCTCAGCGCGAACCGAAAGTGCCACCACTGAACACACAAGTCCAAGGGAGAGAGAGAAAGGGAGGTAGAGAGAGGAGGAGAGGAGGAGACAGGTAGTTCTAGAGCGTAATCTTACCAGAATATGCTTTTTTATTCTTCACAAAGCTGTTTGTTGTTGGCGTGAGCCAAAGGAAAGTGACTTTCACAAAATTTCAAGCCCCGCTTGAAGTTACCATGGTGCTCAGCTCTCTAATAAATGATATAATGTTTTTAAGAGCTACAATGAGGGGCCAATACGCATACATTTATATTATTTAATTTCATTTGTGGCCATTATATTTTATTTTTGAATTAATATGCTGGGTAATTTTGAGTTTGATTTTTCGGCTTGTTCTTGTCGTGAAGCTTCGACCAATCAGATTCAAATATTGGTCATGGCGTCATGGCTTTTCCTGACTGTTTTCACTAAGCGCCTGTCCAGATATATTACGATTACGATATTGCGTAGAACTCAATTCAGAGTGATACTCATATCAATCTGGCAGGGCCAGGTTACTCCACCAGCAGTAGCCTCAGAATTGAAAATTAATTCTAGATGGAAATCGGCACATCTTTACCTAAAAAACCTTATCCAGTGGGCAACTTTTTGAAGCCTTTGTTACAAATTCAGATTCAGCCTGTGCATCTTTCCCTCGTGCTCTGGCTGTCCCATCTGTGTCTCTCTGTGATAGTGGGGTTTGTTTGTGTTTTGGAGGGTTCTTCTTTCCGCTCTATTGAAGTGAAAGTAGAGCAGTGGAGCACACGTGACAGATGCAGAGCGTGGGTAATTTACTGCAGCACGCGCATGTGTGGACAAGATACAGCGAAGCATCAGACAGTCATCCTAGCTTGCAGTGCATATTTTTGTGTTTAATTCTGTTCATATGATTACGCATGCTGTGTTAAATGCATGGACTTGTTTAGTTGTGTGTCTGTTTGTGATGCTGTGGTTGTTGGTGTGTTAGAACTCCCCAGGCTCTGTGGAGATTTACAGCTCGGCTTGATTCTCTACACGAGAGTTGTACATTCTGCGCTCAGATTGGCAGATGGCCCATTGTAGACTCTTTGCCACAAAACAAAAAAGTATTTATTGTCTGTCTGACATGATGAGAGTGAAATGTGTAGCTTTTTATAGTTTTAGAGCTTTCATTATGGTACAGTGCATTCACAGCAAAGTCGTATTGATCCACTGTTAACGATGAATGTTGGAGTTAAAATATTATGCATTAGAATAAATCTGTGAAAACAGTAAAGAGTTAGATCAATTGAAGGGTTAGTTGCCAGTAATGTAATGTTTGATTCTATGGCCGAAATAATGAGCTTTGTATGTACGGCTTAACATCGGTGACAAAACCTGCACACAATTTAAATTCAATAAAATTTCAGTCATTCGAAAAATACTCAACATGAAGCAATCACCTCTGTAAAGAAATCTCAGTCATCTCACGAGCTTTAATCTCATGTCCTACTTTTCGTAAATAATTTTCCCTATATGTGCCCTGTGTCGTGGCATGCTTTCAACATCAGGGCTCTGTTCACCTCACTCTCCTTCCTCTCTGTGCAGCTTGCTCTAATCTGATCCTGCAGCGTTCAGGTCTGTCCCAGCTGTGAGCAGGGAAGCCCCGGGAGCCTGACCCCGCCTCCTTCCCCCAATCCCTCAAACACACACAATTTCATGTTTAGCTAACTGTCCACTAGGATATAACTCATACAGGAATGCACAGACATGGGCATCCAGATGAGTCAGGGCAAAATAATGTCATGTGACTACGAGTTTTATACATGCTTGTAATGCCTCAATAGTGAGACTCAAGCCTCAGTGAATCTGACCAGTGACTGCGTCATAGGATCTCACAATGGTAGAAAGGCTTTTGAAGTAAAATCAGGATGGTTTTGTGATTCATACCAAACATAATAAACATATGTATAAACATAAACAATAATAACAACCACTAGAGGCAGTTGTTTTGTACTATGTAATATGTAATCATTGTTAGATGACTTTATGGTTTAATAATTAAGCATTTGTCTCTACACTAGAATATGTCCCTTAAAAATCGCAAAATCAACCTGAGCTTTCAACAATGTTTTCTCATCATTAGTTTAGTCTATGACATCTCAAGTGGGGCTGGATGCTCCACTTCTCTGGCGTTGCCAGCGGGGAGAAGCAAACGGGCTTGTGTTGGCTTGCTTATATCCCCCACAGCTCAGTGTTTTAGTTAACCCCATTTAACGAGAAGGTCGCCTTTGGGTTGGGGACAGTTCTCTTACTGTTGTGTTGTACTACAGGCTAAGAAGCAATGCCGGGTTACCCGACCTTCTTGGAGTCCCTTGGAGGGGTACTGGACAGTGCACCAACCGGGGACTCCCGTTCTACTGGGGGACTTCAACGCCCACATGGTCAACCAGTGACACCTGGAGAGGGATGATTAGTAAGAATGGCCTTCCCAATCTGAACTCGAGCGGTGTTCAGTTATTGGACTTCTGTGCTAGCCATGGATAGTCTATAACGAACACCATATTCAAGCACAAGGGTGTCCATCAGTCACTACCAGGTGGTGAGTTCGAGCCTCTGGTGGAGGAGGAAGTCAGACAGACTTGTCAGGCTCAAGTGCATCGTCTGTTGGGAACGTCTTGCAGAGTCCTCTGTCAGCAGGGTCTCACACCTCCGGGAGCACTTCTCCCAGATCCCTGTCACATCCCTAACTTTGCCGCCGCAACAGGCAGAAGGAGGCCTATCAGGCTTCTTTTGCTCGACTCCTGATGCTGTTGACAGGGATCAGCAGGCTAAGTGCATCGCAGTTTGTGCTGTCAGGGGATGGGAGGAGTTCGGGGAGGCCATGGAGGAAGACTATTGGTCGGCCTCAAAGAAGGCAAAGGAGAGGACAATCCGACCGATAGTCGAACCTCGGATTCAGGAGGATCAGTGTGGTTTTTGTCCTGGCCAAGGAACACTGGACCAGCTCTATACTCTCCATCGGGTGCTCGAGGGTTCATGGGAGTTTGCCCAACCAGTCCAATGTGCTTTGTGGATCTGGAGAAGGCTTTCGACCGTGTCCCTCGTGGTGTCCTTTGGGGGGGCTGCGGGAGTACGGGGTCTGGGTCCCTTTGCTTAGGGCTGTCCGGTCCCTGTATGACAAGAGCAGGAGCTGTGTTCGCATTGCCGGCAGTAAGTCAGACCTGTTCCCATTGCATGTTGGACTCCATCAGGGCTGCCCTTTGTCACCAGTCCTGTTCATTGTTTGTATGGACAGAATTTTTAGGTGCAGTCAGGGGTCGGAGGGTGTCCGGTTTGGTGACCGCAGGATCTCATCCTTGGGCCGCACAGGTCGCATTCCTTGTCCGATTTACGTCATTCAAAGTTCAGGTTGTAGATAATTCTCTTCTGATTCCTGGACTTGCTTTCGGGTTATTCTTTCTTTCTTGGAACATTGGATGTTTCCATCTCTCTTGGCTTTCACAGGTCGGTCGCATTCCTTGTCCGATTTACGTCATTCAAAGTTCAGGTTGTAGATAATTCTCTTCTGATTCCTGGACTTGCTTTCGGGTTATTCTTTCTTTCTTGGAACATTGGATGTTTCCATCTCTCTTGGCTTTCACAGGTCGGTCGCATTTCTTGTCCGATTTTCGTCATTCAAAGTTCAGGTTGTAGATAATTCTCTTCTGATTCCTGGACTTTTGGTATTCCTCGGTCTTGTCATTTTTTCAGGATCCGTCTTCAAATTTTCCCTATCTCTTAGAATGGCGGAATGTTGGTGATGTTGGAGTGTTGTGACATCATCGTCATAGCAAACTGTACAAGAAGAAAACGGCCATGCATTACGCAGACCGTCATGGCAACTAGGGCTTTGTGATATCATCGGCATGACATCGGCATGTACAGAACATGTGCAGAAATTGCAAAAGAAGACTGCACCTACAATTCATATTTATACTTGATTTTGTGTTTTTATATAGACGTGTGAAAAAGTGCTTTTTGTTTTTGCATTAGGCAGTCACTCGCAATGGCTTCCTGCCATTGCCGTTTCTATTTTAAACATGTTGCCATATTTTCAGTTTTACATGTGCTTTTTCGACTGAAAACAACCGTGTTATGGATATTATTTACCACTGAGCTGGTTTGTCTCCATCTTGCCTTTAAACTCTTAATATTTAAAACTTCTGTGGCAAAATTAGACATTTTCTTCCGTAACCACTGCTACTCTGAAATGGGTGGGACTGGTGAGCTCCTTGAAAGTCTGCGACTTACAGTGAAATATCACTATGAAGAGGTGGAGCTTATCAGTTCTGCAGTTTTGAGTCAATGGACCTCATTAAGCTGTTTTCGATTGTTATTGTATTTTAGAGTTGACTATATGTAAAATGTAAATGTAATATTATCTACTTTTGTTCAATAGGCCTACTTGGGAAAAAAAAACATGTCTCCTTTAAGACTAGAGATATATACCAAGAGTTAATTACTCAATTATAACCCGCCTTCTTCCAATAATATTGGTTGCATCTTTCAGAATCTTGTCCTGTCAGTGCATATTATCATTGAAGCATTTGAACCAATACATTTAGTTGAACATGGATTATTTAGTTGTCTTTACATACAGTCGTAGCTGCAGTAAAAGTAAACATAAATAGACAAGAATGTGAAAGGTGCGCACAGACACAACACACAAACACCCGCCCACCGTGCAGATCGCGGTTGCCTCGGCAACTGGTATCGACTACAGAGCACTGTTCCTATGGAAACAGCGAATGCCTAAAGGAGGAAGATCATTAATTGGAATATATATGAGAAAAGGATGAGGAAGACAGGGAACAGGAAAGGATAATGAGCGAGAGTGTGGTCAGAAAGCCTTCCAGAAATCTCTGGCCATTACACACATACATTACGCTGTTATTTTTCAATGTGCTCGCTTCAATTATCCCAAAGTGAAAAATCCATACAGCATACAGAGCGAATCACTCATGCATAGAGGTGTCTGTTTAACTAGGAAAGATGAGATGAACACAGGTTGCTGCTAAACAAGAGATAAAAACAAAGGGGGAATCCATATTTAGAGGATATAAGGTGAATCAATCTGGGCCACACTGCAGCCCATAAAGAAGGTTAGTAGACTACACAAATCTCCCCTGAGGTTCTGAGTGAGGTGTTTAAGTGTGATGTGTCCTGCTTTTTTTTTTAGATAATTCTGCCTGTTCAACATCTTTTCTGTCTTTTCTCTTTCCCCCATGACAGCGAATGATCTGCTTCATACTGCAGGTATTTGTGCAATGACAATAAGAGTATATATATTCCCTTCTTGACAATCTTCCCCAACATTTCTTATTATGGCTCTAAATTTCTATTTTTAAAAACAGAATAATTGCTGAGAGAAATACAATGCTTTGTCGTTCAGAGTGCGTCCAACTTTTTCATTGCCAAAACAAACTGTGAGCAACAATAAAGAACACTGGCTCATAAAGATATTAGATTACAGTTCTGCATTACAGGATCTGCTTTGTATCCTCAGTGTTGTTACAGTATCTACAGTCTGCTTCTCCCAAGTCCCTCCCCTGTCTCCCCTGCCTTTTGTTCTTCGATCACAGCCTTGGAAAGCAGGAGAATCGATACCAGCACTTAAATTGGTGTCTCTAAACCACAGCAATGTCTACAGAAGACAGACATATCATGCGTTTCTCTGTTTTTTAGTGTTCTAAAATGTGTAGATAATTTTATATGCTGTTCATTGTAAACAACAATATTGATCTAAAATTGCTTAATAATAAAAATGCCTCCATTCACTTCCCGTTCAAAACTGCAGAACTGATTCCCTGCTCCTGTCCTCTCACCGTTGTGAGCAGACATTTTTGAACCCTTCACGTATGACCCAGAGTCAGACTTGCTACTGGTAAGTACAGAGCCCTAAGCAGAGATGAGGGGTAGGTGAAAACAGAAATTTACTGAGTACTCAAGCCTCAAATGTAGGATAATACACGATTACTCAAATATGCATGAATCAATAAAAAAAAACTTTGAGCAATGTAATGATGACGGAACACCATTGCAGCATGCATGATTAAAAGCTCATGTTTACTTTATATAATAAGTAGGAAGGTAGTAGGTAGTGCTCTGATGATTTTGTTTTATGGTAAAATGTAAGCTGTAGCAAAATATGATATGCAATGCTATGTTCTTCATTGTAATTCGTCGTTGCCATTTTTTTAAAATACCTTTTTTTTAAAAATACATTTCTGCCTAAATGTACTTATGTGACAGTATCCAGCTTTTTTTTGAAAAGACGAGGGGATAATAAAATGAGTTTGACAAGAGAAACTTCAGTGTGACATAACCGACTGGCCTGTTGTGCCCAGTACAGTGCGTGCACAGGCAGAGCTGCAGTGGCGATGCTGGACAGCGCATTAGACGTGTTTGCGGAGGCATTCATGTGTGTGTGCTTGAAGTGTTTGGAGATGGATAGGGCTCGGCTAACTGTGAAAACTGTGCCTCTCCACCCAACAGATCAATCAGGCCTGGTCACTCCCCCTCTCCTCATCTCTTCTGCCCACTGGACCTTTTACTGTGCTTCCCGGGTCAATGACTACAGCTCGTGGTCTGCGGCAGTTCGCTCCCACAGCTCACAGGAGACACTTAAATGCCATTTTCTCTTGTCTGGCACAGGTTCACATGCAGTTAATGCTTGTTCAGTCTCAAGTGAGCCAATCGACCCTCCTCTATTTTGGGCTAATGGATACAGCAAACCTCTAACAACAGTCAACTCCTCACTGATTTAGACTCCTGAGTCCTAACCCATTGTCTATAAAAAGTTTTCTTGAAAATACAATCAATCTTTAGGTGTGAATTTGGCTCACTGAATCTAATTTACTCACTGAACAGCTATAACAACATTACTAAACCTTTTTTTTTTTTTGACTCTTAGGTGAAGGTATACTGCAGAATAATTCGTCTTCAGCATGTGACCCATCCTTCACTGCCACCAGAGCAAGAGTAGTGCATAGCGTAGAGTACCTCACTGCAAGATTAGACTTTGTATGTTTTGGGAGATTTTGGGGAATGAGGGAAATTGGGCAACTCAAAGAAACCCCCTACAGACATGGGGAGAACATGCAAACTCCACACAGAAAACCTGCACATAGACACATGCAAATCTTACACAGTGCCACCATGTTTAAATGTAAGTTTGGCTTGACCACAGTGTCAGAGGGTGTTTAAGATTGCGGTTTCGTAGCAATTCTTGGTCTGTCTCAGTCTTATAGAAAGTAAAACCTGTATATTTGGGAGCGGTGCTGTAGAGGTGGAGGTAATTTTGATCTCTCTTTTCTCAAGGGCTACAGGATCACTAACAGTGGGTGTTTAAAGATGTTTAAACCATACTTTATATACGCGTGGGAAGCATAATGCGGTTTGTTTTGTAGCATAGTTTCAACCAGAGGGAAGATGCACACAATTTTCAAAATATATGGAAAGTTAACTCAAAAGTACTTTCACACACCTTCAGGCCACCCTTATATTACAAATTATGGCAAGGAGAATTTCTAGTCTAAACCAGATGCTTGTAAATAATTCGGATCCCCTAGTCTGACTCAGTTCTCCAAAAGGCTGGTGCAAAAATAGCAATCACACAGTAAGAATGTGTCAATGATCAAGATGCTCCTTCAAAAGATAACACATAAAGCCACAATAAGGCCTTAAGCGTGATTCATGTCTCATACTGTTTAATCCTGATCCAATTTTGGGACTGGCCCAAAAGTTCTTCATTTTGAATGAAAGGTGCGATTGCAAAACAATCATTCTTCTTTCTAGTCTTTTTTGTTTGTTTTATACATCATTTCCATCATATTAATTAGGGCTGTCACTCCTGATTTTTTAAATATGTTATCAGCCAATTAAAGTTTGAAATATTGTGACTTCAAGACATACACAAGTAAACTGTGTTATTGATGAAAAGCTTGAATGGTTTATCCTTTTTTGACATTTTGATTTAATTATGCCACTGTCTTTGTATGTGTTTTAGAGTCTGTATAGTCCTTAGTAGAGCATCTGGAGTAATCATACGTTTTATGTATAATATGCTTAATGACATGGCTAAGCAAAATAGTAAATGAGCTCACCTCGTGTCCCTCTGTAATCTTGAAATGCCTGTCGCTCCGGGCTGCGCAGCTGCCAGATGTGCAGAGATTTGCCTGGGGAACATCTGGCCTCTACACTACAACAGGGACACGCACAAGTTGTCAACAATTTGAATTGTAAACAATTATGTTAGCTACACAATTAACACACATTCTACACATCCACTTTGCCCTATTTTTTTGGTCTTGTTCACATGTTGTTTTTGACAAACCGCTTCAGACGGCCTCCACATAATTACACGTTTAAGTGATACCTAGCACGCTGCAAGAGCTGTGGTGTGAATGACACTGGCTTTGACTCCACAACAAGAGAGAATCTGTCCGGAAGCTTTTGGCAGGCGCAGCACTTGACTTATCCCTTATTGTTCTGCACACGGAAAATATCATTATGGTTACAGGCTGCTGGTCGAGTGATGTGATGAAGAAATCATCATCATCCCAGCCAAGTATATGTGAGTTTCTGAAATGTGTTTACATTCAGCCATCAAATATTTATTCATCCATCTTCTACCAGTTTAGTCATGGTCTGTTTCAAGGAGAAACAGTCTAAACTGATCCTAGGTCAACTAATTGTGGCTATAGTCTACTTTTTAAAAAGTTAAATATTTCAACCTTTAATCGGTTGATACTGTACTTAAAATGTCTCCGTGTAAAATAGAAATAATCGTTTGATTAGTTGAATACTAAAAAATTAATTGTAGCCTGAACATCCAAATTTCCTTCACAACTGCAAAAGACAGATGCTAAAGCCAAATTACTTTAGAAGGCAAAAGTCGGACAGTTTTGTCAAACCTGGAATCAGGTTGAAACCTGCAAAATGATGTATTTGTGACATTATCAACATTTTAATGATTTGAACTTTGTACTTTGATTTGTGGTTTGTAGAACTGACAGATGGAAATGAGCATTTGTGCTATTATCTGGCATATTTACATACACGGTAATTTACATGTGTTCATTAATATGCACTGTCCCGCTCAAAGAAATAAATATTATTGTTTTGATGTGTTTAAGGGTCTTTTTGACTAGCATTAAATTATTCAAAGTTGCTGCTTCACTAGACTGAAGTATTGTTCAGTGTTTCTGTCAAATTTATGTACAGAATGAATTCAACAAATTGTGTCATGCTTTTTCTTGTTTCAGACATTGTAATGTCGTGGAGTGTCCTGCAGAACCTTCCATTGCCGTTTTTCTCTGTGATTGATTGAGTGCGACTTACCCAGTGTTTGTGTGTACATGTGCCCGCTCCCGTCTGTCCTCCGTTGTTCCCTGCCACTCTGAGCTCATATTGTCTGTCAGCGCCTGTAATACACCGCACACTGCAGGGCTCACTATCTGACAGCACTTAAATAGACTAACGCAGCAGGCCGCGGACCAACTTCAGCCCAGGGAAGATTAGAGAGCAAGATGAAGACCTGGAGGAGGAGGGGTAGCATACGAGGAGAGGTGATGGGAAATCAAGTGCAGCGCGAAGGCTGGGTATATTCTGTCATTTCTGGGAACTGTGTTTAATTTTTTTTCACAATTTCAAAGAGTATTTCTCTCCTGCGCTATTGAAATTCTCACTTTTTTCGACCTGAATGCTATCAACATGTCCCAATTTACTGGGATTTTTCATTTAATAGCAGCTTTCACACATTAAACTTATTTTTAAGCAAATCTATTTAAATATGACCAAATGTAACCTAGCTGCTATTAGCAACAGAAGAATGAGAAAGGCATAAATCCTTGTTTGGCTTTGGGCATCACTGCGGTTATGTAATGTTTGCTTTGCACGGCCATCAGCCCAATCCCATGAATGTCAATGAACCCTCTCTCTCGCTCTACCCAAAGTACAGTTATTTTATAAAATGCTTAAGTTCCCTGAAATCCCTCTAATTTGAGCAAATTTGGTTAGTAAACGTAGTGTTTTTAGTTGCCTCATTTTACAGCTTGGAGATATGGCCGGCAAAAAAGTGTCACAAATTTGTTCTCCTCGTTTTGATAAATTACAATTTTGTATTTGTTTTGCGTTAAAAAGAAACAAATATGGCTTTCAAACAAAATACATTTACTAAGTGCCGTTTGACACGACAGATTTGTCCAATTAGTCCTCCAAAAGCTGAACTCTGCTCCACACCGCGTGCATTTGCCGATAGAAGATTTGCAGTACACCTCTTGTTTATCTTTTTAAACAATTAGATCTCGATTTGTCTAAACGTACAGCTCTGTAGTGATGTAAAACTCGCAGGTGTGAGTTTTAAACAGGGACCATTGGCTTAACGCGGGAGTCATTTTTTCCTCTTCCTTGCACACTTTTTCCCTCTCACCTCCTCAGCAAAAGAAAAAAAAATCCCCTCCACTAACTCCTGAATCTCTTCCAGGCCCTGTTTCCATAGCAACAGGTTACCATGGAAACTAGGTGACAGTGCAGTGCATCCCGTCTGCTTATCGGCAGGGAGAGGTGCGAGAAGTTTTTTTCTTCTTTATCTTCAGTTTATACAAATTAACTGTTTGATTAAAGGAAAAGGTTGATTGTCTGAACATTCTCTGTACAACTTAATGTGCAATTGTTTCATTTCCCCCCCAATATTTCTGTGGTGGTATCAATTAGTTAACTAAAGTCGGGAACATTGAAGCTCACATTCAAAAACATTACTCCTGTTGTCGTCATTTAATGTATTATTTTACACAGTAGTACCAGTAAATAAGCAAATGTTTTCTAAATTTGCCTTTGGCCTGCCCTCCTTTTATAATAAAATGTTGCAGTTGTGGGTTAGAGTCTCATCTACATTGAGAAATCCATGTGCTTGAAATAACTGAACCACTGGTTGCCAAATGATTTCAATTACACAGAAATGGCAAAATTTAAAAAGTTGTTTCCAATTTAGAAAGCCACAAAGCAATGAGGATAAACAAAGCAGCCTACGTGTTACTATGCATTTGCTTTGTGGGGCAACCTTTAATTGCAGTTGGTTTAAAATGTCTGCTAAGAATGCCCTATTTTACTGAAGATACGAATACAAATCATATTTTCCATTTGCCAGTGACTAATAAAACAGATCTTCAGATGCCACTATGCTGCCATTCAGAGATAACGGTCAATGATAAACAAACAGAAGGTGTGATGATGATACACTGTGTTACACTGCGGCTAAGATGATATCACGTATAACTGTTAATAGCAACGTTGAATCCATTTTCTGTGAATATGTTTCGATGGGAAATTATACAAGCAGTGAGTCAGAGTGTGGTAAAAGTAAACATCAAAATCAAAAATGGAGCTGTAAAAATATCAGTGATGTGATCTGATGTGCATTTAGTTGAAATTTAGTTGAAAAAAGATTCCGTTTCAGATTGATAAGCTTGGGTCTTTTTAAATGAGAGTTATCTAACTTCCAGCTCTATTTTCTAAAGTCCAATGGTAATGTAGGATTTGTGGTGCAGACTGTTACGTCAGTAGAATAAACAGTTCTACACATTATATTGTTTTCTAACAAGTGTGTTGTTACGCATGTGTGTTTGGGTGGTTGCCATGGTTTTTCATAGTGTGTGATGTTTCGTGGTTAATGCCTATCTCTCCCGTTGAAAATGCACTGGAGAAAACTCATGGAGTGGTACCAGTGTTCGGTTTACATACACTGGAAGGGTCTATAGGTACTGTATGTATACAGTTTAACTGTTACAAAGTACAAGTGGTTTAAATCAGATTTGTCATGTAATTTGTGCTGATGCAGGAGAAAAGAGTTCTGTCCTCTGTCCTTGATTTGAGCAGTAAAGCTGCACATTTGGCCTGCAGGATTGACCGCTGCAATAAAAATAGCTCACAAAGAATATCAAGAGTCCACTCCACTACTTCTTTACGCCAGTCATAAGAACACAGAGGGTCTCCTGAATTAGATGTGACATTTTCAGGTTAGACTAACTGGCTTGGTGAAAAATTGAGTTGAAGTAAAAAACAACAAAGAAAAAAAATATTTATTTTTTTTTTCCCTACTTTTTTTTTAGGCACCAAGCTTGTTGATGATTTTTTATTTTTTTGGGGTGAATTTCAGGCTTTGAGGTATAGTGTTACTATGCAGCTTTGACGCCGTTGGCGAGATGTAAAGGAATTTGTTTTATTCATCTGGGATTATTCTTGGTTAAAAGCGCGGATGTGGTTTCAATGTTCATAGAAACTGCACTTCCAATAAAACTCCGCACTGAAGTTCTTCTTGAAACAGACATTTTCGACATTTATTGTCTCAGTAGGAAACTTGTCCTCTGCATTTCACTCGTCCTTCACTGCTGCTGGCATGTGGAGCTAGGCTTGGTCAGCAGGAGTATACCGTATTTTGCGGGCTATAAGCCGCTACTTTTGTCAGATGTTTTGAGCCATGCGGCTTATTTAGAGGCTGCGGCTTTTCTGTGGTTTTTTTCTTTCACCGCTAGGGCGCACTAACCGGAATTAGAATCAAAAACTACAGAAAAAGTTAAGCAAAGAAGCAGATGTTGCTTTTTTATTCAGCTAGCAAATAGAACACGGACGACAAATTACCAACTATAAATTATTTTTCAAATTCTTGCCCCATCATTATGGAACCCAAACGAAGAAGTTCGTACGAAGCAAGTTTTAAGCTGAAGGCCATCGATCTTGCTAGGAAGCCGCGCGGCTGCACGCAAGCTTAACATCAATGAATGTACGCTGAGACGCTGGAGGGACAGCGGGAGAGCTCATGCGATGCCAAAAGTCAAGGAAAGAGTTCTGCGGCCTATACAAAAGGTGCGGCCTATGTATTGTTTTATTATCGTTTTTTTAAAAATAGAGCAAATGCGGCTTATATAGGGGAGCGGCTAAAAGTCCGGAAAATACGGTAGCTGGAGGATTGACATATTGTGCATGTTTTAGGCTGAGCGGGGAAATCTGAGTACATGGAGACAAGAACATGCAAGTTTATAGTTGCAAAGTGGTTTCTTCTGAGCTGCGATTTCCAGGTTTCTTGGGCAGACCGTTTCATTTGTGGCGCATGTGGAGTCTGTCTGTGTTGCAGTCTGCTTATACAGAAAAGCGGGTTGCGTTTGTCCATTGTTATACATCTGTGTGGGCTCTGACTTTCATTGTCTAGGAAAGGCTTGGATTTCTGAAAAATAATGATTTGGAGTAAATCTTCCTAAGGACTGACTCAGTGTTGTGATGAAGTGTCCCATCCCCTTCACCTGTGACTCACTGCTGCTCCTGTAAACATGGCTTCAGACTCCGCGGGGGTCCGGGGCAGTGGAGATGGGAATACTTCAGGACACACGTATGAAGCCTCGTTTTCAGTTGAGGTGAAATGAATAAGAAGCTTGTGGCAGTAGCAGGAGAAGCCCGTCCTAAAAAATAAAACGGGCTCTTGGAGTGACAGGTGCAACACATTGATACATCCTGATACAGACCGGTAACAGATGAAGCCATTTTTAATCATATTTCTAACTTATTTTTCAGGTATCATTTGTGTTCTGTATTGCTCCTGACAGTCTGAAGATCTGTTGTGTGTCGTGGACATTGCATACATACAACCTGAAACCACACACTTTCGATGACAGCTCGATGTAATAGCTTGGCAGAACCCTTTTTTCTTTGTTAACGTTTGCGTCTTCTAGCACAGCTCCTCTACTGAAGCTGTCTCTCTCTTTTGGTGTCCAGCTGCAACACCAAATTAATCTATCAATGAAATCCTTTTTGTCATGTTTTTGTTTAGGTGGTCTTTTATCTAGGTCTAGAGCTTATACAGAATGTCAAAATGCACAACAAACGTATTTTTATTAAGTATTCTGTGGACTTGACACCCTGTCTTCCTGCTGTATTCCTCCTCCTTCAAAATGTAGGTGTATTTGATATTTTTGTCCATGGTCGTCTTTTGTAATGTAAAAACAGATTCTGGTTCTGCATTTCTACAACAGAAGTTCTTGAAAAGGTTACATTATGCTAATATCTGGATTGTGTTATGGGTTAGCATACTGTCCCCCAGCAAGAAGCTGTAGGTTATTTCCTGGGTCTGTGTCCGGCCACAGTCCAGGTTGTGCTGTAGTTGCTGATATGCTCTTGATACAGTATATTTGTACAACCAAGTTTAAGTGAGATTAAACCAGTTAATTAAATTCTTGAGTTTATCATATGATAAAAAAGTGCATTGTCATTATATTGCAAAACGGCCATTGAATATGAGACAAACTTAGAGACAAGGAAGAGTTTTCATCCAAACCACAATTTATTTTAACCTGGTAAATAAAGGTTAATAAATAGAATAAATCAAACCATTCTCCATGTACTGTTTTGACTTTAATTCCGTCTCTGTTATGGTAACAAAAACACTCCTTTTAACACATGGCACATCTGTGTATTTGTCTTATAACATTGACTATTTAATCAATTAATAAAGGTTTTGAAACCCCAGTTGTTTCTCGGTTTGGTAATGAGTGTCCAGACATGATAGGATGCATAGATTTGTTGAGTGCTCCTTACAAATACACATACACTTCTGACTGACTTCTCAGACAGAATCTCCCACAATGCTTCCTGTGTAACATGGTGTGTCTTCTGTAAATTTGATTGTGTACATTTTACACCTTTTTATTAGGTGTCTGTGGTCTGTGATCTATGAACGGGTGTCTCCCTTTGCTGTTTTTGGCTGCAGCTTTATGAATGGACTCCAGGATGCTCCTGAAGGCTGTCCTGTCCCCTTTTGGATGCCCAGGAGACTCTCTCTGGAGACAGGCACTAGCCCAGTTACTTCTCCTATACTCACCTTAGCTCTCCTCTTATCTCTGGCCCACCACTAAATTCAATTAATCAAATAATCAAGTTTTATTGACTAGTCCATAAAATTGAATAAATACATCATCTTCCCGGAATAGAATTTGCAGTGACAAACCCAGTACAGAAGATGTTTTATATTAAGGGCTTTGGTTGTAAATAAAGATGGCCACAATAAAGTCATTAGTCAGGCTGTGCTAATGCAAGTCTGGTTGTTAGAGGATAATTGCAGAGAAGTACAAGTGAAGGTTTGATAAGTGCAGTAAGTGTCCTGGGCTGGTCTTAAATTTAGAGGCTGTGAAAAGAGATTCACCAGCCAAAAGGAGGTAAACACTCTCCCTATTTTTGACTCGGTGTTCCTTCTAAGCTAATAGAATTAAGACCATGCTTTGCTCTAGTTTTAAAGCAGCTTCAATTCCTATGTGGTTGTGAAACTATTTTGAAAGGCAAATAAATGAATGTATTAATACCACATAAAGATGACTGTAAAATACTTAATTAATTAACTGCAGGCATAACATTACAATCACCTGCAAACTAGAGGTTATGTTTTCAGTGCAGACCCATACACACCAAACTGCACTGTACTGTGTATTCTGGCACGTTAAAGTGGAACCAAACACTAAATAAATATATTTTTTTGCTATACTTAACTGTGAATATGGATGTTTTCGTAGCATAAGCCTACCGTTACTTCTCCATTTTTGCCATTTTAGAGCAAAGTTGGTTCGTTTGCCCCTTGACTTCTGTCCCAAACCACAAGGCTGCAATGTTATTGGTCCAGTCAGTCTGATTCACAGTGGATTTGAGCTCAAATGTATAAGCAGCACCAGGAGCGTGCTTTGGCATTGTCGTCTAGCTCGTGGTGTTAAAGACATACGTTTAAAGTTTAAAGTATTAATTTGCTGCATAAGATATTGTCCCACCAACATACACCATGGTGATAAGACGATGCTTGACCTGCTGTCTGTGTTCTTATGCCAAGGCAAGGCGTATACAGTGTAGTGTAGTGTAGTGTTGTGGCATTTCTGTGGAAAAGTACCAAGAAATAAAGAGGTAAACAGAGTTTGTCGTTCTCAAAAGGTGGATCTTTATTTACTCGTGCACAGTAAATAAAAACACTTTCCCTGACAAGATCAGCTCTCCCTTCCTGACTCCAGAACAATGACAGTACACATTCTTTTAAAGGTAGTAGTAACATACATTGACACGTACGCACATTGTCACAATCAAATCAGCTCTAGTCAAAATGAAAACAACCCTCAAGGTTTTGACCCACGATTTGGCCGGAGCTAAGATAATATTATATGATACATAGACATGACATTATTTGCAACGTTGCTAGTAAGACAGTTTTCCATGACAGTAGATCCTTACTTTTGTCTTGGGCTACATACAGTACAATACAGTACAATACAAAAACAACTGCATTCTGGGAGTTTATTAACAACACAATAATTGTACAAAATTCACAGACCTAATGGGAGGGGACTGTTTCATTTATTTATTTATTTATTTCGTTTATTTATTTATCTTTAAAAGGAAACCGTGTACAATTAGAGGTTTTAAAATAGACATTGAGATGCAGACTTTGGACGCGGATATTTTCTCTCTATCTTTGAAACATCGCAGCCATAGGAAAATATGTTATATATGAACATCTTAATATAAGCCGAAAACAAGCCAAACTCTTGTAAACTCATAATGCAGTTCTGCTGGGATCGTGACGGTGGGCGGCTGTGGGCGTCTCGAATGCGCCTCTATCGTTCTCTCTCCGCCAGTGTGAAAAGTAGTTCAGTAATTAAAGCAATCCTCTCCCTGGCCTCCAATGTGAAGACAAGGCAGAGAGAGAAGAGGCAGCGGGAGAGATGAGAAGAATGGGAAGATAAAAGCCAGAGATGGTTATTTTTGATGCAAAGTTGAAAAAAGCAAGTTTTAATTTTAGCATGGCACGCCAGAATGCTGTAAGAGTGGTGCTTGAATACACAGATGTTGATAGGTCAGACATGGTTCTATGCGCATACAATGAAGCACATTAATTTAGCCTGGAGAAAGGAGTTTCCTTTTTATCTCTACAACATTGCACTAAAGCTTTCAAAATTATGGAAAAAAGATTTTGTTGATGCATCATTTGAGTTTCACTGCCGGACATTTTAATTTAGCATCTCCTGGCATTCCTCACCATTTTGTTTGTGTATGTGTTTGGATAAGAGTCCCATCCTGACCTAAATCTGTTACTCGGACCAGCACTAAACTTTTGTTTCCATGGGAACCAGCCTTGCAAGAGGCAAGAAGAATCCACGCACTTATAAAGTCTTTTTTCATGTGTTTTCTCATGTTTTTCTAGTTAGCCCACACAAGTAGGATTTACAGCAAAGATGCAGATAATCTATAGACCGTCAGTATACAGTTCATTAGGGGGAGGAGGAGGGGGAGAGAGGGAAGCAGAGCAGTGAAGAAGACAGTGTCTCTGATGTATAATTTATGAGTGCAGTGGTGGGCGGAGGAGAGGGGCACCAAGCACCATGCTCATGTTTTCACTCCATAATGTACAATAAAGGAAGAGCTTTATGTGTTTTGGGATGATTGTGAGAAAAGTATTTAAAACCTCTTTTTATATTACTTCTATTTTTCATCACTAAAATATAACATGTCTTCATCTTTCTATTATATCAGCAGTGGCATTAGAGATGGTAGTAAGCACATTTTATGCTACTATAACTAGCAACTTTTTCTGTTAATTTTAAGTGTTAGTTACATTTTTGAGAGTAATTTAGTATTTTAGCCTACTTTTTGTTAATATATTATCAATTATTTGTGGATTTTATTTACTTACTGTACTGTTTTTGTACATTTGATTTTTGTACAAAAACACACAATTTAGTGCAATATAAGCAGCATCTAATTAGACAGCTACAACCAACTGTATTTGTAGTTTGTATTTCATAAAAGCTTGGGAAAATGTATATTAAGTAACACTCCATTTTAATCTTAATGGCAAGACAAGCAATGACAGCCGTCTTTGGAATGTAAAATGGTGTCTTGAGTGTAGCCATTGAAGGCAACACCAGAAGAGCAAAGGAAGGTTGGAGAGATGAGGACCACTAGGAGCAAGGAGGAAGACTGTTGCACTAGGAGGTGGCACCATTCCACTAAACCAGTACAAATCTGCTGTGTTAGTTAGACCTCTGTTGATCCCTTATTTATTCTCGCAGCCTCCCTTTACCACTCCTCCTCTTCGTCAGCATCCTTTTTTATTTAATTTCCCCAACACGTTTTTGCCGTCCACATGGCTGGCTGTGGGCTACTGGTGAGGTGCAGTGAAAGAGAGCTAGGCGGGCAATAGACACATTCCTTCAGGGAGGGCGGGCTGCTGTAAACAACCAGAGTGGAGACCAGTAAGGGAGGGAAATTTATAAAAGATGATATAAAAATGACCTAAATAAGAAGAGTACCTCCTCTTAGCTTCTCTACTGTGCCCCACTTCCAGTTATTGTTCACGGTGTTGCAAAAAAGAATTGTGGCGGTCTGCTATTAAGAGATAGATGTTTTTTAGTATCCCACTGATCACGATATTTAATGGACACATCCTACTGCTGCGTGTTCCCAATCCACACACCTGTTTTTTGTTGAGCCACCATTATTTTTACTTGATTTATTAATAACTAAAAGGAAGAACAATGAAAGGTTATATCGTTTTACTGCAATGAAAAGTCACAATCTGTGAGTGTAAATGTTGATATACATTCAATGAAAGTGAAAAAAACATTCATCAAAGTGAATGAGGAATTGATTATTAGGGGGATGAATAAACAGATGGGGACATGCAACATTAGCAGAATTTTCTGTAGTACAATGTTCTGGAGCTGAGGAAAAATTGGGCTCCACTGCTGCAAGCCTCCCCCCTGTCCAGCAAACTGTGTGTGTCAACATTACCAAACCAAACCACTCCTGTTTTCATCATTATTTGGATACAAAAATTATAATTTTGGTTAATATACCATGCACTGATCAAGATAGACTTCGATTGTGTGTCTTAAACTACTGCATTTATGAAACCTTTATTAACCCTGCATTTACTAACTATATCTGACAAAAAGTTTGCATTAATATGAAATCTTTCAGGCATGGCACAATATGACTGATTTTTTTTTTTATATTTGAATGCATGGGGTCCCCACACCAGGGAACCCCTGCTTCAGGACAATTTCACTGATATACAGCATTGCCTAACAAGGGTCACCTGCATGTCCCTACTCTTCACAAGGACATCCCAGGTCTACAGAATCTCAGGCCTCAGAAAACGCTAACAGCGGAGAGGTCCTGTGGGGACAGGAAAACAAGCTTTTATGTTGCACAGCTGTAGTCTGAAAAGAATATCTGCTTGGGTGGTCATCTTATCTGTACTCAAATTTACACATGTATACGTGTATGTTTTTTTGTTTTGTTTTTTGCTTGAAATCTTGTTTTTACAAGCTTAATTTGCTATAGATAATAAAGTGCTCAGAAAGCACACAACCCCATACCTTTTCTCTGTTTATTACAACAGTTTATATCTCTTAGATTCAACTTCTGGGGCAAATTATTTAGCCATTTAGGTATCATTCCTGCACTTTGGAATATTGCTGTGTTCATTTTGACAATAAATTCAAATTTTAGTTTAAGTCTTTGGCTCAAAAAGTTTTGTTTTTGTCAAGATTTTATCCATTGATTTTAACTATCAATGTTATAGCATGGCTTCATGGGACATGTAAAGATGTGTTTCTTGGACAAGGGTTTGTGGCTGAAAAGTGGGACTTAGATCTAGTCTCCTTTCATTTGAAAGCTTTAGTAATTATGATTACTTTTTATTTAGTTCTAGTCAACAAAAATATCTTGGTCAACAAAAATAACACTGGAATATTGTTAATCAGCTAGCTAATTTAACAAAAGTACAACACTTCAGGCAGTAGCTTTTAGAAAAAATGAGTGCTGCCACTTATTCATACTATTGAAAAATGCTCTTGTTGAATACCCAGGACATGTGTATCCTATTGCCTGTGTGTTGTGGTACACTGAAGCAGGACAGGATACTTAGACTGTTGCTTCCGTCACCATACTGAATAATTGACTAGAGGCCTTAATGCTTTGTTTTTGTGTGTGCTGCTGAAACGTGCTACTGAGAGGGTGAGTGGTTTCCCCTAGCCCCCCGGAAAAGCCCACTCACTTGAAATCATTTAACCAGGGCCAGAAGGATACTATAATGACTATAACATCGTGGATGTGCTGCTTACATCCATTGAGTTTGCTTGAAAAATACTTTGTAGGATTGGATCAATGGAAATTTAGATTCAATCAATAGTCACAAATCAGTAGCATCCCACAAATCTTGTAGCTCCAAGTAAACTTGCAATTTATCTCAATTGTTTTTTGTACAGTCCGTTATCACAGCGGCAGTCGTTTCATAGGGTTTAACAAAAACTTAGATCAACAGAAACCTATTTCTGTCAAACATCAAACAATTTAACACCATTCAAAGACCTCCCTCTCAGTAAGGAAAAACTCCTCCCCAACTCAAAACTATATTTGCCTGGAACAAGAACATAAAGACCATAAAGAGCACCAAACAATCATCCTAACTTGTAGTGGTCCAACCACAAACTAATTTGTTGCATGTGTCTTTGAAAATGGGAAAGTCATCTCCTCGCAAATATTCTCATATCATTCAGGACAAAATAAGTAACTTCGCTTACCTCAGATACATAAGAGTTTATTTTTTTTCCTTTTTCACTCGTACGACATGAACGGACCATGTGTTTCTCTGTACAGGGATAGAGGGTGACTTATCCAGGCAGGTGAGGGTAAAGTGGTCCACAGTGCAGAGGCAAGGCAAGTCAAGTTTATTTGTAGAGCACAATTCGTACACAAAGGCAATTCAAAGTGCTTCACACAACAGGAACAAATGCAGTAAAATCACAAAGACATGACAGAATAGTTTAGGACATAAAAGAGAAGAGTGCAAATAAAAGCATTTCAGTCATATGCACAGCTAAAATAAAACAGTTTTTAGCTTGGATTTGAACAGTGCCAGAGTAGAGGCCTGTCTCACATCCTCAAGGAAGACTGTTCCAGATTTTAGCTGCATAAAACTGAAACGCAGATTCCCCATGTTTAGTCCTGACTCTGGGCACCATCAGGAGGCCGGCCCCTGAGGTCCTCAGAGTCCGAGATGGTTCATATGGCACTAACATGCCCAAGATGTACTTTGGTGCTAGGCCATGGTGAGACTTGTATACAAGCAGAGCTGCTTTAAAGTCTATTCTCTGAGCCACAGGGAGCCAGTGCAGAGACCTGAGCACAGGACTAATGTGATCGTACTTCCTGGTTCTGGTCAGGACCCGAGCAGCGGCGTTCTGGATGTACTGCAGCTGTTTTACAGCTCGTTTGGAGAGGCCAGTGAGCAGGCCGTTACAGTAGTCTAATCTACTAGAGACAAACGCATGGATAAGTCTCTCCAAGTCTGGTTTAGACACTATACAGGTCATTGACACTCAGAGGTCAGAGTTTGGAAACAAATCCAAGATCTAGTCATCTTCTGCTGTTTGACTGTGTCAGCCCTGATCCTGCGAAGAGCACCTGATTTATTTAAGCGATACAGAGAGCGCACACAATTATTTCCTAAAAATGATGGTTTGCATTGTTGTACGTCAAGTATTACACATAGCTTATAAAATATTAATTAGGCTAATGACTCCCAATAGCCTGGGCTCGACCCTCTTTAACAGCAATACAATTGTTGTTCGTAGACCCAATTACATTCACTGGCGTGTCACAGTACAACAATTACCGTCGAATTACTGTGGCAGCGGCACTGTGTGGGCAGATCATTTACATAGCGATGTGGCATACTACTTGCAGGGTATCTGGGGGTCTTGAAAAGTCTTAAAAGTTGTTAAATTAAATAAGTATTCAAAACAATTGAAAAGATTTTCCATAATGCTCGCACATAAATATCATTGCTCAATAGCAATGATATTTATTCTGTTCTCTCCACTTTTCACTGCAGCCAGCTCGTCTCAACATTAAATCTGATCTTCACATTGCTTGCACAGTTTCCCTGTCTTAACTGTGTTATCTGATCTATTTGCTTATAATGCAAAGTACCATTAAACCCCCTAATTTTAGTTTTAAGTGAACTCTCACAGATTAAAGGATTGCCCTTCCTTTATATTCTGCTCCTTGCTCAAAAGACATCTGTCCAGCTGTGTGATGTTTTAACAACTACCTTTAGCTCACACGTTGCATTTAGTTAAACTATGCTTTCTTGTCTTTCTTTCCTGGCCTAAAAGGGTAGGTGCATATAATCATTAACCACACAACAATTTATGGTGTTAGATATTCAATTTGTAGAAAAAGATTCAGTTGTATTCAATTTGGTTATTGAAGTTGCGTTGAAGTCTTAATTTTGCTATGATCTTAAAATTGTCTTTAAAAGGTTTTAAATTTTACTTTTCCTGCATATACCCTGACTTGTGTTGATACTGTACTCACCACTGTCTATGCTGAGAGATCAGCGCGTCCTAAGATTTTTAGGGTGTGAATCTGGGTCAGTGATGTCCCCAAACACATGAATAAAGTGCATGTAACCTGCTGTTGGTTCAATGCTGAGGTGATGCCATTGATCTGATGATATAGTATAGGGAGCTGGAGTTACACAGTACAATTCTAAGGAGCACACCTTTCAGCCCATGAATAATGGCTGCCCAGGTGATGTCAAGGCTCTCCCACTCAGGTTTCCATCTCCAACAACCACCGAGGATCACAATCACTTTGAACAGAAGCATTTCCTCACAAAAGGGCTCCAGTTTTCATTCTGTTCTAATCCTTAAATTTATTGTGTTAACATTCCGGTCTTGTCTTTTTAAGATTCATATTCGTTCAAATTTATATTCAATTCAAATAATTGTTTAACAAGCCCTGAATATGATAAAGTACAAGTAAATTACTATAATTTTATTTATTTTTTTCTTGTGTGATTGTGCACACATCAGCACTTTACACTGGTCACAGTGGGGGTCGAACAACAATCCTTCAAGTTTGCAATACTGAACTAGTGCCAGCTGAAATCTTACTCATACTCATACTCAAATGTTCTATTTATTTACAGCATCAAAAAATGTTTTACCAAAATATTAGGAAACAATGAAGAAGAAATACCATCATTTTTGGATACTGTCAATTTGCCCAACAAAACGAAAAAATATGGTGCTGAAAAAACAGTCATTTAAATTTTAAGTGCAATTAAAAGACTAAAAAACAATACATCTCTGGGGGATTTATACCTCAGAGTGGTATAAAGCTTCAAAAGACTCACTTACCTGTTTTTAGCAACTTTTAACTGGGCCCTCAAAAAAGCTCAGATCCCTCCGAACTGGAAGGAAGCCATTATACCCTTAATACCTAAAGAAGGGAAGGATCGCCTCATACAGACCAATCTCAATTCTGAACGTGGCCTATAATTTATACACTTTAATTATTTCCAAACAAATGGAACAAATACTCCCAAATTTACAGTAATTCACAATGATAGGACAAGATTTACTAACAAATGACAACACAAGACAACCTTTATACATAATGAATCATATACAAAAACATTGAAACAAAGCTATAATAATAAGTTTGGACGTTGAAAACGGTTTAAATTATTTTAGCTGGCCTTACTTATTTAAAGTGCTGAGCAAATTTCAAATGGATGATTTAATAAATATTGGTGCCCTTTATTGTTTATACATTTCCATACCTCATGTGATGTATTTCCTTCATATTATTGATCCAATGTCTGGATACAAACTGACTGTACAAACTCCCCTCCCCACTTGACTTTAAGAAAGACCTTCCCTTTTAAATGGCAAAAGGAATCCCTCAAATATTTACAGTAGTGTAGTTCTCTATAAAGATTTGTCAACAATTTTAGAGAAAAACTATACCCCTCTTTTTTACCGCTATAAAAAAGAAACTTGATCTTTTTCCGTGTTTAAATCTAAGGTAAAGTATTGAACCTATTAAAAATAATATTTTGCCCAGATTTCTCCATCCTAGACTCAAATTCCATCCCCAACACGCACACTCAATGAGTGTAGTAAAAACCCTACAATTATCAAAAGAAAAAGGTGGTTGGGGCGTACCTTGTCTGAAAATTTACTTTATTTCAGCTCAAATCAGAGCATTGTCTTACTGTTGTGACCCTGAATATGAAGCTCAATGGAAAAATATTGAGTGTAATGTTGTGCCGGAGGTTCCTGTAGAATCAGAATCAGAATCAGAAAGGGGTTTATTGCCATTGTCAATGAACAAACTTCACAGACATAGGAACTTGTCTCGGCATTAAGGTGCAACACAAAACACTGAGCAATAATAAATAAAAAACATATATTCAGTCAAACAAAAGGGCATGCATTAAGAAACAATTTAAAATTACTGTAGTATAAAATAAAAATAAAAATAGGCATTGCTATGTACACAAGTTTACAGTTAAGTTTAAAGTTGTAGTGCAGAAAGTGACAGTGCAGTGAGTGTATGAATAGTTGCAGTTAAAGTGGCAGGTTGTGTACCTGTACAGGCTTTACTTGCAGATAACAAACGGCTGAGTCATATGGAGGAGGTTGAGAATCCCTGGGTAAAATCTGTGCTTACGACCTGGAAAGAACTCATAAAAACATGCAAACTAACCAAAGATATTAAATTCTTAAGCTGGTTGGCTTATGATCAAGGTTTTGTACCTAACAGCACTGACCCGAGATCTAAGGGCTGGATAACAGAAGGTATAAACGTTTTTTTACCAGATTGTTAAAAGAAAGTCAACTGAAAAGTTTGGATTCATTGAAAGAATCACATTTGGAGTGAATTGGAAAATTGACAAATTTGACTGACTTTGGACCAAATGGGATGTTTTATTTTGGACTTTGTGTGCCCTAATTCATTATTTATGTAGTGTTATTATTATTATTTTATGTGCTCTATCTTAAATAAATGTTTATCTCATATGTTTGTTTCTTTTCTTGGAAAATGAAAAATATAAGAAGAAAAGATAAAAAGAAAAAAAGAAAGTTAATCAAAAGAGTGCAGTCTAAACTAGATCTGCCTGAACAAATCCTACTAAAACCCAATCCCGAACATGTACATTTTTACTTTAGCTCATATCCCACTGTCAGTGTCACCGCAATGAGTGAATAATTCATATTGTGCTGCTTTCTGATGGAGTTAAATCATGTGAGAAGAGAAGGGTCCATGTGCTCCTCTCTGCTCTGCTCCCTGATGTGACGGGTGTGGTCTTACCCACTGCTCCCACACTAAGGCCCTCAGTCCCCCGTCCTGCCCCTGTGCGTCCCAGTGTCAGTGTCACACGTGAGCCTGCGCAGCTCACTTCAAAGCTCTGGTAGAAGGCGTCCGCAGAGACCAACTGAAGAGGAGGGTCTCTATAGGCTTTCATACTGTGGTTGTGTGCATCAGTGGTCACTATGCATTTTCAATTTGAAAAAACAAACTAGGGTGTTACATTACATTACATTTTTTTTTAAGCCTCAACGCAAAACGGTCATGGGTTTGACAAATGGGCAGTGAGGGGGCTTTCTTTTTGGTATTTCCATGTTCTCCCCGTGCCTTTGTAGGTTTCTTCAGGGTGCTCCGGTATGCCCTACCACTAATAACATGTACAATAGGCTCCCTTCTGGGACCAATACCTCCTAAAAATGAGATTTTTCTGATTAAATAAGGAGAAAATGTGCAGTTAAGACCTGTGTGAATCTTGCCTCTTCACTCCCACACAACTTTCCTCTGCTCAGCCTCAACCGCCTGTGTATGTGGGTGATGTGCAGTTCTCCTTTGAAGTACACAAGCCTAATGCACGTGTGCCTCTCACATGAAGCAGAAGTGATCTGAGACCACAACAGGACCACAGCAATAATTATTCATATGAGGAGACCTTTGCTGTTAGCACACTGTCACAGCACATTATAGAATCACATAATGGATGTTTTAGCTCCTTTTTGCTGTGGTAGAGCCTAAGAAACGATGTGCAGATGAAATATTATTGGTTTTAACAAAGCATAAATAAACTTAACTGTCTACTACTTGTTTTGTGATTTCTGTCATGTCTTTGTGGTGTTAATGCATTTTTTCTTGCTGAGGTAGAAATTCATCTTTTGCTCAGTCTTGAGGGTGCTTTCACATTTGTGTGGTCCTGGTGTGAACCCAGTTTAAGTCTAATGTAGATGTTGTGTGGTCCTGTATTTAGTCCTGGTTTAGCGCTGTCTTTGTCCATGTCTAGTTCTGCATATAGTTCTAATTTAGTCCCAGTTTTAATGTTGAGTCTGTGCGAAGTGTGAACGCACCCTAAATAAAACCCTAACCCTACAATTTGTATACTTATATTACATACAAAAGAACATAAGTATCTTTGCATTCAAAATCTAAATTATTTACACTATGTAAACAACTTGCTAGATGTGGAATGTTTCAAGTGGGGTATAAAAAAATACTAAAAATGTGTAATTGTAATTTGTAATGAAACTATTTTGCAGATCAGCCGCTGCCTAAAGCCCGGAGGACTCTTCATCTCCATCACTTTTGCCAACCCCTTTTTCCGGAAGCGCCTGTATGCCCGTAGCAAGTACGACTGGTCTATCAAAGACTATACTTATGGCGATGGTTTTGAGTACTACATGTATGTGCTGACCAAAGGAGAGCAACTCAGTGCTGAAGATGCAGCTCTAGCGAGAAAATGGATGGAAGATCCACCTCCAGATCCTCCCACGTCCAAGAAAGAGGTGCCAGAGCCAGAGGACGACTTCTTGTCCACTATTGGCCTATAATCTTCTATTGGCTGTGATGGACATGAAGTATTTTATTGGACTTTCAAACTTGTCTTATTTGTATCACAGTAACTAATTGCTCTATTACTGTGAACAAATGCAGACGTTTTTTTGTTGAGGTTATCAAATCTACCTAAACACAACCTTTGATTTATTTGGTACTTCGAACTGGCACAAATAATTCACTGGGTTGCTATGTGTGACAATAGTTTTTATATACGTTGTTTTTAAATGTAATTTTAAAGGTAGAGCAATCCCAATATATATCCTACACTTTTTACACCAGGGCTGTTCAACTTTATTTTCCCGAAGGGCCAATTTTTTGAAGGGCCAAGGTCCTTGGGCCGGAGGTGCACAATACTGGAACAACATTTTGCATCGCACAATTTCAATACATTTAGTAATACAATAAAACAACTATTGCTAGATTAGTTTTTTGTGAGAAATAACATTAACAAAATCTAGAACTGAGCAAGATTTAAACTAGGACTAGACTAGTACCAACCAGGTCTGAACCAGGACTAATCCTGAATCAAACAAGGACTAAACCCAACACCAAACCAGGTCTAATCTAGCGCTAACCCAAGAATTAAACCAGTAAAGAAGATTTTTATTTTATGTTTTCAATATTTGGAAGATGAGTCATGGGCCAGATTAAATTGCTTGGCAGGCCTGATTTGGCCTTATGTTGAATAGACCTGTTTTACACTATATTGTTCGGCTGTCAAAATATGAGTCATTGTGTCATGTGCTTTCTACTCCAAACTCAAGGGGAGTGTCCCATGGAGCAGCTCAGATGAGCAGTACTTGTTGGGGTAACATGAGCAGATTTTGCACTACAGTTTAAATATAGACCAGAGACAGGCAGGAAGACTAGTGACTGCAGGCGACCACATTAATAAAGAAGAAATCATTTATTTTTAATTCTCCACTGAGATCTAATTACTGTCTATTTTAGGAAACTGAAAAGGTGTGATTTTTCAGAAGACTTTCTAATTCTTTTGCCTATGTCTTGTGCATGAAATACTTAAAAACATTGTCATTACTTCATTATGCCCAAAAATATCTTCTATGTACTTTCAAGTTTGTAATGTTTTAGTTAATTTGTGGCGGCATGGAATTGTAATACATTTTATGGTTCTTACAGGCTACATTTAAACTGGTATTTGTCAAAATATATGACCATGATTTACAGGCTCCATGGGTGACTCAGTTCAACATTGCTTATATTTGTCAGTTTCCATAGTGATCAATGGTTGTAAAATGTAGACTATATAAGACATGACAAGACAAATCATCTGTTTGACACCTATTTAGTTGTTTTTTCTTATATTAGGTAGATCTAGCATTCTTGTTGCCAAGTTAAGCTTGGACAGGGGAGCTTGAGACATTTGTCTACGGACACGGGATGCTGGGACATTACCAAGTCCCTATGAACATAGTTTGTTCTGTTTTTCACTGTCGGCCCTCGAGGCAACCACTATTGTGATTCTGGGCGTTACAAAAATAAATTGAATTGAATTAATTTATTTGACTGATTTATATGAACAGACTGACGCATACTGTCAATTGCCAGGCAAAGGCAGGCAGATCTTTCCTCAAGTTTTATTATGTTCTTCCCTGATCTGAAATTCCTTGCAAAATGTCTATATGTACAGAGGTTCATGGATTGTGTATCAAAACATAGTGTGTGTAGTTGGTAGGCTCAAGTACTGTAGGTCAAAAGGTTCTCTTGAGCGGTACATCTCTGCTGGCACCTAATCTCAGTCTAATAGTACTTTTCTTATTTCCACCTCTTTGGTCAACATTTTTATTTGCATTTGGGATCATCATCAGATAATGTTCAGGCATTCCTGTAATGGTTAGATCAGGGGTTCCTAACCTTTTTGACATTGAGGCCTTTTTCAGTACAAACGTTAGGGGCCAATTCACTGACTAACTGTAGGCCCTCAAGGTGTCGCTTGCTGCACTAAATCGTTAAGAATCACCGGTTTATTCTACGAGACAGCCACGTGGGACAATAGTAAACAGTAATGTATTTACTGTATTTAAAACGTAGGGGATTGACCGCTGTAGACCTGTGTAGTTTATTGCATTAGACCAGTGCGGATATAATGGGAAAGTATCAGTTCTCCGTGTCGGAGATAGTGATGTGGAGTGAGGGAGAACGCTACAGTGGCTTTCAGCAGAGCTCTATATTAGCCTATGTCCCTCGGGGCAATATAATGGCATAATATTCTGTATGACAGACTTATGTAACTGGCAGGAATATTAATGGATGTCCATTCAGGATGTGGCAAAAGAATTGAACCAAAGCTCAGTATCCACCACACTCACACACGCTGGACCTGCAGCTCGTCAGAATCAACACAAAGTCTTCTGCTGATAAACTGTGCTTAATCTTTGGTGCGTTTGTCTACATCAGGGGTGGACAGTTATTTTTCCTCCCAGGGCCATACTGGAATCCAGGCGAGTGGCGGAGGGCCGGCCTGCGATCATTGGTGTAAAAATGTCTTATCATTATAAGCACTTTTCTGTAAAATACTGGTTACTGAATCTATTATTCATTCATTTCATGTCATCTTTATTAAGGACACAAGTGCAGACACATGTTACAGTGCCAAGACAGTTAAAAATAAAAGAAACTAAGAGTAAAACACATATGATCCCTGGGGGGAGGAGGGCCGGATTAAAACAGGCCGAGGGCCTGATCCAGCCCCTGGGGCCGCAAATGCCCAGGTGTGGTCTACATGCTCAAAGCATGCACTCAGCTCAAGCCAGACAACTTAAACCTTCAACAGCAAAACGTTTTACAAATCATAAACAACGACAACATAATAGTTCCCACATGGTCATGATAAACAATGATTACTGTTTCTTGGCCAAATATAGCATAGCACATAATGTATGAATTAACCTGATATTTCAGGTTGAATAATGTATTTCGTACACTGTGCAATGGCAGTCAATGAGTTTGGTCATAGAGTTGTTTTTTGGATGTGTCCATTGTACATTAGAATACACTGGCTAACAGGAAGAATATGGAGTGTCTGAAACAATAGCCCAAATATGGGAATTGTCCTCTGGACTTCTAGTTGACCGGTTACTGTGAATGTGTGATCGCGCCTGGTTCATGGTGCGTGGTGTGTACAACAGCATGATCGATAGCACTACCTGATGATTTTGTTAGTTCTCATTTTATCACCACAGTCAATACTAACGGGAACGCTCTTCACTGTGACTGTGGATATTCTGTGTTTACTCCACACTTTAGTTCTGCTTGTTGTCATACTTATTGTTATGAATAATATTGTGTATTTATGTAGGCTACATTTATACTACTATGGGAATTTAACCAAAGCGGATCTGCTGTGGCTGGAGAGAATAAAAGTACTGGTAATAGTAACTGATGTAGTTATTTCTTGTGGAAGGGAATAATCAGGTGCTGCTTACTGCAAGTACAGTAATTGGACTTGTTTTTGATAGTGTTCTATTACTACTCTATTACTATACTAGTGAAGTATTATGGTACATAGCAGAGCCGGACTTTGATAATCATGTGGCTAGTCATGGCTCCCCAGGGCAGTGTGGTTTAATAGATTCACTGGTGTAGGCCAGCAGAGCTGTTCAACTGCTTAACAGATTGAAGTGCAATTCTTCAGCACCTGTTAATTAGTATTTACTAGTATTGAGCTCATTTAGACTGGAAAGAAGAATCCAGCACTTTGGATTTTATTCATGTTAGTGTTTGCAGAGATTAAGATGTTCTGTCATACATCAAAAAGCCACACTTGCTTTTCCCTTTACCATTTATTTATTCACCAAATACAGTGAAAATGGCATCATAATATACAATGACTCATTCTTAGAATGTCATGACATTTTGTTGCTTTTTTGCTTCATAAAACAATGTTTCATTATTGAAAATATTAAGATTTCATGCACAACAAACCATATCCAGTTTATTCTTAAATAATGGTACAAAATAAACAAAAATTAAAAAAACAAAACTGTATGTTTAAAATTGTTCAAATAACCACGTTATTTGAGAATACTGTAAACAGTGCAATATACTCTAAAACTGCCATTTTCTAACAGATTCATCAACAGAGCTCAAGTCACAGTATACGATTTCTTAATAATAGTTTAACATTGATGTGTGCAAAAACTCCAGACACATTCAATTAGTCTTTTAAAAAAGTCCACTGCTGATATAGGATGAGACCAGTGGACCCAAATCCTGGATTCACTCATGAGAAGCCTAGTCTCATTCTATAGATCCTCTCTCAGTTATAAATATTTGTGTTGATGAACTTTAAGACGATAGACTAGCATACCATTTAAATAACAAATATTTAGATATAAAAATACAAATATGACTTTTGTTAAAAAGAAACGTGCCAGGGTAAGAGTGGTGGCACCTTTATTGGCACCAAAGTGACACTTCATGCAGAGATGGAAAAACAATTAATAGAGGATCAAACACAAGAGTGCCAAAACAAAAGACCAAATTATATAATTGTATTTCCCATCTTTAAATAAACACAGACTTTCATCTCCAGACTTCTGCTGGCCTGTGTAGATATATTGAAAAATGCCATAAGGTAGATATGTGCAGGCGAATGAGCTACATGACGGTGCCTTCCTGCACCTTTGAGATAAGTTTGGGTCAGTCTGGCGGTGACCTAATGCGGTTTTCAGAGGCCGAAACAACAACAGGAAATATTAACATTGCACCATCTGTTAATATATGTTTTTACAAAGACAACAGGTCTCCTTTGTATAGCAGACTCTACTGTTGTTCTGCATGTTTTAGACAAATGGTCAGCAGCAATATAGGAATGCATGGGACCAGTGCTGAAAGGACAGCTCCCTTGGCTGACTGAATCCATGAAGCAAAGCCTAGAAGAGACAGGGGAAGGGGCTAAAGCCTAGCTTCTGTACAACATTGTGAAACGGGCTTGGATCTTGCTTCAGCTTTGAGTGGCAAGCTTTTGTGTGTTTACAGCGCTTTTTGGAAAGAAAATTAGAGAAGACATAGTCATGAAATTAATTAAGTTCATCCGTCATCAAAGTCCGCAGAGATTGAGACGCAGAGCATTTCCGCCATCTCAACATCTTCAAATCGGGATCCGTTTTTGGAGAATTGCCAGCAATCCCAAAGATAAGTCTCCTCTTGAGTCTCTACCTTTTCATTTCATTTACATTTTCTTTGTATCACATCTTCTTCCTCTCCTCTTCACATGACTTTGCGTCTCCCCCTTCATCACACCATCCGTTAACTCTTCCTCCTCATCCATTGCTTCGTGCCGTCGTTTGCCTCCTTCAAATCCTCCTCGAACATGCACAGCCGACAAGTGCTTCAATCGGTGATTAAAATTAAAAAAGTCTGCAAGGCATCGGTCAGCTTTAAACCCCGGGTGCGGACTTGTCTGTCATCCCCTTCAGTACCTCATCTATTCGGTCATCCTCGATCACCACTGTAGAGAGAGAAGAAGAGACATTGAGACTTTTTATGTCATAACATTTTTTTATTTTTTTTTTAATGTGCGTTTGTCAGTGTCAAATATTCTACATGAGGACACACAACTAAAGCACTGGGGGAAGGGGTGCAGATGCTGCTGAATATATAAACAAACGCCACTGCAAACCCCTGTCCTCAAAGAGCGCGCACTACCTTTTGTGCTGAAAACAAATAAAGTGATGGCGTCAGTTGTGTCTGTAGAGAGCTCTTTAGAGATCCCTGTGTACAACGGGGTGTGTCCTAAGAGGGATCACCGTTTCACAGATGTAAACATGTACTTGGCTAGACCTTTGCAAAGGTTAACTGTCCTTGGCGTTGTAATGCAGCCACACACAACAAAGAAATGAAAACAAGAATGACATTAATCAGCGCACCTTTAGCATGATAGGTTTAATGTTTTCACTCCATTTTAAAGCTCAGGTGTTGAGTGAGCGCACATTCATTTAAGGCGACGCACAACAAGGGCTATCACATATGATCTTGGCAGCTAAAAATGAACTTTATTTAACCAACTAAAATGATTTCTGTCACATATTGTCATAAACTGATTGTTTACGGTCATTTACCTCTCTTAGCCCTGCCGATCTGCCCAAGCTTCGGGGGCCTCTTTCCTTGCGACGCAGCGAAAAACGCGCTTGTGTCCTGCAGTCCGCAGCTAAAGGACATCTGGTTGACCTCGCTGTCTGCTCCGTAGCCGCTCATCTTGCCTTCGTTGTATGGCAACACTTCGGACATTGTGGCACAAAAAGGACTGGGAGCTCGTAAGAGAAATAAGGGACAAAGGGACAAGTTGTCTTCCAAATGTATCTTTTGAATATTAAGTCGTTTCCCAGGGAGGCTGGTTCCTGGTGTGGATGTTGGCCAGAGCTTAGTAATGGTGTCCTGGCGCAGCAGAGGTTCCTCAGTGTATTTGCTGTAGACTGGAGAGCTGTGTTGGTCTGAGTTGCTGGCTGATGTCTGCTGAGGAAAGTGGGAGATCCCGGGATCATAAAGGAAACCCAAGCAGAACGGTGAAGTCATCCATCCGGGGTTGGAGCGCGCCTCTCTCTCTTTCAGTGCGCAAGAACAAGAGTGACACCAAAAGGCCAGATGCGGTATCCTTTTACAGAACGCGCCACTGTACTAAAGTACTAAACCACTGCAAGGCACATTATTGTGCCAGTTGTATAAAGCAGTTGTTTTCATCTTTTTTTTGTCTGAATACTCTCAAGCTATTGTTATTATATTTTCTTGTTTTAATTATGTTGATGACCAAAATCCTCTAACACATTCTTAAAGATGTATAATTTATGATTTTTCCTTTCTTTTACAATACTATTCAATCACACCTTCTTCTTAAACCTAAAACCTTCCCAATCCAGCTAAGTGCTCGCGTATCCTCAGGGCTGGCAAACGCTGCAAACGTTATTTACAAGTGAGGGTTATTTTTCACATTATGTTCTATTGCAACTAAAAACTATAATGACTCTGTCTCACAGTGTCTTTTGGTCCTACTAATCCAAGTATCTCAATCATAGCTATTATTTATTATATAGCTAATTTTTAAGCATATATTTATTAAATTAGAGGCCTCCATAAGCTGTATTTTCCCCCCAGGTCTTATGTGGAAACTAATAAATGCAGGATTTGAACAGCTTATGCCAGTGTGCAATCCTGAAAAGCAACTGCCGGTCAGCTGAGTTCTGAGGTCAAGTGTTGCTGGAAAGCCTCCCATATAGTCAAGGAGATCTCCAGCTTGTTGGCCTCCTCAAAGGTATGACCCACTTGACCTCATTCTTATTAATAACTGCACTGGAATATACATATAGTACCAACAACAACCCCCAACCAACTGTCTGTGCTTTAACACATATGGAAGTAGAGAAAGTTTAAATGTAACTCAATACCACATGAATAAAGAAATCATATTTTTTTAGATCTGCAAAGTTGATAGTCAAAATGTGTTTACAATCATTTCCAACTGAGAATCATGATTGAGATTTTAGCTTTGTTTTCTATTTGTTTCATTAACAGGGACCTTGTGCAAACGCTCTCATAAAAGTTAAGAGTAGAGTTAGTTTCCATCTGCAGGAGAGTATGCAGTATGTATACTGTAATAGTCTTATTTACTTCTCGCACTCTTTCATATTAAAGCATTACACTATTCACATTTGACATGTAAACTTGCTAAACTAAAACAGTTTACCTAATATCACTGTCTAATAGGTCTTTTGATTGTGAGAGAAATCCCTCACGTCAGAGCTGAATGTCTTAAATGCCATGCTGGAGGTCCAAATATTCCCCTTGCATCCACCCCTAATGGAAGCACTGCCTTTAAAATGGGTTTCCTTCAAAGACATATTATTAAAGTTTTGAAAATAAGCAACCTTTTTATGTGCATAATTGGTTCCTTGTTTATTTTTGACATATTGATATCATATTTACTTCCAATAAATATTCCTGTTTCATCATCTGAAATGTCTTTTTTCTTCATCCTCTTCAAAGATTTGCAGTGATCAACAACAAGTGTCAACAAGTCAATAGCTCTAGGCATGTGCTGCTATGTCAGACCACACAAAATACATTGATCAAATCATCTGGGTCGTTCCCATGTGCTTCCCTCACAATGACTCACGAGGCAACTCTTAATAGAACTGCAGCCTGGAGGTGCTCAGCAGCAGAGCGCTTGATTCAAAAGGTTCACTCAAGGGCCAGGTGACCGAACCACCAATGAACCCAAACATTTAGTCACCGTTTACAAAATGTTTTCAACTGTTGAATACATATGAAACCTTCTAAAGTAACTGCATTCGTCAAGAGGTACCATTTTGTTAACAGTTAGCCCCAGAGGATCTTTACATGATACGTTCTTCAAAAGGCATTTTTCTGCACTTTACTTTTTACCTGTCAGACCTCAGTCCCTTGATCAGCTCCACTGACTCTTGACAAGATTAGCTGTCTCACATCGTCTCTAATGGCACCAGCTCCAGCTCTTCTTTTACTGTCAAGGTAGATAATTAATACTCTTTGTTATGAAGGCAATTGTGTCATCAAACATCCTGTTTTATTGTTTGTTTAGTTATTTTAAGCTGGCTGGTAATCAAAGTAAGGTACACTATAACAAAAAATATAGACCCTTCTTGTTAATTACTTATTAAAATGCATATGAGGCTAAACTCATTTAAAACATATTAACAAAATTATATGAATGATCTTGTTTAGTTTTCCTTAGCTTGACTATTTTGATAAAGTTCATAATTTTACTTTCTGGTTGGACAGGGGAAGTAATTCTATAACGTTTATCTAGTGCTAAAGTGCTAAAGCGCATCTAATTTACACAATAGTTATTATTTGACAAATAAACCTTAATCATAACATCTTGAGTTTGGGATATAGATGTATAAATTGTCATAAAATTGTGCCTGTAAATTCTCTTAACAATTATCCTGGAATTATGTGTTTTGATTACATAGATGGAGAGATTCCTTTTGCAAAATGTTCTGTAATTTCTATTTCAATTTAAAATTGTTCTCTGTTGTAAAACAATAAGAAATACTTACCATATGTTCTATCTCATCACACAAAGTAAATATTACAAGAACATGAAAACCTCTCGTTAAGGTTTATAGTAACATCTGAACCATCCTTCAATGCCAAATGAGGCAGCCTGTCTGTTTTGTTCAATTTTATGTTTATTAGTTTTGTAGAAAAAAATACATCTTAAAATATGTTTTAAATATTATATTGATATCTTAAATATGTACAGTTAAGTCTATGTCCATTTAAAATTACATTAATTGCCTTGGCTGCAATTAAATAATTTATTTGGGTTTTGTGCATTATAGGTTTATTGTATTTTGTTTTTAATGTTTTCAGCCTACACCTGCTGTCACTATGGCCCCTACTACAGCCACAGGCACTGTGCTGTGCATGCATGGCCCATCTCTAGATCTTGAGCTGTAGGCTTGGTCAGTGTGGAGGATGTTGCCTATACTATAACTTGGGGTTGAGGAAACCCACCCAGAACATGCAAACTCTGTACATTTATGCCTGAACTGGGAATTGACCCCAGGACCTTCTTGCTGTGAGCGCCACCCATCCATTGTGCCAATTTACCTTGACTTGACTGTCAGTGATTCTGAACTGTGACATCTCAACTCATAGTATCACCTGAATGATTACTGTTACTGCACTTGTGGGTTATGCACATTAATATGAACAGAAGGGGTCCAACTACTGTGCCCTGGAGTACTCTATAGCTATTGTTTCATTTCTTATAAGGTTATAGTTTGGATAACAAGAGGAAGGGTTGTCCAGCTACCTCTCAAGTTTTGACAAAGCTGGCAGCCTTCACAAAATGTAGAAAGAAGCCAAACCATAACATCACAAGCCCGGCTCATAAATATTGTGGGTGGGCAGTCATCTACAAAGTCCATACAGTCTACCGATGTAACTGAGCCACATCGAGTTCTAGTCACTAAAAGAAAGAATGTACTAACTTAACATATCCTTTTGTAACTAATGTAACTGCAGAACTTTTGGGTATTATGAAAGTTGCTTGCAGATAAGCACACACCAACCATTTCACCCCTGTCATCGCCATATCAATTAATGTTCAAATGAAGCATAACTAATTGGTAAAGTCACGTCCACCCATTGCCTGTCAACTCTCTTTAGGGATTAAAAACAATCTCTAAGGAAACCTTAATTGTTTGAGACAGGGAAACCTTGTCTATCGTTTAAGTATATCAAGGCTGCCCCCTAGTGGTACAATAAACGACATTCCATTGGAAAACACTAAAGTGGGTCAGTTCTGTTATGTCTAAAAATAGGTATTAACCCCACTTTGGCATCATAATGAAAAAGGTAAATGAATCTTATTATATAAAATTAAATGTAGCTTTGTAGCCATATTGTTGCTAATTGAATTGAATTCAATATAGTATTCAATATAGTTCAATCCAAAATAGTAACAGCAGCTTGCTTGACTTGAAAACAGGTTTAACTCCAAAACAATATGAATCAATTAGAAACAAGTCTCTTTTGTAGTGAAAGCTTCCATGGGCAGACTGGTGGTGGGGACTGGTTCTGCAACTAGGCCAAACACATTCACGCTTTACAACATTAAGAGTAAACAGAGTATTTGAGTTAGTAAGGTTTGTATAAATCAGTGTCTGCAACACATTAAATACCCACCTATGTCATACCACATTTAAAAGAGAGCCACAGCAGCTGCTCTTCTATTCTTTGAGACATCATATCAAGTGTCCATTTGAAATTTAATTTTGAAATATCACAGTTTTTCCCCAGCTGCTGCCTTCTCCTTTTGCAACCATCCTATCAACCACAATGTTACATGGCCCAACGCAAGTCTATTATACCAACAAGCAGTAGTGTCTTTCTGTAGGCCACTGCCTGTTAGGAGACAGAAATAGCATGCCTGATGACTCATGTTGCTTCTTAGATGCCAGGTGCAAAGATTATATGTAAGGTAAAACAAACGACTTCTCGTCAGTCATTTATATCTTTACAAATTGACCATTTCAATGAGGATAAGGAAAAACTAATATTGCCAATTTGAAAAAGTACATATGTACATGTGTTAATAAAACGAATAGGAAATTCCAACATGGTACCGCCCATGTTGGCATGGATAGCATGTTGTCACAGTTGAGGTGAGGGGGGAGAGAGGGGGAATACGGAGAGTGATGAGGACAGTTGTCACATAGCAGCTATTTTCTTTGTCTTTTTTTTACTGAAAACTTCGATCACGCTAGTGCATTTGTGATTTCTGTTTTCATGTTCTGCACTTCTATCCTGAATAAATTTGATGTTTTTTGGCTGGGATATCTCCACTAAAGTAGTCGCTAGTAATGGGGATCTTTGTCCCTATACAAGTAAAATGCATTTTAAAAACAGCCTTTGACGTTACAATTTCTCATATAAATCTATAGATGTAAATGGATTAAATTAAATAATTTTAAAAATGTAAGAGCAGATACGTGAATTTAGTTATTTCCATGTGAGAGCCTATATGTTGAGAGAGCAAAGTTAATTAAAAAAAAGTTTTGCCTGTAGTGTCTCACCTTAAATATTTTATAATATAAGTATACATTTATTTTAATGATAACTTAAATTCATCAGATTAAAGCAACTTTAGCCTTAGCCCAGAGAAGTGCGCCTGGGGGGTTCAGAGCAAGTTGTTACAGTTAATTCCCCTTAAAATAAAGTAAAATAGAACATCACCCAATTCTGTACATAATGATCACAGATTAATAAAGGGTGTGTGTGTGTGTGTGTGTGTGTGTGTGTGTGTGTGTGTGTGTGTTTAAAAAAGAAAAAAAAAAGGGTCTATTTATTACATAGACTTATCATGAAGCTAAAAAACGCTTTTAATTTTTTTTAATAATTTGTGAGAACCTGTCTCACAAGGTAACCATGTGTTTGTACAGCCGTCATGGGATTACAAATTAAAAATAGCCTTTTGGCAAATTCTGGCATATTTACAGAAATGTTCATTAATATGCACTGTCCCTGAAATAAATAAATAAACAAAACCTCTTTTAGGCTGTATAGCTGAGATGCTGTTCTTTCATTTGGTTTACATGTTACATTCCTGTTGGGTTTGGCTCCAGAGACATTATGAATGTAAACAGTGAGACTTTCTATCTGTGATACAGTCACTGAGTTATAATGTGACTTCTTAGAGGAGGCAATCTAGGCAAATGAAAAGAATTAAACAGCATGGCTTTCCAACATATGATGCTTTCCATTGTTAGTTTTTACATCTCAGAATACGCTATGATAGGCAAATTAACAGTGATTTTAGAATGTTTAAAACACTCTTAACAGCCTTTTGAATCTTGCAGGTTTCCGTCAGCATTAGGCATTTAACAGAAATGTATTAAATATACGATTTTAGAAAATAACACAAAATTGTACTAAGAAATTAGAATTTGCCATAAAATGGCAAATAATAGAAATATAACAGATTATGAGATGACGTCACCGTGAGCCGTAGATGTATTTAACTTTCGGGCTCTTACAAACAAACGTACTTTTGTAACCTTATTTTTGCCTTTTGTAGACTTGTTTGTTTTGACTGTTGTATCATGCAAAAATGGTCTGTCCTTGTGACGTCAACAAGATGGCAGGGGGCAGCACGCGAAAAAAGTCTCCCGGTGCAACAAGCCCTTTTCGGGGAAAACTGCACTGTCTGTGGCAGGATAAACACCTTGTCTTGTTTAAAACCGAATACACTTTGCTTATCGTTTCAATCCTATGGTTTCTAGAAATTGGGATCAACGTTTGGGTTATACGAAAAGTGCCATGTGAGTAACTGAGTGAGTGGCTAGTTAGCATGCTACGGCGTTTCACCATTGTTATGAACCCATCTGACAGCTAAATGGTTAGCTTTAGCACAGCACACTCGCTTGACACACCACCTGTCAAAGTTTGCCTCTTGAATAGACTTTACATTAAAAATAGGTTGCGACTGGGTGTTTTACCAATGTCTATTCAGTATAGAATATAATTAAAACATTTCAATTGCCCTATTAATAAAATTCCTGTGTAATCTAACTAGCCATTAACGTACATTAGAAAGAATGTTATGTGAATTGCTAATACATGTTAAGCATTGTATTCCTATAATCACCAGACACTGAAATAGACTGGAAAGCCTACATGGATGAAGTGGAAGGAGTTATAAATGGTACCTATGATTACACTAAGCTTAAAGGAGACACTGGTCCTCTGGTGTGAGTTTTTCTATAATTTTCAAAGTCCTTGGTTAGTTTGAAATGTTTGTTATATTGGCTCATATTTTTTTTACTTTGTTTCTAGATACCCAGCTGGTTTTGTTTACATATTCTCCGCTCTGTACTACATCACAAGTAAAGGTGTTAATATTCGTCTCGGTCAGTACATTTTTGCAGCCTTCTACCTCATCACGCTACTGCTTGTCTTCAGATTATATTTCCGTACTAAGAAGGTAAATTTGTGTGAAAGCTCATATTTTATTAATGCGTATTTTATGTCCAGTATGTGAATTTCTGTGCATTTCCAGGTTCCTCCCTACGTGTTCTTCTTTGTGTGCTGTGCATCTTACCGTATTCACTCCATCTTTGTTCTGCGGCTCTTTAATGATCCAGTTGCCATGATGTTACTATTTGCAGCTGTCAATCTTTTCATGGATGATTACTGGTGGTTAGGCTGTGGTATTTACAGGCAAGTATGGACTACAGTTTTAGTTTTAGTCTAATTTACTTCCTTTCAGTGAAAAAAAAATGTATTATTTTCTCTTTTGACAGTTTAGCAGTGTCTGTTAAAATGAACGTCCTCCTGTTTGCGCCTGGGCTACTTTTTCTTCTTTTGTCAGAATTTGGTCTGATGAAAACAATCCCAAAACTTTCTCTCTGTGCCGGCATACAGGTACATGTCTTCTAAGTCAAATGAGTGACTGACAAGAGGATTGAGACAAAAACATGTGTTTTTAAAATGTGTTTTCCTATTTCTTGACTTGTGTTGTGCACATATTTAACCCTTCTTTTTTGGACAGATTCTTCTTGGTCTTCCTTTTCTCCTTGAAAATCCTTTGGGCTATGTCAGCCGAGCTTTTGATCTTGGACGGCAGTTTATTTTTAAATGGACGGTGAACTGGCGTTTCCTGCCTGAATGGCTCTTTCTAAATTGGCAGTTCCACCTCCTCCTGCTGGCTGCACACTTACTCACTCTCCTGCTCTTTGCCTTGTTCCGTTGGAAGAGGTTAGAGATCTCATTATCAGTTGTCCTTGAGTGCTAAATGAATACAGCAAATTCTGATGACATAATAATTAGACAGAAACTAGCTTTAATCTACCCACTGGGAATTAATTTATGTTATTTTGTTTTATTAGACCAGGAGAAAGTATCTTTGAACTTCTTAAAGACCCAAGCAAGAGGAAAATCCCCCCTCAGAAGACCACGGTTGATCATATCCTTTCATTTACTCTGCTTAAAAATGAATACCTTTTTGATTTTAGCGATTCTCTACGGAGATGATTAGTAAGATTTGCCTTTTTGTTTGATTTTTTTTCGCATTCAGTTTTTGACTTTAACATACCTGCACAGATTGTTCTCATTTTGTTTACTTCTAACTTCATTGGTATGTGCTTCAGCCGATCATTACATTATCAGTTTTATGTGTGGTATTTTCACACCTTACCCTACCTTCTGTGGAGTGGAGGTGTTAAGAAGCTAGCGCACCTGCTCAGGTATTTTCTTTTTATACGTAAAAGCATTTAGAATTTTTTTGTGTGAATTACATGCGTTTTGTTTTTTAGGGTCCTCATCTTGGGTCTTATTGAGCTGTCATGGAACACATATCCTTCCACTAACAGCAGCTCGGCAGCTCTGCATGTCTGTCATCTCATCATCCTCTTCTCCCTGTGGCTTGCCCCTCCTATTTCTTTAGTCCCAACAGATATACCCAAGAAGGACAAACTTCAGTGATCAATTTACAGCCATAATCATACAGGACATTGTATTCTACTTCTCTCATCTGTGTCTGCTGCAGTACAAAGAAGAGTGCTGGAATTATAGCAGTCTTTTGTCATCATGTGAAGGAGGTATCGTGAAGGTGCAGTCCTCACATTTAACCATTGGATCAGGCATTGCAATTGCCGAAAGCGTATGTTTTAGCTGAAGAATTAGAATTAATTTGGAAAAAGTTAACAGAGGTGATTTTTAGAGTTAAATGTATATTATTGTGTCTGTCAAGTATGAATTATTATTGTTGAAAACAATAAAATATGTCCCAATTAAAGCTTGTCCTTAGGTGATGGCACTCTAAAGTACGTAGTTACACCATTCCATTCTGGTGTTAAACCAACACAACTGAAAAACTGAAGACAATCATGGTTTTAGCTAATGTTAGGTCCAGAGTTGCTAGCTTTGGTTGTCAGACAATGTGAATGTACAGTGGACTAAAGCACAATTGTATTTATCTTTTCTAATAAAAAAGCAGCCATTAGTTTGTGTTGTGTGATTTAATGTAAATCTCAAAGTGCTAGTGTATTTTATTATGAATTGTTAAAGCCCAAATTAATTGTACAACACACTAATTCAAACAACTTGCTATTACAGAACATTTTATAAAATAGTTGTGATTGGCATTGCGTAAAAGTCAACGTGGCATAGAATATTCTTAGAACTATAAATCTATTTGGCACTGAAAATACTTCAATTAAAAATTGCCTCACACATTATTAGGATTATAGCACAACATGTTTAGTTTGATGTTCTCATCCCAGTGGCGAAGTAGAAGAAACAGCTGTCTAGCTGCTCCCCTCAACCCAGCCAAGTCCACTCCCTCAGGAAGCTCTTGACAGCGCAGCCAAAAGTCAGCTTTTGCTGCTACCAACTCCCACTCCATAAAGTATCCTGCACATCGGTGCTCTAGCCAGGCCAAAGCTACTGAAGTAGCCCATGTAGAGCCCTCTAAGTCCTCTTGAGCCAACAGGCTATTGCCCTGGACTGAATCCACAGAGAGGCTTTCACATACGTCAGTCTCTGAGCCACGCCCACTGTCGGCCTGGCCGTGGCCTTGCCCCGACAGCTCCAGAGACCCCTCCTCAGAGCTGGGCAGGTCAGGAGGAGTGCTGATGGGCTCTCTGTCAGATAGGTGTCTTCTTCGAAGCCTTGGCTCCAGCATTAGTGGTGTGTCATCTGGAGTGTGATGGAAAGGAGGTGCCACAGACTTACTGAGAGGACAAGAGGAGGGAGAGAAGGTTACATGTTGAGCAGAGACAGCTGATGATTTGGCAGCAGTAGATAAAGATGGAGCGCTGGGAGATGTGCAGCGGAAAGGTGGGCTCAAGCTACGTCGGTGCAGGCTATATGGGGATGCTCTCTTCAAGCGATCCAAAGGGATCTGGACACAGTCTGAGTAGATCTCAGTCAGAAGAAAGGCTCCTGATGCCAGCTGCAGACGGACCTGCAGACAAACTTACACTTTCAGAGCTGGCTGGTTTTCGAGAGGGATTTGTTTGTATAGCACTCACCAAGGGCATATAGTCTGGAGATTCAGTGTCAAGCTGTTTCTCAGGCTCAGCAGAGAGACAGTGAGACTTCAGAGGAACCTGCTTCCCTGATGAAATAGATGACCTGAGTCTGCCAAGTGGAAATCTAATGAATAGAAACAATTATTGATAGTTAATGATGTTTTATGTACAGGACAGAAACACAATATGCTGCAAAGACAAAAATATTTCTCACTTAGAGCCAAAGAAGCTCTCCATAGACTTGCTTTCTATAGATCTTTGTGAACGTGAAAATGAGCTGCCTGGTATTGTTGGGTTTGCTCCAGTAAAGGAAGTGCTCACACCTACGCAAGAAAAAACTCTAGTAGAATTCTATAGTAAGGTGTGAGTGGATCAGGTAATATCTGTTAGACTCATCTTATTTGAAAGACTGATTGTGTGTTACTTACTGGAGTCCCAGGATGTAAGGCTACAGGGCGAGGCAGGAGTTTCATCTTTGTCTGAGTGACACAAAAATTGTTGATGACCTTTTGCATTGACTAGACAAAAAGTTATTTTTTACCTGTCGAATTAAAGGCATCCTCAAGGTCTTCACTGTCCCTGCTTGTGCGGCGTCTGCCCAATCCTACAGAATAAGTTTTCTGTTTTCGACTGCCAGACAGGGAGTTTATCCTGTTGCCCAAATACATTCCTAAAATATAATACATTTTTATAAATAAATTGTACAAAAAATATTATGAGTTTTTGCTGTAATAAGATGCAAACTTAAACTAACATACCGGTGTGTTGAACATCCAAACATTCTGCCACTCCTTTGCTTTGGTTACTGTCTGTTATTGCAAAGGTTGTGTACATGCAGATGATGTTGCAGTGCTTACTGGTCTGAATAGCCTTCATACGGTAGCGTTTTAGTGAATCTGAGTAAGAAATACATTCAGCATGTACACTTGTAAGTTAAGGACGTGCTTCATTTAGTTATGATGTCAATGTAAAAACAAACATGTAACAGAAAGTCTCACTGTGTCCAGTGTCACACTCCTTCTCAGCCATCTTTTCAAAATCTCTGATGACTGAACGTGCAGTCAGCTGATGTACAATCTCCTTCCATGTTTCACCCTGGCCTCCATCAAGTCCTTGTTCAGCTCCATCCATCACTGCTGTGCTCAGAGCTTCTGCTGACCACAGGTGTCCCAGGTCCACGGTAACCTCCCAGGACACTGGGCTCCCACTGAACAGCCCATGGATGATGGAACGGCATTGGCCTGGAGGAGGGTCCTCTAGTGGGACAGCATGAAAGAGATTTTCTGGGTCTGCAAAGCTGTCCCAGTCCAGAGGAGATGCAGGGAACAGGAGCCCATCTGATAGACACAAAACATGTCAAATTGGTTTGACACTTCATCCTCATTCTAGCTTATGCTTACTGGAATCACTAAGACTTCTGTGAGACAAGGTTTCATGTCCTAATTGAGGCTTTGTTTCTGCATCACTTTCATCAAGTCTTCCTCCCAAAGTTTGGTCAAAAGAAACCCTCTCCAATGCCCTTCTCAAGCGATGCATCTCCATCTCTCCCTGTGGAGAAGAGAAACTGCGTGCCGCCATGGTAGAACGAGCCAGGACTTTATGTTTCCTCCTAGACTCCTCGTCTTGACTTCCCTGTTGGTAAAATGGTGTAGTAAATTAACATCTACTACTACTTGGTATATGATAGTAAATTCTACCTTTTTTGTCAAAATTTCAGATGGCTTTGCTGAAAGGTTTTGATGCCAAATAGCATCTGCCCAACGAGACAAGCAAGATTTCTTTTCAGGGGAAGGCATTTTTTCAAGACCTTGAGGCAAAGATCCAGTATCCAGCACAGAACCAGAGGGGGACTCCTCAAAAGCAGAGCTGGCCACGTCCATGTTGGAAGAGGTGTTTAAGTGTAACTGAGAGTGTGTCTGCAGGGTGTGGTCGCTGCTGAGAGAGCAGCGCGTCAGAATATACTGCTCCTGAATGTAAGAGCTCTCCTCTATCCTCCGCCTCACATCACTGGACCACTCCATATCCATACCTTAAGACAAAGTAAACCAGTATGTGAATATGTCTGTATGATTACAAAATGTACACATTGAACTGACCTGAGCTGGCACCAGGATCGGTGCCCCGAGCGCAGGAGAACTCAGAGGATATTTCTCTAGAGATTTCCCTCAGTGCCGCCTCTAAATCATTACCTTCTGGACATGTCACCACTGGCATTAACTCTGAGGCAGGAGGTGGGGAAAGGTCATCGTAAACTACATCTGCAGAGCTGCGATGTTCAACTTTAGCTGCCTGTTGAAAAGACTGTGTAAGAGTAGTGTCTGCACAAGTACAGAGTAAATTATCCGTAAGATATACCTGAGACTTTGATTTGAAGTGTGTTGTATCATACAGAGTGCAGTATCCAATAAGGCAGTTTCCAGGGTAGAGAGGGGGAATTTCATAGGGTGACAAAAGAGCCTCCATATTTTCAGGCAGGTACCAGTCAATGCGAACATCAGTCAAAACAGGCTCAAAAGCCTTTTTCAAGGATTTGATTAACTACAAAACATTACAAGAAATGACACATTTGTAAACCATGTGATTGCTTCTCCAATAGATGGCAGTGTAGTCAACCTTTGGCTGGAGTCTCTCCTCGTCATCCAAGTACTCTGTCAAGCCTCCTGTCAATCTGGACACGCCCTGCAAGAGTCGTCTGCAGGCTCTGGGACCAAGCCCCAAACCAAAACATCTGCAGAAATTAGTTTAACTTAGGTTTAAACTCAGAATGCATTACTATAACCAGCCTTTTCTTGCAGCTGAATAAGACTTGGTTTAATTAGTAGCACAGAAAGTGCAGTTATAATAAGAAATGAGAACATGTCTCTCAAGTTTGAAAAGAGCATGGTATAGATTCTATGGAATGAGGGAAAGGTACACAAATGTATTGATTTTTCGGGAAATGTAAACTAATTTGAAACCTATCTGTCTTAAATCTATCCATTTTTAAACAACGCAACTGATGTCAAGCTCGAACATTTGTAGAATTCAAATGTGTAGAACAAAATACGGTGATGGAGGAGAATACTAATAAGGCATAAATGGGGTTATAGTGAATTGCTGAAAGGCTTGGAGCAAACCAGTGAGCGTGCCTCTTACTGCAGCACTTAGCGGGATTACAGGGCGCGCTAATAAAATATTGTCCACTTTCTTCTGCCTTTCATGGAGCTTCAATATGACTCTTCATTTCTGTCCCTCCTGTATTTTTTCTACATTCGATTACGTAATCAAGATTAACTGTTCTCCATTTATTGTAATATAAGAAATAAATATGACTTCATACACAGACAATTAAAAGTGACTGAATGTCATATGTATTTGTCCCAAAATATTATTGAAACACTTTTGGTTTCTAGTTTGTTTCTAATTTGGGCACTCCTTACCTGCCAGAGCATGTGTTTCTGCGGACCAGCTCCAGTATTTTGGAAACATTGCTGATTGTCCCATCTGTAATGATAAAGATCTGGCGAGGACAGGACCGCTGCATTGGCTGCTGATACAACCAGGACAGCACCCCCAGCAGGTTGGTGCCTCTCATGTCTGCTTTCATCCTCTGTACGTACTCGTTTGCTTGCATTAGAGTGACCTGTAGTGAACAGACATCAGTGAGAAAACAGGATCCACAACATTACAGCAAGCATCATCTGTCCCATGTGTAAACATCATCAATGTCACCAGTGCAAATTCAATGTTTAATATCAGATGCCCCAATTACTCTGTGAGCGGTGGACACAAATCTAATTATAACTTCTCTAATAAAGAGAAAGCAAACATGCAGACCTCAGCACCTGCACCTTAAATCAAACTGTGGCCAAACAACGAGCGATAGAGTGGAGTCTCCACCTGTAGCTAAGAGTGCAGAAAAGGTCACCATATGGTCTGTCCTGAGTGCAAAGACTCTTTGTCCTTACAGTCCCTGGTCCAGCCCAAACCTAATACTCTGCTGCTAGGGCAACGCAACAACTGACCTTTCACATGATTAGTTTGGAACAAATTGACACAAACTGTACATGATTAGTTTGGAACAAATTGACACAAACTGTACATGATTAGTTTGGAACAAAATTAGTTGTGGAAACAAATTGACACAAAACTTGTACATGATTAGTTTGGAACAAATTGACACAAACTGTACATGATTAGTTTGGAAAACAAATCTGCACAATCTGCTCTGTATTTAACACTGTATGAGTTTAGTTACACAAAGAAATTATTATTACTTTTTTTATAATTCAACATGTGAACACCTACGTCAGTGCAAAGTCTGCTCAAGGAAAACAGTGGTTTGACAGTGGTGCCAAAACCCACAATATTGAGCGTGGTGCCTGAAGGGAGACTCTTCAAGACTACCACCATGGCTCCTGTAGAAAAAACAACATTTAGCAGGTAAACTAGGATGTTTGCTGTAAATTGTGTTGTGTTTGTGATATGGGCCTGTGGTGGTATTTTTAAATGTTCTTTTAAGTTGAAGATGAAAGTTCTATAGCTCAGATGAGATGCTAAAGCACATCCAAAAAGACTTACTTTTACCGTTGGATGTTGCTGCCGCTCATGCTGCCGCTACGATCAATAAGAAAACGACTTCTCTAGTGGATTTGTGAAGTTCTGCTGGTTCACTCAGCAGGTCGGGACAAAAATTAAGCATCAACACAGGATTGCTCATGATGTCCTTGTGATAACGCTCTTTCACAAACTCAAGCTGTAAAAAGAAAATTGTCAGTGTTGATACAACTTTATTAAGTATTCAAACAAACCTTTTTCTCAGGTTCTGAGTCTTTCCGTATACTGCGAATAAAATCACGACGAGAGGAGATCAGCTGTTCATATCGGCTGAATGAAAGCCGTCCTCTTTCTACTATTACCAAAGGGTTGTGAGGCTCTGTAAAACAAAACAGATAAAGACACATGTAGATAAAAACACAATAGAAAATGGACTGACCACTGAGGTGTAGTATGATTTCTATGTGCCGGTCGTAGGGATGCTCTTGTGCCAAGGTGATGTATGTAGCTGAGGCACTTTCGGCGCTAGGGTCAGCATCTGCTCTGAGAGCATGGGTTGGGCTCTCCAAGCCTAACAGAGCATTACAGAACAAATTTTCATCATTTAGATTATTTCAAATAAGTCAAATCATACATTTTGTACCGCAACAAACAGGCTCCTCGGACAAGCAGTTGAAAGTTGAGTTCATAAGGTGCCAGGTTAGCAGCAGGACTGATAAAGATGCCGTGTGCACACTGCTGTTCAGAGTGCATGGCCCTGTCTTGTTTCCCTGAAGTGGCACCGAAACAGCTAGTTGCTCTGGGGGATTGAATTGAAAAACTGACATAAATAAATTAGAAAACTGTGACACATGTTCTGATAAAACATTGATACCCAGTCTCTTCTGATTTTCACTGTTGTCGCTCTTGCTTTGTTCTGTGTCCCAGTGACTATTGGAGTGAGCACTGTGGGGTAAATAATGCGAATGGCTCTCCATTTTCTAGTGTAGGAAGTTCAGTGTGGTGCTTAAGGTTACGGACACGATATCCATAGGGCAATGACTCCTGTGCCACAATGAAATGGTTCTTTCCAAATCTTCATCCAGGATAACATGTCCTGAAAATAGAATACAATATGTGACTGCTACTTATATTGTCAGCTTAGGCTGTATAAAAATATGAAATTATGTTTACACCATTAGGCATGCAGCCAGCACCTTTTGCACAACAGAGATACAGCTCCAGCACTGCTATAGCTTATGGTTGTAGAAACTATGTTGCTCAGAGTTTGCTGGTATACACAAGTATCATTAGTGATACTAATCTGTAAGTCTTTGATACTAGTATTTTGTGTTAATTAGAATCTATGTTAGGAAACCTCATATATGATATGAGCTTAAATAGCATACGTTACTACAATAGACTAGCAACCATTGTATACGCCATTGCACATCGAAGTATACCCTGCTACAAAATCCCCATTCCCTACTCCACATGGCCTTTCCAGACCAAACTCTGAGCAACATCCAGACAGCAATCCTTCAGCTTTCCTCGGCTCTCAATATGAACTCCGACCAGGCGACCAGCAATGACCGCCTCAATCGACCACAACCTCCTTCTCTCCAAGAGGGTAAACAAATATACCTAAGAGACAAAGAATGTATACAGTAATTCCAAATTATATGTTGTATAAGATGTTCACTGAACATTAAGTACTTCCACAGCATCAGTGTTAACATTAGCGTAGGTAAGCTGGCGCTGATGCCGATGTGAGCAGCCGTTGGCACAGGACTTGATACAAGAAGCCTTCAGTAGCAATGGCTCCCATGTGGAGCGGTTCTTCAGACCCACCATCTTTTTAGCATCAGGCCTGTACCTGCACATAGTCAGAAGAGGAATCACATTTACCTGCATAAAGTGCCTGGCAGTTCATGGATTAAGTACGTTAAGAGTTTTGAAATTAGATTTTTTATATTTATTATTATTATTATTATTATTAGTTATTATTATTATTATTTATTTATTATTATTATTATTATTATTATTATTATTTATTATTATTATTATTATTAATAATAATAATAATAATTAATAATGTTATAATAATAACAACTATTATTAGTATTATTAATAATAATAATAATAATAATAGTTATTATTATTATTATTATTATTATGCTCCTGTTCTGCTGCACTTATATAATAATAATAATAATGATTATAATTGCAATTATTATTATTATTATTATTATTATTATTATTATTATTATTATTATTATTATTATTATTATTATTATTATTATTATTATTATTATTATTATTATTATCATCATTATATAAATGCAGCAGAACAGGAGCATACCCCACAGTTGGCAAACGTCTGAGTGGCACTGCTGTGCCTTGGAATCTTCAACAACAGTCTCATAGAGTTATCATAGGGCCACTATGAGCTTCTGCATACTGGACTTTTTGAAGCTTCGCCGCAGATGTGCTGTATACATAGATGAAAAGTAAGATTTAAATAAGGTTGTCTTTACCTCGGCAGGGCACATGTTAAACTCACTAACAGCATATTGGATTGGACTGACCATATAATTTACATGTCCTTATCATCTGTTAGGTCACTGGTGATATAATGGCCAAGGAAATTTATTTAGGAAATCTACTCAAATAGAATAAAACATGCAAGTGTGATTTATAAATATTGTGCCAATACTTGAAACACTAAAATATCAATGAAGAACAAATAAAAACATAAAATAGTAAAGTAAATATACATTTGAAAATTGTTTAATTCTATTTAATAAATCCAACACAGTTTGAAAGTATGGATGTAAATTAGGATTACTTATGAGTTTAGCAACACAATGTCTGAGGGTGCCTTCACACTTCGTTATTTAGTCCTAAATTGGTCTTTAATCCTGATGTGGATTTAGTTTGGTCCTCTTTTAGTCCTTGTTAAATCCCAATCTAGTCCAGGCTTAGTGTTTGGTAGATCTTGGTTTAGTTCCAATTTTGATGTGATGAATGAGTGAATTCAATAATAGGTTAAAAAATCGACTACTTTTAAACCTAATTTTCTTTTTTTTCATCTATTTATGTGTGCTTTTCAGCCATGTAACAAAGCTATGTCCTCTCCTCAGGCTCTTAGCAACCACTAATGTTAGTTTAAGTAAGAGAGGTGGTCAATGATTAACCCTGCAGTTTAGAGCCCATTATAACTATGCATTATACCAGGTGTGCTCCATCAATAGTCAACTACTGTCTTACACACAACATAACAATCTGCTCCTTTAGCATTAATAATCCAAACAACAAACGTCTCTATTGAAATTAAAGTGTAAAGTAGAGTTTTTATAAATGTGTGTGAATAAAAGCAAAACAAAACACTTGTTGTGAATGCATGGTTGCCTGTGTGCAAATACATGGGTACACTGTGAGTTAGCACGTTTGGCACGCTTCATCAAGTGCACTTTTCCCAGCCACCTTTAGGACAAAATCCACACTCTCCATCTGGCTCCTGTGCTGGCCAACCATAACAGGCAAAGAAATAACAGTTTTGTTAAGTTAATGTGCATTAATGTGCTCCTTGCTCAATGTCAAAATGAGATCAACAAACTTGATACTGAGGGCAAAATGTACGCATGATAATAAGTCTCCCAGATTTGATTCTAATATGAATGAAAATAATAAAAAAAAGGAAATGGCTAGAATGACAAAATGCATGAAAATAAAAAGTTGTGTTAATTGGAAGTGTATCACCTGATCAACATTTGATCTACATTTGAATTATGACAGTGAGTATACAGACATGTGTATTGATACATCAGAATAAATTTTTAGCATCGCCATCACTTTCTAGCAACAATTCCATTACATGACGCAAACTGAAATGTCCCCAAAACACTTACTTTATAGTTCAGTGCCAAGTTCAGCAGCCTGCTTCTGTGTCCAGCCTCTGCATCACATCTGAGGATCCTGAGACAGCAACAGTAGATCATCATTCTCTCTCTCTCTTTCTCTCTCTCTCTTCTGCAATTGCCCTATAAAGAAAACCATTTAAAGTAAAGACACGTCCAATGACAAGTTTCACAGCTAAATAAAAAATAAATAAACAAAACAAAAAGGATCAATGACAAATGCATTAAATGTAACTTGAAATAAGTGAGACCATACTCTCTCTCAGTTTAACCTGCCACTTTGCCGTGAGCCCTGACTGCAGCCACAGTAAAACGGCACTGATCCCTTACTGAGATTCTGGACCTGCAGCAGAGTCAAGCCAATAACACAGCAGTAAGTGAGGCGAGCCTGCTTCTCATCCAGACAATTGGCTGTGATGGTGGCAGCCATAATTCATGGCTAATGGTGGGCCAGGCAGTCTTTCCACAGGTCAACCATTCTTGTTAGAAATTTAAAATGCACAATGCAGAGTATAATATACCCAAAATGTGTTTGTAACCTTGTAATTGGCAAATTTCTATTGGCCCAAACAGCCTGAAATTCAAATCTAACATTTGGCCACTCACTATTAATTACCATAATTTTGGGCGACACTTCATTTTACAGTACCCTTAATAATATATATTTTGTATGTACCCATGTCATTAAGTAAGCTTCAATTCAACCCCAATCTTTAACCCTTACAACCTTGTGATTACACGTTATCACATGTTGACATAAAGTGTAGTCTAATTTGGTATTAATTAATAGTATATCACTATGATGTTTAGCCAAATTATGTTGATTTCCTTACATACTATTATTTGTTTGAATGTATAAACTAAGTAATAATAAATTAACACAGCCAACCAAACTCTTGTATGTTCTTTTCACTTAGTGTTACTCCCCTGTGAGTGTGACCCACATCCACGTCCACACTCTCTCAGCTGCTCCTCCTGCCGGAAGGACACTGGTAAGTTATCCTTGAAAGTAAAGCTACTGTAATGAAACATAGGGTTTTCTCAAATTAACAAACAATTCTGGCCTAATGACTGACAACACACAAAAACTCTGCAGATTGATAGCATAGGATTAACAAATAAAATGTATATAAATTGGCCAAAAATAGAGGAGCCTACAGTGCGTCCCAATCTGTGCAGTTGTATCATTTTCTCACTAGATGTCATGCTTTCACAGTGTTGGGCAATCATGTTTGGATGGCTGCGGCAACTTTGTGGATTTCCTCTCCTAAATGACCATAGGTAAACGCAATAGGCCACTCCTGCTTGCTTATGGCATGATGTCTTACACGCAGACATTGTAGCCTATAACATCTCACAGACTGATCAGATGCATTACAGAAGCCTATGCCACAAGAAATAACTATATTTAGAACCAGGAATGTATGTGTTTTTTCTCTGGGCACCACAAAAAACTGTTCTTGGTGTGTAGTTAATCTTGAGTTGATAGAGTTAATGTATTTCTTGTTAATGTGATGGATGAGGACGTAATAATAGTTCTAGGCCTAACTGCCGGCCGGGTCTGCGTGACCATTGTCCTGGGTTCAAGTATCTGTCTGAGCTAAATGTTGGGAAGCTCTTCTCTGCCTGGGCTACCCCACTGACCTACATTTCAATTGTTTTCTCTTAAAACAATGGACGAGTTGGTTTCATAACTGAAAACAATACCTGGTGCCACATGATTGTTGTCAAATTTACATAGTGAAAAAGCATGTTTGATTTATGTTGTTGATGTTTTTTGTTGGTAAGCAGTATAGGAAGCTCTTTATAATATTACTATCTGTCTCTGTGGGTCTTGTAGTACTTTTCTGTATAAATAGTTATCTTTTATGAAATCCAGTGAGTTTGTGGTCATATGAGTGCAGCTTGGGCTAGATATTTGGTCTGATCATAGAAATACTTAATATTAGCCCCTTTTAGTCAACTGATCAATGCAACATTTTTGTCTTTAGTTGGTCAATAATTTCTTTAGAAGTCGACTACAGCCCTACGTAACAATGCAGCTAAACATTACATGGGGCCCAATAACAATGGCATGTATACACACTGTCATCGTTGGTGGAGGGTCTTTGGCGGGAGAAGAAAGAGGCGCAGAGTGTTTCCTGCTCGCAGCATGAAAGGAAGACGAGTTAGCAAAAGGAAAAATCATCAAAGTACATCAAAGAGCAGCATGATAGAGGAGGGCACGAATCAAAGAGTGCCGCTGTCCCAGGACGGTCCGCCTGATCCTGCCTCAGATCCCAGGCCCACTGAGCCTCATGCCACAAGGAGCGGGCCAAAACACAAACAGATCAGATCACTGGGAGAGAACAAAATGCTTACTGGAAAACATAAAGACAAGACCATTGTCAAGATAGATATAGTATACACTTAGGTAGTTACTTATATACTATAACAATAATCTTAGGAGTTATTGTGTTTGCTAGTGCATAAAGTGTTGTGAAGCTCTCTGTCACTGTATTTTTATGTAACAAAAGTAGAGTTCAGCAGAGAAAGACAAAAGTGATGTGAACTGACAATATTTTAATGGGAGGGAGAAAGGACTGTAAGTGATCAATGGAGGCGGCCGCCAACTGATGCCCGGGCTGCGTCTTTGAAGTGCCCATCCTCAGAGGGCCGCCACGCACAATGGCCCCTTTGATGCCCGGGAACATGCCAGACACTTCTGCTGTCCTGTGCCGTCCGGCTCGCTCATGCTCTCCCTGTCCTGTCCACACTGTGACTTTGGGTTTGAACACTTGTTGGTGCGTCTTTCCACATTCTTCCACATGCTACAGTGCCATATCAGCACATACTCTTACGTGCACAACTTTCTGCCCTTCACACAGCATTAATGAATTCAAACAACTCCCCGTTACTAACCGACAGCCAATCCCTGCGCCTGATAGTTCCCCCCTTTTCAATAGTTGCAGCTCCCTCCCCCGCCTCCTCTCACAGAATCAAACCTCTTTGTAATATCCAGCCTTGGCAAGTGGTGCCCGACTTGCTGTCATAGCCTTAATGAATTCATCTGTTTGTGTATTGGACATGGCACCATCTACCCCTCCTCCCTTTGCCTAGGTTTCATCTCTCATCTCCCTCCTCCATACTGATCTCTATATATACCAGGGACCACTTCATGGAGCTATTGTTCCTCTGACTAAACTTACAGACAGATGCCCTGCACGGCTGTGGGAGAGAGACCAGAGATCCAGGAGGGAGTCACCAGGGACTTGGATAGCAGCTTTTTCTGCACCTGTGCGTCCTCCTCACCATCTCAGCCGGTCTGCCTGCCCTTTTATCTGTCAGCGCAAGAGAATCAGGACCTCGGATGCTACTGACAACATGCTGCTGCTGTCACTGCTTCTCTTAGAGCTGGACTTCCTGCTGGCAGCTCCTGCAGGCCGAGAAGTCTACAAGATGCCCCATAGTGCACTCAAAGGTAATATATTTAAGTATTTTGCCATACAGAAGTGCACATTGTTTGTTTTGACTGTAGATAACAGCATGGAACTAGGGATTTACTATATTCAAATTCACACCAATAATAACTATTCTTTACGCTGTTATTCCAAAAACCAATCAATGTTCTGGTTGTATAGTCAAAATCCATGAAATAGCTGGTAATAGGTAATGATTTGCATTAAACATTCATTGATCAGTACTTAGTTCCAGCCACAAGTTTTGAAGTATTCAGAACAAGTTCTACTTGTTGAGGTGATTTTGGGCTTTAGAAAAATAATTTGAATTGAAATATTCCTTCCGTTGCCGGACTGTCCGTATCCTCCCGGGCACATCCTGTCCCATCCTGTCCACCAGCCTTTGCCTGCTCAGCTCTGGCCTTCTAATTAAGTCTTCAATCAGCATTGTTGTTGTTAGTGTCCCATTCTGTGATGTGGTGCAGCACAGAGGGGGGGCAGCAGGGTTAGCGGCACTTTTGAAGAATATCTCTCGAAGCTTCACTCTCATGAGCTTGCTTCACTAACACGCTGCCTGCAAACTCCAAGAGCTGCAGGAAAGATTTTTCAAGTTTATATTATACAGCATTCCAGTAAATTGTACCTGGGTGTGAAAAGGAAATTATACTTGATGATTATGAATAAAATATTTACCAAGATATATGACTGTTTTCTACAGCTTTATCTGAACGTGGTACTGTCGTGCTAGAAGCTGCCATGACAAGTGCTTTGTCTGCCCTGGAACGAGCATCTTCTGAGAAGAGTCGGGCTGAAGCTGGCTGCAGGGGCTGTGTTCCCTGTCTGTTCCAGGACTGTGGACAGTCAGCATCATGTTGTAAGTTCTGAAATGTTTTTCAAAACCATAAAATAAATGTATTTCATCAATTGTACTTTATCAACCATTTTAAACAGCAGTCCCGGGCAATGCCCTGACAGAGCCGAGCTGTGAGGTCATCAGTAAAGCGCAAAAGTTAACTGACGAGGCGGAACGCAGCTGGGCCCTGAGTCAGGCCTGCGCGTTCTACCAGCACCGCTGCCTGCCCCTGGAGCTGGACAAAGAAAACTGCATCCGCATCATGGGAGAGAGCTGCAGCGCACGTGTGCTTCAGTGCAGTCTGCTCAGCACCATGTACAACCTGGAGCCTACCACTCAGACACAAGCACAAGGTGAGGCAAAGTTTCTCCTATCCCATCATTAAACAACTGCTGTTTCTCACTAAGTACAGTGCTGTGACCCTCTGTCTGTTCCAGCAGCAGTCTGTGGGCAGAGGTCTTCTGCAGTGCCAAATATCACACAGCCACGCTCCAGGATTGTGGGAGGCTCTCCTTCCCCTCTGGGCAGCTGGCCATGGCTAGTCAATCTGCAGCTGGATGGGGGCCTTATGTGTGGAGGCGTATTAGTGGACAGCTCCTGGGTCGTCACTGCTGCTCACTGTTTTGCTGGGTTAGAGTTATTTTTTATTTCAATAAGTCCATTTTATGTTAATTTTTTATCAAGCACTGTATAATTAGCTACATTTCTCAGGAGCCGCAGTGAGAGCTATTGGACCGCTGTAGTGGGAGAATTTGACATCACCAAAACTGATCCTGATGAACAGGTCCTCAAGGTCAACCGGATAATTCCACATCCTAAGGTATTCACTCAAATAAGCATCTGCAACACGTCTACAACATATGGTAATGTGTGCAGTAACACTTTCATTCGTCTTGCAGTTTAATCCAAAAACATTTAACAATGACATAGCACTGGTGGAGCTCACAACTCCAGCTGTCTTGTCTGATCATGTGACGCCTGTGTGCCTTCCCGGAGGTACTGAGCCCCCTACTGGCAGCCCCTGTTTGGTGGCAGGCTGGGGATCTCTCTATGAAGGTAACACATGTGTTGAAAATGTTTTGTCAAATGAAATAAGATTCCCAAGTAAAATGCAACTAGATTTGACCGTGTATTGCTTTGCTTTCTGATCAGATGGCCCATCTGCTGATGTGGTGATGGAGGCGAAGGTTCCACTGCTGCCTCAGAGCACATGCAAGAGCACCCTGGGCAAAGACCTGGTGACCAGCACTATGCTCTGTGCTGGCTATCTCTCTGGAGGCATTGACTCCTGTCAGGTGGGCAGCCACCACTTTAATTAGTACAGTGTCAATCAAAAGATTTTCCTATAATTACGGTAATATTTTTTGTAGGGTGACTCCGGAGGGCCATTGATCTACCAGGACAGAATGTCTGGACGGTTTCAGCTCTATGGCATCACCTCCTGGGGAGACGGCTGTGGAGAAAAGGGGAAGCCCGGTGTTTATACACGAGTGTCTGCTTTCTCTGACTGGATTCAGTCTGAGATACAAAGTAAGTGTCAAACAACAAGACATATACTGTAAGTCTACATCTTCTTAAAACTTTATTAATTACTATATGATTTCAACTTTGAAGAGTCTTTTGGGAGCCGAGAGCCAACATGTCCAGAGCTTCTTAAGACCACAGAGATGACAGAGGAGAAACAGAGGGCAGAGTTCAGCTCACTGTGTCGTTTCTACACCTTATCATGTCCTCCTGGACAGTCAGCCAGCACATGCAGCCAAACAGTCCAGGACAAGTGCCTTACACGCTTTAAGAAATGTCGTAAGTAGCCTGCTACCTTTTAGACATAAAGTCTCACTTTATTAAACATTTTTATCACTAAAAATCTGTATTTTATCTATTTGTCCCCAGAGCTGCGTTCTTTTCTTCAAACTCTGTTGGATTTACTTCAGAGAGCTGAGGACTACATTAGGGACAAAGTGGACTTAACTTTTTTTACTCAGACTCTGCCTCAACTTGTGGAGCACATCTACAACACTGCCTTCGCTCACACCAGAGAGAGGAGGGATCTGAGCCATGGACTTCGGTTGATCGCAGGTAGCGAACACTTTTTCCATATTGTATTGTAACAGGATTGTTTCCTAATAACATTTTTGTTTTCAGAGCTGCTGGGTGATGTTGTGGAATCAGAAGACCCAGAAGTGCCAGATTTTTTCAGTCAGTTGGGCCCATCAGTAGATGACTGGCAGACGTATCTGCAAAGCTTAGCTGATGATCAACAGAGTACAACATCTGCAATGCAGAAACAAGAAGAACGTCTTTTTATAAAGGTAAGTTCTGTTGAAAAGAACTTACTTTTCATACATGTCACTGATGACAAATGCTAATTTGACACATCATATACATCTATAGAAAGAAGGCTTGTTGGTACACCAGCTTGTAGGAGAGTATGAGTCAGTCATCTATTCCTTAAGGTCCAAGTTGGACTCCAGAGCGCCGCCCCCAGTTTTAAACCTGGATCCAACTCTCCTAAAAGAAGAATCCAACAAGTCTCCAACCTCCATCAGTGACTCTGAGGAGAGCAGCAGCCCCTCTTTGCACAAGGAAGAGCCCTGGTCAATAGTCACAGCCTTGATTAGGGAAATTCAGAAGGTGCAGCCACAGAACCTCAGTGAAATACCTGCTACAAAAGACATGCCTCGTGATATATCAAGAGCCACATCTGTGGAGTTTACTTTTTCTGAAGACCAAGAATCATCACAACCACCCTCAACGCGTGGAGTCCAGCCAGTTCCTATTACAGAGGAACATGATAAAGATCCTCAAAATGTCAAAACTTCAGGTCTACAGAGAAAATACAGAAGTCTCCTTCGCAAGAGGCAGACACTGACGTTCAGTGGCAAAGGTACGTTGCACACACTACTCAGAGTGCATATTTGGTATATCATGTTTGTTATGTTATTTACAACTAATTGTTTGTTGTAGTCTGTCCTGCAGTAAGGGAGTCCTTGCAGAAAGTGACCCAAGTAAAAGACTTGTACCAATGGGTTCTAAACATCCCCAACAGGAACCTACAAATGTCCTTTCACGAGGTGAACAAAACACAACTTGTACTAAAGTATAAACAGCATTTGTGCTATTGTACAAACTCTAAATACATTGTTTTTAGGTGTTGGTTGATTTGAGCTCAAAGAATGAACGTGGTCTGTATGAGGCTCGGGTGAAAGCCGTAGTGGGAGGACGCCCTTTGACCTTCTACAGTCTGGTTGGGCTGGAAAGCGAGTCCTTCTATCGCAGTGTGCCCAGGATCATTTCTGTCGCGCTCGATGGCCTCAAGACTTAGACTGTTTTGTTTACAAAAGAATGAAGATTAAGCTGGGACTGGACGCAGGGCTGAATGTGTAGATGTGCCAAGAACCTTTCTGACACTGCCCCAGGACTGTAATGAGGAAAAAATATGAATGTATCTGTTCAGCATCTGGCCAACTTTCATACACTTTTTATTATTGTTTGAGAACCAGTCTTTTTTAACTTATAAAGCTGTAAATATATAAATTATTCATATATGCAAAGGCTGAGCCTTATTTGTATAGTTTGTATATATTATCTTGTCCATCTTTATACATAATATTTATTTGGATTTAAAGTGTATTTGTATTTTTGTAATAAACCATATATTAAATAAATTCTTGTCCCTCCTTACTGTGGCATCACGCCTCAGACATTCAAAGTGTCAGGGAGCCAAGCTGTTAAAGCGTCTGTATGTTACAGCTGATCCAGGGTCAGAGGAGGGCAGCAGCTCCTCGGAGCAGCTTTACTCTCTGGAGTTCAGCAAAGCCTCACCTCTGTCCCCCGACCCTTCCTGGGGAAGCGTTCCCGTCATCGCAGCAGCTGCTCCACAGCACAAACACGGGCATCCAATCTTCTCCTGCCTTCTCATACCAGGATGAGGTAACAAGAGACCAAATCACTGAAGAGCCCCACAAATGTTTGTCTTACATCGAGAGTAAATTTAGATCTTCTTTTACTGTATTTTCATTTACTGAAAATATACAAGTGATCAGTGACTATTTTTAAAATGAGAACACTCACTTCTGTCAGTATTGCGTGTGATAATAGTGATAAATTTATGACGTACATCAGAAAAAAACCATGTGCAATAAAAATATAGAGTTTAAAACATCATATGACCCGACCAGGTTTTATTCCAAGCTACCACAACAAATGACCCACTACTGATGATTATTTTGCAAATAGATATTACTATTTGGTTAGGACAGTGCATGTTAATAAACATGATGTACATGATATACTTGCTGTAAATGCAGCGTTTTTTTTCACATCCGTTGTCACACTCATTCATACACCAGCACCTATGTCACATGGCATTCCAGTGGTCTCCCATCCAAGTACTAACCAAGCTGATCCCTGCTTAACTACCATTAATAATAAACATTATTATCTTACAAAATTACATTATTACAATAAAATAAGCGGTTTGATCAAACATCCAAACTCTCACCTGATCAAAAGAAAGGGTGAGAGGCAAGATAAGATGAACAAGTTATACTCTACATGTGGTCTATATTCCGTATTTTCCCCATAAGTAGTAGGAATGTTACTAATGCCCTTTAAATACTGCGCCCTCATCCTGTTGTTTCCGCTTTAATGACCCACAATGTTACACTATCCCAATCCGTCACCACCAAAGCCCTGAAGCAAATAACACATTGCATGATTTCTACTCCTATCTTTCAACAGAACCTATTCTTTCTTACATGACAAGAACATTCTTGGCCACAATCACATTCTGATGGTAAACGCTGTCTTTTTATAGCCTTGTGTGATGCTAAATGTGCAGACAAAGCAGCCACCAGCCTTGCTCTCCTCTCTCCTGAGTGGCAGCGGCAGGTGCTGTGACCAGAACCACAGAGCGCCGTGTGTTGGCTGATGTATTGTCACATAGCAGGGGCAGTGTGTGTCATGAGTGATGTTGAATATATGTGACTGCGTGTTGTTGTGACAGCTGGCAATGTTGTGCTGTAAATACACACTTGCATTGAAGAAGAACAATTATAAGGCCCTGCCCTCCAAAAAGCCCCCGGCTCAATGAATCCCGGCAGCACCAGCCCACTTCTGCTAGGAAACAAATAGTGACACATATGCACCAACCTGCTCCAGCGTAACTCTGTCTGTGATTTCACAAATGGACTCTGGACTTCCTCTCTGCCTCTCTGTCTTCATCAGGATAATACTAATCGCCACGACAGGTGAGAAATCTGCACTTCATAATATTAATGTCAAGATTCATCATTTACAAGTTATTATGATTATAGAAGTGACTTGCATTATTATTATTATTATTATTATTATTATGTTATATTATTTGGGAATTCATTTATTTGGCTGACAGACAAATCAAATATATTTGTACTTTTGTAGCTTCATCTCTAAATCTTGAAGCGGAGCTCTTTCAAGATTTGATGAAAGACTACAACAAAAATGTCCGGCCCATGGAGAGTAGTGGAGATATTACCAAGGTGCACATCAAGATGACTCTGACCAACCTCATTTCTCTGGTCTGTAGCCTACCTTCCTTTATAATGCATTTGCCATACGATCACTCGAACAAATCCAAATCCCTTCCACAGAATGAAAAAGAGGAGGCCTTGACAACAAGTGTGTGGATAGAAATGGTAATCAGTTCATCGTGAGTTTGCTACATTCAAGACAGTTTCATTTTAACAGTCCAATTTTTCGTCATTTGCAGCAATGGTGTGACTATCGGCTGCGGTGGAACCAGATGCCCAGGTCAGCGCTGTATGGAAACATAACATCTGAACTAAGAATGCCATCTCAGAGCATATGGCTGCCCGACATCATCCTGGAAAACAAGTGGGTTTCAGGACATTCAGCTACATCACCATGTCATTACTCAAGTCCTAATAATAATAATGCATTCGTCGGATGAAGTGCTTTTGCAGATGGTCTACAATTGTATTCCCCACTCTTGGTAGTGACAAGCTACTACAGGCAGAAATATTCACACATAGTCAAGGAGAGTGATTGGGCTGCAAGATGAATCACTATTGAATCTAAATCACACTTAGCAAATGACACAGGCTGCAATCTTTTAAGTACCATAAATACCTACAAACTGATAATCCTGTAGTTTTAGATCTGTACAAACAAATAGAAATACATGCAGAGGTGGGTAGAGTAAAATAATATTACTCAAGTAGAAGTAAAATGTAGCGACCCAAATGATTAAGTAAAGTCAAAAAGGAATTGGAGAAACCAATACTTAAGGACTGAGGAACAGTTTGGATGTACAATGTATTTAAAATATGATTTATGATTTGAGTTCATGTAATCCGACATATTTCCAAAGAACAAACACAAAAAACAAATCATATCTGAAGAGACTGTGCAAGAGCTTAATGTTCATATAAAGCTTTTGTCACTATAGAATCACTCACAGTGGCAAGAGGAACCAAAACGTTTACTCAAGTAAGAGTACAGTTGCTTCAAAGTAAATATTACTCAAGTAAGAGTAAAAGTATGCTGTCAGAAAACTACTCTGAAAAGTACAGTTTCTTCAAAAAGTTTCCCACCTCGGAATCCATGTGATTCTTTTATAAGTTTGTCAGTTCATAGGCCTATTTCAATCTTTTTGTCAATTCTCCTGGAGATGCTGAAAATGTGAACTTTGAACAGAACGTTATTTAAAAAACAAAAATGGCAAATCAGCCCGCAACGCCTCCGAAAATCACTGGGTTTGTAGATGAACGCTGAAATCACTGAGCCGCTGTTGTATAATTACTTCATTTACTACCGTTTTGTCAAAGTTAAATCAATGACCATTTTGGGATTCAGTTTATTCAGTGCTCAGTTCCCATTGTCTGACTACAGTGTGGATGGGCAGTTTGAAGTGGCTCTTTACTGCAACGCCCTTGTCTCTCCTGATGGCTGTGTCTACTGGCTGCCTCCTGCCATTTACCGAAGCGCTTGCCCCATCACCGTCAACTACTTTCCTTTTGACTGGCAGAACTGCTCCATGGTGTTCCGGTAAGTGGACCTCATCAAAAACACTAAAGACATGCAGATTACAGCATTCGCAACAAAAGTATCTAAGCTGCCTCTCGTCTCCATGGTGCTCTTTATGACCTGTCTTGCATATGTAAATGAATGCCTCCACTAGTTTTGTCCTGTTTTCTCTCAGTTCCCAGACGTACAGCGCAAACGAGATCGAGATTGTCCTGAAAGAAGAGGACAACTACACTTTAGAGTGGGTGGACATAGACCCGGAGGCTTTCACAGGTAGATACAGAATGACATGTGATGTTGGCCAAGTAAAAGTACAAACAATTGACCATTTTAACAGTCAAAAGTGTATGCGTGAACAAATGCACATATTCCTGACATTATTAGAATTACAACTGCTTTGGATCTACTGTTACAACTATAATGAATAACTGATGGATTATTATCTTTACCAAGTTGGTTATTAATTACGCCGCTACCACTGAAACTGATATTAATGAGAGCAGGTTAGCGGATTAGCAGCTGGCAAATTACATGATCTTTCCTCTACAAGTATACTGGTGATGTTTCATTTGACTTTCTAGTTCTCGTCACTGGAAAAGTTTCATCTTAATTTTGGTTTTCATTTCACATTTGCGTTGTTGTGACTTCAGAAAATGGCGAGTGGGTGATTAAACACAGACCTGCAAAGAAGCTGATCAACCCCCAGTACACTAAAGATGACCTCGAGTACCAGGAGGTGGTCTTCTTCCTCATCATTCAGAGAAAACCGCTTTTCTACATCATCAACCTCATCGCTCCCTGTGTGCTCTTCTCCTCTCTCGGGCTGCTAGTTTACTATTTACCAGCCAAAGGTACCATTTCTATCGTCTATCAATGAGATTCCTGTAAAGTCCAAAGAATGGCGTCCATGAGAGAAAAACGGCCGTATCGCTAGCGACCTCGCCTCACAGTGTGTTTGGCATTCTTGCAGGCTGTTGTGTGAAGTTTGTTTTCTTTGAGCATTCGGACGTGCTCCCACTGTTCAAATACATGCAAGTGTTCGGCAAATGCGTCCATATCAAATCAATCAAGAGGGCAGAGAAAGAGGGAAAGCTTCTAGTAGTTGAAACTCCTAACAAAAACAATGTGATCTATCAAAAATATGCATTTCATTACAGCCGGGGGTCAGAAGTGCTTCATGTCCATTGCCACTCTCCTGGGCCAAACTGTTTTCGTGTTGCTGATTGCGAAAAAGGTACCAGAGACGTCACAAGCTGTCCCTTTGATTGGGAAGTGAGTTTTCTGCCATTCACTTTTATTGTGGTCTTTAAAATGTAAAGTTATGAGTAAGTTGTATATCTTTGATTGCAGATATCTGATGTTTGTGATGTCAGTGACGACTATGGTAGTGATGAACTGTGTGATAGTCCTAAATGTCTCCCAAAGAACACCAAACACTCACAGAATGACAGACAAAGTGCGAAAGGTGAGACTGTGGCCAAAGCGAGCCATTTTGTAAGTGACATTTTCCTCTAAGCAACTTTTTTTATGTACGCATTTATATACAGATGACCTAAATGCATTTCTAATTCGTCATCTTCTACTGACAGGTCTTCCTCAACACCTTGCCTCGTCTACTAAGGATGCAAATGCAACCTTGGATGCCGAAACAGGACATCATGTCAGAAAATGGGAACGGTCACGCAGCAGACAGTGCGTACATGCCTCATTGTAGACGTCGCAGCTCGATGACCCTCATCACTAAAGCGGAGGAATACGTGCTACGAATCTCACGCTCAGAACTCATGTTTAAAAGACTAAGAGAGAGAAACGGGCTCATGAAGTCAGTACTGGACAGGTTGCGTGAGTATTTGATTCATTTTCATTGAAGAGACGAGTACTAACGAAACCGTTTTAGATTTACAAGTGTTATGTTCTGCTAAGATAATGGTCTTCAAGGAGGAACAGCTGAGCATCTCTGTGCCAGCTTGGCAAATGCGGCAGTGGAGCTGAGGCAGTGCGTAGCATCATGTAAGCACATAGCAGCCACGGCAAAACAAAAGAATGTCTTTCAGAATGTAAGTTCAATTGAAATACGTCGTTATTATGGATTAGATTGCTTGTTTGAAAACAGATTTAGTGACTAGTTTTAGAGATATTTACTTGATATTTTACTTAACTTTTGAAACTGCAGGAAAATGAAGAGTGGTTCCTCGTGGCCAGAGTGATTGACAGGGCCTGTTTCATAGTGATGGCCCTGGTGTTTTGGATTGGCACAGTGGCAATCTTTCTCATGGGACATTTCAATAAAGCCCCCTCTTCACCTTTTCCTGGAGACCCAAAGACCTATCTCCCCCCGACACACAACCTGACAGAGAGTGGGACAGGGTTTGACTTTCTGGTCTGAAAAGAGTTAACTCCAACAAACATCTGATGCACAAGAGTATTCCAAAAAACACAACTATACAAAGAACAAAGAACAAAGAAATATCAACCACTTGGGTATATCTGGTATCTACAACTAAGATTTCATCACTAAGACCAACATTTACTTTCAATGTGTGCCTCTATTCTTCATGTTGAGCACTTAGTAAATTTGTTTTCATGACAAGAAACAAAAATATAATAGTACTGTTTCTGTACTAGCCTATTCTACTAATTAGTACCCGGATTTATAGTTTCATGATTAGAAAACAAATGCTAGTGTGTCTTATAACTTGGCTCATGATGAAGATTATTCACATGACTTTAAATTGTTTAATGTCTTTGAAACTTTTTTTTATTGTAGGTATTGTTTAAGTAATTTCCCTTAAAGTTTGTCTACGTCTAAGTTACCTATTGTGAAATAAAGCTAATATGTTGTCATGTATATAAATTGCCTAAGATTGAATATTTCTTTCCAAAACACATTCTACACCTCTTGTGAAAAGCCAATGCACTATTGCCCCCACCTCTGGAGCAGGATCACAATTACATGGCTGAATGGTGCCTTTCTATAGAGCCACAAAAGGCAGATCCGGCTGGTTGGGATGGAAACAGAGACAGGGAAAAGGAGGGAGATAGAATCCTCAGACTCAACCGACAAACACAACAAACCAAACACTACCAAGTGACTTCTCCCACACTGGGTTAGGATATGCTACTGCTTATGGGGTATCTGGACTGGACTACAGCATCAAAGGACTTTTCTCAAGTTGAAATCTATAATTTTCCCTAATTGAGAACAGGAAATCACTATGTCGGCCGTGACCAACCAGCCTCGTCCCTTCGGTCACCTGGAGCGCGAGAGGCACATCGAAATGATTTTTAGGACTTTCCAAAACAGAAATGGAACTTCCTGTGAGTGTCTCGTTGAGTCAGCTAAACCACATCATAAGACTTGTTGGGAATCTCAGGAGGAACTTTCAGAAAACAAAAATGATGCAAAAAAACAGAGACATGAAGTTAAGAGGCCTGCAGGTGCTCAAGGAAAGGACTTATCGATTTTGGATTTGATTGAGCAGTTTCATGTGAATGCTAAACCAGAGCTGCAAGGTAAGCAATGATAAACATTTGTATTTGCGGCTGAAATGAGCAAGCCCCTGAAACTAAAGTTTTGCAGGTCCTCACTGTGTTCCAAGGAGGGTATACACCATATCTGCCAACAGCGACAGGTTGGACTTACTCGTGGCAATAGAAGGTAAGCCAATGTGTGCTTTTAGAAATGAATGACTGTCAAACATAACTTTAAACTTTTAAAATGTTTTCCCTTTTTCTTGGTAGAGAGTTCATGCTTGTGTCTTCAGTGTTGTGGCCCAGCAAGAGTCTGCTCACTGAAGGGTATTGACTGTGAGGGTCGTCAAGTCTTTTATTTTGAAAGACCCTTCAGAATCGATGCATGTTGTTTCGGCTGCTGCCTTATGGAGATGAGGGTCTATACAGCTCAAAGACAACTCATAGGAACTGTATGCCAGCGGTAAGTAATGTGAAATTAAGACACCAAACTAGGTTTGGTAATCAGACATAGTATTATGAACACTGAGAAAAAACCTACCTCCAGTTAGTAGAAATGCGAGCACAGCTGAGGGTTGATATTTATCCACCCCTCGCTTGGTGTGATTTTCAAATCAACAATACTACTGTACAAACTTGTGAGTGAGGTGACTGATGTAGTGGTTTTAGAAATAAAATGGAAATAATAAACTAAATTAAATTGAACATTTCTTGTGAAAATAAATTTGAGATGACCACATTGTTACACTTTGATTGGACTGGATCCTCATCAAAGTTTCACCTCTTGTGTCCTGTTCACAACATACAGTACAATAATAACCAAATGCGGTTCAAAGAAGAAAAAGGATTACACCAGGGGACACACATGAGAAAGAAGTAGATTTGTTTTGCATAATGGGTTACAGGCATGAATATGTTCATATGATAAGTCTGATCTGCTTGTGTACATGGAAAAATAATATTGTTTTTATTAGTAGAAAGTGGATCTTCTATTTTGCATTCCTACTTTGCCTACATTATCCATGTATCCAGCCACCCATTGCTATGGTAGTTGCACAGCCTTGTCTGTAAATAGAGTGTGTCCCACACTGCAGGGCTGTGGTCTAAACCTGGGAGGGTGAAAGCACTTAACAGCTGTCTGCGCAGAGCCACAGAAGGAATGTGGCATCCTTTCTTACTAATGGGGGCAATGGCAGAGCGGCCTCCTGCGTAGTCAAACTCAAATCCTTCTCAATTGGCCTTCATCTGACTCCGTGCTACCCGAACTCTCTTTGTCCCTTTGGTTTACAGTCGATTAATTGTTACCAATTATGACTGACCTCTCAGAGGTTTTAGTTTAGAGGGCTACTTGGTATAAATATTCCCTCAGTTGTCCTCAAATCAAGCATGGCCCAAAATGAACTCCTCTAACACAAGGAGAACAATGATTTTGGTATTGCAGAATCAGGACAGCTGAAAATGTGGTCAACAGAGCATCTACGCCAGGCATGTCCAAATTGCGGCCTGGGGGCCAAATGCAGCCCTCAGACCAATTTATGTTGGCCCTCCGGCTTCTTGCTAAGATGGTCCAAACAACAAAAAGTAGTACTTTTTAATGTAAACTTTGAAAAATTAAAGCATTTTGATGTTATACCAACCATTGAAACTATGTCAAATGCAAAATTTTGAATTATTAACTTCATTGTTGGGTTGTGTGTGGCCCTCTGCTCCGTATAATTTTCAAAACGCGGTCCTCTGTGAAAAAAGTTTGGACACCCCTGATCTACGCAAACCTCGGGTGTGGGTGAAGTTGTTGCCACTGTGTGCACAGTTGTTTGATACCAGCTTAAAAAAAAATTGTATCAAATTACTGTTGTTGAATTGAGGTTGGGCTTTTGTCAAATGGCTGTTGACAGGTGGAGCATGTTCACTCCTCTTTTGGAAGTGTGTGATTCAAGTGGAGTTGCTACGCTCAGACTTCAAGGCCCTTGCTGTCAAAGTCGCTGTTTTTCCAACCAAGAGTTCCAGGTACGCATGTACCACGGACAAAAATAAATATTACAGAATAAATCTTACTCTTACTGTTAAATGTACTTAAAATGTTTCGAAATGTATTTCAGATTATGGCAAACACTGGAGACCAAATTGGAACGATATGGAAGAAGTGGCCCGGTTTTAGTGTTCAACAAAATATGGACCATGAATATTTTGGATTAAACGGTGAGATTTATTTTCTTTTTTCTTTTTAAAAGCTTCTGTTCCTTATTTAATTATTATTGTCGCCTACATGGCCCTACATCCTATAACCTCAATATTGTATTGATCATTTTAGTTCCACAAAATATGAAGTCTGAGACAAAACTTATGTTGTTGGGGGCTACATTTCTTTTGGTAAGTATGGTAACACATATTGCGCTAGCTCATACATACATAACACATTGTTTTTGCAGAGTTATATGTACTTCGAAATGAGCTGAAAAGATGCCACTACAATCAACATGGAGTCATGGACTAACTAGTTCAGCAAGACATTTTCAGGAAATAAACACCATGCATGGAGTTTTCTCAATGAGGGCATCTATAAGAAAACAAACTAATGATGGAGGCAAAGCGTTTTGAAGAAACTGTTAATTTGACATTTATTGGTATAAATCTGTCATTTATTAAGCTCTGACAATGCCGTTTGTGTCATCACCTGCTAAACAGCATAGTTTCTGCAGGATTTAGACATTAATCTCCAACATGAGTCTCAACTGATCATATTATGGAGTCTCCCAGTCATTTATACAAAATATAAAAATCATTTTCATACCATTTATATACAACAGTTAAAGATCTCTTCATATTCATAAAAGCAGGGCAAAGACAAAACGGCTGAAGAGAAACTGGTTTTGGCATCTTGGCATTATAAATATGCCCTTCAAACACGAGACCCTCTGCCAGCTCAGTCTCTCTTGGAAATTGACTTCAGGGGGGGAAAAAAACATTTTAAGTCAATCCTATTTAGTCTTTGAATGGACTGTATTCACAAATACAGAGGGTAGTACACAAGTATTAGCAATATCGCTTCAAAAAAATGTATTGTAAATACATTTCATTGTAATAAAAATGCATGTAGCTGCAACCCTGTTTGAGTCCCAATAAAACAGATAAAGTCTAGATGTGAAATGTGATGTCAAACAACAAATGGCATTTAGATGAACAGATTGTGATGTATTTTGTCAAGTGCACTTTTACAACACGTACAGACCAGCTCAGCTAACAGCCAGCTCATAGCCTCCCTCTTGTGGCAGGTTCACAGATGTATAACTTGCTATAGTTGACTATTAGATGTTTCTTGCCGACTTCAGTCTGTCGTCTGCTGAACGTTTTTTGGTGTTGTTACAACAAAGACTCATCTTCTGCCAGTTCTAACCTTCCCAGTCTTTATGGAGTGCCAGTCCATACAGAAATATTCTTCTCTGGGCTTGAAATCCCCCATAACCTCACAAAAGCACATGCCTACCTGTTTGAAAAAACAAACAAACATTATAATAAACAAAGTAATTTAAATAGGCACATATTAAAGCTTAAACCTTACCATTGTGGCAACTTTCAAGGTGGGGGCTACCGACCACCACTAGCATTCACCAACCCATGGAAGTCTTCCCATGCTCTGCAAAGACAGTCGATGTGCAAATGTATTAGTGTGTCACCACTAGAGGTAAAATTAATCAGAAGAGAAGAAAGACAGAAAGTAAAAAATAAAACAGGTTAGACATACATACTTAATGCTGTCTGTATGAGTCTTATACTCCATTATAGTGTTGGGGGGAAGGTTTAGGACTCTGCGAAGGGTGTCTCGAATTCGAGCAGTGGTCCCTTGGTCACTTGCCGTTTTGTTCCAGATAGAAATAATATCCTCCTGAGCAAAAATATTAAATTTGACTATACATTAATTTCTTTGAACACAAGGCAAAGATCAAAGGAGACAAATTATCTTATTTGGTATTACCTGGAAGCGAACTGAAACTACAGCCCCACAGATTTCTTCTCCAACCATAAATTGTTCTCCCAGCATTGCTAGAATGAGATTTTCCCAGCATCGAGATGCCAGACCTTTCCTCAAACGAATGATCCATTTGCCCCCCATTTTGTTGGCGTCATCCTAAATACAACCACGGCTTGTGAAATAAGCAATTGAAATATTTTAATACATATTAAAGGCATAAGTCTGTACCTCCCACATAGGTTTTATTCCCTCTTTGAAAAGGTGAAAGTCGCTGTGCCCGGTAAGATCACCTGGTCGAATCATGTGACTGTAAAACCGCCAAAACTGCTCCACCTACACAAACATTTTTATTAACCAGTGGAAAAAGTCTGAAAGGACTTTTCTTTGAGTGTGTAGTTGGTTTTACAAACCGAGGCAAAGCTGCCAATCTGTTTGATATTCTGCTCATAGCTCTGTGTGCTCGCTGGTCTCCCTGGGGTGCGTCTGGAGTACCAGAAAGTGTAGTTGTATTGCAGAGGGTGCTCTCCTGCACCTGGAACCACCATCTACGAAAACAAGACACATTAGTCTACATAGTCATTCTTCACTCAATGTAAAAACAGAATCCATTACCTTTTTCTTGGAACTGTTCTGTTCCTTTTCTTCGTCTTCAATGTTTTCCTTCTCACAGTCTTTCGGTGGGCCTTGATCCTGGTCGTGGTCTCCACTGTCATCGTCTTTCAAACTAAAGAACAAATCAGATTACCGTGTTATTATACTTGTACATCTCAAATAGATGCCAACTATTGCAATAATAGACGGGAGTCTTCTAATCTAAATGTATCTGTCATAACATTTACATTTTCAGATTATGAAAGTAGGCAAAAGGCAACATGAATGGATAAATTACATTCCGAGGGTAAATTACACCACACATAATTATTGTTTAAATGTTGACATGCTATGAAGTAAGCTTATCCATGTAAGCGGCTTGAAGCTAACATGTGGCTAGCTCGTGCATCAGTGAAGCATCGTGGGCCTTTTCACGGCTCGTGTTAAACACAAGGCCGAGGCTTTGCGGCCCACCTCATCCTGGGCTAAAGCTAACAACATTGGTTTGTAGGACAGATCCAAGTGTAAACGTGTTATGAGCTACTGTCGAACATGTGTAAGCATTTGTTCTCACCTCTTTCCCATGTTGAACTTGAGACTAAAACCAAATTTGCAGATCCAAGCTAAATTTGACACACCTCTTTAGCATGCAACTACAGCTGTTGAAACACAAAGCTATCTGATGAATTGTCTTTGCGACAGGAAGTCACAGGAAGCCCGCTCTTCGAAAGATATCATACAAATACAATCGGTTACTCACGCGTCAAATTTGTTGTTCATAATTTTTTAGGTAAAATAATTTCAGAGTCCAAACACAACCTCCTGAGTCCACGAAACTGCAGCGCGCATGCGTGTACGGACATGGTGCTCACTGCCCTCACATGGCTCAGACCTCCATGCTCACTACTCTGAGAGGGACATGGACAAGACCTCCATGCTCACTACTCTGGACATGGCTCAAACTCAAAAAAGTCTTACAGTCATAAATTGTTGAATAGCTAGGTGTTACAAGGTATAATAATAAAAGGTCTAAATGGATACATACAAGTGTGTAGAGATGCATACAAGCAGACAGAATAAAACAGACCCCGAAATAGTAGTGTAAGTAGCTTTATTCAGTCACACAATACAAAAAAATATAAATACCAGCTCACTGTCAAAGCTGTCTGACTAAATAGTAATCTGTTTTGGGGCGAAAACTGCCTATGTTCAAATGTAAGCAATTTAGGGTCACTTTATGACCCTGCTGTTTGCCAAATAAAGAGTATATAAACCTAATGAGGTGAATGGCAGAAGAGACGGGGAGGACTGCTTTGGCATGGTATGGCACGTTATGGTGTGGTGTCGTTTTGTTGGCCCTCCTGTTTGAGACCATCAGTCGCCCCATGCTCCCTGTGCCTCTCATAAGAAAGGACTTTGTTCTTGGCCAGAAAGCGCACCAGTGAGTGAATGGGCAAGAGTAGCATCGGGCCCTTCAGTGGCGGCTGTTTGTTTACACCAGCCAGTCCCGTCATAGCTCATTAGCAGCCCAGCCCACCGACAGCCTCTGATGTCCTAATGGTTGATAAGTGTGTGACTGAGCCTCAGCAGCTCCGGATAAAGGAGAGGCTACGAGTACCGACACACATTTTCACTAATTCTGCTTGCATTCCTAAACTTTCATGTACACATGCATACATAGTTATGCACACAGCGCCAGGCTGGTAAACATGGACAGAAGATATAGTTCTTTCATCATGTGCCAGGGGCCACAGTGAGGTTTACCGACATCAGCGGAGCAGCAGTCAGCACTAGTTCTGCATCAAAGACATACAAGAGATCTACCGCAAAGAGACATAAGATATAGTGATTTAGTGCTGCAGTCTTTGTACTTGAACTAGAAATAAACTGATTATCTTGCAAAAGGCTTTACATAAAAAGGTTATGCTCGACATTGATAATGTTTCATCTATTCGTGGGCTCCAGTAATATCACTTCTTTCCATTTGAAGGACTTGCCCATTTGAAAGATATCATTTTTGGATTTGAAATGGTCAGTTGCTCATTTGGTAACTGTCCTCAATTGAAAGTAGAGATAAATTGATCCAGATTTTTCAGGTCCAATACCAATACTTTGGCTTTAAGTATCTGCGTTGATATACCTAGTATCAACAAATACCAGAGCAGAGAATGATAATGGCATTTCTTTCCTTGAGACATATATAATATATATGTATGACAAAATGGATCTAAATATGTTCAAGCATGGCCTAATTACATCACGTTGTAGGACCAAACAGGATAACGGCTTAAGTGATATCCTGGAACCAAAAACCAATCCAGCATAGACAGATCCTACCTGAATTGAAATGATTATCCCATATAGTTATACATTACAATAACTGACAACAAACAAACCTCTTGAATTGCTCTTCCAAGCGTCTCTTGACAGTTCACCACTTTCCTGAAATACCAATATTTTAAAATGTACCCGTTTAAGTTAAATAACATGTTTTTTATCCACAAAAGATCTGGTCTTACCTGTGTACCCTGTGAGATATGCAAAGGGTAAAGTTGGCAGGACAGTCAGGCTCGTATGTAGATGGCACAATGGTGTAAACTCCAGCAGGGAGATGGCACGGTAGAGACACAACCTCATTGTAGCAGTGAGGAATACAGCTGGCTACAAGTTCATCCTTTTTTGGAGACTTTGACTCAGATGATCCATCTTGGGCCTAGGAAAAGGTAATATTGAGTATAAAGTAACATTGACCACAAACACCATCTTTGCTTTACAAAATACTTCTACTCACCGTGTACACGTGAAAGCCAATTGGGTGTAAATCTTTTTGTGGGGGGTTTTGGTGCAAAGTGATTTTGATGTTGACTCCTGGGGTATGCATGGTGTCATCACACACACTAAACAGGAAGCGGGGGTTACACCGGTGAGAAGCGAAATTCCTGCTTCCTCCTGCGGTACTTCCCTTGACCCAAGCACCCTGAAAGTAACTATTCTCCCACTCTCCACCGATTGGTAATGGCAGTGACAGTGCTGGTTTTTTCAGTGCACTGTGGAGTAACCAAAGTTTTATATTTAATATTTAAATATATGTCAACTTTAATGAGCTTTTAACCTTGTTACAACAGTTTTTCCTTATCATTAGTTTCTCAAAATATTCTCATTGATTCCTGCAAGATTGAGTGATTCTGAATTGTCCTACAGCTGAGGCTCAAGTGCTAAGAAAATGTCTATTGTCACCTACGCATGTCTCTTTTAAATTATCAACGGCTTTTCAGAAAGTAAGAATACGTTTGCTGAACTCAATTTTATTACCTGAGAGAAACGGAGGAAGAAGAGAAGACCCTTATAAGGAATCGGGCCTCAGCTTCTGCCTGGTAAGTACTGGGGATCATAAGGTAGTATCCAGGCTCTAGCTCCTGATTCAGGACCACTTCTCTATCATACGCATGGCAGTGAGTAGAGGCAAATGCAGCTTTATTTAACACACGGCTCAAATTAAACCGCCTCTTTTCCACCTGACAAAACCAAGACAGGATAATTACAATCCATTGATAGAGGAGTCTCCATGAAACAGCTCTAAAAATAGGTAACAATGCAAACCTTCCAAATGTGCAGAGCAATAGCGTGGTAATGCTGGTGCTTATTAATGTTGAGGTCTTCAACTAACTTTTGTACCGATTTGGTCATCCTCTTATTTTCTTTGTGCTGCAAGAGTGAAACCAGCACTTCTCCACTTTCTCGAACTTTGAGCCAGTACTTTGGATTGGTGCTGTAGCTGTTGCTGTTCCGACTGCCACCAGCTGAGTATCCCTTTATCCACTCACCAGCTAGCTGCTGACTGTGAATTAACATGTGTCCTGAAAAAAACCATTAAAAAAAATTATTAATACATAAGTTACAATAAAAACATGCTTAATTGAACACCTGAGTAGATGCTTTTAAGGTGTCCGTTCTCATCAACTTGATAACCTGCCGTAACATCATCAAACATCGACTCAAACTCTTCCTCATCCAACCAGAATTCCCCCTGTGAAATCCTCGCTTGCAAATCCATAGTGCAAAGAGGATCAAGAGAGCTCCAACTCGGACTACTGCAACACAACATATAAATAAAGTTTCCAAAGATCAAATAATACACAAGCACAGAAAAAAAAAAAACATGCGGACGAACCCTTCACCCCAGGACCCATCCCAACAGCATCTGCCCCAGGGGTTTCTAATCCGGAGAAGATGTACTTTTTCTCCTGTCCTTGAGCTCACTTCCAGCCACTCTAAGACATTCAGGGCATGATACTGACCCAGCTCACTGGCCTCTTCAACTGTAAAGATTAAACAAGAGGTAAGTATTCACAAAGTCCTGTCTATTTTGAAACATGTCAGTGTTTCTTTCTAACCTGCTGGCCTGCTGTTAGTGGAGCAGCTAAGTATGCAGTTATCCTTTACAAACTTCACAAGGTCGCGTCCTGGTCGTCTTCTGATCGGATCTGAATACTGTTGTTTATCATTGTCTCCTTCAGTTTCAAAGCTCCCCAAACTCCAGTGCTCAGCCAGGCCACCAGTAAGGTCGACCAAAGCTTCAGATACTTGTCCTGCCCAAAGTCTCTCATAAGAGCCATGAAGCCTGAAAGAGAGAAAATAGGTTATTAGTAGCAATAGGTTAATAGTTTAGTAATTCTCAAACCAGCAAATGTATACAAATATCAAGTAGCTTCTCACTTAGCGTATGCTTTCTCCAACAGTGCTACCCAAAAGGCAGTGGGGGAAAGGCACCGTGAAAAGCATAGTTTTAAATCCGAACATGGCAAAAGGTCATCAATAATAACATCTTTCCACTGACCATACTGCCAAAAACAAAAACGAAAAATTCCTTTGTATTCATGGTCTCCCCATAAAGGCTGGTCTGGAGGAATCACCTACACAGTAATACAAATATCATCATCACTAATGTCATTATGCCGCAAGAAGAAATGTGAATCTACTTTTATTAGTCATTGTACCTTGTTTAGTAAATGTTTGTTTTGCAGTAAGATGGTGCAGGCGCAAAGGAGCCAACAGTCTCCCAATAAACCTTGCTTTGCATGACCCAAGCTGATATCTTCAGGGAATAACTCTGGTGACGGACAAATCTCCTGAAATAGAGAACGTGTATGTGATTCATAGTTGTTTTTTGTGTGGGTGTAGTGGATTTAGACATTCAATCTTCTTTTATAAAACTACCATAAACGGGACTATTCTTTTGCTATCCTTGAACTGCAGCTGACCTGGGGACGCAGCCAGGTGATGCTGTCCTTCAGTTTAGTGATGGGCGTGGAGCCATCTGACAGCAGGGCTGAGTCATCTGGTGGAAAATCTGAGTCCACAAACAAACCCACATCCTCAACCTCTGCTTTCCCTACTCGCTCCATGGCTCTTAGCTCAGTGGATTAACAACACCATCTAGGATCTCCAGCTTGTCCATGTTACGCTGAGACAGAGGACATGTGAATAAAGGTCGTGGAAATTAAATCTCAACAGTAAAGCAACGTTATCATATTCCTACCTCCCAGGTTTGGTCCAGGTCCTCCATCAAAATAAAACCTAGCCGTTAGCTCTGTTTACTCGAAATGCAATTAAGGATCTCTTCATTGTAATGTAATATTGTAATAATATCTCATATAGTTTTACGGTTAGCATAAAATATGTGATTCAATTGTTGAATGTATAATCTTTCCCCCGACAACACATTTCTGCCTCTAAACCGTTAATATAATACATCCAAGCTCTAAACCAAACCAGTATTTGCGCTAAACGGATCTCTTCCGCTGATCGTTCTCATTCACGCGGTGAATACTTCCTCTTGAACACCACCTCCACCTAGTGGCGATAGGCGCTATTACAGGCAAAACAGTCAGATTTTTCAATACATTTTTAATTGAGATTTTGTCATTTATGGTTTCACATTTTTCATACAGCACATCTTTACATATAGTTAATGGTGTGGACAAAAACAATATGCACACAAATAAACAAACATTCACTTGACAGAAAATAGACCTATATATATATATATATATATATATATATATATATATATATATATATATATATATATATATATACTATATACATACAATTATGCAGGGGACTAATTACACAAACTCAAGTTACTGAGTAATTCATTTAGGCTAATTTCACTTTTCTTTACAAGAAACATGTATGATACTTGTAAATGTTTTGCCATGCAGCCTACTCTTATTGTAGAGTTCAGTGGCATATTTGCACATTTCCAATGCATAAATCTGATCCTAAATAGATGTACAGTTGGGTGAGGAATTTACTCCTTATATAATCAATATTTGGTAAATGAATGTTCAGGCTTTAGATTTCTTATAACTGATAAAAGAAACCGTGCAGGAGTGCAAAGAGGATTATACCTCTTTATGTTTTCCTCTTCCACTGATCAAAGCTAAACAAAAGAGAAAAGAAAATGTTAGTAGAAGATGATTAAAGCACTATACAAATACACTGTTGTTGTAATAATAATAATAATAATAATAATAATAATAATAATAATAATAATAATAATCATCATCATCATACTGTGGAACAACTTCCATGGCTCTTTTCACCCATTTTCGTTCAGGATCAGCACACAGTGGTTTGTTTATCACTGTTTGGAAACTGTAAACAATGCAAATCTAATTAATTGTGCTTATTACAAAAGCAAACAATTTAGTCAAAAGTTTTCTTACATTACTGCTCTGATGTCACAGAACTGTGTTATTTCTTGAACTACGTAATATTTCAGTGCTCTAATTGGGACTTTAACTTCATCATATTGTGTGCAGCATATTTTATTTGAATCTGCAAATGAAAAAAAAATCATTTAGGATTGCATTAGAGAGCACTACGCTTTCAGTTATCAGTTTTATTTTCAAACATAAATTCATACTCACGGCTTTGCCCAAGCATCAGAGTCAGCATCATCACAAAAACACACACAGACAGGTTGGTCATCTTTCTTGAACTTCTTAATGTCAGGAGAGAAATAGTTTCTCTCACAGATGACTTAAGTACTTGATGACAACGGAAACACAAACACATACAAACCCCACCTTTCATATACATTACAAACTTTATTTCAGGTCAGTCATGGCTCAGTGGTTAAAAAGCCCCCTATTTGCCTGGAATATATTTTGCAATCAATGTATAGACACAAAAAATGTGTTGTGGGCAGGATGGAGAATTTACTGTAAAATATTGACCAGTGCTTCCTAAACTCAAAGGCATTTTCCAAATTAATGGCAAAAGCTTAACCATATCTTCATTCTATAACACCTTTGCAATGACTTAAAAATGTAAATTTGGTTGTAAAATTACTATTTTGGAAAATGGAAACGATGTCAAGCGTGACACGAAGATGTGGTTAGGGTGGAAAGTTTAATGAAGATGATTTAGAAAGTTCTCAGTGGCCTACTTAGCTCTATATTCTGCACTTGTTCCTCCACATTGAGGTTTTTTGGCCTAGAAAAGGACCCCTCTCTAACCTCAGCATGACATAGTTATAGTCATAGCCGTGTGCACTTTGATGTCAGGTCTTATCCCCAGCTCCACACTAAAAGTCACTGATGAAGATTCAAACTTGATAAGATCAGATAAGAGAGCCTTTGCCTCCACTGCGCAAGTAGAGCAACAGTATAAAGTTGCAACATTATTATGTACAAAAAGTGGCTATGACTATGATGTACAATATACAGTGCAGCAAATGGACAGATTCAGAGAAATGTATGGTCGTGTACACAGATAAAGTTTAATGGTGCAATGACAGAATTGGGTGTGGGGTTTGTGTAACTCTATGGGAGAGTCACAGCTTTTGAAAGAAATCTACAAAATAGAAATCCACAAATGTTGACCCTCCTATTTGTTTGGGATTGACTTGTCATGTTCATCTTAGTTTTTGTTTCATGTGCCCAGTAATTACATGGAAAAATGAATCACAATCCAGGTCAACAAAACTGCAATCTGACAGCAAATTCCATTATATAATTCTCACCTGCTCCAACTCCATTAAAACTATAGGGATTGTAGAACGTTTTGAGTACATGTGAACTATAAAGAGCAGGTAAAGTGACCTGAATTGTACCAGTGGTGATTCACATCATTTTACAGTATTGCACATGATTACTAATGGATGACAACCAAACATTACTACTACTGCTGGAACAATTTTACGCATTATTTATTCATCCTATACTTGGTGCTGGTAAGCGACTATTGTAGCCATATCTGTCCTGGGGCAAGGCTGCTGATCTACTAGTCCCTCACACACTCATAGGGGCTTTGCGTAAAGTTTGTATTATAGTCACTGCTGTCCCACTGCGTCACCTGGTTTTGGTTTCCCATCGGAACACTAACCAGGCCAAACCTTGCGAACAGAATCTTATATTTTATATATCTTTTTAATTATTTTCCTAAATCCTTCAGCCGTATGTTTGTCCCAATTGTCCCAGAGGGGCAATTGTTTTGCAGACAGTGGTAATAAAAAATATATACAACCACACACACGACAAGAGAATGCCAACATTTAAGAATACAACAATATTTAAGTTGTGCTTAAAACAATCTATTAAAATAAAACCATGTACCATACAGCAAGGCAACTTTGATTTTTTGCAAACCCATTCAATATTTGTCATGGGGAGGGGAAACATGAGGGGGTTTTGTTGAACTGTGTCAATGTAGGCAGAACTGGAAACTGGCCTGTTTCTCCAGACACGCTGCTTATAAAGGTGCTTCTCAGTGCACTTGTGCACTCTGCAGACAACATGGTTCCAGCCAAGCCCCAGGTCTCACTGCTCCTGCTTTCAGCTCTGTTTCTGCTTATTCTCAACACATCTGAAGGTAAAGACGCTCCGTGATGGTCTCATCTTGTGTGTTTTTAAAAAAAGTTTTCTTTCGATAATCATAATCACTTTTCCCCACACAGCGCATATCTCGTGTTGCAGAAGGTACTCTACAATGAAATTACCCTTTCCTATGATCAGGGGTCTGTCCATTCAAACAGACAGAGAGATGTGTAACATCAATGCAATTATGTGAGTATTTCTTCACTGTAAACTTTGTTCAATTAAAACACACTTTATTGACTTAATGTATGTTTTGAAATAGTTTCCATACAAAAAGGGGCAAGGCATGTTTTGATCCGGCTTCAAATTGGGTGATGGAATATGTGAACCGTTTAAGGTAAAATATTGTGGACTGTTCAGATAAAAATATAGATCCACCTGTTTTCTATTAGCTAAACTTGTAACCTTTGCTTTTATTTTTTAGGAATAAAGCCCAGATGGTTCACTTGAGGACCACTCATCCATAGATATATTTGTATTCTTTACTCGGAGAAGAGAAGTGTATTTTGAGTGTTTTAGCTCATTTGACAATGCTTTGCACATAGTAAAATATTTTATGAAAGACTACAGTGTGTGTCTAAATAAACAGTTTATTTAATAAATGAAAAAAAACGTTTCACGTCTCAGTAAAAATCTATTCTGAAAGTCTACATTTTGAGAAATATTCATGCTAGGTATAATAATAATAATAATAATAATAATAATAATAATAATAATAATAATAATAATAATAATAATAATAATAATAATAATAATAATAATAATGTAATCAAATAAAACATTTTGTTTAGACCTACACCTGCTAAGAAATTAAACTTGGACGTTTCCATGGGGTCCTGAACAAATGTTTAAAACGTGTCGCTTTACATTTAATAAAGCATTAGCCTGATTGAACACTAGATGGCAACAGAATGCCATAAGAATTCATCCAAAATACAGTGAAAGACCACGTCTATGCGTAATTATAGTGCGTAAAATAACACTTTAGGCACAGATTACCTATAAGTAAAGTACATTAACTGATGTATAATTTTCATATTTAAAAAAATACTTTCTTTTCATTGCTTATTTGAGTCAGGAGAGAACACGATACTTCTTTCTCAGAAGTTGAACCAGTGATGATGAACTCACGCCTTCCGTCCGTCTGTGTCATGGATCTATAATATTATACTTCCATGGCGTATGTCCGGGCCTTGTGGCATGAGTCTGTCCCAAACTCGCCACTTTAAGTCGGGAGACGCGATTACATCACCCGCGCTGTTCTGCGCCACTGAACTGAGAGCTTTACTATGAATAATACACGTGCACCGAGCAGGGGGCTTGGGGGCTCGGTGTGTTAACGACGGCCTCACAATTCTTGTTTGATTTGTTTCAAATGAAATAATGACACTTTACTACAATGTTCAGATAAAAAAAACTTTATTGATTCAAACAATAAGCAGAAAGTCAGATTCAAAAAGTTGTCATGCATAAAAAGTGTGTTTTACGTTCATATGTCAGTTTTCCCATGGCTGTATCTCTGATCTATTTTCAAATGAGCATAGACATCCGTGTTTCTATGTTTTTCACTGTTTTCTACCTTCAACAAAACAATAGTTTACATACATTGCCACTGGAGAACTTGTGTATCAAAATCATCAGGCTAATACAGGAAATTGTTTTAAAAACCTAGGCCCACGTTTTGACACAATCAAAACAACCTTTTCTAGACTACTTATTTGATTAATTATTTAAAAATCCCAAATAATTGTGGAAAGAGGATAAATGATTTATTTTTAATATTGAATAATTACATTTCCAACCATTTATAGAATTGTAGGCCATCTTCTTATTACACAATTAACAGAGACCGACTGATTGAAGCTGTCTGGTTTGAGACAAGTTGTTTTCCCATGATGCTGTGGGGCTTCAGTGCAGCAAGCATTATAACATATGACACCCTGAGATCAGCCACACACACAAATAATGAGCCATCATAGGTGAAAACAATCCGACTTCACTATTAGCGTTTCCCTTTTGTCCTGGCACATTTGCAGCTGGAGCGCCACACAAAACACACTTAGTGATCATTTCCTTTAGTGCTATAATCTTTCTGTCCTTTGTTCTGACTTGTCACTTATTCACGCGTTGCCAGATACGCAGTTAACGCAGAGATAACCGAGCTCGCTATATAATTAGACAAACAAAAAAGAGAGGGATGAAACGTCTAAAGGAGAAGAGACTCCAAATGATTACACATTCACTCTACTTCCTTCCCCCTTGCTGCACACACAACCGCCAATTAGAGCCGTGGAGAGGAGGATGAGGACAAGCTCAGAGCCAGAATGCTATTTGTGTCTCCCTCTGCCCCTGAACGCTCTGAACACCAGAGAGGAGAAGAAGTACAAAAAATAGAAAGACTAACATGTACACAAGTTACGAAAATAATGACGAAAATTGAACTCTTCAGTGTATTCAAATATCTTGTAGTTTCGTGGTAAAATGCTATTTCTGTTGAACTACAAATCCTTGAATTATTTTAGTAGAAGTAGTAGAGGTTCCAAAGATATTAAACGACAAATCTGCAATCTTGACAACTAAACAGATAATAAGAATTAGGTGTCCTCCAACCTCAGTTTAAATCTATAGAAACAACTAGAGTTTTGATGTCACATGAACACAAATTATCCATGAGTTTCAGGGTGATAGCAATTAACAATTCAAAACTAAATATTATATCTATTGAGCCCTCAAACAACAAAAAGCTTAAACCCATGACGGAGTTTGGGATTGTGTAGTAACACATCATTGAACTTTCCGTTGACCTAATGTTAAACAAAAGTGAGATTTTAAGATGCTAAATACCAAACTCAATAATCTGACATATAGTGATTTAAATGCATTTACCAGTGGTGACCCAGCATCTTAACAGTTTGTCCCACGGCTCTTTTTACATCATTTTTGCCCATGTTTTTCTGGTAGCTGTACCAGCGTCTGGCCAGCGTTCTAACGGTTTTTTTGATGTTCAATCTAGAGCTCTGGAAGCTTCTAGTCCAGTTTTGCCCTTACACGTGAACTTTTTGATAAGTAAAAATAGAAAAAAAACATGAAAAAGCTCATCCCATTTCATATTTCTGGCCAAATGGATCTAAATAGTGATCTGCATCCAGGCCATAATTCTCAAAATTCACAATAAAATCAAACTTTTACTTCACAAATCCAGTTATGGGATTGGCTGAGGAGGAAGTCATGCAGATCTGGGCCACAGTTGCACTCATTGTTCAGTGAGCTTTTCTGCACAGTCCAACCCAGCGACAGCAATGAATGTTGATTGTGACCCTTGCTCTTTAGCTGCTCTGGCATCTTCGAGCCTCTTCTTCTGCGTCCGCTTTTTGATGCCGGAGTTTATGCATTCGCTGACGTCCGGGCCGGCCGCGGGGCACAGTCAACGGTCGATGGTTTAAATGCAATTCATACAAAACTCACCGACAGCGTTGAATGTTCACCGGGGCAGGCAATGGGAAAAACATGAGAACGTCCAAACACTTACCATCTCCTCACTATCGCCACAAACGTTCAACAGCATCTGAAACATACAGCCATATATATGTTAATTGTCAAAAATTTGCAGCGCATTGGTATTATTCTTACCAGTACATTATCTTTATGAGAAATGAAAAATCCAAATTTCACACAACACAAACAGTGATTATTCTTGCCTGAGCACATATTATGCGAAAACAACTTTAATGATCTTTCAACCTTGTTGCAACTGTGTTTTTTCGTCATTAGTTTACTCAAAGTTGTATTTAATTGATTCCTGCATGTTCGAGTAACCCTGTATTGTCCTGTAACTGAGGCTCGCGTTTTCAGAGAATTCCTGTTTTCACCTACCCCCTATCCCCGCCCACATTCCTGTTCTTCGTTACACTTGTTGGAAAAATTAAGACTCCAACACTTGTAGGTTCTAAAACGTCACGTAGCCACTTTTCAAAACTACAAACACGTAAATGACATTCCGCTGCTTATCACAGTCGAACGTCACTATGAGGAGGCGGGGCTTATCACTATGAAGAGGCGGGACTTTACATTTCTGCAGTTTTGAACATGACGTCGATGGACCTATTTCTATTACCAGGCCGTTTTAGATCAATGTTACTAATAAAAATAAAAATAAAAATAAAAATAACTACTAATAATATCTACTTATGTTATAGTTCAATACTAAACACCGGAAAAACATAATGTGTCTCTACTATTTTCCGAAAGTTGTTTTGCTGAAATGAAAATTGTTTGAGATTTAAAGGTTACATTTGTTGTTGTTTTTATTCTTGTAATGCCATATCTTGTTATTTAGGCAAATGTATGCGTCCAACTAACAAACAATAACCTTGCTTCAGTTCCTCCAGGCGTGTAACCAGGGGAACAATGCTGGGCCCTCTCTGGACACGGGCTGAGAGCTCCCATTGTGAGTCAGCGGCCCATAGAGATAGATGGGGCAACAACCAGGGACTGTCACTTTGCCTTAGCACATTGCTGACGTCAGGATGCTCAAGTCTGGCTCATACACTGCATTTATGATACTGATGTCGTCGTTGAGGCTGGGCCCACACTCATTACTCTACATCAATAATATCACATATCCATCAAATTATGCAGCCATAATTTCGACTGTCATGAGGTGGTCAATGTGGCTTTTGTCTGGAATGCAAGCTTAAATGGTGTCATTATCTTGCGTTCAAAAAAGATAGAATGAGAATAAAGTGATGAGAAATGTAGCCTTAATTTACCATTTCATTTTTTTGTTTACAGGCATGTTGACACTTAATACATACTTTAGGAGACTCTACTAGTGCACTGAAGCTTCAATGGGATGTAGAAAGATATAATCAGTTAATAGTTGTGGACAATATATTAAAATTTCAATAATATTGTGAATTTTGTTTTGAAGATATGCAAAGATAATCATTGCGGAAAATGCAACAAAAGGAACGTATTAAAAATAAAAATGGTAAACGTCATGACAGGATATTAGGTGATATTTCTGCACTTTTGTGATTAATTTTATCGACATTTCCCATGTTTCGGATGAATAAACTATGTTTTATCACATTTCTGTTTGCTTGACATAATATCGTCTGAATATCTTTGTATTCAAGATCTACATTTTTGTCAATATCATCCATCCCTGTAGTTAATAGTGATTAAAAAAACTGTTTAGATATGCTACTGCACGCATCACACAGACAATTTACGTTAGTATGACAAACAATAACAAAATGAATGTATTTATATATTAGAAGTTTTGGTAAACTCTACACTGCACTGGTGAGCTTGGGCCTTCCACTTCTCCCTTTTCCAACAATAAAGACCAAAAATGAGAAATAGTCCAGCGGTTGAGTGAGCGAAGAACTGGGGGCTTCGCCATGGCAACCCCAGTGTCAGCCAGCCAATTTTGGTTAATCCACCCCCATCCAACCCCCTTCCCGTGCAGTTCTGAGTCTCGCCCTCATCGGGACCCCTTCGCCTCAGCTGAATATTTCTTTTGTGCCCCACGACTGTTGATTGTATGAGTCTATATGTGCCTGTTGGGATTGGGGTGTAGGGCTGAGGGGGGAGTGAGGAAATGAGAGGTAAAGTGGGGGGATTGTAGTTAAGTGAGTTTACATTTTGGGGCTAGGAAAACTACAGTGGCCACATTATTAGGTACAACTTGAACCATATGCATAATTTCTGCCTTTTTTAATGTTCAAAAAGAAAGTTACATAGGTGTGGAGGAAACTGAGAAAAATGAGTATCCCAATAGCAGTGAGAGGATATTATGTCAATTCTACAGAAATGTCTTAAAACATGTCTTTAAACATATTAGTTGAGGTTTAATTATCAGACAAAAGTGAAATTAATCACCAAAGTTCAGAAATATCACCTCATACTCTTTTTATTCACCTTTTTTTTAAAAAAAATCAGCTCTTTTTGTAGCAATTTTTTATAATTTTTTTTTTAAACTATAAACGATATACTCAACATTCAGAATATGATCTTAATTTAAATATATTGCCCACCTCTAGTTACAGCTATTGGATTGCTCAGTATTCTTATACTTCTCCATATGTCAGTACAGAATTCCATGTTGTTGTAAATATGGTTGCATTTAGACATTTTTCACCAGGTGTACCTAATAAAGTCAGCATATATACATTTCAGCAGCTAATCTTTTAAAATAGCAGATAATTCCACCGTATGGCAAACAGCCGGACCTTTGCTGCCGTAGCCAATCACTGCAAATCTCTCCACATAATTTCCTGCTATGAAACTTGTGCTCCATGTGCTTGTATTCTCTTGCTGACAAAAGGAGGTTTGGGAGGAGTAGGTGAGGAGAGGAGGAGAGGCGTCAGCTGCTAGACAAAATAAAATGGCCTGTATTTGTTCCTGACAATAAAACGTTCTCCATCTTTGGTGCTCATCCACAGCTGCAGGAAGATAGGCTTTCATTTTTAACTGAGGGGATAAACTGGCGACTTGGCTGTACTGTAAAGCGAGGGGGTGCAAGTAAAGTTATCAAATTCACAGCCGGGCTAATTTAAAATAAAAATATATGTACAGGAATATCTGTGTCAGCATGTAGTAGTAAACACACTTTGGCTCTTCCTTACAGTTTTTATGATTATGCAATGTTCAAAAGAGCTTTGCTAAACTCACTTTACAATAACCTTTCCTTTTGCCACGTTGAATTGTATTATTTCTATTGGGAAGTTTTATAATCAAGACAAGATTAATGTTTGTTGCATCCTGCGGAAATCCCAAAATACAGTTCCCTCCCCTGGGGCAGTGATGGCGGGACAGGGGCGGAGGAAGTGCCAGTGGTGTGTCTCTGGGGTGGTCGTCTGTGGCCCGTGGGCGACTCTTTAATGTCCAGTACACTGTATACAGTATAGTGTACATGCAGTCGACATAATGACTAACAGACCTGCAGGGAGCCTCAGAGGGCCTCATGCCACTCCAAGACCTGCACATGCACACGCTCACTCTAATGGCAGCCTTTTGACATCGTTTGAGGAGCGCATAAAATAACCGGATTTTAGATTGGAAGGAAGTTTTCATTTGTAAAGCCAGCCCTGGGTCAAACCATAGTTCTGTCAGGGGATTATAACAAGGCAATGTATAAAGTTACAAAACAAGGCTAAACTATTTTGGATCGTTTGGAGTGTTGCAATAATGATTTTACACGCATTCGGGATAACTAAATATGAATTTCTGAACAAAACAAGAATCCTGTCCATTTAAGAACCCACTTTATTCGTAGAGGTATAAACTACTGGATTAGCAGGACTTAAAACAAATAAATTAAAAAAAATTACAAAGGAAGACCCAACGGAGACATATTATTTATTTATTTACTTAAAGATATTTCGTTTTGTTTCATTATCTGAATAATTGCAGTAAGATTACTCTGACGATTCCAATAGCAAATATGAATGAGTTGCCTTTTATCCTGCAACCCCATTAAACACAAATATTGCTGTTATATGTTATTATATATTGGGCTCTAGTTGTGTCACATTTTAACACACCCAATAAACTTTAACCTTACCCAAGTGTTAAACCGAATTTAGTGAACTTTCAAAGCAGTGCAAGTCTATAGAGTGCAAAGGGTGCATTGTAACACAAGGTGCAGAGTCTGTCCAACAAGTGCGAAGACATATAGCCAAAACAAAGTCCCTGGAGTTAGTGGCTTGGGACTGATTGACAGGGTGGGGTTGTCGGGCGACCTCTGACCTCTCTAACCCCCAGGAATGTTGTCGTGCTGGTGTGTGTATTGTTCCAGGAGCCCCAGCCGGGCATCAGATGTATGTGAACGCACAATGTTCCTGCGGCCTGACTCAAAAAGTCTCCTCTTTCGTGCCCTAATCCCTCCTTTTCTGGTCTTCAGCTTCAGACTTTACCAAACAAAAGATGGAAACAAACCCTTGAGTGGTCTGTTTTTGTTATTCTTTCATGCGCTCTCAAGTTGAAACACTGGTGCCACTCTGTGCTGACCAAAATGACCAGCTAAAACGCTATAAAACTTCTTTCAAAACAGTCGACTAAAAACCTTCTCATTCCTATGAGCCATCAAATAAAAATACTTTTTATTGGTCCAGATCTGGGAGCTGTTTTTGTCTTGGGGCAGTCACAGAGTCTGGAGGAAGTCCCCTATAGGACCAGAGATGAGAGAGAAGGGGGCCAGACAGACAATTACTGGCCAGGTATGTCCTTTATACCCACCTAGGGCTGGTCAGAGGAAATGGAGGAATTTATGATGTCATAAAAAAGTGCCCTGAGAGAAGTGCCTGAGAACAGGTTGTCTATGGAGTCATAAAAATGTCCTGCAGCTTCCGCTCCCACCCCAGTTGACTGATAACACAGTGCCTCGTGCCACTGTTACATATACAGTAGATTTAGTTGGCTTTCTGTCGCTCACTTTTCTTAAAGACCTCTATGTTCGTGTTGGTTTTAATTATTATTTGCTTTGCTCATGTTTTCAGATGTAACAATCTGATAATAATGGTTTTATAATATTTCACAATTTTACTTTAGAAATTACATATTTAAATTTGTTTATTTAGGCTTCTGACACAAAACTTAAATTGGATTGTGTGCCTTAATTGACTTTGAATGATAGCAATTGTTTAAATTTGAATCCAGAATTGCTTTCTAAGCTAACTAATAAATATATCATAGACAAACAACATTTTTATCCTTTTTTCTTTGCACTGATGGGAAGTTATTCTTTATTTGTTATATGAGATATGAAATATATGAGTTAAAGAGGGTCGAATTTATGACTCCGTATAGATACATTTAACTACATGTTCATACAGTTTCATTGTGCTTATTATCACAGTTCATGTCTATTTACTATAGTTCATTTAGAAAAAGGTTTACTGGCATTATCATGCTTTTGGATTAATGTGTCAGTGGCATTATTAAGCTATGTTAGCATATTTGATCATGATAGTTTCACTTCAAAACGTGTTATTGTGACAGGCTTAACCTCAAGCAATTTTACCCCTGTTTCCATATATAGGATAATGAAATATTATCAAGTTTACCCTTCTTGAGTAAATGTACAGAGAAAATTATAGGCCTTCTGTGCACATACACTTAACAGGTGTAATTGCACAAAACTACTCCTCAATAAGATACAATTTTCTCCTTTTCACACAAACAAAGTCAACAGCTCCTCCTCCAGAGCGAACGATGGGCTGTTGGTGCTTGTTAAAGACCAGCAGAAGAAAAGGTGCTTATTTGTTCTGCGCATTGGTGAAGGAGGTTGCTCATTGTAAAGCACTGCCTCGTTCTCTTTCATTTTGCTCCTTAAGGCACGATGCCATTGTCTCACAAGGGACACAACAAGCTGCTTCCTGGCTACGCTCCAACACTCACATACCTGGGAACTACCAGAGGCATGCTGGGAAGGCAACAAGAGGCCGGGCACAAGGGGCACAAGGGGGGATGAGAATTAGGACTAGGCAGCAAATCAAGTAAAGAGTAGTTAATTCATCTAATATTGAAAATGACAGATTTTTCTCCATTACATACAGTCTTACAAGAAAGACAATTTAATGAGTACAGAAGATATATACTCTCTAATTTCAATATTTTTGGTAGAGATTGCAGTGGATTACAAGCACTTTTGGGATATTGACCAAATATATTACACTTTAGGGTCCAATATTAATCTTTACTAAAACTAGTATTGAAACTAGATACTAATTTGAACAAGTATCAATACTAAAAAAGCCACAAGTCTTCTCCATGTGGTAGAAGACCACATGGAAATGGGTATCGAAATCGATATCAAGTATCGAGCCTATTCCATGGTATCGAACTCAAGTTTGAAACGCTACACCTTAACTCATTAAAAGGACTAAATTAACCACATTCTATAGTGACATGCCATATTTTAAGGCACTTAAAGTTGTGCCATGTAAGTTATCTTCTGGAGGGGATGCCATCTGCTTGTCTCCATGGAGATGTTATTGTGCTGCCTGAAATGTTACACAGTATGGCATTAAGCTGATATATCATCAAGCAGGTGATTCCAGGCCAAGTTACAGGTCAGATCTGTGGGGAGGCGACTGCATGTTTGTCAATGTATATTTTGGTAATAAAAACACCTGTAATGGAATAAATGTTAGTTAAATTGAATGCAATACTGGATCATTCCAGGCAAAGCACAACATCTCCATGGCGACAAGCTGTACCCTCCACCAGAAAAATGACATAGTGCACCTTTAAAGCATAAGTCCAGTTGGGGGCACTATTTATTCATTGTCTCAAAAATGGCATTTGCGTTGTATACTGTAAATTCCATTGACTTCAAAAAAACATTCATGCATTAAACAATTTTAGCATCAGTGATTATTCAAAATGCAAAGTAACTTGTGGATCAAAACTGTTATTGGATAAGTGCTCCATTGTGTGTATTAATAGTTCAGCTTTTACCCCTTCAATGGCCCTTTTTAAAAAAAAAAACCTTGATATCTTAAACACCCACCTGTTTTCTATCATCTATCCTCCATCCTCTCTAATAGCTGGTGACTGCATGTGTGCAATTAAACAACTCTAAAGTTAAGGAAGCCATTGCCCCCCCTCCCTGCATTTTGCCAGCTCAGCAGTATGAAGGCAGCCCCTGTACACGAGGGCCAACTGTACACTGCATAGAGGCTAGTCTAAGTTCCTCCCATAACTGACCGCAGCCCAGTGAATGTAAAGCTCTACATTCTTGTACCACCATCGCTCCTCTGCAGTCAGACCCCGCTGTCACACCTCATAAAGGCAGAGCCAGAGCACCAGGCCTGGACTGAGCCAAAGATAAGGCAAAATGAGGACAAATGGAGCGAGAACAGGAAAAACTGGTCAAAAAGACCCAGCTCTAAAGGGAATGTCATTTCTCAGAGTGGAACATACTGGGTGGAGCGTTCAATGGTGCACGCAAGTAAAAGTATTATAACTATAGAGTAATGGTCAAAATCAATAAAATAAATCCAATAATTACATTTCTATACTAGAAATGCAATTTCTAGTATAGAATCTGGAATCGTTGTTAACACGATTCCAGAACTGGAAATCATTGATGAATGAAGAAAATGGTTGCACTAAAAATTTACACAAAAAAAATATATATATATATATATATATATATATATAATATATATATATATATATATATATATATTAAAAAATATAGTTAGTTTTTTAGGTAAGTCTTAATCAATAGGCTATGTCATTTTTTTAATTATTATTCCAAAAACAAACATCAAACTAAATTACAGCAATCTGTAAATGTCCAAAAACGTGCCTTGGAATGTCGAGGTTCAAAAGATGAATGGACTGTAAAATTTAACATAAAATGCTATAACGTCACACGCATGTTTGGACAATTCTGAAGAAACATTTTTTAACAGGCTTTTAAAATGAATTTTTACTGTTTATGACAGACATTTTACATTTTTCCATAAAACCCATTGAGGATTTTAGTGCTACATCTACAAATGCAAGTGATGCTACAACGTCTGTTTTACTCCTTTAAGAACAATTGAGAAATAGTTCAGACCTCGCACTAAACAAGGACCTTGCGCAAGTTTATTTTCAATCACTCTACAAAGAATGCCTGTCATTTCCTGGCATTCCCCACATCCAAACCGAAGCCCCCTTTCCTTTAGGAACAATGGCAAAGATTCCAAAATTTCCATAGGGAATTTTTAGTGGGACAACATGCAGTGACCTGAGATTTGGACTGGAGATTTTGCTAATACTATGAGCCTGCTAATTAGATGTCCATTAAGGCTAAAAATCATGTTAGTAAGATCAACATGCCAAACACAAGCCTGGATATATTGAAGAGAGCAAGCTTCTAGGCTAACAAGCAATACAGCTGAAATCAAATTATTATGGCGTGTTGAGCATTTATGAGCACTGACCATAAAGTGCTATGTACCGTTTTATGCACGACCCAGTGAGCCGGTCTAATAAGTGTAAAATTTCCCTAAAGTCCACATCTAACAAGGACAGTGCCCTCATAACTCACACACACTCCAGTAGGAAAACCTTGTTAATTAACTCAAAGTTCTCATTTTGCTTGCCGGGTGCAGAAAGCTCAAATGTCATGTGGTCACTAACTAGCCAATCGGCTTTTGAGAAGCACCTAGCCTGACCTGAACAGCTAGACAAGAGGTGAGAGGTCATTCACTCATTGAGACAGGCAGCAAGCGATGGAGGAGCCTTAGGCAGGCTTTGTGGGGCTGTCTATTTGTTAAGCTCTCTTTTAAGCTTCAGTAAAAAGATAATGTCAATGCACAAAGCGTTTTGTCTCCAGATACATGTCTTTAGCTTCATACAATCATCATACTATTATATGTTTTGCCTACATTCAAATATTCCTGCACTGTGCTGGTTAAAAAGAACAAGAATGGTTTTTGGTGTTCATTTGTTTGTTCAGTGGTGGATGGCAGTACAACTGTGTGTGTCTATTGGGAGCTCCGTGATGGTGGGAGAAGTGTGATGAGACTCCCTGATGATAATGGCATTGCATTTCCACACACTAAAAATGTTTAATTTGTTGCTAATATCTGTCCTAGAAGAAAGTATAAGACTATAATAACAACAGTGAGGCTGGGAACCTGGGGTGCCGCCAGGTTGCCTCCACACATAACTGCAGGTTACTGCTGATCAAACTCATCACATGATAATGAACTGATTGTAGTTTGAGCAGATGATCAGATAAGCAATTCTAACTGCTGCTGCAGTCACATTATAGCAGCAGGAAGAAAGTGCCTTCACCCCATTCACCCGCTGAAGCTGTGTCTGCTCGAGAAGCTCAAACTCAATTAAAGCCGCATGCTCTGCTATTTTTTCTGCTGCATGTCTCTTCTAGGGACAAATGAAAAAATGAATTATATCTAAGTTAGTTTTGACTGAGACAGCGGCATAGCTGCATCTATACTATGTTAATTTAATCTTCTACAAAATTACTTCTACTCCATTTTGCAAGATTCCATGAATGTCCTTGCAAAACAAGAGGATTTTTTGTGATATCTGCGAGTTCACACACTCACAAATATCCATCTTGTACAGCTCACGCTGTTACGCTTGAGCTCAAACAACCAGTGAATCTGAGCATTTGGACCAATCACAGAGCAGCACTGTGGTTTAGCCAGAAGCCACACATAAGCGCACCAAAATGAATATGACAATGTCAAGAAACATAAATGTCTATTTGAACAGAAATATGGAATATTTGGCATTTTAGTGCATTTGTGGATTGGACAGATGTCTTCTCTAAAACGGACTTAGCAAAAGTTAAATTTCTCTGCTCGCTCCATTATTGTGACGCTTTAATCAATCAGCTTGAAGTATTCGTCTGAATGTTCTACCTTTTCTTTATTGCTTTTAATGGGAGTCGTCCCTTATTAATATTGGGAAGAACTCGATTCAAGAGCACTACACATATAACTCTGGCTTTTGCCACGTATGAGTAGAACATAATTAATTACTTTAAAACATGTGTCACAAATATCCTGTTCATCAGTCGTATATTTGCAAGGATCTACTGTACAATCTATAGTCAGTCAAAGAATAGTGCTGCCCTAAGCGTCTACCTACTACATCCAGATGGCACAAGAATTTATGGAGACTGCCTCATTAACCTTAAGGCATATTAGTGCTTGGCACTGCACACTGTGAGACTAGGCACGGTATTTTTTAAAGTGCTATTGAATAGGCTGGTCTCAGCTACTTAGATTGGCAAGTACAGGCGTTAAAAATGAAAATGCTCCTGAATGGAGGTTGCATGGTATGGTCTGGTAATTTGTCAACTCACTATGCCAGCATGGGAGCAGATTACACAAGGAAGACAAATATACCACCTCACATTTGAGGCAGCTTCTTTGGTGTAATGTAAGTCAACAGCATGTGTTGTATGTAGGCTGTGGCTGTGCACCATGACGCCAACAAAAAGCTTTACAGCACATTGTTCCGGTGGCCATACGCACCCATCCTCAGACAGACGGACCTCATCGTGAGTCACAGGCTGTGGCGAGAGACGGGTGTGGGCTCCGGTCGCGGCGCTTCAGGTGTCTCCCTCTCGCGCGGATTCCTGGGAGTGGGAGCTTCTGCTGTAATGTCGATACAATGACAGATGGTCCACACAAAGCCGGTGCGCATTGTTCAGCTGCAAAATAATAGCCATCATTTATCAGTCTTTCAGGGGACAGTCTAGTAACTCAGACAATTTCAAGTAAGATGTTTCAAAGAAGGCGATCTGGTTCACATGCCAACTACGCGTAAAAAGTTTCTCAGCATCACCCGTTTACTGTACAATCTGTACCGGCGCGGGGTTTGACACTTACAGAACAAAGTAGCCTACTTATGAAATGCTCGTCTTTGACCCGCTCAGTCGTAATAATGAGTTGAAGATGAAGCATAAAGTGGCCTGATACTCACATGTCTGTATCAAGTGTAAAGGCGCGTCCAGGCCAGGAGGAAAAGTGTCATCCAGTCCATCCGTGCACCGCGCACCGTGCACTTACTTACTCCACGCACTGACTGAGCACCGGGCTTCTCAACACACGGAGTTACGTACGCGTCGAGGGGAGAGGCGCGACGACGAAGAGAGGGGGAGGGTATCCGGTGATTTTTTTTTTTTCTTTCCTTCATGGGGAAGCATCAGGACGAGTTTGATTGGCTCGAGTGGGATGGATTGATAAAATAAGACGCTGTTATTGGACATCGCGTGCCAAAGTGGGTGGGAACATTAAGGATGGGACCTGGGAGTGGACGAGGCTGGATACGGTGAGGGCAAAAGAGGCAACTCACGCACAATATATGGTCTTTGGGAAGCCTTATCCTCTTATTGTCTCTTCTTTACAATCCCATTGCCTCTTCAAGTTATTCAAGCGAGTTTAACGCACTGGTAAATTGTGAGAAAAGTTGTTTTATCTAGGTGCATGAACAGTGACTTTGAAATCCAGCGCAATGAACAATCACGGTTACATTTTTGGCTTAGGTTCATAAAGCTGAAAGAGCAGACTTTTCTCTTGAGAGCAGGGGTGAGAGAAATGGTGCATGGATAATTCTCTCTTAGATCCTCCTCTTGTGTTCTGGCTAAGAGTGTTCACGGCTGAATCAATAATGCTCAAAGCTTTCTCCTGTTCCTCCTTTTCTCATCTCTGCTGTTTGGAGACTGAGCAGTAACTATAGACTCCTCGTGTTATTTAAAAAAGAAAGATTGGTCTGATTAACGGCACTTAAATGAGCACACTTGCATGGTGTTGCAGGCGACAAACTGTGTAGTTAACCTGCGCACAAAGCTCCGGGTGAGTGCGCAGACAGTGAAGTCCTAATAACCACAGCAGGGGCTCCTCAGACCCGTAGTCATGGTGATTGAACACATTTCTTAACAGAGCTCCACACAAGCTTTTGCTTGGATCAGGCCGCTGAGTGGAGAATATCCATACCTATTTTATTATCTTTGTGGTTGTATGTTGGTTTTATTTTTTCTTGCTTTAGAGGTGTCCAAAGTGTGGCTCCTGGGAAAATATGGTAGTCAACTTCATAAAATTCATTTCTGTACTGAATCATTTTGAAAACGCTTTAATAGAGCTTTCATTTGCTATTCTAGACAGTCGACATCAGACTAAACTGTGCTAATGCTCTCTTTCTTGAATTGCCCCTGATATAATCCATAATAATTTTGAACTGTTTGACGTCCATCTTGTTGTCTTTATCGTAGAATATTATGTTGATTTTATTTAGCCACAGAACAAAGTATATATAAAACACAACTTTTTGGTATGCATTCTTCTCAAATCTTGTGGTTTAGTTGTGGTAATGACGCTCTCAGAAGTGGAGGTTCTTTGTGCAAGATTGAGTGGGATTTCTACAACCTTGGTTTGATTTCTTTTAAGCTCCTTTAATCTTTCCTCCCTATTAATTTCACCCTTGCCTCTATCCCAGCTTTATCTCAAATCAACATTGTGTGGGCGTTTCTATGTGCAAATGTTACCATTAAAATCTCAAGAGTTTGGTGGTGGTAACAAACCATTCAAACTAATGCGACAGGACAGACAAAATAACAGGAAGGCTTAGTCAAAAAAACTGGTTGCAATTATGTCATATTTTAAGATGGAGGACTGGGGCCGACATAACTCTATGGTTCAGTGTTTTTGGAAGAAATATCCAAACTTATGATCCACAAATGTTGAACCTTATCATTATTTGTTTGGGATTGGCTCCACAAATTTATCTCACGGCTTATAGTCCTTTAAACTGATAACAATCACATCTTTGGGTCTGAATATTGGTAACATTCTCTAAAGTCATTGTGAAATTTAGTTTTGTTTCTACAGTGAGAGAGAGAAAAGACTTTGCACTTTACAGCAATTTTTTGTTTCATGTGATTAGGCCCAGTAATTGCAGATATAGTAGTCGTAAACCAGGTCAACATATTTGCACATTCCTCCAGTCTCTTGTGCAGTTGAAAACCTTAGGGATTGTAGAACACTGTGATGTCATTTGAAGGCAGCCTATTATCGATTTTTCTTGGTAATATTTAAATATCACATCTAAATACGAAAATGTGTTAGCAAATGCCCCAATTAAATCATATTTATCTTAATTTGAGTACATTAATACTATCTTCAAATAAGTTTTGCCAATGACGCAAATGTTTTTTTTCTTATTTCAAGTGCAGTAGCTTTCTTTTTTTTCATTTTTTATTTTTTTAAAGTAAAGCCACACATGTTATGCTTGTTCCACAGGCAAATTTTATTTTAAGATGCCCCAAATAAATGTTTCAATTTTCAAACTACTTTATTCAACCACTATTATCCCCCCGTTATCTTATTTAAGATGGTATTGTTTTCCAGTGCAATGGGGCTTTTGGAAACTCTTGGAAAACACATGAAATAAACATTTGAGACCTTTTTGATCATGCAACAGTGCTCCCCATACTCTTGACATGATAATACATTGGTGATAAAAGATGGAGGTACAAATCTCATACGCAAGTGTCCAACATGTTCCTTTTGAGTTCCATAATGATGAGTTAGGCCTAATACCAAAGCTGTAACATACTGCGCTCAGTCACAGTGGCATCTCCAACTGCTTTAGTAATGAGCTGTCAGCCTCTACAGATGGAGGACTTACAGTGGGCTGCTTCACACGCCTCACTGACGTCTCATGGAAAACATTTGGGAGATTATTGTTGAAATGTGTTATTTTCTTTAGCTAGCACAGCAACATAGCTTCTTTGCTTTAATCTTTCTTGTTTCAATACAATGATCAGGCATAAAGTTCTTCAAATGAGAATCATTTAGCCCTCAAGTTTATGTGCATGAATAAAAAAGGGCAAATAAAGAGGCAAACGATTGGGCTCGGCTAGGGACTATGGATCTGAAGCAAAAAGTCTAATGAAGGAACAGTCGTCATGTGTTACAGTATGTGTAATGGGATGACATTATGGTAGATTTTAGATTTTAAGGTCTTTTATTGTACGTGTCTAAAACTACTAGAATGTTTGTCACAAGTGCTTCTAAAATGAACTCAAATCAAATAGTCTAATGAACAAAAATTATGTGGACCGTTTGAAAGTCATATTAGCTTAATTTCAGGTTGGCAGTGTTATCACAAACTGCCAGCAAAGTTTTACACGATGAGACATTTTACTGTAACAATCTGTATTTCGAAACTTTTTTTGAAACATTTTGTTCATAGTCCCATTGAAATCTCCATTATACCACAGTCCTCTCCAGACCACCTCCATCCATTCTGCCTCTGCATCGTCTCTTTGCCTCCTGTTGGCTCTTCTCCTTGTGCCATGCCAGCAGCTTATTCTCTGTCTCAATTAATGCCTGAGTTTATAATGGACCCCTTCCTCTAGGATGAGGCCCGTCACAGAAGGGGCTGCTGCCGCTGTTGTGGGTGAAGCCGCTCTGATTGCCTCAATACACTGCCGGCTTTCGGAGTCACTGCAGATGTCTGCTAATTGTGGTGATTATGGTGAGCAAAGGGGGGTAGGAATATGTAATGAATTTCCCAGTGCTTTCATGGATTGCATGCTTTTGCTGTGTGCATCTGCTGTACAAGCTGAGCATCCGCGAGGCTCAGAGACAGACAAAAGTGATGCTGAGTTTCACCGTTTGGATGGCCACACACTTTAGGATGGACTGCAGTCAGATTAGTTATTATTATTATTCTGTCATTTATACATTTTCTTATCATCTTATTGACTTTTTTATTACATGTACTAATATCTGTTCTGTGTGCAGTCATCTGCAACAATATTCAACAGTATGTTTGAAGGCAAAAAAACAGTCTTACGAGGCAATGAGTATTATCCTTAAAAGATGCACTATTTAACTTTTCTGATGGAGGATCTGCAACCCTTTTGTCCCTATGGAGATGTCTTTGTTTTGCCTGCAATGTTCCACTATAGAGTATTGAAGCTATTTCCATGGTCACATCTGTGGTGAGGCAACCCCACTCACACTAAGAATGCATGTTTTTAGCAGTAAAAACATGTGTAATTGATTAAAGGCAAGATAGATACTTTTAATGCCATAGTGTGGAACACTCCTGGCAAGGCAAAAATATCTCCAAGGAGACAAATAGGGGGCGGACTCTATATCAAAAATGTCTTGTGCCTGTTGTTGAACATGAAAATACTACCCACAAATGTTTCTGGTCGTAATCATACAACACCTATTTATTATGAGCTTGTAATTAAACAAAACAATTGGAGATTTGAACCTCAAATTTAGAATTTAGCTGACTGTTCAGATCTGATCCCTTCTGCATTTATCCACAGTTGAATCTACAAAGAGAACCCATATGCATATTAATGCTATATATTCTTACAAACTCAAAGTGGATGCTGAGCTAATTTAAATGCCTATGTAAATGACTTGTGCAGATTACCAGCCTATTAAAACTGCCGGATTATACATGGAACCTGAATTTCTGCACATTCCCGGCCCTCGTGGTTATCAACATGCCACTGTGGACATGCCACTCTGGACACTGAACTGGAACAAATCATATTCATACATTTAGCATATTAATGAACTTAAATATCAGACTGCCTCTCCCTCTCTGTTGCTTCTGCGATTGTGGATGTTCTTTTAGCGAGGCAAGAGAAGCTAATTCCTCCGAGGCGAGTGCCCTTCCTGTCAGAGTGATCAAAGCCTTTCCGTTGATACGAGCCTAGACCATCAGTGTGTGTGCATGTCTGTGGGACTCTATGTGAATATGAGGTGGGGGTGTTGCCATCCCCCAACACCAGAGGCTGTATTATGCATTGTTGTTGGCCTGGCCTAAATGCTCAGCCAAGCATGGTCCGGTGTGGTACAGTAGACATGTCTCTCTCCATCCCTGCTGCATTTTCCCCAGGCCGTTTCGTTTACCTTTGCGTCCCGAATTAATGTGAGTTAGCTGTCACATTAGCTCAGATCTGTTGGGCCCCTGACGTCAACTGCAGAAAGTCTTGCAGTGATATTGCAGGGTTCAGATAGTTCTTTATAGTTCTTGAGGGAACTATGTGGCAGGCAATGGAGAAAAATACAAGACCAATAGAGACTTACAATATGAGCACTTAAGACTCAAATCAAGGACACTTTCTATATAGGTTCAAACCAAACTTGAAGCTGATACTGTTTACAAGAAATCAAACCTGACCAATAAACAATCAAAAATCAATTATAATCCAGTTTATACAGGGAAAATCTTAAAACTGGTTAAAGCGCGCAAGTTCAAAATGAAAGAATAGCAGTGATCCTCATCAAAAACACAATAACAAAATATTATTTTCCATCAAAATATTTAGTTTTTATTTAGGGCTGCATTATGTTGATTTTCGGCTTTCTATTTATTTGGACTTGGCACTGGCCTAAAGGTACTGGCTCATGATATTCTGCAGCTGAACTTTGAGGATAAACAAAAACTGAAAAACAACAGTGGTAAAACCATAACCTATAATCACCCGTGTCCTTTCTAAGAGGTTAATGTGGCAAAGTCGTAATAGTGATTTTGAATTTTTAGGTGGAAAAGCTTGTCAAGTACTTGAGAACACATTTTACACGTTCTTTTGCAAGTGAAGAATGCCTTTTTTGGCCAGTACCACAAGTGCAGGTGTTTCATTCACTGCTTCCAAAAAGGGGCCAGAGCATGAGGCGTGTTTGGAGGTATGAATGGCTGGTATCTGCATATGTCTATGAATGTACACGTTTGTGGAGTGGAGCCTATATTTCCCGGGTCGAAGTGAGTGTGTTAAATTCTCTTAGCATGTGTGACGAATCAAGTGGCTGGGAAAAGAGCATTGCCCCTTACATAGTGCAAATACTAAATAGCCTGTATCGATCACCTAATTCATTATCCACTCACATTCTTACCTTTATCTATGCATCTTCTTATCTTGATCCGTAGAACAAACTTTCTCAAATGTTTTTCTCTTATGTGCAAATGGGTGATGCGGTATATTGGAGCGGAGCAGATACCAGCAGCATCCCCCACAGCTTGCTTTTCATCTTCATCTATAGTCCCTGTCTGAGAAGGGCCTCCTATTCTCTTGCCTGGCCCTTATACGTGACCCTTGAGTGTCTCTCTCCCACGCCTAAGAGCCAATCACTTAAATCTATAAATACTCAAAGAAAAAGTTCTGATGCCAGTTTACAACATCATAATAGGTGGTCACACTGCATTTGCTGTCACATGGAGTAACTGACATGTTCTGCTTAATTCCACGTTGGGACCCGGAGGTGAAGACAACTTTACGGGCAGGCTGACTAACACAGCTGCTAGCAGAGCGCGCGTCTTGCTGAAAGAAGTGACCTCAATAAAGATGGACGTTTGGCAGTGCGTTGCATAAGTGATGGAGGGTGATCCCTAGGCGGTGTTTGCATATGTAACAGGGAGCTCACAAGCAATGACAAATGAGACTATAGTTTCAGACAGTTTCTATATAAACGTTTTCAAAACTGAAAACTGTTTTCAAAGCATATATTAGTTTTGTGTCATTGGTTCATAAATTAATCTGGTATCCAGGGGTGGAAAGGAATTGCAAATACTCCTGTGAGTTTAATTGAGTAGATTTTTGGGGGTGTTTGTACATTTTTAGTTGATTTCTAAATCTGCACATGTACTTGTATTGAGTATAATTGTAGCCGTTTAATAGATTTACATTTGAAATAATAAGATTTACTGAGTACAGTACAAGTCTCAATTTATAGGACAGCGTTTTTAAACCTAATTCAACATTCAATCAACTTTAGTATAAAAGTGTGACCTAAAAAGTATTTTGAGTCGTATTTTTCAAACTTTCACGTGAAGGCCCAAAAATAGACTAAAACAGGAACATGGTTTATTTATCTTTTTCATTTTGGATGATTTTATTGCACTTTGTATCTCCACAAACCTGGCTCGTGCTTGGCTTTGAGGAGCCTCATCCTGCTTGTTTCCATGGAAATGCACAAAATAGTCATTATTATTGCATTGGAAGGTGTGAGTTAAGAAGTATTGTAGTATTTGTGTCAAAATATGGAAATCAAGGAACACCAATGCTGTGGACATACTGTATAGGATGTAATGTAGTCACTGCGTATTGTGGTTTTGTGACGTGTTGGGTTGAGGGTTCATTACTCCAGTGTGGGGTCACCTTATAAAACCAAGACCAAACATATTGATTTCACAATCAATCCTGCATGAGGCAACTACTGTTGTGATTTTGGGCGTTACAAAAACAAATTGAATTGAATTGAAAATTTTAGATTAAAGTCGTTTAAAAAGCAAAGCAAGTACTACAGTAAATAGTTGTCAAGATTAAAAAACAAAAAAACATTATACTTTTTATAACAGTCTGAGTAGAAACCTCATGCTCTCAGAAGTGGTTGTACAGTAAATATATCAGAGTAGCAGTGAAGCTGTGTCAGAACAGAGCCGGTCTATCTGCGTTGCTCTGAGGGACTGAGGGATTGAGGGACTGAGGGATGGCACGTTGACTGCACTCTGCTGCTGTGACCCCACCCCTGGTAAATACAGGGTTGGAGCTTTCCTCTGTGGATAAAAATACACTGGCTCTCGCACGACAATTTTCTTCTCCCATTGTGCACAAAGAGAGAACAGGGATTAAACAGAATCTTATGTGACCCATTTGGATGTTTTTAAAGGGGAAAAAATAGAAGAAGTAAAGTTTTTAATGTTATGTATTGAATGTATTTACTTTTTATTTTGACATTTTTTGATGTAAAATTATAAATACCTCTGCTTTCATAACACAGTCCAGTGGAATGTTCATGGATCTTGTGTAATGTGTTACACAATTTGGGAAACTTTTTGATGGGTTTGATTTTTTCCAATATTTATAAGAACAAAAGATCTACCTTCTAAAGTTGGCTCCATATTTCTCTCCTTTCTTGTTGCAAATTTCAGCATTTTAGCTTTATAGAGTTTGTTCAAGAAGGTTTACCCGTGGTGTCTCATATTTCACACACCTTTTTGTCCTTTGTGACTTGCCATAGGACTCAGCCTGTGACGTCATCATGTGTCTGAGCTCATAGGGGCCTAACCATGGAAGTATAGTAGCTCCATGGGCCTAACCTGTCAGACAGAGGCACGGGTGACCATAGACCAGGCAAGATTCAGACATTCGTTAAGTTAACAGTCTTTTCAGACCTGCTTTACACATCTTACTACTGTAGCAGAAATGTTTCAGTAAGGCGGTTTTAGTTTCACAATGTTGTCAAAAAGTTGGACTGCTTCTGAAGACACAATTTCCTGGTTACTTCCTTATTCCAACTGCCTGCCGCTCTGAGTATGAGTAAGTCATTTCACAATTTCACTTTGCTTTAAAAATCAAGGTCGAACTGATAATAGCCTATGTTAACTTGTATATAGCAAACTTCTGTGAGATAAGTTCATTTCATTTTTAACATGTTATTTGTTTGTTCTTTGCGGCAGAATGGACTGAGCACCTCCCTGTTCAAAGGCTGCTTACAGAACATGTAATAAAGTTGTTGCAGAAGCCATAAAGATGAGTCAGCAGGAGAGAGATCCAGGAACAGGAGTGAAAGAGGTGATAGACGTACTAGCCACGACACCTCCAGAACGACTGCGCAGCCTGACGACATACCAGCTGGGCCCATCCACAGAGGAGGATATTGTGCATGCTCTGTGCCTGTTCATTCTGCACAGAGAGGTGCAAGCTTTGGATAAACTTCAAGCACAGGCAGATAACATCCTCGCTAAACACCTGTCTGAGAAATGGCAAGAAAGTGAGAGTCAGTTCGAAAAATTTAAAGTTCTCTGTGGTCATTTCCAAGAATCAGCATCTTTGGCAACGCTGGCACGAATTTATAAAGTTTTAACTCAACATGGATTGTGTGATCGGGAAGATCTGATGCGGGCTTACATAAGAGCACTTCCATGTGAATCAAGCGACTCAGATGTTTTGGAATACAATCAGTTCATGGAAGAAGCCAAAGAAGTTTGCGGACCTGGGTTTGTAGAATTGTTGAGCTCATTCAGCAATCTAAAATTAACGTCTGGGTTCCATATGAAATCATACTTGGGGAACACCTCTGCAACAACAACTTCAGCACAGGATAAGGCGCGCAATGTGCCGACCTCACTCCATGCTTCATATCCTTCTTATCCAACCCATTTAGAGATAAGTGCTCCCCCCACAAATAGCGTTCACAATGCGCCTAAAACACCATTCAGTTCTATAGGAAGTGGTGCTTCATCTTCTCTCCCTGGAAAACCTATGCAACCTGGCCAACCTCAAAGTCATATTGCTGTGAACCCAAGTTGCAGAGTGCACGGGCAAAATTTGCAGTTCAAGACTCCACATCCACCAGCTAAACCAGCAAGTAAACCTATTCCAGAGGATCCTCCAGCAGCTAAAGAAGAAATGGAGCAAGAAGAAGAAGACGTCAGGTTTTATTCATTTGTCATCTTGCATGCGCTACAAGATGCAGATATGGCAGAGGCAATGAAAGAGAGGCTCGAAATAATTATTAAAAGCGAAGGTGCGACTTTTTCTGAGGACTTTGAAGTGCCTGGAAAAGCCACTCTGAAGTGTGTGGAGGATGCTATTAACAACTCAGCCTTCGCTCTCCTACTACTCACCACCAACTTCAATAGCTTTCTGGAGATGAAAACCAACTCGGCCCTGGTTAACTCCATCCAGAATAAGCCAAAACACAACACTGTGATACCAGTACTGCCGCAAAGCAACGCCATGCCCAAAGAGGACTTCCCCATGGTCTTGAAAACCTTAGTACCACTGGTAGAAAACAAAAACTTTGAGAGAAAAATACAACAAGCCATGAGCCCTGCAAGAATAAAACGTCAAAAGGAGGAATGGATGAAAGAACAGAAGGTGAAAAGCCTCAAGGTTAAACAGGAGAAGTTAAAACTCTACAACCAGCAGCAACAAAAGGAGAATGAAGAACTAAGAGGCATGCATGTGCTGGAGCAAGAGAGGCGAATGCTTTTGAACGAAAGGTATCCCTTTGTCCCAGAAGAGACGGTGGGGCCTGATGGGAGACAGTGGTGGCCGCACTCAAACATCAACATTGCAAATGCACAGTATATTATTATTGGGGACAACTCTCAGATGGCAGTGGACCTCAGCAAAGACAGCGGAGACAAGGACGAGACATGAACTGTCCAAAGAGTAAGAGACCCAGTCCTACATCACTGAGTTACAATATGCCTGAGAAGTCACTTTATTTCAGTAGTTGAGTCACAGCAACAACAACAACAACAACAACAACAACAACAGCAACAACAACAACAACAACAACAACAACAAAAACAACAATCTATTATTTATCTTTATCTGCAGTGTTTTATTCTAGGCTAAATTTAAAAGTAGCATATTGAAAATGGTTATGGGTTTGTCTTGGGTACTATACTAGAATAAATACACTTTTTAGTTATATTGTAATTTATTGATGATGTTCCGTTTTAAATCACTACAGCTTGATGATTACTCTGATGATCCTGTGTGGACGTGCTGCCATCTACTGAGGCTGATGGCACAACTTTCGCACTTCGAATGTATCAGCCTGTTTTGGCCACTAGGGGGGACTGTTGACATATGCTTCAGTTCACTTCAGTATTCAAATTAAAAATGATTTTAAAATCTTTATAGTCCTGTGTTTTTTATAAGCTGTAGAATGAAAGGTAGTAAGTGAAAACGTGAAGGTCTTAAATTGCAATCAAAGTGTTTTAGAATTGGTGAAGGCATCAGCTAAGTTTTACTCAAAGCGATTTGACATATAACCTACCACTATTACTATGATGCTGAAGGATAAAGCTGACGGTCAATTTGGTTTTGACAACTTTTATCAATTCGTAGGCTTGTCAATTGATTCAGCCTGCTTTTAAAAATCATGGAAAAAATACCATGAAAAAAGAAATCCAAAACCATGTCACATTATGAATTAATTGCCGTCTCACAATCTAGTAATTGTCTAGTGTTTGTGTCCGTGTATTCCCACATGAGCCCCTCCTGGGTTACACGACACTGTAATGACAGAAAGAAGGGTGGGAGGACGGCGCATGCGCTGTGGGTTCCCTCCTCTTTAACCAGTGCGGCAGGAAAAGCGCAGAGGAGACTTCAAGATAGAGAGAGAGAGAAGAAAAACTGTTATAAGAGCGAAAAGAAGAAAACATGGACGCGCAGGGAGTTTCATCTCTCCAATGGTCGTGTGGTCGCGTTTGACGCACACGAGCCGCTCCGTCGTTGAGATTTATATCAGGGAATGGGAATCTTCAGGAATCCTGCTGAAAACTGTCTCCGGCTTCCAGACTCTTAGAAGCTGGTCGTTGTAGCCAAGATGGTTTTGATGTAACCAACCATTTGCTATCCGCCAACTCGCCGTGCGTCAGCGTAAAGTTTTCCATATTTTCCTGAAGAAGGGGGAGGTTTTTCTGCATTGAATTCCTCTGCTCGGGATGTCATCCGCAGTGAGGACTTCCTCTGGCTGACTGCTCCTCCAGCCGTTGCGGTCCGGGGCCTGACACACGCGGAGGGAAAGATGGGAGATGCGGCAGACGACAGAGAGATGAAGCGCACCTTCATTGTGCCCACTATCAAGAGCTTTGACCACTATGACTTCACCAGGGCCAAGATCTCCTGTAGCCTGACGTGGCTCGTGGCCAAAGCTTTTGGCTCTGGTAGGTGGCTCCTAACCTCACTGGGATTATAGTGTTATGGAAACAAGTCATTCTCCTTGAGTCATACACAAATCTTTGCCTTTCCATTGATTTTCCCACATGACAGTCTGACTTCAGGTCAGAGGTCACAGCCACCAGGGCACGTTTCATGTTCAGCTTAACCTGTTGCTGGGCTTTAGCTAATTATTCCCTGCTGCAAAGCCTCTTATGTAAACCCAGTGTTTGTCTGACAGACCACTGTCAGTGCCCTGATGTACAGGGACACTCAGCTGTTCCTCAAGTAGAGCAGAGAGTGATGTCTGAGTGTACTCTGTTTTGTTTAGACCTTTATTGTGGATTCACTCTCCTTGGCAGCTCTGTGTTAATACACAATGAAGTGCACAGATGTTCAGACTGGGTGTAGGCCTAAATCTTCTTCAGATCTAACATAGGCTACAACACATTACAAATGATGCATTACGAACAACAATTAGGCCCACAATAGATGCCTGTGACGGTTCAGTCACAGTGATCACCTTTCATTATTAAGAGATGCCTCTCGTAGGCCTCCTTCACTGTGGTCTCGTTTCTCGTCTGGTGTACAGTTGTTGTCAATGTGATCTAACAGAGACCTCAGCGTCATAAAGGCTGAGTGACTCCAGTCTGGAGCCCAAAGGTTTACTTCAGCGTCTAATGAACACTTAAACAGCTGTTTCTTCATCAACTGCACTCAGTCTGGACTGGCCAAGGGCCTGCCACACACAAAGAGCAAACACATCAAAGATGTTTCTGAAATGACGGAAAGTTAATTGAACTTTAAACATTACAGTTAGACATTAGCATAAAGATATCATGTTGTTTTTCCCGTCTTTCTTGTGACACAGTTTAAACTCCGGTGAGGCAGGACAAGAACTGTGGCCCTGATTCATAGTCAGTCCTCAGAGTCCTGTTTGTCCTAGATTGAACAGTTGGGCCATGGTGGAAAACTCCTAATAAACAGCAGTTATATGTTTAAAACTTCATAACTAACTCAGTTCAACTTAAATGTGTACACACGTTGAAATGGTCATATTGTAGTATTTTTTGTTTGATCGACGGAAAAATATTTTTTATGTAAGTGTATTTAAACTCTATCATTAAAAATAATATTTATTCATCCTTTCCAAAATGAATCTAATATATATTCAGTTGCCAACTAACTACTCTCTTACTCTACAACGTGTTTAGTCTTTCTTTCTTTGTGTATTCCAGTATTGTTTATATCTAAAATATGTTTTATTATTTTCCATTATAATTTAGTCTTATTGATTTCAAGCAAAATAATATGACCTTTGTATCATCTTCTTTTTACTTTAATGTCTGAGTTTTACTGGTTTGATTGCATCGACCAACGATGAAGATCAGTGAAGGTTAATATGAGGAACTAACGAAAATGGTCACTAAAGAATCTTTTAACCTTTTCTAAAATCTCTGATCCCCTAAAACAAAGAGCCCAAGAGGGGGTGTCCAGTTGGTCTTGTTACCAAAAAAACAATTATATTTTCCTCATAAGTAGCTTCTCAGGTAGGAGAAGGATGTTGGAGTTGCTAACGTATCCATGGGTAAAACTGGGGCCGTAGTATCATATCGTCAGCTAAAAATCTTGAACTGGTCCGAGTGCCTCAGGATTTTGCCTTTTATGCCCACGTTACTTCAGTGTTGTCATACAGAGCATGTTTATTTTAATTTTCGTAAGTAATGTTTTTATGCTTGATGAGCAACGGCTGTGAGATATTTGTGGACCCAATGCAGCACTCACTAGCTCTGTTTTTTTAAATAAAACGTTTGTAAGGAACTATTGCTTGAATAAGATGAAAGTCAGTCACATTGTCTTGGTCAATCAAGGTATTTTTAAACCAAGACCAAGAAGGCAGTGCTGAGAAGTCACATTGTTATCAACATTATTAATGTCGAATCTAATTTCATAAACTTCTAATCTAATTCAAGTCGTAGCTAAAAACTGGAACAGATTAGTTCTAACTTTATTCCATGTTTAGTTCTAACTTTATTCCATGTTTAGGTCTAACTTTATTCCATGTTTAGGTCTAACTTTATTCCACGTTTAGGTCTAACTTTATTCCACGTTTAGGTCTAACTTTATTCCACGTTTAGGTCTAACTTTATTCCATGTTTAGGTCTAACTTTATTCCACGTTTAGGTCTAACTTTATTCCATGTTTAGGTCTAACTTTATTCCATGTTTAGGTCTAACTTTATTCCATGTTTAGGTCTAACTTTATTCCATGTTTAGGTCTAACTTTATTCCATGTGTGCAGATATGACTAGTAGTAGTAGTAGAGATAAACACTGCTGACCACGAGCCTTTATAATTCTCAGGGTCCCAAGGGGTCCAACAGCAGTCTTGTCCATGCCTGCCTTTCCTGTAGCAGCTACTTCCTGGCTATTTCCGCTCTTCTACACAAAGAAAGAGGTTTCAGTGGACCTAGAGGATTTTTTGAAACATTCAGTAACCAGGAAACTTGGAAAAAACGTTGACAAAAAAATCTAATTGCACATTTTTCCTAACAATTATTGCAGTCAGTGTTGTCACGATACTAACATTTCAAACTCGATTTCGATTCTAAGGAAGAGGCGTGATACTAAATAGTGATCTCGATACCAAAATTATAATAAAAAAAACAAATCAACCCTAACCCATTTCTACACAAAATACCAAACTCATTCTAAAGCTGTTCAGCAAAGGTCAAATGTTGTCCTGTTTATGATTGAAGTTTTTTTTCAGTATGCTCAAAGGAGGATCTAGTTTCAATCAATATCTGATTTTTTATACTTTAGACAAACGTAATTGCAATATCGATTAGATTTTTGTTTTCTAATTAGCACATAATTCGCACAGTGCACATTTGAAAGGCATCCAGGAGCAATGACATTTGAGAGATTGAAATACAAACTAAATTAAAGAATTAAAGCAGAACATGTTTTGTCTAGATATATTTTGCTGCCCTAGAAATAACTAAAATAGAACATACCTTATGTTTTTTTATGGGATTATAATCTAGTTACGATGGATGATTTGGTAAAGTACAAGTAAGAATTGTCTAACATCTGTGCGCTGCTTTAAATAGCTCTTTTAGTTCACAAGCCAGAGGCGCTGTACCAACCATCACTACCGCGAAACGGCCGTGGTACAATCACAAGCTTTAAGTGAGGTTAAACTTCAGATATTTGAATACCTTTTTTAAACCTCCTGTGCTTTTACTGCTCCAGGTTAGTGTGGTGTTTTGTTGTGTCTATTACTATTATGATGTATGCTTCATTGGTAGATAGCACCAAAACGCAAACCGCGAGGAACCCATCGGGCTGTTTTAAATCCTTCATATCTTATTGCCGGACAAGCTTGTTTGTTGTAGAGCGATTCAGAAGTAAAAAAGAAACGTCTCCATGCACACAAGAAATACACTAAACACATTCCTAAACATTATATCCAATGACCGCTTGATGAGTAGTGTAGCTCTGAGTCACTGCATCAGGTCAACAGTAAGGGATTGGTGGGCTGGTTCTGAAAAGTCAAGGAAACGTCTCACCTCAGTATTTTGTAGAGCTAAACTCAGGGATTACAGAAAGGAATCGTCAGTTCTTTTCCCATGAATGGGTAAGAATGCCATCTTCAACATTGCACAGACAATACAAATCTCTTTGGAATAAAATAAAATGGTTGAAAAGATTGCTTAAAACCATCTGGCCTGACTGATGTGTTCAACAGCCTGCTTTTGCTTCTTCAATTGCTAGTAACTTTCCACACACTTCTTAGAAATGTAGTAGCTAAAAATAAAATGCATGTTTTAATGGGAATTTCAGATTTTCCCTTTATTGTAGCCAATCTGTTTGAACTCTTTATTGTCAGGAAACCATAGCAACTACAACATTTTCCCTGGTATCCTGCTGACTGCTTGCTTCAGTGGTAATGATAGTGTTTTGGATCATGAACTGGACTAAAATAACTCGGCCTCTGTTGCTGCAGATGCCGTGCCAGAGGAGCTGGTTGAGCCTTTCTATCGGGACCAGTACAACCAGGAGCACTTGAAGCCCCCCGTGGCCTGCCTCCTCCAGTCGGCAGAGCTGTATTGCAGAGCGGGCAGTCTGATCCTCCGCAGCGATGCCGTCAAACCACTGCTGGGACACAACGCCATCATCCAGGCTCTGGCTCAGAAAGGCCTGTATGTCACCGACCAAGACAGGCTGGTCACTGAGAGGGACCTGACCAATACTCCGATACACATGGTGAGGGGGCACGCTCTTAACAAATGTTATTATTATTATACAAAATTGTTCACTAAGTAAAAAAGGGCCAGGCTGATCAAAATAAATTCAAAGATTGGCAAACAGTTAAAATGGACATGTTGTGTAAAATGTACTTTTATGAGCTATGTTATGTTATAACAGGTTCCCTCATATTTAGCTTGTACTCAAAGTTGTATTTAGATTTATTCATGCATGTTTGAATAACTGCATCTGAGGCTTGCATTCGCAGAAAAAAACAGTTTTCACTTACCCCGCCTCTCCACCCACTTACCTGCAATTATTCAAAAAGATTCAGATTTCTGGTCATACACGTAGAGTTAAAAAATGTCACTAGCCACTTGTCAACAATAAAAACACGCAAATGAAAATCAGCTGCTTGCTATGGTGAAATTCTACTAAAGAGGCAGGGCATCTGCAATTTTGAACAGGAAGTCATTGGGCCTCTTTCTATTATGAAGCCATTTTAGACCAGTATTGCAGTTTACAATTCACAAAAGGATGATTTACGTATGTTATTGTAAATACAAAATAGTACAGAAAAGCATTTAATGAACCAATCTTCAACAACATCCCTCATTCATACACATAGATTTGTCATTATTAACATGTTAAAGGTAAGGTACTCCATGTGTCCTACATCTATAGCATGTTCTAATGTAGTCAATAATTCTCAAACCACTGGAAACACTAAACATATGGCTTGCGCGTCTGCTTGTGCTGACTCCAAATTGGGTCTGCATTGCAGTGCACCCCTCCTCTTCATGCTACTGTATCACATTCAGTCCCAGCCGTTCTCCTTTTAACTATTGAATACAAAATAATCATGCAAAATATGTGTTTATGCTAAGTGACGTACTTAGTATCTAAAACTGTGTTTAAGGTTGGAGTAGTGGCCTAATGATTTGATGTCACTCTCAGCTGTCTAATGTCTAGTAATCTATATTAGGACTTAGTCGACTAATTTATCTCGACTGTCACTAAAGTCAGTTGTCAGTGTAATGTCAAGCAGGAAAATCTGGGCTTTGTTTTGATTTGAGAATGACCACACACGTTCTACATAAGGTACAAGAAGGAAAAACTCACTCATGTTGGAGAAGATTGGGGAAAGGGGGAGGATTTTAAGGGCTGCCATATGGCTTTGATCCAGAAACAGGGAAGTACTGCCCACATTAGAATGAATGAAAGATGAGTGAAAAGGGGAAGAAGCTCAGCAGAGCCCCATGACGTATTGCCTGGCTCCCCGGACAACTAATGTATGCCAAAAAGCCAAGTCGGCAAGGCCCACTTTTCTACCACCATCTGTTGGAGGGGAAAAGACATGAAGCACTGGGAGCATTGGGGAGGTTATGCCGAGGGAGGACGTGATGTGCACTACTGCGGCATGGAGGTGGGCGGGGCCAAAGCATGTCTGGTGCACAAATGAGAGCGCCCACATGTGAAGGCTGCTCAAAGTCACACTTTTAAGACCAATGCAAAACGATCTGTTATTACTACTATTACTATTTGGCTCAAAAGTACTGAAAATAAGATACTAAGCAATACTAAATATATTATCTAAACTAGTCCTTTTAGCAAGTACCGTTACGAAAAAAAAATCACATAAACAGAACAAAATGTGATCCTTCCTGAAGTTATAAAATAATCTTGAGCTTTATCAGAACTTATGAACCACATAATGACATAAACAAAGTAGTATTATTTTGTCTTGAATTATATAGTCTTTTGTTAAAAAGTAGATGTATTTTTTTTATTATCTTTGTGATATTGAAATCGGTATTGAGTATCAAACCCATTTCTTAGTATTGAAATTTAGTGACATTTGAAACGCCGGTCCAGGGGCACAGTCACATCTAAGTTTAAGGATAATTACATTTAAAAGTGATTACTCTTGCAGCTGTAATTGCTATTGGCCAAAGTTGTTTTTATTATTTTGACCCCCCCCCCCCCAAAAAGAGGAAAAGAGGGCGTGTGCATATCTGCTGCATATCAATTTGTTCCAAAATATAAGAAAATGGGGGCAGGGAATGACACATATGTGCTGGCAGGCAACTTTACAAGGTCATTCTTTTTCGCTGGACAATTGCACCACCACCATTAGCCTGGACGTACTTGTCAGATTGTTGTTTCAGGTTGTTGTAAAGTTGGTCAATAAAACAATTGCAGCGTTCTCAGATCTTTTCCAGTGTGCACTCTTTTAGACACACACAAGATCTTTACAGACAAGGCTTGTTTCTGCATTTGCTCAGCTGTACCCTTTGATGTGTACTGTCCATTCAACATTAGCGTAATCTTGTAAAGGGACTGCTACCCTTACAACTGCTGGTCAGTGGCTACTGTTGTTACTCTCCTTATAAGGAATGTCTGAACTGTCACCGTGCGTGGTCTAGACATGTCTCTGCTCGCACATACACAATTAGTATGGAGAGCGCTTGTCTTCAGACCATGTCAGCAGTAGTGTAGGGTCACACACTTAAACACATCAATTTACAAGTCCACTACTTAACTACTTAAACAAGTATTATGCAAATGAACACAGCTGGATAATGTTTAATGAGAATTGTGAGAGTTTAAGCCCTTCAGCCATCTCTCTTTTCTACACTGTGTCAATCCAGCTGCGGTTTGTCTAAAGGGAATGTTTGCAATGTCAAATATCCAGCAATATCCTGGACATAAAAGAATCAAAAACAATGTGTGTTGATATTTAAAAGGTAAGGAAGTGCCAGTCTCAGGAATTCCACTTTTGGAATGTACCAAATATAATTACATCTGATGAACATAACTTAAACAACTGTCTAATACTGCAATAAGGATATGAGTTTATTAAGCAAATATTTGTAAATGTTTGCCTAAGAATACATATAGGGTTTTAGCTATTGTGAGTTAGTTTGGTCTAAGTCTAAGTATATACCGAGTTAGATAGGTCTAGAATATATGTATTGTATATGTTATATATGTGTGTGTGTGGGTGTGTGTGTGTGTGTGTATATATATATATATACATACACACACTTATATATATATATATAGATATATACACACACACAACACACACACACACACACACACAATACATATACATACATACATACATACATACATACATAGATAATATAGATATATAGATATAATAGCCGTAGAGAATTGAATGAAAGATAGATAGATTTAGATAGATTTAGATCTTGGGGTAATCAACCTCATTTTGGGCCGCAGGCTGAATTTTGACGCTCAGACTAGGTCGAGGGCCAAACATAACGTAAATAATAAAACAAAAAATACCTCAATAAATAAATAGCTTTATATGGCCTAGTAATATGTGTTATAAGGTTTATTGCCATTGGTCAATGAACAGAATCCACAAACAGGAACTTGTTTCGGCATTAAGGGGCAACATAAAACACTGAGCAATAATAAAAACAACATATATGAAATCAAAAGGCCTGCCTTAGATTTATAAGGACTATAGTATAAAATAAAAAATAGGCTTACTATGTACACAAGAATTTACAGTTAAATTTGCAGTTGTAGTGCAGAAAGTGAGTGATTGATTAAATTGTAGTTAAAGTGACAGGTGTTAAAGAAGTGTTCATGAGTCGAACGGCAGAGGGAAAGAAACTATTCTTGTGGCGGAAGGACCGTAGCCTCCTGCCTGAGGGGAATGGTGTCAAATAGTCCATGTCCAGGGTGAGAGGGGTCAGCTGTGATCCGACCTGCTCGTCCCAGAGCCCTGGAGACGTACAGGTCCTGCAGAGATGGAAGTCTGCAGCCGATCACCTTCTCAGCAGAACGCACAATGCGCTGAAGTCTGTTTGTCCCTGGCTGGGACTCCAACGTACCACACAGTGATTTTATAGTTTAAGTTGATCTCAGTGAAAATTGTGTTTGTATTCACAGTCACATTAGTGTGGACACAGTCAGAGCTCACAGCAGCTTCACTCGTGTTAACTCATGTAATGCTTTATTACACTCTGACCTGTGTTTTTTACCTGTTGCCCCTGATTTGTCCAGGTTTGGTTATTTTCCTCACAGAGCATCATCACAGAAGTTTGTTGTCTTGTTGTTGGCTCCATATTAGCGCCACTTTTAGCTAAACTCTAACGTCCACAAAACCGTCTCCTTTCTTTCTTCCACGTATTTCCCAAAACCACACGTCTCTTCCCCCCTCAGACCTCTGCTCAAGTCTGTAAAGTACGTGACGCGCATCAGCACTTCTCAGCCCTCGGCACTTGCTCCAGCAGAGCTGAGCAGGGGAGGGGCGGCTGCTGCAAAGGTCTGTGGGACTTGTAGTTCTAGTGATAAAAAAGATACATATCTATCGAAAATTAATAAACATAAATTAGAAATGTTTTGTGGGCCAGATTAAAACGTCTGGGGGGCCGGATGCGGCCCCTGGACCGCATGTTTGACCCCCCTGATTTAGAAAGCTAAAGCTAGATAGATTCAGCTGCAGAAACATTGTTCAGTTCTAGAGTATAGTTCACCACAAATAGAATGGATCAAGTTCCACATTTGTGGTTTTGCGGTTTTGATATTTCTCATGAGAATAATGTAATCAATAGGGAACAACAGTCTCTTGCTATACCTGCTTGTCAATGCCTGATCTTGGAATCAATGCAAGTCCGGACCTGGTTAGTTCTTGGATGGGAGAAACTGGGAAAACCAGGCTCCACAATGGAGCAGCAGTGACTCTGAGGCAAATTGTCGTTGTGTCCTTAGGCAAGACACTTCACCTACATTGCCTTGTATGAATCTTCTCTGTGCATGAGCGTTGATGTTGGTTTGAGGGGCTGAGTCTGCCCAGGTGTCCAGTCTTTGAGTGTCCAAAAAAAGTGCTATATAAATCAAATGCATTATTGCTGTCCTAATTTGGGTATGACATCATCACTATCTAGAATCTGAAAATCACCCACTTGAGGCTGACATTACATTTGGTCATTGTGGCCATGAATAGAGGCCTATGTTAAAACTCTGGTGCGATGACGCCTGGTTGTTTGCATGTTTTTCCTTGAGTCACTTGGATCAGGAGCACCTCATGTTGGTTGGAGTGTTGAGCTGCAGATAGATGCTTAGCTCAGCATAAACAAACAGCCACATGTTTTTGTGAAAAGTGTGACAGGAAAAGGAAGGGAACGACCCCAGGTCTGACCGGCCTGGAATGAGATCAGAAAGGCCAGGATAATGTCACGCTTTGTGTAGGTGTTGAGGGCTGCCAAACCCTCTCTACACTTTAAAAGTGAATGGTTTTAAATAAGGTGTTTTTCAAAATTGTAAATTCAAAATGTAGTGGTATACTAGACCATTATTCATTCCTGGCTCTGTCTATACATATATTTGCACTAGTCGGAAACATTTTCAATTGCTTTTCTGTGTGAGTTGTCGAGGATCAAATTCATAGAATAAATATACCGGTAACTTGTTACATAGTAACATGCTTTTGTACATATTTTTATTGTGCTTATTATTTAGCTTGCTACTGAGCTCATATTTAAGGTACCGGTAATGTAGAAAAGGGTTAACTGGGATTATTCTGCTTTAGGCTTATTATATCAGTGGCATAATATCGTCAATCTTATTGTTTAAATGTTTTCTATTACAATGTACCGTTCTTCAAAACACCCTCTTTGTTTGTCATGGCTTGGATTGATAAATGTTGTTTGTTCTGTTTGTTGTTATTGTATGTTATTGCAATGTATTTTGTAGCATGTTGTTTGTGTTGTAAATAATTCATTTGATCTAATTGATTCTTTCAGTATATATTTTACTGGTAAAATAACCATTAAAACATATATAGGCATTAGGCGTACATCTTTATCATGCATTTTCACTTGTATCCATTTGTTTCCTTAGAGTTCCCACTTGGCTCTCATAGACACGCTGATGATGGCCTACACTGTGGAGATGGTGAGCGTGGAGCGGGTTATGTCCTGCATCAACAGATTTTCTGCTGCCGAGGAGCTGCTCTGCAACGAACACATGCAAGAGCTGCCTTACGACACAGAGGATGCCATCATCACCTGGATCAACAAGGTCACTACAGTGCATACTTTTAGCCACTTAATCTAACCCAGGAGATGAAATAGAAATGAGTGTAGGCCTACATATATGCAAGGCTTTATCAAACACAAATGCGAAATGGAACCTCACATGAAACATATGCCTGAAATGGAAACCATTGCCAATTATGAGACATATGATTTGCAGGTGCCACTTTGGAAATAAAAAAAATACAATAAATATAAATCCAACTTCCTCAGTGCCTCAGACATAGGACTACGGCTGGAAATGTGTTTTGAGCTTAATCCGGTGTATTTACAGCATTAGCTGCTCATTGATAAATGCTGTTCCATTCAAATAAATACAAACAATTAAAATAAGACAGAGGCCAGTTATAATAAACTGTTGTTGGTTTCAGCATCGGCTAAACCAAATCCTGCCATTCTCATGGTTTTCCTCATGGTTTTCCTCATGGTGTTAAAATTTTTTTTTTCTTCTCTTGTTTGAAGCCTTCAGGCACTATAAACATGTGAGATTAAAGACTCACAATCAAAAAACATACAAACACATGGCTTTTTGTCCGTCTGTTGCCCTGAAGACATGCAGCCTGCTGTGCATAAAGTTAGCCAACTCGGCCATCTAAATCCGCTCGCTCAGCCGTATGTTACGTCACTTAATACAAATAATATGAGATGTTTTTAACTAGTCACATACAGTAAATTATAGTTGATACTGAAGTGTTTTTCCTGTTAGCCATTGGTGGCTAACAGGCTTGTACTTTGATGTTGAGGTTTCCAAATGTCTGCTTTCCTCGACACAAACCCCTCATTGAGTGTGCTGCACATATTTGTGAGAAATGTGACCTCTTCATTACTCTTCTCTGGTCTGTGCAGGTAAATGAACACTTGAGAGACATCTTTGTGGAGGAGCACAAGCTGAAAGAGGCGGCATTTCAGGACAACACCCAAAAAGTAAGAACAAATTAGGAATCATGATTATGAAGATATTGGAGAAAGTACATGCTATTTTATGGAAACAATCGACACAGAGAAAATAAGACTAAATCAAAGTACAATCCAAAACAAAACCTGGTGTAAAACTGGTTCTAAACGAGATATAAGACAGAGGGAGAACAAAACTAACTGGAGGTTTTATGAGCACTTGGCAAGTGGCAATGTTTACATACACACCAAAAATCTGATCATCTGGGGTTATCAAATTATTAAAATGTCTTAAAATGTCATGTAAACAGTTATATCAGATGTGAGTTATCTGATTTCTTGCAGATTGTTTGCATTGCAAGGAAAATATTCTAAAAAGGAAAAACTAATGTGGCAAAGACCAAAATGGAAGAGAAAATGTTTAATATCGAAAGATGTATTTTAAAATGTATTGCACTTTGTTTTCCAAATACAGCAGTTACTGATAAAATACTAAGATACACAGATCAATTGACACATGTCACCAAATCACGAGATTTATTTTGTGCATGTAAACACACACTAAAAATCAGCTCTATGGATATGGATGTCAGTTTTTTTCTTCTAATAGCACATTCTATTTTAAGACTTATTTAAATAGCTCAATGTAAAAACACACGCAGCTCTCAAAAGGGCCCTTACACCCTTACAAGTCAGTGTTGAATTTTTTAATTGGGTGAGCTGTAATGGAATATTCACTGAGCAGAGAGAGAAAAGGCTCTGTGAAATGGTATAATGTGGAAGATGTGATTCTTGTGGCCATCGTCAGCTGTGGTTCTGATGGAGCGCTGACACAGAGACAGTGTTCACAGTTATGTAAGGCCCATGTGACTGCAGCGGACACACAGCAGCAGCTACTGTCCTCCACCACTTAGCACTCACCCATAATGCAACACTGCATTGTCTTATCAGGTCACGACCCTGTTAACTAGGGTTTAAAGGTAGAAATTGTGAAAAGTAGGTAGCCTCCAGTCCATACCATATAGTTCTAATACTTCAGTAAATGGGTAGTAATTGTCATCAAGTCTCAGTATAGAAAACACAAGTCTCTCCCTGACTTTTTTTCTCTTGAGCTCCTAAAGTTTGTTGTTGCAGATTAAACTGTTCTGAAATGGCTGTACACTGTGTAGTCATGAGCTTTTTGTTATGAGTGAAATGAGTGTAAGTAATGTTTTGTGTGGAAAACATAGTGTAACCCACTGGTCAGCTGCTTTCAAAACTGTGCCATGGCCCATTTTTGATTTATCAATAAACTTCAGTCAGTCACAGATATGAAACTCATCAGAAAGAAATGGTCAATTTATGACAAAACCCTGAAACATACTATGTAATATACACAAAATAGAGCTTTCTATTCCAAACATACTTCAGATATATCAGTAGCGTAAATTATTGTAACTAAATGTCCCATGGTTCTTCAAATGCTGTAAGAAGATAAAATGATGTCGCCGTGGGTGGTTCACCTGTGTAAGGAAGGAGTGTTACATAATGTTTGGTTTTGCTTAGTTTATTCATTTGTGCCCCCTTCTGCCTAACCCCTCTTCCATTGTCTCCTATTGTCATTCAGTCTCTAAACAAATGGTACTGGAGACTTGTACCTGTAAGTCCATTAATTCTTTAGATAGAGTACTATGACCCTATCCCACCCCCAACCCTCCTCCTAATTTAGTTCTGTTGATTGCATGTAGCCCTCGTGCACATACACTTGGTTAATCTGATCTCCCAAATATATTGATCACTCATTACTGATCATAGCAAATATCTCATGATTGTTAGTGCACTGTTACATCAGCACCATTTTCAAGATTACGAATGCACTCTGATATGCATATATAAGAACAGTGTCATTGTGTATGAGAGGTTTGTAGTGAGAGTCTTCCGAGACAAACCTGGTCCCTCTCTCTACTTGCTGTAAAATGAAACTGTGACTCTGCTCACGTGTTTAAGTAGAACTATTGTCATGAATGCCTTTAAAGAAAGTGCTATTCTTGGCCTATGGTTTTACAGTAAACCTATGAAGTTCACCATTGTTTTTGTGGTTTAGGAGTTTTTCTTGCATGATTACCTTTTAGTTGGGTCTGACTCCTGCTCTATGCTTGACCGAGAATCCTCAAATGGACAGCTTTACTTCATTCTGGGGATATAATTGATCATAGTGCATGAATGTAAGCGTCTTCAAGACACAGAGGTGATGTCTTTCTGCCGTTGCCATGGTTTCAGGCTCGCTACAGGAGAGAGCTTTCACAGCAGAGAAGTGCTCCAGTGCTTCCCCTGGTGGACAACCTGCTGAAGGACAACACAGACGGCTGTGCTCTGACGGCCCTGCTGCACTTCTACTGTCCTCAGGCCATCAGACTGGAAGGTGGGCCCTGTCTGCAGCCACACCCACTGTGTGCAACCCACAAGACTACAGTCTATTTATTCCCTTAGAAATGGCACATAATGGGGAAAACACAGAGTCATTTTTATGTTTGGTTTGACATTACAATGATGGCTTTTCTCTCCATTCTACTCAAGCCAAGTATAAAGAAAGTATTTATTCACATGTACTGACATGTTTTGCTGGTTGTAGACATTATATAATGAATACATTTCCCGTTAGGTGTAATACCTAAATTAAAAACCCTACAAATGAAAACGTAAGCCTTATAATCCAAAAGTACTATGGAAAGATGACTCAAGGCCTGAAGCAACAGCAAAGTCTTTGCTCTGAGTTTCCCCACTCTTGCTCCTGTGGCCGTTGTTCTAAAAATGCCTTGGGTTGGGCTGTGATTGGTCATGAGGAGGATGTGACGGCAAGACTATTTCAAACATAAACAACTATGTAGTGTGCACTGACTTATGGGATTGATTGTAGTTCACATGAGCTCACACAGATGTTTGCCAGATGTGAATTTCTAGTTTAGTCTGCTTCCAATCCTCAGTTTGAACAAATTGGAAAAATAATGCAGGTTAATATACAATGACACAATGAAAAGAACATTCAACATCTGCATGGTGAATTCAATATTGTCCTCTGTTTTACAGTTTAAAAGGGTGGACATAACATATTTTAGAACCACAAATTATGGTGTATTTGTAAACTTCGGTACCAATTTTCTTGTTTTCTACTTTATTAATTCATTCAAAGATCTAAATGTTCAGTGTGCATTCATTATATAATAGTGTTCAATGCACATTTCAAAATTGTCAGTCAACAAAGTGGAGGTTGGCAGCCGTCACAGAAATTTCCCTCCGAGCACAACATAAATTATAACACTTTATAATTATCAGGACAGTGCTAAGTCAGATCTTTTCACAGATATCTGATTTTACAGTATATTGTGGGGTAAAATGAGTCTAAACTTATTATCTTGTGCCACTCTGTGTTTTGTGTGTTATCGCTTCTCCGTGTGGGCGTTTGGATGTGTATGACCCCTCCCTCTCTGCTCTCACAGATATCTGCCTCAAGGAGACCATGTCTTTGGCCGACAGTCTGTACAACCTACAGCTGGTCCAGGACTTCTGCACCAACAATCTCAACCACTGCTGCCACTTCAGCCTGGAGGATATGCTCTATGCCCATGCCTCCATAAAGGTAGGGAAAACTTGTTCTACTGGGAATTACAAACGGGTAAAAATGAGTAATGCAGGAAAAAGTTAGCGACTGTGTAGGCTGACTAACATTATCCAGCCTTGCTTTAATTGACTTGAATTCAGTACTTGAGCCGTTTTGACGAGGTTAAATTTCATTGCTTTTTAACATAGAATATTTCAGTGCTGGTTTCAAGAAATAAGATTGAAATAAAAAAAACAAATATGCCAATACAATAAGTGAAGTGCTACCCCATGGAAATTTATTTTTGGCTTGAAACAAGTCAGAAACATCTTAAAATAAGATTTTTCATGTGCATCAAATATTTAGTTTTGTACTATTTTACTAAAACGATGAATCTTCTTTAAGTTAATATCTCCTCAAGGTGCAATGTTACTTTATGATTACCCGTAGGTAGATTTGTTTTTGCAGTGGAAGTAATTTTGATTTGTCTAAGCTTGTCTAGCTCTACTTTACAACAGTCTTATGTTTAGTCTAGCTAATAAAATATCACTTAATACAGTAGTCAAAGTCTTAAAACATCTTTACATCTCTGTTATGGTTGAACAGTGCAGATCGTGTGGGAAAACAGAATGCACCAAAGCGTGGGTCAAAACATTCAAATTCAAGTCACAGTCTGAGTGAGCCTGGGACTGTCCTTCCTCCAAAACAAGAGGCCCCATTCTATGAATCGTGTGTGCGCTGCAGAATGAAGCTGCAGTGAATAGTTAAACAGTGGTTTGGTTTTACAAAAAGAAAGTAAATAGCGATGGAGTCGCTGACTCTGGCATAGAATCTACCCGCTGTTGTGTCAATTTTTCCATTCAGTTATTACAAACTAAATAACTAATTTGATGTTTTGCTCCTCTCCAGAGAGGATTATTTAAGATTCTCAATTTTTTAGATTACATTTCATTTAATATGCATCTAGGCCAGTGCACATCAATTGTGTCAGGAAGGACAGAAAAATTAAACTTAAGCCAAACTAAGAGCAAATTGCAAGGCACAATTATTATTTTTTTCTTTAATTATTAATTATTAATTTATTTAGTACTTAATTGAAATGAATGGCTTAGAGCCCTGTTTATTTTACAAAAATACAAATCTTTTGCAGTTTGGATCCGCCTTTAAAATAATATACATTCCAGATAGAGGAGATGGAGGATCTAAAAGGTCTAATGCATGATATATGGCAGATGACGATGAAACACTATTGTCCCTTTGAGCCAGTTCCCTAGCAACAGTTGGCTGGATGTAGCCTCACTGACATGCCAAATATGTAATATAAGATTGTGATTGTAGCGTTACATTCATATCATTACAGAGATAGTACTTTACTTTATGCATGTTGGTATTGCAGTGTTTAATACCTAGAGCTAACAAAATACTTTTGTTCTCTAGAGTAACTACCTGGTGTTTATGGCTGAGCTCTTCTGGTGGTTTGAAGTGGTGAAACCCTCATTTGTACAGCCAAGAGTCTTTGACCCACATGGTACAGTGACATATTTAGCACGAAACTTCTTTTTATTATCTTCCATTTGTGTGTAAATGTGGCACCTACCTAAATTGCTTTGACTCAGCGGTGTATTTGTTTTTGCTGTAGCCTGTGAAGTATCCTGTAGAAATATGGCTCCTGTGACCAGTCCAGTTAAACAGCGCTATGCAGAAACTGACATCACAGATGAGGGTAAGTAACACAAATACACAGCATTTTAACACATTTGAAACTTGGATCAAATGAGTCAGCTCAGGCACTATAAATGTCTCACAAAAGGGTGTTCTCATTATTTTGCTATGTCAAAGTCAGTACAGTACAAAGCTGAGTCATCTAAAATACAGTATTGGGAATGTATCTGTTTTGATGGAACATGCCCTCTAGTGGTGTCGAAAAATACAACAACTAAGTTAAGTTTGTTAATGGATAAGATGTTTTACAATGTTTTGTATTTGTCTTGATAATTAACCCAATGATGATGCAACAAATATCTCTTTTGTAACCATTTTGTAGGCGTAATGAAGAGATCTACCTCTTTGTCTTTCGAAGATGGCAGTGTCGAGACTTGGCCCAAAGAAAAACGGTTTCTGGCCTGAATAATATTTTTGTGTCCTACACATGTTGTTTTCTAATGTTGTTTTTTGTGGTAAACAAATATAATCTCCCTCCTTCAAACCTAGGTCCGCCTCTCGAGGAATCTCCTTTGAGATACCTCTTGATGGGGGTCCACCTGTTCCTCTCTGTGAGCCCAACTCCCTTCATATGACTCGTTCAGTCAGCAGTGATGTCATTGCATTCAAAGTTCACTATGCATCCCAAGGAAACATGAAGAGCCACCACTCCCTGGTGCCTTTAGCTGTAAATGGGCAGAGCGAATATTTAGAGGAGGAAGAAGACTTCACCCCCCATAAACCAGTTGGGCGAAATAATACATTCTCTATCAAAAACCAAAGCAGGTTATGAGATCATTTTTATCTATTTTTTTTTGTATAAATGCTGTTGATTTTGAAGAACAATCTGAAGTAAATTATCTTTCTGTGTTGATAGGTACTCAAATGGAGTTCTACCAGAAAGTACCTCTGCCAATCTCTATAGCAACCACAGCGGCCATATTAGTCCCACCACACCTCCAAGCATCGAGGAGGCTCTAAAGATAATCCATGACACCGAAAGGCCTCATGCCAGTTTGGGGATTGGTGATGGGTTCTACCTCCATGGGACAGAGCCCTCAGACCCATCAGGAGCTCATGGTGAGGACCCAGGCTCGGCCACAGTCCTGCATCAGGAGCAAGACTCCGCCTCTGAGGAAGTGGACACTGGTATCCACATCAGGACTGAGGACATCCAGAGCCTGGACGAGGACTCCTCTTTGAGAGACTATTTAGATTTAGACCAGGACTGTGAGGCGATGATTAGGTCCTGCCCGCTGCCAGAGGGGGACAGAGGCACTCGGGACGCTGGGCGCAGGGGAGTTTCTGACACAGATGTTGATAATGGAAGAGGCCAAAGAGCCAACAGGAGCAGCTCCAGTCCTGCGCACAGCCTGCCCAGGTCCCACACAATATGTTCCACACCCCCCTCTGGTTCGGCCAGTGCCTTCATCCGCATGACCAGCTTTGCAGAGCAAAAGTTCAGAAAGTTAGAGGGAAGGAGTAGCGGAGGGACCACACCCGAGAGTTCAGACCTAAATGTCCCATGTGTACATCCAGCAAAAACTCCAACTTCTCAGGTTTGTCTTTTTTAGATTTCTGATTCAAAGCATCTAAATTGTTATTTTATCCTTGAAAATGGTATGCGTATGTTTTATATGTAGATCTCTACGCCTCCCCTGCCAATAACCTTGCCCTCTCCTGTAACACCAACTCCCAGAGACCCCTCTCACCTGATTGCTTCAGAAATGATACAACTTAGGATGAAGTTGGAAGAGAAACGTAGAGCCATTGAGGCCCAGAAAAAGAAGGTAGTGCACAATTACAGTTATAATGGGCTCCTAAAAAATGTAGGTCTTAAGACTGGAAATGTGTGAATGACTAACACACGTTCACAAATGTTATCATGACTTTAAAGGTGGAGGCTGCTTTCACTCGCCATCGCCAGAGAATGGGTAGAACAGCATTTCTGAATGTTGTGAGACGGAAAGGAGTCAACCCCTCCAGCAGTTCCAGCCCTGGAGAAACAGAAAACCCCTCACCTGAATCATTACCCTCTCCAAAATCAGCAGGCTCAAGCTACATTGAACGAGCAGAGCGGTGCAAACCCGATGGAGCAGCTCCAAAATCTCCCTGTGAAGATGGAGGAGGTAGGTACCTGCATGATACAAAATAATATAAAATAAATGTCCTTGAATGCTGATGAACAAAACATTTATTTTTTATAGGTATTGCTTCTGGTGAAGTTGACTTAACTGAGTACACTCGCTCCATTGAGAAGTTGAACACTTCACTTGGCTTTTTGCAAACAGAGATGCAGCGTCTGGCTCAGCAGCAGGAAACGATCATGGCCATGAGAGAACAACAACAGCAGGCCTGGGTCATACCTCCCCCTGTGCCATCTCCACACAGGTATGTATCTAAAATGAGAATTTGTGACACTATCAGACATGTTTCAAGGTTCTTTTGTAACCTTAGACGTTGTTTGGGAAATGGAACTGGAGAGAAAGAAAAAAGTTAAATGACCAAATACTGAAATAATGTAAAGGCTTCTATTGTAATACAAATAGACATTGTTGCTAGCTGAATCATTAAATGGTAACAAACTGTCATTGTGGTGGTTGCTTCCACAGACAGCTGAGGGAGTTGCGCAGCAGCAGTGTCACAGGCCGAGGTTCAGGTCGTGGTTCAGTGGGATCCTTGTCTCCAAACCTGTCCTCATCTGGCTCACCCCAAGCTCCCAACCGCTCCTCCTCTGGTCTCAAGCGCCGACCGGCTTCCTTTCACGCTAGGACACCTCGAACTCCTCGACCCAATGACTTAAAGGTTACACCTTTCAGTCGAATGCTGAACACTCCTGCTTCAGTGGACAGCCTGCCCAGACTCAGGCGCTTTACCCCACAACAGTCCCAGGTCTGTTCCTTTGCCTACTTGGGTCACGATAAAAAAATAGATGACATAAAAAATGATGATGCAAAAGACAATAAAGAAACTTCCAAAGAGGAGGTAGCAGAAGAGAGTGCAGGCACTCAAGAAGAAACTCCACAACTTCAACCCCAGGATGAAAGCAAAGAGGCAGTGCAGAGTTTGTCTAAAAATGAGGCCACACAAACAAAACCAACTGAGGTGCTGCATCAGCCAGTGTCTGAGGTCCAAGAAGACCGAAGCGACCTGGTGGAAGTTGCTTTGTCTGAACTCAAACTCGGGGATGAAGAGGGAGAGACAGCAGAAGAGACGTGTGGAGCTGAGCAAAAAATGTGCTGTGGATTCTTCTTCAAGGTAAGCCACAAAATATGTGAACATTGAATATACAACTGCTGTTCACAGTTGCATACATTAAATAGCAATACATTCATGAACATGTACATAAAGTTGTAAAAATGTTATATGATGGTAAATGCAGGCAGAAATGAGAATGTCCCTCTGTCACAACATGTGCTAGGCGGTGCCAGTTCAACCATAAGATGATCAGAAACAATACAATGTGACTCTAGGCTAACCACGCACAACGAACACAGACTCAACAGTTTAGTTATAGAGTAAACTTGTGTATTCTACCATTAATCCTGAGAGAAGTGTTTTTTAATGCTTTTTTTAACATGAAATCTTGCTTTTGCCCCTAAATTTAGGATGATATGAAAGGAGAAGAGGACATGGCGGCAAAGAGAGCAGCTTTACTTGAGAAGAGGTTCAGGAGAGACAAAGAGGCACAGGAGAGGAAACAACAACAGGAGCAGGATCAGGAGCAGAGGAGAGAAGCTGCACGGTAGGTTTGACTTTGTTATTCATTGTTTTGAATGCCATTATTCACTTGTGTAAAGAACAGTATATGGCGTCATGAAGTTTACTGATCCATGGCAAGTCCAATTCTGAAACCTAAAGTAAACTGCTAACTGTTGGGTTTTTTTCAGGTTAAAAGCAGAGGAGGAGCAGCAAAAGAAAGAAGAGGAAAAGGCCCGACGTGAATACATTAAATATGAGTTTTTAAGACGGAAACAGGTGAAACTCATGGAGGACATGCATGAGGTTGTCAAACCTCGATCTGGAAGTCTTAAGAAGAAACCCAGGCCAAAGTCCATTCACAGAGATGTCCTGGAGTCGTGCACACCTGCCAGAGCCACAGGTTAGGCTCACAAACAAAATATTAAAGCACTCATAATACACAAAGAGTATTGTACAAGTTTGTTGTCATTGGTTGGGGTTTTTTTAGGAGCGCGTCCACGAGGGTACTCTGTGTCGAGTGTATCTCTGGCTTCTCTCAACTTGGCAGACGACAATCAGCTCGATAACAAGAACAGGTGAGGCTCACTAAGTTTACCTGAATCTGCAACCTTGTGTTTTTATATTTCCAACATTGTGCATTTATACTCCTTACGCTATCTGAATTATTACTATTATCCATGGACTTAGCAGTTAATGTAAGCTGTTAGTCTCCTCCTGTTTTGTATCCTTAAGTTACTTTGAAAGAAACACATTCCTGAAAACACTTATCCCTTTGTTTAACCCCTTTTCTTATTTGCATGCTCCCGTCAGGGGCAATAAAATTGCTCATGTTCCGTTCTATCTGAATTTTCCCAAAGAAAAAAAGGGAAGGTCAGTAAAGTTTTTTAGAAATGAAAAACTAGGTTTAGATATTATAGTGGGCCTCATGTACAGTGAATAACATTTCATATATGAATGAAATATTGTTTTTTCCACACTTGACCTTTGCTAGTTTGTTGTTTGGCCTTGCTTTAAACTAGTTCTGTTCTGCTTTACTAGTGCACATTTTTATATTTTGCTTTGCTTGGCCGAACATGCCTTTGTTTCTCCTTGTCAATTGTTAAAACTGCTTTGCTTCAATGTGAACTATTCAACTATTCAATTTGCATTTGTTCTATGTTATTTTAATCTTTGTTGTTGTCTTTTTATGTGACAATTTACAGGCCAGATTCTGCAGGAGGTTTCTCTTCTTGTCCTTCAGCTGGCAGTCGTAATGAGAAGGACTGGGAGGTGGACTCCACCACCTCTTCTACACCTTCCAACAATGAGTATACAGGTAAAAACTACTACTATTGTTTTGTATTGTATTTAGTAGATCATAGTTGAGTTTAGACTTTTTTTTCAGTTGTTTCATATTGATATTTTGCTCCTATAGGGCCCAAACTGTACAAAGAGCCCAGTGCAAAATCCAATAAACATATCATTCAGAACGCTCTGGCTCATTGCTGCTTGGCTGGCAAGGTCAACGAAGGGCAGAAAAACAAAATACTTGATGTGAGTTTGGATTCACATTTTTAGTCTTATTTAAATCATCACTGCTGAAAAAATATGTCTGACTTCATATTGTGTCCTCAGGAAATGGAGAAGTCTGGAGCCAACAACTTCTTGGTCTTATTCCGTGATGCTGGATGCCAGTTCAGGTCTGTATACACTTACTGCCCAGAATCCGAGGAGATCATCAAATTGGTGGGGATAGGACCAAAAAGCATCACCACGAAGATGATCGAGAACATTTACAAATACAACTCTGACAGAAAACAGTTCAGCCAGATCCCAGCCAAAACCATGTCAGCCAGTGTGGACGCAATAACTATTGCTGGCCATCTATGGCAAACCAAGAAACAAGGAACACCCAAAAAGCTCCAACTCAAGTAAATGACAAGATTGACAAGACTTGACTTCCCTCTAGCATTTTGGACCCACTTTGAGTTACAACTGGAAATGAAGACAGCTTTACTGAAAGCGGGCACAGTCTTGTGTTTGTCAGCATGTGAATGAACTTTAATGTGCCAAAAAAAGAACAAAATACTAAGCGGACATATGCCTTAGTTGAACCACTGAAGCACTGAATGTCAAGTCTCTGCAAGAGGCACTTTGATTTCTAGTCCATTGTGTGGCCTTATGCTTGTTTTGTGCCATTGGCGCACATTACAACAAGTGTTTTGTCAGCACCTGTTATAATACCGGTAATCTGTTATTTTGTGATGCAAGGAGAGACTGTCTGCATACGGGTCAGGGTTCAAATCATGGCTTTTTGGCTCAAGTCATTAAAGATGGCCTGTCTGATCAGAGATATGAAAGATGCAGTGTTTTATTGAAGACATTGCTGCTTTACCGGCGTGTTTTTTTTAACTTGTGTATATGGTTTGTGTATGTGTGTGTAGAGTGAAGTGCCAAGCCGTGGAGGTGATTTTTGTTACTCTCCATAAGTGTGACATGATATAATGTGCCATCAAACCATAGGACGCACCTGCAATACTCTAATTTATTTGATTAGATAATGCTGACATATACGGTAACTTTGATTTGAAAAAATATGTCAACAACTACTTTGTATATAATGAAAATGAACAGCTTTCTGTAGCTTTGAAGTAGCTTTTTTATTTATCTAGTATCAGTAGCCTATGTTGTATGGATGTTATGTGGCCTTTTTATTGTGCTAAAGATGCAAAAATGCAGTTCTCCTATTTTACTAATGAGACTATCATCTTATGTGTCATCGACAGAACCCACACTGTCATAGTTGGTGCAATTTAACAATGTCCTGTTAACCTTCAAACGTTTCTCTGTTACAAGTTACGATACTCAAATGTCACTTTAATACAATAGTCTTATCAAATAAATCTTTAGCCCACACATGTACCAGTAAATACTAATGATAGCACTTACATCATGTTCAACCATGCAGTCTAAGCTGTTTGTTTTTGCATAACTGTTACATTTTTACTCTGTTGACACTGTACAGATATATTTTGGCATATACAAATATTTTTGGTATTGACATTTATCAGACGTGTGAGGTATTAACGCGGTGAAATAGCCGTGAATGAACAAAATGTGTTGAACACTTGCAGTGTTGGAGTTGAGTGGATGGATACCGTTTTTTTTTTGGATGGATACAAGATATAGAGGTAAAATTTACAGACCATGGATTCCCAACTTGGAATTTCCTTTACCTAAATATGCTCCTATCCTCATGGAACTTGTTTTAGTATGTTGAAGCTTTATTAAAACACCTGCTATCAAAACTTGTGTATTTGTTATTATTATCATCATCATCATCATCATCATCATTTTGATTATTATTTATGATGATTGTTATTATTATTAGTATTATTATTATTATTATTATTATTATTATTATTATGGAACTTTATTATTATTATTTATTATTATTATTATTGTTGTTGTTGTTATTATTATTATTATTATTATTATTATTATTATTATCATTATCATTATTATTCTTAATGCTGCTCTGATTATCATTATTATATATGCATGTGATATGGCTGTGTAAAGTATACATCTTGGTGGTGCTTTTTGCTGTACTCTGTTGTGAAGTGTGTCGGCTGAAGGAGGCAGTGCTGGACAAGCTCCCACACTGCTCAGACTCACAGGCTCAGACTCACGGGCTTCAGACCAGACTGAGGACTGAGGACTGTGGGCAGGGCGGAGCTGCAGCGCCTGTGCCGCAGAAACATCCTGTCAGGACCGAGCCCACGTCGGAGACACATCCAGCCGTGACAGCCCCTGTCAGCAGCACGGCCAGTGTCGGGGAGCCGCGTTATCGCCTCATGTTTACATTTTAACAGGTTTGCTTTTGTTTCCTGATTCTTTCATGAAAAGACAGATTGTGTTGTTGCGTGTTGTTAACGCGCCCCGCCCGTGGCTTTAGACGAGGATGCTCACTCTGTTTGGCCTGATTAGCTGATATGAAATTAGCCTTCTTTGTTGCTTTTTTTTTTTAACATTATCCTCTCTTATTAATCTAACTAGAATGTAGTTGTTAATCCTACTTGTTTTTGGAGCCAAACAAGCTAGTTAATCCTCTCAGTTCTGACTTGTAGCTGATGCTAACATGTTAGCCACACTGCAGTGATGCGTTTGCGTTTGAGTGTGTTATTACTGAGGTGTACGCTTGTTTCTTCTATCTCAGTTTGTTTTAAAGATCACATTATATCATGTTTATAGTGACCAGTCTCTGTCCGTTTGTTTTACGCCTGTATCTTTCATCATAGCCTGAACAGTAATGACTTGTGGTCATGAATCAAGTAACATTTCTCGCATCTTCCTTGCTGAATATGTCCGTAGAAAGGTCCTTGGTTGTTGTCAGCCCGTCTTCATCATGACAGCAGAAGAAACCATCAATGTGAAGGAGGTGGAGATCATTAAGGTCATCCTGGACTTTCTAAACTCCAGGAAGTTGCACATCAGCATGTTGGCACTGGAAAAGGAGAGCGGGGTCATCAATGGGCTCTATTCTGACGACATGCTCTTTCTCAGGTACAACACAGATCACACCAAAGAATAGTCTAAGTGTCTATAGCTATAGCTATGCTGCTCACCTAATAACATGTTTGCTTTATTTATTGTTATACTATTAAAATCCACTTTTCACCATATTTTTACATTAATGTAATTAATGTAGTAATCTTTTTTGTTTGGAATACTTAACTTCCTAGATAATTTAAGACAATTTTAGGATAATTTTGCATCGCTTCTACTTATTATGTGTTTTTTACAGACAATTGGTGCTTGATGGACAGTGGGATGAGGTTTTGCAGTTCATCCAGCCTTTGGAATGCATGGACAAGTTTGATAGAAAAAGGTCTGTTGGTTACAAATTACATCCTTTGTATGAAGTTATTATTTTGCTCTTTGGTAATTTTTGTATTTAATTCTGTTCTACAGGTTCCGTTACATCATTCTAAAGCAAAAGTTTTTGGAAGCTCTTTGTGTAAATAATGCTATGTCTGCAGAGGAAGAACCACAAAATGTAAGGATTTTTGTTTCATTTGAATGTATTCTGAATCCATTCAATGAAATTATTGGCCACATTGAACACACTGAAATCATAAAGTTGTTCATCCACTGCTTATCCACAAGCTTCTGGCCTACTCTCTGAGCTGTGGCTGCAGCATGTGACTCCGTGTCAGAACTTTCATGTTCTATTAACAAGATCTGGTCAGACTTCTCTGAACATCTGACGATAGGGTGCACAGGGCAACAAGCTCTGCAGTTTATCTATTGTCTGATGGAGATATAGTGTAGTAGGTGTAAAATAGTAAATGGTTTGTTTAAGTAAAATGTATATATTTTATGTTATTTTGTATTATCTTTTCCAGCTTGAATTCACCATGCAGGAAGCAGTCAAATGTCTTCATGCCCTCGAGGAGTTCTGTCCCTCAAAAGAAGACTACAGTAAACTGTGTCTGCTGCTCACACTGCCTCGACTGACAAATCATGCTGAATTCAAGGCAAGACTAAGGCCTGTGAATTAACAGTTATTCTCCTTGTTACTTTTCACATTGGCCTGTCTTTATTTTTCCCATTATAATTTCCTAGGACTGGAATCCTAGCACAGCTAGAGTTCAGTGTTTCGAAGAGGCCTGCACGATGGTAGCAGAGTTCATCCCTGCAGACAGGAAGTTAAGTGAAGCCGGGTTCAAAGCCAGTGGAGACCGACTCTTCCAGTTGCTTTTGAAGGGAGTCCTCTATGAGTGCTGTGTGGAGTTCTGCCAGGTTGGAGCTACTTTACCAATGCATTATCCTTTGTAGTCAATATTGAAGGATTTAATTGTTCAAAAGTTGGTCAAATATCTGTGCAGAGTAAAGCTACAGCAGAGGAGATTACAGAGAGTGAGGTACTGCTGGGAGTGGACATGTTGTGCGGTAATGGCTGTGACGACCTGGACCTGTCTCTTCTGTCGTGGATGCAGAATCTTTCCCACAATGTGTTTACCTGCGCATTTGAACAGAAACAGCTCAACATCCACGTGGACCGCTTAGTCAAACCTGTGAAAACTGGCTATGCCGACCTCCTTACCCCTCTTATCAGCAAACTGTCTCCCTACCCCTCCTCTCCACTGCGGCGTCCCCAGTCTGCAGACACATACATGTCCCGCTCTCTGAACCCTGCTCTGGACGGTCTGTCTTTTGGGCTCTCTGGACAGGACAAGAGGGCAGGAGGGGGAGAGACAGGAGTGGGGAAAGGAGTGTCTCCCATGTCTCACTCATTTGCCAACTTCCATTATCCTGGAGCAGGCGGACAAAGCCTGAGCCGCAGTGTCATGATGGAATCTTCTGACTGTCACAGTATATTTGAGGAATCCCCTGAAACGTAAGTGCCTGGAACTCAATCAAGAACACAATGAGTGAATTTTTATATTCCTTAAAATTTAATTGAAGGTCCATGTTTTTATTTTTTAACTAAAAAAAGTAAGGATATATGGTTCCATCTTAATATTCAAGCAGGTTATATTATTTTATTTTTACTTTGTATCCAGAAACTGTGACAAATAGATTGCTCAAACATCAGAATGAAATAAGAGCATTCCAGCAGTTCAATGTTTTACAGGACACTAATCTCAGAAGTCCTAATGTGAAACTGCCGACTTCCAAAAATCTGTCTGTCCATGTTATTGACTTGGAAAACATGCAACATTCATCTACATTATCTGCTTAGTCATGGTGTAAGGGATTATTATTATTTATTTTTTTTAATAAGAAGATAAAAAGCACAGGTCCCTTAATTAGTCATAACATAAAACTACATCATTGCGTAAAAGTGTGGTGTAAATTTGAGTCCAACATTTCTGCAGGAGTTTCCCAGATAAAATGTTGTTGTTTGAAAGGTCGCGAACCGAAACGCCCGTGGATAAGATGATGAGCTCTGACAGCACTCCAACCACACGTCCGGCCTCAGCTCCAGGAGAAGACGCTCCGTCACCAGGCTCTGTCGACAGAAACGAGGTGCACCCCTGCTTCTTTCAACTTGTGCAACCACGCGTCCAAGCACTAAATAGATTCTAACATTCTAAGATCATATGAAACCGGGCATTGTCAAGGAGCTGTGGCTCTAGTCTATTGCAAGATGTAAATGTGTCCCGAGGCAAGACACTTTACTCACCTTGCCTAGTATGAATGTGGTGTGTATCACATTCCACATAAAGTATATACAAGAGAAAGTGTTCTATTTTTAGACCAATGTCCAGTCAGCAGTATAGGATAAAAGAGTAGCTCCTTCTTTGAGTCGTGTTTTGCCCCCAATCTCAACTCAAAAGTGAGCCTTGGCCGTGGGGCGGTTCTAGGCCAAGCTTGTGCTACCTTCACAACATTAATGCTGGCGTAAAGAGGCCGCTGGAGGCTGGAGTGGGATGGTGCATGTATAGTATATATATGGTGATAGCTTTTGAACCAATGACTGATAACTATGGCATCACCTGTGTAGGTGATGTCTGCATTCGTAGCCTCATATCCAGTTCACCGCCGTGAGCGTCTCCAGGCTCACAGTGCTCGGGGATAAGACCCATTATAAAACATGGACATGCACAAGAGATTTATTCTATAATGTTTTGCTACAGCATCTATTATTTTGGTCATATGTTAGCAGAGATGGGATCATAGGTTATTAAAGCTGTCACATTTTTATCCCATCATTTTATGTTATTTCATGGCTCAATGTTTTAAAAGGAAGCTAAAGGGGATAGGAGACGAGTAGATGCCTAAGCCTGTGTACGCACCGGAGTGGATTGACAAACAAAAGTGACAATGAGACAAAATTGTGGCGCTCCTGATCGAAATGGTGAAACAGCATTGCGTGGATCTAATATCTGTAGATTTAAACCAAAATTCAGCTGAATTAAAAGGCCCAGGAAGTCTTCAGGGCAGTGGGACAGGGGGAGAGAAGGGCACTTCTGGAAAGGGCCACTGTGCGATAGTCCGTCACCAAAACTACAGAGCTGCACTTTGTGCACCATTGAAGCCTTGAAACATCTTTGTTAAGTGTTTTAAAGGTTTTATTTACTTTGATTAAGGAGGCAATTAAAAAAAAAGCACACTATCTGTAACAGCTTTTCCTCTGACTCAAATTGAACTGGAGCACTCACGACTTCACATATCCATACCACGTCATTATAAAGTCCTCACAGCGGAGAAAGAGTAGTCCAACATGGATAACAGACACGGTACCACACGTGAATCAGCTCTCTCTGCACAGCTGCCGTGCACCGAACTTGCAAACTACGATGTGCGTTTGTCAAACTCTGCATCGCATGTTGCTCCTGCTCTGCTCAGTAGTGCTGTTTAGGTCTACTGTTAAGAGTTTATTTTGATCTTTTCCCTCGTCTCCATCTCTCTGGTTCCTCCACGCCTCAGCCCAACACTTTAGTCCCAGGTCCCCTTGTGCACACTGCCATCCAAACCATGTCTGTTTAAAGTTCTCACAGCAGAAAGAGTAATCCAAACACGGATAAGGGGCGAGGCGTGACCGCTGAGATCACCTCCCTTTGTATGCCTATAACTGTGTGTGCGTCTTTATATCAGTCACGTTATGAGCACAGTAAGATGCTTCAAACTCGGCATCACGTATCCCGGTCCTCTTCATTAACAGTTTAGAATTACAGTTCAAGATTATTATAATAATGCGTTTTCCATTATGTCCATGTCTCCAGTCCCTTTGCGCCTGTGCTCTACTGCTCTACACTCTACACATTGATACAGCCACATAAGCACCAGATCCAAACAGCTTTTAAAAGTGACTATTTGAGGGATGATTAACTTAATGAAACTTTAATTATTCTCTCACAATTAATTAGACTAAAATTCATTATGATTATTAGCCTATTATTAAAAACATAGGCCTATAGGCTTTTTCACAGAGCCATGGATCTTAAGCCCCTAATGGTAAAGCCAAAATTACACCCTTTTGCACACCTGGGCATTTGCGGCCCCAGGGGCCCTCGGGCAGTTTAAATCCGGCCCTCCTCCCCCCAGGGATTCATATGTGTTTTACTCTTAGTTTCTTTTATTTTTAACTGTCTTGGCGCTGTAACATGTGTCTTCACATTTTACCATAGTTTAAAGCTTATTCTTCAAACAAAATCCTGAAAATGTCATTACTGCAACACTAAAAATGTCAAAGAATTACAGGGAAACAAACACATTTTTGAATAATTCAAATTAAGTTTTTCATGTACATATCTAGGGCAACCAAACATAAAATAACACTTCTGGACGAATGAGGGATTACACCGATTGTAGGTACATACATAATTATATGGAGTGTTAAAAAAATTCGATTTGAGTTATAAACTTTTTTTTTTTTTTAAAGGTAAATCACAGTCGAATTTTGACGGCGGAAATGAGAATTTTACTCTAAAATGTGAAAAAATTGCCAGAGACTGACCGGGTACAGTTGGTGTTTCTCGACTCAAGCTGTTTATTATGTGGCCTGTGTTTTGTCTTACACAGACAGTGGTCTAGGTGGGGTTTAATAAGCAGCTTCTTGCCACCAACATGAGTCATTATTGCTCTTGAGTTGTCTGTAAACATAGCCTTGAGATACATTTTCCTGTCAGTCTCATCCATTCTATTCTGAGCTTAGTATGCAGCTTAGTTTAAGTTATGTGTTTTGCCCTCCCCGCCCCGTTTCCATAGAGACACAAATGAGGCCCTGAATGAGAGCAGACTTTGGGGCCATTGTGATCTCACTTGCCATTTCCCTCGTTGTTCCCCTCACAGTTTATTGGTCCAAAACTGGCAGGACGCCTGTCTCGCTCCCTTCTCACCATTCTTGGATCTGTTCCCGTCAGATTCTTTAGACAGGAAGTAGAGGATAGAGAGGGGAAGCGACCAGTATAGTTGCCCTAACAATTTTTCATTGTGTACATTTGTTGTTATATTTTTGTCTGGCTTATTTTGGAAATGCTATCAATAGGAGTGTTAGAATTCACTGGGACTTCACAATTTTTAAACGCCAATAATACAAAAGGTTAATATTATAAGATATTATAAAATTAAATTCTGTAAGTTTACTTAAAATATGAATACATTGCAATATATTGTGGAGCCTAGGAAAGCACCAATAGTAGTCATTGCAGTGTGGTTTAAGAATATAACGAGGGACAATGCATGTGCGTTCTAACAGTTTTATAATGTCTATAAACTTTCAAAAGATTTATTCCTTCATTTTTTCCCCTGAAACTTATTTATTTATAACATTGCAATTAAAATAATGTAATTTTCCACTATTTTCCATCAGCTCCGTGACTCCACAGAGAAGTATGAGGAGTTCTACAGACAGCGGCTTCGTGTTCAGCAGCACCTGGAGCAGAAGCAGCAGCAGAGACAGTTGTACCAGCAGATGCTTCTGGAGGGGGGGGTGCCGCAGGAGCCCCCACCCACTGACATGCACCACAGCCTAACTGAGAAGTTTCTTAACAAGTATGGGCGTGAAAGACATGTATTGCAGATGTGGTAGAGCTGAATTATTGCTCACAATTGCAACCTAACTTTTATAACAGTTGGGACCAAGAACCCACAGTAGTGTTAACCTAGCTTAGGTAGGTTACACAGGTACAATAAAAGGCATTATACTCCGAGCTGAGAGAACAAAAGCGACACTGACACCACAAGCAAGCGTAACAAAGCGTAATAAAGTAGCTCCCGTTATACCATATACATGAATACGAAGCACAGTTTCATGTGTGCACGTCCATCTTGTTTAATGTCAGAGGTGAGCAGTGGTGCCATGTACAAGACCTTCCTTTTATAAGGCCTCTCACCCGTTGAGCCACTAAAAGCGCATGCTGCCCTCCTATACAGAAGACATAATAGGTATCAAACGCAAACACAGTATTTATTTTCTTTCCAAGTTCTGGCTGCCAAATATTAGTATTGATTTAGTGGCAATGTACCGGAACAATACGCAGGTGCATGGCTGAGGATTTAGATGTTAATATTCTTCAGGCAGTCCCTGGTGGCTTAGAACAAACCCTCAATGCACCATCTGTGAGTTGGCCCCATCACATAGGACCACCCCCTCTATTCACAAGGTGTACAATGACATCATGCTATATTTATGCCTAAACATGGATATTTTAACAGATTTAGAGAATGAAAAGTTATCATTTTAAGTGATGATTTTCAGCATAATAGCCTTTTAAGTACCTTTAGGCCACCCCACTTTAAAGACTTCAATTAATTGAGATATTGAATTACTATTACTAAATAAATATATACAGATTCTACTGTAATACAAATTAAAACTTGTGAAAAACGAATTCATGTGTAATTGTGTCTGGTGCTTTCAGATCCATCCAAAAGCTGGAGGAGCTCAATGTGGGCATGGAGAATTTAGGGGAGGACGTGAAATCTTTGACCCAACAGTATAATGTGAATGGAAACTCCCCTGGGCCCGAGAACAATAACAACCCCCCATCTGTGACCCCAGAGCCGAGCAGGGTCCAAGGAGGTGGGGTGATCAGCAGTACCCCACAGCGCACACTAGGGGGTCACACTGTCCCGCCGCCCAGTGAATCCCCGGTCCTCACTCAAAGGTCTGGGTTTCTTTTAAACCGATGTACACAGCACAAATAAGAATAACTTAAACAGTCGAATTTTGATAATGTTACAGTGGGCAGAAACTCAAAGGACAAAATGACTCTCTCAGTCCCATGACCAGAAGTAAAGAGGTAAGAATTCAAACAAACCATTTTGCTATTAAGGTTTTACCCTCCATAAAATTAATGACTGCATCCAATATTTTGTTTTTAGGGTGACAAATCAAAAGCCCTGTTTGTACCTGTGCATACTCTGGAAGACTCTCAGGCTGTCCGTGCTGTCGCCTTTCATCCGTCCGGGACACTATATGCTGTTGGGTCCAACTCGAAAACTTTACGAGTGTGTGCTTACCCCGAAGCAATTGACAAAAGGTACAACAAACTACTTCTGCAATAAGTTACCGTGATAATATTTACGTATAATCAGTGCATCAATTGGTCCAACATGATAAGCATTTTGCATATTGCATTTGGCTGTCGGTGAATAAAGTTTGATCCGTGCCATGTATTTTCAGTGGGTCCAGTCCAGTGAAGGCACCGACTGTGCGCTTCAAACGAAACAAGCACCATAAAGGCTCCATCTACTGTGTGGCCTGGAGTCATTGTGGGCAGCTTCTGGCTACTGGCTCCAATGACAAATATGTCAAAGTGTTGCCCTTCAGTGCAGAAACATTCAATGCCACAGGTCAGCCACACTCTTTTCTTACATGTATTTACACTGCACTTAGTGTGACACTCTAAAAGTATGTTTCTTTCTATTGATTTTGTGTGTTCAAGGCCCAGACCTGGAGTTCAGCATGCATGATGGCACCATCAGAGACTTGGCTTTTATGGAGGGGCCTGAAAGTGGAGGGGCAATCCTCATAAGTGCAGGCGCAGGAGACTGTAACATCTACACCACAGACTGCCAAAGAGGTCAGGGACTACACGCCCTCAGTGGACACACAGGTAAGCAGACTGTTGATGGTTTCTGTTTGAGTTTATGATCAATGTCCAATGACGTTGTTTTAATTTAGGGCACATTTTGTCACTGTACACATGGGGAGGGTGGATGATTGCCTCTGGCTCTCAGGACAAAACTGTGCGATTCTGGGACCTTAGAGTGCCCAGCTGTGTCCGTGTCGTGGGAACTGCTTTTCACGGATCAGGTATGGCTCATTTTAAAATTCAAGCTTCAAATCCAATAGCATTAGATCAGTGTAATACTTAACGCTATTCTTTCTCACCTGCAGGGAGTCCTGTTGCATCCGTTGCAGTTGATCCAAGTGCTCGACTCCTGGCAACAGGGCAAGAGGACAGCGCCTGCATGTTGTATGACATCAGAGGGGGGCGGATCGTGCAGGTGTACCGTCCGCACAGCAGTGATGTCCGCTCTGTGCGCTTCTCTCCTGGAGCACACTACCTCCTCACTGGCTCCTATGACATGAAGGTTATGGTTTCCAACCTCCAAGGTACAGTATGTGTAATGTAATTTAATTTCAATTATTTAATTTAGTGCCCTACCAGTAAGAATGGCATCCAAGTCAATTATACTATATTTTGTTAAACTTGAATTTAACAAACTCTAGATTGATGTATGTCTAGTAGTTGTAGCATTACAGAAAGTTCAAGTTGGTGTATCATTGCCTCACTGGGTATTTTGTGTGTGTGTCCAGGTGATTTAACAAAACCTTTGCCTCAGACTGTGGTGGGTGAGCACGGAGACAAAGTGATTCAATGTAGATGGCACACTCAAGACCTGTCGTTCCTCTCCTCTTCTGCGGACCGCACTGTCACACTCTGGACACACAGTCAGTAATACAAATGACCATAGGAACATGGGACATAGGAAGTATAAAGATACTAATCTACTTTAATTTAAAACACTACTTTAGCCCATGTCAGATCATGCACGGGAGAGCATAACAGGAACATAGAGGAATCCCTGTGATTTACTAATAGCACATATTGCATGCCCTGCTTTTAAGTTAATTTGTTTTAGAAAAGTTTTGTTTTACATTTCACCTTGGTTTTACATGAGGCCATCGGATGCATTGACTTTAACTGAGGAATCCTGAGAACATGGCATAGCATTTATTATGACTTGTGCCTTTATTTCATTGTCTAAATTATTTTAGATTTTATTTAATGTGTAATGCTGCTAATGTTTAGAAAAAAGAAAAAAGAAACGTTGGAATTTTGAAGTTTTAGGTAGTCCTTTAGCCTAAAAGTGGGTATGGACACTTTGCTGGTTGTTGCCATAGCCCATAAAATATGACCAGTTTTATACGCAGCTTTAAACATATCCATCAGCCTTTACAGTCTTGTAGTTAAATATATGAGTGTTGTGCTGAAGCTGTTACAGTGTCTTATAACATTGACTTGCTTGCAGTGAAAGACAGTTCTTTTGTAAGCATCAAAGGGAAATCTTGTTTATTTATTAGTTACTGTACTGATAATAGTTGTCCACTGCAGTATCTTCAGATGAACCGTAGATGGCGTTGTAAAGCTGACTTGAAGCACAGTTTTTATTTTAAGAGCCAGTATTTGAGCATCCGTTTTGTTCTTTAACATCTGCACTTTCGTATTTAGTTTTTTATTATTGATTTACTGACAAATATGCATATTTATTTTTCTGTATAATATTGTAATGAAAAGCTCAGCTAATACTAACAGCAAAGGTGTATTTATCTTGTGTTAATGTATTGTAGATATGTATGTTTTTGAACTGCCAGTGGCATTTGTATGAAGTCCTTTAATCCTTGTTTTTTAAAGTAACTTAATTTGAAGCTAACTAAAGTCTAACTGCCGGTACATTCAATAAATTGTCTTTTGCAAAAATAGCTCATCTTGTCGTTACTGTACATTGGATAAAATACACTCTTTTAATGAGGCTTTATTCCTCAGATATTAATCATTACATAGTACAAAAGACGGGAATTGTCTACATACAATTCATTATTTTTACAAACAGATAAAACAAACATCTTTTGATCAACTTCACAACCACACAACTTCACACAAACATTTAGCTACATAAGAGTGCTTTAGCTCTCATAGCATTTCTAACGCTTCTCTTAAGAGTGTCACCACAATGTGGTTGGGCGGCAGTGGACTGAATAATTAAAAAATTGGATAATGTACAAAATATACAAATGGGGCAAAATGAAAATTGGACCACACATAGTTTCCCTGAATAAAGAATGTGTTGCTCTGCAGTTTACAAAATACTTATTTCATACTGTAAAACTGGCAATGCTGTCAGTGCTTTGTTTAGTCCACAATGGCAAGAGTCTTGAAGTCTTTCAAACTTCATAAAACTCATCCAGTTTTTGCGGTTAATCAGTGCCAAATTGTTCATGTGCTTTAAATTTGAGTTCAATTGGAGCTAGGTCTTGTAGTATTGGTCGAAACAGGCAGGGTTACGCGCTGTTCATCCATACGTTTCGCTTGGGAACGCATAATGAGACTGAAGAAGTCCTCGTCTGGCACAGTTGGCCCACGAACTTGAGGCACGGGCAAGGCACAGCGCTGGTCATCCAAACGAGACCCCTGGATGAGAAACAAATGGAGCAGTGGTCGGTAGAGGCTTTAAAACTGATTATTTAATTATAATGTATAAGAAGTGAGCAGTAAACACAACGTACCTGGCACTTGACAAGCATGTCAAAGAAGTCATCATCAGGTTCAGCCTTGTCTGCATTAGCCATTAGGTGGCTAAGCACGGCCTGGCTGCTGTTTTGATTCAGCCTCAAACCTGGGAGACTTCCACCTGGAGCAGCAGACTCCTCCAACCGCCGACCGTGTGCGGTGGACATATTTGCAGACTCTGACACTGCTGCAAATAGGAATAAAAATAACCTGAGTGACTTCTTGTTGGGGTTTTTTTTGTCGGACATAACATCTTAAACTGTTATTACATTTTCTCATGGTTCTGGGTGGAGAGTCTTGGCTGCTGTTCAGCGACAATCTGCTGCTCTTATCCTGTACGGAGCAGCGCTGGTCATCCATGCGGTTGCTCTGAAAGCGACTGAGCAAATCAAAGAAACCCTCATCTCCCAATGTCTCGGGGCTCAAACGCTATGACAGAACAAACAAAAACATCAAATATGAGAAATTAAATCATGACTTATCAGCCAGGTTGTGCATACCTTCTGTGGTCCCTGCACATTGGCCTGACTTGTATCCAGTGTGTTGCTGGTGTCTTGGAGGACTTTACTAGAGCCACCGGACTTGTACTTCTTGCCACGCAGACGATTAACAAAGAACAACTTGGAGGAGCCTTTTCCCAAAGATGGTTTGGACGGTTTGGTCAAGATATCACTATTCCATTTCTGACCCTTGAATAGATACAAATACAATAGTTACTAAAAATTTAAAAAAATCTAATTCAAACTCAGTCAGATACATTAAAGTCCGTTGTTACATGTGGTTTATCAGGGGTGAGAGGCATCAGCTCCAGGTTCTCCATGCTGTGTCTTCTGCTTAATCTGGGTCTGGCTCCTTCAATGACATATAATTGATCATTAACAAAGCTACTAAAATAAAACCGATTACCCTGTTGATGTTGTTACCGTGTGCGTTGTAGTCTGCATCCTTGTTGTCGGAGAGAGTGGAGTTATTTGTGCTGTAACTGAGACCCAGCACCATTTGGAGGTCCGAAACGTTCATACGAGCCGTCAGTTCCCCACTTTTGTCCCCCGTCTGCGGAGGAAAGAGACAAGAATATGCTTGTTTCACTCTTTTAAACGTATAACGCCTGTAAATCACATCAGTATTATTCTGGCCCACCTCTCTACATATCTCCAGGTGTTTTTCTGCAAAGTGCATGGCCTGGTCATGGTTTCCCAGAGCAGTGTGAGCATTTCCCAAGCTCCAGCACGCCCGTCCCTCTCCAATCCTTCAATAGCAAAATGATACCGACAATTATAAATTCTCTTACTTAAATTTTAGCCAGGTCCAGCTAGAGTTTTAGGCTTATACAATAAAAGGAACATGTATGTCTTGAATGTGTGGAGCCATTACCTGTCATTAAGGTCTTGAGCTATGATGAGGTGTTTGAGGTGGTAGTCGATAGCCCTCTCATAGTCTTGCAGAAGTGTGTATGTGTTTCCCAAACTGTAGCAGGCCTGAGCCTCCACAGCACGATCCTTCAACTGCCTGGCCAGGTGTAAAGTCCGCCTAAATCATGGAGCCAGATCACACTCAATAATGCTGTCACGATAAAGCTGTAAATAATGTGTTAAAGAGGCCTACTTGTAATGTTCAGCTGCCACTTCAAACTCCCCCAAAAATATATAGGCATTCCCTAAATTGCAGTAAGCGCGTCGCTCAGCTGAACGGTCTCCAAATTCTTTTGCAATAAGTAGACGCTAAAAACAAAAAGTAAGATTTTTATTTTTTTTTACAGACAAGCAGATATATAGTATAAACAAACCTGTTCATGAGAAGAAACAGCTTTGCGGAATTTCCCCAACAGGTAGTGTGTGTTTCCAAGATTTCCATATGTTCTGCCCTGAGCAGCCCGGTCTCCAAGCTCTTTCACTATGGCCAAGTTGCCTCTGTAAGTGTACAAAGAGGATTATTTATTTCACAAAAATGCAGACTTTACTATGTCATAGCTTCTTATAAATACATACTCATAGTATTCTGCTGCTTTCCCAAGAGCTTCCATAACTTCTTCAGGAAAATCACCAGGTTCAGCCCCACTCCAACAGATGCTTTTGCCTTTGGCATGGTATACGTTACCAAAGTTGTACAGAGCTCTTGCCTGTCCAACCTAACATAAAAAATAATTAAGTATCAGTGCTTTATACTTAACATATCAATGAAAAGAGTAACCCTTTCACAAATTATTGTTATACATGTTGTTGTCTCACCTTGTCATTTATGTCCCTTGATATGTCCAAGTGCCTTTGACTACAGACTACAGCCTCATCAAAGCGCCCCAGCACCTTCAGAGTGTTTCCAAGGTTTCCACTAGCTTTGGCTTCACCAATAAGGTCACCAATTGTTCTACATGTACAAGAAAAATAGCATCAGCAGCATGTCATGCTTTGGTTTTCTTGTGGGGTTCCTCCATGTCCTACCTGGTTAGTGTGAGATCATGCCGGTGAAATTCCAGAGCTTTAGCGAAGTCATGCAGATGGAAGTAGGCATTACCCAACTGGCTGTAAATGGCACTGAGCACCTGTAGGTCCTCTGTACCAACCTGGATGGCAGCTTCAAAGAATGAGACCCCTGCTCTGTAGTCACCCACCTTACAGAGCCGCTCCCCTTCCAGCGCTAGCTCCAGGCAGGAAACCTCCATCCTTCAGAAAACAACACAAGTTCACTTCTACAAAGGTCGATCAATGCAGACATTAGCACCCAGTTCAACACTTGAAATGCAGTTCAAACCCTGCTGAAAAGTGATTCCAGTCTACACTGAAGTCTGAACATATTCTTTTCTAGGCAAAAGCTCTTAAACAGAGAATGTTGTTTAGTTACTTCCTTCCGCCTACAGTGAAACGAACAATGGGTTTCGCATGGACTGTTTATGATGGGTGGTCACACATCCTTTTTACCAAACTTTTAGAAATGGTGCGCTGACCTGAATTCAAAAGGGCAAAACATAAAAAGGTACTAAAAATGATCAAATAACTGGACTGGAATATATTTTTCAATTGAATCCGTTGTGTTACAAGAAATCAGTTTGTGCTTGTTTAAATGTTACAATCAATGTTCCCCATAATTTGTTTACCTTTTGCCCAAAAAGTTTCCATTCTATACAATGCTACAATTAACACTGCAATTAAAAACTAAACATTAAAGATAAACAATAATGCCATACTACATCAATCATTCGTCATTATTAGGGATGGACAATATATTGGTGCAGCAATCAGTGGTAACGGGGCAAACAACACATGACATTATATCCATCCAAGCAACCAAGGCAAATGTTGAATATCGTATTGGTTGAAAATTAAAATCCATACTGACTCATTCCTGAAGATTTTAATGTGTGAACAAAGGCTTACATGATGTTGATGTCCTAAATACATGCAAAAGCAGCTTAATGGATATTTATGAATCCTAAATCGCAAGGACACGCTGTTATTGCTGAGGCTTTTATCATACAGTAGCACAAGTATTACTAGCCTACCTGCTGGCTTTTTGAGCTTTACAACAAGGACAGCAGCTGACAGCGCAATTAAGAGGCATCCACCAGCGACTTCTTTAAACTTCCAGGGTGAACACGTTTCTCTTGTATATCCATTCAAGCTTAAAGTTATTCACCGCAAAAACTAAGTTAACTAAATATTAGCATAAAAAAAAAAAATAATAATAATGCTTTCTTTATGATGGCATCAATAATATGACTCCTTTGCTTTGACGTCAGATATAAAAATATGCTTCACACATACAATACCAAGATTAGCTTTGCGTACAAGGAAACAGCTGATTCAGTACGTGTGCAACTAATCAGCTTGTGTTTCTTTGAGGCTCTCTCTTCTGACCTGGTCACCTCAGATAATAGCTAAAGCACACAAGGCAGATTACACCAGCTAAGTGGCTTTATAGAGACAGTAAAATAAAGTCAGTATGGTCAGATTATATTTATGAACAGTATAGTAAGTATAAATGTGTTTCCTGAAGAGGACAGCTGCTCTATTCAGGCATCTGTGGTGATCAACAAAGGAAGCAGTGTTTAATTTTTCAGTGCTTCGTAAATATTGAAACAAGAAGATGAAGTCCATCCAATTTGGCGAGTAGCACCTGTTGCAGGGGCTATTTAGCTGGATTAGTACTGACAATTCAGCTGTGACAATCTCACAATAAAACTATAACAGCAAGAATATTTATTCTGCTATAGAACATAAAGAAAGGATTGCCAAGCTAGCATTTGCACCATACAACACTAATGAAAATGACATAATTAACAACTGTTGAAACTGAAGAGGCCCCTACCTGTAGCGAACGTGAAAGGATTGCTCCTCAGGTTGCATGCTAACTACTGTGCCACCACGGGTATCCATTGAAGTGCATAATATGAGAGAAAATCCCAGCCTTGTTCCGTAAAAAATGGTTGCGTTTAAAAATTCGAAGTTGAGGGAAAAAAAGTTTTCACATTAAGTTGGTAAAAACCAGTCTCAATTTAAAAAGCATTGCGTGTGACTGGCCCATGTCAAATATGGACAAAACAAAACAAAACCCACGGCCGTTTAAACACAGCAGTGGATTTCTGAGCAGCAGTGCACAGGCCGCATTCATATAGTGTGTGTTTTGCGTCACTGCCTCTCAATCTCCCGTCAGAGGGCTCTGTGGAGAGAACACAAGATGCTCTATGTGAAGCCTCTTTCCTTTCTGACCAGATGATGCCATGGCAACACCAACCAAACAGCAGCGTGCACAAATGGGACAAGCAGGAAGTGAGGGAGCAAGGCGGGCACTGTCTAATACCGTGATTCACTAAAGGTTTGAGGATTTGCATGTGTGAATCCTTATTAAAACAAGGTGAGCAAGTCATGGGAGAAACTCTGCACCGTAAACGAACTATGCAAAGAGAAACGAGGGAACAAAGCAAAAGGGGAGTAAAAGAACCCAAGGATTTATTCAGAAATATTCTCAAAAGCTCCCAAAATATAAAGAGCAGACACCATAACAAGGAAAAAAATGATGCATGCTTTGTGTTGATGGGGTTGTCACGTGCAAACTATGTTAAATTACTCTAAATTTTAACATAAATTACACACACTATTCTATGTATCATTCAACATGGAGTGCCTTTCAATTGTGCAAACATTTGTTTTTCTCTTTCATTGACAACAATCCAATGTTATAAATGTTAAATTACAAATTTGTGCTTTGAGAAGCTCTTTCTCTGCATTTATAATTGCTAAAACTATTCATTATTAAATTAGACAAAAGCAAACCCCCCTGCAACCACTGTACGGTTACTGGATGTGTTGTGCCAGGCCATTTAAAGAATGTCATAATGGTAATGAACAGAAGAGATTCATGTCAAAAGATTTAAACTGGAAGAGAATGGCTCATTGAAGATTCCAGTTTCCTGCACAGTTGGATCTCAAGCGTTGAAACAAGCATCATGCTTTCTTAGATCTTCTCTTTCTTTGTGCTTTTGACCCATTGATGCACAAAAATGACAACCACTCATTGCAAGATCTAAAGATAGAAGCAAGACTCAGCTGTGCCCTACTACACATGAGTAAGCAAAAGCATAAGCCAAAACAAAAGCTGGGCCAGATTGGGACAATTCAGCATTTTAGTACTCACCTATAATTTCTCCACACACGGACAGGGAATCTGTCAAGAAAAAAGTTAAATTAAATAGAATGAAGAAAGAAATTTAAGGAAGTGAACATAATAATAATACTTCATCCCAAGTTACCCCATCACAGAATATAGACCCATCCAGTTGTTATACGCCAGAATGTGTCAATAAACAGCAGAACATTATAAACACGTAGCGGTTACTGCCATGCAAGATGTGAGCATGAATATGAGGCAAATAAGCAGACAATGATAAGATATTGTAATGTTGAACGTTTATCTTAAGTCATGCAGCAAACTTCTTAAGAGATCTTACATGATGTGCCAACTTCATATGATGTCTATGGGCTAACTTCTATAACTTCATATGATGTCTATGGGCTAACTTCTATAACTTCATATGATGTCTATGGGCTAACTTCTATAACTTCATATGTCTATGGGCTAACTCCTATAACTTCATATGAAGTCTATGGGCTAACTTCTATTACTTCATATGATGCCTATGGGCTAACTTCTATAACTTGATATGATGTCTATGGGCTAACTTCTATAACTTCAGATGATGTCTATGGGCTAACTATAACTTGATATGATGTCTATGGGCTAACTTCTATAACTTCAGATGATGTCTATGGGCTAACTATAACTTGATATTGATGTCTATGGGCTAACTCTTATTACTTCATATGATGCCTATGGGCTAACTTCTATAACTTGATATGATGTCTATGGGCTAACTTCTATAAACTTCAGATGATGTCTATGGGCTAACTATAATTTGATATGATGTCTATGGGCTAACTTCTATAACTTCAGATGATGTCTATGGGCTAACTAATAACTTGATATAGATGTCTATGGGCTAACTCTAACTTCTATAACTTCATATGATGTCTATGGGCTAACTTCTATAACTTCATATGATGTCTATGGGCTAACTCCTATAACTTCATATGAAGTCTATGGGCTAACTTCTATTACTTCATATGAAGTCTATGGGCTAACTTCTATAACTTCAGATGATGTCTATGGGCTAACTATAACTTGATATGATGTCTATGGGCTAACTAACTTCATAAGAAGTCTAACGTTAAGTGCTAACTTAGCGCTTAGCAGCAGCTGGGTTTGACTTACGTTGGTCGATCCAGTTTGAACAAAGGCAATCTCTTTTCTTCTTTTCTTGGCAATATTGACAATAAAACATGAACGTCATAAGGTTTGAGAGAACTCCACACTAATCTGTATAAATCTACATCGCATCGTCAGGTTTAAGACAACTTTGTTGTTTTTTTCACTTCGATGAGTGTCGCAAAACCCTTCCCTGCATCGTTTTGCGTGTTCCCCCTGTAACCAATCAGAAACGGATATTCAAATATAGTTACGCCCACAATGCGGTCCAGGAACCAATGGCATTTGAACAGAAAAACGATGACGTCAGTACTCCACTATTCCACTGACGTCACGATGGCCCTAGGGCAAAATAAGGCCCTCAGACAATTTTTTGTTGGCTTTTTTGTTGGCCTTTAAGATTCCTGATGAAATGGCCCAGATTGCCTTGGTAATACTTTTTTACCATACTTTAGAAAAATCTCTGCCATCATTAGTTCAATAACAAAAATGTTTTTGAAAAACAGAATCAACATGACGGTTCTCTGATAAAAGGTGTGAGAGCACAATCAAACCTCTGGTTAACATGGCCATGTGAATGATTCACTGCGTTATCCGTCATTCAACCATCCACCATTCAAATATATTTCAATATGTGTTCCTGGGTGCAAACATTTTGGACCCCTGATCTATAATATTATGTGAAGCCCATGAATATGGCACACGTCGAAACAATTGTTCTGTTTTCATTTATAAGAAATTAAAGGAAGAAAATATGCTTTCTTTAGTTACTTTTATCAGACTGCACAAACATGACCTAGATACTTTACTGGATAATCTGCTGAGCTAACTGTCAAACGTCGCGATATAATTCACCATGTTCGCTCAGCAACAATTCACCTGTAAGCTGCCATTTTGGGCCCAGACCAGACGTCCAGCGTTTCCTTGTACATTATTGATGATGCTACAGAAACAGAGCCTGTTCAAGACTGTGAGTCACAAAGACACTGTGTAGGCATGGAGATACATTCAACAGACCTTTGGAAAGTATTTGTACTCGTTTGGGAATTGCTGCAAAATAATTTCAAGTAAGTTAAAATAAAAGTAGGACTATTTGGTCCTCATGTTGTACTGAAGTGAGCATTTCGTCCACTATATCTTGTCATAAAGGCTTGTGTTGTTCCCTGACAGGTTGTGTTGCTTGGTGATGAATGATGGCCTATCCTTGTTTTACCACCTACCTGGGACACAGGTGAAAAAAGACTTAAAGGAAGACAATAGTCGCACATCTCTATAAATCCTCATGGAGGGACGACCACGAGTGCTGGATGATGAGCCGGTGGTGTTATGGGAAAGGTGTATTCAGCAGAGCATCATTGTGGACCTTAGTGAAGATGAGAGTATCCACTTAAGTGATCTGGAGAATTCTCTGGCTTTTCACATCTCACCGGTCGAATCAGCTCCCTCAGAGGCCAGTATCCACTTCTCAGGTAAGACACATTAAGCTGCTAATGTGTTCACAATTTAGGGCTGAAAACGTTTACTCCAATACACAAAAGTTAACCTATTTGTCATATTTGTCGTATAGGTACTTCTATGCTGAATTACTTTATATGTAAACTATTTTCCTGTCAAAGTAAACTATTTTCTATTTTCAGGAATGGCAAATCGGTCTGATTATGACATCTCTTCAGTGTCTATTATCAGTGGGGGACATGTGATAAATCCTCACACCATTAGCAGTGAACTGCCCGTGTCTGTCCAGAGACCAAACACAGAAGCACAAGATGTCCCCTCCCAAAATCTGCCTTATGATGACCCAGGGCAGAATACCAGTGACGAGGACCACGAGGAACTGCCATATGATGACCTCGGAAGCCTCTACTTTAACCATGTTCCCAACTCAGACATGAGCCAAGATGGAAGACAAACAAGTTGTGGTGATCCAAATTTGCATCACCTCAGTGAACCAATAATAAAAAATAGTGTTAGTAAATTAAAGCCCACAATTAAAGCAATAGAAAGCTTGCCGGAAAATGCCACAGCTAAACAGGACAAAGATTCACACGCAGAAGATCCAGATTCCATTAACCAGTTCCTTTCTAAAGATGATTTGTTAGGATCCGGCCGGCTCATTGAAGCAGAGACCCTTCCAGAGGTTTCCTTATTAGATAGTATGGATGATACTGTTTATAGCAGAGCTTCAGTGCACAACAGCAAGCCTAATCCTTCTTACCATGGTTTAACCTCAATTTGTGAGACTAATCATAACAACTCTTTGCAGAAAAGCAATGCAAATGTGACTGTAAGTTTAATACAAACAAAAAATATAAATAATGATGGTACATCAACTATTGCAGAGAATGTGTCATTATATTCAGCAAGTGACTGCTCCAAATATCCAATTATCTGCGAGACTATGTCAGACGAAGCTGAAGAGGAACTAAAAAATGACAAAGCTCCACTTCTGCGCACGAAATCATTCAATGAGATTAAATATGGTCAGGGCCAAGTTCACTATCCACTGCCCGATTTCTCCAAAGTGGCCCCCAAAGTGAAGATTCCTAAAACTCCAAAAGAATCACCCAAATATATGCCGCAGCCTCCAAGCACTATTCACAGAACCCACTCATCTCCTGAGATGTTAGATGTGGTGAGCAGAGTCCTGGAGGATTCAGCGCTCATGCCAGAGAGACCAAGTGTCTTCATTGAGCCAGACACTTCTGCATCACCGGCACTTGTGCAGCACCTACAGGTAGAAATGTTTTATATTTAGATGTGAACTATAACCCATGCGTCTTTTCAGTAGAGTAATTTTATTATTTTCTTTAGGCTAAATATGACAAACTTCTGACTAAATATGCCGAAGCAGAGACTCTCATAGATCAGATGAGATTGGGGACAAAAGTAATATTTATGGGTTAGTTCATTTTTCAAGCAAACACATAATTATCCTTTTTATGTCTATAGGTTGCTGCTGTGACACAACTTTGTTTTGATGAAAGCCAGGACTACGTAGCTGAAGGATCTTTACCTAATCCATTAGGTTTGTTCCTGTGTGTGCACTGGCAAGTCTCAGCATGCGTCTTGTTCAAAGTACTAGTCAGGTTAAGCCGGTTTCTAGAGACGCTTGGATTCATAATTCACCATTAGCCTCATTTGCACAAAATATCAAACGGTAGTAGGATATAGGATAGGATATCTACTTAAGCTACTGCCCTGTATACATAAGTGCCAGTGCACTGACTAGTGTGCCACTGTTTGCATTTCAGATAAATTGGATGAAGTACCCACAGTCACCCAGTGCACAGACAAGGACACAGCGTCTCCAGTGAAGTCTGAAGTCGGACCCAGTGATGGAGAATTAATGACATCAGAGCTCTCTAACGTTGTCACCCAATTTATGCAAAATGTAGTTCCCCTCATTGTGCAACCATACTTAAATTTGGTTAAAAAAAAAGAAAAAACTCAACTTGTTTTTGTGTTAAGGTAGAGAGATTCAAACTTAATGTAAGCAACAAATCGATAAACCTCGAGGATCAGCAAATGGTAAATCCAATTTTAAATGCGAATACGCCAATAGCAATTGGAAAAAACCCTTTTTCATAACATAATGTAAAATAAAGACAAAAAAATGTTTTCAGATGCTGAGGATTTTGATGGAGGCACTGGACCAACTGGAGAGAAAGTACATAAATAAGAAAGAAGAGCACAGAGCTTTGGAGATGCAGAAATATATGGGAATTAACAGGCACACTGGCACTTTTGACCCTGAGAGGTAACGCTCACGCTTACTGAAGTATTAACTGTTCTACTTTCTATGTTGTTTATGTTTATGATTTTGTTAGCTGATATATGATTGTGATTGTGTAGGCTGGTGGAGGGGGGTATTTTCAGATTAGGGATGCTTCTTGATGACATAAAGGAGATGATAGCCAAGAATTTGTGTGAACAGATTTCACCTCCCCAGTGTTCATCCACTCCACTACCATTTAATGTCCACATCCAACCACACGTGCTGTGCATGTCCCCACCATCGCCCCTACTGTCTCTGCAGGAGGTAACACATTTCTGGTCTATTTTCTTGTCTCTTTCTCAATTTAGCAAGGTTTGAGATGTAAACACTAGGGGGTGGTATGGCTCCAGGGAACTCTATAGCTTTACTATAACTAACTTTTACATTTACTGTAGGTGGTTAATTCAAGTTAATGTCAATATTGTTATAGTATATACATATTTGGAGTTCTCTCATCTTAAAAAAATAGAAAAAGACCTAGATTTGTTTATATAGACCAAATGTCATATAATTTCACATAATGTAAATGACTCCAGCTCACGTTACATCTTTCTCCTTTGCGGTCAATGAGATGGAGGACACAACAGAAGCTAGAACAGATCATTTATTTACAGAGCATACCAAAAATACAGAAGTACACAGCCATTCAAGGTATGTATCACTTTCCACATCGTAGCTACTATACATTTCAATTGACTCTTGTGTTAGCATAATATTACAGTGCACAATAAAATCAAAAGCTATAACGTATTGATCCTATTTGTATTGTTTCTTTACATAATGGGCACGTGCTCAGTCTTCCTGTTGCCATATACTGTTTCAGCTCAACTGCTGGTGTAAGGTTGCTTCACAGTGAGGGACTGTGGCTGCAACGTTTGTTTGTTTGTTTGTTTGTCCTCAGGTCGTCACACATTGTTCAGAAGTGGTGTTCAACTCCATCATTGGAAGACAAAGAACAACAAGATGAAGAGTCAATTGAGAAAGAAGGGACTGAATACAATAATATCCTAGCTTACTTCGATGTGACCAATGCCACTCCTGGGGAAAACCTAGCAGTCGGTAACAGGTTGGTGGATTTTAATATCTGTTTGCTATTTTGTCATTATTGTCATCTATAGTTTTTAATGATGCAAAAAATCGTTCATTATGTTGAATTGTGTGCATGTTAAAACAATATACCTTTGCTGGTCTGGCAGCTCACAGGAGAGAGCGCTACACCTGGAATCTGATCTGGACAATTGTGCCAGTTTATCTGTGGAAATCTCTTGTTCCAGTGAAGCTTCTAAAGGTTGTAACAATAAGCCACTTCTCAAAACATCAGTGTCACAGGTCAGTCCCCTCGTCACCCAGTGCAAAGACTATAGCAACACTCCACTGATTTCGTTTTAAATGATACAGAGAAACGTTAGCCTGGAGACAGATAGTGGATTTGGAAGTTCTTACCTGAATCAATCTGGATCCGGCTCTTTTCTGCAACATCTTAATGAAAGGTAAAAGCAGAGGAAACATGTAATTCACGTATTTACTGTTTATATCAAATACTTAATTGGGTGGACAAGAACTATGCACTTTCTTTTCTATGACCTTAGATTAAGCATTAAATGCAAAGTTGTAATTAAAATACGTAAAGTTGGTTTGGCTGATATTTCATTTGTTCATATAATAGTTTTCACTATCAGAAGTATCCTGTGAGCAGCACAGATAGTGAGGATTCATGTTCCAACCTCCAGACAACCATCGAGCCAGTCACCAAAACCCAAAGAGCTCTGTCTTCTGTTAGGTCAGAACTGCCAGGTGCATCAAAATCAGTCCAGCAGTGGGTCGAGAGCACAAATAAAGAGGGTATATTCAGAGTACAAGGTAATAGCTACAAGCTTTGATACTTCACCCCCTTTGCCTGTGAATGAATGTTGTGTGTGCAAAACTGACATTTATGGGCCACTGTAGGTACCAAGCACAGCCACGTGTCTGAGTCAGTATCTGAACCTGACCTGGGCAGAATGGACAAACAAAGAAGTCCAGTGCATTCTTGTCCCTGTAACAAGTGAGTCTTTGTGTCACAGTCTATTACATCGCAGCGGCACAGTCATTTCACTTACTACTATTCCTCTGATTGGGCAGTGACGCTATTCTAGCCTTACAATCCGAAGTATCCAGACTAAAGAAAGACATGAAGGAAGGCCTCATTCAGTTGCCATACCTTGCCGACAAGCTCGACTACCTCACCTCAAAATACCGACATGAGAGTACAACTAAGTCAAGATCAAGGAGCCAACAATGGTCAACTACAAACAGCTGCACATCTGTCACATGTTAATGTTATAGAAAATACTTTCAGTTGCTTGACTTATAGTGCCATATATACTTTCTCTACAGCCCATTAAAGTCACCCACTATTGGACGAACCTTGAGCAATACTTTCTCAAGTCCAGTCAAGTTAGAATGGATGTCTACATACATAGATCCAGGCAGAAGCAAAGGTACAATTTACTCGTCCATTTGTAAAAACAAACACATCAATATTAAGTTGAATGCACGCTCATTTTCTGCTACAGACACTGAAGACACAACTGCCTCAGACATGCAGCATGATTCACCTATAGAGGGCAGAAGAAGCAGTGACTTTCTACATCTGGATTCTGGGCTTCACTCACCAGGAGCAGTAATATCAAGTAGAGGTGAGAAAATCAATACCATTGATTTTCAATACTGAATGTACAATTTGTCCTGGTAAGATAAAATAAAACATTTCGTAAACATGCTAATACAAAGTAAAAATGACCCTATTACTATTAATATAGTATTGTACACATATTCATGCTCAACAGGATTTTCAGAAAGATGGTCTCCAATTTACTCAACACCTATCCAGAAACCACTTCTCCAGGTCAACTATGGCTCCTCCAGCAGCCTGCCTGCAAGGTAAGATATCCTGAAGTATGTGTAACTGCTGTACTCATTTGTGTTTACATTGTGCAATAATTTGACAGTTATAAACTGAGGGAGTATCCACGACAGCCAGCAGGCTACGACCGGAAGAGATCCACCCAATCAGACACTGCCCTCCTGCCCTGCAATGTCTTCTTTCAGCACACGGTGTCTCCTTTGTCTGTACCCTCAAAGTTAGGAGACAGGACAAGCAAGCACAGTAAAAACAAGGTAATATACTGTTAACTTATAATAAAAGTCTAAAACAACATATTTATAGTTAAAATAGCAACTGACTCTTGACCATTAGGAAGAAGATATCCACCGCACTCTTGATAAGGCTATTGAGGCGGCCCGCAGCATGAAGAAGACCACTGACCATATGGCTAAAAGTCTGTCAGCTGACTTGGCCAAAGCAAGACACAAAAAGTTGTATAGGGGCAGAAAGAACTACGATCTATGACAGAGAACTTAACTACAATAACATAATGTGCCGTTAAAGTATTGATACAGTTACAGTAGTTATAATAGTTTACTTGTTTTTAGTTTACTATGTTTATTGTAGAGTGTCTTTAAGGTATGTTATTATATTGAATATGCATAATTTGTACATTATACATTGTAACTTCAGTATTCAATATGTACATAAATATATTACATATTTGCACCCATAAGCCCTTATAGTCACCTACATAAGATCATTCAGTTCCACATCTTGGCATACCATGCATACAGTCATATATACACAAACATGCATACAAAAATATTAACATAGTAAAAGATACAATTTCACATATATTCTTGGGTTTTAGGCAAATGTTTACTCTCTGATTTGAAGGACTTGTAGCAACTCACATCAAAATATATCTTAGGAATTGGAAAAGGTCCTCACAAAATCCTTTTGTCATTTGAGTCATTTTCCTGAAACTCATGAATACATATTAGAATACGCATGCACCCACCCATAAACAAGCACGCAATCTGATCCTATCCAAATAACATAAACTTCAACATTTGTCACTAAAGCCTATGTTTCCTCAGTCTTCAGTGATGTGCGCCTGTCCAATAAATAGCACTGGGTAAAAGACATACAGTTTGACCAAATGAAACTGAATCAGATTGGTGTTATTTTACATTTCAGGAAAATCCCTTTTGTGCTTTTGTTCCACTGTTCCAACAAGTATCAACTTTTATCCTTATAGCTAAAAAGCTCATCTGATGCCTTCAATAGAACCATCACTGCTGGCCTGTGGGTGCTGGTGTTTTCTTACTGAGTTTCTTCTCCTGGTTTTGCTTTTTTGTTTTGTCATATCTTGTTTCTATGTTTGTTCTAAGGCGGTATCGAGATATTAGATGTGTCCAAACAGCATTCTTGAGAAGAAAATAAAACAAATACTTATACACAAAAAATATATAAACACACAATGTACAGTATGATCAGAACAACAGGGCTAAACTGCCAGTCCAAAAGATAAAGTGTTGTGGACATGAAGTATTAAAAGATGTGTTCATGAATCCAACAGGGAAAGAAACCGTTTTTGAGGCAAGAGGTTCTGGTCCAAATAGAACATAGCCTCGTGTCCAAGGGCAGTGGTTCAACTAGTTCATTGACCGCCAATGAAAGTAAGCGCTTTGAGTTTATTAAGAGGCATAAAATCATTTTATTTTAAAAGTCTTTGTGTTTTGTTCAAAAGGCAGGGAGCTCAGTTGCTGAAATCCTGTTTTGTTGAATGGCGTGAAAATATTTTGCATCACTTGTGCCACAGAAGGCGCCCTAGAATATAGAACTGCATTATATGTATAAGTGGATAGTACCATATTTTAGATTAGTTCGTATAAACTGTAAACAATAGTGGTCCAAGGACGAACCCATAGGGAACACCTTTGATGAGATGAGAACATTCCGATTGAAAGCCATCAGCAGAAACCGCTTGGGTTCTTTTTGTGAGGATTTCTGTAAACCACATTTTAGAATTCGTTTCAAACCCAATAGCATCCAGACGATCTGAGAGAATACAGTGATCCACAGAATCAAAGACCTTTGACAAATCAATTGGGCAATCATGCAATAGCAATATCATTTATAACTTTGGTAGCAGCGGTGATAGTGCTATGCCCCTAAAACCAGACTGGCAGCTATCTAAAATTGATTATGCAGTTAAGAAAACATGCACCTGGTTACTTATTTGCTTCTCCAAGAGTTTTCCTAGATGGTAGAGTGTTAATATTTGTCGGAAATTATTCGAATAAGTTTTCTGGAATCATTTATGAAAAGGGAAAACAAAAGCAGTTTTCCATAGTAATGGGATACTTTCACATCACAATTTTGATGTTCCAATTCACCTTATTGAAAAATTGAGTAAAATGAAGGATACAGTGTGACACTATCACTCTTTGGGCCAGCATTGGCCAGGACAGTCTGGGTGGAGTCTGCATGCCTGCGTGTGCTTTTTCATTCCAAAGACTTCCCTGACAAACAAAAACATAGCTCCTACTGACATAAATTTAGACACAACTACTCACTTCAGTGGAAAAACTGACAATGCAAAGTGACAACCTAACTGCGAACAAAACTTAGAACACCTTTTAAAAAGGACACTTTGTGGTTAAAATATAACACAATAATCATATTTATAAACTCATCTCACCCGCATCGAGACACAGCCCAGAGAACACTTTTAGAAATGTGTTGCGGGGGAGTTAGAGACCTGTAGGACCTGTGCCACACTTTTCTGTTGGTTTAAGAGTGAGGTTTATGCGGCAAATATGTATAATGTATTACACAAATAATTTATGCAACAAAAAAACATTTACTTTATAACATCTGATATCAGAACTGTTTCCGACTTGGACAATGGAGCCTTAGGACATAAACCTGGTTCACTACAGAAGTCTTTATGTAGTTCCCACTCTGTCTGTTCTGTTGTGTGCTCTGTGTGTGTTCTGTGTGTGTTCTGTGTGTGTTCTGTTGTGTCTCTGTGTATTTGATCATTGGCCTGAATCAGAGTGTGCAGTTTTTAGGTAGACAGAGTGTAGAACATGCAAAGGAGTTACAATTGTGATATGTCTTTAAATAGCTGTTCATTGTGCTTTAAGTACTGCAAAAAGTGTCTTTTTTTAAATTCTTTTGGCTTTTGCATTAGAACATCATCAATATCAGGTTTTTTAGGACACACCCCTCCATTATTTTATAACAATACAGAAAACTGATATGCATGCACAACATTGTTATTTTGTGTCTAATTTGCTAATCTTGACACTATTTTTTACAATTTCTGATGTCTTTCTATTGTTTTTCTTTACATCTTAAGCTCAACACAAGTCTATGCTTTCCCTCATGCCTCTTTTCCGACAAAGCCTCGACTTAAATGTAGTTCCAAGTATGTTTCTACCTATATGTTTGAAATCTACCTTTTACACAACTGATCAACACATCTACATTTCAAAACCACTTATTTCCACTCTAACCTGTGGACTTTGAAAGGGATTATATAAAGGTTTTCTAGGATAACCTTAGGATAACTATCTCTCATAACGTGGTTTCATCTACAACTTGATCACAATAGTGCTGCACTCAGGAGATATCAAATAGTGTGTATGCAAAAATGAAATGGGCCATAAAACTTGTCAGCAGTAACTCCCATCTCAAAACGGGTCATCCTTTGTATTCGGTGTAAAGTGAGTTTGCACATTGCTCAACTCTGATAATGGTTACATTCTTTTTTACAAATATTTACTGAATATATCAAAAATAATGATGGTGAAAGTATTTGACAGATTTAGCAAAACAAATTTAAAGCTGAACACATTAAGAATAATATATTTAATTTAAATGACTTTATCTACATGATCTTCTGTCTGCGGGCTGCCTATACAGCCCTAAGGGGAGGAGTTACAGCATTTGGGCTCTTTGGTATTTGCTCAAACAATAAAGCACCTGTGGGTTTATCTACAAGACCGGAAGGGGAGAGAGAGAGAAGAAAAAAGTTCTACTTAAGCCAAAGTTGCTCCCCTCGAGTCATATTGAAGAATCACAACAAGCCTTAAGGGGGTGAAGCGGAGAGACACAGGGACAACACACAGAAAAATGCTGCGGCTTTTACTTTTAGTGGCTATTGTGAAGGTAAGAAATAATTACATTGAATTTAAAATAAGCTTCTCTTAAAATGTTACCAACTAAGCAAGATGAACTACATAGTATATACTTAGAACTTTACCAAGCACATGTGGAATGCTGAAATCTTTATCAATGGGCAGATACATCCCAACCTGAAAGAAATACCAGCACAGTGCTCAAATCTGTGATGAGTGAAAGTAATGTGCGGCCAACTACCATTTCATTTTCTCTGAACCTGATCCTTTGGGCAATTAACCCCAGGAAACTATGTATGGCTAGGGGACTTCCTTTGTTTCGAAAAGACTGTAATCTGTGCTTCCTGTAATCTAACAAATAAATGACCAGGGCATTTTTTGTTGTTACAGATATGTGCAGCTCAAAATGGTAAGAATTTTTTTTATTAGTATTGGTATTGTGGTAAAAATGTGGCTTTATTGTAACATTTTACGTCGCTAATGGCCCAGGATATACCAGAATTACTGTATTCCTAAAGGTTGCATGCTTTTTAATAAAATGATTTGTAAATGTTCTGGTCACTACATCTTTTGAATATGTGAAATACCTTTCTTCTGCACTGCAGTTTATGTGTACACAACAAATGAGTATTTCTGTTTTCTTTTTTCCAGCAATCACACTGTCGGTTTATACGGTTACTTCTAAATCCCTGACGATGGAGTGGACTCACTTTCCTGGTGCTAGCTTCTATAAGCTCACGGCAACACCACAGAACTCCCCCCTCGGGACGGTCATTGTTCAGTTTGCCCAGACCACGATCCTGGGCTCGATCACATCACTCACCCCAAACACACAATACACAGTGCAGGTAGAGGCCATGGCTGACCAGATGACCGCACTCGCTCGTGCAGAAACTGATGCTTTAACAGGTCAGTGTGCACTTTAAAAGAGGGATGTTTTAATTTGAATGATAAAACTGTATTGACAACTACCCACCTTATAGTTCTGATGAAGTACTTTTTCATACTTTTTTTTAGCTCCTGAAATTCCTGTTATTAGTATGACCTATTCTAAATCGAGTGAAAGCATCACAGTGGAGTTCCCAGAGGTTGTTGGGGCGATTAGCTACGTCTTGAGGGCAGAGGCCAAAATTGGTACTTTCTTCTCCGAGGCCGCGGTGTTGGGCTCCCCAGGCACAATTAAGGGTCTCCAGCCTTTCACTGAGTACGAAATCAGCATCATGTCGAAGAATGCAGGGGGGCGGAGCCAGCCTTCTTATCCAACTGACCAGAGAACAGGTACGACCACATAGTCCTTTCACCAGCATATATCATACCAATTTCACGCTTTCCCATACACTTTAAATTATTTGGACAGTAGAAACTGCACATTAGATGCAGTTGATTTAAGATAAAATCTGTGTACGAACTGTGAAAAGCAGCTTGTCTGATGACCCATATGACAGTAGGTATCTCATTCTGGCGGCCATAACGACTTTTTGTTTCCCTGTCTATTGTCACTTCGTCTCTTCTCTGTGCGGTAAACACACAAGAGTTGAAACTTGAGCTGTTTTCACTGTACTGTTCCGAAATTATGAAAAAAGATAGCATGAGAACTAGGTTGAGACAAATCCCGAAGGAGATCTCAGTGTAACATAATCAGATAGATACTACACAAAAAATAAGGTCAAATTAAGTTACACAAATAAAGATTTTGAAGTATTAACAGTGTTTTTCTTTTCTTTATGTAGTAATTGTTGCTCCCATCTTGAATACCACATCTCCGACCAGTACCTCGATTGTGGTTACATGGGAGCCAGTGGACCATGCTGAACTTTACACTTTTGTAATCATCCAAGAAGGCTCCAATGTCCGCATCGACATGCGCACCAATGAAACAATGCTGGAGTTGAATAACCTCCAACCGGGAACAAACTACACCTTAAAGGCTCAAGCGCTGGATGATCAGGAACGTCCCGGAGATGACCAAACATTCAGCCAGATCACACGTAACACACAATACAACTGTTAACACACAATCTCAAAACCTCCCTGATCCTTTACTGGTATTCTGTCCCCAGGTCCACCCAGCCCTGATGTACTTGATGTCCAGATCAACCAGGGCAGAGCTGGTGCACTGGTGTACTGGGGAGCTGTACAAGGAGCGACAAGCTACATTGTATGGACCTCAAACAACCAAACGTGCAACACTACATTTTTCAGTTACTGTAACATTGGGCCGGTGAAGTGTGGCCAGAACCAAACACTTTCAGTGACAGCCTACAACAATGCTGGACCCAGTGACCCATCAAACCCAGCGCTATATCTCACCTGTGGGTACATGTGTATAAAATGGTATTATAATAGGTATTATAATATAGATTACAGATATTTCAAAACCTAGTTAAAATTCAGATTGATGAATCCATCATACCTTGTATAAAACTGACATTTTCCAGTAACATTTCTATTATAAAGTTTGCAAATCATTTGTTTTTGTAGACCCTTGTCCTCCAAATAACACCAGGGTAGAGGAATATGATCCCGCAAACTGCTCTGTTGAGTGGGACAAGGTGGAAATGGTGGACTTTTACATGGTTTTTGTAAAAGGCAACGATGGCAAGGAGAAGCTGTGTAACACCACTGAAACCAGCTGCTCATTTGAATGCGCGTGCGGCCACTCATTCATCAGCATTGTGGTCCCCTACAACCAAATCGGCGGAAGCCCTGTGGTCGAGCTGGTTAACTACACCACAAGTAAGAGCCTCACCAAGCACATAAACAACTACCTTTGTTTTTGAAAAGTATTCATAATGTAGTAGGATTGTCAAAAGTATCGCAAATCAGATAATAATCGGTACTAAAACCAGTATGAACACTAGATTTGAAGTATCGACACAAAGAAAATCCCATAAACAGGATACAATTTCTAAATGTTACCTTCCCTGACCAGTTTAATAATGATATTAAGCTTTATTAGAACTATTAGTACAAGACTAGATTGTAATATGGAGAAAGTACTATTATTAATTGTTGAAAATTACAATTGAGAATTGTGGTATCGAAATCGTTATCGAGGATCGAGTTCATTCCTTAGTATCAAAAATCTCAGTAGCTACTACCAAAATAAACAGCAGTGGAAAAGGTCTTCACACTTTTTAACAGCACTGATGTTATGGTACCATATTTGAGCATCCCACTCTTTTCTATTTGCCATAAAATTCCACATTCCTTTCCCAAAATATGTGATAAAGCATTATATGAAGTGCATTCCCTGTCTTTGTCCTCAGTCCCTTGTTGTCCAGACGCCATTAACATTACACTAGTTTCCTCCGAGACGGTGGAGATTGAGTGGTTAGAAATAAACGGAGCTGAGCTATACAAGGTCACTGCAGAAGAGACTAACGACATCATCCACTGTAACGACACTGAGCCCATCTGTGCACTGTCTGATTTGGACTGCGATACCACATACTCTATCAAGGTAACGCCATGCAGCGAAATAAGCGGATGCAACAAAACCTGCAAGGCACACACACAAGTGACAGGTACAAAGAAAACAAAATGTGATTAAACTATACATAGTAAAATGTACAAGGTGATTATTTATAAACTCTGTATCTTGTTGCAGCTCCGTGTGCTCCTGAGATCATCAATATTACACAAGTGAACACCACCACATACAGAGTCCTTTTCAGCACCCCCAACAGAGCAGGCACAACGTACATCATCACCGCCTCTGCCTCTGAAACAACTCAGTCCCACATTTGTAGAACCACACAGAGCCCCTGTGAGCTGACAGACCTGCCCTGTGGGACCGTCTTCGAGGTCATGGGAGCAGCCGAGTCAAACGATGGAGGAAGAAGTCTTCCTGGTTATGAGAAAATATTGGAAACAGGTATTTCAAAGAATATTATAGAACACTACCACCAGGTATCTCAAAGAAAATTAGCACTACTGCTGTGCCATTTCTCAAGTCACCAAGTTAAACTCCAACTGCTATCTCATAACTTGTGTGCAGGTCCGTGCTGTCCTCAAAATGTCGTGGTCACACAAGTGACCCAGGCTATGACCAATGTGACCTGGAGTCCAGCAACTGGGGCCCGCTCGTTCATCACCAGTTTGACCTCACGGCGAGGTGAGGCCAAGTGCCACACTGTGGACGACAGCTGCCTTATGGGCTGCATCACCTGTGGCACCAACTACAGCATCAGCATGGAGGCCATCAGCAGTACGGGACACACGTCAGAGTGCAACTACAACGGCTTCTCGTCAAGTGAGTCATTTTCACACCGTAAACAAGTTTTCTTTTAACTGTCCATGTTTATCTATGTATTAAAGTACTATCATTCAATGCATGCGTTTCTGATCCATTGACCACGTATTACAAATGACAGGTCCCTGCTGTCCAACAAATATCAAGCTTTATCGTATACCAAACAAGCTCCAATTGAGGGTGTACTGGAGGTCTCTGGGCCCACACATCTACAACCACAGTGTTGAGTTAACAGGGCAAATGGCTGACCTCAACTGTGAAGCTGCTCCTGGCATCAGGTACTGTGATGTAATGGAGAGCATCTGTGGAAACATCTACACAGTGATGGTAGCTCCAGTGCTCCCTGATGGCACCAAAGCCAACTTCTGCCAAAAGAGGACATATTCAGGTAAGTGTGGATACATGAGTATAATAATGATAGCTAACATGACATTTAAATAATTGTATTTTAAATGTGTATTTTTTTAGTACCCTGCCCTGGAAATACTAATTTTTGTAAGTTTTACCCCACAATACTACTGTATTCAGTTATAAATACCTGTTAACTCACTAAAATCTTTTTCTTTAGTAATACCTGATGTATAATGGAAGAAACGATTGGTAAGTGTTTAAGAATTCAGCAGTAGAAAACATATCTTTGTAATGTGTTATATTTATTACTGATTTTACAGATGATTGTATCAGCAAAGATGACATAGAAGCAGATGATGAGAAATAAAGACTTGAGGAAACCCCACGCATAAGACTTTTGGCCTCATAGCTGCTTTATTTTGCTGTAAATTTTCTTCAACATAATTTTTTCTGGCAAAAATCAATCTTGAAAATCAATGTTTTATGATAAAGTATATTAAAAAAAAAAACTGGTACAAAGTGTAGACAATGCATCTTCTTAACAGTCCATCAGCCATATTAGTACAGAGGTACAATTGGAAAGTAATTTTAAAAACATTCATAGTTTAGGATGCCCCCAAATAGACGACCTCCATAGGCTGTGGAAAGACATCCCAAGGCTGTTGGTCTCTCAGTTTGAAACAGCAGATATATCCATCATATTAACCTGGGTTTGTTCACTACACGTTTTGTGGCTGATACTATGTCTGTCTGTGATTACGTAAATTGACATAAAACAATAAAAGACATAGTTTACATGAATATGAGTTTTTGTTTGTGTTACTCATGATCAGTTTCATAGTCATCTACTGTATTTCTAGAGCTGTAAATCATGCATCAATAGTATCACAATATTATCAGGAAGAGAAATCTGTTGTGACTCAAGGCTGAAATTAGCCATGTTCTGTTCCTGGTTTAGTTTTACTGAATCTAAATCTTGATTTGACTTGTGCCAATTTTTGTTCCACTTAACTGAACCACCCAGTATATTAAAAAATGTCATAATTTTGTTAAGACAATAACAATAACAATAACATTTCTAAAAAGAAAATCGAAAGTTCACTGAATATAGGTATGCAAAGAAATGTATGTATCTCTTTTCTTTTGATATGAATTTTTCATTATTGTGCGTTGTCGTGGTCTGCTGCTACAGTTCCCTACACACACATCACACACCAGGGTAAACAGACACTGGGGCAAGGCGAGTTAAGTGTCTTGCCCAAGGACACAACCTTAAGGAGCTGGAAACACACCAACAACCTGTGGCCAGTGGATGTTTATGTCAAGAGTGTTCGAACCAACACTCTACCAACTGAGCGACTGCCTCCCCATATGGTTAGATAAGGACTTACATAAAGAATCATTTCACATAGCAAATGTTTTGTGTTTTTTAACATAATTTGTAGTTTGTGATGACTAGGTGATTCCTTTGTGATAATAATCAAGAGTTGGAAGACAACTCCCGGGGGAGAGATTGCGGGAAGAAGAACATTCATGAAGGTTTTGTTTCTGCTTGTGGCAGACACAAGCTAGGTGGTGCAGAGACATAATAGAACAAAGGCACACGGCTCAGGTTGGTGGAGCTATTGTTAAGAGCAATATTAAATGACTCTTTGCTCACAGTGCCGCACAGAGCCCCCACCAAATTTACTAGATAGACAAAATGCAAGTCAGATCAACATTTTAAAGCTTTTTTCCTGGCTATCTGGCTATTGGCTAATTTTGGATAAAATATCATGTTTGCATGTATTTTCGCAAGATTGTAGTTGGATTAAAAAAAAAAAAAGATTGTAGTTGGATTAAAAAAAAAAAAAAAGTAGACCCCTGGAGAGGGAATATTTTATTGTGTGTTGAAGACATTAATAACAGCAACATTTTGTTATGATTATATTAATTTTGCAGGCCTTTAGCAATCCTGTTAATTGATTAATGAATACATTTTTCATTGTATTATCAGTAATACTAATAATAATAATAATAGTAATAATAATTACTATTATTATTAATAATAATCGTATTAATATTATGTTGGGTTTTTTTTTCAAAAACACAACACAAACACTTGTAGTTTTGATGCAATTCTTGGTCTTGGTAACAGAACATATCGCTCATTACATTTTCCAAAGTATATTATCATTTACAAGATCAGAATGTAATTATGGGTTGTTGCAGCCCATCTCATAATTTTGTTAATTTACAAGGCAACTTCACTGTGTAAAGCTAACATGAGAAGCTTCGAGAAATGACATCATTCCCGGAATAAGGGGACTTCACTTGTCTCTCTTGGAAAAACATATCACATTACCTCAGCACTACAGCACATTTGACAAATGTCCATAGAACTGCAGACAATATTCAATAGAAACATGTCTTTATTACTGATTTTGAATAAAATGCCATTTCTTGGATTGTAAACCTGGAGATTGTAAACCTTATGAATTTGGGAATAACATTTTGATAACAAAGTGCATAGTGATTCATGATGAGCAGGGGTGGCAGCGCCCCCACCTCAAGCTAACAAGCCACATTTTTGTTTCCTTGTCTTGATAACAGGGGCCCACAGGCATCCACCTGTCCTCATTTAGGACATTCTGATTGGTTCCCATGAAGTTGATGTACAGCTCTAAACCTGTGGAGTTCTCAGAACAATTTGGAGCACAACTAATGGATGGATACAACACCCCATTGAAGAGGTTAGAATGATTCAAACAAAGATGTCGACACTTTACTTAACAGTCACCATATTGTCTGTCATACAGGTAAAACAAAAAGTTTACATTTGGGATAATTTGTATTTGATAGCACATTCATTCATATTTTTTATTTCTCTTTATAGATACACATACACAGTGCTGCTGCAGGCAAGTGTATATTTTGTTAATGTGGTGTTTTTCATTCAGCAATAGATTTAGAATCTTTATTATATTAACTGTGTTTTTCAGGATGTACCATACAGTCAGTGACCTCTTCGTCATCATCATCAATAACTGTAGTTTGGAATCCCTTTACTGGAGCTACCTCTTATCAGTTGGAGCTGAGAGTAATTGACACTCCGAATATTGCACCAGTGATTGCGTCTGTGAACGCTCCCATCACACAGAAAGAGGTCTTTGGTTTGAGAGCAGGACATTCCTACGAAGTTAAACTCAAAGTGCTTACGTTTTTGACGGTGGCGAGCACTTGCATCTGCAATTCTACCGGCAAGACAGGTACAGAAAGCATCTACAGAAGGGCTTCATGCTCTGCATGGTTGAATATTGTGATAAAATGATACTCTAAGGCATGGATATTTGACACAAAAGTTTGTGTTTGATCTAATATATTTATTTGGTCATAAACAAATTCTATCTATGGCTCCAAGAATTAATTTCGCCAATGTGCTTTTCATTGTTTTCTGTGGTTATTTTTAATATCCTGTTTTCCAATATCATTCATACTACTACTATACATGCCATATTTTGAAGCCTTGATTTCTAGTGTTTGCTGGAGGGAACCCTGTGAATATTATTGCTGTTGTGTGATCTCCCACAGTTCCTGACATTGTTCAGATCACAGCAGCCACAGCTGTCTCCAGTTCATCCATCACATTTGAATGGGCCAATGTCACCGGCGCAAAAAACTACACTGTGCACGTGGAACAGTTGTTTTCTTCAAATAATAAATTTTCGCAAGCTTTCACCTCTTTATCTGGACAAGTGACGCAGCTTGCCCCCTCTACCACATATGTTTGCTACATCATAGCCTCTAATAGTGCTGGGAATGGTGCCAAAGGGTCAACAAGGACCATCACAACACGTAAGTCCACAATGCCAAATGTGAAAAATGTGTTTCTTCATTTTAAACTTCTCTTTGTTCTAAATATACTAATATGTATTGCATACATAATAAGTAGGATATATTTGATGACAATCTGAAGAAGATTGATTTTGTGTCTGCCTAAAAGAGTGGTGTTATCACATAGGTATTAAAGGACAGACACTTTCTTTTGGAGAGCCAGATAAAACTACATTTATTGCTGCTGATACTGAAGGGTTTTCACAAATATTGGCGTCAGTCCAAAAAAAAGTGCTAATATTTGGGAAATATATTTTTTTCTAAGCTGTGTGATTTACAGACGTCCTCAGGGCATCAGATGTGTGTTTTTGAACTGATTAAGGCGTAAAAAAGGAAATGGAAGAGCAGTACCCAACTTTGTTTATCTATTATAGGTTAAAAGTCACCTAAAACATTTCTACCACTACAGAATTTAACAATTATGTCTTCTGCCCACAGTGGTCCCACCCCCAAATGATGTGAACATTACATCAACAGGAAAAAGTACAGCCACAGTCACATGGACAGCTCGGAGTGAGGTTTTAATGTACCAAGTGACTGTCACTGATACTGACCCCCTTAACAGCCCAGTGGTCCTAGAAACATCAAGCAATTCTTTGCAACTTAGTAACTTAGAACCGTGCTCAAACTACACTGTGGCAGTGTCTTCCCTCGACCCCTTCTCAGTACCTGGAGAGCCCAACACAGTGTCACATATAACTTCTGGTGAGTATTTTTCACCAGGCATTCAATTTATTATCTTCAAAGGTGGTTAATTTCTGGAAATCTAAAGGAATGTTTCTTCTAAATAATAGTAATAATTTAGAAGTAAAATATATGTTAAGATAAAACTAATTAGGTATTATTCATACAAAATGCTTTGAAAAATAATAATGACAAAGTAACTAATGGCTGCACATTTCAGATTATAATCCTAAACATCCTTCCTTTTTTATCGCAGACATAATTTCGGTCACAACGGTCACAAATGAGTATAACTGCGCCACAGCCACAGTCACAGTGATGTGGAACCAAGTATTTGGGGCCAACTCCTACAGGGCAACAGTCACTGATGGCACTGGAAAAAGCCTTAACTGCACATCAACGTCCACCAGCTGTGATATCAGTGCGCTCAAATGTGGAGAGAAGTACACTGTTTATGTCACAACCATATCGGATGACTGCCAAAGCACCTACAGCCACGCCGATACGTTTGACACAGGTGAAATTTCCTCCAAATACTCCACATCTGTGCAACAATTTATTTCACAAGCACCTATACTACGTTATAATACTGTTTGGACATCTTGCATTCTATTGGTGATATGGCTTGCATACTTTTGTTTGGATAAGCAGGGACAAGATATACTGTTCCAATTAGTATTATCATATTTAGTTATTGCCTATGTCAAGACACATTATATAAACATTTCAGGACATTTTCCTTTATACATTTATTTTCATACTTACTCTCACTCCTCTAATATTTAGTGGCAAAAATTGCTTCACAAACCTTATTTCAGATAAAGTAACGCTACATTCCAAGGGAGCTCTTTCTTCTTTTCTCATGCAGGAAAAATCTGTCAAGATACCAGTCAGCCTAAAGCTCTTAAAATATTATTGTCTGTAGATTGTCTCAAAAGTCAACCTCAGTATCTGTCTGGAAAGGGGAAAGGAGAAGGAGACAGAAAGTCCAACATGACATAATCTAATGTCTAGTTCAAATAACTGCTAATATGTCTCTCTCAAACGCTTTCCTGTTTTGAACATCTGTTTTTTTTTTTTTTTTTACAGTGCCTTGCGCTCCAGCGAATACATTTATTGAAAACTTCTGTTCTGACAGTGCAATCACCTACAAATGGGATCCTACCAACAACACATTATACTATGTGGCTAACTCTACTGGCATGAATGGTCAGGTTCATGAGTGCCGAACACAAAAAACAGCATGTGTTACTTCACCAATTTGGACTGTGGCGAGACTTATGCCTTCACTGTGCAAGCCATCACCAATAAATGCGACAGTGAGATTACTGAACCAAAGATTATCAAAACAGGTGAGTGAGATATTGTCATGAGAACATTAAAGACCAAGTTACGCTATTGCAATGAAGGGTTAATGTACTTTTCTTCTCAAATTTAGATACCTCAAGCAGTTGTATGGTGTGTGTGTTTATTGTAATAAAGCCTCTAATAAATAGAATAATCTCAAACTAAAAAATAACAGAAACACATTTATCTTACCTTGCTATTTCTCTCAAACAAAACAATTAAAAACAATAAATAAGCAATACTTACTCTAGGATAGTAACATATACAGTTGTGGAAAGCATTTTGACATATGTTTGTTTTTTTGTTTGTTTTTTTCCAAGCTCCTTGTTTTCCCAAAAACATACAAACCTCAACAGAGTGTACTTCAGATAAACTGACGACCACCTGGGATGCTGCTGTTGGAGCTCAGTACTATTCACTTCAGATCTTGGGAAACACCAACAATTATAATTGCACCACTGAAAACACCACCTGTAACTTGGAGGGTGTCTCATGTGGGGAACATTTTACTGTAAAGCTCACTGCCTCAAATGAGAACTGCACCACCCCGGAAGTGTTGGGAAATGTGGCTGGGACTGGTGGGTATTAAGAGTTTCTATAATGATGATTATATTATTACCAATTCATCACATACTGATCCTTCTGTTCGTCCAGCCCCATGCCCACCCATCAACATATCCACTTCAAATGACTGCAGCCCAAACAAGACCACAGTCAATTGGATCACAAGCAAAGGAGTGGTTTATTACATAGTCATTGCAGAGGATTCCAGTGGGATACAACACACCTGCTTCTCTATGGGCTCAGAGTGTGATTTAGAAAGTCTGAGATGTGGAGAAACATACAATGTTAGCGTTATTGGGACTAATATATTATGCAACAGCTCGGCCAGTGCTGGTGGCACTTTTCAAACAGGTGAGCCGCACAACTATGCCCCCACTAGTTCCTCACTATTTTTGTTTTGATTGAATTTGTTTAGTTTTGTACAAATTTGTGTAAGTAATATGTTTTAACTAACCAAATTTAGCCGTATACATTATGGTACAGCATCTAGTTACACAACATATTTCATCATAAGGCTTCTTTATGCTGATGAAATATGTGTGAACACTTTTCTTTATCAGCATCCTGTCCTCCAACAAATGTGGTAGCAGAGAGAGATTGTATCAACGACCAGGCTTCAATAACGTGGGACAACCATCAGGGCGCAGGGTCTTACACAGCCGTAATGGAGGATAGTCAGAGTGCAGACACGTTCAATTGCACCAGCAGCACTATAAACTCCTGCATAATTACCTCTCCTCCGTGCGGAAAGACATTCTCTGTCACAGTCATATACAACTACGGAAGCTGCTCTTCAACATCAACGGCAGTTAGCATGGACTCAGGTAGTAACGCCATTTGTTACAGTGTAATTATGTTATTGTGAGAGAGAAAAGTGAATCATTGTTTTGACTTGTCTTGTCTTAGTGCCATGTCAGCCACAGAATGTGGCAGCTGATGTGTCATGCATCACGGGAGAGCTGACAGTGACATGGACCAGTCCGGCACCTGCATCAGAGTACATGACAGAAATCAGTGGAGGAACACCATCACAGACAGTCCACTGTAATTCCATTGGGACACAATGCACACAGGCAGGGCTGGACTGTGGCCTCTCCTATACTCTCACAGTCTACTCACTCAGTGGATCATGCTCTAGTCCACCCAGTTCACAAGTCACAGTCCAAACAAGTATGAAACGCCTTTTAATATCAATTCAAGCTGTACACTGGAGATTTCATTCATTTAAAATACAATATTTTTTCTTTTAGTACCTTGTGCACCTGCCATTGTCTCCCTGCAGAAGGCCTGTTCACCCAGTCATAGCTCTGTGACATGGGCGACCAGTGCTGGAGCCACTAAGTACATTGCAGAAGCTGTGTCTGCGAATGGTTCAACATCCACGTGTGAATCCCAGCAGACATCCTGCAGCTTCTCAGACCTGAAGTGTGGCCAGGTCTATGCGATTAGTGTATCAGGAGTAAATGACCCTTGTGAGGGCCCAAAGAGTTCAAATATCTCTTTAAGTACAGGTAGAGCATTAAAATATACATAATGAAATTTTAACATTACAACAGCAGTGAATAATGTGCAGTGTGTCTTTGCTTTTAGAACCATGTAGTCCAGTGAACGTGGTCAGCCAATTGGACTGCGAAGCGAGTACTGCACTGGTATCTTGGGCTGCCAGTGCAAATGCTGCAAATTATTCAGTGAAGGCCACTAATGCTGGAGCATCTGTGTACTGCCATGGGCCCAACACAAGCTGTACCCTCCATGACCTGGACTGTAATCTACAACATACTGTTACTGTCACAGCCAGTGATGAAATATGTACCAGTAACAACAGTGTTGCTTTTGATCAAGGACCAGGTATGAAAAAGAAATACACCAATTTACACAGATTGTCTTTTCTTTCTCTTGTTAAACTGTGTCTGATTATTGTTCTGTCGTACTTTTGATACTGTTGTATTGCATGTGCCACTGAGAGTCTGTTTTAACTGGGATGTTGTTAACTTGTGTTGTTTTTCTCCTGTCCCTTAGTACCATGTGCCCCCCAAAATGTTCAAACGTCACAAATCTGCGGCACTAAAGATGTTGTGGTTAGCTGGGATGAGGTCAGTTTCAGTTGGAATTACAATGTCACAGTTGTGTCAAGCTCTGGACAGGCCACGGATGCCTCCTGCACCACCAGCTTTAGTAACTGTACTCTTAATGGTCTTGCGTGTGGACAAAACTATACAATCACAGTCATAGCTTTCTCTGGGAGTTGTGTTGGACCCACTAGTGGACCTGTCATGCTCACAACAGGTCAGTCAGAAAATATCAGATAAAATGATATATTGTACAGTGCTAAATGTGATGATGCTTAATTTGTTTGTGATTTCAGCTCCTTGTGGCGTGGCTAATTTAACCACAGAACTAACATGTGGTTCCAACACTCTCAATGTCTCCATGAGCGCTGCTTCTGGAGACTCCTCCTACACTGTCACTGTATCGGGACCTAACGGCTTCTCAACAAACTGCACTGCCACAAACTTGATGTGTCAATTCAATGGCCTACAATGTGCAACCCAGTACAACGTTAGTGCAGTAACAGAAGGCAGCACCTGCAATAGTCCCCCCACTCAATCTGTGGTTACAACAGGTAGTGTTAACGTTTTACCTTCTATACAACTCAGATTTCAGGGTCTCACTCTTGGACATACCTCCATTGCAGGACCCTGTGACCCTGCTAATGTAATCAGCACCCTCATCTGCAGCTCAGACTCAGCTACAGTGTCCTGGGACGCTGCGCCTGGAGCTGAAGCTTACACAGTGAAGGCTTCAGAGGTTGGCTCTCAGTATGAAACATCCTGCAGAAACAACACACCATCCTGTCAGCTCAACCAGTTGAACTGTGGAAAAAACTACACTCTTACAGTAGTATCTGAAAGCGCCACCTGTAACAGCACAGGAACCACAGCATCTTTAACGACAGGTGACTGACTCATTGAAAACAGAAAGCATTAGTAAATTGTGCAACTACTTACCTTGTTATATTTTGTCTTCTAGTTCCCTGCTCTCCCACTATTAAGTATTACAATCTGACGTGTGGCACCAATTCTTCCTCTCTTACTTGGACCTCAGTTCAAAGTGCAACAGGATATGCAGTTAATGCAGAAACAGCAAGTGGCGAATCAGCTTCATGTATCTCTGCTACTTCTGAGTGTACTTTAACTGAGCTAAAATGTAGTCAAAACTACACGGCCAAAGTCATAGCGCGAGGAAATGAGTGTGATAGTGAACCAAGCACTGGCTTCACCATAGGCACAGGTAAGTTATGCAAAAGAGAGCATCCAGCTACAACACCTTAAACAAATAATCAGTTTGTAGCTCAAGCCCCTAACTGTCTGGTTTTCAGCACCTTGCCCTCCCGCTATCACATCAACACAGTACATGTGTAGCAGCAGCAGTGCCACTATTAGCTGGTCTGACCCTGGAGGAAGCACTGGTTTCTACGCTGAAGTTATAGGAAACCATACTGACAGCTGTGACACGACAGACACCAGCTGGGAATTTCAGAGCATTCCCTGTGGTTTAAATCTTCACATAATTGTTAGGGCCAAAGGTCCACAATGCAACAGTGAGGACAGCATTGGTGATTCTTTTGAAACAGGTAGGTACACTTTGTTTGGTCCTGTTCTACTCCTGGTTTAGACCTGGCCAAGTCCAGGTTTAGTTCTGGCTTTAGTCCAAATATAGTACAACTTTTATGTGGTATGTGTGCTCGTGTGAATGCACTCATTAATACAAATATTTAACATTTTCCACAAAGAGCCTTGTCAGCCGAGTAACATCAATGTGACTGTTGATTGCGAGGCCAAATCTGCCACCATATCTTGGCAACCTAGTGATGGTGCTGAGTCATATGTTACTGAGCTCAGGTCATCAAACCATAGTGACATCTGCAGCAGCAACACCACCAGCTGCCAGCCCAACCATCTGCATTGTGGAGAGAATTACAACGTGAGTGTAACAGCCGTGGGACAGAGCTGCAACACCACTGGCCACATGGCATCAAACTTTTACACAGGTAAACATGCAACAAAACGGATCAAAATAAACATTCAACAAACACACTGACTTATACCGATGTCTCCTTAGAGCCCTGTGAAGCCACAGGTGTTACCGTGACTTACACGGGGAGCAATGCCTCGGTGCATTGGAATGCTGCCCAAGGGGCCACTTCTTACTCAGTGGAAGCAGTGAGTGGTCAGGGAGCCCCCTTAGCATGTAACAGCAGCAGCACTCAGTGCACGATGAGCGGTCTGCAGTGCAGTGAGCGCTACAATGTGACCGTGTCCGCTCATAACCGGGCCTGCGACAGACAGGGTGTCTCCTCTGACGCGGTGCACCTCACCACAGGTCCGCCAATCACCTCCAGCGGAAACGTCTACATTTTACACTGCTATTGCATTTATTTGTCTAACTTTTTACCCAGAGCCCTGTCCACCCTCCAACATCCAGGCCACCGTGGAATGTCAACTACTTGAAGCAAATATTTCTTGGGGTCAGAGCAATTTCGCGGTGGGATATGTTGCTTATATAAACGACACCCAAGGCACCGGTGCGCACTGTGACGCAGGGCGCACGGACACGTCCTGTGTGATCTCCGGGTTGGTTTGTGACCTAGTCTACAGCGCCTGGGTTATTGCAAAAGGGGAAACCTACAACAGCTCTAAGAGTACTGTCATCTCTTTCGTGTCAGGTAGGCTTAACACGCATTTTCTACCACATGATGAGATGCTTTAAGTAAGTTTTGATGATTTAATTATGACCACCCTTTCCCAGCGCCGTGTTCTCCTCAGAACATCCAAGTACAAGTGAACTGCAGCTCAGACGGTGCAGCCTCAGTGTCCTGGACTGCTCCTGTTGCAGCCAACTTTTCTGTCTCATCTGTCGTGGATGGAAACCCACAGACTTTGTGTTCTACTCAGCAAAAGAGTTGTGTTGTATCCGGTCTGAGCTGTGGACAAACTTACAACCTCAGCCTCACTGCGACCAACGAACAGTGCAGCGTAACTGCGCCTGCGCAGCCCAGCGTAAACACGCGTAAGTTATGTGCATGTGTGACAGTATTATAGCGGGAACGATACTGCATTGCAGCCACATGTATTGATCCACCTCACATGTATTGATCCACCTCACGGGCATTGATCCACCTCACATGTATTGATCCACCTCACGGGCATTGATCCACCTCACATGTATTGATCCACCTCACGGGCATTGATCCACCTCACAGGCATTGATCCACCTCACGGGCATTGATCCACCTCACATGTATTGATCCACCTCACGGAGGCAATTGCATCACCTCACAGCATTGCATCACACTGACATGTATTGATCCACCTCACAGGCAATGATCCCTCACATGTATTGTCATCACATAATGTATTGATCCACCTCACGAGCATTGATCCACCTGACATGTATTGATCCACCTCACAGGCAATGATCCACCTCACAGGCATTGATCCACCTCACAGGCAATGATCCACCTCACAGGCATTGATCGCTCACACTGACACATTGATCACCTCACAGGCATTGATCCACCTCACATGTATTGATCCACCTCACATGTATTGATCCACCTCACAGGCATTGATCCACCCTGACATGTATTGATCCACCTCACAGGCAATGATCCACCTCAACAGGCATTGATCCACCTCACAGGCATTGATCCACCTCAACAGGCATTGATCCAACCTCACAGGGCATTGATCCCACTCACATGTATTGATCCACCCACCATGTATGATCACCTCACAGGCATTGATCCACCTGACATGTATCCACCTCACAGGCAATGATCCACCTCACAGGCATTGATCCACCTCACAGGCATTGATCCACCTCACAGGCATTGATCCACCTCACAGGCATTGATCCACCTCACATGTATTGATCCACCTCACAGGCATTGATCCACCTCACAGGCATTGATCCACCTCACATGTATTGATCCACCGCACAGGCATTGATCCACCATGTATTGATTTGATGTATTGGTTATTTGAGGTTGTGATGAGTTTCTAAGCGTGCAGTGGCCTATTGTTTATGGTCATTTTACAAGTGATTAAACTGTTATTTGAATACCTCACAGGGCCTTGTCCACTTACCGGAGTGTCTACATCCAACGACTGTGTCTCTGGCAATGTCACAGTACAGTGGCTGAATAGTACTGGAGCAGATAATTACACTGCCACTTTGACCTCAGACTCTGGTCTTTCAGAAAACTGCACTTCTCAGTCCACTACATGCTCTGTTAGAGAGCTGGCCTGTGGACAAAACTTCACTGTATCTGTCTCTGCTTCAAATGAAGAGTGCACCATAACCTCCACAGAACAAATAAGTCAAACCACAGGTAAAATGACCTGGAGCATGTTTTTACAATATTTTGTGTTGTAGTAGTAGTAGTAGTAGTAGTAGTAGTTGCTTAAGTTGGCTATAAACCAGTTTAATTTATGAATTGTGACGGTTTATTTGTTGTGTGTATATTTCTATTGTTCATTTTATATTTTAAATATTATTTCCAAAGATTAAAATGTTTGTGAATAATGTAGGCCCATATTGTGTTTAGAGGCAAATCATTTAATTTTATGTACATTTTATTTTAGTCAGATGGGAGGGATTGTTCACCTGCGTACATGTTTCAGCTAGTTGCTATTGCATGATATAATCAGACTTGTCTGACTAGAAAAATCTTTTAAAAAGAAAAGACTGTTTGAGCTTTTCCAAAGACTAATACTATATATGAATAAAATGGTGTGTGTTTTTCATGTGTAGCACCATGTGTTCCCACAAACATTGCTGCTGTGATAGACTGTACCACGGACTCAGCAGCTGTGTCATGGACTGCCAGCAGCGGGGCAGAGAACTACACCGTAACAGGCCAAAGCACTGCAAACAATGTTTCTTGTGAAACCTCTGGCCTAACCTGTAACCTCGCAAACCTCACATGTGGAACACAATACACCATACATGTGGTAGCAAGGGACAGCACATGCTCCAGTGCACAGAGTCAGCCTATGACTCTAGATGCTGGTAAGACTACAAACAAGTAAGTTCTATCTTAAGATCTCAGAATATACTATAATGACCTGTACATTCCTGTTTTTATCCAGCTCCCTGCCCACCTGAAAATGTGAATGCTGTCATTGCCTGTGAGACAAACAATCTGACAGTTTCCTGGACTTCATCAGCACTAGCAGAGCACTACCTGGTTTCAGTCACTGCTCAAAACGGAGGTTCTAATAAAACCTGCAACACCACAAACACTGAGTGTATTATCAACAGTGTGTCCTGTGGAAATACATATGTTGTCCATGTCACATCTGTCAAAGGTTCCTGTCAGAGCCTGCCCAGTCAGACTGCATCTGTCGTGTCAAGTGAGAAATCCTTGTCCATAACTTGTCTGTCGTGTTTATAACAAATGTAAAAGACAAACACATCTTGTCTCTGCAGAGCCTTGTAGACCTGATGCCCCAGTTGTTGCTGACTCTTGTGGAGATGCACAGGTGTCCTGGACAGTTTCTCCAGTTGTAGATATGTATCATGTAGTTGCGGTTGGAGATAATGGACACATGCACACCTGCAACACTACATTCAATAACTGCACTTTGTCACCTCTTCACTGTGACCAGCAGTATTCAGTGTCTGTGATTGCAAAGCACGGAAACTGCTCCAGCCTTGCCAGCCCAAATGTTATACTTTACACAGGTCATTTATCATTTTAGTATTTGTCTTAGTAGTGTGATGGAGAACATGTGTTGTGATCCTTCAATAAATACTACCTTTGATTTTTTTCTTTTTATGTAGGGCCGTGCAAACCGGATAATGTCTTGGTGACATATGACTGTAATGAATCCTCTGCATTGCTTACATGGAACAAGAAAAGTAATGCAGAAGACTATTATGCTTCTGCTGTGGATAACAACGGCAGCATGTTGTACTGCCACAGCAATTCCCCTAACTGTACTTTCGAGGGTCTTCAGTGCGGAAGAATATACAATTTCACTGTACTGGCCAGTAATGGGACTTGCAACAGTTCCTACAGTGACCCGGTGGAGTCTGTGGGTGCAGGTACTGGAGCTTGTGCCAGTTACACTTTTTAGGGCACACAGCACACCAGCTAATATTTAGGAATAAGGCAATGCAATATTAATTGTAAATAGACTACAGTACAAATGCTTACAAGCGCTGCCATTTTTGCTGTTCTTTCATGAAAGAAAAACATCAAATTTCACTCAACAAGATAGCTCAGCTTGGTAAATCTTGTGTTGGTGTTAAGTATAAGTATAAGTATGTCAAAAAGTTCAAATTCATACAACCATAATTGTACTCCCTTTGTTTTTCTCCTCAGTTCCCTGCCCCCCTGAAAACGTCGCTGTACAATTATTGCCAGTGCAGGATGAAAACCAAATTCTGGCTCTGAGCTGGTCCGCAAGTGACTGCAATAACACAGAATACCTTGTGAGGTTAACTGGAAACTTGATGGGAAACAGTCTGTTCCAGTTTCATATTTCATCCTATTGGACCATGGATACCTACTTTGAGCTGCCTTTGCCCTGCAGTTCAGAATATAATGGTACAGTGGAGACCAGGAATAGTGCAGGTACCAGTGGCCCATCGATCACTTTCACTGGAACGACAGGTACTTTTATTTTCTATATTTGTCTTTATTGTACCAAGGTTGTGCCACGCTCAATAAACAACAAACTAATAAATAAAAACACTGCTGCACACAAAAAAAGACTAATGTAGGCGAAAAAGGCGTCCATCCTATTCAATCCCTCAGGTTTGGTCATTATCAGGATTAAGCCAAATTATATAAGAAAATGTATTCTTCCATTCTTAATTGTAATTTAAAGTTTAAAGCATAGTCAGTAACTCAAGGAGGCACACAGCACAAGATACACAATCAAACATCCATACAGGCAAGAAAGATGGGTGTGCATTGAAAATGTATTTATTTTAAATGTTCGCAGTTTTATTCAAATTTAATAGTGCTACATCAATTCTTGAAAAAAATTACTGGAATCTGTAATAACCCATATTCATATATAACAACCATTTTGGGTGTGACAAACGTGTATTTTTCCAACTCTTGAAGGAGATTGTGTTTATCTGCTGTCTACAAAGCTGACAAGTGCCTGAACTGGAACTAAACGGTGAGTTTGTGGTTGTTGTTTTACTGTATTATAAGACTCAAATTAATATCTAGCCATAGGGACTAGACAAAAGCTAAGTATTGACTAAAGCATGTCACTAAAACACAATGTATGTGTAATTAAAATAAAGAAGGGGCAAATTGACGTTAGATTGGGTGTTCTGTGTGTCTAAACTAAATTGTTTTTCTCAACAGTCTCCAAGATGCTGTTGGATTATGGATTCAGAACACTGGGAGCCAACAACTTTTTTCAAGTAACAACAAGCAGAACATTCTTCAACCAAAAGCAAATCTCTTGTTGGCATTACTAAGTATACATGCAGCCTTACGTTTCTGCTTCTTGTATTTGTTTATATTGACTAAAATGTTCAAATATAAATGCCAGGCAATCCAATCCAACTCATTGTGCTTCTAAATTGAATACATGTTGAAAAGTTTGACTAAACCATGCTTTTTTTCTAATAAAATAATACGATACAAGTTTGTGTATGCTTTATTACACACACACTTGCACACACACACCCCAATACCTTAACAAAGTAATTAATCTTCTCATCCAGCTCTGTCTTCCAAGATCTGGGTCCTTCACTCTAAATGGCTCAACTAATTTGGATAGCATCTCCACTGACTATCAAATATACTGCATTGTAAAAAATCCTACTCACCTGGGGATAATGGACAGTAATGAAGCAGGAGAAAGCATAGAAACCCTTATTGCAGACAGTGATGTCAATGACTGTGAATGCTGTAGTTTGATGGCGTGCAACTAATGACTAACTGTTCTCTTTCAGCAAATTAGGCGAGTGCTCGCAGGCGAAGACATCTCCCTGACATTGCCTAGAATGGTATGTGAAATCATTTTGCTGCCCAATTGATGCCTTGAAATGTGATTGCTAATTGTCTTCTGATATCCCACAGAACTCAAGCTGGTAGCTCATTAAACCACATCCTCTGCTTTCTTTGATTCCTGGAAAAGTTTAGATGAATCTGAAAACAATACTGCAAAGGTGCTCCACAGAGATGCATGAAAATCTGATTCAAAACAGAGGTGTTTTCCTCTTGGATTTGAGTTCAGAGTATTCCTACAGCTTGGGATTCACTTTGGTACAAGGAGACTTCAAACTAGAATGTGATGATTTTTCAGTGTTTCAAATGAATTCAGAAATGTGTCCTTAATTGATCTTATTACTCTGTAACAGATTGTAACCTTGTTACTTTTTTCTAACATTTACAGTTTACAAAATTTAAGATGTGCATGTCTGTATTGTATGTAATAATCTGTGCAGTCAGACCAGCCATCATAAATGTTTTTTATAGAATAGACTGACTGCACATTAGAGCTTGTCTAAGATATTGTTATTCATATTCGTACTTTAACTTAGTGATCAAAAAATAATATATTTGGTGATGTAACAGTAAATGTAAAATGATCATGTAATGAAACCATAACATTTAAGAATACCCCATCTTTCATTTATGCACTTTTGTGTCACTTTTATAAAATAGCTGAGAGAAAACCTGACAACACGGCCTCTGTAGCAACACATTTCAAAGCATGGTCGAAGACAAAAATAAAACAAAATAACTTCACAGGTTTATGCCGTTTTTATTAGAAAAATGACTTGGTGAATAATAACCCAAACACACCACAAAGCGAATTTGGTGTTTACCTTCTTGCAGTTTGCTTTAAAAAAAAGGAAAGAAAAAAAAAACATTCTCAGGCTGTCAACACAGAAATGGACTGAATTGTGCGGTGCATTATAAATATATGGTATACTACAATGTCCACTCAGATCATGCCTAATTAAAACTTAATGGTTAAAAAACAGCACACAATGTATTTCCCCCCCAAACATTTTACAACTTGCATTGTAGCTTAGTGTGGGGATTTTGACAGCACAGATCTTCATAAATACAAAAATACAGCAGGAAATACAACTCAGACCATGCTTGTGTAAACAGCCCTCAAACATTATGTACAACAAACTTTTCTTTGTAAGAATATAACAGTAAAAATTAAGGAATCTTTTCACTTTTCAAACCAAAATCAATTTGAGGAAGGTTGAAAGGGCAACAAATAAAATAAAAAGGGCAACAATACACTAGGTCCAGACATTTCCAGATGTCTGGCGAGTTAAAATTACAATGGTTGATAGAATGGAGCATAAACAAAGACAAATGTTCAGAAACACAGTTCAATCTATGCTCTGACTCCTTCTGCGTGCACTGTGTTTACTGTAGTCATTACTAGACTCACGCTGGTGATGGGACTTGTCTTTGCTACGACTGCGTTTGTGAGACCGCGACTCTCCGTCTCGATCCCTGTCTCGTTCTTTCTCCCTGTTATGGCTCTGCTCAAGTTTGCGACTTTTTTCATCACTTTTGTGCCTCTTTTCCCGGCTTCGACTTTTGCTTGATCTCCTGGCCTTCCTCTCGTCTCTATGCCGATCTCTATCATCTTTATGTTTCCGGTCTTCCTTGTCATCCCTGTTCTTCCTGTCCCGAGAGCGCTCTATCTCAGAGGTCCTGTCTTTGTGGTGATCCCTGTCTTTTTTTTTGCTCCTGTCATCCCCTCCATCCCTCTCTTTGTCTCTTCGCTCAGTGCGCCGGTCCCGGCTGCTACTACGACTTTTTCTGCGCTCGCGCCGCTCTTGGTTTCTGTCTGTGCTTCGTGATCGCCGCCTGTCTCGATCGCCTCTGTCCCTGTCACGCTCCTTCCTTTGCCGGTCTCGCTCTCGTTCTAACTCACGGTCAAAACTGGGGCCACGCCGTTCTCTCTCTCGATGATGGCTCCTGCTTCTTGAGCGCTTCGGTGATCTTCTTGGGCTCGGCGATCGACGCGAGGATCTGATAAAATTATAAAAGAATATTTTAATATTTTATTTGATTAACTGAACTTATTCCTTGCCGACTGCAAATGTTCATAAGTAGATCTGTCAAAATATGTAGTTGGTACCCAAAATGTGTACAGGTTGGCAGAGCTACATAGGATCATCAGTTACCTAGAACGGTGACGTTCCCCCTGTTTTCCGGGTTCTGCTTCTGTTGCCTCTTCCTCCACGACCTCCTTCTGAGCAACCTTACGAGGCCTACTTTTCATCTGCTGATCAATGGTCTTCTGAACAGGCACAGGGATACGCGGGAACAAAGTGGAGAACCACTCCAATTTGGTCAAGAAGGAGCGGAGCATCTCTCCAATGGTCATGACGCAGCCACCGCCTGCTTTTACATCAAGTTCCTGAAATTTAATATAAAAAAAACAAGTTACTTACACCATACAAGACAGGTGTTTAAGCAGATTTATACAATTTGTGATGTCCCACGTACTGAACCTTCACCTCTGTTCATCTAGCTTAATATCAACATAAATAATACATAAAAAAAAGAAAAGAAAAAAGAAACTATATGTAGATTGCAGTAGTCTACTATTATTTGCAAGTGGTGAAATATGCGCTTACATTTGCCTCAAAAGGACATTAAATGCTAATTAGGTTTAAGTCCATGATGTTTATTGCACCAAGGCAGCATAGCTTGTGAATCCAATGCCATTTTATGAGGAATAGAATAATAAGATAATCACCGGGTAAATATAAAAATGCCCAGTGTATGCAGTTACGCATTGGCACAAGTGCATACAATGAATTATATGTTTTTTAAGTAGTATAGAACAGCATCTTGCACTCACACACACAAACCAACAGTGCTGAGATACAATATCCAATTCACCTGCTGCACATTGGACATCTAAGGAAAAAAACACGGAAATTAACCATGTGGGTAGAATACCAATAAACTGTCTAAACTTAAAGCAAAATAAAAATTAAAAAGGAGGCCTGGTTGCACAGCCCATCAATGCAAATTTGAATGAAAATTGGACAAATAAGTACACAGCTTTGACAGACTTAACGTTGTCATAAGAAAATTATAGTAGTTGAAAATCTGTTGTGTGCAACAAGTCCTTAAAATTCAGTACAAAATTAGCATGCTTATTATAACACTAAACTACAGTTTGTCATGGTACTTACCAATAGAAATAGCAGGGGCACAGCAGAATGTAACATAACTGCTTAGGTTTAAGGAAACATTGGGGACAATTAAGCCAAATGAAGGCAAAGGTGAAAAATCAGCCATGAGCATCACACGGGGCATAAGCTTAAATGGCCTGTGGTTCTATAAATACAGGAAGAGAATAAAAGGAATTATTACCCGAGTTGACATACCTCCTCATCATCCAAGAAGCCATCATACCACTCAATCAAATCTGCTGGGGGCTGAGTGTACCTGTCAAAACAAGTGTTTCATATTTAAGCATGCTCCTGTGGACAAAAACAAACAACATGATGAAAACATACCGGATGTACATGAAGCCAAGTGCTCTGATGTAAGGGGAGTCTGAGTGAGTGATAAGACCCATCAGCTGTTTGCGAGTGAGTTTGAGGGTAAATAGTTTATATAAAAGGCAGAAAGCTGTTGACACAATCCCTCCAGTTCCAACTCCACGGACCTAGAATCACAAACCTGACCATTATAACAATCCAATAAATAACAGCTTGTCTAAATATATAACAAAAATGGGATGTCCGTATTAGGTATTACAAAAGGACGTACTTCTTACTTACCCCTCCGCACATTCCAGTTTGGCCTGCAGTCTTTCTGCTTCCTTTTTCCCAAGGTTCAACATGAGTTACCTGAATATATGCAGACGAAAAAAAAAAAAATCAATAGTATAGAAGTAAAATGTGTCACTCATTTTCACTTAACTGAAACAAATATAAACCAGTGATTTGACTTGGCAAACCAACTAGCTTCTAGTCAAATTTATAGGCAACTACTGTAACCAAATAATGCATCAAGAGTTGTTAACCAATGCAATCGATATATTTTCAGGCAAATGCAGTACTACTTGTTTTTGTAATATACAATGGATGAGTTATGAAGACTTTGATCGCATTTAGTAAATATGAATAAGAGTATGATTAATAGAAAACAGAATTACGTCTGACTGGTATAGCTGCTCAAGTGTTGACTGTTGACACATCTTTTGACCCTGATACTAATCTTAACCATTACAATAACCCTGGTACTAGTCTTAACCATTACTACAGCCTAACCTGATTTTGGTCAAATATGTCACATAAACTCAGTCATAAGCATTTTCACATGTTCCATGGATCTCACTAAACAATGTCAAACCAGTGGCAGTTGTTTTAGTTTACCATCACGTAATAACCATGAAATAACAGTATTAACATGACAGAAAAGCGGAGAGCTGCGAACCGTCGGACGGAAACGTAAACATCGCGTTAGGCTTAATGGCCAACAGAAGATCTTACATTAGCCGTCAAAAAGTACAAGTCACATTGCAACGTGGATGAGTAGATAAATCGGACAAAACTAACTGCTGTATGTACTTTCTGATACAGCAAGAGTCCACTGATAAACCATAAATGTTGCCTAACCACGATTGTGCCTTAGCATGTGGGTTAGCAAATGCTAGTTAGCTACCTTGAAATAAATTTCATCCACAACTTCGTGGTACGTCTTCAATTCGTAAAGTTGAACTTTAAAATAGGGCGAAGACAGCACATTTGTAAGAATCATTGGGTTGAGGTTCATAGTCTTTTCGTTGCCCCACAAGGGCAGGACATTTCCATGTTTTCCTGGTGCAGTTTTGCTCACGGCCTGCGCTGGTGGTTGTTGGTTAGCCATGATTCTTGAGCCCCGCGAATGGTCCCGCGCCGATAGCAGCTAAGTTAGCAGCCGGAGAGTTTTCAATTACAGTTCCATTGATGTTTAAGGGTGATTTTTCATTCGTAAAATAATTTAAACAGGTGCAGCTAAACCAGTTTTTAATTTTAACGATGAATATAACTTCCCGCCGTCGTTGCAGCTTGTGTTCCCAATAAAACAGGAAATCCAGCCGGAAGTGGTACCGATTTCGTAAAAAATAGCGCATGCGCTTTTTAAACATTCGCAAATTATGAAACCATATCCCACGCTATAACGCGCTTCACCTTTCGCGGCCTCGCTGTTTCGCAGATCTGTTTTTGTTTTTGTGTTTTTGTTTTTTTGTGTTTTTTTGTGTTTTTTTGTGTTTTGTTTTTTTTTGTTTTTTGTGTTTTTGTGGGGTTTTTTTTTTAAACAGTGCATTGTTTACTGCGTCCTGATTGCGTTCAGCTTGCCAAATTTATCGCTGGTAGTGTAACTGAAATGCTGTATTTTTGTAAGTTTTCTCTAACCGTAACCTGCAATGTTGACAAAACGTTCTGCACCGACAAAGACACATGCGGTCGCAACCAAAAGGAGGAGAAAGACGCTAACTGTCGTACAAAAAGTTGAACTTCTGGACATGCTAAAGGAAGGTTGAAGTTACGCCGCTGTTGGGCGTCATTACGGAATAAATTAATCTTCAGTTCATTACATAAAGAAGGAGGAAAATAACATAAGGACGACAGCAGCAATAAGTTTTAACAAGGATGCAAAAAGGGTTGTAACTGTCCGCAACAAGACCATCGTAAGGATGGTGTCTGCTTTAGCTTTGTGGATCAGTGATTCCAGAAAAAAGAACATTACGCTGGATACCAACATCATCCGCACAAAAGCTAAAAAGATTTATGAAACTTTTAGTGATGACGTCCATGACAGCGAGGAGCAGGATGATGCAGAGCCCAGGCCATCGACAAGTGCTTTACACGCAGAACCAAGACCATTTAATGCCAGCAATGGCTGGTTTGAGAAATTTCAGAAACGCTTTGGACAAAATATTTCTCTGCACGGAGAGGCCGCGTCTGCTGATACAGCTGGAGAGGAGGCCTACGTGAATAACAAATTCAAAGTGATCATCAAGGAAGGGGGATATAAGCCTGAACAAGTTTTTAATATGGATGAGACTGGCTTATTTTGGAAACCAATACCCTCTCGCACCTTGATAAGGCAGGACGAAGCCAAAGCCCCAGGATTTAAGGCCCAAAAAGATCACGTGACTCTAGTTATGTGTGGAAATGCTGCAGGTTTTATGATAAAACCAGGGTTTATTTGCAGGTCAAAAAATCCTAGAGCTCTAAAAAACAAAAACAAGAATGCGTTGCCCGTTCACTGGATGCACAACGCAAAGGCTTGGATGACTAAAGCGCTGAATCTGGATTGGTTCAAACAGTGTTTCATCCCCGAGGTCAAGCGTTATTTGAGAGGAAAAGGACTGGACTTTAAAGGGCTTCTTCTTGTGGACAACGCCAGAAGCCACGCTGATGATTTGTCGTATGATGGTGTGCAAATCGAATTTCTGCCGCCAAACACTACATCGCTGATTCAGCCCATGGACCAAGGCATCATCCGCGCTTTCAAGGCCCTCTATAAGCGCAACACCCTGCAACATCTTGTTGTGGCAATGGACTCGGATCAAGATTTCTCACTAAAGGCCTATTGGCGTGAATACAGCATTACATCATATCTCCAAAATAATCAGATCGCCATTCAGGAGATGAAAACTGAAACTTTAAATGCCTGCTGGAAAAAACTGTGGCCAGAGGCAGTGCACAACACTACTGCATGCTGTCTTGATGAAATCCATCACTCTGCGGTAGATACATCTGTGAATCTGGCTAGACAGCTTGGAGGGGATGGCTTTAATGATATGACGACTGATGACATTAATGCCCTGTTTGATGCCCACTCACAACCGCTGACTGATGAAGACCTGGCAGAGATGACAAAGCCATCAAGCGAGGACGAAGGAGAAGAGGAAGAAGAGGACGCAAGTGTTGATAATGACGAGCAGGATGACTAACACTTGATCGCTTGGCAAAGATGGTGAGAATGGCCAATGAACTTCAGCGAGCTGCGCAAGAATGGGACCCTTTGATGTTTCGTTCATTACAGTTCTCAAATATAATCAAAGGTGGCGTGTCTGTTTATGAGAACCTTCTCGCCCAGAAGAAGAAAGAGCGCCAACAACTACCCATAACAATGTTCTTCACACGGAAAAAGACAACTGCACCGAGCGCTTCCGTGGAAAAAGACGCTACAGTGGAGTCGCCAGGATGAAGAGGAACAGTCAGAGGAACTGTGAAATGGCCTACATGTAATTGTAATGTGTCCAACCTTGTACGTTGCTTCAAGTTAAATTCATTGCAGTTTTTCTTAAAGCTATCATCATTTTTCACAGGAAAACGTTTGTATTCTTATTTCTCAAATAAATGTTTGGGCCTGAAAAACAGGTTTTGGTCTTTGGTTTTATTCTTAGGTTACTGTATTTTTCTAGGAAGGTTTGAACTTTTGTGTGTTTCTGAGTGTTTAAAGAAACAAGAGAGAAATGTGAAGAAATGCCTGTCTCAGAAAAAAAAATCGTATAAAGTGTGTAGCGGGGGGGCTATGTACCCATTTAGAAAGATAAGAGGTTTGTAATTTTCATCGTAGGTACACATCAAGGGTGAGAGACAGAATGTTAAAAAAAAAAAAAAAAAAATCCAGGAAATCACATGATTTCACGCATGATTTTTAAACAATGCATTTGTGAAAATGGGTGGTCAATAAGTATTGGGCAGCCAGCAAAAGTTACTTTTAATACTTTGTAACGTAGCCTTGGTTGGCAATGACAGGGGTCAAACGGTTCCTGTAGTTCTTGACCACACACACTTTAGTTGGTATTTTGGCCCACTTGTTGTAGTTTCTCTGCACAGATCTTACCTAGAGCTGTGATGTTTGAGGGCTGTTGCTTGGGAGCACGGCGTTTCAATTCCCTCCACAGGTTTTCGATTGGGTTGAGGTCTGGAGACTGGCTAGGCCACTCCAGAACCTTGATATGCTTTTTACGGAACCACTCCTTGGTTTTCCTGGCTGTGTGCTTTGGATCGTTATCATGCTGGAAGACCCAGCCACGTTTCATCTTTAATTCTCTGACCGAGGGAAGGAGGTTTTTTACCCAAAATGTCACAATACATGGCCCCATTAATCTTGCCGTTGATACGGACCAGTCTTCTTGTCCCTTTTGCAGAAAAGCATCCCCAAAACATGATGTCTCCACCCCCATGCTTCACAGTAGGTATGGTGTTCTTAGGATGCAACTCAGCATTCTTCTTCCTCCAAACACGGTGAGTGGTGTTTAAACCAAACAGCTCAATTTTGGTCTCATCTGACCACATCACATTCTCCCAATCCTCCTCTGGATCGTCCAGATGGTCTTTAGCAAATTTCAGACGGGCCTTTACATGATTTTTGTGCAGTTGGGGAACCTTTTGGGCAATGCAGGATTTCACCTCATGACAACGTAGTGTGTTACTTATTGTCATCTTTGTGATGGTGGTCCCAGCTGTCTCTTCCCACCTTGTAGTTCTGGGCTGATTCCTCACTGTTCTCAGGATCATTTGAACCCCACGAGGTTAGATCTTGCATGGAGCCGAACTCCGAGGGAGATTGTCAGTGATGTCATTTTTCTTCCATTTTCTAATAATGTTTCCAACTGTGGATCTTTTCTCACAAAGTTCTTTACCAATTGCAGTTGTACAATTTGATCTCTGGTGTCTTTGGGAAGCTCTCTGGTCTTGGTCATGGTCAAGACTGGAGTCTGACAGTTTGAAGATGTGTGTGCAGATGTCTCTTACGCATCGAATCAGTTCAAACAGGTGCCATTCATACTGTTAATGAGTGGAGGCCGGAATAACTTCTTAAAGAGCAAGTGACTGGTCTGTGAGGGACAGAAGAGGAGTTTGTTTTCTAGCTGCCCAATACTTATTGGCCACCCATTTTCACAAATAAATAGTTTAAAAATCAAGTGATTTCCTGGATTTTTTTAAACATTCTGTCTCTCACGCTTGATGTGTATCTATGATGAAAATTACAAACCTCTCTCATCTTTTTAAATGGGTGAACTTGCAAATGTTTAAGTTGCCCAATACTTATTGGCCCCACTGTATGTGTGTGTATACACAGATGTGTATACACACACACACACACACACACACACACACACACACATGCATACATTACACACATATATAAATAAATAAAACACATACATACATTACAAACATATATATGTAAATAAAACAGCAGATCCCTGGACAAACATCAGACATCTCAGTCCAGAATAGTGCAGTGCTAGGAACAGCAGAGCTCCCTGGCCTTTGGTAGAGCTTAGAAAAAAAGGGATGAGACCCGCGGGGGACAAGATAAGAATTTAATTTTATATATACAAACATATATACATGCAATACAATAGCAATACAGGTTATCTATAAAATTGTAATACAGCATAAATCAAAAGTTGTAGCGTTTTAATCAAGTTGGTCAAAATACCTTGCAACATCTTTGATTGCACAACAGAGGGCTCTCATGTTTCCAAAACAAGAGCACAAATCTCCAAGTAAAGCTTGAGTTTCATGTGCACTTGAGTCAGCCCAGTGAGGGTAATACATGCCTCCAAAAAGCCTAGTGCTGGATCACCACCTGTTCAAAGGTCCCAACTGCAACCCTGAAACAAAGTATGGCAATGACACACAGTTTAATTTGATGTTGGTAAAGGGTTAGTAACAACATTAGCAAGTATCATCATTACAAAAAATAGAAAACAATTAAAAAACAAATTGATATACAGTAATCAGTATTAAGCCTATCCAAGCACCCACCTTGTGTATTGACTTCCCAAGGCTGTACTGCCACCAGGTCCAACAAACAGACTTAAACCTTCTTCTACAGAAACAATGCAAATTTCCATCAGACAATTGTGCATAAATAAGTCAATATTCTTGGCATTGTTTGTATATTCCTTTCTTCATATACTCAGTAATATATCCAGCTTACACACCTTCTGTACTGGAGTCCAACAAGCCATGACTAAAATCCTGGCTCTGCAAGATTTTCTCTATCACATCATCTGCATTCACTCTTGTCGCGTCAACTCGCTTCAACTGATTCTCCACTGAGTTTTGTTTTAGAGGTTGCCTAAAAACAGAGTTTAATGATCATTGTTTTAAGCGCAATGGCTTTTTATTTAGTTACATGAATAAACTGATAATCACCTTGGGAATTTATTAGGAGTTGAGGGATGTTTATGATCTTTAAAACTGGTAATGGCGACAACAGGGAGGGCAGGTTTCTCCCGGCCACTTCTGTCAAAATTCTCCTCAATGAGTTCAATAATTCTCGCAGTGCCTGTCGAGACTGAATTACCAGATGGTTTACTCTGGGGAGTAAGCTCTGTTAAACTGGAATGATTTGAAGTGTAGCCTGTATTGACAGATATGGGCCAGTTAATATCTAACTAGAAATGATACCAACACACAAGGTCATACCGGAATTTTTTGAATGCTGACTTGCATGGCCCGGGGTTCTGGAGTGACCATAAACTAGAAGTCCTTCTGGGACAGCAACAGATTTCACAGGACTTCCTGAAGGTTGACAAAATGTTGATTATCAAATAAATACATTTGTTGACCTCTTATAAACAGTGATATTTGCCTGTCCCCACCATTTCTGTCCTCAAGTATGCAGCCTGCTTCAGTCTGTGGAATACCCAGTGTCATACCTGTAGATGGAGGACTATAGGAAACGTGAAGAAAGTTTGTCAACAATGCCATTGTTTACATTTACGGTAAAAGCACACACTTTGATAAGAAATATAAGAAGCGGTTAATATGATTCCTGAAAGCTGAGACTTCTGTTGGCATGTGTTTCCTTGTGTTAGTTTATCAGTTAATATTTCACTGTTCTCTTGGAGTTAATCTTCCTGAGCATATTTAAACTAGATTGAAATATAATAAAATATGATACATCACAATTTAATATAGGGTTAAATCCTTTAGCCTCCAGTAGAACTTAAATTTATTGTTTATTGTTTATTGTTGTCTGTTGGTAAACAGAGGTATAGAATAGTTATAGAGAATAGAGTTATAGCTTGTTGATCGTCTCCGGTTCTTACGTTTTAAAACAAGGATCTCCTGACATGAGCTGTGTAGTGATTATGACCTGTAATGACAGAAAAAAGCATCATAAAAGTAATTCTTCCCATTACTTATTAAAAAAAAATAAAAAAAATAAAGGGGCAATTTTGATATGAAACTATATGTATAATTATGAATTAAGATGATGCAATGATGCAAGCGGCATTAAAGACCCTCACCAGGCACTCACCGCCCTCCCTTCCAAGCGCATTATTTAAGGTCAGATTTGATCATACCAAGAATTATACCCCATCAGCAAGCAAATTGTCTAATGTTTGAAATGTGTAAGCAAAATTTGGTGTTTAGTAAAACATCACTTATTAAGCAGAGCAGAGATGATTTGGAGAAGGAACTTAATGCAGATGCTCAGTGAAAGGATCCAGGAAAACAACTTCAGAATTGATAAACTGAAAGACAGAACAGAAACTTTGCAGAAGAAATTAACAAGCATCCTCCCTGAAGAAGTTTTCAAGAGAGTGATGGACAGCACAGGAAAAACCGACAAGGAGCGCCAAATCAAGAAATGTAACATCCTCTTGAATAAAAAGAACCCAGGGAAGGACCAGCATGACAGAAGGACAGGAACAGACCTAAGTGAGACCAGCAAAAACAACCTATCTGTCTGAACCTATCAGACCGCGTCTTGTCTCAGGCAGAAAAAGACGTGCTCTCCAAAGGGCTCAACTTCGATTACTTCGAAACGCATCCCTACAGAAGACTACATCACAGCCACAGAAACAGCCATTAGGAACAATACAATGACAGAAACGGAGGCTGCAGACCTGAGGTTACTTGTCACAGCTATGAAGAGGGCCAAACCACCTCCTTCAAATATCATATCTGAAGAGAGGAGGGCACTCTCAGCACTAGAAAAAGATCACAGCATTAACATTCTTCCAGCACTGTGATCCTCAACACAGCTGATTATGAAGCCAAAGTCCACAGCCTACTCAAGGACACGACCACATATGAACGTTTGAAAAGTGATCTGACCGGTGGCTTCAAGAAGAAAGTGATAGGCTGTTTACAAAAGCTTGAAAAAGAGAGAGTTATATATAGGCTTCTGTATCCTGGAGAAGCTATTCCATGCATTTATGTCCTTTCTAAAAATCCTCAAAGCGGATGTTCCACTCATACCCATTGTGCGCAACACCGATTCCACCACATACCATGTGGCCAAGCATTTAACAACCATCTTACCACCATAGGTGGGGAACTCAGAACATCATGTGGAAAAAATACATAATTTTGTGTACAAAGTGAAACATCTCCAAATGGCCCCAGATGACCTAATGGTGATATGATGTAGTGTCCCTATTCTTTATTTTTTTCTTTTTCGGCCCGTAGGCTTTATAGGACAGCTTTCGCGTGAAATGGAGATGAGAGAAGGGAGGACATGCAGTATATTGTTGGAGCCGGGAGTCAAACTCACGACACTGCGGCCAGCTGCACTTGATTGTTGTGTTCATTTTCACCCGCATCCCGACTTCTGAGGCAGTAGCAGCGGTTAGGACGAGATCATAGGAAGACACCACCTTACAGGAAAGGACCAAACTGACACCTGAACACATCTGCAAACTGCTAGACATCTGTCTTAACACACAGGGGTCTCGCTACGTACATTCAGGGATGGTGGGGCGCCATCCTCAACATGATAAATCAAATGGCCTACCATCTGTTTTAATATGGGGGGAAAATAAACCATCCCTATCCCATATCTTAGGTAGCGCCATCATTAAAGTACTACTTCAAATAAACACGTTTTTTTGTGTGTGTTTTTATGACTTATTAGCCTAGAAATATTAGTTTAAAGAGGAAGTGAATGCAGACGCGGCAGAATACAAAGACACAAGGAGCGCGCACGTGCGATTACGGCGATCTGCCGCATTGAAATTAAACTTTCTTGACCAGAACTGACTCACAGGTCAAAAGACAACATGTGTATCACCACGGACCATAGTTTTGTGTAAAGATCCCGTTACAACGTAACACTCGCTCGCTAAGCACAAACTCAGGAGCAGATCGAACCAGATGTGAAGACACAGACACAGGTGTGATTTCTGTTTGTTAAACTTCAAAATGCTGTGTGTTTTATTACAATCCAACTCCTATTCACTTAGAAATGAGTCTAATTAGTAACGCAGCGCGGAGGACCGCGGGTGCGCCGCGAGGACCCCGGTTCAAAAGAAGCGTCACTACCGCGTGTATGTATGCAGTTTATTAACAGGTGTCCATATATGGACAAGCTCTATTTTGCTCTGCTTTTATTCAGGAGCGCTGTATAACCCGAAAAGTACGGCACTAGGTATCAGACAAGTGTCAGATATCATTAGTTCGTTGGCGGAAAATATCGACTAATATACAGAGCAACTGATTGGTTAATCACTGAAATCACATGAGGTTTCGGCCAATCACAGAAGACATAAGACGAAAGCACATGTACTGCTTCTGTCATTATGTCAGCATGTCTAAACACAGGCAATTGAAAATTACAAGTTTGTTTAAAAATTCTACTGGGGATATTAGTTCTGACAATGAAGATGATTTAATGCCAGCAACACAGGATGCGGGAGATGAAATGGTAATTGGCCAACAACGGGCTGAGGCTACCGAAGAAGAAGAAAGTGGAACCCCCTCTGTCTCTGTAGAAAATGTTGATGAGGCGATGGCCGAGGAGGGTGATGAAATTCTAATTTCTTGATAGTGGATAGACCTATACACCATGTAATAGTATGTTTATGGTGCATGTACTTTTGGAAATATGAAGGTACATTAAACCATCCTTGGAGGAAAATACAACCCCATATGAGGCATATTTACCATCTCTTTGAAAAATTCTGGGGAGAGCACTGACACACATACTTTCAATTCCGGGGACATTTTTACAGAGAGGTTCACGGCTGTGCCATGGGCTCGCCCGTCTCTCCCACAGAGGCCAACTTGTACATGGAGAATTTTGAGAAGAAGGCACTGACTTCCTCCTCCAAGTCTTTGGTACCACTACGTGGATGACACATTTGTGACAATCAAGAAACAAGAGCTGGAAGCCTTCTCAGAGCATATCTGTGCGGTGGATCTGAATATCTGGTTTACAAGAGAAGACGCTAAGGAGAACTGCTTGGTCTTTCTTGAATGTTCCACTATCAGAGGAGAGGACGGAAAGCTCCAGATATAAGTACATTGGAAACCCACACACACTGACCAGTACCTGCTCTTTGGCTCTAACCACCCACTACAGCATAAGCTGGGAGTGATCAGAACACTACAACACAGAGCACAAGAGGTGCCCACCAGCTCAGAGGGCAAAAGGGAAGCGGAAAAACACGTCCGGAATGCTCTCTCAGCCTGTGGATACCCGACTTGGGCTCTGAACAAAGTGAAGAGAACCAAAAAGCAGAACAAAGGGACAAAAGGGAAACAGAACCAAGAAGAAAGGGTGTCTCTATCCCTTTGTGTCTCGGGACTGTCTGAAAAACTGCAAATAGTTTTTAGGCAATACAAAATTCCTGTTTATTTCAAACCAGGCAACACGTTAAGACAAAAAACTGGTTCACCCTAAAGACAAGATGCCGACACAAAAACAGAGCAATGTAGTGTATTCTATCCAATGCAGTGAAGAAAGTTGTAAAGAGCGTTACATAGGGGAGACTAAACAGCCACTTCACAAGAGGCTTTATCAACACAGAAGACACGCAAGTTCAGGACCGTAGAGTGCCGTGCATCTTCATCTTAAAGCCACAAACCACTCTATTGAAGACAGTAAGGAGATTCTAAGCAGGGAGAAAAGATGGTTTGAAAGAGGAGTTAAGGAGGCAATCTTTGTTAAAAAAGAGAATCCTTCTTTAAACCGAAATGGAAGTTTAAGAGTCAACCTTCCGGTTGTTTATAATAGTGTTTTGAAACCCTGGACATGAGGTACTCAATGAGGAGGGAGCGAAAGTCAGGTTACAATAGGATGTTGATAGCCTATTACAGGGCGGTTAGAAAACAAAGAAGAGCAGTCTCAAGTGAAACCAAAAACTCCCTTTACTAGGAGGTCCCACCCGGTGGGCAGGGTTTACACAGTGTGGGATACAAACCTGAGTTCCCAATACGCTGATTGAGAATGACTTGGATGAGAGTCGAAACATTTTGTTTTTCTAAAAACAGAGTCCAGATGATACAACTGATCTTTTTCTACAATGGAACATTCCTAGACGAAAAAGGGATTACACCTTAGCACTTATTAAGGTATAGGTAGGTGGCGCTGTAGTATTGAATATAGAAATTCATTCATTCATCTTCTATCACTTCTTCCCGTTAGGGGTCGAAGGAGACCAAAGCCTATACCAGCGACTTTGGGCGTTAGGCGGATTACAGGGGCCAGCTTGTCGCGGGGATAACACAGACACACAGATTCAGATGAGTGAATGAATTCCCAATTCAGTGAGATTTAGGCTTTTGAGTGAAACTGAGGTGTTGTCAAAGCTACCAAATAGAGGCACGTAACATAAAAAAACATAAAATGAAGAGTATTTAAAAAATGTATTTATTATTGCCCCATGTCTCTAGATGGCGTGGATCGATTTTGGTGTAATTCGCTTCAAATGCTTCAATTATGGGCAACTGTCTGTTTGTCAGAGGATGGACCTACAATTATATTTTAGGCTTGTATCAGTGTGCTCTATATCACTCTACCAGATTTCATAAGCCCCCTCTAAAAAAATCTTGTCAAAATCCTCCAGTCCTTAAAGAGAACAAGAGGGCAAAATATTCCCTTACGTCTGGATTTGTACCTATTTCACTGGATTCCCCACTTTTTTTGAGCAGAAGCCCCAATTTATAACCAATTAATAACCAATGTGATAATCAATGAACGTGCTAAAAATGGCAAATATCTACCCATAATATTGGCTAATTGATATATCAATACGTTTGGTTTTTCCGCAACCCCCCCAAAAAAACAGTACCTTTATTATTGAATTGTCCTGTCTGGTATGCCTTGTGTCATAGCCTTCGAGAAGACATCGTCGTATACTGCTACCAGAGCCAGCAAACTCAGACATGTTCAGGTCAGCAAAACCAAGCTGTAAAACAATTTAAAAGAAAATTATGAAATAAATATCAGTTGCTAAAATATACACAATACACTATAATGAATGACATTTTATGTTCTGAGCTACACATACGATTTTGAAAAAGGAAAAGCTCATCCGTAACGAGTTATTCTTTAATGAAGGAAGTGCTATTTAAAATGAACATTAACAAACATTAACAGAGGCTGGGAATTAAAGTGAAAACAACATTTTTTTAAGATGTTAATTATCCTAAAAAGTATGATTTATATCATATATTTATATATGATTTATATATATACCAGGTACCCCTGGTTTGGAAAAATTGGTCTAGACCAATAAAACAGATTGTGTGTGTGGTCGCATTGGCGGATATTTATCACTATGTGGGGACTAGAATCTGTAGTAGACACTCAAATCATGGGGACCTGCCTCCCTTATGGGGACAAAAATCAGGGCTCCATGACAAAAAATCTTTATTAGATGGTTTAAAGTTAAGGAATGAGTAAAGTTTCAAAACATTTTGTTCATTGACAATGGCAAAAAACCTTTTCTGATTCTGATTCTGGTTAAGATGGGAAGGATTAAAAAATAGCATGGAAACTCAAGAAACAGTAAGTGGCTTTGTGTGCGTGCGTGAAATGTAAATAAATGTAAATCAATTACCTTTGTGAAACTTTTCCCCCCTTTCACTTCCTAAAAAACATATATTTCTTAGTACTACAGCACCATTAAACCTTTTCAGAAAGATTTTCAGTAGCACATTTCCTTTGCACCATGTGTGGGCATCAAGGTTTATTTGACTCGAGAGTGAAAAATGTTTGTACCTTACGCACAGATACCCGACATAAACAAGGGTCCAGTACACCTGTTACTGTATTGGCACTCATCTTGCAGACAAAGGAGAACCTTGTACTCCAGCGAACACAGTTTGCTTGGACAGGCTCCCTGTTGACAAATCATAAAATGAACAAATATCCAAAACGTGTGAATCATATTGTGATCGCTCTCATTAAAAAAACAATTTGAATGGATCGAATATGCTGCTGTTACCGTGTTTACACACACACACGCTGTTGTCATAGCAGCCCCCCCCCCCCACCCCCCCCCATTCCCCCCCTTAACGCTAGCAGTTAATAATAAACTAAATGTAAATGTTTTATATCCAAGACTACACTGTATCATATCAAGACGATGTTTTGATTTGTTCGCTAAGTTTGATAGTTTCGACTCTCAAGCAAACTAGAAAACATAGAAACGAACTTTATGAGTTTTGGAACTTTTGACGAGCCAAACAAATGACTGCCAGACTATAAATCACATAAATAAATGATTGATCTCCCATATATCATAATTATCCTATGCAGCCAGTCTCAGTACATCATAGTTAACGAGCATTATAACTGTTAAATAGCAAAACATACCGAGAAGACTCTTCAGAAAATCCTCCGTCCAGCAGCCTAACTTTACAGAATAAAACTCCATTTACAAAGGGCACGGATGATAATTCTTCCAGGTCAAAATCTACTTTAAATTTAAATCTCTTCTTCTTTAGGAGGATAAAAGACATTTCTAGTTTTTCTCGTGAAGTGGAGCAGTGTCTACGCTGTTGCAAGATCCTATCAGTGTCGATCGACGGTGGTGTTTCCGATTTGAGCCTATTGGTCAGCACGAGGCTGCTGGCCGTTTTCCCTACGCTCCCATTGGACACTTCAACTTTCGTCGCTCATTCAGATGAGGCGCAGCCATGGATGTATTATATTAACGCAGCTAAACACGAACGCGCCTAGTGTGCGTAATAAAGTCAAACCTTTTCACCCGCCCACACATGAAATGAAAGGGCACGCCTCTCCTTTCCTACTGAGAAAGAAAGTCGTAGCAATAATGCAGCTTTTATTTCTTTATTTTAGTTTTCATACAAAGGGTAACAAAATTGTAGAGGGCAACATGACAAAACAAAAAGAGTAATAATTAAAAGAAAGATGTGATATGTCCCCTTTTGTAAATGCCCCATTTGTCCCACAGTCCCAATGCCCTGCAATTAGTCAGTTTTCACATTTATTGCAAAAGTCGATCATTCCACTAAATGACCAATGTTACTTCAATCCAGTCCTTGATAGCTCCATCCCTGTCATCTGGACAGTTTCAGTTCCATGTTTAAGGATTGGTAGCATGGCTCCATGCCATGAGCGGTACCTTCACCGTGCACGTCCATGGCTAGACATGTTGAAAATGTCCCTCTCTAGTGGTCATTTGTAGTACTTAGCCCACTAACCAGACACAGCATGTTGACACTTCCTTGTTGAAAATAGACTTTCTCTAAAAAAGTCATTAGAGCAAACGCTGATAATAACAGCATTTTAAATCTGATGGTCATATTTTTTCTACATAGATAGAACGCTCTTGGGTTTTAAAAAGTACGTACCCGCACGTAGCCCCGCCCTCCACCACTGCAGTTCCCTACTCCTGGCGAGCCTATGCGGATTACACTGTGCACGCGATACTTCAAATATAAGTCGATGTTGCGCGTTTTCTCATGAAATCTCCGCGATTCACATCATGGTTCTCGGATGCTTTTTATAATGTCTGAATGATTACATAACATCTGGGATTCATACGAGCCAGACGCTTGCATTGCAAATATATATCATGTTTCGGACGTTTTTTCTACCGACTGCTCGCTGCCTGAATGCCGACAGTGACAGGTCCTACCAGGACCTGTTCGAGAGTCTTGATACTAATAAAGATGGCAAAGTGGATGTCGCCGAATTACGGGCTGGACTCAAAGCGATGGGCTTTTTCCGCCACGGAGCAGCTCAGGTAGAGGTTCATGTCATGGGCGTATTTCCTAAGAAGATTATATTGTGGCTTCAGCTTATCTTACTTTTATCTTCTCTGCAGAAAATTGTCTCATCAGGTGACCAAAACAAAGATGGGAGCCTAGACTTCAGTGAGTTCTCTAAATATCTGAAAGAGCATGAGAAGAAGCTGAGGCTCACTTTCAAGAGTTTGGACAGAAACAATGACGGTATTCTTTTCTCTTTTCTGCACCAGATCAGAATATAATTCTGAAAATTCACTAAAAGCATCTCTGATTATGCATTATGTTTTGCCAGGGCGCATTGATGCCTCAGAGATCCAACTGTCCCTTGCAGAGTTGGGCATCCATGTCAGTAAAGACGATGCTATGAAAATCCTACAAAGGTACAAACGCAAAATTACTTGACTGACTTTCAAATTAGCATGCTAAATTGAGTAATTATTTCTTTGCTTGTGTTAGTATGGACATTGACGGCACCATGATGGTCGACTGGAATGAGTGGAGAGAGCACTTCCTGTTTTGTCCTGCACATAACCTGGAAGAGATCATTCGCTACTGGAAACACTCCACTGTATGTAAGATGCTCACTGCTCATGACATATTGATGGTAACAGCAGAACATGTCAGGGAGAGCCGTCTTGTGTTAAGCATTGTGGATTTACTTGAAGCCCTCCGCTGCAAACACTTGCCCTTTGTCTTAAATACCATACATGCCAGATGTAATGCCATATGAGTAACATGTCATACTTATTTTGACATGTGAAATTACAGCATTGTTGTCATACACAGATTACACTGAAACTATTACATGACACTAAAACAATACTGTATGTTGAAATACCCTCTAGGTTTTGGATCTTGGTGAAAGTCTTGCCATCCCAGATGAGTTTACGGAGGAGGAGAAGAGCTCGGGCTGCTGGTGGAAGCAGCTGGTGGCAGGTGCCATTGCGGGAGCCGTCTCTCGAACTGGTACAGCCCCTCTAGACAGAATAAAAGTCTTCATGCAAGTAGGTTTTTGCATTTATAACTTTTATGAGGATTATAACCTTATATTGTTCAAGTGTACTAAATACAAATTAATAAATACTTTTTATTTTTTGGAATTTAGGTTCATGCCTCCAAATCCAACCAGATTGGCTTGGTTGGTGGTTTAAGGCAAATGATTACAGAAGGAGGTTTAATGTCATTGTGGAGAGGCAATGGAGTCAATGTTTTAAAGATTGCACCAGAGACCGCTATCAAATTTATGGCATACGAACAAGTAAGAGAATAATTCTTATTCATATACTCTGCATTATCTTAATGTGGCCAGCATTGAATAGAGATAGATCGATATATATCAGGAAGATATTTTGCTTTTCTTGGTGCATCCTAAGCCGATACTTTGTTTAGCCCAAAACAGTGGACAGTAGGATACACATAAAGCTTTATTTGAACAACTTTAGATGTGAGGGCACTGCACAAACTAAGACTGCATGGCTCTCTGATAGGTTTGCAGTCATCCAGGCATATTAATTAATTTGTAGTATATTAAAATAAAATATTTGCTCTAAAAGGGTCCAAGTTGGGCCCCCAAAAAATGCCAGATCTTATCAGCCATATGTTACATTGAATTCTAAACATATCAGTCATCTCTGTTATTGAAAACAGTTTTGAATAGACTTTTATTTTGTCTTTGCAGTACAAAAAATTGTTGACATCTGAGGGTCAAAAAATAGAGACACACTGTAGGTTCATGGCTGGCTCACTGGCCGGAGCTACAGCGCAGACTGCCATCTACCCTATGGAGGCAAGTTAAATGTGTAATACACACCTGCGTGTGTATATATGAGTGTATATATGTATATAAATATATGTGTGTGTGTATATATGAATGTGTATATATATATGTGGTTGTTGGTGTGGTGTGTGTGTGTATATATATATATATTATATATATATATTATTATATAAATTATTATATATATTATATATATGTATATATGTATATATATATATATGTATATATATATGTATATATATATATATATATATATATGAGACACCTGCACACATCTTCAAACTGTCAGCCTTCAGTCTTCACCATGACCAAGACCAGAGAGCTTCCCAAAGACACCAGAGATCAAATTGTACAACTGCAATTGATAAACAACTGTGAGAAAAAGATCCACAGTTGGAAACATTATTAGAAAATGGAAGTATGACATCACTGACAATCTCCCTCGGAGTGGGGCTCCATGCAAGATCCCACCTCGTGGGGTTCAAATGATCCTGAGAACAGTGAGGAATCAACCCAGAACTACAAGGCGGGAAGAGACAGCTGGGACCACCATCACAAAGATGACAATAAGTAACACACTACGTTGTCATGAGGTGAAATCCTGCATTGCCCAAAAGGTTCCCCAACTGCACAAAAATCATGTAAAGGCCCGTCTGAAATTTGCCAAAGACCATCTGGACGATCCAGAGGATGATTGGGAGAATGTGATGTGGTCAGATGAGACCAAAATTGAACTGTTTGGTTTAAACACCACTCACCGTGTTTGGAGGAAGAAGAATGCCGAGTTGCATCCTAAGAACACCATACCTACTGTGAAGCATGGGGGTGGAGACATCATGTTTTGGGGATGCTTTTCTGAAAAAGGGACAGGAAGACAGGTCCGCATCAATGGAAAGAAGAATGGGGCCATGTATTGGGACATTTTGGGTAAAAACCTCCTTCCCTCTGTAAGAGAATTAAAGATGAAACATGGCTGGGTCTTCCAGCATGATAACGATCCAAAGCACACAGCCAGGAAAACCAAGGAGTGGCTCTGTATAAAGCATATCAAGGTTCTGGAGTGGCCTAGCCAGTCTCCAGACACTTCCTCCAACTCCTCCGGGGGATCCCGAGGCGTTCCCAGGCCTGCCGAGAGACATCATCCCTCCAGCGTGTCCTGGGTCTTCCCCGGGGACATGCGCGAAACACCTCCCTAGAGAGGCGCCCAGGAGGCATCCGGAACAGATGCCCGAGCCACCCTGTGGAGGAAACTCATTTCGACTGCTTATATCCTCAATCTTGTCCTTTTCGATTATTACTCAAAGCTCAAGACCATAGGTGAGGGTAGGAACGTAGATTAACCGATAAATCGAGAGCTTTGCCTTTTGACTCAGCTCCTTCTTCAACACAACAGAACGATTCAGCGACCGCACTGCAGATGCTGCACCGATCCGCCTGTAAATCTCACGTTCCATCCTTCCCTCACTCGTGAACAAGACCCCAAGATACTTAAACTCCTCCACTTGGGGCAAGGACTCCCCACCCACCCGGAGAGGGCTCGCCACCTTTTTCCGGTTGAGAACCATGGCCTCGGATTTGGAGGTGCTGATTCTCATCCCTGATTCCCTGGAATAGACCTTACCGGGGAGGCTGAGGAGTGTAATCCCTCTGTAGTTGGAACACACCCTTCGGTCCCGCTTTTTAAACAGAGGGACCACCACCCCGATCCGCCAGTCCAGAGACACTGTCCCCGACCGCCACGCGCAGTTGCAGAGACTTGTCAGCCAAGATAGTCCTACAACATCCAGAGACTTTAGGTACTCAGGGTGTATCTCATCCACCCCCGGAGCCCTGCCACTGAGGAGTTTGCCAACAACCTCAGTGACTTCGGCCTGGGTGATGGATGAGTCAGCCTCCGAGTCCTCAGTCTCTACTTCCTCTTCGGAAGACGTGACAGTGGGATTTTGGAGGTCCTCAAAGTATTCCTTCCACTGTCCAACGACATCCCCAGTCGAGGTCAGCAGGTCTCCACCCGCACCTTAAACGGTGTTGGTGAAGCACTGCTATCCCCTCCTGAGGAGTAAATTTCTTTGGGGCCGAATGATAGTCCTCCTCCATGGCCTCCCCAAACTCCTCCCAGCCCCCGGTTTTTGCCCGCACAAGCACAAGCTGCGGCACGCTTCCCGCAAGCCCAAGAGGCCTGATAGGCCTCCTTCTTCCGCCTGACGGCATCCCTTACTTCCCAACAGACCCTCACAATGTGCTTGAGCCTGCCAAGTCTGTCCGGCTTCCTCTGCCGCCAGCTGATCCAACTCACTGCCAGGTGGTGATTGCTTGACAGCTCCGCCCCTCTCTTTACCCGAGTGTTCAAGACACGCGGCCGGAGGTCAGATGACACAACGACAAAGTCGATCATTGATCTCCAGCCGAGGGTGTCCTGGTGTCCTGGTGCCACGTGCACTGGTGGACACTCTTGTGCTTGAACATGGTGTTCGTTATGGACAATCCGTGACTAGCACAGAAGTCCAATAACTGAACATCGCTCGGGTTTAGATCGGGGAGGCCGTTCTTCCCGATCACCCCTCTCCGGGTGTCACTGTTGTTGCCATGTGGGCGTTGAAGTCCCCCAGTAGAACAACGGAGTCCCCAGTCGGTACACTGTCCAGTACCCCTCCCAGGGACTCCAAGAAGGCCGGGTACTCTGCACTGCTGTTCGCCCAACCCGAAGGCGACCCTCTCGTTCACTAGGGTGAACTCCAACACGTGACAGCTGAGCTGAGGGTCTATAAGTAAGCCCACGCCAGCCCGCAGCCTCTCCCCGCAGGCAACACCAGAGAAGTGGAGTGTCCAGCCCCTGGCGAGGAGATGTGTGTGTATATATATATATATATATATTAGGTGTGTGTGTGTATGTATGTATATATGTATATACGTATGTGTATATATATATATACATGTGTGTAGTATATATATATTCATATTTATGTATGTATATATATATATACATATAAGTGTGTGTATATGTGTATATACGTATGTGTGTATATGTGTATATACGTATACGTGTATATACGTATGTGTATATACGTATGTGTGTATGTATATATGTGTATATACGTGTGTATATGTGTATATACGTGTGTGTATATGTGTATATACGTATGTGTATATGTATATATACGTATGTGTATATGTATATATGTGTGTATATACGTATGTATATATACGTATGTATATATACGTATGTATATATACGTATGTATATATACGTATGTGTGTATGTATGTATATATATACGTATGTGTGTATGTATGTATATATATACGTATGTGTGTATGTATGTATATATACACGTATGTGTGTATGTATGTATATATACACGTATGTGTGTATGTATGTATATATACACGTATATATATATACGTATGTGTGTGTGTATGTGTGTGTGTGTATATGTATGTATATATACGTATGTATGTATGTATGTGTATATATACGTATGTATGTGTATATATACGTATGTATGTATGTATACGTGTGTATGTATATATATATGTATGTGTATCTATTTATGTAAATATGTATGTGTGTATGTATGTATGTATGTATATATGTGTGTGTGTGTATGTGTATGTATAATAGGTGTATGTTTGTATATGTGTATATCTGTAAATGTATACATGTGTATGTATATATGTTGTATATGTGTATATATATGTATATGTGTGTATATATGTATATCTATGTATATATTTGTATTTATCTATGTATATGTGTGTGTGTGTGTGTGTGTGTGTATATATAGCTATTTGTATATATATTTTTGACATGCCATTTACACAATAGGTACTAAAAACTCGACTGACCTTAAGAAAGACAGGACAGTACTCAGGAATGGTAGATTGTGCCAAGAAGATACTGAAAAATGAGGGAATCAAAGCTTTTTACAAAGGCTATATTCCCAACCTTCTGGGAATCATCCCGTACGCTGGAATAGACCTGGCTGTTTATGAGGTATCTAGACTATTCACTATATTTCTTTCATATTTCTTTTATAATTATTTTATATTATATCTGCTTTTTAACCTAATCACATCTCCTGTATGCCTCAGAGTTTAAAGAATACTTGGTTGTCTTACCACCAAGATTCGACTAACCCTGGTATTCTGGTCTTGTTGGGGTGTGGCACTATCTCAAGCACCTGCGGTCAGTTGGCTAGCTATCCACTTGCACTTGTGCGTACACGGATGCAGGCACAAGGTAAAATCATTTTAACTTTACAAATCAACTTTAACTTAATTGAATTGAACATGATACAGGTAACTATTTTAAATCCATGACCTTAGCATGGAAGTGACATTTCAATGTTTGTTCTGTGTGGTTAGTCTAATACTTGATTTGTTAATGCAATTTATTGAAATGTGGGCACTGAAATTAATTCAGTTTTTACCCTTTCTCCAGCAACTCTAGATGCATCTGACCAGCAATCAATGAACACACTTTTGAAGAAAATTGTTGCCAAAGATGGTTTTTTTGGACTCTATCGTGGTATTTTACCAAACTTTATGAAAGTGATACCTGCTGTTAGTATAAGTTATGTGGTTTATGAGTATACAAAGACTGGCTTGGGGATCTCCAAATGATGCATATATTTTTTGTCGGAGTCAGTCAGGCAATGAAAGCAGATATAATTTATTGCATGAGTCTTATTTATAAATAATATGGACAATACGCATTTCTTTCTGATGAAAATACATATTTCATTGATATCATTTTTATTTGATTGACTACTAAATAATCCAAAGCAATATTTTATACACTGTTTGGACTGTTTAGGTACTGTTTTTTTTTTTTTTTTCGGACATACCTGACTGTAAATGAGACTGACTGTGCACATTATGCAACCTGTATTTTGTTATTTTGTGACGACATAGTCTTTATGTTTCAGTATTTATTTTTTCATTTGTTAATTCTGTTAATTTGAATTGATGGCAGAATACTTGGATCTGCGTGCATGATTTAACACTTGAAATTGTAAAATGTGAGTTATTTTAAAACTAAAGATTGTGCCTTTTTAATGGCAATAAATGCAAAGATGAGCAATCAGCCGCAAACTGCATGGTTGTATTTATTACTTAATGTAATTTGATAGAAACTTAGAAATAGAAACATAACTGTACTCAAAAATGCAAGGCCTTCATTGTTACTATTAGACTCATGTTTGCATTGTGCAGAATTGTAACCAGAAGATAAATTATTTTACCTTGTGATGACCACAATGCTGTTTGTGTCCTGTGAAATTATAAACAGTCAACTTTTCTATCTAGGCAAATGATGAACAATTAACATAATATTGGTTTATTACAATCGTTTTAATCAAGTCCAATAATATTTAAATCAAGATGATAAAACTGGTTTGATTTGGCCCTAGGTAGGATTGCCTTTTCTAGCAAAGATGAACGTGTCAATTCTAGGTAAATGCTATTATCCTTCCACTGTGAAACAGCCCCATCTAGTGGATAGATGACGAATTGACAAAAAATGTGGGTCATTTACAATTTACTCAATCAATGCAACATTGTATAACAATATATATGAAAAATATGTGTACATATTCATCTTAATCTACAGTCAAGGGTTTAGATACAGATTTATCCATGGCGGATTTTTGCAATAAAGCGATTCTGCCCTCGGATTGGTCCCCCTGGTTCTCCATACTGGGCACGAGCCTGAGCTGCTGTGTGAAAGAGATTGACCTTTGGCTAGGAACAAACAACACTAAACATACAGCGGGGTTGGGTAAGTCTGACGACGGCAAATACATGGGGTTCTGCTTTATTCTGTTGTATACATGGTGTATATATGGTGTATATACTGTCATCACATGCGCAATAGCTGTAATTTTTACCCCGTAGACAATCGTAAAGCTAACTCTTTAACATTACTGCAAGCTAAAAATACTCCTATGCCAAAGGAGCCTGGGATGAGCACAGCAAACGCACTCGAGGGGGTGCGTTGTGCTCCTTTAGCAAAATGCCCCTGAAATATTTGTATCTAAATAAGATAAAGATTGGGAATTGTATTCAAGACAATGCGCCAATAGGGGTTAATCTCCTGTTTATATTCTGATTATAACTATATCAGAAGAAGATAAAAGTTCAGCACAATCTGTTCAACATTACTGCTGCTTCTTGTGGCTGAATCATTTTGTCTAGTCTAGATGACATTATCTATCTAGAAATCTAGATTTACAGTAGCCAATTTTAAACTAAATACAATTGTCTTTAGTAAAAGTTGTAGTCTACTTGTCTTTATAGTGTATCTTAAAAGCGTTGTGACATTAGATGAACGATTAAGTTTCATGTATTTCTATATTTTATTTCTCATCTTTGGTGTTTTGTGTGTGTCTTGAGTGTCAAATGTAGCACCTGTGTAAAAGTTGTGACTGCAATTATAATGAATATGGTGTCATGGTTGTATATTTTGTTGTGTTTTTATAACCATAGTCTGTGCATGTCTTCCCTTTCAGAAGCTCTATAAATAGTGTGGCATTATGGGCAACACAAGTGACAGAGTGACTGGGGATCGCCATGGAGCCAAAGCCCAGCGTTCAGACAGCACTGGCCACAAAGACATAGAGCCCAGCAACAAGATGGTCGACAGTACCGACGACCCCAACATCTTTAACACCCACGGTCCTGACGCAAAAGTAAAAAGAAGTCCAAAACAAAGAACTTCAAGTACAAGTATAACGTATGACAATGTTTGTTTTTATCATTAGGCTCTGGGAGAGAAGGAGTTTGCCCCTGATCTGGATGACCTTGTAAAGACTGGACCACAGGCACGGCCCACTGTCATTCGCTGGGCTGGAGGAGGGAAAGAGGTTTACATAGCGGGCTCGTTTAACAACTGGAGTACAAAGATACCACTAAATAAAAGGTAGATGCGTCAGTAAATGTCAATGTTCATAATTCTGAACTACAACATTGACACGGTATCTGTTTGCGAAGCCATAATGACTTTGTAGCGATCCTTGACTTGCCTGAAGGAGAACACCAGTATAAGTTTTTTGTTGATGGCCAGTGGGTGCATGATCCATCAGAGGTATTATTTATTATGTTTTCATATTCCACAGCTACCACTTTGCACACATTATTATAAGCTGTGTTGGTATTTGCCCTTTTCTCTCTTGCAGCCTGTTGTTACGAGCCAAATGGGAACTATAAACAACCTTATTCAGGTAAAAAAGTCTGACTTTGAGGTGTTTGATGCCCTGCAAGTGGACTCTTTGGAGTGCTCTGACACTTCAGGTCAGCTCTTATATAATATAACTATTCCATTGAAGTAAATACATATGTTTACTTTCATCTTAATGTTTGCTGTAACTTTAAAAGCACTGAACACAGCAGAACTACTTTTATCGTTTTAGATTTGTCCAGCTCTCCTCCTGGACCATATGGACAGAACCAGTACATATTCAGACCAGAGGAACATTTTAAAGCACCGCCTATTCTCCCACCACATCTCCTACAAGTTATATTAAACAAGGATACCAATGTGTCTGTATGTTTTTTTTTCTTTTTTTCTTTATTGAGTTGAATTAACAATGCACTAAGTAGGAATACAACTGCAATGACTGCTCCTTTTCTCCACAGTGTGACCCTGCTTTGTTGCCTGAACCCAATCATGTCATGTTAAACCACCTGTATGCCCTGTCGATAAAGGTAAATTCTGACAAAATGGCACAAATTGATCTCATTTCTCATGATTGAAAGACATTGTCTGGCCTTGTAGGATGGAGTGATGGTACTCAGTGCCACTCACCGATACAAGAAGAAATATGTCACTTCTTTGCTTTACAAGCCAATTTAATCACCTCAAACAGCATTTTTCTGCCCTGTCGTTTCTTTAATCAACCCAAGAAAAACAAGTTTACAAAGGTAGGCAGTGGCAGTTGAAACGATTATTCATGTGATGTGATCAAAAAGGGCTCAGAAACATGCGTGTTGGAAATGTAAAGGAAAGAAAACCATAATGTCTTTTTTTTAATGGTGCATGTTGCATACAGTAGTTGCACTGTTTACTTGGTTAGTTATTGCATCTGGAAATGACTTGCATGTGTTTTACAATTGTAAGGCTTTGCAGTAATTTTCCTTCAAGATACATTGTGGTGACATGCGTTTTTTGCATTTATTGTTATAAAATGTTAACTGCCAAACAAAGCGGTTTTAACTTAGTGCCTGCTCTGAGACAAACAATCACATTCTTACAAATATTTAAAACTATTATTTTTAAAGTAAAAGTATTGTGGCATCAAAGCGTTGCTCATTTCATTTCAAGCATTTCAAGCATTTCATGCCTTTTTCTGGAGCACATCCTTGTGGCCGGTCTGATATATGTGCAGTTGAAAACCAAAGCATCAGTGGACTTCTGATTAGTGTGTGTTGTTTATTCAACAGGATAATGTGTTTTTTGTTGTTGTTGTTTTTTTGCACTTGCTGATTCACATGTGAAAGTGGTGTGTTTTATTTAATGTTTTTGCTTCTATGTGTTATGGTCAATAGCTTTGGAAGACATTTGTAAAGATGGACTCAAATGTTTGTTTGTTGTTACATTTATTGTCCTCACTCCTTGCTGCAAAGTTTCATTTTTTCATATTTGTCTAAGAAGTATTTTAAAGTAGTTACATTCATGTTAAATCAAATTTACCCGATGTTTGTTTTATGTTTTTAGGATATTATATCATATGTAAAATGGCCGACTGAGTGTGTGCCATGATATTGCCATAACCAAAACTTGAATTTTACAGGCGTTTATGAATGTTCAAAAAGCTTTGATAAACCAGTACGAAATGTTGAACAAGGTTTTACTTGTTTGCAAATAAACTGTACGCATTATTTCTAAACCCTGCTTTTTCCACCTGTTGTTTTGTTCATTTTCTGATGAATGAATATTCTATAAACTCGTTCTTTACAAAAAACATACAAAATATGGTTTTAAATGTTTTATTTATTTCAGCAACAGGTTCATCAGAAGCAAAAGATCAATCTGGCCTCCCAAAATGAGTTTCCATCACATAAAAGCTGTATATACAAATGCAACTCATAACCAAAAGTACATTTACTGCAGTAAAATGTCCCAGTTAAATATATTTGTAAAAAAAAGTTTTGTTTACGCTCTAATCAAAGTGCTCAAATTCTCATTGCTTGTTTTAACAATATTTTGGTATTTATAAAATCAAACGGTCTTTGAAATACTTGACAACAGTCGTTACTTATAAGAACTTGAGCGCAAACAAAATTTGACTTGGCAACTCTCAGAAAAACAAGCACTTTTTCAAGGCAAATCCACCTTTAAACTAAATGAAGCAGCTTTCCCGCCGAAAGCTCAAAGGCAAGCAAAGCAACATCAATTCAAGCTTTCGTAGGGTGGATAATATACTGTGTAGTGTGTAACACACACCCTATTACACTTGATCAAAAGTGAACATTCCTACCATACACTGCATATAAATCACACAGATGTAGCAAAGTCATAAGACTATGCTAAAATTCAAATGAAGCTATTGCACAGCTACCCAGGATATCAACTTTGCCAAAAAGCAAATGTTGAGTCAATGTAAAACACTCTCTCTCTCTCTCTCCCTCACACACACACACACACACACACACACACACATGTATTTACACACACACACACACACACACACACACACACACACACACACACACACATGTATTTACAACAAAAATGGCCGCAGAGAAACTAAAATATGTTTCACGTCAATACATGATCACACAAGACAGTGACCCCACCAGTAGTCTGCCAAAGTTTGTGTCTTCTGGGAACTCATCTACATTGCCACTTCCACGGGAATGCTTAAAGTCTGAACAATGCAATCAAAAGTTATTTGGCAAAACACATCTTGACCACAAATCTTTGCCCTAAACTCTAGGGTCCTGAATGTCTCTTTACAACATTGGTCCAAAAAGGGGGCCCATTGAGAGCCTTTTATTTTTTAACAACTGATGTCTAACAGTTACCGTCTCTGTTCTGGAGGTCATTCATAGGCTTTGTCATTCGCTTGGATACGGCACGTCAGAAAGAAGTTCAAAGCTTAAACTTTGGCAACTACTGGCAAGCCCCTGTTCCATGAAAAATCAGTCAAGCACTCATAAAACAGCAATGGACTCCAATAATTAACCGAGTGTTAAACAAAGGCAAATTCTAGTCAAATAAACAAGCTAGTGGTGCAGGAGTAATTCATAATTCAAACATAATTATTGCACATGCTCACTCCTTTCGTGGATCTCGATTAAGATAGAATTTTACGCATTATATTTGGCCTGCAATATTTTCCAGATCTCAAGCAAATATTTGAAGTTATATCAAAGTACATTAAATGCGATTTTTGTTTTGTGCATGACAAGCTAATAAAGAGACCCACTTGGGATCATTAGCAACTCATAACATCTGACTTTTTGTTCAAATCTTAGTATAGTAAGTATATAACCAATAAGCAGTGATCATGGGCATACATTCCTCCACTGTGTACTAATACATTGTGATGTCATTGCATTGAATTTGCAAAAATGTCCTTTTCATAAAAAGCCACTCGCGTTTCTGTGACAGTCAGCTTTGAGGATGTCTTGTCTTTGAGTGGTGATTAACACACATTGTATTGTATTGTATTTGTTGCTGAGGTGTGTGGTTTCCTTTCTCAAGCCACTGGTAAACATGCACAAACATATATTCCCTGCACAGGCTGGCTGGCTCTCACATGTGGAGGCCCCTAGAGACTTATCTGGGTTTGGCATGTGAAACATTTAGAAATGCATATTTTTGCCATGTACCCAGAATCACTTAAGAAGCAACTTCATCCAGCTCCTGGCAAAGGGCGCACGTCTCTGAAACCCTCTGAGACACATGCCAAACACTTTCTTTTGTCATACTTATGGCAAGGCAAACTGCTTACTGGATCACTCAAAGACATACTGGCTGACTCAGCAAGGTAAGGCTTGCAGATTATACTGACGGTGTATTGTCTGTAAGGGACAAAGGGAAGGTGGAACCTCTATTGAAGCTGAATGATCTTTTTTTGTGAGGGACTGGTTGGTGAGGGGACTTAAAAACAGGGAGGAAGTCATGGCTGTTTCTTGCTTAGAGGTGATAGAGTTGAGGCTGGTGTAAGTCTAAAGCAGGCATTGGCTGGTACGCTTCCTTGTTGCCAAGCATTGATTGGAGGTCATGACACCATGATCAGAAGACCATTCTCTAGCAGCCCCTCCTGGTTCTTCAGCTGAAAACAGAAAATTAAAATAAGTAAAAATATTTTTTTTAAATTTCATTATTAAAGTGCATGGTTTGCAGCAAAATAATCAAGCAATGTTAGGGTTAAAGTGTGTATTATTAGTGGAAGATGCTGAACTGATGAGTGACAAGTACAAAAACAAAAGAAATTAATTTAGACTAATTTGGACCCTATTATTCATTTACTTGGGGTTGAAGTGAAGTGCAAAAATTTAATAAGTTCTGGACAAACCTCAAGAGAACATTGTGTATATAGAACATGGAAACTATGAATGCACAGTCCATTTCAGCAAAGGAGCCAGTCTTATAAATAGACACACTTTTCAAACAGAGGACATGTAAACAACACTATTCGACTTCCAGGAGGCGTTTGTCGTCTCTAGATAGCTTCAAAAACTATTTCAGTTTATCATCTTGGGTTATCTCACAAATTAAAAACACAACGGCACATCCACACAGCTTGTAAATGTCATACATGGTTATGAAATAAACAATAACAATAACACTGCTGAGCTTGTAAAGCTGCTGCAGTGTAACTCATGATCATGTATAGTACAGGTCAGTGATTCTGAAGCTTTTCAAACAAGTACCACTTAAGTTAATATTTGGCCTTCTGACTAAACCTGGACTATGTCAGGCCAGAATTAAGGCCAAACATGCTGTAAAATGATACAAAACCAGGTCTAAAAGGAGACTAAACCATGGATAAGGTAGTTCTAAATCATTAAAAACCCAAAGGAGAACAAACAATATTTACAGTTGTGTTTTTATGTAAAAGCAATGCTCAAACTGCAGAGGGTTCCTGCATAGCACAGTTTGAGAACCGCTGGTACAGATAATAATAATGTATTGGATTGGTTTATAAACTGTATGCTGACAGTTTGTGCAAAATTTCACTGAGCACGTTGAATATGACATGGCATGAACAAGCAGTGAATCCTACATGGTTAGAAAAAGCAGGTTTCTCAGGAGTGAAGGACAACACAGATTCACCTCTGCTTTATGAGTGAGAAACAGCAGCAGCTCACCACACTCACAAGACACAAGAGGCAAGACCGTTACCAGTGTATGGAGAGGAGGAGGAGCTAAGAGAAGACAGTCTCAACTCGTTCTTCTGGGTATTTAGGAAAGACAATTTGAGGTGAGGAAGGACAGGCATGGGTTTACAGAGCTACACCAGAAAACATTCAGAACAACACAACTATGACAACAAAATCTAATCGGCTAATGCCTAAATTATTTACCTCCAAATTTGTCCTTGCTTTCTTTAGCACATCTCGAGTTCTTGACACTAAAAGAAATAATGTTGTATTATTTCAGAAGTATAAGGATCTGTGTTCTGCAGAGGGAAGAGTGAACTTACACTGACTGACGATGAAGTGCTCCATGCTCTCCTTTGTACGGCTGGTGCTTCTCAGTCTTTGAATCGTTCCTTTGAGTACCTCTTCTTGCTCTGACACACGCAGTTTGAGCGACAGAATCTCCTCCTGAAGGCACTGCTCCTGAATCAACAGGACAAACAAAATGAATGTTAACTCTACATTTTTAACAGCTCTTTTCTTTTAGATTTCACTGACCTTCTTAAGGCTCTGTATTGAATTATCTGTGCTGGGCAGAGCCGCTCTCCAAAACATCTTCAGCAGAGACATCGCCTCCTCACAGATTTGCCTCAGAGTTTTAGTGTTTGCAAATAAAATTGTAATACAACTGTCGTCCAGAACCTGCAGAGGATATAGTTTAATAACGTGATTGATAATCAAGGTTAAAATAACCTTTTATCATGTAGATAACAGCATTGTGTCCTACATTTTTAGGAGCCTGGGTCTGCTCGTCTATCAGTGACGAGCCCTGGCATGATTGTAGCAGACATTCTATTTGATGGACAAGACTGCAGCCCTCCAGAATCTGCTGTTGCAGCGCAGTGAAGTCATCCACGTGCCCAATGACATGACGTCCATTGCGATTTGCAAAGGATCCATCGGGGGCCTCTCCCTCTAACTCAGCATGAGGGTCAAACGTGTCTGCTGATGACAGAATTAGAGCTACTGGTTATTTATAACATTTATAGCATGCATTTATTGTATTTTTGTTAATTGCTTAGTATTTAATATTCTGAGTCAAGCTACATGCAGTGCAATTAGGAATCACACCATTCGTAGTGCTATGGCAGTCCTCTAGATCTGAGTAGGGCGGACCAGGAGATCCACAGTTAAACAGACCAATGTCCCTGACTGGTGGAGACGGAGCAGGGTCTGTGGAGCACACACACACTCACGCTCAGAGCAAACCGATGCTTACAGGAAGCACACATTATGAAGCACCAAAAACAGTTAGTCTTATACTGTTTCCATTTTTGAGCATGTAGTGTGGCTTACCATGCAGAAGCTGGCGTTTGTAGAAGCTTTCCCTCTGTGGGCTGGCAGTGAGGGCACACAGGGTCCGGGGCGAACCCAGCTTCTGTTCCAACTGTTTGTGGAGCTCCAGCTGCTTGAGCGTGCTGTTCTCCTGGATGCTGTTCTGCAGCTGGGCACGGAGACTTCTCACTTCCCCTAGGAGCTCCGCAAGCTCCACTGGCAGGATGGGAAGCTCAGACAAGAAACCTGCACAAAGAGAGAATGATTATAATTTCCACCAGGTGGCGCCTTATATGTATGTATAGTTTTAAAAGCAAACAAACAGAACAGAACACTAAATTGACCTTTGTTTGTCCTTGTCCTAGCACACACTTGGTCATAAACCTGCAGTTCACCCTGCAGCGAGTGGATGAGGTCCCGGCTTTCACACAGCTGCTGCTGTACAAGAGACAGGTCATGCTGAAGTCTGGAAATAGCATAATAACAAAGTCAGGTCAGGACAATTTAACGCAATATGCCTTTTCATTCTCAATTGAAGTCATATTTAAAATGGTATCTAATTCATACAGGCTAACCTGTTGGTCTGTTCCTGGTTCATCTGTCTCTCCTGTCTCAAGGCATTTAGCTGCTGTCCTTGTTCCTGACTGTGTATCTGAACACGCCTCAGCTCCTCTTTCCACTGCTCTGCCTCTAATTCTGCTTGTTTGAGGCGAGCGTGGGCTGTGAATACCGCATCCCGCAACTGTCCCACCTCTTCACCTGAGAATATAAGCGTCACAAGATGACTAATTTATCTTCTAATCAAACAAAAGTAAAATGTTGTCATTGTATTAATGTGTTACCTGTGCTTGCCTGAAGGCGTGACTGTAGGCCAAGATTCTCCTCTTTAAGGACTCTAATCTCATTGGACAGTTGTGTAACTGTGTCAAGTCCTTGAATGTAGATGTTGGTAGGTGCTCCTTAAACAAAGTAATATTTGCATGTAACTTAATAACTACCATGCATTGATTATGATCATTATTATTATTATATGCTCAATACAGCAACCATACCTCCTTCCCGCCCTGTGTTTGCCAACCTCTCCTCAAGCTGCTGACGCAGTCTCTCATTTGTTCGAATGGACTCTTCTAAACGCTGGCGTAGACACTTCACTTCCTGTAAGTGCTCCTCAATCAGGTGCATTCCTGTTGAAAAGTTAAACCAATTAAAGTCCATTTAAATCAATTTGGTCAAAGTTAGCAAGCGTCTCGCCACAATGTAGAACAACTGTTACCTGCAGGATGCTCTGTTAATCCAGAGTAGCTTCCGACTGGTGGAGCCTTACTCTCTATGTCCCATAGAAGACCTCCTGTGACTAAACCAGAGTCCGACTTCAGTGAATAGTCTTCCGGCATTCCTAACTGGTATTGTTGAAAGGCATGATGGGATAGCTGGTTGTGGTTGATGATGTTAAGTTGATTGTGGTCTCCAGATGAAAATGAACCTGTATAAACACATACAAGAGTGAAATGAAACAACATTAAATACATAATATTAAAAAGTCATGTCAATGCCACTCCTTACCCCTGCTCTGTTCATTAATCTGTTCATATAGTACTTCCAGCTCAGGCCGAGCAGCATTGACAGACAAGGCCCTGGGTTGGGGGGCAGCATGGAGCTCCTTACCCCAAACATCAGGGCCATGAGAGGGGAATGAGGGCTGGGACAATGGGGCTGGAGGAGAATGATAATGATGGTGAGAGACAAACAATACAGAGGTGAATGCTTTTGGTACTGCCTGCGCTCCTTAGCCACGTGTATGGGCCATACCTCCAGCAAAACGAGCTGAGCAAAGCATGTTGGGACAGCTGTTTGAAGACTTGAGGGGGCGATGTGAATAAGGGGATAGGAAGACTACAATAGGGGAATGGTTTGTGAGGTAAACAAAAGCAAAATCTCACAGAAAACATGTAAATAATATTCGTACCACTCTGTTCTGATCCAAACTGTCCTGGATGCAGTCTGTGCTCCTCCTGATATTCGTGTCCGTCTGCCTCCGAACACAACTCCAAGTCTTCAGTGCCTCGGAACTCGTCGGACACCAAAGACGTCCGGTCTGATTGGTCGGTAGTTTCAGAAAGAGCATGACAACTAGAAGGCGTTTCTGCACGTTGCTGGAGCTTTGAGTGGAGTGACTCAATGATTTTATCTTTCTGCTGAAGCTCTTTACTTAGCCTATATGGGCAAAGAACACATTGCTTTAGTATAAACAAACACTTGAAATTTGGTCCAATCCTACATTTACACAAAACAGATATAAAGACAGTAGAAAGAGCAATACTTTTTATGAGATCACAGAGCCTCTTACTGTTTCAGTTTCTGAAGCATAAAGTCTCGGTCTTTCTCCAACAGAAACCTTAGGAGAGCTGACTGTCTCATTTGACTTTGACTTGAACTCATTGAAAAAGACCATAAAGAATCTCTGTAGATTGGACTGCTCTTTGAAATCATCGACTTCCACAAAGGAGCCATTTAGTACTTAATCCAAAGCAAAAAAATCCACCAAAAAATAAGTTAAAAACATCCACAGTATTCTTCTCTTGTAAGCAGTATGCAGCAGACAGAAGCTGCTCCCACACTGAGCCTCTTAAGCCAAACTGGTGCGCACCTGCAAGTTGTCTGTTCACCTCAAGAGTCTTAACAGTAAAGGGTTCAAGCTGTGGCCTGTGAATGGATTATCAGCAATCCTTCTGTCTCCTGGGCACCGCAGGAAGCCACGTGGAAGGCCACAAACGTGCATCATTAAGTCATGTGACAAGTAATCACTTGCCCAATCCTTTATTTGGATAGACAGCTCAAAAAATATGTTCTCGCGTTTTATAGGTAATATATAATACATTGATTTATTTGGTGAAATCATTTTACATTGTACATTCAGTCAAGGTATGTTTTCTTAAATGGCACGATTGCGATTAGCTTTAGATAGAATGTTTCAGAGTCATGGAAGAGATAAGAAGAAATCCTAAAAACTCACCTTAAGGCAAGAAGTGTAGCTGTCTTATCATCACAGCCCTCGGTACAGTCTCCTAAAAGCATATTGACATGTTAATTTAGAGAAATACTAATTTGGCCATTATAAATATACAAGGCTCTTCATTACTTCCACTAATCTTTGCAACAACTCTCTGTGCCAGAGAAGTGCTTTGGGCCAGCTGCTCTCTGAAACTTTGGCCCATGTAGTAGTCAATGTCATTGGAGCGAAGTAGCTCCTCAAAAGTCTGTAAGTAAAAGAAAATCTCATTAGGAGATTGCAATTTTTTTTTTACACAATACAAGTGTGCATGATGGGACCTTTGTGGTGTCTCCCAGGTGTTGGGTGAGAATATGGCACACTCCTTGGCCTTCCCTAATCCTCTGCCTCAGATGGGACAGCTCACGTGCTTGGGCCTGAATCAAAGAGTTGTACTTGCTGCAAAAGCATTAAATATTATCATACTAATTGATTAAAGAAATCACTTATACTTATTTTTGTATCGCATTTACCCAGGCCATGTGGCACATTTTGCATCTTCTGATTGTCCTTTATTGTCCTTCCTGGAGTTTCTTAGTTGTGTTTCCAAAGTTGCTACTCTTTCCATTAGTTCTTGAAGCTCTTTGTTGCGACTGGGCCTTGACCGAGTTCCTTGTGGATCGGACATCCATCCTTCATCCTCTTCCACACCACTTGGTGCTGGAGATTTAGCCAATGCCCAGTTTACCTTAAAGACATGTGATCAGTGGTAATTAACGGTAACCTTGATGATAAAAGATAATCTAGAGTAAAAAATAAATACCTTTCGTGGTGTTCGCTCAAGACTGGAAGCATAATCACTCGTGGTTGACAAAGAGCGAACTCTCATTTGTAGCCCACGAATCACTTTGTGACAATGGGTGAGCTGAGAACGCAGATCTTGTACCAGATGTTGAAGGGAGCTGGGATCTTCTCTTATTTTAAAGGGCTCAGTGTGACTGGTGTTACCAGCGTACCAGCCTCTGGCCTCACCCTCATAATCTTGATGCTGTGACAGAGCTGTGCACATCTCAAGGTCATCAAACTCTGAAGGGAAAGCATGAAGATTGCAAAATGAAGATCAGGAGATAAAATGCTTATATGTGTTTTTATTTGCATGTTTACCTGGGCTGCTAGCATCTCCTCGCTCTGCCTCGTTCTCACTACGACCACAAGTCTCATATCCCAGATCTTGCAGATCCACCTGCACATGTTTACTGGCCTGTTTGACTGATGTCTCTGCTGTAGAAACATCACAGTTAGTGCTGATGGCTGGATGTGAAAACAGCTCATGGTTGATGAAGACTCACTCAGCAGGTCCCTGTAGTCTTTCAGCTGTTCAGCTTGAGCATGGACTGTGGCCTCAGACACCATCAGCCTCTCCTGCAGCTCTCTGTTTTCCTGGCAGCTCAGAGCCAGCTCAGAGCGCAGACGGGAAGCTTGTTCCCTCAGGCCCTCCTCCAAGTCCTGCCAGCGTTCTGGGGACTTACTGCAGGCAGGAAGCCCCACCCCCTAAAATATGTTCATAGAAAAATTAATGTTTCAGAATTATAAATATTCAAGTAATTCAATGATGTGTTGTAACTTACTACAACATTGCCATTATGGGAAGACAGATTCAAGGTGTTAGGTCTCTTCTGATGCTGATCACTGTCAAAAGGAGATTCCTCATCTTCATCACTCTCCTTGTCCTCTTCCTCCTCTGTCTCCAGCTCATCTTCAGTTTCCTGGCCGCTCAAACAATGCTCTATGTCAGTTTGGTTGTGGCTCTCTTTAAGAGCACAGTTTTCCTGCTGCAGCTTTCTTAGAGTGCTCCTGAGAAAACAAAATATTAAAAAGAAAATTATAAGCAACAAGTACAAGTTAATCAGAACAATAAAACAGGGAAAACAGATTATCTTTATAGTATACAAAACACTCCTAAAGTAAAAGAATACAACGTGGAGGGACAAATACCTCATTTGGGATAATGAACTAAACCCATCCCTCTCCAGCTGTGACTGGATTTCTTCAAGTTCAGTTTCAAGTGTTGTTCTTTCTTCTTCAAGCTGTTGTATCTCAGAAGCCTAAAAAGACAGATCATTAGTTAGAATCAGTATGATATATATTAATTTGAAGTAAATTCAAATTCCATATAAACCTGGATAGATGTGCAACTGTGCATGGTCACTTTACAGTCTTCCTCTTCAATACTGTCAGAAAACTCCTCACTGCTGCAGTCATCATCAGACTCTTTCTCTTCAACTGAACTGAGATCTACAATTGATCAAACAAATATAACAAGTCATTAATTTTCAATTACTTGTTCTCCAACAGAGGGTTTCAACTTCAGCTGTTACACGTATCCATCTCCCTCAGTCTCACAGTAAAGAGGGGACAGAAGGGAATGCTCAGTCATACACTAAATAGAAGCCAAATACACTTAGACCGGAGCAAAACATTGTTACATTATTGAGGTTCACTGTGATTATAAGGCAGTGTACACTGCATGCTTTTAGGCTGCGGTTACTGAGCTGTAAACTCTGATGTGAGTTAAATAACTCTGAAGTGAATGAAGTAACTCTAAAGCTTAGATAGAGCAAAATTATATGCAGTAATTTCAAAGGCAAAGAGTTATATAACAGCTCTGGATAGTGTTCTCTTCCATAGTTTAATAATATATCTTTGTGTAAATTGCTGGAGTTATGCTTTTATTTATTCATTTTCAAGGAAGATATTGGTAGTTTAAGGTTTGGTCAATAATGTTAATGTAAACTGAGTAGATGCTAAGGGTATGTTAACATAATAAAATGAGTGCAGACTTTTCTGTGCTGTTTTCTTTTATGTAACAGTTCTGAAGGGTTTTCATTTGGTGCTTTGGAAAGGAAAATAGCCATGCAAACATGAAAACCATGCCACAGTTTCATGCACGAGGTCAGATTATTAAAAATTAATGATTATAATTGTATGCTATATCATGTACATACGTGTTTATAGCTTATAAGCAGTGACAGTGTGCAATATTTATTTGGGCTTTGGGAAGGAGGTTTATGTTCGAACACAAGTAAAATAATCCAAAACAGTGCTTTTGCCACAACCCCAGTACATTTATTGTAGTTGCATTTGTTGTACAAAGATTATCAAGGAATCCACCTTATAGATAAAAAGAACAAGAACAATGTCTACAGAGAGTAAATGTGTTTTTGTTTGTGTGATAACCAAAGGGATATGTTGGATTGGTCAAATCAATGGCAGACTGATGAAACAGATACAATCTTGTATGTAGTCTGGCTCACTAATGTACATCAACAAGCACAGGGATGCTGATGTGCGGGTGCAGATGGGAAACGTTCTCTTCCAATAATTTTTTTGGGAGGGGGCATAAAGACAACATCATGGTACTGATCAGCTGACACAATGAACAGACGTTTCACTTAAAGGCATAAGCTTTCTCCACAATAAGGCCATGGAAATCACACTAGTGACAAATAAAATGGCAAATACAGAACACTGCAAAGCAATAGGCAGGCAGTTTTTTTTTAAACTTAATATAAAATGTTCACACCACAAGTATAAATATTGTTAATAAATAGCATTTAAATAAAGTTGAGTTGGACTTCATAGCATAGGGGTTATAAAACATACTGTTAATGAGATTAGTGTTTGTGCTGTTTGGATGTAGCTGCCAGTAGAATAACAGTAGGGGTATAATCTCACCATGTTTACTATATTTATCTCATTTATATCTGACCATCACCACCTACAGGCAGCTGCATCTTACATAACAAGGGCCAGCTCAGTCTGAGCAATGCTGTGCGGTGTTGTATTCACACATTATAAGTGACAGACCCCTTTGAGGGCTTAGACAGTGGACCCTGTTCATCCCCACCTCCTAAATCTGCTGGCCTTTTAGCAGCTCTTTCCAGCCTTAAGGCCATGTTACAGGTCCGTGCCAGAACCTCCTCCAACTGTCCACGCAGTGCCTGAACAGAGTCCAGCTCAGTGTGCAGGGCCTGGATCTTGTCTGCGCTGCTAGTAAGAGTAAAAAGATCCACAATGAAAACCAATACATATAGAAATGAGATCATCACAAAAAGAAAAGACAACAAACACAAACAAACAAACAAACAAACAGCAACACATCCCCATTACCTGTCAGTCCTGTTATGAATTTGGCTCAGACTCTGGTATAATCTCTTCTCAGCCCTCAAGGCATCATTCAGACTGTTGTACTCTAACAAGAGCTGATCTAACACATACTACATAAATGAACATAGACATGTATCACATTATTTGTTTTATATAATATCTGATCATATATTTCATAAATCATACCTGGTGTTTTGCAGCTGAGCCGTGTTGAGTTGTCTGTTGATGTCCCAATGATAATCGCAGAGCAGAGAGCTCCTCCTGCAGAGTAGGATTTCCAAGAGCCAGGTATGAGTGAAGTTCTGCAATGTACACAAATAGTAGTAAAAATACACAACATACCCGAGCCTCTCTTTCCTTCTTGAGCACCAACTGCAACTCCTCCTGCAGAGCTGAGGTTTTGGCCTCAGTTTCTTTTGTAGAAGACTCCAGTGCCTCCTCTTCACTCTGAATTAGCTCCTGATGAAAAAAACATTTGTTAAGATTATTCATATTTGAGAGAATTAGTAAAGTAAGTAATCAGACCTTAATAAGAGACTCCTTCTCTTTGAGAAGACTCTTTAGATTTTCTCCTCCCAGCTCCTTGTCTTGTTTAAGTTTACACAGCTCCTGTTCTCGTAAAGACAACTGTTTCTGTATTTCATGTAATTGGTCAGTCCGCTCAGTAATCACCAACCACATTCTGTACGAATAGTCCTGTCAAAAAAGGAAAATTACCAGTCAGAACCACACTAAATACAGTATCTTCTCTGCATTATAAACTTGGCATACCTGCTGATACTGATCTTTGGAGCTGATGGTGTTGAGCAAGTCTTGAATTTGAGTAAGATGTTCATTTGACTGTCGACTGCGATCTGAGAGCAGCTCCTGGAAGAGCTTCTCTTTTAAACAAAGTCGAGCCTTTAATTCCTCTATAAACTCATTGGGGGCAGTTTGAGCACGGGCAACAAGAGCTGCTGTCAAATCCTATAAACAAAACATTGGTACGTTATCAAGTATTAACCTTATAGATCAGTCAGTACGCAACATTAGCCTCAACAACATTCTCCTCACAAACAACACCAAGTCAAACTGTAATATTTGTAGTACCTGCGTCTCCTGGCTGCGTGCCTGCAGAGCAGCTTGCAGCTGGCTGATAATAGAGTCCCTCTCTTTCAGAGAGTGTTTGTCCTTCTCCTCACTGTGCTGTTTAACCCACTGCAGGTTCCTGTAGGCTTCGGCTGCCTGCTCCAGCTCCAAATCTTTACTTCGCACCAAAGAATCCAGACTCTGAAATACATAAACAGCACATGTTTTGAAAGTGGTTTGCAGGAGCATGCTAACTTTAAACTAGTGAAATGTACCGTGATGGTGTCCTCATTATTGGACAGGATGCACCTGAGCCTCTCCAGGTCACGCTCCTTCTCCCTAAGAGCCAGTTGAAGGCTCCTCACCTGGCTCTCATGCTCCTCAAGACAATGAAACTTCTCATCAATTGAGTGCTGAACAAAGTGGGATAAAAATAAGAATTATTAGAAGTAGCTCTAACTAAATATCCAACAATAGTACAACCAATTAGCTTAGGAGTTTCATATATTCTTTACTTTACCTCAAGAGCTTTATCTCTTTCTTTAATTCGTTCTCTCAACTTCTCAACAAGAACATCTCTCTGTTTGCATCTTTCTAGGGACTCCAGCATCTCCGAGTATTCCTGATTTTAGAAAGCATGTGTCAGTGATGTGTGCATATTTAAGAAGAAATTTGAATGAAAATTAAAAAAAAAAAAAAAAATCCAAAAAAAAAAAAAAAATCCACCTGTAATTGCCTCTCTTTGTCTTCCAGAAACTGTTTGAGCTGTGCAATGGTCCTTTCTTTCTCCTGCACCACTCGGTGCTTTTCAGCCTCAGTCTCCTTCAAAGCAGCTTCTTTAGTTTGAAGCTCAGAGCAGGTTTTTTGAAGGGCGCAGTGGAGAGTCTGTAACAAATAATATGTTAAACATAATAATGCTTAATGTGTGGTTACCTCTTAAACTGACTACTCAACTAACCTGGTTATGTTTTTCTGTGACTTCCCTGTGCTGGACCGTTTCCTGTAGATCTGAATCGAGTCTGTCTTTAAACTTCAGTAGGTCAGCCTCTCGCCTCTGGCTCTGCCTCAAACTTCTCTGACTAGCCTCTAATTCGAGACCAAGAGAAAACAGTGAGCTCTGCACAGCCACCAGCTCATCCTGCAGCTGGGCCACAGTCAGGGTCTCAGTGGTACCTTCTGGAGCCTGAAGATGAACAAACCAAAGGTGGTCGTACCTTAGTAGTTTCAACAAGGATGTTCAGAGTAAATGATTGATGGAAACCTCACCTTGCTCTGATTGCGTTGAACCATTTCTCTCAATTTGCAAAGAGTAGCATTCTGCCCTTCAAGCATTTGGTACAGCTCCTGGGCCTAAATGGCAGACATATTTGAACAATGGACACCACTCATACATTAATATTTATTTTAGAAAAATAACAAACCTCATTGTCTTTGGTGTTGATGCAGTCATTGAGACCCTGAATAGTTCGTTCTTGGCTTTGAGATGACTGACGAAGAGACCGAAGCTCACACTCCATCTCATTGAGCTTCTCCTGCAGTTTCTACAAAAAGATGTAATGCAGGGGTTATGTTGTTGGTCTCTACAGGGGCCTCTGTATATAACAGTTGCAGGAACACAGTTCTCCCTATGCAGTTAGAGAAACCCGCAGACACCCGTGTGTACGTGTGTGTGTGTGTGCCGGCCAGCACAAAGATTCAGATAACAATCGATGTCGTCCTGTAAAATTCTAACTGGAATTACATCATGTAATGTCATAAAATGGTTCCCGGTCTGGAAAGTACCTTTTCTAGGAGAAAAAAAAAAAGGTCCAAAAAGGTCTTCAAAATTGCCGCCACAGTCTTGTTATAAGAAGGGCCTTATGTGTACTTGGCCCGAAGGCTTTATTAGACAGGACAGGTAAGGCGAAATGGGGGATGAGAGAGGAGGGAGGACATGCAGTAAATTGTCGGAGTTTGGATTTGAACTCACGACACTGCGGCCGGCTGCACTTGGAGCCCGGCATATGTGTGCTGTGACTTAACCACTCGACCACCGGCAGCACTATGTGTACTTGTAACGCACAAGTCAGACAAATGCATACCCTGTTGTTGGCCTCACTCTCGTGGAATTTGGCTTGCAGAGATTGAACCTGGAGCTGGGCCTTCTGCAGTTCACTGACACACTGCCCAGCTGCACACTCGTACTGGTTTAGTTGAGTCTGCTGCTCCTCTACAAGGCTCTGAAATGTGTAAAAGTACAATACAGTATAAACATCTATATTCAATATTTTTTATTTCCTAATTAACTCCCTTCTTAATAAGGACGTCCTCCTTACTAAAAGTGATATTGATGGTAACAATGTTTGGTTAGCAAGACTGAGAGTAGTTAGTGTTCTCACAGAAATAATAACATAACTATTACAATATTCTTAAACATTCCCAAATGGTTCCCCTTACATGTTTTTTGTTTTGTTGTATAGATGTAAAATGGTCAGACATGGCATTACTCCCTTTGCCTCAAGGGCACAGAGGCAGTGAAGTCACTTTATCTACTGCCCCCCTGCTCGTGACCCATTTCAGTCAGCAGCCATGATTACAGGCACACATACTACGACAAACAACAGAGTTATTTTTTTTATGTCAATGTTGTTGTCAGATTCAACGAAAATATGACACATTGTTTGCAACAAGTTTGCTTTTGTTGTTGACATTTCTCCTTTTTAATTTATACCTGATGAGGAGGTGGTTGAGGGTATTCTTGGTACAACTCCTCCAACTCCCCCGCACAACTGAGTCCGACATCCAGCTCAGCCCCAACATTTAGCCTTATTACTGGGAGATCTGGTGTTGATATATTGGGTTCATTTTCTGCCTCAGGAGTGCTCGGAAACATTCCCAAAACAGAATTAGTTAAACTGATGGGAAAGTCTCTATAACCAGCGCACTGTTTCATGAGAACAGGGAGTTTGCTTCCTTTGTGGCACTGGACTGGTCTATAGACCGCATAGGCCTGCAACAGTGATAGCGCATGAGAGAGGCTGTGTGTGGTTTCCATGGGCTCCTCTGAGAGAGAGTCATATATCAGCTCATCTCCTTGGTCGATAGGGATGCTCAGCTGTGCATCTGTTGGCTGTATCTGTTGAGTGCTATCTTCTGCTGGCTCTAAAGATGTTACAGAGGGGCTGGAGCTAGCCCGTCCAGCCAGAGTGCGATCACTGTCTGATGTCCTAGACGGGGCTTGAGAGCTGGGCACTAAAGTTACAGATGAGTGCGGTTCATCCGTTTCTTCAGTGTCTTTTTTTTCAGGCTCTTCTCTGTCTCCAGTTATTATGTTGCCTCCAACAACACTGGCTGAATATCGAGTTGAGGGTCCGCAGGAAATGCTCCGGGCCAGTTTTCTGGGAACTTTACAGACTGCCTCATAGTCCGAGTCTGCCACCCGCCAATGAGAACATCCTCGGCACCTTCTTGATGAGCAGCGGTGTGACCCTACAGTGGTCACCTCTGAGCCAGAGCTGGGTGGACACTGAGAGGGCTGAGGATGATGAGCGTCACCATCTTCAGCCCAGGATTCATAAAAAGAGTAAACTAAGTCATCTTGCAATAGCGCGCAGTACTTGGCATGAGTCAGTCCAGAAATGTCCACAATCCCATCATTTTCCTCATCATCTGCAATAACAGTGACTGTGGCCTCTCCTGAATTGTTTTTTCGGTAAAGTCCACCAATGCACTGCCTGAGCCTATGTTTTTCTTGTAGAAGTCGTTGCAGCCTTTCAATGGAGAGAGCCTCCACTCTTGCAATCACTGTATCAAAGCGGTACATTCGATCCAACATAAAAGTGCATTTTGAACAAGCAAACTCCCCTCTGCCATCGCGCATCACCTCCTGCCCCAGGGCATGTGAGAGCAGCACCTGGAGGTTGAGCTTTGCTGTGGGGTGGAAGATCCATCTGCGCTGGTTTCCGCAGAGCTCCCGTCCACAAATACGACACGTTTCCTTCATCTTTAAATCAAGCATTCCACAAATGTTTGTTGTTCAGATCAAACACCAGAATTCCGCTCACTCCGACCAGAAAACTGCAATATGTTAGAATTAGGTAGAAGCTGAAATATTTTGGCAACTACGATGTCCTTCAAAAACCAAAAAAGGGCCACACGGTTATATCATGTGTGCATGGGTAAAGTTGTGGCGACAGGTAAAAGCAACATTTAGTCTGAAGACAAAATGATGTCAAATGAATAAAAACCCGGTGTCTACTCTAATGTCTCTTTTGCAGGTGCACTGAAAGAGTCGCGCGCCCGATAAAACACGCAATGTAATTTCCACCAATGATACATAAAATACATCCACGTTTACAGTCTTGTCTCCACGGCCAGGCGCATCTTTCCATCACGCTGTTTGCGTCTCTGCACCATCTCACGGTTGTCACGGACGCACGAGTCGGACAGACAGCGCAGCACCGATGAGGATGTTTCAGCCCCGGAGATAGCCGCTAAAACCGCTGTCACAGTGCACCATTCTCGACAAGGCGAGGCATTTCTTGTTGAAGTGCGTAAATAAAGACCCTTCATTGAATTCAGAGCCGTACAACGGTGCCAAAAACCGAGATCCAGCCGGTCTCGTTTCGTGTGCAAGACCTGCAGCGATGGAGCGAACCATTCAGAGGCGCGCGGGGGGAAGGGCTTGGCCGACGCACAGACCACTCCAAAAAGCACCAACAAATTCACCGGGACGTGTCTGAAATGTTTTAATAACAGCTACTCTGATAACGTAACATCCAGTGTGGCTTCCTCTCAGTATCTAGTCCGTTTTATAATCCAGAGCAGAGCTTCTTTCTCCCCCCGCTTGTCTCTTATCCTCACGCTCCTGTATTCGCCTGATTGAACCGGGGAAATGCTCGTTGGCACAGTAACATTAGTAACGCTCTGTAAAATTATGCTTTAATAATATGAATGTATCAGTGACTTCACAACGTTTGAGTTCAAGACGACAAAACTGACTAATAATCACTGACAAGATGGTTGTTACCTAAATAATTTAAGAAAGCTGAGGCCAAATACATTGCAACATTCACTGCAAGAAAAGGAAAAACAAATTCAAAGACTTGAGAAAAAATCTATCCATGTACATAGCCCTGACTGCTGAGCAATGATAATTTATGATCTGAGATTAGCCTACTCTGTGCCAGGTTATGCCTGCTGTAGCTTTAACATTATGGAACCAGCCTGTTGCCATGGCAATTATATGACTTAAATCTGAAAAACTAAACCTTATTCACGTTTTTTTTATTCCAGAGGGCAGATTAACGGATGGTCACATTATTCTGAGGACACAGTCAAAACATTGGGAACTGAAATACAGTGATGTCTGGGGAAGGTCTAGTGCTCTAATGAGTCAGAAGCAACAATTTGATATGAGGGAAGAGATCCCAGGGCAATTCTGAGAGGTCACCTTGACCCCATTAACAGCCAGCTGAAACCAGACCTATAGAATTTAATGCATATGCAACAATGTAGGCCTCGCTATTGAAAATGTGCTCCAACACAACCCCATAGAAAACAATTAAAGCTGGTGACGCAATACTCCATTCTGCTAATGAGTCGTAGGATGATTATTACTCTGTAATGTTTTTCAATTCATTTATTTTTTCCTCACACACTTTCCTTACAATGGGAATCTAGGGCAGGTATCGCTTGATTCAAACATTTGCATATCCCATGGAAAACTGATTTACAAGGCAAAACATTAACAAAATCAAGAGTCATTTGACTGGATGTACAAAGCTCACACAAAGCATAATTATAGCAATATTATACAGCTCACATGCATATGCAAAAACTGCTAAGTGAAAGTGATATACCGAGGGTGGAGTGAGCTGATGTCATGGTAATAGCAGTATAGCTCCATTTGTTAAATTACACCCAAGAGACTGCGTCCTGGAGGCATGTGAGCTCTCCCTGTAAATGAGAGAGTGGTACTCAGAGTGATGAGGTGGACCCTTTATAAATGGAACGCATAATCTCCACAGAGGCCTTCTTCTGGATGATGTCAACGTGTATGTTTTTTACTTTAGTGTAGTGCTATGACACTCAGTGGACAGCCTAATAATTGCAATGCTTATGCTTGGAGAAAAGAAACGTCTCCATACCTGCATCTCTTCCTCAATGCGGAGCCTCTCACGACCGAGTTCTTCCTGATAGAACTGTGGGATGGAGAACAGACTATTATTCAGAATCAGAATTACTTTTATTTATCCCTGAGGGTACATGCATCTGATCAGCAGAAGAAATAGAGAAGAATCTAAAATTAGATATCAGTATAACAGTGAGAATAAAATACAATAAATCATTTTTTTTATCAGCTGAATGTTTGATCACAGACAAGATTAGCAGAAAAACACATAAAGACATGTGGCAAAACATACTGTGTTTATTTCAGTTTGACTCTTTCCATAAAAAAGCTTTTGAAACTATACATACATCAACATCTTTATCTTTTTGGAGCAGAGAGGAAGACAGCTCTTGGACATGATTCTCTAGCTCCCCCAACTGGCGAGTGAGAGACTTCTTCTCACTGGTCAATTCCGAGATGAGGGTCTCTTTGGACCGAAGCTCTTTTGTCAGCTCTTCTATCAGCCTACAGGACAATACAGAAACAGAAGGTCGTATTGTAAATCTATACTCAATATTAACAATGGGAGATTACTAGCTCCTTGCTTACTTGTCTTTGCTGGTGTTGGATGGGGGCCAGACGTCCAGGGGTCGTTCCTCCTCTGGGATGTCGTCCATGGGAGTGTCGAGAGACAGGAGCGAGGCCTGGGACTGAGATCCAGCCATTGGTGCCATCCGGCCTGCCTCACTGCGCGCTAACTGGGCCTCCTGACGTACAAACACACTTAAGATTGTAATTTCAGGGTGTGTATGTGTGTATGTTTTGAATGACTGAACTACCTCCTGCAGGAGCTGTATCTTGGTCTCAAGAATCTGCTGCATTTGGTCAATTTCCTGCTGCCTGTCCTGACATCGTCGCTGCAGCTCGGCTTCATTGTGATTTGTCAAGCTCTCTGCTGTTTTGCTGTCAGAGTAAAAATGTCACTTTAGAAACAAAAACATGCACGATATTATATATGTTACAATATAATCGAAATAAATAAAACTAATCATCACCATCTCAATATATACAGTAGTCCCAAAAAAGTAAACGTGCTTGATTAGTGCTGTTTATGTTTAACTTTTTCAATCAAGAATTTATTTGCAATTACTTGGTCATTAGACAAGTTTTTAATATTCCAACATTCATTATTAAATCACAACTACTGTTATTTATTATTATACCGGTAGTAAAATCGTATAATCTAATGAACTCATTTTAATTTTGCGCGACTTTGTAAAACAGATGCAAGAGAGCATCAGGTTTTCAGTCTTGGACACTTGGCTTCCCCAGAATTAGTGCTCCCAGAATGGCACACGCCTGACTGTCGCCATCGGTTCAGCTCTGGTCTATGTATGCTTTTAACTCTGTCTGACACATGCACTGCTCAAATAACTGGCTTATTTTGAATCACTCTATGCATGTAATGAGTAATGCAAAAGTCCATGAACTAATATTATGACAATGTGGACAAATACAAATCTATGTATCATTTATAACTTTGAAAAAGCAGAAAAATGCATTCCTACCAAAAGAAATCACTTTCATTTATGATCATTTGGCAGAACACAAATAGTATTTTAAAAAAATATGATGTATTTGGAGGCTTGTGATATCCTGGGGGTCTTTGTGTTTATCATTCAGCTGCTGTGTGACACATGAGCTAAAATAAGAGGTGTCGCTGCAGTTAAAACAAGTCTGTAGAAAATCACTGCTGTAGGCTTGATTTAACTACACACATCACATTTAATTTCAAGGTGTTTACACTTTCAGTATCCATAAATTCAGTTTCCATAATTTTATACAGGGGGATATTTTTTCAACTTACAGAGCTTTGTCTAGAAGCTGTTGTTTCTCCTGCAGGTCCTGCTTCAAGCTCTCTACTTCCACCTTTAATTCAATGTTCTGGAATAATAAAAATGACACAAAGCTGTATTCATCACATAAAAAACCGACAAAGATGTTAATAATAATAATTAATAATAAGCAAATGGAAAATACAGTGTAAAGGCAAGACACTACAAGTTATTTTTGCTCCATCAGTAAATAGGCTTTCACCTGGAGTCAGCAACATTGTCAAATCTACAACTAAAGTTGTTTTATTATGTCACAGAATCAGCTTTTATCCATAGATTTGTATGGGACATTGGGTTTTCTCAAAATGCATTTTCTTACATAAAAAACACCCCTTAACAGACGGTTGAGTCATTTGGGGGGGGAAGAGAACCCTTGGGTAAAGTCTGATCAAAACATACAAACTAAACAAAGTTTAAAAAGGATAAAAAATTCACACCTAACAGCACAGACTCAAGATTTAAGGTCTGGACAACATAAGGTGAAAAGTTGTTTTTTTTTGCCAAATTGTAAAGGAGAATCATTTGAAATGCTTTGATGTGTTGAAAAAATCCTTTGGCTTGGAGAAGCAGGACTTTAGTAGGTATTTACAAATTAGTTATTATAACCAAGGAATTAAAAAGAGTGACGACCATCATAGCCCTTTGACTGAAATATTTATTAAAGCTTATAAATCCGAACTTTCAAGGGGATTAATATCTAAATTATATAAATGTATAAACAATTTGTGCCGCCACTCTACTGATTACATTAGGGGTAAATGGGAAAGAGAGGGTCACTTTGTTCTGCCTGAAGAAGAGTGGAAAGTATATGTATATCTCATTGGAGAACCACAGGATCACATATTTGGAGTGAATTCTGTTGGAAAAGTGTGTCTCGTTTCTTTATAACCCCATGTCAAAGCACCCATTACAATGCAGACTGTTGGAGAGGCTGTGGCAGCCAGGAAGCAAACCACTCACGTTTTTTGGGATTGTCCTGTTGTCCACAAATATTGGACTGAGATCAACAAAGCCTTGCAGACAATTTATGACATCACCATCCCAATGCATTTCAGAACTATGTATTTGGTCCTCAGGACTCCTGCTATGGACACAATCGGCAGCTGTCTTTGGAGCATTCTCCTGGCAGCAGTGAAAAAGGCACTCAAAAAAAAGGATGACACAAAAAACACCGACTATTAAGGACTGGACTATCATTATACTAGACATTCGACAAAGGGAAACAATCCCATTCGGGATTCCACTCAGTTTGAAAATGGACAAATTTGACGGGCACTGGGCAAAGTGGGACATTTGTTTGGGTTCAATTGTGGTGAACAGGGATGTCTTTTGATTTATGTCTGTTATTCTCTCTCTTCTTGTTTTTTTTTTTTTCATGTATGTATGTTTGTTCATTGTTTCTTATAAATGATTTCTTATTAACACTTTAAGCTTAGGAAGGGTGGGAAAGGGAACTCTAAAGCTGCTTGATATGTTATCTAAAGCTGTAACTCACTTATTTCCAGTCAAACCAATCATTTTGGGAAGCATCAGGGTCTGTTTGTTCTCCCAAAAAATTGTATTAATAAAACTTTTATATGGATTCCGCCTGGACATTTTTGCTTTATTACAAGTCCCTAAAACTCATTTTTAGTTCATTTACCTTCAGCTTTTCAAAACGAATTGTCAAAACTGAACAGAAGCTCGATCTAGCGTCAATCAGTCAATCCCTAGGCGGAATTTAAAATCTGATTTCCTCTGTGCAGAGCTCTTTTCTACTAATATTTAGAGCAAACCAGACATCAGAGTCCGAAACTACAGAGTCTCAGATTCACTAAGAGTCCAGCCAATTGTTTGGACTCCAAAGGGTTCAGGAACAGCTTCAGTTTTAAATGGGGCTCATTTCTTCAAGCGCTTTTGCAAATATAGGCTTTAAGTGTAATTCATTTTTAACTAGATAAAGTTGAATAATGTGCTGATTGAAGGCAGTAGATAAAGAAATTTTATTATTTAAATGTATTATTGGTAATTGAACATACATTTTTCACAGTTTGATTTAATAATGCCACTGTCTGTTTTAGAGTCTGTATAGTAGTAGTTGCAGTATACTAGTATATATATGCAGTATACTGATGATAGATATGCAGTTGCTTTATTTACAGTATTTATGAAGAGGAAAGCTATTCTCAGTGATTCCTAACCACCGAAATGATATATATAATACATAGAATAGTTACTTTACAGTCGGGCAGATGGGTGAGAAGGTTAGACTGTAGTCCGTGCACCAAATGTGCCTGTCTTTCAAAGCCCATGTTGAACTGTCATTAAAGCTCTCCATTACAAACACTAAGCCTCTCGGACCGTGCTGCACGATGCTGTGTATCATCTGTACAGAACCTTTGAGAGCAAATTCTTCACTGCAGATATTTTTAGATCAGGTATTAGCAGACATGCTAACACAGGTCACGGGGCATGCTTCACGTTTGTTTACCTTCTGGGGAAACGAATCATTCAGGGCTACATTCTTATGTTCTTTTTTTTCCTACAAAGTTAGACAGTAGATTCAAACAGTGGGAATTAGGGGTTCATTATTTCTTTACTCACATTTAAGAAAAAATATTTGTTCATTGAAGCTAGAGAGCCGATCTTTTTTTAATTTTGTTTATCCATTGACTGGATATAAGGTCACTTACTTAGACCTTTCAGTATAAGAGTTGATTCTAAAACTCTTTGCAAACATTAAATACATGTTTAGGCCAAATTTACAACTGCACTATCACACTATAAGACAATGACTCTAAGAAATGGAATGTAAAATGATCATCTCTTAATTTTCTCTGGCGTTGGAGCACAACAGAACTGCAGGTAAAAACAGCCAGAAATAAATGTCCCATCAGAGTGCCACAGCTATTCTAGTTCTTTGACTGTCGGTCCACAGCAACAGAACACTTATAACCAGGCAGACAGAAATGACTAACGCAACACAAGACAACCCAGAATAACAGACTCCACCTCCAAACTCCAGAAAATTCCGATAACAGGTTTAAAACTCTTTCCGCACATTGAAATGTACTTTTAATATTATAATACTGTCATGTAATAGCACATTTTATTCATCCTACTAATTTTGGGCAATTTGTTTTCATTATTCTGCATGCTATGTTAAAAAGATGCAGCTAAAAAGTGAGGCGTCTTTTACTTATGAACATATAACTATCCTCAAATACAAACTGAAACAAGAATTGAGCAGCAATGTCAAAGTTGGCCAAGATAAAACAACAGACATCTTATTGCATAAAACCATCAAATGAACCACAGAAGCCTTCAGACTGACAGATGTTTTAAGGCTGGAATAAGTGTGTTTTACAGGTGTAAAAAACAGCTCTAGAGTCAAATTCAGAACACTATATGCGCTGTCTGCATCTAATTTTAAAGCCATGTTATTGATTGTGACTGCGCTACTTTGTTATAAAAGTTAAACACGTTAGAGTACTCTTGCGTTTTCAATCATTAACATTATTGTATAACCTCCATCGTTTGCTGAACACAGTGACATAATCATTAAAATATCAAATATACAAGCAAAGTAAATGCGTTTGACTGAGCTTTATTTATCTTTTATGTTGACAGATTACCACAATACCATACAAAAAGCACGTGTGGGCCTGTCCTCAAGCAATGAAGAATATTGCTAAAACAGCAACAAAATAGTGGTTATGATGAAAAAACGTGCATCTGAAAGTTTATTTCTTGTTGGCGTGAGGACAAGACTCCCAGTCACTAGTTGCACAGTGCTCAAGCTCACAACATGCCGTGTGTTTGGTGCCGTGGCTCTCTCTTTACTCTGCGGCTGAGCCAACAAGCCTGGCTCTGTGATTGCGGTGAGGAGATGATGACGTAGCCAAACCTAACGCGTTACTGATATGAAAAAGTCACTTGGGGAGTACTAGATTACATGGGTGCACAAAACTAATGTTACTCTAAAAAAGTTATTTGAGTACTCAAATGCATAACCAGCTAACACGTTTGACCCAAACTCTGGTGGTGCGACACCCAAACTCTTTGTGACACAGAGTGGTTTTATCCTGGACTTGAGCCGTAATTGTGGGGAGTAAATGTCAGCGTTAAAATATCTAGGTGCTGATGATTGTTCAAAAACAAGCTGGTGCAAAGTTTGAATGCAAATAACTTGAGATAAGAAAACACAGGAAAAATCTAAAACAAATTTGAAAAAGCTGATATGAGAGTGTTCTCTCCATCCAAGTCCATTCTAACAGGAACAGAAAGACTGGGCGTGTGGTTCACTGAAACACTACCTTTCCAAGTTGAAAATCACACTTACAGTATAATACTTTCAATGAACATCAAAGGGTTGATAATCTTAGTATTTGGTGTACAGAAGGCCTGTTATTTCAATCAGTACACTACACAACTTCACAGGGAGTTAAACAAATATGTTAAAATGTAGTCAATGCAGGTTTCATTTAGCAGCCGCTTTTGAAAGTAGCCTTCAGCAAAACAAACAGATCACACATCACCTGAGCACCACAGCTGGGTCAACAGAGTAGTATAAATAATCAGTGTTGACAATCGTCATGCATTCATTATGTTATTAAAGAAGCACAGCACACGTATGTCCTTCAATCAAGCAGCAGCGCCGAACCCTTACATCCAGATGAAAATCACTTGTACTCACCGAGCGGTAGACATCTTCACTGCTCTCCTCATACTTCTGTTGGATTCGCTCCTCCAAGAAGTAGATCCGGAGCTTGAGGCTGAAGTTTTCCTTCTTCAGGTCATTTAGATGCTGTGATAGAGTACGGTAACCGTTAGACATGACCGTTATAGGGCATAAACACCTCCTTACATGTCCCTTAAAGATCAAATAGTGCAAAAAGTCTCAATGAAAGAGTTCATTTTAAGAGACTGCAACCGTCACTGCACGCCCTCTGAAGAGTCCAGTCAACATTTCCCTCAAAATCAGCAAAAAGTCATTACTCACAAACACACACACACACACACACACACTAGAACTAAAACATTCACACAATCACACGCACTAATCTAAAGAGACATTTTCGATGCAGAGGGTCACTCTGCAGCTCGGCCGGTCAGAGGTGCAGCCATTGCACCTCCATGGTGTGCTCTGGACTACTGCGGGACAGAGGCAGGGGGTTATTTTACAGTTAGATATCCCAGGAATCCCACACTGCCCAGGGAGATGGGTGGAACGGGAGACGAGGCCGGTGGAACAGAGGAGAGCTGGGGGTGGGGCAGAGGCTGCAGACTCACAGCCACTTGTGATGTGATGGGAAATCTCACACCAGCGATAAAGCAAATGGAACAAACAACAGCACCACAAGAGGGAAGAACATGGGATGTCCAAATCACTCTTGTATGCATTTTGCTTTGTCAATTCCCTTTGAGTCCCAGCCCTATTTAAGATTCTCAGGTCAGTCAAACAAATTTAGCTTCACCGTTTTGTAGTACGGTTTCTAAACATGCTTGTTGTATGTATATATCAATACTTCTGTATGTGGTGTGAATTAAGTGAAAAGGACAGCAAATTATCATTAATTTCAAATAAATTATAAAACGTCTTCAACTTCTTGTAAGTAAGATGGGAGGGACAGGTGAAGAGAGTGAAGTTGTTGTCATTTGAGCACTGGGATAACTGAGCCACAGAACTATTAATAGAACTGTGTCCAGGACCTGATCGAGCAGTGATTCCCTGAATGTCTTGTGGAGAGGAGACCAACAAAAATATATGAGTAGCCAATATCAGTTAGAGATATTTGCTGTTTTTAAATATATCGGCTATTGGCCTCAAATTTTCCACAAGACATTCAGGTGTTTTGTTTTGGCTTACTTGCTGCCTTAAAGAATAAACATAAAGCTTTATTTTAATACTTGAGTGCAAAGAGGGCGCTGCACAAACGAGGCTACTCTGCTCTCTTACGTTTGGGGTTAAAAAGGGTTGTGGATGGGTTTGTAATCAAAATGACATATTTTGGGGGAAATGATCAAAATCCTACATCAGGCCAGAACTATTTGCAGAGCTTATTGGCCGTTGGTTTCACCGGTTTCTGGTATACATAATTTCTAAAAATGCATAGATTGATTTCATGGTCTCGTGTCTACTACAAGCAACGAGGCTAACAGATTTCCTCTGTCATATGGCAAAAATAAAAATAAAATAAAATCATAACCCACATTGATATATTTACATCTCCGCAGTCAATGGCCTCAGCAAGTGTGCCCATTATAGTGTCCCATTACATCCTGTTGCTAAATTATTCAGGATAAAGATAGAAGAGGCGCCAAAGTGGAGTCTCTAGCTGTTCCCGATGACATCATGGACATGGTTTTAACTTTACCGGTCAAAATCAGTCTTTTTCCCCCTTTTTTGCGGTGGTGCACTATGTAACTTTTCGGGTGGGGGGTCTGCCACCTGCTTCTCTACAAGGAGATGTTTTTGCTTTGTCTGTGATTTTATTGTTGCTGTGCCAAAACAGTTGCTGTGCTCTTTCAGATGGAAAACGTGTTAAAACCTGTCTTTGAACGTATTAGTTGAGGTTTCATTATGAGACAAATGCAAAATGTCTGTAAAATGAATGGCAAAAGTGCAGAAATAACACCCATCCTTATTTTAACGTTTACGGCATAACTTTTTTCATTTACATTTTGAATCAGCTCTTTTTGAAGATTTTTTAAACTCGATATTCAAATTTGGCATATCATCAAAACAACATTCACAACAATATCTAACTTTTTTTTAATATGTATTGCCCACCTCTATTATTTTGCAATAAAGTATCTGAAATTGATGCAATAAAATGAAAATAAATACGCACTGGGTAAGTTGTTGGTGGATGCCCTTTCTGATGGAGCACAGCAACAATAAAATCAAAATACAAAATAAAAACAATACCAGAATAACAGGTAAGTTTTCTTGAACAGATTGTCTAGTGGCTTAGCACACAATGGAAGATGACAGTTATTTATTTTTTTAACATGTGTTTAAATAACTGTAATGCAGGTAGTATTTTTAAAGGAATGGCACGCAGCCTAAGCCTAAACACTTGTCCTTGAATCTGACATGTGCTGGCAAACAGGCTCAACTTCACTAACTGGGAATTCTAGTAATGCCAACTATGTGCTCAGCTGCAGACTGTGACATATGGAGTTAACACTATAGCATTTTACCATTTGTTTCATAAATGCGATAAATGTGACCATCATTTAGCAATTTCCAAATCAGAGTAGAAATGAATCATCTACAGAGACCTTGGCATACAGCGCTGTAACTTTAAAATGATTTCTATCCAATATATTCAAGAACTACATATTTTATGTATTCATTCATTCATTCATTTTCTACCGCTTGTTCCCGTTAGGGGTCGCGGGTGACTGGAGCCTATCCCAGTGCCTTTGGGCCTTACTTTATTTAAGTCTACATATTTAAGTACAATATGTGATACGGCTGTTATTTTCCATTTCAGTTATCCAATATTGCAATATGAATACTTACTGGCTATATATTGTGCTGCCCTATATATCTTACTATCTCAAGCTGTAGACAGTGAGTCAGTGACACATTTCATTTACTCAAGCAACAACAAATAACAACATGTAGAAAACGTAGAAGCCACTGGATGGACAAACTGGTATACTACTTTAGTGAACACGTGGTTGTTACCTGTTCAAACTCCTTGAGAGTGTGAAGCTGAAGAGGAGGGGCATTGTCTGTTTTACCACTGCATAATTCTATACAAGAAAAGCACACATAAGATGGATTTCCATTAAGTTGTATTGTAAAATCTGTTAGGTGTACTGAAATTTACCTGACATGTGACTTGTGATGTTGGATGAGTCCTCTTCCAGAGCACTACAAAGACACAGAAATGAGACAGTTGAAAAATAAACCAAAACTGCTAGAACAACTTAAAAGAACCATATGTAATTTTAAATGTATTTTTATTTTAAATTTCATAAACATGGCCTAGCTGTGTCCCTAGATATAATGTTAAAATAAATGCTTAATAGTTAGCTTTCACTGATAACAATCAGCAGCAGTTGTTCATTAAAATGGTAAAGAAATTGTGGAGGTTCTGAATTGAACATGAGGCATGGCCTGTCCATAAACTGAGAAGGGAAAGCACGTACGTGTCCTCTATCTGCAGGTTAAAGCCAGTGGTAACCCAGGTTGTGATCGGAATCAGTTTTTTGAAACTGTAAGAGTACAGGTTACATACAGTTCCTTTTTTCCCCCCAAGATATAACATTGTAACAATGCAAACACCATGTGTTGTCTATAATCTAAAAGAAAAGTGCACTCAAGTAAATCAAGGGCCATTAAAGGCTGAGGCACCCAGATCGCATTTTCACATCTTTGGGCAATTTGACGTCCCTTGAGAAACCCAGCAGGAGAGACCATTTGCTGAAATGGAATGAGCTCTTGGGGTCAAAGATCATGGTAACCACACCAGAGAAACAGCTCTCAGACGGTCCAATAGATTTGATTAATTTTGTATTTAGACTAGAGTTGTCAAAAGTATCAAATATCCATTTCTAATCGATACAAAAACTAGTAGACAAACTATACTCATTTAAACAAGTATCAATACAATAGCGTATACTGTTGTTGACCTATGAGTGCATTTTTAAATAATCCTTGTAGTATCAGAATTCATATCGAGAATAGAGAAATCAAGTTTGTATTACTACAAAGGCATTGCAGTACATTTACACTGTATCAATGTCGCCATAGTATTTTGTATATTTTATAAGTAAACTAGTTGTTTCTCTCGTATATACTTTACAAGTAAACTAGTTATTTATCTTGATAAAAGAAACGTGTTTAAAATGGAGTTGACATATTCACTGTTTCAACTTTCAAAATAAGTGCATTTCATAAACAGCATGTGCAGAAAGTGGTTTAATAGAAACAATGTTGCAAAATGCATTTGTTTATTTAAAAAGTATGACAAAGCCAACGGTAAATATCAAAATCCATTATGATTATTATCACAGTATCGCTAGTTGAGCTCATGGTTATCATATTGAATTGTAAGGGTGATTCACATACCAGCCAAAATTGAAGCAGAATAACTCTGCTTCTAGACAATCTTTTTTTCTTTCTTTTTTTGCTACCACCATCAGTTACATACCTATGACAACTCACAGCTGCAAGCTTTAACATGTCAGGTCTGCAATTCAAACACCAGGTGGAAAACAAGAAATTACACAGCAAATTCCTATGTGAACATTCCCCCCTTTTGCCATGTGTCACACTGGAAGGACTGTTGGGCAGAAACAGTGAGGCAGTTAGATTCTTCTTCTTTTTTAGATGACTGAGGATATTTTTGTTATCTGATGAACTGTTTTATATTGGCTGGTGCTCAGCATCGAGGTTCCTTTAAATGTTTCATAATGCTGCAGAATAGCCTGTTTCACAATGTAGGCCAAAAACCTGAGCAGTTTATAGTAGGATAGAGATACGTGACTAGTGCCAACACGAACACAGAATGGGCACAGCACAGATAGCCTTGGGATAGTTTGGGAAATGTGTCACATATAAGTGACCTCGATACTACAACCCAGGCCAGTGCGTGGATCAATATTGCAGACAGTGGCCCTAATGTACCACCCTACAGCAGCAAGACCTGAAATCTACACATTTGTGCTTTTTAACACACAAGGGCCAAATTCTAACGAATACAACATAATAATGTAGCCTTGGTCTGTCTGCACAGACCTAAATTAGCTCTACAGCAAATGCCGCGACAGCGCATTGTTGTCGCTATACCCAATGAGCGCGTCTCTTCCGCTGCGGTGTCTCCGCACACGCACAAGACCATCTGCATCTTACCTCTCACTGCCCCCCTGTATGGGCTCCGGTGACACTGAAGTCCAATCCATAAGACTCGTCCTATTGTCAAAAAATATCCATCTCGACAACCTTCAACTCAGTGCGTTTGTCTTTACGCAGTGCGAGTGACGCGGAACACGCTGACGCTGAGGGGGCGTGAGGCAGCGCGCCTTCAAACTGAGCCCCTCTCACAAATGCATGGGTGTGATAAAACCTTCTCACGTGAGGGACACCCTGCTGTTAAACCAGCGATCTGTAGTGATCAAAGTGTTTTGAGATTCATGATTTCATGAATATAGTTATAGAAATATAGTTTAGCTCTTCCTTGGCTAAATGAAGAAACAGTACAATACCGTGTTGTCATTGTTTATAGGCAAGTCATTTATCTTCTGGTTTTTGATTAATGACATTTAAGTTCAAAACAAAGACGTTTAGTCAGTTAATGAGATCATGCTAATGTGTTTCTGTCAAACTGAGTAGATGATGAGATGAGATAGGCTATTGTTTTACTTTACAGGCCTTAATCAGTAGCCTATAAGCCAGTGTTTTCCAACCAGGGGTGCAAGGGCCAAGGCCTACGTGAACGGTTTCCTATTTTTAAGGTGAACATGCATTGATTTCACGTTGGACGTTGGAAATTCGCCTCTGCATCGAGGTGAAATTAAAATGTTGTTGGCCTCATTTTTACTCATGGGTTATAAATGAGTAGATTATACTGTCTAAAATCATTACATCATTTAGGAGTACCCGGAGTGTCAATCAAAGCATAAAAGCTACTCGAGGTGAGTGTGAGTATCACACAGCAGAAAACCAGTAGAGGGCGCAATAGTGCTGCAGGCATTATATTGCATCTGTTTTAGAATTAACTAGTTAAAAGGTGCGATCTATTTTCGACACTAATTTTGGTTTAAAAAAATGCCATTGAAACTGGATTATTACTTCTCACTTTGCTCAAACGGAAGCCTTTCCCCCTCAGGTTTCAATCATGGTTCCATTGATAGTTCATGATCAATAAAAAAAATCAGTGAGCGTACAGAACATTAAAGCAGACTTATTGGCTGGAGCCTATTTTGTCTGGGCTTCTTCCTGATATGGACGTTTTGGCCTGTGCCACGGCAGAAAGTGACAAGTGCCTGAACAGACACTAGATGTCCCCATAAAACAACATAAGAGTTTGAAATGGAGTAGCCAAAGATTGTACTCAAGTAAGAATAAAGTTACTTCAAAATAATATTACTCAAGTACTGGTCCAAGAGGTGATTCAAGTAAGAGTATTTGTAAAAGCAACTGTCTGGATGTAACATATGATGTGATTTATAATTTGAAGGACAGAACATTAGATACAAGGAACACAAATGTTTAAATAATTTAATATTGTAGACATAAAGCTTTAATCACTGATAAACTTACTCGCAGTGGGAAGAATTACCAAACTTTTACTCAAGTAAAAGTACTGTTACTTAAAACGATATATTTTCACTCAAGTAAGAGTAAAAGTAGGCAATCCAAAAAACTATTCCAAGTACAATTTTATTAAAAATGTTCTGCCTATTTAACAAATCGATCCATGGCAAGCCATTTAATTGTGTCATTTTTGTGTTGCAATGTCATATTTCCCCAGTTTTTATCAGTCTAGGTGCTCTTCCCAAACACCACCCGAGGGGAACTTCTGCCTGACCGTGATTCTGCCACATCTGAGATTATCCAGATGGCTGGTGCTCTGATGAAATCTTTGTCCAATGAATTTTTCTCCTCAGCTCTGGCCATTGCCTCCAGCTCAGGTGATGTTTCTGGACACCAGTCCACCATAAACTTATCTTTAGCTTCACAGTAGTTGACCTCAATCTCCTCAGGCTGAGCCCCAAACAACCAATCTGCATAAAAAACTGTAGTTGACATTGGAAATGAATTGGAGGCTTGGTCATTGAAATGCACTAACCTGCACAGTCATGAATGAGGTCTTTAATGAGGTGTCCAATGATGGCATAAAGGACAGCGAGCACAACAAACACAGCAATGAGCAGGTACAGGACATATGTGGGCATGTGGATGTCGTCTCGAGCCGGGGGGACGTAGCTCTCAAAATACACTGTCCCATCCTCTTCTTTGAAATGAACCTTCAAGTTGTTCACTGGTACACCAGGTGTTTCCGACATGTTTAAAACTTCTTTGTAAGTAGATCAGTTTAAGCCTTGAAAAAACCAAATACGCAATAATTAACATTTTATGACATTTTGCAATATTGTTTATTAAGTGAAGTGTACTCACAGGTTCAGCAGCCTGGGATGAGCCTTCTTTCACGAGATATAAACTAAAACAGTTGTAGCTCTTGACATTTTTTATTTTCCTTTGCGATCCCCTAATGCTCTACCTGTGTGCTCGTGCACTCTACGCAGACGGAAGCCAGATAAGCTGTTGCTGAGTGCCTGTGCGGTCAGTCAAACCTTGTGAGCAACATTGTCTGATGACCAAAGCATACATGGAATGTATTATGTGGTGTCTCACAATCAGCTATATTTATTGTCAACCACAAAAATATGCCCCATATATTTTGTTCTCCAAATTTAGGAGAAGTCCAGATCTAGTTGGCAACCCATATTTTTCATATGTTATAAATAAATAAAAAACATATATGTTTGAACTGTTTTGTCATGTATGGGTCTGTTGGAAAAGATCAAATTACTTTTGTTCTATTATTATTATTATTATTATTATTATTATTATTATTATTATTATTATTATTATTATTATTATTATTATTATTATTGTTATTGTTATTATCATTATTATTACCAGTATTATTTATCCCTTATAATTCTGACTAGTTCCATTGGATGATATATTTATTAATCCAGGCCATTTATAAACAAGGTCAGTGTGAATAACATGAGCAGGTATTAGAGAAAGGTAAGATGGATTAAAGACAGCAGACAAGCCTCAGTGGTGTTATTCATTTGTTTACTGAAGGGAAGATTAGGCCAACATAACACTGACAAATGGCAATTATTTTCTTTTGGAAAACATCACTGCAAAGTTGGATAGTTATCAAACATATAAACTGCATTGTAGAATACATATAACACAAGTAACTACAGCCTACAGCCTCATAATCTTTAAACAGTCAGATAATGTTTGATTTTGGACATGCAAAATAGTTATTTTTATTTGCATAAATACTGCATGAATACAAAGTAATACATTGTGATTTGTTTTGACAGGTGGATTTAGAGAGAGGTCACAAAAGGAATCGATGGGACAGCAAATGACACACTGTGAGCGGAGGCTCGCTTGGCTGGAGGGTATGAAGCCATGGCGCTTTTCAGGGGAAGACCAGGAGGAGCTGGGTGCAGCAGATCACCATCTTCATAGCAAAAACCTGGGAGCGCTCCAGTCATTTCGTTCCCCTTCCACAATGCGCTGTTGTTGGTCATCTTACTGGACACACTCATGTGACGCTCCTCTTCTATGTGTCCCGCTTCTAAATCGTCTTCCACCGGTTTTGGACCAAAGAGCCAGTCTGGGAAGCAGGTACCATAACATAAGGGTGTGTTTTCATGGCTATTATATTGTATTGTGGTTCAAATTCACCTCACTTCACTTATAGTATGAAGAAACATTGCAGGGAAATCAGACACAGGGTTAAGTGCATGGTCTATCATAGCCACACAAATGGAAAAAAAGGAAATGATCAAGTTTTGGTTTGAAGGTTGGGAAAAGGTGAAGACACCACCACTGTTGTTACCTGCTAGGTCATGCATCAAATCTTTTATGAGATGCCCCACTATGGCGTATGTGGCCACTATGACCAAGACCACTCCGACTACAATATAAAATACGTTGGGGGGTAGAGAAATGCTATCTCTTGCTGGGGGGATGTAATCCACAAAATAGGCATCGTCTCGGTGTTGTTCTGTCAATTGCAGAAGCTGCCGGTGGTCGAACAGGGCATTCAGGGACACATCCCGTGGGTCCATATTGAAGTTTTGTGGTTAGATGGTACAATCCTTTATGACACTGTAATTACTAATCATGGGGTAAAATCAGAATTTATCATTTTGTTTAACTTTTTTTTTTTTTTTTTTATGTCATTATCAGAAGATAAAATGAAATATCTGTAGATCAGGGATGTCCAAACTATGGCCCGGGGGCCAAATGCAACCTAATATTAATGTTCCAAGTCCTATTAAAGGTGTTGAGGCGCACCAAAACTAAGTCAAACGCAACATTTCGAATAATTCACTTCATTGTCGGGTTGTCTGTGGCCCTCTGCTCCGTATAAGTAAAAAGGTTGGGCACACCTGCTGTATATAATGTCTGTAACGTGTGCCAATGATGTTTTGTTCTTTTTGTTTTCTTGTGAATTGCTCATACAGAGTGAGCAGGAATATAGGACAGACAGAATTAATAAGATTGAGTCTGTCACAAAGCAATATCAGCTTTCCATCCGTAGAGATTAGAGGTATGAGTGAGGTGAGGGGGACAATAATGCTGCAAAGAGGCTTAGGTCCTCTGTCGCCTTGCTTTACACTAGGAAATACATCTCATACACCTAGCCATGGTTACAAAGTACTATCACATCATATGAAATCCATATTAGAGTCATCACTGACATGTGACCATTTTCAGAGTTCAGGTCTTTAAACCATTCATTTAGTTTCCATTGAAGGCCTGAAGTGGCTCTGCATAATAAAACAAACACACACATAATAGACATTACCAGGACTCTCACTTTGAATAATGACGAACAGAATACATACCATCTCTGTGCGATGGGCTGGTGTACAACGATCACTTGCTTCCAGATGCTTCTTGGTTCTCAGTTTTGGATTCTTTAGTAATCCTATGAATCTCTGCAACAAGAAACTGCCATTCGATGAGAGTGAAGCAGACATTTGCAAAGAGAATAAACCAGGAGACTGGATGCAGCCCAAAGTAGAAGACGTCAGGTGACATGTTGTGAGGACAGATGTAACGTGATGGAGAGAAAGTGAGTGAATGAGGCTTGACTGCCTGTGTCTGTATGTTCTGAGTAATCCTTGACAGGATTTGGGTGACACACACTAGACCAGAGTCCCATCTCACAGTCAGCAAACAGTAGGCCTGTTGATCTGTGGCACTAAGATAAAACTTTAAAACAAAATGTCAACAGTTGTATTTTCTGCATTAATTTATAAGGACATTAAACCAAACCAGCAATTATATATGACTAAATATGTGACAAACCACATTGATTACATTAAAGTGGTATTACCTTATTTTGGGTTAACTCACTTCAGTAAAAAAAGAAAAAGAAAAAGCAATTACTCTTAGGCTAGCAGTCTTCCAATGTGACGCAAAACATTTGATGCAATCTAGTTCTACGCAGAAGAACACCTAAAAGCATTTAGCTACGTTGAGACAGGCAGGTCCATAGAGTCTCTGCTAGGCGGCCGGAGTGACCACTTTCTTGGGTTTGTCCTCAGGCTCTGCTAGCCATTTGAAGTAGGCATCACCCAGGAGGAAGGTCCAGTAGAGGACAGTCAGAGAGGTATTCACAGTCATAATCCCAATTACTAAAGGGTGCAGCATCGCCACAGACTGAGGATACAAAAAAAGAAAGAAAAGTGTGTCACTTCAAAAAGCTGTGTGTCTATGTAGTTCTGTGTGCAATTGGAGCTCACGGGTGTTCTTCTAGTGCTTTTCTCCCCACCCCTCACCGTGCTCTGCTTTCCACTGGTCACTAAGTTTCTGTGGCAGCAGAGCCATAATCCTCTTTATACCAGAAGATAAAGGTGGGATAAAGTTGCATTAGATGTTGTGTTACATAATGCTCATCCATACCATGCATATATGTGAAAAGTAAACATGGCAACATAGCAGATTAGTTACATATAGACTGAGGGTGTATGAGAAAAACAGGTATAAAGTGAAAGGAATATAATCTTATCATGGACTCATTGCTCTGTCAGAAATATAATCCTGAATTTAATCAAGATTGGCAAATGAAAGAAAGAATAATCTTACAATGAAAGCGCACAGATGGCTTTGCAAGAAAATGATAGAACTACAGCAGCCCCTCAATTTGATCCAAACTATCATCATCTATGAATATGTTGTGCATGCTTAAATAAAAAATATTTTTTAAAAACCTTCTTGTTTTGCTTCATTTTTATGTGTGAACCAGTAGGTGTCAATAATTTAATATAAAGTATCAATGATTTAATATAAAGTCCATGACTTGAAATAATCATACACATGAATTGTGTATTCATAATTCACTCATAATAGACGTGTGTGGACCTCTCTCTTTAAAATCCTGTCACTGATTTGAACTTTGAGACGAAGCCGATAGTGGCCTGTTTCGTCATGGATCAAAGGCACACCTTGTGATTACAGGCTTTTCTGTTGGAGTAGTCTTCAGTATGAGCCAGTTTGCTGTTTAGTCCGTTAGAAAAAGCTCAGAACATTCTAAATTAACGTCTTGACCACACAACACAGAAGATGAGGCTGCCAGCTGAGTTGTGTGTCTTTCTGCTGTCTCTGCTGGCACCCGGGGTCTTGTACATCATGAACAACGTCACAGTGCTACAAGAGTAAGTCTGCCATTCATTCATTTTTTTTACCTGCGCTGGCAAAGCTTTACAAAATCCATCTGGGCATAGAAAAAGAAAATAAATCTGATTGACTAGAAAGGTCTTCCCCAGCATAACCCCATTTAAACAGAAGGATTAGTGGGAGCCTAAAAACACGTTTGTATGCCAAAAGTTAGTCAAGAACAATTGTACTGACTGTGATTTTGTTCCTCAGACCCTTGCCAATTTTGGGAATGGGACTGGTTGTCCTGGGATCACTTCTGCTCATCCTCCTTCTTGTTGTGCAGCATAAGCCGACAGTGGACCCTTTGTTCTATGGTAGATCACCAAAAACAACACAATATGTCAAACAGTGGAGTTATTTTTGTCTAAATATTTGTGTCTTTGAGCAGTTTTCTCGGAGTTTGCTTTTACCTGCATGGTGGGCCTCACTAATGCTCTGGAGCAGGATGGATACATCTCAGGCTTCATGGCTTTTTACTTAAAAATGGTGCAGTCATTTATCTTATTAGTCTGTTTTTAGGCCGAATGCTTTTTATTTTTATTATAGTATGTGTATTTGACTCCTTTGAATTGTATATTGACAGGGAGAACCTCACCTGAGTGCTGCTTATGCTGTGATGATGTCCTATTGGGAAGGCCTTGTTCACTTCATCCTCTTCATCACTATTATTCACCGCATGTTTAAAGGGTACGTAGTCACCATCAATATTTTAACAAGCTGCTCTTGTATTCAGAAATTTATACAGAAATTTGAATTCCAAAACAGGAAATCTTACCATAGCCTGGCTCTTCTATGGGCGGGGTCATCCATCGCCCATCAAGTTGTCCATATATTAGGAGTGGTCATTGGTGAGATATTGCTTTTAATACAAAATAATATTAGGGGATATGTTTTATAATTGTCTATCTTTTTCTAGGTAAATATGGCTCTAACATCCGACCTGCACTTTGGAGGAATGCACCCTTCTTCCTGGTGCCTTTTTGGGCTGCCTCTGTGCTCTTTAGCAGACCCAGAGAGATGCCTATTGTAACTGCAGATAAGGTATCAATGTAAATTATACATTTTTCATACCTACCTAGCTGCAACACAATATATTAAACCTCTCTGTTCTATTTCCAGATTGTAACAGAACAGAAAAAAGGTCTGCTGTCTCGGCCTGTGGACCTAATTCTGTCTCTTCTGTTGATGGGATCTATAGCCTTCACTGTTTTTCGGGGCCTTGTAAGTAAAAAAAACACAAAACACATTCTCCACCAGCCAAACATCGCTTGCAACTAACTTTTGACTATTCCTTTTATGTTGTAGGTGGTTTTGGACTGTCCTTTAGATGCCTGTTTTAACTACATTTACCAGTATGAGCCTTACCTCAAAGACCCAGTGGGCTTTCCGAAGGTGATGGTGAGTGTTGGTTCTGTTTATAAATATTATGTTTTATGGTAAATGTAACAGTACAGTATAACTTGGTTTTGTTATTATTACAACAGTATTCATCTTTGGATATGCAAAATATAAAATAATAATAATCTCTATTATTGTTTGGCTTGTATCCAGAGAAATATTAGCCTACTGAAAGCCAAAGATCTGTTTGATTTTATTGGAAGAAAATTAGTAAATATGACATTGGAAAATATATGTTCAGAAGGGCAAGCAGGACTTATTTAGTATTAGGTATTTAGAAACCAGGGATTTGGGGGAATCATTTTGTAGTGGGTTGTTTTTTGTTTTTAAAAATTACATTTAAAATGAATTTTAGGGAAAAATATTTTCGCACACCATGCAACATAAATAGACCATTTATGTGCATAGTCCCTTAAGCGTAGGGCCTATTTTCCCTAAAACACCTGAAAAAATTAGCTCCAATTCAAATTGAAGCTGTTCCTGAACCCTTTTGAGTAATTTTGGCCTCTGAGGTCTGTTTTACTCTGCACAAAGGAAATCAGATTTTAAATTATTTTCTTTGTTAAATATATGAAAGAGTACAGCTGGTTTCTGGAGGGATGGTCTGATTAACACTAAATGAGCATCTGTTGGGTTTTGACAATTCTTTTTTAAAAGCTGAAGTCACTAAAAATGAGTTTTAGGGGAAAATTTATATAAAAGTTCTATTGATTTTAAAGATTATTTTAGGGTAATCTTTTATTTGTGGGTTTGGAGTACAAACTGACCCTGGTGCTTCCCTGAATGATTGATTGGACTTGAAATAAGCGAGTTACAGCTATATTTTTAACTACAACATATCAAGCAGCTTGAAAGTTCTCTTTTAAAAGATAAAAGGGACAATATGGAATAAATACAGTAAAATTCCATTTCAATTTCCAAAGCGTGAGGGGTTAAAACAAGATCGTCAATCCCTTGGTTGTATCATTGTTCTGCTGTAGATGCTGATGTACCTGTTCTATGCCGTACCTTTGATGGTCATTCTTATTTATGGTTTGACCACGCCTGGCTGTGGCTGGATGCTTGACTGGACAATCTTCTTTGCTGGAGCCATGGCCCAGGTATCAAATGGCACTTTTTAGCTCATCCGCTTGCTGTATAAAAAGTTAAACGTCGTCCTCCTGCTCTCTCCCAGGCTCAGTGGTGTCATATTGGAGCATCTGTGCACGCCCGCACTCCCTTCACGTACCGCGTCCCAACAGACAAATGGTGGCCTGTTATTACCCTGAATGTGCTGCTTGCTGCTGTGCCCTCTGTCCTGGCCTTGCGCTGCCTCACCAGCCCTGCTTATTTTATGAAACCTGTTCCCAAAGGACAAATAAGCTATGACAAGAAGAAGAAGTAGACCACACAGCAGAGACATAACTTTTGAATACTATGGCATTGTTGTGTGCACAGGGAAGCCACTTTTTCAGCCAATGCACTCCCTGTATAAACTGTTGGACTATTGGACCCTGATAAAGACTGTTGATGAAGACGTGTGATCGGCAAGCTTTCAGGTGAAACATGCTGCTGATCCTGTCCCATTCACTCAAAATACAACTTGTGCAAATAACTGTTCAGGATTGACTAATCTCCTCTCCAAGGACCATTTTTGTGCCAAATGTTTTCTGATTGCTTCATAACAGTGACGTGAATTTTAAAGATATTTTTGTAGCATTAAAACAGGTTTTGTGTAGCAGTGATTTTGATTATTGCACATTTTAAAGAGGCTTTCACCTACATAGCACTGCACATGTTTATCAGCTGGGTGAAGTCATCATGGCAGTCAATAGCCCAGTTAACTTAAAGAGATAAGAAATGAACCCTGGATCTGTGTGAGTCGTCACATGGATGACACATCAGGCTTTCAGATGGGCTTGAGTCCATCATAGTTGATGTTGTAGCCCACAGTGAGAAAAACATTATTACTGTTAGTTGCTATTCTATATGAAACGAGTTTGCGTAGGTATCAATCAGTCAAGGGATGTTTATTTTTCACACTTTATTAAGAATGAAATACAACAGCAGGACAAAAAGTCTTAAGAACACCAAAAGAGAGGATGATGGAGCAAATATCAAAGGGACAGAAACAAAATAGTAATATTCTATCCATTGTGTAAAAGCCGTGCAAAGATCAAGGGGGTTCTGCCATTAAATTGTAATCCAGTAGTTATCGCAGCACAGTATCGCATAATCTGATCCAGACTATTATTATGAGATATCCGCAAGGATGGGAATCTATATGATTGGACAAGGTCCATCTATGGGTAAGAGAGCAGCCAATGACAATCAACACAATAGTATTTATTTACAAGATAAGACTGAGAAGCAATGAAACGGAATGATGAATTTGTAACTGTATATTGGACTGTTCATAAAAAATGATGTTACATCTTGTAAAAAAGAGTGTACTAGCAAATTATTAGTAATAAATAGTACACAAAACATAGCAGTATTAGAAAAAGCATGTCAGTAATAGAAATGGTGCTCTATTGAAAAGCAACATTTAGAGGACACAGGAAAAAGCGTAGGGTTAGCAAGAACTGACTGCCACTTGCATCAATTAAATCTGTGCTTTGTAAACTAGAATGAAATATAAGCAAAACTGTTACCAAAAGTGACTCAGCAGTTCGCTCATCTGCACACACACACACACACACTCTCTGTCAGTCCGTCTGTCGGGGGGATTAACCTTCAAATCTTAGGATCTTAAATGAAGTATGATTACGTTAGTGTTCATGTGGACCTTTGTTAAAACAGGCTAAAAAAATCTAAGATCAGTGACTAATAGGAGTTTGTGAGGATGAGAAGCTTTAAATGCAGGAACTTTGAACTGTGTAGGGGATGGTTGTTCAGAATGGGCTGTTGATAGCACCAGGCAGAGTAGTATTTGGTTCAGTAGTAGCTGCGTGCGTCGTCCCGGGCGCGGTGACCCTCTCCATGTCTCCTGTGGCTGTGATGCTCATGATGCTGGTTGTGATGGTGGCGTCGGTAACGATGTGATCGGCGAGCTGAGGCAAGGGAAGAGAGATGTAAATAATGAAAATGTATCCCTTTTAGAAAATGTATTTTGAGAATAAAATAGTCAGTCTGGTGTTTGAAGTACCCAACTGCCCGTAAGTACTAAAATAAACAATGTAAATATTCCTCCTGGTGAAGAAGTGCATGTGTATGTGTACAGATGGTCAGGATCTATTCTATTGTAGAGTGCAATTTGTACAACGTCACACAAGTCATTCAAAGTGCTTTACAGACCAATACAGACAAATAAAAAACGTATATAATAATCATTATAAAATCGACTTTGAAAGAGAAGAGTGTAGATAAAATCCTTTCAATCAAATGCACCGCTAAACAGAACCATTTTGAGCCAAGATTTTAACATCGTCTGTCTGAGGCTCATACTTTTCTAGTAATGCCACTTTTGGGATCATATGAGCTGAACAAATGAACTTGGTTGAACTCAACATAAAATAAAAACTCACACTTTGCGCAGATGATTCTGGGCCTTTCCCAGGTTCCATCTGCTCTACAGCGGGCAGTAGGAATGTGGCGCTGGTAGAAGCCTTCGGCGCACTGGTAGCGCACCACTGCATGGATGTCATAATGGGATTTCCTCCGGCCAACTAAGTGTGCATGCTCCACTGCAGGTGGAGTGCCGCACAAAACTAAAACACAATAGATTATACAGTTCAGCTTATAAAGATGCAGTTTGTAAATATTTGATCATAAGCCTGTAGATGGCAGTATTGTATCAAACGTAAATGACTACCTTGTCTATTGCATTGTTACCAATTTATACAAAGTAAAAATAATCCAACAAAACTGGGTGCATCGATTTTACATTACGCAAAATCAACTTTAATGAGCTTTTAACCTTGTTACAACAGTGTTTTTCATTATAATTAGTTTACTCAAAGTTGTATTATGATTGATTCCCGCTTGTTTTATTAACCCTGTATTGTTAGCCTATTTAGGCTCGAGTGCTCAGTAAATTCCCCTACCCCCTATCCCCACTCACTTCCCTGTACTTAGTTGTAATTATTTGAAAAGTTAAGGGTGATACGAGTAGCTTCCATAATGTCACGCAAATGAAAACAACAGCTTGTTACGGTGAATGTCACGATCAGTTCTGCCATTTTAAACAGGAAGTCAATGGAAATGTTTCTATATAATTCAGCCATTTTAGATTAATATTGCAGTTTACAATGAACAAAATGAAAAATTATGATCTACTTAGTTAGTACTATACTAATTATAATATAAAAGGTAAAAAGCACAATATATCTCTAAGGTTTGACTCAAAATAAGACCAGCCAAAACATTTCTGTAGCAGTGTATGTCGTCTATATTCCAGACACAATTATCCATGCGCTTTATATATGGATAAGCTCTAGTTTTTATACCTGTGCCTTTTTTGCAGATGTAGGGCAGGTTATAGTTGCAGGGCACGTCGTTCCACTTGCCATCCTCATGGGCAATGGTCACCACACAGTCCTCCCCTCCCGCAAAGAAATTGTCTGGTTGGCTCTCCCTCCAATTCTCAAACACCTGCACAGGAAATAGAAACACAGGTAGAACTGTTAAAAAGGATCAGGCAAACTTATGCATGAATGTCATTTTGGGGGGGGGGGAATGGAGCAAATATTCACCAAATCATTAGTATCAGTCCACTGGAAATCCTCTTCAACAGTGCGATCGTTTAAACCAATCCAGGCATTGTCATGGCCCAGACCTACCAAAATGTTAAATTATTATCTACAGTATTACATCATTAAGCTGAGCACCACATGCTGCAGAAATGTATCATCTTTTGATCAATATAAGCCATTCATCTAATCATTATTTTTCAAGATTGAATGGAGTTTCGTGTATAGGACAAATAGATGTAAACAGTACATAGAATTTCTAAATATACATCCAATTAGTGCCATTAATCAGTTAATCAGAAATGTTATCTACAGTTAAGTTTGTGTATTTCTCGGCACATTTCTTTCTATTTTAACAGGTTCTGAAACATACCATTGATGAACTCTTGCTCGGTGGCAGATATGATGCTGGACAGGTGGGCGCTGTGCTCTCTGCAGTCTTTTTCTGCATCCTCCCATGTGTGCCTGTGTGTGAAGTACCTATGTAGAAAATACAAATTCAGAATTGTATAGCTTGGCATGTTTAAAACTGTATGTCACAGACAGTGTTTGACAAGTTACTCTTAAACTGTAATACATTACAAGTTACAGTGCTAAAAAAGTAATCTATTTGTATTACAATATTTGTATTACAATATCACTGTCCCAAAAATGTAACTGAGCTTTTTAGTTACTTTTGTCGTTCGACAAATTTGTAGTTCTCAATTTTCTTCATAATATTGTATGTAACAGTAATCCACAGTTTAAGAAATTAAACAAATTAATTTGTTTTTAATGCAAGGCTTATTTGATATTTCTTGTTTTTATCATTATCATTATTATTAATCATTGTAGTATGTTGCACCTTAGCACCAAAGCAAGTTCCTAGTCTGTGAATTTTGTTCACTGACAATGGCAATAAACCTTTTTCTGATTCTGATTCTGAAACACTACTGTAAATCAACTTTCACTTGCACTTAACTGATACAAGGATTTGAAATATTTAGTGCCAAAACACTCTCCTCAGATCAACAGCGCCTCATGAAAATTACAGCCGTCTGGCGCACTACTTAATCTGCACGGGACTGTCAGTGGGATGTGGGACAGGAAGCGCTCACATAAAGAGCACAGTGAGGAGCAGAAGCGCTGGAGCAGGTTTGGCACGAGCCTCGCTCACAATACACAAGGTATTAACCTTGTAACTCACATTAATGAGATTGTAATGAGTAATATATTGGCCACTGTAAACTCAGTAATGTGGTATATTACCGCATTACTAGAAAATTCAATATATTACTGTAACTCATTACTTAACGCATTAACCCAACACTGGTCACAGGTAACTTTCTATGTTAGTATGTATGCAGAATCTATGGTTATTATATGTGTAGTGTGCATTCACTTATTTATAGAGAGAAGATTTTTCAAAAAACATATATATTTCTACCTGTAGCAGTGGCCATGGAACTTCCTCCAACCATGCTCGCAACCTTCAGTGTCTGTAGGATGGATGCGTGAAGAGTTAGACAGAAAGTCTCAGGAGTACATACGTGGAAGATAGACTGAGAATGTGTAATACCAAGAGTTTCAAGGGGCAGCAAAAGAAGAAATATGTGCCCTGTTGCTTTTGAAGGGGAAAAACTGTCTTTTGGGCATATGCTTTAAACATTAAATTTGTCATCTTAACAGGTTAAATTGTTCTTAACATTGCTTAACAAACTGCCACTTGACTTATGTAAAACTATGATAACTTTTCACCACAGGTACAATCCCACAAAAAAGGAATACAGTGGCTTGCAAAAGAATTCATACCCCCTGGATAATTTTGACCACAAATTTAAATAAATTATATTGGCATTTTTTGTGAAAGAGCAACACAAAGCAGCTCACAGTTGCGAAGTGGAAGAAAAATGCACCACAGACTTGCCACAGATTCTGGATTGGATTTAGGTCTGGACTTGGACTGGGTCGTTCTAACACATGAATATGTCTTCTGCAGATGCCGAAGATTGCCCTGTATTTGACTCCATCCAGCTTCCCTGTCCCTGCTGAAGAAAAGCAGCCCCACAGCATGATGCTGTACCACCATGTTTGACAGTGGGGATGGTGTGTTCAGAGTCATGGGCCCTGTTAGTTTTCCACCACACATAGCGTTTTGCTTTTAGTTCAATGTTTGCCATGTCCTCCACATGGCTTCTGGCAAACTACAAACAGGACTTCTTATGGCTGTTTTTCAACAATGACTTTGTTCTTTCCTCACATGTGTCCTCTATTTAATCACTAGGCCAACATTAAATCTTTCAGATATCCTCAGGCAACTTTTGACAGCAATTGGTTGCACTCAGGGAAAAAAGGTTGAATACATTTGCACGCTGCACGTTTAAGTTTTTTGCGTTTATCAGGAAATCATGTATAATTTTCCTTCCGCTTCACAATTATGGCCCATTTTGTGTTGCTCGTTCACAATTTATTCAGGTTTGTGGTTGTGATGTGACAAAATGTAAAAAAAATTCCAGGGGTACTTTTGTACTGTACCGCTGTGTCACTTAGAAATCTGTCAAATGCACTTTAATGTTGGTGGGGAAAAAATGGAAAATTTGATTTTGTTGACATATAAGATACAAGATATATAATTTCTGCAATTTTTTTAGAGGTAAACTTTGAAAACACTCTGCAAAAACTCTTGTCAAGTACAAGACTGGAAAGTTTGGGTGTGTGTAGGTGTTACTTTAAGGCAGGGCTATTCAACATAAAGCCCAGGGGCCAAATCAGGCCCTCCAAGCGATTTAATCCAGCCCACAACCCGTCTTTCAAATAGATAAAATAAAAATCATGTTTACTGGTTTAGTCCTGGTTTAGTCAATGTTTAATTCTGCTTTCGACTTGTTTGATTCTGGGTTAGTCCTGGTTCAGACCTGGTTGGTTCTAGTTTAGTCCTAGTATAATTCTGGTTCAGAACTGGACAAATTTGCAAAAGAAAGTTTGTGCCCCTCCGGCCCAGAAGCCTTGGCCCTCCGAAAAATCTGACCCTCGAGAAATTTAAGTTAAATGGCCCTGCTTTAAGGTCTGATCTTATGTCCCTAGAGCAAAGTTACAATGTCCCAAATAAATCTTTTGATTACATGAAATAATAAAACAGATTGCAGATTGGATGATGTTGTTTTTCCAGGTGCCGAAAAAAAAGAAAGTTATCCAGGCAGACATTACTACTAGATGGAGCCCTTCTAACTCCTGCACAATGGAGGGTATCATGGCCTATTCAAATGAACTACATGAGAAACAGGACAAAACAGTGCAGTTCTGGGGCAGGTCTGGTGCATTTCACAAACAAGCAAACAGCGAACATGGTCACTCTTTTGCCACTTACTGTAGTCGTATGATAGTATTTAATGTTTTACCTTTTTCGCACGTGTCTCCTCCATAACTGGGTAGACAGAGGCAGAGGAATGAATCAACCTTGTCAACGCAAGTGCCTCCATTTTCACAAGGCTCGGACTGGCAGTCATCAACATCTGTGTGTGAGAGGAGAGGAGCGGTAAGGACTGTGCGCCTGCCAATCTTATCATGACAAAATGAAAAACGAGAAGGTGTGGGTGTTTACTGCCGTTCAAACTGGAGCACAGAAACCATAGCTGTGGAGAATGTGGGTTACAATGTGCTTTCATTTATTATCTCTTATACAATATTCATCCATTTATCTACAGTATTATCGATTTCAAAATTCTTAATCACATAGTAGTAGTGCTGATAAAATTGTAAGAAATAATAATACAGTGATAGAAATAAGCTTGTAGTAAAAAGGATTGCTCTTGTAATGATAATAACTGTGTGTCTGTGTAAGTTAACAATTCAGCTTTTTCCAAATTCAGATTTTAGCAAATATATGTCACTTAAATTGCAGAAGTGCCAATTAGTTGAGCTGAGGGTACAGCCATTTAAGTACAATTTACACAATTATTTTTTCCTCAATCAATAATAGGTATACACTTCATAAAACATTTAAAACATTAAATCTGGTCAAAACCCTATTCTCTCATGTATTCTCAAGAGCAGAGTGCAAACAAAACTCCTGCAGAAAAAGTATCATTTTATTGACATGAGTGGATGATGTCTGTTCTTCTTTTCTTTGCTGTGAGGAGTTTTCAGACCCAGAATAAGGGTTTAACCTCAGATCTGCAGAAATCCATTAGCGTGCTAATGTGCTAAAAGCCACTTAAAAGTTTTCTTCAGGTCTGGACGGTTTATCAGCAAAAAGAGGAGAGTGGAAAGGTCACGAGCATCGATGTCTAATATGCGACAGGCCGTTCAAACAGACGTAACCTTTTAGTGTTACAAAGTTTGACACGTTCAGAGCCCGCACTGTCATAGCAATCTGTTTCATTTAAATACCAGTTTGTTCCAGAATGTGAAGTTCAGACGAGGAACTAAATATAGCCGCCATTCTATCCTCAAAAACACCACTTTTTGATCAAAGCATCCTTTTAATGTGACACATAGAGGCTGTTTGGTGGTATTAAAAATAGATGGGAAGGCTGAAAATGTGTTTCTTTCATACCATGTTGCTGACACTGAATAAAATGGCTCAGAAAAATTCAAAATATAAAAATCATGCATTGAGTTAGGAATACAAATTGCATAATGTTTGAGTTATAAAACTCACTCAGTTACTTCTTCTATAATGGATCCAAAAGTTTTTTTGTCACTTATTTATTTACATCACATCCAAATCTGATTACCTTTAGACATAACTTGGACATTAATGAGTTTCAGCTTCCTGCATGCACGCGACATTTTGAGTACCATAGACCACTTTCGCATGTGTTAGAACTGGTTTAGTCCAAGTTTAGCCAAAATTTAGACTTGATAAAATTCAGGTTGGGTGGTATTTGGTGTGAAAAGTTTGAGAATCACTACACTATTTAAAAAATGTAATTGTTATTGCAAATCTTTCATCCCTCTGAAATCCATGGATACCAACAACGAACAAACCAAATCTGCAAACACATGCACCAGCTCAAATTTAAATGCAAAATATAGCAAATCCATGGATGACCTTGCAGCTCTCACATTTCCATCTAATCTATAGTTAATAACCCGCACCACAAAGTTCCTCTTAAAACAAAGCCAGTCTTTGTTGCTTGATTAAAAAACAGTCTGATCTTGTTGTGCGTTTCATGAATTATGCAGCGCGTAAGTAGCCCCTTCGAGAGATAATACTGCAAATTCTGCAAATCCATAAACAGCCTTCAAGCAAAGTGATCCACATGAAGTTGGTAGCTGTCAGTCGTGCACTGTCAGCCCATATCACACAGCTTAAGCAAGTGTGTATATTATTATTAATATTGACCTCATATTGAGCTATGGGATTCATGCACCTGTATCAGGTTGTTCTACAGCTGACTGATGGTGAGTGAGAAGAACTTAGGTTAGTTTTGTTTGTCACTCAACAAAATTTACACTCTGTATACTCAGAATTCTTGCCCGCTGTGGATTTTATTTTTCACAAATAAAACAAATATCAATAACAATAATAAGAAGTAGAGGCCCTTTAGACTAAAGTGTATTGACGAAAATAAAAGCACTGGCATTGAGCTGATGTTAAAGAATGGTTTGGATTTGATCGACCTTTGGACAAATGACAATCACCACATTTTTCACTGTGAGGAACAGCTTGACCTACGACCTTCCAGTATGGTGTCTGAGAAAACGTGGTATGGAAAGGCAAAAGCAAAGAGCTGATTGTATCGTGTGGGATGTGTGGATGGCGTCACTCACCAATCTCGCAGTTTTCTCCTGTGAACCCTTGTGGGCAGTAGCAGCTGTAGCCGGTCCCTTGAGGAAGGCACTTTCCTCCATGTAGACAGGGGTTTGTCAAACAGGGCTCCACCTCAGCACCGACTAACACAGGGGAGCGGAATTTGGGGAGGCAACATAGGGTACAGAATGGTTAAAAATGTGTTCAGGTGATTGCTGGTAAAATCTTAATGTAAATTTGATTTGATTTGTCAAACATTTATTTATTTAAATATGTAACTGACAAGACTGGCTTGTAACCCTTTGAGGCTGAATTCAAAACATTGTATAAAATTGTATATGATTATGGTCAAATTTCTGATGAATTTAGGCTCTGGTTTAGGTAAATAACGGTTTATAGGTTATGAAAGACTGCAGGCAATTTTTAGGTCTTATTTCAATACAATAAAACAATTTTTGTTGCTGGATCACTACTACAACATCTCTTAGGAGGATAGAAACTCATGTCATTGCTATTAAACCCAAATGTCACCGTCATCTTGCAATAGCCCTTAGAAGCATTTACAGCACACGTATGTATCTATTTCTCTCGGTTTTCTTTTGGACGGATCAGAAGCCACAGAGACCAAACCTTGCATCCACTCACTGCCTGCGTTGTCATGGCTACCATATAGAAAAGTGGGCCTTGGCTGATTGGGCCGAGCGTAGCGGGCAGTGTGAGAACTTCAGACATAAGGCGTCCTTGATATAAATTAACTATTCAGCCCCTAAATGAGTGCGTGTGTGGTCCCCGCTCCACAAATAGCCATTTCCATATCAATTGAAACATCACCATGTGTTTCTCCCCTCTGCCGCTCATTATGGCGACTTAAGGTTGTTCTGAAAAGCAGAACTGGTTGGTTTGGACTGCGGTGCTCAGCTGTGGGTGTCTTTGTTCTCTGACACCAAGGAGCATTTAGAAAGAGGAGGCGGCCGGAAAGGGGCGCAGCAGGTTGGTGTGTTTCTGTTTACATGGTACAATGGGCAAAAATCAATACACTGCTATGATTAGCCTCAAGGCAAATTCTGTCCAATAACTAACCCTGAGCATACGTCTGAATTATCACTATGGGGGCAGCTGTATCGAACAGCAATGAAAATATATAAGCACCAGAAGAAAAAAAAGATGCTGAGGTTTCAACCGTTTTGGCTTTCAGGAGCAGGGGAGAGATTGAACTTTTATGATACATTTCCGCAGCTAATCCTACCCTCATGTTTAGAATTTTGCTGAAGTCAGAAGCCAAGCTCAGCCATGCATTTCATTGGATGCGAATCAGTCCGGTGGAACCTGCTCCAGAGCCATCTGCATCAGTCAAGGTCACGGTCCGTACCAGACAATATGAAGTATTACGACAGCCAGATTGAGTACAGTAGCTGGAGATGTGTGTATGTGAAAGATAAACCGAGTGCGATTGGTCGTTCATTAAAGCAAGTGGTGCAGAAAAATCAATAGAGTGTAGAAGGAGCGGACAGGCTCGACTGTTCCCTGCTCTGCTTCTGAAACGAGTGGGACTAACAGCAATAATAAGCCAGCAGCAGCCACATCCAACAAACATTAATCCACATATTACAGGTGTTTTCTATGGAGACAGCTCGGGTAATGGCATGAAGGCAGTCTTGTTTACAATTACATTTTAAGATTCCAAACTAATTGAGCGATTCTCAATAGGTGGACCTTTTTTACAAGCTTCTGACCTGGTTTAGTCCAGATTCAGACCTAGTTTAGACCTCCTTTAAACCTGGTTTAATCCTAGTCTAAAACAAAAAGGATAAAGAGAGCGGCATGCGCAGAGTAAAAAAATCAGATTAAATCGGTGAAGACGGTGCTTCTTTACAAGAGAAAACAGCTGTCTATTTGGGTAAAAACTGAAATCAAAGGCCTTTATCTAAACCTGAACTAAATCAGACCTAAACCAGAACTAGAACATGACCAAAACAAGTCTAAGTCAAGGCTAACAGCCGTTAAACCCTTGGTCTGTTTTGTTCTTGTCATATTTCATAGCGTTAGTTTTAATCATGGCTATGTAAACATCATGCATCACTGGCCTTATTTTCTGTCAGATTCTTGTATACATTTGTTGAGCACTCATACCTTGCGATGTTATCTACCTGTAGCTCAGAGGCTGTCAATCAATACATCAGCCAATGGGACTCAGCCTATAAATTGAACAGCGCTATAGTCGACACCATTAACCTTGGCTTCCTGCTGATACTGTTTACAGATGTTTTCCATCATCACAACTCAAAGATGGCTGCCATTGACACTAAGCTTTGCATAAATAAATCAGCATAGAAATATGGTATGCTCCCTTGGGCACAGTCGACTGCGAAGAGATAGAACGCTTCCTTAGTGTGTTCTCATTATCGGGGCAGAAATAAGTAAAACAGGTGGCCAGCCCCGAGCTCATTCCTATGTGGCCCACACTGTAGACTTAATCAACAGATTGTGCTCAGGGAATGCAAAGTGCATCTCCACACTTGGTGACAACAAAGAAACATGGAAACAGGAAAATACTCACAAAAATATGCCGCAAACGCCTCTATTGCTTTGCATCTAATTGTTAATAGATTTAAGATGAGTGCAATTCTAGAAAGCATCATGGATATCTAAATTAACTGTGGGGGGTAATTAGCATTATAATTTGTATATAAGCACAAATATTGATTCTTTCACGCTACATCACTATCCATTTAAGGCAAGGAACAATTTTTTTTTTTGGTAAGTTTGCTCTCTCAACATATAGGCTTTCATGTAGAAAGAACAAAACGGTCCAAACTGATAATTTTTTTTTCTCCATTATTTCATTTAATCTATTTACATCCATAGATTTCTTTGGGACATTGTAAATTCAAAAGCAGTTCTCTTAAAATGCATTTTCCTCCCATAGGGACATAAAGATCACCACCTAAAGTAAAACCTACACACACAAAATCTTAAATTTAACAAGATTTTGAATGAATGTACAGACGGACATGTTGATATCTAATTCTCAGCCTGATTTATTAAAGTTTTAAGTCTAAAAAGTGAGGCAAATTGATTTTGTAACTAATATGTCAACAAAATGAACCAAGAAATTTAAACCTGGCTCTGTCCATTTTTCAGATTGATACATCTCAAATATATTGTGTTTTTACACATAACATGCCTATTTCTATAGGAAAATGTTACATTTGAAAACTTGTAAAACATTAATCTGTAGTGTCACGCCTTAATCTAAAATGTAAAAGCTCACCTGTTGTTGGACTCATCGTAATGGCACTGATGTTGTCCGCTCCTCTCCGACTCTCCTCCTCCATGTTGCCAGGTAACAGGGCCCCCGATCCAACTGTGTGGGACCAGGCGGGCTCTTCCTCATAATGCGGGCTGGGCTGCACTGAGGGAGGATACTTCTGAGAGCTGTTTAAATCCAAAGTATTCACTGGGACCCATTCAGGAGACTTGGAAAGGTCGGTAGATGTGCTCTGGATGACGGGAGCGGAGGGAGAGGAGGGGGAGGATGGAGAGGAGGAAGAGGAGGCAGAGGAGGCTGGGGAGGCAGAGGAGGCAGAGGAGGGAGAGGGGTGTCCTTGTTCAAATGTAGACGTCTGGGTTTGCGATGTGGAGGAAGACCTTTGTCTTGTTGGTGATGACTCTGATTGGGAGTGAACTTTTGTGGACTGGGAGACATTTGGAGATTCAGCTTCCGTTGTGGTCATGGTCATAATTTCGGTTTGTTTGCTGGTTTCAAATGTTGACAAGTGTGTGCTTTCTGACCAGTTAGTGAGTTCTAATGGACTGGCAGTGGTGGTGGAGGCAGCAGAGTTTTTGCCAGAATGCCCTCGCCGGTGCCCCCTCTCCCTGTTCCTCTCTCTGGATCTCTCTCTGGGTTTGCTGGTCCCAGCCGGTCGACGTGACATTTGGATCTCGCCTTTCGCTTCTGCCCCTGTGATTTCTCCGCTTCCCTCTTCCTCCACTTTAGCCTTGTCCTCTCCCCGGTGCTTCTTGCCCCTGCCCCGTCCTCTCCCGTGTCTCGTGGTCTCCTCTCTCTTGGTGCTAGCGGGTGTGGTGGTGTCCGCTTGTGTCCAGGAAGTGCTCTGGGGCTCAGGACTCGGTGTGGTGGACATGAGGGTGTCTGTGTGCACTGGCTGTTTGGAGCTGAGTGGAGTCGAGGGTTCAGCGGAGGTGGACAGATGAGTGAGCGCTTCTCCGCCAGAGGGCGTGGGGTCCTCCTTTGACTGGCCACCAAACAAACTTCCCCATGAAAACAGACCTACAGAGGAACAGGATAAGTAACTGCAAAATAGACACGCTTTACTATTTGAATAACTATAAAACAGACAACTGACACTTGTCACACACACCATATAAATATGCAGTTCAAAGTTCTAAAGAGGACGTAAAAAAGCCACCTAACAATTAACACTACAGTACACACTAATGAACTTACCAGTTGATGCAGTGGGTACTTTATATTTATCATCCTTCTCTTCAGTCTCCCTTTCCTCTGCTGGCTCTTTTGTCATTTCTGTCCCTTCCTCACCTCCGTCCTCACCTCCTAACAGGTAATTCCACGGCTTCCACATGGAGTTAACTATTTTTGACATCACCTGAACAAATTAGTTGACATTGTATTATTGTAGAAGTTGCAGTATGGTTTGTTGATCATGGTTTCTGTCTGATGCTAACCTTTTTTTCTGCTGGAGTGGGCTTCACTGGAGGTCTGAGGAACTCCTCTGACTCTGGGCCGGGCTCCACCAGCTCGCCCCAGTCTAATGAAGATTGTCCCGGGACGATCCGCAGGGTAACAAAGGACTCTAACGTTTCTTCGGACCAGGGATCTGAGGTTATAATTACAATAAATTAAGTTATTATGTTATGTATGTTATGTTATTAATGATATACAAGAATTACTATTACATTCATCTGAACCATTGTGTGCTGCCTCATCCTCAATTTCAACCAATCCAGTCCAGTTAGATGCTGACATGTCGCTGCTGCCTAATGATCCGAGAGATTTGAGATTAAAATACTTGAGTTCATTGATTGTTTGATTGTCACTGACATAGTTGTGATGACAATTCGTACCTGGACTAGTGCCAAAGTTCTGTCTGGTCACGGCAGGGCTTGGAGTCCCAGCTTCAGTGGCGCCTGTGAGGTAGCTCCAGGGCTTCCACAGAGATGAGTAGATCTGGGAAATGGACTGAGAATCCTTCACTTTACCTGGAACATACTCAGTTTTTAGAATACTATATCCTGTAGAAACCTCAAAGTATTAGACTCAACAAAATTGATGCATCAAAAATACAAGAATGATTGTGTGTAATGTTTCAATAGGCAATCTTGTTACTACGATAATACTTGATTATTACCACTACAAATACTGAAGCTATAGTTTTATCCCCTATATCTAACTATTCTAATGCAAACAACCGACTCAAGGTGAAATGAAAATTATATTTTTTCTTTGAAAATGGTCTGCTAGTAAGTAACTGTATCAAACATAAAAAATTGTATGTGATCTTTTGGTGAAAAAATGTTTACTGTTGCATGACTAAGACACTCAAAATGTCCTGTGCAACAACAACACAGATGTTTTAATAAGGCTTTACCTCTATAGCAGTACGCGTCGTATAGCGCTGTGCTGTTGTCCACAGTGCTGTTTGGAGCCACTGTGCGGACTCCAGGTTGGCTCCCTCCACAGTTGGGCCGAGGCCAGCTGACTGGATACCGCACACTGCCATCAGACAGCCAACCTGGAGCACAGCTGTCCAGACCTGCCCTCCATGCCAGGTACAGCTGCCCCACTGTGGCCAACTGCCCCCCCAGTGACACACAGCGGTCAGAGGCAGAGGACAGAGACAGTCGGCCTGGGACAGAGGAGTGGAAGACCTCACCTGCCGCATAAATGATCAAATACCATTGAATGCAAGGTCCTTTCGAGAATGTTTTGTAGTATCTCATTTAGACATTGGAAACATTGACATGTTGCGTGATAATTAGATAATTAAAATAATTAGATAACCCTATAATTAGATCTGACATTTGGTGCGTGTTTACGTGCATAAGAGAAATCAGATCATCAAAACACCTGGTGACATGTGTCAGTAACTGCTGTATTTTGAAAACAAAATACAATGAATTTCAAAATAATTCTTTCAATCTTCAACTTTTTTCCGTCCATTTTTGTCATTGCCACATTAGGTTGTTTGTAGCATAATTTTCCTTGACAAAACCTGCACAGATGTGAACAATCAATGGATTACACATATCAGATCATCTAAGAAATCAGATAATAAGGATGAGAATTTTTTGGTGTACATGGAAATGTAACTACTGTTTTAAAATCATCCCTCCATTTATCAGAGTTCGTGTGATAGTTGTGATATGACTTGATGCCATTTTCGGACTGCAATCTACTTTGGACACCTTTGTGTTGGAATTTCTAATTGTTAAAATATAGTATCCATCTGAAAAATACCCCCATGAAATGTGTCATTGCATAAAGCCTGCAGAGGGCGATAGGCTTGCATCTGCTGATGTACAGAAGAGAGAAGCAGCCTGTCTGAAGTACCTTCAAAGTTGCTAAACTGCAACAAGGTGACAGTTTTGCCTAATTTAAACATGGAGCTGAAAAAAGTATGAATAGTATGTAATTAAATGCTGTACACACCATCAAATTTCTCTGCAAAACAGTAAACATCAAACAGCTCCTTTGGATCTCTTTTCCCATAGTTCCTCACTCCAGCCGAGTACTCCTCGTGTCCATAGCAACCAAGCTCTGGCAACTGGACAGAGTAACTGTGAAGACATAAGGGAGTCATCAAGAGAAATCCACTCTGTTGACTCATCACCACAAATAACCAGCTGATTTGATATACCGTAGGAAACAAGTTACATAGACTAAACATTTTATGTTTCAGAAGTCAAATTCTGGTTTACAATCAACATCTTAATCTAAAAACAACAAATCACAAGTTGAGTTTGAGACAGTGAGGTAAAAATATCAAGCCGTGAGAAGAGATGGTTTGAAGGAGAGAAAACCTTTTTTTAATTAGGAATGGTGATCTGAGATATAACCTCCCTTTAGTCTATAACAGCCTCATAAGACGTTGGCAGAAATCAATGAGGTACTTGTCAGCTCTTAGACTGAGGTGGCCAGACCTCGATAGGCCTTAATGACCCAAGCTATAAGAATTATTGTAAATAAGGGTAGGGCAAGTGTCAGTTATAACTTTACCATTTGCTGCTGACACCATGTCCACTAGATCAAAATTAACTTTCGGATGGAAGTTGAAAAGTCTCTTGATCTAAAAAGCATTGTCCAGATGACTATATTTAACCTTTTCTACCATGGACCACTTCTGGACAAATGAGGCATTACATCAACTCAGATGATGAGCTCATTTTAACTGACACAAACGAGTGACAATCTTCTCACCGGACAGTCTGATCTTCCAACCAGCCGGCTGCACAGCTGGAAAAGCCATCGTAATACGCTGCCCACAGCTGCGCTGCACTGGCAATATGAGCTGAGTTCTCCAAGCAGGCCTGTTGTGCTTCAGAAAATGAAAAGGCGTCTTGCAAACCAGGAGCCTGATAGTGGAACACCACACCTACAGAAGCGCACAGAGGATGATGACATTTCTTTATTTAGGACAAAACCCAAGATAAAAACCCAAGTTAAAAAAATCAGAGTTTAAATGTCTGCAAATTGATCAATTCAATACAGTCAGATGGAATTTCATTGTTGAAAACATCAGATATTTGCTATGGATATTGATGAAGTCCAACTAAATAATCTGGAGCACTGATTGCAACACAAATGAAGCAAATAATCTTAACTACGCTGATGTTTTAAAATGAGAATGTTTGCATCTGCAGAACGTACCAGAGACCACCAGAGAAACGGTGTCTCTCTCATAGGCGTCTCCCTTGACAACCTGACAGTGGTAAGTGCCTGAGTCGTTAGTGCGGAGACTGGAGATTTCCATGGTAGCATTCAGAGGATTGGCAGTGTATCCTGGCAGTCTGACACGGCCAATGAAAGCCTTGTTCACCTTTATGACATCACCTTTCGCCAAAAAAAAAGAGTTTACATTTTGAAATAAAACACACAGAAGACTGGTTTAACTTACGCTGTTATAGTTGTGTATACCTTCAACTGAGACAACTGTCTGCTCTAGAGGGGGGCCTTGGCCACCTGCTGGCAGCCTGACTCGAGTCCAGACGAGATGCGGAGTATCGCTGCTGGAGCTGGAGCTGGAGCTGGGCTGGAGCGTGAGCACACAGGGCAGCAGAGCTTTTCCTGCCAGCAGCTCCGTAACTGTGGGATGAGTGACCCTTCGCATGTTTACCACTGCGGACACTGCACCTGAGTAAATAACATTTTGTGACAAAACATATTACCAATTTATGTAAGAAACTTGTTTCAGTGTGAAAACATAAGAACGTGGACTAAAAAAGCAGTTGAAGTTTTTTTTAACAAGATCTCAGGGATTCATTAGCAAATTCACACAAAGGATCTGAATTTCCCAGTAGCACATCCAGAGGAATGTAAAGGAAACACAACTTAAATGTGCACTTTTGTTTTGCCTCAACGATTCCACCGTATGGTGAATGAAGATAAGTTTGTTATCTTAAGTTCAGTAGCAGCACCACACCCTTTCACGCCCCTTCCGGTGGCTACACTATTTAAGCATCCAGGCCACACACATCAGTGTCCCTGCCATCCTCTTCTAATTATTCAAATTTATCTCCTAGATGGGGGTATCGAGGCCTGAGAGCCTACAGCCCTCATCACCAGAAGCCCCCAAACGGCACACATTTCTGTACATTCATGTTTTTCACGTTTCTCGTATGTCAATAAACACTTCTTCAATCTTAGCTGGGGTTGTGGTCCTTGCTAGTGAAACTTATTTATGCCCATGTAAACAAGCAGGTGATGCCACCAAACCAAGTTACAGGCCAGATCTGTGGAGAGGCAAGCATACTTGTGATTGAATAAATGCAGAATAGATAGGTTTAATGCTATACTGTGAAATGTTTCACCCAAAGGGCACATAACAAAAATAGTTTTGCACCATGATACATTATAAATACTGTGACAAAAGGAATGAAAGTAGTGTTGGTAAAAGAAATGATAGATAGTCTAATTACAAACAAAATGTGCCATGGCCCATAAAAACAACGTATACATGCAATTACATGAACTTTCACATTCAGATTGAATAAGAAGTTTAAATTCACTAAAACAACTTTAGTCTGACATGAAAGTAAATCCTCAACTGGATTCAGATTGAACACTAGCCTCTTGAGATAACCTGAGTGTTGCAAACATCCATTGAATTTTGACAAATCAAATGTAATCTCAAAAACCCCAAATACTATAATGGAGTGACAAGTAGGAAAACAATACGCTAAAACACAATCTTACGGTTTGACAAGAAAGCTGTGGGATTTGGAGCTGGGAATTGGGGGACTTTTGATGACAAGTGTGGCCTAAAGCATGGCGCTGACAGATGGAAGTGAAGAAAAGGCTAAAGAAGGAACAGAAATCTGCAAGGGACATGAAAGGACACTCGCTGTCACTCACACTCTCACACTGTTGTTACTCCACCGTCCACTTAGTGGCCAGTATCAGTGCTGAGCTGACACAGAGGTTTAAATATCGTAAAGCGATATTTTTACTATATTATTAACATTTCAAAACACTCTGCCAGATATGTTTTTTCCTACAACTTTATATCTGCTACATGCAGTATGTCCTAAAGGTTTCATACATATGTGTGGGACACAGGTTGGGGCTCAGCAAAGCTCTCTACCAGTGCGGAATTGATTGAAAGAAACTTGTAGATCTACTGACCATAAACCTAGCTAATACTTACTAAATCAACTTGTCATTCAATACATGTCAGATAGAGAAATCTATATTTTGGGGCTCAATATTCAGCATGTGAAGGTTTTCTTTGCGCGAGTGGGGAATATTTATTTATTTCATGAATTGAATTATGATACAATTTGAGCTATAGAGGTTCCATAAAGTAACGTTCTTAGACCAATTTTTAATATTTACAAACTGTGTTTCATTGTACTTATTGCAACTCATGCTTTTAATGTAACTGTAATTCTCGTGTACATAGTAATGCCTATTTTATTTTTATTTTATACTATAGTCATTTTAAATTGTCTCTTAATGCATGCCCTTTTGATTTCATATATGTTGTTTTTATTAGTGCTCAGTGTTTTATGTTGCACCTTCATGCCGAGACAAGTTCCTATGTTTGTGAATTTTGTTCAATGACAATGGCAATAAACCCCTTTCTGATTCTGATTCTGATTCTGATTCTGATTCTGATTCTGATTCTGATTCTGATTCTTAAAGATATTATACATACAAAGGGGTTTATTGGGATTTTTCAGAATTAGCGTTATGGTGTCAGGGCATGAAGTAATTTTAATATTATCGTTTATCGGGATACTTTCTGAACCAATACATCATGCTTCAAAAGGTGTTATCGTGACAGGATCAGGAAAAGGCGCTACACGGCAACAGACAGGTTTCCTAAGCAACACTGACGTAAAAGCAGCTATTTGTTCCTTTAGTGAGCCGTGGAGACCGGTTTTCCCAATGAATTTCTTTGCTTATCATTCAAAGTTTCAGAAAGAACACAGCTGTGATCAGGACCGCATCGTGCTACCAGGATTAAATACCTACCGCAGCACGCATACAGCACCCTCAGCATAAAGTATAATCCTTTTACTTTATGCGGCTGCAGATGGCACCTTTAACTACTGGTCATGTGGATACATTTACACAAGTTTAAGTTGTTGGTATTTTGTCATGATTTTATGCATGAATGTGTAATAGAACAGATGGCTGAACAAACTTAAATGGGTTTGGAGACGTTCCAGCTCGGCCACTATGAGCATGTTAGCAACACTTAAATTCACTTTAGGATTGAATGCACAATGGTGGTCAGTCGTTCACAAACTCACCAGAGTCAAAACAGATCAGTAGAAGGGACACAAAGATACGATGACCTGCTGCAAACCGAGCCTGCCTCATTCTGGACCTAAATCACACAAACAAGAGCACAGTTTTAGAAAAAAATATAGTATGATTTACAAGCACATACAACCTGCAACATTAGTGTCATCAGTATGGAGATCTCAAAGACAATAATATGAATCTATTTATTTTATTCAGCACTTATTGAAATTGAGAATCTTTTCAGTGTCCCTATACTTCTTAGGTAACATTACCAGGGACACATTATCAACTTTAGGTATCTCAAATATGTTTGTTTTTCCCACAGTCTGTTATAATAAACATGAAATAATAGGTTTTTTAACTAATAAGCAAGTAATGATAGCCCGTTATGTTGTTACACTGGTGCTGCTGGAGCTTATTAACTCTAATTCAACTCTAAGACACTGTAATATTTTCCAATATTGTACCAGAAACCACAGTTATTCATAAAGAGTACGAGTTTAACTTTCTGTTGACTGCCATGAGGATGCAATGATGCTCAGAATTTCATAGCAAATACACCATTCGACATGATGAGCAGACCAGTTTATGTGCACAGATGACACACACAAAGAAAAAGGAAAAAGTCCATATGTTTGAATCATAATGTTAAGTTTTGTCGAATCTAAATGGATCATCTGAATCTGCTGCAATAAGGACAGGCACTAATCTTTTAAAGACAATTCCGATGCAAGCCGATAATTATATAAAGATGTTTTCATGTGATATCACAAATGTCTCAAGGCTTTGTGAAATATGAGATAAAAATTATTTTGGGATAAACAGCATCTTTATGTCGATGGCAACTTTTATCAACAACGTCTCAAAGGAGGAGACTTCATAATTCTGAGTTAAAGCTGGGGTACCTGACTTTTTTGTGTGAATTAGTACATTTGCCCCCAAAGAGTACAGTATATCGTAAAAGTAGGACTTTGTAACAAGAACAAGGCTGCTGTGCACTGTCTGCATCTATTGATAAAGTGTTTTGTTTCTCATCAACCGAAAAGTAAGCTTAGACACATTTTTAAAACCTACTTCCTCTTTTTGCATTGTGAAAATTAGGTACCTCAGCTTTAAGTTTAAGATGACTTTACTAGTGTAACTTTCAGACAAATTATCTGACAATTGATTATGTACAAGCTCATGACTTTGCAGAAACTAGATTTTCCCCAAAAACACTGTACTGTTTTCATGCTTTGGGGTAGTATGATTCTGTATGGGTTTATTCATTTTACGGATTGCACAGAATTGCCTCCAAGCAGAAAGTAGTTTTTGTTTGACACGCAGCCAAGTGTTTCCACTGGCCATTTCTTCAACTTTCTCGATATAGAGAATTGTGTCGTTTCTCTCCTCCTTTTCCAGCAGTCCTGTATGCTTTAGTTTGTTTTTATATAAGATCATATTAGGTAAACTGAGAATAAAATATGGCAGTAACAGTATAATATGCTTCTCCATGCAAAAAACATTGACGCAATATCCATGAGAACGGACATGTCACAATACCACATTTTTGTGTAACAATAAATAAATAAATAAAATAACATGATGCAATGATTATTCACGATTACGGAGCCCATGAACAAACCACTGTGAAATCGTAAATTTTCTTTCATTTCCATTGTCAAGTTTGTGACCAGCTTGACTAAATGGAACTTTCTGAATGACAAAATAAGTTATGTGACAGAAACAGTCAGATTAAAAAAGTATTTTTGGACTGTACAGTATATTGAATTAAAAATACTTCATTCTTGCAATTATATTGTGACCTGAATAATCACAATCCTCTATTAACCAAATCATCTTGACATCTCTAGAAATGGCACATATTTCTTTGTTTGGTCATACAGACGAGGGGTCACCGCATGTATCCCCTCTCACAAAGAAGGAACCCCATGATCACTGTTGATACTTGGAGTTTAATTTACTGTACACTATGACTCATTCAAATGTACTTGTCTTTGCCCATTATTCTGTTTAAAACAAATAACTTTCAAAACAAATCCACTCTTCAACTGTGAGTGATCGTAATGTTAAAACCGTCACCAATACATTTCAGATTGAATAATATAGGTTTTCGGACATTATCTTTGGTGCAGTGAAGTGATTGTGCTGCTTTCCTACACAATAACACGGTGTGAGGAGGCACTCGCACACATCAGAAATGAGCTGCTGACTTTGCCAGAGGATTTGGCTTTGGTCCTGCAGTTCTCGGCTCAATAGTGAAATGCCTGTGACAGATTTTTAGCGGCCCTGTGCTGGTATGAAGTGGAGGAAGAGAAAAAAACAACCTTTGTCTTAAGATGCGCCACGTTGGACGGATTTGAAAGAATTCTGACAATATAAATCAGAAGAAAAACCATTTCCTCTCCAAACCTGAGCGATAGTTACAAGAATTTGGAAATGGGAGGACTCTGGCACAGTAATTAAACTTTATCTGGTCTGTCTGGATTTTTTGTTATATAAAATAACTATTTATCAAGGAAAACCACATCTTAGCATTCACCAAGGTAACAGCAGCTCATGCCAACAGCATCTCTAACATTGAAAAAAAGATTATGCAACTAGTCTTTATAAATCAGAGGAATAAAGGTGGCTTTCTCTGCGGAGCATGTGGAAGCTCAGTTAGACTTTGACCTTATACAAACAGTTTCTGATGGAGAAAAAAATACATCTCGCCAATGTAACTCGCCAAACTGTGCTGACCAACAATTTGTGGAGTGCTTCAGTAAAGTTGGTGTTGGGACGTGGGTTTGTGATGTGGGTATGGCTCAGCTCTAATGCACATCTCTAAACAGGGGTTGGGACCTGTGATGGGTCATGACAGATTGGGGTCGAGGCGTTGGACTGAGAGCGTTGGTGCACGGATTTCTAAAGGCCTGGAGAGGGTCATGACACCGAAGAGTTTGCCCAGTCTTAGGCAGAGGCTGATCCTGGGATTGGAAGGGGCCCAGCTGCTTCCGAGTACACCAGCCGAATACAGAGCGCAGCCTGTGGACATACTATCTGTGTCTGGGACAGTACTCTTTCAAAGTTTAACCAGAGGGCCTTTACAGCACTCAACAGTCACCGTCCCATAACGTCAGCCATCGCATACTAACCAGCCGTAGCTTTTGTTCAGCACAAGACATGCCTCGTCATGTATGCCCCCCACACAGTCTGAACAGAAAAGAACCGCAAGTCCCTCAAATGCTTCACTGGACATCAATGTCTGTACGCTTAGGACACATCTTGTGTTGTTTGAATAGGACACATTCATGGCTCATTGTTGACATCTGTGGTACAGTCAGTGACAGAAGTAAAGAGAGCAAACAAATGGGGCTGGTTGTCCCACATTGCAACTCAACATTTAACGCATTGTGTAGATGACTTGAATCCTCCTCATCTCCAGTCAGACTCCTGCTGTGATTGAAATGAACTGTGTGAAACAGTGTCAAACAACATAAACGTTCAGTCAGGCCAGGTTTAGGGTTATCTCTATACCCTCGCCCCAGGAAGCTGCATAGCAAGTGCCTGGGGAGAGGGTTAGAACACATGCTGGTTACATTGTCAGTCGGCACTAGTCCAGGAAGAGCCTGGCGCACCTACCCACTGATCAAAAGCGAGTTGTAACACTAAAAGCTTTGATCGAGATTTGTCTGGGACAATTAGTTTAGCAAAAGCTAAATCCAGGCAGGGGCAGATGAGACCGGGTCCGTCGTTAAAGATACAAAAGCGCCACACATTAGGTGGAGGCGTAGACGAGATAGTCGTCGTAAAAGATACATATGCTCTGTACAGATGTGTGCAGAGGCAGATAGTGCGCTGACGTCTAGGGACGGTAAAACATGGGAAATCTAAAAGCGATCCCATCCCGGAGACATCTATTACGCTGGCAATGTCAAATAAATATGGGAAAGAGTGTCTGGAGTATATGCCAGTGTGGTCCATTAGATTTAGTTTTCCATCTGGCGGATCACTAAGCACGTGCTGTGTGAAGCAGTGTGAAGCACATGATGGCAGCTATTAATGACCTATGACACAATCAATTAGTCAACAAAGTAGGATAAAAATGCATCTCTCATTAAAATGTATGCATGTATTGGAAAGTAAAAGTCTCTCAATATAATTTATCAGCAACATATTTGATCACATCTGTGGTCCACCTGTTGCTATGTATATTAATGCTGATAGTTCAACCATATCCACGTAAAATATATTAGCATTTTTAGCTTATTTTTAGCAATGACTTTACTTTGAATTGAATGTTTTATTCCATAATCCAGTTATTTCTTTTCATGTGCTCTCCTTTGCAGATATGACTTGTGTTTACTGGTGACTAATCTCGTGACTCAGTTTTGGCCACACTGTCAGATGAAGAGGATGGAAAGATGAAGAAACACCACACATTTTTTTCTTCTCACACTGATACCATTGATTACACTGGGCACCGGGACAACAAGGGTTATTCAAACCAGCTACATAACACACGTAAGAGTGGTTTGTGTGCAGCAGCAAGGCCATCCATCAGCCAGGACTTTTGTTACACGAGTTAAAGTAAGGACAAGCTTGCATATAGAAAGACAAAATGCGCAGATGGGATTGTACAAAAACACAAAGGCTCAGGAGCAAAAGATTTAACATGATGAAAACAAATATGTCCCTTTATCATTACCGCATGTGGCAGTGTGTGGATGTAAGAGAAGACTATTGTAACAGATATCTTGAAGGAAATAGTAACCGGGTAGTGCAGCTTTGGATCAGGCATTATTCATTTCTGTAAGGCATCACAAAAGGGTCAAATAACACAGGCGGCTTCAGTGAGTTTGTGAAACTCGCAAATATTAAAAGAAAAATAAACCATTTCTGTAACCTATTCTTGTAAATAGCAAGAGTATTAAGTCTTAAAACAGCAGCAGCAGGAGGAAGGAAAGAGTGGGCTGACAAATGTAGCTTAAACTGTAGAGTAATTGAAACACCACAGCAAAGTCAAAACTTTAATTATGTGCAAATTAAACATTCAGGAAATTAGCTATACATTTTTGTCTTTCTTCTACATTAACTTAAAAGAATATTTATAAAAGTAATAAGAGACCATAACAACTGTCTAATGAAGGGCCCTCATATTGATCACTTTATATTTTATTTCTAAATCAAGTGGTTTTCAATATTCATTTCTTGCATAATAAATACAGACTTTTAATCATTGCCCTTTAACACAAAAAATATTTATGTCTCCAAATTTTGAACTCTGCTCGAAACTACATGATTTTTACTGACCAAGCTGAGGTCCAAGCTGATCATTGACGATTGGAAAAGACTAAATCTCAGCCTGAAAACATGTACACCACATTATGAAGAAAAATAATGATTGATGGCTTATTCCACAGACAATTGTCATGATTATTTTACAAACTTTGCTATCTCTATCTCCACTTTGTGTTCAGTGTTGAGGGTCACTTGTATTAAAACTATTTGTTTGTTTAAGTATACAGCTATAGAGAAAGACATATTGATTGAAAGGCCAAAGGTCGAATATAAATGACACGCTGGGGGTGCTGGGTCGTCTAAATGGTTGCTACGCCAGCTGTAAAAGAGCAGGGGTCAAAGGTGAGAGTTGCAGGGTTATTCTGAGTAACAAAGCCAATAACGAATCAGGTGCAGCAGGAGCCACCTTTTAACTATATTATTAAAGACATCACATTTAATAATTCCTCTAGGTCTGTAGTCGACTAAAAAAAGTCTTGGTCGACAAAACATATGCATTGTGCATCAATTAATTGCCTAAAAGAGAGCTTTCATGTGGAAACGACAAAGCTTTTAAGCAATTAATCCACTTGCTGTCATTGATTTTTTTCCCCCAAGATTTAATAAGAGTTTTGACAATCGTACTGAAGGGTTGCTGATATCTAATTCTAAACATGATTTATTAAACTTTTAACTCCAAACTATTCATTTTTCAGATTTGGGCTATTTTTACACATAAAATGCTTTATTTTTATATGAAAACCTTACATGATGAACTTGTAATATATTTTCCTTGTAGTTTTGCCAGTAAATAACACAAGCTAACTCACTCCATGCTTTCGTCTTTCTGCTCCTCATAATCACAATAAAAGAATTAGTCGACTAACTCGATAAAACATTTGGTCGACTAGACGTCATTGACCACAGCCCTATATTCCTCATTGAGTAGATGCCAACTGCAGAGTGACCGGCTGTCTCTCCCAAAACCGAGACATTTGCATCTGTAAATGGAACAGGATTATGGATGCAAACAAAACTGCACTAGGGGGACTTTTTTAAAGAATTCCTCATCTTTAATGATGTGCTGAGTACGCTGAATATCAACTCGGCAACTTGTACTTCAGACTAACACAACATTAGTTACATGCATATCGATACCAAAAGATTGAGTAAAAGAAATTGTGTCCTTCATCTAAAATTGCTTCAACATAAAAAGAATGGGAACGAGGGATCGTGTCGAATCAGCCGCCAACCTTAAAGAGTCCCCTGGTCAAAGACAAAGAGGGGGACCCTCTTCTTTGTGTGGCAGCGCTGTTCTGCTGTGGTCTCATGTACACTCATAATGATTGGTTTGGGGGCCCACTTTAGTCCCTCCCAGGCTTAACACTGGACTTGATGGATAGCTCTATTTGTCCAATCCGTTTTGAGTTTAGAATGGTTTAGGCAATATTCCAGAGGCAGTGAGAGAGTTCTGGATTCAACCTAACTGTTAGCGCCAGAAATTCAACCCCAAGTGCTATTTCTTTAACCTAATTCAGTGGTCAGGTTATTGGAGGTTTGGGAGCTGTCCGGTGCTGAAAAGTGTGGCTACAATCACTATTGTTAGTTCTTTTGTGAATGTATAAGCACCCTAATGTTTATAGCTTAAGTATAGCCTTATCTTTCAGCACTTTCTCAATCTTTCAACCTCTTCACTATTATTATTATTATTATTATTATTATTATTATTATTATTATTATTATTATTATTATTATTATTATTATTATTATTATTACAGTGCATTTATATAGCGCTTTTCTACTTTCAAGGCACTCAAAGCACATTCACAATTACAATGTAGAAACAATAATAAAAGTTTTGTATAGGTTGTTGTACTCTACTATTCCCTATGCATTTGTTCCAGGAAACATAAAGGACAAAACACTGAAGCTTTTCTGTTCAAATCCAAGTGCTATAGGTGAGAACTGGGACATATTTGCATTTATATAGCACCATTCTGTTGGCTATTTGCAACGTATTAGAGTGAATATACTCCATAATCACCTAAGCAGCATATTACACAAGACACTTTCACAAAGAACAGTGCTAAAGCCTTATTGAATCATCTTTTATAGCACTGTCAATACTGAAAATGCATCAAAGTATTCTATACAAGTCTATGCAATCAGTCCATGCATCAGCAGAATTAGACAGCGAAAAATGTAGTAAATGTTATGTTACTATTATTCACTTAATTGATAGCATGTGTTGAATACACAATGTGATTTCACTGAGAAACCTTGAGATCCTTGAGAAACCCTGGTTTATACTAGGATTATACCATAATTGTTGTGATTGTAGGTATGTAAAATAAAAAAAATATTGTCTTTGATGAGAAAACTGTGATGAAAAGGTTTATAAACAAGACAAATTTAAGAGAAACACAGTCTACTTTTAAATAGAAAAATCTGTTTTGTTGTGTTTAATTTCACGCCTCAAAGCAAAGAAGGCAGAGGTAGTTAGCACTTTTGTCTGTAGTCTCACAGCAGGGAGGTCCTGGGTTTCCAAGACTGTGTGACCTTTCACTGGAGGTGCTCCAGCTCTGAAAGGGTTTGGCTGTGGGCCGCACTGCGGCTGCCCACAGCTCCTGAATGATTGCCCCAGTGGCATTGAAGGATGGGTCAAGTGAAATTTAATTACAGCTTCAATTAAGTATTCCTCTAACCTTAACGTAGGCTATGTATTGTCAATATATTGTAGCAAAACCCTCCATCCACACGATGGGAATAGATGTTAATGTAATACAACCTACAGGCACAGCAATATTAAAACTCAGTAAATGTAAAGTATCATGATTTACTCTTCTTTATGCTAAATATCATTAAACTTAGCAGGATCTATGGTTTAAAAAATCATGTTGATTTGAATTCAAATATGTTAACAGTACTAACAAATGTAACTGCAGTATTATTTGGCCGGTGTTTTTAAAAGTTTAAAGAGATCTTAAGGCCAAATAAAAACATCACTGGACAATGAAAACTACCCACCTGTACCGAGCCCTGCAGTGCTTCATCTGTCTGAAGCGTCTCACATTACTCTTGGCCAGTCTTTCCCCTGACACACAAACTGACTGCTAGGATTGCAGACAGCTCAAAGCCAGACATGATAAACAACACTGAGGGAGATTGAGAGCTCTACAGCGACAAGCCAGCTCTATACTTTAATTTAGCCCCTCTATCCCAGCACCATCATCAACATGCATGAAGACACCAAAGTGCATTTGTCAGACTTGCAGAAGCTTGGACACATCAGAGTGGCATGAAAAATGCATGTTGCCAACTTTCAGCTGGTCTCCTAACCTAATTTCTCACTATATTCAGTCCACATTTCCTCATCTAGTGAGAAGTGTTGCCTAGTTAACCTTAGCCTGTTTTATGAAGCTGACACACAGTTGGGGGTGGACTCGCTAACAAGGCCAGAGAAGAAAAAAGAGCTTAAACGTCTGAAAAGCCCAGCACTAAATGGCAACAGAAGCTGGTTTCTTTTTCACCGCAGCAGAGGCTCCCATCTCCTCAGACAATATAGTTCATTTGTCAAAGTGTTCTGCGTGATTTGTAAATGCCAGTTTGTTTACAACTCATCAATGCACCAAAGTCTTATTCGCTTGCATGGAGCAATTAATCATTCAACTTTGATTTATCTTCAAAGTTTCTCTAAAGATACAAAGTGCAACAGTGCATACCTTTCATTTCATTTCATGCCCGAATCCCATATCCCGGCACATGTTCACCATATGATTTACTCTTCAGCTTTTCTCCACATCTGTCAAAATATTCTAGGACAAGACCTTACTCTTCTTTTAACGTATAGAAAACATATCTCTGAAGCAAATGCCAGCTGTCCAGATGTTTTCTTCTCAACCATTTTATAATGCAGTCTTGACCTGGTTGACAGAGAATCTCAAGAGAATTTACACAGGAAACTTCTCCATATATGGCAACATGTAAATTCGTGCGGACACCGGGCACACTTACAAGGTTACTTCTTGAGCTGATGATTTATGTATGCTCTTGGCACGGCTCGTAAATATAGAACAATATTAAAAGCTTCGACCTGTAAATAATTCACGCAAACCTGAACAAGTGCGATTTGTGTGCGTCTCTGCTGCTTGGCTTTTATGACTGGACTGTAACGGCGCTGATTAAAAACTGGCCAGTGAACAGAGGGGAAAAAAAGGGGGGAAAGCGTTTACGCACGTAACATGAAATCATTCTCCGTGCGTAATCTTTAAGAGAAGAACCCGAAAATACAACGCGGTTCACATTCAATGAATCCGAACCTTACCTTGTTTGATGCCACGAGGTGTGTGCGCGGTGCTGTCCTTAGGAATGTGGGAGAGACGAATCAAATAGCCGGTAAGAAGATGACGCCAAAACCCCAAAATGCAACAGAAAAACAGCGTGGTACACTTCGTGGAAAGACACGAGGCGAGTGGCCGGGTTTGAGCGCACTTTACGCTGCTTCCTCGCTTCTTCTCCTCCTCTCTCCTCCTCACGCAGCGGCGGCGTTCATCCTTCTTCAGACGTGGATACAGTTTAATGTGGCGAATCGGAAGAGACGCACGGAGACGCAGGGCGCAAGGTGCTCGATTCGCACCCTTTCCTCCCTTTCCTCGCCAGAAGCTAAGCTCAGAGAGAGAGAGAGAGGGGGAGAGAGAGAGAGAGAGAGAGAGAGAGAGAGAGAGAGAGAGAGAGAGAGAGAGAGGAGAGGAGAGAGAGAGAGAGAGAGAGAGAGAGAGAGAGAGAGAGAGAGAGAGAGAGAGAGAGATGAGGGGCTGAGTGAACAAAGAGGCAAGCGATGACATGCAGGCTGCTCCAGCGCCCCGTTTACAATGGAGGGGGACAAGGGCAGGTGGGGGTGCACCAGGGAGGGATGCGTCCTTTATATGTTCATAATCCGATTCGTCTATAAACCTACATCGTTGATCCAGTGTGAATTAGATTTAGACTTAATGACAGTCAGAGGAAACCCCCCACAGTTGCATACAGTGACGGTCATCTACGCCAAATGAACAAGACACAGGACCAAAAGTAATTATTTGTCTTGAAAATATTGTCAAAATCAAAATAAGCAAACCAAATAAACACAGAGTAGGTCTGTGTTTAGTGAAAAATACAAAGAAAACGTTAGTAAGAAGAAACAAAAGGTTTGCAGACCTCCAAGGCACGATGGTAGTTTCATTGTGGCCCACATCCTTAGAGAATAAAACACTTATTTGGAAATGTGGACAACCTTATTCCTGTTTCCAAGTATAAATTCAAACATATTTGTCAATGAGATACCGGTATATATTACTGCTGATGTCACATTGTAGTAAAAAGTAATGACCTGACCATTTTATAAATTGAATTGAAGGGCCAGCTGCTAAATTGGGTCTACACAGAGCTCCAACTCTTTATGCACCCCAAACAGCACACCTATTTTACAAAGTCATTACTACAAGCCCCAGGTCCCTTGTGTGAATCAGACACAATAAAAACAACAGTGTATTATATTATAAAGTCAGCAGCTAAAACCGGAATGACTCACATCACCTGTGAGCACTGGATTTTACTATTTTTTGGCATGATGTATACGGGAAAAGTGCAAGTTGTTGTTTGTTTCTGGTGACTTGCTTTTATCCACAAATCTAAACCCATTGAAGGGTGTTATTTGTTATAATGTCGGTAGTAAAAGCATACTCTAAGTGCTGGGAATTTGTGTACTGTTCCTCTGTCATTCTAATTTCAAACACATTAAGTTGTTTGTTTTGGACTATCATTATCATTCTCAAGGCCAGATCATTCATGTTTGAGCCCTGAAAGAAACAATCGTCAGTCTGGAAATTGAAATAACTTGTTTGAAATGATTCCTTGATGTGTGTTTTAAATGACAGGTCAATTTCAGGTTTCTAATTAAGTCGTCAACTGAGCAGAACCTCTTCATTACTCACTCACTCACTCACATGTAAAATGTAATACAGAGTAGTTTAAAAAGTTACATATGTATTTATCGTTTGACTTCTTGTGTGTCTTAGTTCATGGAAAAATATAATTAGATGTTCAGAAATGTGAAACTCAAACACTGGAGGCAAAAATACAACCATAAAAATATCACACCAATTACAACTTACGTCTGGACAAATAATCAAAAAAGGGGTTGAAGGCCAGTCCTGTGGCAGCAAAAGCATGTTGTTTGAATCAGACTAGGGAGGAATACGTTGAACACATTTCTGTGTTAAATGGCACTGATTTCAATCTGTCTTGTTTAAATCAAGATTGATCAAGAGGGAAACGCTTTGATTCATTGTCTGTCCATATTGCCCAGCCATAATTCAAATTTGAATGAGTCCTTTTTAGAATACATTGTTGCATTTGCCATTTAATCCTATTGTGAGTCGTTTTTCTTGGCTGCACAGCTTTGGAATGCTAAAGCTGTGCTAAGACATAAGGGAAGAAAATATATGCAAATTGCTGCTTTGTGGTGGTGCACAAAAGAGAAGCGACTTCAAATCTGAAATATACCAGCAGTAATGCTGTTTCTGGCATGTTTGCTTTACTTGCAGATGCATTTGCTCCATCGGAGTGATGAGAGAAACAGAGCAGTGGGGGATTGGACTAATTTCTACGACATCTGTGATTCCTTCAGAACTGAACTCAAAGAGGAGTAAAGAGATGTTTTACTGTAAAGCTTTAGAACCACAGGGAGCAGCGTTATGGCTCTAATATCAATGGAAAATAGACACCCAGAGATCAGACGCACCATGAAATAAATATGAGGATGTGGTTTTGAGCTGGCTTTAAGCTGTGAATGACATAAACAGTATTTTTTTTAACACATGTTTAGTGTACAGTATATTAATCTACATCTCAGTCAACTGACACTGTTGTAAATGAAGTGTAAATTCATAAATTCCACAAAGAAAACTATACTTGTGCTTCCTGCTATTGTCAGTCAATCCCAGCACATTATTTGGTCTATATCGCAGTAGCAAAACTGGCTCCTCAGACTCTACATTTCCCTCTCACCATCACAATTTTCAAGATTCACAAAAACATCCGTCCAAAATTGATTATACTCTTATTTGTCCCTGGCTGAAGTTTTTTTGTATTGTCATTTTAGTTTTATGTGACTTTGCATTTTCAGACACGTTGTTGTTTCAATACAATTCAATATCTGCGTCTTATTTTATAGAACAGTAATGGATGTAGTACTCAATTGTGTTACTTAAGTAAAAATATAGATAGAAAAATATAGATAGTTAGTTGCCTGTATTTAAGATGAAAACTATTAAAGCATCAAAAGTAGTGCTTTTAATGGTTCTGATTTTTGTTCAACAGAAACAACTGAATGGATTTCCTAGTATCAGTTAAATACTCTGAACTGGTTCTTGTGAAGCTTTACAAGGTGATTTGTATTTGAAAGTTCTTGTCTTTCTGCGTGCAGAACAATCATATACAGTTATTTACTGTTGCTGGATAAGAGCAGGGAACCAAAAGGAAAGTTGAATTTGAAGAGGATTTTGGTTGGTTTCAGAGAAGAGAACGTACCACACTAACACATACACAAAGACATAACCATTTGCACGTCCTGTGTATAATGTAAGCGGTGACTTTTTCCAAATGTCAGACGCCTCACCAAACGCACTGTCAATCACTCTGCAACCAAGACGCAGCTAGTTACGCACAATGGGGAATGAAAACTACTCAACATGATCGCCAAAAAATGATTTCTACAAAGCCTAAGGGTTCAGCTTTTCAAACCCAATGGAAAGAAGAGTGCAAGAAGGCTTAATAGCTCTGTGTTTTTCCATGTTTCATATTATTATTATTAAAAATTAATGATAGACTGTTGCATGATTGTTCATTAAAGATACATTATGCCACTTTTCTTGTGGATGGTCTGCCACCCGCTGATCTCCAGAGATGTTACTGCTTTGCCACAGAAGAGCATTTAACTTATCAGTCATACATTGCCAAGGTACAGGTCAGATCTGTGGAGAAGCATGACCACTCACATTTTTCAGTTTTTGTTTGTTTTTTTGCAATAAAAACACCTGTAATTCCATAAATGCAAGATGAAATAAGTTAAATTGCATATGTCAGATTATACTACACATTTCACTTAAACGTACTGTACATCATGATATATTTAAGATTTTACTAAAAACTTTGGCGTTTTTTCCCCAGTTTGACCATTTTTGTGATGTTTATATTTGTACTTCCTGGTCGACATGAGCAGCAGATGTGACAAAGGTAGAGTTAATTCCAAAACCATTACAGAGAGCAACCATAATAACAAGGGCCAAAATCTATATAAATTATGCAATAGTTATTGATTTGACATATAATAATACTTGATAACACCTCTGTTTTGTTAAATAATTGTTTTATCTGTCGCCATTGATGAGACAGTTCAGTTTTAGAACTTAGAACTAAATTCCTATAATTTTAAACTTTTATTTTTCAACTTGACTGATGTAAAACTATAATAAATAAATGGGTAAATATACCTCAGGTTCTATCCGAAAAAACACAAGAACCTGACATGCCATAAACATTCTATAGGCAAAACTATAGCATCACGGAAACAAGCCGGTGGCCCTGAAAAGTACATAGTGGGCGTCAAAAAGTTTGTAAAGCAACAAGTTTTCATATTTTCAAATCTTGATCAAGGTCTGCTTTAATTTTATTTGCTTCCGTGTTTGCTGAGAAAACTTTACAGCTGCAATTTATTGGTGCTGCTTTTGTAGATCAAACAGGTCTTTACCCTCACCACACGAGAGGAGAGGAAACACGATATTTCCCTGTAGACGGTAGCCTGAACTAAACTTTGCAAAGTGTATACTGCCTGCGCTGATGAGGCAGTTTTGAGCCGCCATGCTGTGTCTGACTTCTTCTCAGCCAGAGGGGCCCCATCTGGGCTGCAGCAGGGGCAGTGATGGAGGAGGAAGTGCAGGAGACGCAGTGGGCACCAGGACTAAACCGCACGGACCGGGATACCACTCCACTCTCTGACCACAGGCCTACTCATTAATGTATGTTTTGGACTCTTTTTTCCATTGAGGGTGTCTGAAAATCAAGTGGTCTTTTCACAGGAGTCTCTTCTTACTACAGATTGTCATTAACAGAACAGTGTGTTCAGTGTCTTTTGGTCTGAGGCTAAAAGGGGCCGCATGGAAACGCTGACTTTTATTCCAGGGAGGAAGAGAAATGCTGAATAAGTGCAATATTGGGGAAAAATAGCCCGAGCAGATGTCATACAAATGTACATAAACAGTATGTTCTGACTTATTGCTCTTCTACCCTTAAAATCACTTAATGTATATAAAAAGTCTTTTATACACGCAGTTAAACTGGCATTTAAAATTCAGGTCATGTCTGAAGGAGCAGCTGTGTGTGCACTGTTGTAGATAATTGTGAACCATCTAAGTCTTGTCAATGGACAATTTTTGATATATTTTCAAAAGCGAGAGAGCTCATTTGGTTGTGTTTATGTGTGGGCATCAAAGTGAATGGTATTCTAAATGCATTCATAGGAGACATGAGAGGAGAGTCTCTAATGAGCTCTCAGTGCAGTGTCACGGGCTGCTCCAATCCTCCTGCTTTTACCCAACGTGGGTGGCACAGAAAACCATGCGGCTCTAACTACACGGCGATGGAAATATTAAGTCTATATATCTGTGAACATCGCAAACAAAGCAATGCACCAGCAGATTAACCAGTATCTCAGCGTCCAAAAATGACAACAATTTATTTAATTCAATGGAAATCATAAGCTGAGGTTGAAATGTCGTTCACTGAGGTTGGTGTTGTTTATTATGTCATGAAATATGAAACTGGTTTCAAAACACAACCTTTCTGCAGTTGGGGGGTTTGAGAGAGAGATAGTTATGTCAGCGCAAACTACTGTGTCATTATGGGACTAAAAGACTCTAATGGATATCTATAATGGACAATTCATCAGTAACAGAGAGCAGTATAAAGTATAAGTAGAAATGTCTGCATCTTATAATAAAGTATTTTATATCTCTTCAACACGGAAATAAGAGCTGAAAGCAGCGCTCTGATTGGCTGTGCTTAGAGGTCAGTTTCACTTCTCCGCATGAAACTTGAGCCCGTACCTGAAAATGAATGCTTTTAGTTTAGGAATTGTGAGAGTTAGACACTAGTTAGACACATTGAAATACCTACTTCCAGTTTTGCTGTGTGAAAATTGCCCCCCAGCTTTGAAAGTGCCTCCTCCTATATTATGTCAAATCAATGTTTATGGGATTTTAACCATGTTATAATGGTGATTCTTTATCATTATCTTATTCAGAGCTGTAATTGTTTATTGTCCTGCATTTGAGGCTTGAGTGCTCAGAAAATGTCTCTTTTCACCTACCCCCTAGCTCTGCCCACTTTTCTGTTCTTATTGCGATTATTCAAACAATGAAACTCTGGGTCATAAATGTAGGGTTAAAAATGTCATGTAACCTTTGACACTTTAAAAACATGTAGACCTTTACGACACTTTAAACATAGGCTAAAGGGGGGGGGGAGGTGAGGGATTTTATTTAGATTTTTCAGACTTCTTAAAAACTTGTCTATTTCAAATGATTCCATAATTCCCCAATACATAACACTAAAGATCAACTAAGTTTATATCAGATATTTTTACCTAAACAAAGTCAAGACTAGAGTTATATCTGTGTTTGTAACAGGATATCAGAATGCTTTCTTTCAGCACACAGTTGGACTTGTGTCGCTGCAGCACAGAAAGTCACCATCACCTTGTCCTTGTCGCTTAGAGACAGAGCGTTCACATTTATTGTTTTCAGTTTGTTTGACCTCCACACGCTGACACACAGGTGTGAGCCTCTGCTTTCTAAACTGTTGGAGAAAGGTCTCGGTCTAATTGAAACCAGGACGGGCAGTAACGATTGTGCTGAACTGTCACCCTTCTGTCAGGGCGGGTCGCTCTGCAGCGCTGGACTTTTTATGGTTTCAGTCTTTAGGTTACACTCTGTATATCGGGCACGTGGGCATTAGAGACATTTATGCTAAATGTGTCGCCAGTATATGGTTAATTATGACAGCATTATTTTATCGCCATCCACCGGTGAAACGCAGTGTCACGTTGAGGGGGGAAAATAATAATCGTATTTGCAGTAGTATTGCTTCGATCACATTATGTGTTGTTGTAGAATATGTGACATTTAGTGACTGCTGCGGCACACTGTGTCACCACTTCAGAGCCGTTTGCAAAATAAGCAGCATCGAAAAGTCTGTTAGAGCCAATTCAAAGTGAGCGGGGACGTGAGCCCACGTGAGATGTACCACTTCAGCGGCTGTCTGAATAATGACAGTGTGACCATGTCTCCCTCTGGCGTCTGGAACAAGAACTTGAGAAATGAAATGAGTAAAATAGGCATAGGCTTACCCACCGAGAAACCGAAGAAATGTTTATTGCGAACATTTATCAATATTTGGAGAACGCCAGTTTCCTTTTCTTTTGACTTTTTCTATTTTTCAACACTAACTAACACTTTTTTGTTGTTTTTTACGTAAACAAAACGTAAAAATAAGAACACCAAGGGAGAGAGCACAGAGAACACCTTGCATGTATGTGCCTAGTTTTCTGTAAAAGTAAAAAAGTGTATAGGTTCTCATGTTTTTCCAATTATTACTTAGTCAGGTGGGATTGTTCCTGTGGTAAATATTTGTAATGAGAAGAACATTCAAAAATAAAAGTAAAAAAAATGACAGTAAGTAGAGCTGAGTTCTAAACAATGTCTATGTTATCAATAAGTGACATTCCATTAAAAAACAAGACAATTTACACAAAACTGACAAAATAAAGGTGTATTATTATTTGTCAAATCATAACAATTGTGTAATTTATATGGATTTTGTTGTTGTTGTTGTTGTTGTTGTTGTTGCTTTTAATGGCGGTTGGCAGTCGAAAGGTGCCTTTACCGCCACCTACTGTAGTAGGTGCCGCTATTGTCCAAACAGGAAGTAACATTATATATGCAGCACTAAAATTGTCAAACTGAGGAAAAATAGGCAAACATTTTAAATTAAGTTTCAAATAATAGTCACAACATTTTAGTGAAAGCTACCCTGTCATACATAATTTAAGGCGTTCCTGTAATTTTCAGGGCACTGAAATATCCAGAAGGGGTCGCCTGTACACACGCTCATTCATCAATTTCCCTTTATTCCAATGACAAAAGAGACATCAAACGGGGCGGTGTGGGAAAACACTACACTGCATTTGTGAAGACAGACACTGGATAATGTATGCAAAACACAAATAAAACTCAGTGCGCATGAAAGAAAGCCATAGATGTCCATAACCACAAACCATGAATCTTTGAGTGTTTATAAGACAGTAGTTCCAAAATATATTTCATGTTGTGCCATCTTGCCCTATATGAGCATTTGCATCTACATCTAGGTTCACATCTACATCTACTGCCTGTCTGCTCCATTTTTCCCACCCTAATCAAAAAGGCCTACTTGTGGGGGGTCACGTCTGGTCACCTCTCCTGAGAATAAGGGGGTCTGTGTCTGCCCCTAACCCAACGGTCCTCCTCTGTCCCTATGGCAACAGTCCAGGAGGCTGCAGGCCTAGACTGGGGCGTCCAAGCAGATGCCCATAATTAGCATGGCTGTACAGAGAAGTCAGCCTGCCAGTTTGGCCCCTCCTGAGCTGTCAGCAGCCCATAAGCTGCTGAAAAATGAAGATCCTGAGGTGGATCTGTGTTCCTGTGGTGTGTGTGCATCTACTGTTTGCCCACTGTTGTCTGTGAAAATACTCCTATGACTGGTGGAGAAATAAGGTTATGATTCAATAACTCGGGTGTCATTCGACTTTATTTTTTTATAAATAATAGATGTCATTATTTCAAAGTGTAAATTGACTAATTAAGATCTGTATAAGAAAGAATTCCTTTCAAGACAAATAATGCCTGTTTTGACATTTAATTGAAAATCCCAAATTGATGCCACATACTGTAAAAATCAATACATTAACATTTAAACAAGCCAAGACAACAAACAACATTTCAGAAATAATGTCTTGTTTGTAAGAGTTATGTAATGATTTAATGGTTCAATTTAACCCATTACAGCTGTAGTATTATTGCCTTTATAGTTGATGTTTCCATGGGGGCGAGCGTGTGTTGGGGCAGATCAGACAGAGTGAATGTCTGGCCTACACGGCTGACTGAGGCCGAGATTGCACCTCATCATTACACACATTCAACCTTCAGATCCGTGGCATTATCAAATATCTTGTCTAGACAGGCTCTGTGTTCAGATTTAGCTTGATTATGTTTATGTACATATGACTAACACTGGCCCATTTAGCTTAGCTCAGGTCAAGTGGTCAATACAGAACAAGCTGTGTGGGATGTCCGGCCTGTGGCTCCAGAGGTCATCTGATGCACTGGCCATGAGTCCATGAATTTGTCAGCAGCAGCCTGTGGTCATCGGCACGCTCCATGACCCTTTGACCCATGACCTCTGCCCTGATCGGACTGTTAAGAGGTCGAGACATTTCCTCTCTTGTGGATCTATCAGCTTTGTATTTTTACTGGGCCTTTATTGGGTCATTTAACCCCCCAAATCACAATGGGTCACAATGAGGCCAAAAAGAACAATTATGCATTAGGCCTTGTAAATGGGCCACGTTGTAAAATATCAAACAAGACTCCCTGACATCTGTATAATTTTATCAGCAAGTGTTTGAATCTTAATTTTCAAATCCTGAAATGTCTGTAAATTACTTTGAGGTAACAGTGAACTATTTGTTTCATTGAACATATCATACAGTGCATCACTTCTTCCCAATTTTGTTATGTAACAGGCTTATTTCAAAATGATCATTTGCCTCAAAATTCGACAAAAAATCGCCCATATAGACAATATGTGAATTCTTTGCAAATGTATTAAATAATAAAATAAATGGGTGAAAGCTGTGAATACTTCAGATGCACTGTATATGATATACAACTGAACTCTAAATCCATCCAAATTTAGAGCAAGGGTTTGATTCCCGCAGGGGTCATGGGATCAGTGACCCAGACGCAATGTTTTATGGGGCCTAAAACTACGGAACATGGGGAGGTGGGAGTTTGGGAGGGGGGTGTCTGAGTCTGAGGCGGCCAATTATACTATGGCTAGACACATGACACAAGCACACAGCACATACGTGTGGGAATCCTCCAGTCAGGACGTCCTAGACTGAGCTGCTGAGCATATGCACAGGCAGAACCTACAAGACACAAAGCACTCATCTGTGTTCCAGCTTATCTGAGATAAAATACACTGAGGTGTATAGAGAAGACTACTTCGTAATTTTATGTCAAAGGACATAAACTAATGTTATTTTTTTAAGAATATATTTCTCAAATAGGGGTACAGAGTGGTCCAAGAAAATGATCAAGTAATTGAGTAAAAAAGTAGTAGTATTATTTGAGGAAATTTAGAGTAGCCTTCTAAACATCTGATTTATTTGAAGTTGATTTAATAGTATGGACAAAACTTTAAATAAAGCACACGTTCAAATATTTTCAAAATAAAGGCCACAAAAATGAAAAAAACTCAATCATGTCTAAGGAGCTAAATGTTCACATTGAATACTGTTAAAATAAAGCTGTTGTCATGTGAAGACAAAACTTTAAACTTTTTTTACTCACATTGGGAAGAACAACCAAAACTTATACTCAAGAAAGAGAACTGTTACTCAGCTGGAGTAAAAGTATGCTGTCAGAAAACTACTCCAAGATGTAGCCCACAATTGCTTTAGAATGTTATACTGAGTAAACGTGACCACATATACAGAACTGATGTGCATCATTGTATGACTTTTTTTTTTTTTTTTTTGCTGTTTTTTTGTTACATTAAACATGCTTTAATTCCTAAAACATGCAAATATATTAAGAAATGTTACCATCTGCAGTCTACAGACATTAACACATTTGACTTCTTTTGTTAAGCTTTGTGGGGAAAACATCTCTCAAATTTGGCCCAGACTGCATTGAAGAATCTGCCACGAGCTGGCCCCTGTCCAAGGAGTACCCTGCCTAAGGCCCAAAGTCACTGGGATAGGCTCCAGTCACCCGCACCCCCTAACGGGAACAAGCAGTAGAAAATGAATGATTTAATGCATGGAAGTGTTTCGTTTTGGACCTGTTTTAAACCAACACTCCATGTTTTGTCTGTAGTAGCTTAATGTCTACTGCAGTCTTACTAAATTGCTATTGTCAACCGAAATTTAACTGTCCTAAAAATGTCTCTCTGTTACACTTAACAGACCTAGGACTGTAGATATCTCTGACGGTCCCACATTGTTTGTCCCCAGTATCCTGCAGCATTAGCCTTTTTCCTCAGAAAATCTATGTATTTCCGTGTAAGTCTGGGCTGCTCTGTTAGGACACAAAGTAGCCTCTCCCATGGTGCGCAGCACTTGCCTTTTTGGGATTAGCCACGCGGCACGCCTCGCATATTAATGCATCAAGGCATTGAGCTTGAACTTGACCGGAGGAATGCGGCTCGTGGGAACGCAGGCTGTGACTGCCCGGACCCATTCATGGCGCACAGGTCGGTGCTCGGTGTCAGCGCTCATTTACATAATGCCCACCCGCCTCAAATGAAGGCACGAGGAGCAGCAGCGTTCACACTTTCACTTTGGGATCAGCAGAGGACAAGTCTGCGCAGCTGCTCCTGGTAAGGGCCTGCCTGGTTTTGATTTATAGTTTGGATAAATGCCAATTGTTTCACTTGGATCTTTTAAAATAACAGAATCTTGCAGATATTGCGTAGAAGGATTACAGTCTGCATAAAGTTAGCTCGTCAAAGTCTCCGTCAAAGTTGGCCTATAGTTCAAAGTGATTTGTGTGTAAGTTTAATCATAGGCCTATTTTGTCTCTAAAACCCAAAATGTTTATTTGCTTGAGTTGCTCCACGAATAAACAAGTAGATTAACTAATATGTAACACAAATAAATAATGCTGAGAGAAGTGTTCAATGAAACCATAACATTACAAAATTTTTAATTCGTAAATCATTATTAGTGTTACTTTTGTTCTTTAAATTCTGTTTCTCCAAAAGACATTTAGCAACTGGCCATTGTAGGGCAAAATTTAGCTGAAGTCCATAACTTTGAATATTTTGTTAGGCCTACTACAGTATTTCTGCAAATTTAGCAGATCCAGCTGTAGGCCTATCAAAATATCAACCGTATAAAAAGTGTTGTTTTGAAGATTGAAGAATTAAAGTACATTTTCTGCTTTTTCACGTTCATTTTACAGGTAATTGACTTTTCGTGCTACATTTGAGCCTCTACCATGGCAGTGGCACGTCTTAGAACTCTGATGGATTGGAAAAATAGGATCAGATTATCGAGACAAGTTTTAAAATACATCAAGGCTTGTTAGTTCCTTTCTTTTCTTTCCCCCCTCAAAATCGCCCACCCTTTAGTTATAACACACTTTACCAAAAATATATAATACACGTGTTTTGTGATAATCCATTGCCACGGTATTTAAAGTTTTATGTGGATCATAATCAAATTCAATGTTGAGATTCTATTTCTAAATAGCTTATAGCCTTCAAACATTTTAAAGATAACAATAATTCGATTTATTGAATGAGAGAAAGGCGTCTGATACTAAACAATGGGCATATACTAAAATTATTTATCACCATCATTTCGACCACGTTTAGTTACAAACTCCAACCTGGAAAGCAAACTCAATGCTCAGCAATTGTTTGTCAAGCAAATCAGACATATTTCCATTAGGTAGAATTACATAAAGTTTGATATGTGGTTAAAAAATATACAATTAAAAAAAGATTGTTCGAACATCTTTCAGCCACATACTCAAGCTCTAAACCCTGTTTTTTCCCCACTGGTGTTTGGCCTGGTCAATGTGTGCAGTGCATTTCAATGCATTAATGTGATTAATGTTCCAGCAGCACTCAAAAATATAGGCCATAGTTTATGTTGCTACAACACCTTTTTTTCAGATGGGATATCTTTCAAATTAAACGGAAATGGCAATTAGTCCAGCGGGCCAATTGTTACCATCGCGTTATTTCCACTGTACAGTGTGACTCCGTCTCGCCAAAGGGTGGCGCTGTTCGTCTTGTGAATGATCCTACACTGTAACACTCCAACATGGTGCAATTTAAACGAAGCCGAGCTGCAGAATATTGTTGAAGTTTTATGTCCACGTCGTTAAAATACATGTCTCTGCAGCACAGCAAATATTGTTCTGTAAATGGCCACAGTCTCTGCCAAGGAACACAAGCGCCATTGTCAGCCACTAACACACACTGTAGTTGGGAAGCATAACTTATCCAAATTGCAACTTGATCCCACCATTGGACCTTTTTTCCATGCTAAGTATTTTTTCCGCATTATTTTTGTTTGATGAAAGGTTCACTTCTTCCCTATAACGTTTAGCCAACAAGGCATATTCTCAGGGCAAATGGGTCATCATCCAATCAGAAGAGGTGTTCAATTTACACCGGAACAGTTGTCAGAGATGGCTCTATTTTCTCATCTGATGATTCTGTCAAAAGTAGGCCAATTGTCCGTTCTAGTCAGACTTTGTGACAATTAAAGTCCCGTTTGATTTTTTAAAATTCAAAATAAATGTTCCCTTGGTTACAGTGGTTATTGCGCCGCTCAAATATTACAAAGCTCATATCTAACCAATGTGATAGGCCCCTGGCGGTGTGCCCCTCCTCCTCCGTGTCTGCGTACTAGTTAGGCCTACTTCCAATAACATAACCATGCATTCACGCTGTAGTACCTTTTCTCTACAACACGTGGTCATTAACTTATAGTTGATTCTCGGGTAGAAATTACCAATAAAATGCCATTTAATATTATAACAAAATTGAACAAAATTGTGGTTTTGAACAGCGTTTAGAAGCTATGTGCATGGTTTACATTTGTGGTCTTCCTGTGGCCAAAAGATAGGCCTAAATTACATTTGTATCTGAAAAAACAATAAGTACATGTGTGTGCTTACACCTATGGGCCACGGTGACCACATGGTGACCACACTGACCACGTGTGACATGTCACCTACAGCTGCCTCTCTATGTTCAGGCAGGCCAAATTTGGTCATCAGTGAATTAATGCCGCTCGAGGAATATTTAATGAGTGTTGTTGCCCGTGTGTGCTCATCGAAGAAGTATTCATTTAGCGGTGTAGTGGTGGGAGGAGGAGGCGGAGGGCAGAGGCCCCAGGCAGCGCTGCAGTGCAGAGTTCAGCAGGAGATATTGTTGTGAGCCTGGGAAAGTGTAGCGGGGATGACGCCAGACTGTGTTGAGCGGGCTTTGGGGGGGACGTGGAGGATCCCAGACCCGATTGTCATGCAAATCTCACTCTGGCACGTTGTTGAACTTGATGTTGACTTCTTTTTCCCCTTTCTTTTTTATTTTCAGAGGGTGGGGGTGGCTGCGAGGGGGGAACTTTGGTTTGTCACTTGTTTGTGGGAAAATCCAAGTGAACTCGGCACGCACCACCGTGTGTTTGACCTTATATATACTTATGTTCTTGGGAGATGTCACCTACTTTAAGATAAAACCTACACCATGTCAGTATTTTGTATGAATATATTTGGTTGCTTATTGGGTTTAAGAATGATTTAATTATGATTTCTCAAATTAACTTTCTGTGTAACTTTTTATGCATTTTCCAAAGGAGTTGAAAGCACCATCTTATTTTATTTATTTTTTTACGTCTTTTTACATGTATTTTTAGATTATTAAATTTTTTGCTTTAAGATGAAATATTGTGGCACAGAGCAGTGATGTGAGTTCAATTACAGGAAGAGAGCAGCGGAGGCCAGCGCAGATTAAATCTGTTTATAAATGATGCTGAGAAGAATAGGAATCCTACAGAGTCAGACTTGTGTTGCAGCTTGACAGGAGAGCCTGCACCTCCTTGATACTAACAGATTGCTTATGCGCAATGATCAGATATGTAATGACTATCTGATGCAAGCTTCGTTTGAAAATCCACATCAGGTTCCCTTCTCGTTTATTGGTTTACCTGCACACGCTCAGATACACCAACCTTTTAAATATCCTTTCAAACTTCCACAGATATTACAAGTTTCTATTGGTTGGTTGTCTCTGCAACCGGCTTTTAATCTGTTGTTATCACAGTCACTATCTCATCGTGTGGGCCCAGATACCACTCATATCACAGCATCACTTCGGATAAAGATTGGGGGGGGGGGGTGGGGGGGGGGGGGGGGGGGGGGGGGGGGGAGGGGGGGTGGGGGGGGGGGGGGGGGGGGTGTAAGTATTAGGATATGGAGAGGCATTCTGCACCCTGCGCAGCCTGCACATGCATCTTCTCCTCTAAACCCTGTTTTATAGCCCGACAAAAGGCAATTGCTTGAGGTAAGCAAATTGTTTTAATTGTTCCGAACAGAAATATATAAAACGTGCTACCAAAAGATTAGATACAGACTTGAGACACGTTTCTAACAAAGCGTATTCACCTGACCAAACGACTCTGTTGCAACTTGGCCATTGTATCTATTTGACTATGACAGTAATAACACATTCCAAATCTTACTCCACTTTACCAGACACTTGCTTCTAGGAAATAGATTGATTTAGGAAATAAAATTCCCTATAAACTTTTTCGGCATGTAACGTTTACACACATTTTACTCATAGCGTTCTGATTAAGACAAACACATGGTTTACAGACTTCTAACACAAAGTAGGCAATCAACGAGCTTTTCTGTGATACCAGATTCCCGCTTCTTGGTGTCTATGTCCTTTTAAGGCGGAGTTAGGCCTATACCCCATTCCCCCTCCCTCTCTCTCCATCCGCCGGCTCCACGCGTGGACGCGCTGCACTTGTCAGTTGCAGTTCGCGTGTGAGAGGGAAAGGAGTATAATCTGACCATCCTTTTTGCTGCTTCTTAATTACTTTACGCATTTGTGAAGTACTTTTATAAAGACCAAACATAACACAACAGTGTGGACTTGAAGGATATTCTCGTGGACTTTGCTTTTTGTGAAGAGTTGACCCTGCTGTGCAAGTGAGTGAGACATGGCCTTTTGTACAGGAACAGTCTAAACTGCTGTTTGGCTGCCTCCTGTGCAGCATTCTGTGGTCTTTTGTATTCTCTTTTTTTACCCATAAAGTGGCCTCATGCCATAGGAAGACCATGATTAATCTTTAAATTAATCTGGCAATCTGCCTTTCTAGAGGTTTACTATTTGAGACTCATTACAGCATAAAACAAATACTTGTCTCTCTGTTATTAACGCAAGTTGGATTAACTTTTGTGTTAGTTTTACATTATGCTTCATGATTAAATAAAAATAAGGGGTTTCGGTCGCTCACTTTTTGTGAGAATGTCTAACACAACATTATAATGAAAATAGTTAGATTGAATGAAAAAATGCAAGTGCCTTGTACATAACACGGCAGTTATTCTCTGATCTGCAGGTGTAATACGAGCCTGAGCTTGTGTGTAAATGTGCATCAGCCACCATCTGAGGATGTATGAATGTTATGATATGGTAAAAGGTGTGGTCTTTCCATTAAAATATTTCATTTTAAGCAGCGTGGTTGTTAGCCTCGTTTTCTCCCCATCTCTCCATCTGTATGCGTCTGTGCGTGTGCGTAAGGAGCGCAATGTGACCAGGCAGCGGGCGCTCTCCCTCGACGCTTCCCTGTCTTCAACCTCTCGAGTAAGCGCGAACCGAGAGGCGGCCCCTTTAAGAGACCAAGGCTTAGTTTGTGTCTTTGGTTATCTAGCTGTATGAGTTTTAATTTCATAAAGCTAGAGAACCGAAAGTACAAACTGTAGCCGAGCACTTCGGGACACAGGGGGTCTTTTCGGCGCGGCGGAAGAGGACTATGCCGGGATTGTGCGGAGCAGAATGGATGGATGCTGGGAGATGCCACCTCAGAAGAGATGCCGAACAGGAGCACGGAGCCTTACAATTTACCCCAAAACAACAGCGGCGTGAACGTAGCCCAGTTCACTAACAGCTTTCCCCTGTCCCGGGTTTGTGTGGACTGTGAACGCGTCCAGAAGAAGAGCCCCTGCGTGTCCGTGAGGGCGTGAATGTGGGATTAGGGGATTTGGCATCGTGGTGATTCTGGGGCCTGTGAAGGACCAGTAAATGTTCAGTCCGTACAACTTTAAGAAATACATGAGCTAGTACAGAAAGTGATTTGACCGTGGGATACTTGTCACAACTGTGTGGGTGTTCGACTGTCATATCTGGAGGGTAGACCAGAAATAGTTAAAGCTCTTCTTTGATTGGCCAATTGCAGGCTCACGTGACAGTGTATCAACATAGGCAGTAGCTTTCTGTGGAGTATTTTTCACTATTAGCATGCTTTTCATTTGCACGCATTGTTTTAGTCATACATACAACAATCTAAATGTATTGTTATTATCTTAATGTGTTTGTTTGAGCTTTAACATGGCTCTTAATATTTTCCGTGTTTCCTAAAAGTTTTGGGACACTTACAGATTTTGATAGGGTGATGTATTTAGTAAAAGTGCATGATTGCCCCTAAATACATGTCTCCAACACAGTGTAAGAGTCTTAAAATCTATCAAAAATAATACATGCATCTCTTTGCCCCATGTTTGATTTGTGTAAAACCTTTTCGCCCAAATGTTTATATGGCACAATAGTTCCACAGTGTTGAAGCTAGATACACATTGGCCTGTTACAATCAGAGTAGGGTAAATATTTTACATTACTGGAAATGGCACCAAATATTTGTCAGACCTCCTGTAGCATATGTCTTGAATATCTTCAGAGTTCAGACTTCAGTGAACATATTGCGTTTGTCAGAGCTGCCAGATATGAATTGGGCATAGATGCGTTCAACATTTTTTGTTGGTGGTGGTGAATTATCTTTAGATTGGGAATAGATAAAACTAAAATAGGACACCAGCTCTGACTTTGAGCTATTCTAGGAGGCGAATCCGCAAGCCTTAGAAATGATTGAATATCCCTGAAGTCCCATGCTCTATTTAAACCATGACTGACAATATTTGATGTGAACCGTTGAACAACATCTTGAACGCTGTGTGGCTGTGTGACGTGCAAAATGCGTTACTGTGTCACACAGCTGACCTGCCTGTCCTCCATCTTGAATTTATGTCGTGTTTGCCCCCTAAAAACTTAACTATAATATTCTTTCTAATAACTTGTGAGTGTTTCTGCATTATGATTTTATGGTTAGTTTTTAGTGTATTTCTGTGCTTTGAAACCCCCAGTGCATTTGATTTGCATTTGTTTGAGTTACTTACAGTACACAAATGTGTTAAGCCTTGGACTAAAGAACAAAAATAATGAGGAGTGCCTAAAAACAATAAGTTAAAGCAATTTTGGCAGAGGTACAAGGTCAACCTGATGCACTTTCGTTTTTATTTGCTTACCTTGAAGATTATTTAAATCAAGCGTAGGTGTTTTATTCAAATGTAGATGTGTTTTCGCATTCATATATTTTTCCTATTTTTATTTTTTGTAAAGGAATCATGTGGACCTCATCAATGCTGAAGCTCGAGACTGACAAGCTCAGTGAAGAGAAATCTGCAAAGAAGAGTCCATCCACAGGTATCTATTAAAACAATGAAAAGAACACTATAATACAGGCCTTTATAGTCAGTTCATCTATTTATTAAGCAAGACTTTATTTGTCATCTAATTATTTTATTGATATTATAAGGATATGGACCACAGCCACAAGGAGTTCATTAGGGGCAGTTTTATGAGCAAATCATAAGTTTATTTTTCCTTTTTTACTATTAAATGTGCAGTTCAATAGTACTTTTCTGTACAAATAGCTTTCCAGCATATTTTTTGTCGACCAAGAATTTATTTAGTGGACTGCAGTCCTACACTTTATTTACTGTAACATTTGATGCCTTACTGTGGGCGTGAAGATGGTTTATTTTTAATCTTCAAGGAAAGGTTTAAAGAGAAGCAACTTACTTTCTTATTCACATATTGTCGCTTTCAATGGGCATTTATAGACTTTTTATTTGCACATAGTGTACTGTAAATGCCAGTACCTTTTATTTCACGTTGCAGCTTGAATATGTACATACAATACTAGCCTACAGCAACACATTCAAAAGCAAAGTGTGACCTCCATGTTCAATTCCATCATTCCACCTTTGAAGTATTAATCTGTTTTACATAGTAGCACCCCGAACCAATCCCCTCCCCTTCACGCAAACCTCTCTCTTTCATTCTCATACACTGAAACGTTTTATCCCTTTAAACACTATGATCCTATTTGCCAGGTAGAACGTGCGCTAGGTGTAGGGGAGGTGGTCATGTAATCTTGGGCGGGCTTGCTTTATCCCGTTAGCACCACGCAGGCACCCAGGGCTCACTCGAGGCTGGGACCTGCTCATGTGGAAAGAGCATTTGGGTGGCTCTGTCCTTTCGGCCCCTAATGCCTCCACCAAGTCCCGCAGTGTCCAGAAATGGTTGAGAGTATTGTGTTAATTTGTATAAAGGTGTGACATATTTGTGAGGAACAAATCTAGTGCTGTTTTATTAAGTTATATTAGATTTACATCGCATATGTTGGGAACATCAGGTCATTTGGATAAATATTAAGAGTAACACAAAAAAGCATTTGTTATGTATTCATCCCATTTTTCTTATTTTTTGTTCCTTGGTCCTAATTAGTAATAAATAAATATATTTTCGTCCTTCTCTCCTAAAATAGTGCCTTAATTACACATTGTCATTGTAAGTACACAATGTTAGCAAGGTCAAATCTTCATGGTTCCACAACCTTGGATCTTAGTTATTCAAATTCACCATGGATTTCTTTGAATCATCCAGATTTTCCCAAGCTTTATATTAGCATATGCAAGGAGCTGCCTGTGCTGCTGTTTTCTAAAGTGGATGTAAATTATAACCTCAGTATTATACGGACTGATGGGAGATAAATCTGGGTAGTAATGTATTGCAGTGAATGGGCTTGGGTGCTGGGGTTTTGAGGGGGGTCTTGTAGAGGGGTTGAAGAGCGTATGTGTGTTCACTGTACTCTAGATGGTAGCAGATGGAGTGCAGACTCAGCATATTTTATTAATCAGGAAATTGTGTCAACACAAGTTTGACTTTAGTTGAAAATAGGAGTTAAAACTTGGTTAAATATTTGAAACCATCTATGATTAAGTAAGCGTGCACACCTTTTTAAAACTAATATTAACATAGGGAGATTACGAAGTCGAATTTGCTCTTGTGTGATCCAAAAAGGGCTGAGAGGCATCAAGCTTCAGGAGCCGAGTGGAGATCTCTTTGGAATCCCAATGCAAACTAGGGCTTGAATAATGAGATGTATTTATGAAGGACTGGGAAGGGGATCCGCTATTGAAAGCAAGTAGTTTTGAGTCTGAATGGGAAAGAATAAGGAGGGAGGGGGTTAGCAGGATGAGGGGGGCCAGACGGGTGTGTGCTCATGGGGCCCCCAGCAGACTAGGCCTCAGCCAAGGCAGCTGTGAAAAGGACTCCCATCTTTTTCCCACGCCCAGCAAGACGCGAAACACTGCTGCAGCCCGCGAGGGTCAAGTCCTGTCGCTAATATATACACACACACACACACACACACACACACATATACACATATACACATGCACGCATGCATGCACACACACATTACGTGCATGTAAGAAAGTGCAAATTAACAAGCTGTCTGGGAAGCTCTGTGACATGGGGGGGGCACCTGCTACTCCCCCAAAATGCCTCACTCATCAAGGACCAGTGAGTTTGATGAGACAACAATTAGACCATAACTTCAACTTGAACTTAAAGTCTATATGACAGGTTAGACTACACATTTCACTACGCACAACACAATTATATTTCAGATTTTACTAAACATTTTGCCCATTTGTCCCCAGTTTAACCATTTTTGTAAAGTTTAGGATTTTCACTTGGTTGGACATGGCGAATATGACATAGCAACCATAATGTAAACTCCATATAAATTACACAACAGTTATCATTTGACAATAAATGATACCATATAACAGCTTTATTTTTCTTGAATGATCGTTTAAACTGTCAGAAAAGTGTGTCAGTTAAGTGTAAATGGTCTCTGTGTTTTCAAGGGCACGTCGCGTATTGATGACATCAATTTGAAACTCTCAGTTTTCAAAATTTCTTAACAAACTGCAACTTAACGAAAATTAAACTATGGTAAATATTGACTACAGGTGCTGTAACTAAGTCATAATTAGAAATATAGGAGAACCTGTCATATAGACGTTACTATTTATTGTGTGCTGAAAAGATGTTTCAAATACATTGATTGAGTTATGATTAGAATAAATACAATTAGAATTTCTGTTTATTGAAAGGATTGTTGTAAACTCAGCTTATGCTAAGACCCCACAGTTGTTCCTTCCCAGTCTTTTTATCAAAAAGTTTCGATAAAAGAGAGTTAAAGAAACTATATAAATCCGATGCATTTTTGTTTTGTTATTTTAAACTTAAAATTATTATATATTATAATATAAAGTCAGAAAAATACAGAAAATGTAATGTGTTGTAGAGGGGTTTATTTAGAAAAACTTACAATAAATGGAAACTCATGAAACTCATAATCAGGCATATCGTTATCATGTTGCTACTTTAATAGTACTTGTTGATTTCAATGCTAATTATTGCTCTTCTTACACGTTGTTGAGTGTCTTAAGCGCCTGAAAAACCAATTCCATCGATGCAGCTCCTGCCTCAGTCCACATGTTAGCCACAGAGCGGTGTCACACTTATTCAGGTCCCCCTTCTCGCGAAGCCGGTTCTCTCTAATTCCACCTTGAAAGACAGCGCTTCTGTCTCTTTTTAAGTTTATTAGCAGCATCCTTTCTTCTCTTTCTACTGAGCTGACTCCATTGCCGTTCCTCTCCTTCTCCTAATTCCCTTGCTTCATGTGGCCATCCCGTCTTAGTCTCACTCCCTCCTCATTATTGGCGCCTTCCTATTCAAATGAGTTTTAAATAGAGAGGGGACCCTTCTAATTAGTTCTGTAAAGATGCTTTGTTGTGGTCAGTGCGGCCACCAGTGTGTGCATTGAGAGGGGATGTGTGACAACTAGTGTAAGCATTGAGAAGATGTCTATTGGCCGTTAATGAGGTTTGTTAGCTGAGTGTGTGTCCTGCTGTTTGAATGCGGCCTCGGCCTCCTTTGAAGGAACAGAGATGAAGAGAGCCATGGCAGGTTACAGAATGCAGATGATGTATTGTGTTCATTGTGGTTGGATTTCACCAGCAGACGAGACGAAAGAGAAGCATTAGTTGCTAGTTGTTCATAAAAAGAAAAATATGTCATAGCATTTGTTATCACAGATCATCAAGAAAATGTAGCAAAAAGAAGCAAAATCCTATAAAACAAAACTAGTTTAATTAATATATATATAAATATAATGAATGGGTTACACTTGTCTTTTTTAAAAATGTGTTTGCTGTTGTATATAGTTTATTAGTTGGTAAAAGAATAAAACAAGAGAACAATGGGATAAGAGGAGATTATAGCTGTTGCCAGATGAGAGTCAGCAATGCAGACTGAAAACCAAAAATAGGTTGGGAAATTGTGGAAGGTAAAGCCAAAATGGCATCCTGCTGGGTCTACCTGCTGCCTCTGAAATTGTAAACTGTCACTCAGGATGCAGACAGACAGGCAAGACAGCCATCATTTGTCCGTATTATGCTTAGGTATTGAGCATAAGCCTAGTGCCCCCCCTCCTCCCTCGTTTCCATCTTTTGCTCAAGGCTAGCACATTTATGGCCGTGCACTTGCATGTATGAACTCCCTTCACATATTTGCTATGCTTTTCGTCTGCTTCTATCGCCTCCGTTTTTTTCACTGATTAAATGGGGCAGCAAGAAGGCTCTGGGTGCACGTTGTAAGATGTGTGGTTGGCTCTCCACGGGAGGTGTCGAGTGTTTGGACTCATTCCCCATTTTACCAGTTTACAAGTGTAATCCGTTACACTGGTGCAATGAGCCCTTAGTCCAGCCACAGGATTCTGTTAGGCTCCTAGAGATCTCCATAAACACCTCCCTCCTACCACTGTTCCCTCGCCTCCATACTGCTGCGCTGCCTCATCTCCACATGCTGAAAAACTACTGCCCTTATACATTTGAAATCACTATCCACTCTGTTCGCCTGACAAGTATTTGCCTTACTATAGCAAAGGCTTTTACTATTTTACTATTTACTATTTGGCAAATAAGAACTAAAAAATTTAACTCTTTAGTAGTTAACAGCTTCAAGATAGGAGTGTCAAAAAAATCAATATACCTAGATACTACTATTCTCAATATATACTAATTTGAACAAGGAGCAATACTGGAAAGTAGACCTTTCCTGAATAGTTTTTAGAATTGTCAGAACTACCACATGGTAATTTGTGTGGATTGTATCTAAAATACTTTTCTTTTCATCAACGGTATTAAAATCGGTATTGAGCATTTTCTTTTCTTTTTTAGTATTATAACACCATTCCTGTATGACATGCAGGCATTTTTTCTTTTAATCATGTAGTAATATAAGTATTGTTTTTTAGTAGTGTTTTGTGCCCGTCCTATTTTCTGTCTCCATCAACCTGCCAATGGGACTACAGATAAAAATGAACCTGCATGGCTAAATCTGGCACATTTCCATGTTGGATTAACACATGTTGATGAATGTGCACTGTCCCATATTAAATTGAATAAACATAAAACTAAGAACTCCTTTAAAAGTTAAAACATCTAAGGATATTAGCATAGACAAATGTGTTAAACTTGGACAGTGAGAGAAAACACATTTTATCTCACATTAGCAACTTTGAAAAAATGCAGTTTGCAGGTATTGATGTGTTTCTAGTCATTTGAATGATAATAAATGGGTGGTGGGCATTCCTCAGCACTGAGCTCATAATTTAGGCCTGTTGCTCCTGTGTGTGCTGTGTTTGTGTCTGTTTTGTTCCTCAAGTCCAAAGCCATGGGTCTCAGCCCCTCCCTCGCCTGCTCTTTCCTTATAACATATTTCTTTATCTCCTATTCGTCTCTCCATGTGCACCCCCAGCCATGCCTCTCCTCCCATTGATAATGCAGCTCTATTCTCTTGCTGGACGGAGGGGCTGCCCTGAACTAACATTGTCCCCCGTACTGGCTCTTGTGGGGGGCCCCATTGTATGTGGAGGAATGGGGAGTTAACACCCATGTCTGAACCCTCTCAAAGGGGTATTGTGTGAGAATCTTCCTCCAGCTCGCCCACTCACCCAATGCCGGCTTTGGCACAGGCCACGCCATGGGCTCCTCGAGGTGCTCCCATTATCAGTGCAAAACATGCGGTTAACAGGGAACACACTTACAAACAAGCTCGGCCCCGACTGACCCGGCACTTTCTGACTTCTTACACTGATTTATTCATTTTTCACGCAAACATACTCAAGTGAGTGCAGAATCTTAGAGGATTTGCACTTGTGGGTTTAAAGGTGTTCAAAGACACCCCTTAAGTTGTTTTGGCAATTCGAATAGCAGGGCAACCGCATAATACCACAAAAATTACAGTTGTTCTAATGGGTTCCCTATTCTTTTAATTGTATCAAATCACAGTTCAATACAGGATTAGCGCTATTATTGGATAAAATATTACAATGCTGATACATATTTGTGCTCCCAAGCATAGGCTGAGCATTTTCATTTGTTTTTTGTATAGCCGTGAGCGCCTTGAGGCAGGTTACAAAAGAGCAAGTTGGTGTTTTCTTCCCACATATTTTTTAATCAAAGTGTTAGTGTTTACATTTGCATGGAGCAAAGGGAGGCTGAATGCCAAAGGTGAAATTTTGAAAAACATTGTGTTTTCTTTTTTCAGATGGAAACAAGGGTGGGTGGTTGGAATGGCGGATAAAGGCTGGTGGATGACTGAACTCAGAGACCTGGTGAGGCTCAACATCATCATCGCCATGGGCTCTCATGGTCCGCCTCTACTCCGTGGCCCATACCTCCATCCAGGGGTCTACTAGAGCCAGTGAAACCCGGGCAGGCAGCGAGTGAGTGGGCTGGGATGCACGAAGAAGGTCCCTGAAGGCATGAGATACCTCTAGAGCTACCAGCTTTCAGGAGAAATCAATACAAGCAGGAGCAGGCATGGCTCTGGCTGGGGTCTCGAGTGTTTGTCTGCGGCCTAGGGGCCTGGACCTCCGAAGGACTGGCTCCGTGTGCCGCTCCGAGCGGCTGCCTTAGCTCTGATCCGGACCTCTTAGACCCAAACAGCTGTGGTGGTTTTCTCCCTAAATAATCCTTGAATACTGAGACTGCCATGAGGGAAACCGCTCTCTTCTGTTGATTGTTTTCCTTTATAAGATTGACATACCCCCCACCTTCTGCCTCTGGCTGTTTAAGCACTGCATTGGAAGTTCGGCATTAGACTCTGTCTTCATACAAAGCTCAACACTGTTTATCCCCTATCCAGTTTTAATATTTGACAAAGAGACATCACAATCTTTACTTTCTTCTCTGCTTGCTGTGGTGGCTGAGTCCATCTGTGTAAGCAGATATCAGTGTTCTTTGAAGTACATTAGTTATTTTAATGACTCTTAGAGGGTCAGAAGTGAACCGGCAGATGTGGACCCCAAATCAGCAGTGCAACTCAAGAGATGATATAATGGCAAGTATCTGTTTTTTGTGCTTTAGGGCACACTTCAACTTTACACTCATGTGCATTCAAACATTCCCATCACTTCTATTTAAATACTGCTAGATTTAGGGGAGAAAGCATAGACACAGGTACTATTTTTGAAAGGTTTGTGTGTTTGAATGGGTTGTAGACACACTTGGCCTTGACTGCTGTTTTCCATTGAGTTACATGAGAGTGCACTATAGAGCCTCACTTTGGAACTGCTGCTGTCGTCACGGGAATGCAGTGTTCTTTTCCAGATGGGCACGGGCTCATACAAAATGGCCGCCAGTCTCTCTTTGTGCCAAACATGTCGGGTGTCTTGCGATCATTGGCATGTGCGTGTCCGTTAGCTGTCGTTGGATGCAATTTACTACTAATTGCATTAGCATAACCTCAAACCAAGTGTCATAGACTTCTGATGATATTACATCTTGGAAGGCGGTATTGTTACAGTCGAAACTGTGATCGAAAGCAAGCAGGTTTCTGTTAATAAATGTAATTTGATATATCTAATTGATATCGGATGCATCTAAATAGGCTTGATTGTTTATCATAACATAATGTGGTCTTCCTATACTGTGCCATATGGTACACCAGTTTGCATTATCCAAGTTGCACATGCAAATGCAGCACTGTAGAGGAGAATACGCAGTGACACCTCTAAATCAGCTAGTACTTTGTCACGCATGCATGGTTTCACAGACATACAGGACGCGCAGATGAGGCCTTAAGCAAACAAAAGCGGTGACTTGCTTAATTAAAAAGGGATACAAAGGCCCCACTAAGTCCAGACAGATCTACTTTAATAGTCTCATTTTTATGCACAAGGGTGTCTGTGAACTATTCATTGACCATGCAACTCAAATTGTCAAGTGGCATATTCTGTTTAACATTCACATACAAAGAAACAAAAATTATGAATGAGTAAAGCTTTATTGTTATTTTTTACTAAGAAGGCAGTCAAAAAGGAAATTGAATTAGAAATGGAATGAGACTGAAATATTTACAGATAGTAAAGGTGTAATTGTAGTCGCATGTCATTTATTTCCGCACTCCACAGCAAGTCTATTTTTTAAACTGAGACTGCGTTTATTTGGTATCCTAATAAATGCATTTACAATTGAGTCACGACTGCTAAGTCATGTGCATTCACTTTCCATGCGGCTGCATACAGTTGGCTCTACAGTGGACAGCAAAATGGCGGTGACTCAAATCATTGGTCTGTCTACCGGTCATGGGGATGAAGAGGATGGATGGATAGGAGACATTGGGGGGGTCGTGTGACGTCTGGTTTGAGTGCGTTGTAGGGTCTAGACTGTGGGGTTGTTTTTGGAGGAGGGTGTAGTAGTGGAGAGGTTATTATTTGAGGAGGGGGAGTGTGTCTGGTTTAGAAGGAACCATTAATGAGGGAGTTGAAGGGGGGGTAGTTTGTCTGCATTTGTGAACATGTGTCTGTGCGTCGGGCCATTTGCATAGAGCGATTAGAGCGTCCATATGCTGCGTGACAGGTAGTCCAGGGCCTTGGCTCTGGCACATGATCCACGTAATCTGCCATACACTAAAAACCGGCTCTGGCTCATTTCTCACAATAATAACACACTCAAACTACACTCAAGCCATGTTTGCTACATCACTGTTTCTCTAAATTAGACCAGCCAATGAGAATGAGAATATGCGGCTGAACCAATGGCAATAAGTCCAAGAATCAGGAAGAGGAAGGAGGTGTTTGTGTGTGAGTTTACCCTTGATGTGCCAGCTAGAAACTTTTGCATGGGGATGGATTGCAATGGAATAGCAGATTTTAGTATTTAAAAGTAAAATATTAGGGATGGAATCAAGAAATTTGATTGACATGTTTTACATTGCCCTTGCGTCACTGTATATTTCATGTGCAGGCTTTGTACTAGCACCGTTTATATTTGTTTGTGACTTTCTTAAGAATACAAAATTGGTGTACCATCACTAGTGATAAGCAGAACAATACAAAAAGCAGTAAAAAGGTTCCAAGTTTAGTTTAGTCTTTAGTTTACGAGACAATGTACAGAGACATTAAGCTGATTATAGCTAAATGGATCATTTCTTTCTGCACTTCCAAGTGCTCCAAACAGTCACAATGCACTTATGCATAATGTCCCACATGAATAGTGCCGTGTTTATAAAGTCCATCATTTCCAAGTGTGGAGGTCTGAGCCTGGAGCGTGGGAATATGTCGAGAACATATGTAGAGTAGTGGGCCGCTGGTGAGACGGCGCAGCTAGCCTGAATGCAGTTGGAGCAGGTGAAAGAGGAACCTAGAGTTCATGGGTCAAGGCCAATGGAGGAGCTGTCTGGCACATGTGTGTGGGTGACTGAGCCGTATCTAGGTCTGGTTGTCTGGGACTAGCTGGATGCTAATGAAGTTTAGGCTGTTTGAGACGCTGTGCTGCCTTTTGTTGGCTCAGTCTGGGATGGTCAAAAAGGGACTAGTCTGTAGGCTGGTGACTTGGACAAGAGAGCCCCCCTTCATCATGTGCAGTCAACTCACAGTATCAGACTCCCCTGCTGAAAGTGCGATTGTATTGTTGGGAACCCTTTTTTTTCCCTCATCTTTGCTTTCTGTAACATTTCTCCTTTGACTGACATGTTGGGCTCAGATGCTTGGAGAAAACAACCTGGCAAACAATTGTATTCTGTAAATCTTGTAGGACTGGAACAACAAATCAACTAATTACTAGTGACTAGTCGATTATAAAAAATAATTGCGATCGTATTTTGATAATCGTCATCTGGACAATACAGACTCTAAAACACATACCAAAAGACCTTTTATAACAAAAACAGTGGCATTATTCAATCAAAATGTAAAAAAAAAGAATAAAAAAATTCAGATTTTCATCATTAATAAATTTTACTTGTAAATATTTGCTATGTAGACGCCTTGGTTGATCATGTATTTCACAAATCTCAATGTACAATAAAAATCATTAATTGACCAGCCCTAAATTCTGTATGTTTTTACGCCAGTAATTTATGAGGAAACTTAAACAAGGTACACACATTCTCACTAAACACAGCAAGCACCACAGTGTTTGGTGTAGTCATGCCATTTTCCACAAAATCAAAATTGATATGCAAGTGACTGTGCTCACATCTGGAACCAAAGGCATTAGTAAACACGCTGGAGGCAATTTTGTAGAGTGTTTGTTACAGTTTGATTCAAAGGGTAAATGGCCATTTGCTAAAAAAAATAATTAAGACAATAATAAGATGCAAATTATTATAAGACTGTTAGTTTAGTAGTCAATATTTTGTTTTGCATGTAAATTGTCGATAGGTCCCAAAGTGTGAAGTAGTTTGGCTGTTCCTTTAAGGGCATTGCCTCATCAGGAGCAGTGTGAGGATGTGTGTGAATGGGTGACAGAGCACAGAGCTAGCTCCCAGGTCGCCTTTCTGTATGTGGGTGCAGGCTTCATTTGCTGCTTCATTAACTGTCACCAGGACAACTAATACTTTTATTTCTAAAATTAACAGCAGGAAAAATTTAACCCAAGTTAATTTGACATCATTGTTTGTTTAGAACTCTTAGTTGTTACTAGGCAAAAAGCTTTGTAGTAGTAGCTCCAGTACTGCAAGTATAAGCACAATTAGGGGGCATGGCTTCATCATAACTCATCTACAGTAGGAGAATAGTGAGGCAATGGATATTGATATCACAATGGTCATATATATAGAGATATTACCACCCGGAGAACGGGTGAATGGGAACAAATTTGGCTGCACCCAGGTACAAACACAAGCTTTGACTCAGAAATAGAAAGAAGAGATGAAAGTACAATACTGTGCCCTGGTTTGTGGTTCCAGTGGGACAAAGACAGTTTTCAATTTTGTCAACAAAATGAGAACTTAAAAAAAAACACATACACACTCACATGCTTTTTTTTCCCCACTCCTGTAGAAGCCTGGAACATTTTTATATAGAATTTTGCTGTTGAGACAGCAGGAAAAAGCAGAGGCCAAAATTTGTTGCAAACCTTGTTCACAAACTGTTAACTTTCTTGAATGGAATGCCTTTAAAAGAAATGAATAGAAATATCCTCCCTTTCAACAGTTCACCCCAGTACAGCCTACAGAATATGTCCACATTGTGCAACAGCGTACACATGTAGAGACAGTGCGCCGCCGCCCTGTGACCCTATCCCACCACCAGGTTTTCATTCCCAGAAGCCCGGAGCTAGGTCTTTTGGTGTCTATTGGTGTAGCTGTCGCCCGGCCACCCATTCAGGGCTCAGTCACGGCCACTTAGAGCGCAGCAGACTCAGGGATTCAGAGGAGCTGTGATCCAATGACATGTATTTATAATGAGGGGGCTGCGGGGACGTCTTTGTTGGAGGGACACAATGTCGGCAGAGTACGAGAGTGTGAGAATTGAGAGAAGGGGGAGAGGTACAGAAAAAGAAGCCTTCTTCACACCACTCAACACTTCAGATTCTTCAACTTTCTATTAAAATGTCCAAAGCCTGACTTATATTGACTGATTACATTTTTTTTTTTTTTTTTTTAAAAGCCGCAATTTTATTTTTTGGCTTAGATCATGGATGCATTATGTCTGTTATATATATATGTTGACTTCAATATTTTCTTGATTAAAACATTAGTTTGTATTGACATAAAAAAAAATATATATATGCTTTATAACTATAGGAATCATCTAATAGATTGAGATTTAAGAATTAAAGCTACTTCTACATAACCCAACACAGGGTTGTCAAATGTATCAAAGTCAGATACTAATCGATAGTAAAACTAGGATTGAAAGTAGACTCATTTGAGAAAGTATAGGTTAAAAATAAAACATATAAAGGGGACAAAATGTGACATTTTATGAATAGTTATAGAATGATCTTGAGCTTTATGAGAACTAGCGTCAGGCCACATGGAAACATAAAGAGAATCGTTTGGTGTTGAAAGTATCACAAAAAAAACTTACTCACATTGTGATATAGAAATCTGTTTTATTTTTGTATTTTTGTGTCTACATTTCTAATTTTTTCAATATACTGTAAATTTGCTTATAAAGTCATAAATATAGTTTATTTTGCATTGTTGTCAAAGGGTGTAGTTTATAACTGGAGCTTAAAAGTTGCCATATGCTATCAGTGCTCCAAACCTTTTTATACAAGACAAAAAAATAAATAAAAATAAAACCGTATTCAATTTTGATGTGGAACCTCTGTCTCACACATATTACATTGTGTGGCAGAGGGAGAGTCCAGGAGAATAGTGCAGAGGCTTCTCAGAGGCTTTTATGTTATCCCAGTGTCAGAAACAGCACAACTGTCGGACTATTACCTGCGCTAATAAACCATTGGGAACAGGCTTTATTTCAATGCTTTGGTTAAAGGTGGGGCACTAGCCCCCTCATTCACGACTTTGCAAAGTGTTTTGTTTGTGGCTAGTGTCAGACTCAGCCCTGCGTCAGAGCAGCGAGACTTGCACAAGTGATCAAAGATCGTTCATGACCAAGGACAACCTGGCCTTGTTTCAATGCAAAATTGCTGTTTAACAGTTAAAACTCATTGTTCATTTTGTTTTTCCAGATGGAGCACTGGATAATCACAAACAATGTGCGAGGATTTTATTACACATTACTGTTCATCTTGGCTTTGATTATTTTCAGCTAATTGGGCTTTGGCTATTGACATTTGTTTTTATTCATCTATTTATCTATCTATCCGTACAACAAATATTATTGTGAACAAAAATGGGAATATTGTCTCATGAAAGCAATAAATGCGTGATTTGTAAATAAATAAAAAAGGGAAAAAAAGTAATGAATAAGTTTATTACTGTTTTAACTATTAACTACTTTATAGTTAATTTTTACATTACTGTGATGTAATGTAAAAATTAGTAGTACTGTAAACAATTAAATTAGATGAATGTGATATGCTTATGTATTGGATATGAGTTATATACGTTAGCATATGTTTTCTCTCAGTATGTATTGTAATGTTGTTTGAGATGAATGATGTGTGGAAAAGCTGTGCGTCAACCTTTTCAAACCATGCATTTGTGTTTGTGTGTGTAATTGTTATATTGTATGTTTAGTGTATGCACATTTCAAATAAAATATACATATCACTGCATGCAGATTTTTTTTTTTATGGCAAACTTGAATGGAAGAATGAAAGAATTTCTTTGGAAAGCATCTATTTATTAGAATTAATGTGTGGCTGTTCTAACAATAACAGAACACACCCCATTTAAAACAAATTAGAGTTGCACTTCAATTAGGCTTATTATGATATATTAAAATACAGTATCAAAAAGTCCTGAATAAATAACAATTATACAACAACATTTAGAGAGCCCTCTTTTTTTTTAAAAATGCCTATATAAATAATAGAAATAATACATTTAAACTAATAGTTATAGATGAAATGCTGTAGAGCTTTACAGTGAACCCTAGTCTAAATGCCTAGAATTTTTGTTTCTTACGTTCTCATTATTCATGAAATTCCTATGGTTTATAGCCATATATATCTAATAAAACTTTAAAAACATATTTAAAATAACGGTCCTAGTCCTAGTGAAAAAGAGCGGGAGAGAGGAGCCACCATCTGAATAAATGTAAATTGGCTGTGCCTCCACCTGGCATCGTGCCAAGTATCTATAGCAACCACATCTTCTAACAGCCTCATCCCTCCCTCCTTCACACTCTAATTAGACCTCTGTCTTCCCTTTAGCTCCTTTCTTTTCTGCTCTTTTCTCTTCTCTTTTTGCCACGTTCCGAGAATTCATCACACAAAGAAACAAATCTATGCTTTATTTTCAAAGCAGGATTAATCATAAAACTAAACAAATGTAGTAAGTGCAATTTGAAAATAAAACAACAGTTAAGACATTATAATAGCCTACACAAGTCGAACCCTTGCTTAACTCATCTTTTATAACAACATGTCATATTACTCAGCTTTATAAGGCATATACAGTTTCCATTAAGATTTGTATTATAATTCAATAGAACATAGTTATTTTTATCTTGAATGCCGTAGCGGTCACGGTCAAGTTCAATGCGCTGTGGTCTTATTTTGTGGATCATCCTTGCCCCAGCTGGCCCTCTTCCAGTTTTCTACATTATCCTCCACCACCCTCTACTGTCCAGCAAAGGAACTGCGGCGATTAACCTAGATGTTTTCATTTGTTCTAACATGGCGCCCCCGTGTGGTTTATTCAATTGAGTTAAAAACTTCACAAATACAGCCTTCTCGGAAGCTGAGGAAATCACCAGGCTTCTAACGACATACCTCTTTATAGATGTTACATAGGCCTACAATAAACTATATAAAAACAAGTCCTGAGAATATAACATGTGGGGTTAAAAATTGTAATTTATTCAGTAAAACTGCTTATGGGTGAGGATTAGTACATTCAGTTGGCACAATCGAGTCATCACAAAACAGAATTCAATGAACATGCAATGAATAGAATCACATAACAGTGTGAAGGTGACAATGGCAACCCCCATAGGACTACAACAACTGCATTTGTTATGTGCAAATCATTTCATTAAACAATGTTTCCATGTAGATTTAAGTTGTCATTTGGGGCAAGTTTAGATTTTATATAAGTTTTTGGCATTATTTTGTCATAATTGTTTATCACACTTTAGAGAAATTAAAACATTAGCACTTAACTTTTTAAATGCAGCAATAAATTGAAAGGCAGTTTTTGTGCATTTAATTTCACCCGATTTCACACATACGTCAGTAATCTAATCTAGCTGTATCCTAAATGTAAAAAAAGAAAAGACTTTCGTGAGTATCTTAGTCATAGTAAAACATCTTAATCATTAGGCACTTGAGAGTTAGTTCGTTCAGCACATTTTCTTCACAGCAGCACATCTCTGGGCTATATCCTATTGGAAGAATGCTGGTTCTTACATATCCTTTGTTATAGTTTATATTGTTTTAAAAGCCTCAGTTGAAATGGTCCTCAGCAGTGTGAGGAGAGGCAGGTCTGTCTGTTGAAACCATAAAGTCAGGTACACATGGCTAATGACAGTCCAGGACAAAGCCTATAGGACGAATGTAAAAAGTAAGACGGTAATTGACAGAAACGTGTCCACATTTGACCAATTACTAATAACTGTGCTGGATGTTTGTGGCAGTGTTTATCAATTAAACCACACCATTATAAAAAGGTAAAACAAACATTTTGGAAACCAATGAAGTAAACTACCGTAATGATGATTTTAGGATCTGCATTTGTTGACAGCACAAAAATGTCAACAGGGCAGTCTTGGATTTTTTTCAGCTGCAGCTGTTTGCCTTGTGATGCTCGGCTTTTATTGTCACACATTCTTCTGTGGCTCCAGCTCCACTTGACTACGCACTCAGCTGCACATTCAACTCAGCCTCAAATCTGTGCTGCCTGATTATAGAAACTATTGACACTTCATTGGCTCCAAAGTCTATCAACACAAAGTTTTGATTAACAGAATGCATTTCCTTGAGAGTTATGTCTGTCCAGATACAGATGGTGAGGTAAAATGCTACACAGTGCTTCCACACTGTCTCTATGCACATTGTCAGTCCGACAAGTCCATCTGTGAGCCAGCTGTCAATTGGTCAATGAACTTTTTTGCATAAATGTATCAGCTTTAAATTAAGATGAATGAATTCACTATAAATACTGTAAACCCCAATATCTCAAGCTTTTGGTGGATTCATGTAAATCTAGAGCAGGGGTTCCCAAACTTTTCAGACCGGGTCCCCCAAAATAACCATGAAACCGACTCTGGACCCCCACAGCAAAATTAAATAGATTTCTGTAATAATTTCAAGTTTTAAACATTTAAAATCTGATTTATTTCAGTAGTTTTGTGTGTGTGTGTGTGTGTGTGTGTGTGTTAACTAACCCAAATTTACCATTTTCAATAAAAAAAAAAAAATGTTAACTAACCCAAATTTACCATTTTCAATAAAAAAAAAAAAAGAGATTAAATACAGTGTCATAATACACTGCATTTCAAGATACATCTCATAAGGCCCAGCTCATGTTTCGCAATCCCTGGGGGGGTGTCCCGACCCCCACTTTGGGAACCACTGATCTAGAGTACACTTAGAGAAAAAGTTTGCAGACAGAATAGAATACAATTCTTATATTCTGTGACTTTATCACAACAATACAATACTCATAATATCTTTTACTACCCATGTAGTATTGTCCGAGACATTGTACAAGGCAGTGGACAGTAAAATCTCGAGATGACCGAACATGTGCGATGTGTAATTTGTGCTTTGGCATATTGCAATTGTGTACAGGCATTCTGTACCATGTCCACCATGTTTTGTACACAATAAGAGTCAAAGAATACACTAATAGTATCAACTCCTCCTGAAGAGGAGTGTACTTTGTATCACTCCATTGTTATCACTTTCCTGGTCTCCTCAAAGGAATCAATGCGAAGTAAATTCCTTTGTTTTGTTTGCCTTCACTCATCATTATCGACTTGTATATAACCCAACTCATGGAGTTTCCTTAAAAGAATCTGAGTTAAATCAAAAGTAGTAAAGCTGATCCCTACTGCTACGGGCCCTTTGACCCAGTTCATACTGAGACCTTTGTAGAGTCCTCGGACGATCCCTTCCTCAGTCACTATCTCCTTCATTGTGCTCAAGATGGTGCCATAAGTGTGTCCAGTGACTCTTGCCGTCTGCATGCGCCTTCGAACCACATCCAAAGGGTAAGAGGCAGACTGTCCGATCAGCCCTGCACACGCCCCAAAGGCCAGGCGCTCATAGGAGAAGGGCTGGGCCCGGCCGCTGCGCTCTATAAAAGGTACAATGTGTTTAGTGTCGAAACAAAGGCATTGTAGCTGTGTAGAGCAGAATCAGTACCTGAATGCATTTTTTTCAGAGTTTCATAGGTGAAGAAACTCAGACCAGCGTATGGCACAACTCCCAACAATGTGGGGGTAAAGCCTCGATACAATGTTTTCAATCCCTCTTCTCGGGATATACGCACAAACACATCTAAGATGTTACTGTACCTAGAGGGAAAACATATTCATGTTGATTTATTGTAGTCGTCGAGCTCAAAACAATCTGTATAAGTTCAAGGGTTCGTACATTTCTTTAGGTGTGACTGCCATTCTGGCACGCACCATGTCCAGGGGATATGTTAGCGAAGCAGCAGTCGTCCCTGCCATTGACCCAGCCAAGAACCTCTGAACCGGAGGTAGAGCTCTGAAATATAAACAGAAGATGACCATTTTTATGTTATTGTGCCTAATCAAAATGTTTCATTTTTGAACGTTTTAAGCACTTACTTCCCCTGAAGACCATAATATCCTCCCAGTAGTCTCTTGTATTGCTCATGTGCACAGAACTGAATGGCAGCATATGGGATGACTCGTACCATAGTGGCCGAGTTTCCCCTCCACAAACTGAAGAAGCCATCCTTCAGGTAAGTGCGGTAAATCAACCTGTAGGCCTCCTGACAGGTTGACACAGTTAAATAATAATTTTGGGTGGATTTAAAAATAATTTAAAAAAAAGGTATTTTATAATCCAAAACAGATTAGATCTTTTAAAAAAACAGCTGCAATAAATAACAATTTTGCAAATCCACTAGCTAAAAATAACGTTACATTAATATATTTTTTGCGGATTACCTTGGCGGAAAATCTTGCTGAAGATACTGAAAAACAAACCAACCATGTGTAGCATAAATAAACTGTTAAAGAGTTGTTGAGTTAATTTTAATCTTAAACCCTTTTTTCTTAGATCCCTAATCCTTGATCATCCCATAGGATCACAAATTTAGGTCAGAAGTGAACACCAC